>CATOUR010000122.1:0-2400000 GCA_951848785.1 Callosobruchus maculatus | reverse complement strand
CCCTGCGTGCCTGTATGTCTCCGCCGGCAATGCTGCAAGTCGCCCTCTAAAACGCCAGCAAAACCGGAAATTTTCTCGCCCTATTAACTCGACCCATTGTGTCGCAGACACACAATGGCCGCCACTCCCGACAGCCATACAAGGAAGGAGGCACTGGCGACGCAAATGGACGCTTTTCAACAACTTTGCCGCATTACTGAAGAGATGAGTCAAATATATATATCTGATATAAACTGTGCTTGACAGAAAGAGAATTCCACAGAAGCTTTTCGTGCTTACTCTCCAGCAGTTCTTTTGTGAAACTTCTCTCGCGACGGCTATACAGGGTTTTCAAAGTTGGAATTTTTCCTCAATAGGTATATAGTACTGTACCTTCAAAATAAGCATTCATTTCATAGGTATAGGAAAGTCTAAATAACTTAGCAAATGTCTTCAAATTACCGACCAAAATCATGCTGTATGCAGACGATCTAGTCGTATATCTACCTACCAACAACTTAACAACCGGACAGAAAATTCTACAAGATACCTACACAAAATAGAACAGTAGGCGCAAAGCTCTGGCTTTCTGTTCTCTAACGAAAATACTAAATTCATAATACTCTCCAAGCCCAGGACATACTTGCGTCATAGGATGATGCTAACTCTCAATAATATGCCAATAATAGAAACTGACCACATTAAATTTCTTGGGATAATCTTCGACTCCGCTTTAATAGGGACCTACATATTAGGCACGTAGTAGCCTCATGCCAGAAAAGATTAAACCTTCTCAAGATGTTGTCTAACAGGAACTGGGGCAGTGACACCACATGTCTATTGAGGATTTACAATGCGATGATAAAAAGTAAAATTGATTATGGCTGTACCAGCTATCAAACTGCTAGCAAAACGCTACTCAGTAAGCTACAAACCATACAAAATAGGGCTATTAGAATTGCAACAGGTGCTCTACGAACCAGCCCAGTTGACAGCCTCCACGCTATTGCAGAAGTATGCCTTCCTTACAATACCGAAGGATGTACAATGTACATGTCCTCATGGTACTCGGAACCTCGCTACATATCATCACATGGTTTTCCCAGCAAACTCGTCGCTAACAACTCACGGAAGATACCAACCTTTCTCAGAAAGAGTAAGAACTACTGGTTTTAACCCCGAATACTTCAAGAATTCATTACCTAACTCCTCAAATTCTCCCCCGTGGATGGTGCAAACCCCGGAAATCAACATAGCACTCAACAAATTTCCGAAAATAGAAACAAACAATTCACTCCTCCGAGCCAAGTACAACGATATCATGCATCAATACTGTCACCATAAAGTAATTTTTACCGGCGCGTCTAAATCAAAAGCAGGAATCGGGGCTGCAGCTGTTACCGAGGAAGATGTTACTATCAAACTTCCCTGTATCTGCAGCGTTTTCACAGGCGCAGCCGCGGTTATCAGAGCATTCAATACAGCGGCAACTTACGAAGACAAACAGATTCTAATAGTCACAGACTCCAGGGCCGGTATTCCCAACTCGCTCCCCTCGCAAGCGAGCGATCCGTCAAAGGAGCGATATGATTTGCAGCGATATGGCATTTCTAGATTCTCACCTACCGCTCCCCTCGCAAATTTGAAAAGCGAGTATTGAGATACGACAACATCGCGTATTGATGTAAAATGTCCGAACAAAACGTCAAGTTGTCAAAACATAACCAATATGTAACCAATATGTTCGTTTGATAAAGTACCGTATACATCACAGACGATAAATAATAATTGTCGGTGATATACATCGATCGAGGTTGAACTAACTATTCTAAACATGAAGATTAGTATCAACCAAAAAGCAACATTCAGGATAAATCTGATTTAATTAGCGGCGAATTTGGCCCCCATTTAATGAAAAAAGAACTGTTGTTTTCTATTTCGATACCAATATTCTTGTTTGAAATTAAATAATGGTAATCACAGCGACTATACTTTAGTTATAGTTCTTATTATAACTTCGAATCATATATCAGTACATTAAGCTATAAACTTTTAAAAGCTTACAATTTTATTATAAAATCGCTGAAAAATAGTAAACCAAAATTTTTGCTATTGGTTGAGGAATTGAGGATATAAATCTGTAATTTGTACAAGGTCATCCAGATAAATGCTAATTGTGTCCAAGACATATCAAAAGGTTTGTTTTGTTAACCTAAATAACGTTTTGAACT
This sequence comes from Callosobruchus maculatus, assembly GCA_951848785.1. Taxonomy (NCBI): domain Eukaryota; kingdom Metazoa; phylum Arthropoda; class Insecta; order Coleoptera; family Chrysomelidae; genus Callosobruchus; species Callosobruchus maculatus. The sequence continues at coordinate 2,397,790 of CATOUR010000122.1, read as the reverse complement.
AGTTTTCAGCGAGTTTTGTTAGTGTTTTTTGAGTGAGAACTCGGTAAAAAAATCGATACATTTTAAAAAGGTACATTTTAATGTGAAGGTTGCGCTTGATTTTGTCTAATCAATTTCTCCCATAACGGATCCGATTTGCAATATTAAATATTAAATCGTTTTCCAAATTTAGGCGATTTTTAGTTTACTTCTTATTTGGGCCATGAAATTACGCACTCACACAAGTACAAGGTAGAAAATGGAATGAAATACTTCAAAGCCTCGATTGTTAATTCCGTGTGCGTACTTATTTTCCCTTTTCAACCAGAAGGTATCAAAATTTCCAGATTTGAACTCCCAGCGTAACATCCCATTGGCAGATAATTCCAGCAGATTATAATAACGCAAACGCCTAAAAGTTTTGTACGGTGTAAATATTTTTATCATACATGAAAAGGGTCGGGAATCAAGAAATATTTTTTAATACTAGGGGGGTCGTGTTATGGAAGAGGTTGAAAAACACTGTTAGAGGGCCTCGTAAAACAACTCGATGGAGCTCTGAAACACGTTTTTATGCTTCTTGGTTTAACAGTCCAATACATACAGGATCGTCCACTATAAAGCATAATAATTATAAATAAGAGCACATATCTCAACTTAAGATACCCTAATCGTCGGTGATAACCTATTTACATTGCTACACCAGTGACACGAGCGACAGAAAGCACTCCCCTTTGACGCGAGCGCTTCAATTGTGAGGAGAGGATGTGAGAATCTAAACAGCAGTGATTTTCGCTCCCCTCGCGTTTAAAGGCAGCGTTATCGCTCCACGCGAGCGGTCAAGAATACCGGCCCAGGAGTGTATTGCTAGGGCCGAAACAAATATACCCCAACCTCCAAATGATGAAGGAAATTAACGCAAACGTTATTTAATATCCTCTCGTCTCTTGCTATCCTCGTCTATTTCATATTTCTCACGGCTCTTGTTATACTTGTCAGGCTGTAGCGAGAGCTGTTTGCAATGGTTCAGCTGTAACCATATTTTGACTATTAATTTTGGGACTTTAGAATTGAAAAAAATAGGATCATGAATGAAAAGAATATCTTTAGAGAAAGAGGGGAATTGGTTTGGTTTATTTTTCTGAAGTTTGTGGTGAATCCAACAATAATTTTGATGGCAACTCGGGAGGGGGGGGGGTTCTATAGGCAAACAATATGAGACATGATTTTATTTATAGCCCATCCGTATCTACGTCATTGCTGTAATTTTGTAATTCTTGACCATTTTTCAGTTTTCCAATGGAATGTCTAAAAACTGCTCAGTGTGAACCTCACAGAATTCATCAGCATTCTTTCCATATACACAATATTTTCGTTTTTGTACATACGAATAATTTCATTTTCTATATGACAACTCACTTGCACTTGTAAACATTTTACACTTTACTCTTTATAATTATTATATTACCTTATATCCGAAATACACAGAGGACAAACTGTGATGCCAGGTACTATGTCTATTTCTCGACGTTGACGCCGACGGTAAAGAAATTTCAAAATACTTTTTTCAAGACGGGTCTAGGACTCTATGATCAGTCGGAGGCCCGTGCGGCAAAACCAAAAGCAAAAGGTTACCGCGGCGTGCAAATATTTTTTGTGTGGTGGCAGTATATCCTTGTAGTATAGGGATTATAGTAAATTGGCCACCCCCGCTGCTTGCTCGACTTCTTACCTCTGCCCTTACCCCGCAAATGTGTTGTCCGCAAGCAGTTTACTATAACCACCACTCAAGTGTCCCTTAATGCTTGAGTGTCCCTTAAGTATGGTTTTGTGTTTCAACAACTACTTGAGCGTCCCTCACTTCAGTAATACTCACGTAACGAAATGTCAACAATGCATTTCGTTGCAGTCAAGGCGATTTTGTGAGTTAATTTTGGAGTAAGGTGTCAGTTTCTGTCACACCTGGAAAAATGTCCGGCAAAAAACACGAAATACTGACACAAAACAAAAAACGATAACAGAAAACGTCAAAATACGTATAGGCATGGGCATAACAAATTGACTTATTTTTGAAATAAGAGAACGTCGCCAAATGTTTTCTCGCCGTCTCGTAGTTGTTGTCTCTCTCAACTATTGGTGTGGGAGCTTAATTATTATCTCTTCTGATTTAATGTTACATCTTCAGTACTCAGTACCTAGACTTAGCTCGGGACACAATGTTTAATTTTATTGCAGCTGTGGAAACGGCAATTTGATATTGAAATCACCAGTATAAAATTAATTGTTATTAATGGTTACAGAAAACGTATATCTATATGCCAACAATCTTATGAGCTTCTTCTAGTTAGACGTTGATGTTCTGTGGGCTAAAAGCCGAAGTTAATCCAACAAAGTTGATGTGCTTGTATCGGAATGAACCAAATTACACGGTTGGCTAGGTGGCTTCTATGCGACCCAACGTGTCATCCGGTCTTTGAAGATTTGAGATGTCGCAAGACGAAACACGGCAATGAGAGGCAGACGCGCGTTCAAGCGCCTGGGTGCGTGGGTAAACCAACGACCATGAGCGCCCAAAAAGACACCTCAAGAGGTTAAATTGAAAGAATCATTTTTTCTTTAAATACATAGTATATGAAGAAGTGAATCCAGGCAAGGCTCTTTCTGCCGACCCTATTGTGACTAGCCTTTAACACACCACCTACATGACCTCCTGAAAAATTTGTTGAACCTACCAGTCTCTTCATGAATGACAGTACGTTCGACCGATTTGCTTAAATTGAAAGAGTCAATTTTTTTAAATACCTAGTATATGGGTAAGTGAATCCAGGCAAGACTCTCTTTGCCCCTATTGTAAGTGACCTTTAACATACCACGTACATACCTCCTGGAAAATTTGTCGATCCTACCAGATTTCTTCATTAATGTCAGTACGTTATTCGACCAATTTACTAAGTCTTGAAACTCTAAAGTGCCCATTATTTGAACCCTGAGGTTGCGATAATAGTAGGCATGCACAGTAGCGGCAGTTAGCAGCGTTGGAGTGCGTTGGCCAGCGCCGAGTCCCCTCGGCAGGTAGAAGCAGGCCGGCGCCGGTTCCGCACGCAGTCAAGCACACCAGTGCATGGTACAGTGAAAATAGTCAAAAAAAAGAGTACAAAGATTGGCCAGTCGCATCTAGACACGGTATAGGAAACATGCAATAAGGGTTTAAAATGTTGGCCATTATTGGCAAAACAATGAGGGACAGCTGCAAAAACACTGGAAATGATTCCCCTGAGGGGCTAGAGGGTACAATGGGGTGAATCTCTGGATAAATATTTTGACGTGTCTTGGCGTTTTTTCGTTTAATTCGGTTTGTGATAAATTCGTGGTGGGAAGTTGTCAAATGAACTATTAGTACATACACATCTAGATTCACATCATATACATTAGAACCATTTAGATGAAATTTGTCAATCAGATGAATATGTGACTGACACTGTGCATGTTCAACGAATTCCTTGTGTGCGTCTTATTAAGGAAGCTATCTACTCTGGTAGAGACTGTTTGAATCGCTTTGTTAACAAGTTTTTGGTATCAAAAGGTAGAAGTGTTGTATCATTTTGGCACTAAATTGAGATATGACCGCCGCATGACTGATCTGTTTGGTTTGGGAATTATTGTGGCATCTAGCCTATCTCTAGTGTTGTGGTTGTGTATAAATATGTTATGCTCATTTGAATATATCTATGATACTAAGTGATAGTACGTAGTAAATACAATTGCCTAACTTTATATATTTTGGTCTCATAATATCATTGGTAGGGTACATTGTTATTTTGTTAAACATTAATATTAGAATAGCTTTTACTTCCGATACACACCGACAGGTGAGGGGAGTGTTGTGATCGCGAAAATTACCGATTTTGAGATAATAAATGCTTTGTGGGCATTGGGAACAATATTGACACTGGACGCGCTACATAAGGAGGCTCCTGCATTTGGCAACGCAGCAGGGACGACCTGAGTTCAGTGGGAATTCCGTGTCGGACAGATCCGTTGGGCTGACCCGCCAGTTATAAGATAATTATAACACTATTAAATGCTCATTTTGTTACATCTTTTATTTCATGTTTTGTATCATTCCTTTAACATATTTACATCAGATTTCTATCATATTGATATCATTGCTTTATCATATTCAACCATAAGTTTACCATATTTATACTATATTTTTAATAACATTTATCATTAAAACTTGTTATCCTTAATTAGCCCACTTTGTAATATCTAATATCGAAACAAACCAACATATCGAATATCACACATAGTTAAAGTATATACAGAAGAAGATATACAGTTTGAACAGGAATGCCTAATACCCCATTATCTTGGACTAGAAAATGGATTGGCGTAATTACCAGCAAATGCCTCTAAATGAGGCCAAAACAATTCGAGATATCTTTGTTAAATACTTTGCAGAGCAGCTCTTATCTTATCTACCACTACCACATTTATAACAAATTTCTTGATGTATTACCTCAGTTCCAAGCTTATGAATAATATATCCAAATAAATATTGTATATAAACTTACCGTCTACTTTAATAACCGCACTTATTTCCTTCTAATATTTTTCTATCGCAGAGCGGTTATAGTGCAGCTTGTGTCTTTTATCTCAAATAGGGGTTTTCGCAAACACAGAAGCTATAAGCAACTCTTTATCGATACTCATCTTCGACCGGCACAGACGAAACCAGGTAGCAATAGCAAACTAAATTTCTGTTACCATAAAGGCGTTCAAGCGGGATTCCGACGCTGGTAAGTGGTCGAAAACACAGTTGTGCAGGTTAGCCTGCATGCGGTACCTGCACGCCTTCGCACGCAGTTGCACGAACACTAAAATGCCCCACTGTGTTTGCGCACCAGGAAGCGAAACAAAGTTTGCCTAACATCTGGAGTAGATATGGTCCTCTACCACTTCCATAAATGCTAAATGTCAGCTCAGCCGGCAATGGCTTGTGAGAATCCCTACCAAAAGGTTGAGCGACACTCTGCATTTGTTCTAAAGCCATACCATACCGCTCTGTCGGGGCGTGCTATAATAATATTTTATTCAATGATGGTAATAGCTCACGCAGTTGAAGCTTGCAGCACGAGGCTATCCCCTACTGAAATTTGATGTATGTAGTTTAAAAACAAGTGAGTTGTGCGTGTACCTGCGAATCCGTGTTTTACATGCCAAATACATATGTAAAATGTACCCAGGCCCCTTAACGTCCGCAATCGGTTGAGACGTGTATCAGGGTTCAATTTTCACCAAGATTTCAAAAACATCCTCAATGTTAGTTAGGGAGTTAGATGCTTACCTAGTGACTGTTCAATACATTTACATTCAATTTGATTCTATCTGAGAATATAATGTACGCACGACCATGGCATTCGGTATACGTGTGGGTGCGATGCACATTACGTTCATTGATTAAGAGAGGATTATAAAAATGGAAGACCACTCATCGAAGCAAAGCAATCCACCGAAACCTTTTTCTGTTTACACCAGCACCAGTGAGCCATGTAGCAAATAAAAAGTTGATGCTATAAAGACCTGCGGGTATAAAACTAGACGTGGTGCCTAAATATGCCTCCAAGACCGCAAAGCGTCGTGTAATGTGGTGGGTGATGGTCAGCTCTGTACTCCTACGCTCATACTAATTTAGCTTTTGAACTGTTGGTTTCTCGGAACATGCCGAACAGGTAACAGCTTCTAAGGATGCCAAACAAAACTGTTGGCGAAGTGAGTCGACGCCAAGTCTTGCACAATCAAATTAGGTTTTATCGATATTCTTATTCAAATTTTATATCCAAAAACGGGCAAAGACTTGTTTTTTTACCACAAAAATATTTGTTTATGGCTTTATGGGCCATTGCAGTTGACCATTTATCGATATAAATTATTTAATGCTAGAAAAAGTCGTAAAAATGGTTGCTTTTACAATGAAAAGTACAAGTAAAATGTACCTGGAACTGTAGGTACAGATATTTTATTGAAACTGTTTTGGATTGAAATTAAGTTTCTTTCGTATCATCATAGCTAGTCTAACAACGAATTGGTAGTATTCTGCATTCAATGTAAGTAGTAACTAGTCAGTGGCGGTTCCTCAATTTTTCAAAGGGGGGGCGCACAAAGTTTAGTAAAAAAGCTCGTTATATGAAAATCTTACCTGAGTTTGTTGAGGCGGACAACTATACCCTGCACGTAATAAGAGTTTTCGGTTTTCACAAACAGTTGTTCCTAATAACGTTTTCCCAACTAGTGTCACAAAAAGTTATGTTTTAAGAGTTTTTACCTATCACTAATCTATAATCACCACAGATTATTTCTTAAAAATAAAGTCCGCTCGACGATTCTTCATACAAATAAACTTCTCCATCACTTTATCTTCAAAATTCTCGATGTCTTCCACCAAACTTCTATTGATACTCATCATTGCCAATGCGTTTAATCTAACTCTTTTTATCGTATAGTTTCAGGAAAAACGTCCGTAAGATCACTTTGCAACATCAAGGAAAGAAAATTCATAGCTGCAATCACGTGTCTGAAGTCCGGTCGAGAGTAGCATATTAAAACCATCTGACACTAATTTGTAATGTCTGTAGTTTCATCACAGTGGATTCGGATCGGATTTTTTTACCCGGATTTTTTAACCCGAGTACTAATTTCATCTTTGCAACAAGCCAATATGCAGTCTAAAATATCATTCTGGATAACTTTAGATGTTCCCTTAAAAAATGGAGTCAAGTTGATTGACTCAGTACTTCCCACACATTACGGTGATACCAGTTTATTATTTTCCCATAGCATAAAGAGTCTGAGATCCCCTTGCAACAAAATCATCGCCAGTACCCCCCCCCCCCCCAAATTGTCATATGCCGCTAGGCCTTTCCTGCACAGGTCAATGAACAGCCTATTATCAATAATACAAACTTTTCAATTTTACAACCCCCCGCCCCCCCCCCCAAACCACCCCAATTTCACCCCCACCCAAAAAAGGTACAAAACGGTCAGGAACCCCTAAAGCATCTAAAAACGAAGTTTGAGCTGCTTTCATATTTTCAGTTTTTTTATTATTGCTACGCTGCCACTGACACGATTTCTAACAAGCATACGCGTTTTCCATCCTCACCACAGTAATAATAATGTGTCAAAATTTCATTAGAATCAATTTAATAGTTTCCACGTTACAAAATACAAAATGATCTAAAGCAATAAATACTCGTATGTATACAGAAAATTCTAAGTCCCTTAGCTTCGGTAATAGGCAAGGCAATGTTCAGATGGACCTAAAAAGGTGATTTATGTCGCTAGGTCTTCCTTCACAGGTCAACGGACAGCCTATTATTAATACAGCAAATTTTTCAGTTTTTCAACCCGCCACCCCCCAACCACCCGAATTTCACCCCCACCCAAAAAAACTCAGTAAATGATCAGGAACCTCTAAAACACTTAAAAACGAAGTTTGAGCTGTTTTTATATTTTTAGTTTTTTTATTGTTTCTGCGCCGCCACTGGCACGATTTATAAAATCCATACGCATTTTCCATCCTCGCCACGGTAGTAATACTGCGTCAAAATTTCATTAAAATCAATTCAACAGTTTCTTCGTTACATAATATAGAACGATCTAAAGCAATACTCGTATGTTTACACCAGAAAAAAAAATTCTAAGCCCTTTGGTTTCTGTAATAGGCAAGGCAATGTTCAGATGTATCTAAAAAGGTGATTTATGTCGCTAGATCTTCCTTCACAGGTCAGTGAACAGCCTATTATCAATACAGCAAATTTTTCAACTTTACAACCCCCCACCCCCCAACCACCCCAATTTCCACCCCCATCCAAAAAAAGTAGAAAATGATCAGGAACACCTAAAACGCCTAAAAACGAAGTTTGGGGAATATTTGAAATTTTTCGTTTTTTGCTAATTACTCCGCCGCCAATGCACCGATTTTCAAAATTATAGCAGCGTTACCTACTACGACCTCACAGCATATCGCTGCCCAAATTTCATCACAATCCATGCAGCGGTTACTGAGATCACGAGGACAGAAAAACGCGTACAGACAGACCGACAGACAGACAGACCGACAGACAGACAGACCGACAGACAGACAGACCGACGGAAACGAGTGACGTGGATTTTCGTTATGTAGACATCATCAAACGCCCAAAAAGTGTATTATCTCACAATCGAAAATTTTCGCGATTACAATACTCCCTTCACCTATCGGTGTGGGAAGTAAAATGGTAGCGTTCTGAATATGTTGTCGTAATGTAACATCCAGCTTTGCAGAAAAATCAACTAGTTCTCTAAATATCCCCTTATTCAAAGATTGTGAACTCTCATCATGACCACTTAAGGCCAGCTCAAAGGCACTGCAAAACTTAACACACGAAATGTGCCATTTCAGAATGTAGCGATTTTCTCGCACTTTTTCGTTGAAACGAATTATATTTTGTTGATAAGATAAATCGAGTTGCGTAAAAATATTTGCCTTTCCAAGAAGGCCGAGCATGGTGCATGCATGCAGTCTTTTGATGATTCATGCTTTCTTAGTTCCTGGTGCTGCATATGAAGGGTTGTCACACAAAATACACGGAAAACAGTATAATAAGTTTGTCACTTCACATCCGCAAATCCAACTATTTTTATTATATATTTCTCTTGAAAAACGCCGAACAAAACTTCTGTTCTCCAACTTTTTTTCGCTCACTTGCTTTAAATTCAAATCGGGCAACGGCCGCCCCATTTGCTTTATTTTTATTTTATCCTCCAAAGAAAGTTTATATCAACGCGCTCACCCGACATGTTTAACAGGTTAGAATCGTCGGATTGCCGAATACGTACCGAATAGAACAACACAAGATGACTGAAGGCACGTACAATGGCATGGCGACCTATCACCTGTAACGGCTTGGTTTTCATTGGTAATTTTTAAAGACGTGATGTGTGATTGACCAATAGGAGCGCTAATGACGTGCGATTGACCAACAAGGAGCGCTGTTTTGGCTGGTTTTGGCGCTAGACGGTCTTTGACATTTGTCACGTAAAGTGACACTGGTTATCTGAGCACAGAGGGTGCTGCTAGCGTGTTTTTATAGTCTAGTAGAGACGTATTTTTATAGTCTAGTAGAGTATAGTATTATTGTGTGCTACCTACAGTTCGTGCAACCAATTATAGCTAGAAATAAGTACTTGCAGTGCATACAGACCCACAAAAATCCTTTTTCCCTCTCTTGCTGAGGGGGGGGGGGGGCGACATTGCGGCTTAAGGAGGAACCGCCACTGCAATTAGTAATAGCAGTTAGTAACGAAAAAGACATATCTTTGTGAAAGAGATACCACTAAACAGTCTTGAACATTACATTCAGAATGTGGGTGTTAGTATAACTAGTGCGTAACAATCCCCTTTATGCACTGATCTTCCCTTGGAACTAGAAATTGGGCAAGATGCTAGGGTCTCTAGGCAACGGTTATGGAGTCGTCAGGGGTGTTGGGCCTTCCGAAACCCAAGTACGGGCACTCTCAGATATTTTAGATTTGCATAAAAAGAAACTAATATAACCCATTGACTTCAGAGGACTGCCATATTTCCTATACATGTGGTCCAATAAGCGCGCGGTGCTCTCTAGCGGCCATACCGTTTAAATTAGAAGAAAGTGTTACGAATAAAAAGCTTTTCTTTTCAAGTGATCTACTTGCAGAAAATAATTTCAAAGATGGTGGACATCTCGATATACCGGAAGTGGGATTACCTTCCTTATTTTTAATAGAACGCCCTGTATATTACTGCGTTTTTGAATTCAGCATTGATTTTTAGGTCCAGTTTGTTAACCATAGTTTATGTCTAAGAAGCCTATTATATTCGAAGTTATTCAGCAATCTTTAGAAAATTTGACGTTTGTAGTACTTTACAAAAACTGTTAATATCTCGCAAACTAAGTAGGACAGAGAGATAAGGTTTTCGGTTTTAAAACCCGCGAGAAACATACTTAAGACTCAGTAAGTAATAGTTAGCTGTTCTAACAGCCAGGTGACTATTATTAAGGCGCTAAGTGCTTGGAAGATAATGTTTAGACTTCTGGAGTATAAGAAACCTGTTGATTTCAGTAAAACACCACATCTCATTGAATGGTGTATCTGGATACAATGGGGTTCATGGTAAGTAACAGACAACTGGTGGATCTGTTGCCAGGCCATAATAATACCTGCACGTAATGAGGGTTGGTAATAGCCCAACATGTGCACGATGCCATGGAGAGAAGAGTCCTCGAGCTAAATTCTATACCACTTTGGCAGATCATTTTGCGGTGTAAAATTCTAGTACCACAGATGCAGATGGTTAGAGGTGGCTCATTATTTTCCAATCATTCACGAGTACAAATGGGAAACTGAACTAACGATTTATTTACTGAAAATACTATTTTAATTGAAATGCCTAATACATGTATGCTTCAGATCATTTATGGTTTACCTTGGAATGTCTATTATGTGTGTTTGTGTGCTAGCGATTCGGATTAAAATTACATTTTTACATTAAAGAAATGCGCCCGAGAACACAACTATAGCAACTTAAATGAAAAAAAGTATCCTTAGCCTTACAGTTTTCATCACCTTCTGATGAATGTCAGATAGCGTAACCGGAAGTTTTTGTAACTTTTTACTGTACGTCAAGTAAAAAGACAAAATATGTGAATAAGTTATCTGACACTTATCAGAAGGTGGTGAAACTGGCCTTAAGTGCCAAATGCACCTATTTGTATAAAACGTAATTTCTAAACATAAGAGTAATTTATTCAAAATTACCTTTGATTAAGGTAATTTGGTTCAATTCCTCACTGAAAAGACATTTTCTTCTTCGTATTGGTGAAATATTTTTTCATAGTAAACTAACAACAAAGATATCAACAATAGATGGCACCTAAGATAAAGTTGTTACGCAACAAATTTTGTGCTCCTATGTAAACTCTGGTTTCGCTTATTTCTGGTTGAAACCACCTTAGAAACTATAAATGTCTGATTTCCTTTGAAGCAAGGTAAATGACCTAGAGGTGCTTCCAACTTAATCAGTAAAAAGAGTAGTGCACATATGTATATAGAACACATAAATCACAAATAAGTAATAATTTACATATTATGAAAAATGTTATTTAACCTCGGACTATGGCAATATGAATACTTGTGTTACCAATTGTGTATTTAATTACTTAAGTTAATGTCACTTTCAAGAGAAAATACATATGCATTATTTAAAACACACGCTTACATCTAAATAGTATAAGTTAGGTCTAAGACATTTTATACCGCCTTTCGACCAAAGTATCTTTTCGAATAAAAATAGAACACGCATCAGACAAGAAACAGATTCTGTTTAATTGGAAGTTTATGAAGCTGCAACTATAACCAATATCTATAAAACTTGATCAAGCTTTTTTATAATCGAAGAGTCTCGCTATCTTCTCTGCGAATATTTGCGAAACAACTTTATCAATTTAGAAGCAAACACTCTTATACACGCCAGTCCTGGATGTAATCAAGCCGCTGCCTTCTAGGTGGCATATCCTCCGAAGACTATTACATCTGAGAGTTATAACATATCTTTAAGTGGGTCGTAAAGATCGATGCAGATTGGATTTTTATCGTGGTAAAGTTCACAGAGAGGTTAACGAGAAACGGAAATGTAAGCGTCTATTTCTGATTTATGTCTAGCTGCGAACTGCTACGTGCATTCAAGCACTGTAGGGTATGAGTTTGTGAATGAAAAGCATACATATCCAAGTCTACTCGCATATGAAAGAACAGGAAATGATACATGATATGTGCTAGGGTATTTTCAAAGTTCTTGTTCCTTCATTTAAAAAAAACAAAGGTGGCGTATAGGGATACAGCACTCCAAAAATGATACCGAACACTAAGTATCTAGGTGTCATTTTTAGGTTGCCAACTTAAATGCAAAATTGAAGATTTTCAGCTTTAGAATCGATTAAAAATCTGCAGGAATATTTTCAGTAAATCCAAAAATATGTTTAAAGACAACAAATTGGAAGTTAATATAAATTCATTAAAAGATGCACCAAAAAGGTGTATCAAGATATATTCCATATAAGTACGGGTAATACAGAATCCCACTGATCGATCCTGCATGTATGTTTTTTTATAAAAGTAATTTTAAATGAATCTTGTGAAAGTGTAGGATGGATTAGCGATAGGTTTATTTTTGAAGATCAGCCGCAATTACGTGTTTTATTTTAGTGTAATTAATTTGTTAAAATATAACTTGCAAACACATGTGTTTTAAGTCAATTTTAAGTTAATTGAGCCGCAGCTTTAGGGCTGCCAGATGTGAACAGGTATATTATTATAAATATCTGCACTCACTTGTTTTTTTAAATTTTAATACAAAAAAAGTTTCATCCACATTAATTACAAAAAAACATGGTTGCTAGTTGGAAAATGGCCGCAAACAGAGGTTGCCATGATTTATATAAGCGACTCTCGCCCAAGGTAAGTGAAAGATCAATAAGAGAGAAGATGCATATATTGTTCCGGGCCGTAAAAAAGAGTATAATAGCGTGAAAATGCAGATCTAGTATTTTTTCACTTATTATTTATTAAACGTAAATACGCAAACTATCCATAAATCCCACCTGGCAACCCTAACGCTGCGGCTGACTGAGAGCTGGCAACCATTGTTTTTCAATTCCCTACATAATTTTACTTCCTACACCGATAGGCGAGGGGAGTATTTTGATCACGAAAATTTTCGACTTTGAGATAATACGCTTTTTGGGCGTTTTATGATGTCTACATAACGAAAATCCACGTCACTCATTTCCGTCGGTCTGTCTGTCTGCCTGTCGGTCTGTCTGTCTGTCGCTTTTTTCTAGCCTCGTAATCTCAGCAACCGCTGCATGGATTGTGATGAAATTTGGGCAGCGGTATGCTGTGGGGTCGTAGTAGGTAATGCTCCTATAATTTTGAAAATCGGTGCATAGGCGGCAGAGTAATTAGCAAAAAACAAAAAAAAATAATATTGCTGAAACTTCGTTTTTAGGCGTTTTAGGGGTCTTTGATCATTTTCTACTTTTTTTTTTTGGGCGTAAAATTGAAAAATTTGTTGCTTTCATAATAGACTATCCACTGACCTGTGAAGGAAGACCTGCCGATATAAATAACTTTTTTAGGTCCATCCGAACATTGCCTTCCTATTACAGGAAGCAAAGGACTTTTGTCTGATGTAAACATACGAGAGTATTGCCTTAGATCGTTCTATACTGTGTAACGAGGAAACTGTTGAACTGATTTTAATGAAATTTTGACACAGTATTACTACCGTGGCGAAGATGGAAAACGCGTATGGTTTTTATAAATCGTGTCAGTGGCGTCGCAGAAATAATAAAAAAACTAAAAATATAAAAACAGCTCAAACTTCGTTTTTAAGCGTTTTAGAGGTTTCTGATCATTTTCTGCGTTTTTTAGGTGGGGGTGAAATTGGGGTGGTTGGGGGGTTAGGGGTTGAACAATTAAAAAATTTCTTGTACTCATAATAGGCTGTCCACTAACCTGTGAAGGAAGATCTAGCGACACAAATCACCTTTTTAGGTCCATCCGAACATTGCCTAGCCTATTACGGAAACTAAGGGACGTATTTTCTGTACACACACGAGTATTTATTGCTTTAGATCTTTTGTATTTTGTAACGAGGATACTACTAAATTGATTCTAATGAAATTTTGACACAGTATGTTGTTACCGTGGTGAGAATGGAAAACGCGTATGTTTGTTAAAAATCGTGTCAGTGGAAGCGTAGCAATAATCAAAGAAGTGGGTGAAAGTGAGGTAGTTGGGGGGTGGGGGGTTGTAAAACTGAGAAGTTTGTAGTATCGATAATAAGCTGTCCATTGACCTGTGAAGGAAAGACCTAGCCGCAAGACAATTTTAGGGGGGGAGGGGGCTGGTGATTATTTGATTGCAAGGGATCTCAGACTAAAGCTCCATGCTATGGGAAAATAATAAACTGGTATCAGCGTAATGTGTGGGAAGTACTGAGTCAATCAACTTGACTTCATTTTTTTCTAATTACGTAACATTGACTGAAAACGTAAAGTTGCAGGAAATATTAGCGAATTAATTACACTAAAATTAATTACTATTCTTAAAAAGCAATCTATCGTTAGTATCGTTAATCCAATCTATACTTTTTCAAGATTCATTTAAAATTAATTTTATCGAAAAAGACAGATATCTGCAGGATTGAGCAGTGGGATCATAGACTATGTTTTTTTCGTAAAATGCAACGTCATGTTACCGTTCGCCGGGTAGAGCTCAGTACATAATTTGAAACTCTAATCACATTCTTATGATGACAGAGGCAATGAATTCGGCATCAACACCATATCAAGATGTTGTTGAGGTGTGAGGGAATTTGGAATATATTTGTAGTAAACAATCCTCAAAGAGTTAAGTTACCGTATCAAGCAGCAAGAACCTGTTTGGCGTTTTAGCGACTTATGCTACAAAAGCTAAGTGTAAGCCTTAGGAAGCTTATTGGTCGAGAAACTTTTGTTCTCAACGGCATCGTTAGTGTACTGAGCAACGCCCTATGCACTTGAGTAGAAGGACGCGCTCCGATTAGTAGGCTAGCGTTTCCGTGACAACAACAATCAATCAATTTTGGAATTTGTATTTATCCATTTTTGTCAATATTACTATTTAACGAATTAATTTTGGAGGAATAAACCAGAATTGAATACAGTCCACGAAACCATTATTTAGAAGACAATAATTATTATTAATACTTATCGATCCGCGAAAATGATTTTACAACTAACCACAACAAATTCGTGTGAAATTATTGTTGAACTGCTACAAAACATACAAACTTTTAATGACAACAAATAATAATACACTCTTGTTCTCTCTATGTTCTGTAAAGTAACGACATTATCTTATTCCATGAAAGATGAAAAAAGTATTGGTTTCGTCGGCTTTTTGTGAGTAATACACATTTGTACATGAGACTGTCGCTTCATAGTTATTACTTTAGGTCTGAACATTAAAAATGATAAGTTTTCAAAGGGTTGGAATAAAATTAACCAGAAAAACAAACGTTTTGTGTATTTGCCCAGTGAAGTAGTAGCAGTCTGTGAACAGATGCACATACAAATTTGCTATTTGTAAAACTTTATTTCGTCGCAAGTTGGAGCAATTAGAAACAACTCAGTGAGGACCAACTTTGTTTACAATTTGTGTTTATTGCCATTAGTAAAGTGCAGAGAGATACCAAACTGTACTGGGAATGGAAAATGTGATGCACGAATATCGTTTGGATCCAACAGTACCTAAAATATACAACCATCATTAAATTTGACATATTTTGTGCAGTAGAAAGCTTATCACGCATATCACCACATCCTTCCAATGAAAGACAGCATCACTAGTACAAGTGTATTATTTGTACAATAATGTGGTTGAATATCGAACCATCTATCGAAGCAATTTGACTTGAAGACTAAAGAGCACTCTTATTACGTATTTACAAAAACAAATAGGTCATGCTATATTTGTAGATATCTATCATTTTCGCAGTATAGAATATTTACTATTTTAAACCCAGTGTCAGCTCATAAGTAGATCAGATATGTTAGCTTAGAGATCCGGGCTTTACATAAGGCTTAATAATTAGTGCTGGTTAATAGTGCTCTTGAACATTCAAAAATAATTTTGATCACACTTTATAGTAGTCGGCGGTACTTACAAAAAACCAAGGGTTTTAAAAAGCTACTTCTTTATTATGATCAGTCACATAAGCGCTTGACCAGACAGGCATTCTGGATCACCCCACATTTTCAGATTTACAAGCGGATTTTAAACGTCAATAAAGCTTTGAGTGCATATAGAGGGCGTCATTCACCATCATTCTAGATACTGTTCGTACTCTATCCGATCGAAAAGTGCAAGTTCGATGTCTGCTCGCGTCAGGAAGCAAAATCGTGCCAACAAGTTAATTTTTGTCATTTGTGCGAATTTCGTTTTTTGATAACAATTTGATGTGAAATTAAGAAAAATCTAGTTGATACTTCATACTTCGCTTACATTTTCAAGTTTCACAAGAAATCTGAACTCCTTAAAAAGTACTGAAATGTTTTGCTGACAATCGGCATACAAATATTTCCATTCTCTCCAAATTTCTCAACTGCTATGTTGAGAAATGAGCAGGTACCAAGGAGACGTTTGTGTAAACGAATTTCGGGCATCTTTTCAATTTTCCGCTTCACTTTTTTGAGCATTATTCCGCAACTACTGGCGCAATTTAACTCACCAAAATTCCTGCGTTATTGTCCGAGTTATAGTTTAGCCTAGGATTACAGAACATAGAGACAGGAAATGAAAAACGTCCTAAAAATATATTAGGTATCTAGAATTCGAAATCCAATCGAGAATCCAATACGATGTAAGATTATATGAGGCCATTACTAGTGCCTGAATGACTCACGAGCCACAATCGTACAATTTAGTACCTTAGTACATATGACATATATTTTAACTAAGGTCGTTACTACAGCTTGGACGACATACTGGTCACCAATCAACAATTGCTAATTCAGCGCATATCTTATACTTTAATTCCATGGATCACCTACCTAAACCTTGAGACATATTCTGTACATGAATATTACTTACTAAATTGTATAATTCATCGTCCAAACCAGTTAAGCATATCAAGTATAAACACTTTTTACAAAATTGTACACGAAATTAATTGTATCCCACTTCTGATGTTAGTAATCAAATATTTTGTATTTCTAGGGTTGAATGACCAGTCTCTCATACCTTGAGTGGGTGATACACGTACCAACTTTAAGTACGCGGTTTTTAAGTTCGCGAACTTACTCGGCTCGACGTCGGTGATACACGTGAAGCTGAAATCACTCATGTTGACAATTTTCCTATATAAACAAAACTTTTAACAAACGCCAAACACAACAAGCGTTGCGCATCGATGGCCTGCCGAAACAAAGTGGAGCTCGCGGCTCGCAGTACGAGCCGAGACAAGCTACGAGCAAGATTTCAAACCAGTTGGATCGCCGGCGGTTTGCGCGATGGTTTTAAAGTACGCGTACTTACGGTGACATACAGGCGAAAAAGGTCATCGCGCGAGCCATCATAAGTACGCGTACTTGCTCGTCCGTGTATCACTCCTTTTACAGCAGGCCACGGCCTTGTTACAGTACTTTGGTCAAAGGCTACAGGTTGCGTCGAATAAAACCAATATATCGAATTTCACATGTCGATGTCGTCCTGATTCTTTTTGTAAGTAGGTTTCTAAAGGTCGTAATATAGGGCGTTCCTTTATTCTCATTTATTGAAAATGTTCAGAAAATGACCATCGTAAATCCACGATAGCAGAACGTCACAAATATCTGAAATGCCGTCCATCATCAGGCGTGGCGGATCGAAGCTGATGCCTCCATACATATCCAGGGAACGCGCTGTGTGGCTGAGGGATAGCTGACTGGTGGATTACCCGCGGCAGGCACTAAATAACTGACAGCCATGCACGCTCAGATTAGCTGCATTATCGCGGTTATGCTGTCTATGGATTGATTCAGGTTGAATAACAATTTGCTCTAGTTTGCTGTCGTGTTTAGAATTCAGATTTATGTCTGAGGGTATTGAAATTCAATATGACCCATTCTCATGGAAAGTGAAATTCCAATTCAGTAAAAGTATTCAACAGATCATAACTACTAAGGATATTATAATAAAAACGAGAATAAGATACCTAAATGATGGGTTTCCACAGCTGAAAGTTGATTAAACCGTAGCCTATGGAAGGGTTATATACCATAACTATATTCAGTCCGTTTTCCGACGCAGTGTAATATATTCCATAATATCTAATGCTATTTTTACAGGTTACATTGAAAAACGTTTTCTAAGCGACACTTCGTCTTTTTGTATATTTGTATAAATAAGCCGTATTGTTATTATTACTCTAATTTTCTAATAGTCTAAGATCCCACTGCTCGATCCTGCAGGTATCTGTTTTTTTTTGATAAAATTAATTTTAAATGAATCTTGAGAAAGTATAGAATGGATTAATGATAGGTTGCCTTTTAAACATCAGCCGCAATTACCTATAATTAATTTTAGTATAATTAATTCGCTTATATGGAGCGAGAGTCGCTAATAAAGAAATCATGGCAACCTCTGCGGCCATTTCCGAACTGGCAACCATGGATTTTTGTAATTAATATGGATGAAACTTCAATTTTGTATTGAAATAAAAAAAATACAGGTGAGTGCAGACAGTAATATACCTGTTTACACATGGCAATCCCAATGCTGTTGCTGACTGAGAGCTGGCAACCACTTTTTTTAAATTCTTTCCATCATTTTCTCTTAAATGACATAAAATTGACCAAAAAAAACATAGTTGCAAATTATATTAGGGAATGAATTACAGCAAAATTAATTACAGGTAATTGCAGCTAATTTTTAAAAGGCAAACTATCGTTCATCCAATCTACATATACTTTTTCAAGATTCGAGCAGTGGGATCTTGTACTATAAGATTCTGTCGCAAAGTTGCAGTAGCAACGAGAGTTGACATCTGCACTATTATTGTTCTAAATCTAGCGAGGACCGTAATAGTTATTTACCTAACAAGTCCCGAAAGTTGTATTTTACGGGATGAGTAGGCAGCCTGCGAGTAGCGTTACGGGTAGCGTTACGTACAATATTTTTTCTGTAGCCGTTTATTAGATAAAATTTCCAAAAATAATAGGGATAGATATAGATAGATAGAAAATATTACTGATGAACATTACATCCGTCCCGAAAATAGAACTTTCGGTATGATTTATTATTTTCGGTACGATTTGTGTAAAGTTTCACTTTCGATTTAATGAATCATACCGGAAGTTCTATTTTCGGGGCGGCTGCAGAAAAATACTATAGGTCTTCAGGACTACAGACTGGCTTATCCCTTAACCAACCATGTAAGAATTTATGACATCGACGACCATGTGGCGTCTGACAGACTTCAACCGTAAACAGAGCAAAATAGTTTTTGTTTTCTGGAAAATGTTTATCACATGAGTCAGTAAACGAAAAATGGGCATATCCCTACACATAACTGAGTGAATTTTGACATCTTCTTACATGAATAATTGTGTACAGTCATTGTTTGATTATGAAGATTCAGACACGCCACAGCTCGACTACCATCATGAGATGCATGAAAAAAGCAATTGGATTCATTACGAAATGAACTTAGTAACACATTACAAAAAAAATGGATACAATATAAAATTTTTCTCCCACTTCTCTCATTTTCATAAACTCACAGGTGGCGTCTGGTAGACTACAGCGGAAAGAAAAGCGCTCTCTTTCGTGTTCAAATGACGCGTACGTAATGCAAATCGGACGCCTTATTCTTTACCAATAAGAGGAAGATTAGGTGACGTGATTTGTCGGAGAGCGTAACCGCTTCAAAGATATAGGAGAGTTTGTTTTTCGCATAGTCTATCAGACGCCACATGGTTAGTTAAGGGTTATGACTTTCATTTGATATTTGGCTACTCCAAAACTACCAGTTTGAGTCCATCGAAAATATATTGATGTCCGCTACTTATCTATCTGAATAAAGCTAACATAATTAGGTGGCGAACCATTTTGAAACAATGAATATTCAGAACAGCAATACTTCATATACAAGACCGCATTGTTTTCAGTTGTTAAAAAAAGAAAAGAATTTCCCGCTGGTGATGCTGATTGATGTAGAAGCTCGACGGAAATACACAAATCACTGTCTGAAGATGGAACGTGATATAAATATGTATACGTCGAGAAGGCGTGGAACTATCGTATTTGTGAACATGAGCTGGAAAAGCTCATTACAAGAGAAACGGATGAGGCATGGGTGGTCGTTACACGTCTCTTTTGGTGTTTTATCTTGTTAACATAATGTACCTGACAATATTTTATCATTCCGGAGAATTAGCTACTGGGCAAAGGTAAGATCAAATGTTTAATGCTCTGCCAGTGCTTCCCCAGGGACTTACTACGCATTTCCAAGTCATAGTGGTGGTTTTTTTTCAAATCTATTTATAATTTGCAGGCAGGGCCGTACCTTACCAACCTGTACTATGGATCCAGTATATACTCGTAATGTAGATTTTGCGGTGTATAAAATTATGAACAAAACCATTAATGTTATAATTTCTATTAAATAAATATCTGACACCTTTTGTCAATTGTACAGTCATTGTACATTGTCATTGTTGGCAGTCTCAGCATACGCAAGGGTTTTTCCTGATGTCTCATCAACAATAGGAGCCTAGGACTATCTCAAACTGTCAGCATTTCAGAGAAAATACGAGTACAAAAGTAATAGTGACGAATCTTGAGGTACTGACGTTTTCTGCACGTTCTGAGATTATACATTCTGTTGAATGATTAATTTTTTATCTGAGGCATTGTTAGTTTTACGTGTCTACACAGTTGTCAATTTGCAGCTAAAAATGAACTGGAAAGTTGCATCATCATTGATTCTGTAAGCCTTAGTTAAACTATTGATTTCACTGTTATTTCAAATTCAATTTTATTTTTTTTGTTATTTGAGTTAAACGAAGCCTTAGTACATAAAGATGCTGTAAATAATTTACCATCATGTTGGTCATGGAATAAAAACATCATTCTGATTACAATACTTTTAATTTGTGTTTTTGAGATATCAGCAGACAAGTATCACATAGTCAAGTAACATGTCATGTAGGATCAACTCTCATGTGAGCCTATGAATACAAAACGTATTTATTTATACCTTCAACTGGCCTTTATGTCCTAAGATTGATTTCCTTGTGATGGAATCCCAATTCTACCGATTTACATTTCAACTTTCTTCTCTTCATTTTGGTATTCTTATTTATTTCAAGTTTTCTACATAATGCTTGTACTGAATGGTGCTATTTTTCTTTAAAACCAAGGCCATGGCAGACAAACTGATCAGTGCGAGATCACATTATAGGTCATTTAGTTTTAGTAGATAAATATATTTAGCTTTGTGATGTTTTCCAACATTAGCAGATACATTAATTTAGCTTTTCGCATATATGCAAGTCCCACAACTTCGCGTCAAAGCTAGAAAGTTTGGCAACGTAACTTAATAAAGATTTGTAGACATTTTAGATGAACTTTTCGAACGCTGATAACATTGTTTTTTTAACACTGATGATTTTTTAGGTTGATTTTGAAGTTCAGTTTAATAGCCTTGACTACCTATTACTAACAGTTTCGTGAGTTTCAGGAAACACGTACAGACTGTCTCTGTCTCTTTTTTTAGACCATCAGAAGTAATAGTTGCTATCGTTATTTTGAGCATGTGCAGTAATAAGAAATGGGTAAATGATTTCCAATAATGATAACGGAGGTTATCGTTATTTATAGCGAATATCATGGCCGACTCTACACTAGGCCGGAGCCTTAGATGTGGCAACGTGGCTTAGCTGTCAAATAGTGGGCCTATAGTTTCAGAATAATTATTACATTTTATATGTATTAGAGTTCATCTGGGTTAATAAATTAAGAAAAATACTGTTTAGAACTACTACTACTAATACCACTTACATCTGATGTCTGGTTCATCGTAGTCAGACACTACAAAATAAAAATAAACGCAACCTGTTTCCTGCTGCCACTTCGACTTCCACTTAAATGAACACTTAATTTACTTTGTAAATTGTCACTTTAGCTAGAAAAATTCACTATTAGGTCACCGTGAAGCCATTCCTGCTGGTCTTGATTCCCTTTCACTATCAAATCTTTTCGTAGGTATGCCCAGATGCATGCCCAGATGAGTTCTATTAACTGTATTTTTCTGTGATATTTGGGTGGTCCAGAAAACATTGTAGGTACCACATTGTGCTTTAAAATAGGTCTTATCCTTTGAAATGTTTGTAAAGTATTGTCTTTATTCTTATAAATATAACCAGCCCATACGAGGAATACCGTTCACCCACTTCTGTTTGTCCTTTGTTGGAAGCACAATTGCTAACGAACACTCAATTTACTTTGTAAATTGTCACTTGAGCTAGAAAAATTCACTATTAGGTCACTGTGAAGCCATTCTTGCTGGTCTTGATTCCCTTTCGCTATCAAATCTTTTCGTAGGTATGCCCAGATGCATGATGCATGCCCAGATGAGTTCTATTAACTGTATTTTTCTGTGATATTTGGGAGGTCCAGAAAACATTGTAGGTACCACATTGTGCTTTAAAATAGGTCTTATCCTTTGAAATGTTTGTAAAGTATTGTCTTTATTCTTATAAATATAACCAGCCCATACGAGGAATACTGTTCACTTGTGCTGTTCACCCACTTCTGTTTATGTCCTTTACTGGAAGCACAATTGCTAGTACAACCTGGTACTACACACTTTGCAGGCATCTGTTTATCTTTATAGTTTCGTTTGTGCAGGTAAATGATTAGAAACACATTAAAAATCACCTTGAAATGTTCTTTTTACTCTGGAAGGTTATGTTCGGCCATGGTTTGGTATGCCCTCTATTCCTGGTACTACACAGTTTGCAGGCATCTTTTTATCTTTATAGTTTCGTTTGTGGATGTAAATAATTAGAAACACATTAATAATCACCTTCCAACTATATTTTCTGGTCTGGAAGAATACACATGACATAACGACAAATAAAAACTCGGCCCGCTGATTCAGTGTTGCCATATTTCATGCTCCGGCCTAGTGACTAAAGTCGGCCATGCGAATATGGATAACGATTTTTGCAGTTATTTTTGACACGGAACAGCAAATGTCTTGCACAAGACAGATGATTGTACAATTCTATTGTAAGTTCCACCTACCACCCATATTTAACCTCAAATATTGTACGATAGTCCATAGTCTTGCGGAAAAGAAATAACGAATGGGTGAGCTTCCAATAATATTTTGAAATATTTCATCTATAATAATCAACAAAATAAGGAGGGCAGTATAACGCTTTGAACGTTATACCCTAACACAACAATAATTAAAACGTCAATTAATGAAAAATGTGGTAAGTTTTACTCGTTTAAAAAGTCATCCTTGTCTAGCAGTAGTTAGCACCACCGTAAATAAGGTTAACGAGGGTTTTTGTTATTTTTGACGTTATTTTAAGTGGTCCAAAAACTCCCTATTAATACAAAATATTTATAACTTTACGACCCCTCCCTTTCAAAGCTAACTAATGTTATTTTAGTTTTTTGGCTGATAGGGTCAAAATGAAACATAACTTTAGATCAAATTTGGTAACGTTTCGAGAGATTCATTCTCTTTTTTCAGGGTTCCTTTGTATTTAAAGTTATAGTATTCTTCAGTTTTCTAAAATAGGTATATGCACCGCGTGTCCAGAGAAGTCAATTCTGGGTATAGTATGCATATTGCATAGTCTTGTACCATTTTGACACTATCATATAAAAATAATAACATTAACTAGATTAATGCAAAAATTCCTTTATAAAGAATAAGGTGTATGTGCAGAGCAAATGTTTTGGTAAGTCTCCAATCTGGAATTAAAGTAAATAAACCCTTTGTAGCTAAAGGAGAGTCAGAGCACAATTCAAAAAGGGATCAATCTACACAAGTACACAGGAAGTGTAATGGAGCCTGTCTATATAAAGTTGAATAATAATTATTGCATATAATAAATTGTCAAACGCCATGTATTACAGATTATTCTATAAGAATTTATTTTTTCGTGTTTAATATAGGTACATGTATTTTACTGCGATTTTCAGAAAGTTTATATGATGACGTTGGTTCAGCCTACTACAAAGCTCATCAAAAATACACAGTTTTTATACGAGCGAGTAATTATACTTCAGAGTAATTTGCACGCGATTTGTCATTCAAGCCAAAACTTTTCGCTAGACGTTCATGCGACGCAATCGGTTTGCATGTGTCCAGATCAAGATAATTGACTCGAATTAAAAGCAATAAGTATAACCCAGATAAGAGACCGCATAAATGTCTGCGGAGGTTGGTAGCTAGACTTCTGACATTCGTTGGTGTTTACTTGTTATCGTGGGTCATAAATCTGTAAGTCTAACATCAGAGTAGAATTTATCTAGATAAAATGATATATATGATGAAGGAGTGAACTCCATGATCCAGTGTTTTATTTTACACAGGAATGGGGTAATGACACCCAACTTCCAGAACCATATCGCACTTCAACTCAGACGATTTTAATCTAGCAAATGTTAGTTTTTGTAAATTCGATTCCACTTTCTACGCTAGAGGAAATATTGTAATAGGAAAAAAACACATTCTGAGACAAAAGTTTTTTGTGATTTCGACAGCTGCGCTAAAAAAATTAAAATCCTTCACTGCGGTAAGGACGAATGAGTTGTTTTTTGAAACTCCATCGTGCAAGAAGTACCTGATAGCAAAACGAGCACTTCCTGATCCCTCTATAATTTTGAAAGTACTTAGTGAAATTTATAGGGCATTCTCATGCCAGAAACAAAAAAAAGCATTACTGCTTTTGAAAATCATCCAGTGTCGGTGGAAAAATGATAAACCAAACCAAAAGCTTATACCGAAAAACGTAGTAGCTACGCTACAGAAGCTACTATACATTTTGCCACAGAGCCTTTACCTGATATATGTAATCAAACAAGTAACTAAGCACTGTAGTAAGGGAATGATTGTAAAAATCTCAAAATCTAACAAAAAAAAAAAATAAAATAAAAATAAGTAGCATTTATCAAAAAACTCAAAGTCCACAGGAAAAGACATTTTAGATTGACATCCCCCACTCGATTCTTCCAACCCAACCTGATTCATTAAAAAAAACTATATGGGATTTCTAATCACCAGAAATAGGCATCATACTAGTAGGTACCCACAATATGGTAATTTACTTCAATCAACACAATCGCCTGTACAATATAGATCGGTTATGGGATTAATAAGCGATTATCCATACTATTAAAATATTCTGAACCGTTCTTTGAAGGCAATATTCGAGTAGGTCTGGATATCATGGGGCAATTTTTTTTGGGGCACTGGAGGGTCGTTCAAATTTCCCCCAGCCTACTCCTCAAAAAAAAAAATTATCATGAATTTGTAATTGCCTAAGGCCTATGTTTTGCATAAAGTTCCTTAGTCGTATGCCGTTCCTTAGTAATATGCAAAAAGTGAATGTTTTAGAACTTTACGATAAGGCTACTACGCCTTGTGTAATTATTTTAAGGTCAATGACCGTACCAATTGCAAGCTTGACGCTTCACGAAACTAGTGTGAGAAGCTATAAAATGCACAAAATAGTCCTGCTAAAAATCTAATGGTCAATGGAATGCCGCCTACATGTATGTAACTGGTCTTTATACTGATATAAAGTGAGGTTGTAAAATTTATATACTTGTATACTTAGTCCCCAATTGTGTTCACGACATGACGGCATCACTAGATACAAAATAAAGGCATGAAGATAAAAGACCCCAACAGATTCAAAAAATAGAACTGTCTTTCAATAGCAGTTCCAACATTTACCAAGAATTAATATTTTTACTACACCCAAAAATAATCACTTTACGAAATTTAGCGTCTTTAAATTAAAGTGGATATTTCAGTAGACTATTCAGTCAGATTTGATCAATACGGGAATGCAAGGATTTATGCAGACGATCAGGAAACACTTTAAAACCATAACTATAACCTTTTCCATAAATCGGAAAACATCGCAATAATCTTACCAACAGAAGCTCGTGTTCGCAATTTCACTGTTCAAGTTCCTAACCTGAAACAACAAAGAATACAGTTATTAGTATGGCTGCTTTTCTAGTAGCAAAAAAATAAATCCAGCTTTTACTGAATCTGAAAAGTATATCTCATGCAGATGAGATAAGTTATCAGAACTCACTCAAGTCAAAGATTACTACACCATTTCCAGCAGTAGTTTCTAAAGCATCATGTGGTAATTCAAAACAGTCAGGTTAATTTTCGAACTCGTCACTTGTAATTTCAAATAGTCAGTTGAATATTCCAAAGCATCAAATGTAAATTCAAATAGTCAGTTGTAAATACCAATACGTCTGTCAGTAATAATTTTATCTCTGCTGTAATCCATTGAACATACATTTTTTATTTTATGTCAGATCTTGTAGTATAATCCACGTTTGCTCATCATTTGGTCAGCAGGCTGGAGAAAACGTTGAATCAACGGGAAGTGGCTATGGTAGCATTTCTTGATATCGAGGGTGCGTTCAACTGTACCACTACCAATTCGATAAGACGCGCCCTAGAGAGACATGGAATTGCTCCAATCCTAGTGGAGTGGATTCTTACTACTCTAGAGGGCCGAGTGGCTTCTGCAACGCTTAATGACATAAACTATAGCGTTGCAGTGGCGCGAGGCTGCCCACAAGGCGGTGTTCTTTCACCTCTATTATGGTGCTTAGTGGTGAATGACCTACTCGTGAGACTAAGCAACACAGGGGTCTACGTACAGGCCTATGCCGATGATTTGAGCATAGTGGTCAGGGGTAGATTCATTAATACAGTCTCCGAGGTAATGCAAGGCGCGCTGCGTGTTGTGGAAACGTGGTGTAATGAAAAGACGGAGCTCGTTATGTTCACTAGGAAAAGGAAGATGGAAGGCCTCGTGAGGCCTACCTTTTTCAGAACGACACTTGAATTGTCTCAGTCAGTAAAGTATCTAGGAGTCATACTGGATCACAAGCTGACTTGGAGGCTGCACGTGGATTATAAGGTAAGCAAGGCTCGAAACTCATTATGGGCCTGCAGAAGAGTTGTCGGTAGTAGCTGGGGCCTGAGCCCAAAAGTGGTGCACTGGCTCTACACTACAATAGTCAGACCGTCACTAATATATGGCTCCATAGTGTGGTGGACCTGTATAAAGACGGAGGCAACAAGAGCCAAACTTAATAAGGTCCAACGTTTGGCATGTCTTAGTATAACCAGTGCAGTGCGCACAACACCCTTGAGTGCCATTGAAACACTATTGAATCTTCCTCCTTTGGATCTGGTAATCCAAGGGGAAGCTAGGAAAACTGGGTTCCGTCTCTGGAGTCAGGGTAGCTGGACTTTTATGAATCCAGGCAAAGGACATTCGACGATTCTAGCAGAGTTGCATGAGGATTGTCCTATTTTGTTGGCGAGGAGCGATACAGTTTCTCCTACGCATCGCTTCAATCGCAAATTTACGGTGGTGTTTCCGTCAAGGGAAGAATGGAAGTCTAGGGAAAGACAGCTCATCGAAGGAGGAGGACAGGTCTGGTACACAGACGGTTCACTCGCTAGAGAGGGCTCGGGCTCGGGAGTCTACGGGCCCCGTACAAGACTTTCATTCCCTCTTGGGGGGCACACCACAGTATTCCAGGCTGAGGTCTATGCGATACTTGCCTGCGTAAATCGTATTCGGGAAATTGACGGGTCTAGGAGGCGGATTACTATCTGCTCTGACAGTCAGGCAGCCATCAAAGCACTGAGTGCTTGGAAAATAACGTCGGGACTGGTCCTGGAGTGCAGGAGGGCTCTTGACGACATCTCAGCTAAACACAAGGTATCACTGATGTGGGTACCTGGGCATGCTGGGGTAAAGGGTAATGAAATGGCGGATCATCTAGCCAGGATGGGATCCGGAAACAGTTTTGTGGGCCCGGAACCAGCCTTAGGACTGTCTGCAAATTTGGTTAGGAAAACAACTGGAGAGTGGATCCAGAATCAACACTCTCTGAGATGGAACAACATCTCTGGTCATCTCCGTCAGGCTCGGGAGCTATTAGCAGGGCCTGAAGAGAGAATAGGACGATTCTGTCTCTCTCTGGATAGGAGTAACTTGAGATTGTTAGCAGGCTTATTAACGGGTCACAATACCTTCAGGCGTCACTTGTTTGTGATGAGGGTGGTCAACGACCCAACGTGCACGTGGTGTGGTGATGAGGAAGAATCCTCGGCACACATCCTGTGTCGCTGTGAAACCCTGGGTTATCACAGGCAGACTATGCTGGGCTCAAGAACCTTGGAACCAATAGAGATAAAACGGATAGGACCTAGGAATGTACTTGCCTTTGCCAAAAGGGCAGGTCTTAGGAACTAGCGCGGATAGAGGCGCAAAAGGGCCCATCGTGTGGCCTATGCACCAGCCACATTCCGTGCTGGACAGCCTCTGGTTCTTATTCATTCATTCATCCACGTTTGCTACCTCGAGCGCTAACCGTAACGTTGTCAAAAATCGAGAAGATATTTTTCATAGGTATGTAATATGTGATTATATGTGTGAAACCATGCTGAGCGTATCAAATATGCTTGCTGCACACCATATTTTTACTACGATCGAAATTCGAAATAAATATTTTTTGAATATTTGAAATTACATAGATTACAAGTATAAAGTAACTAAATATACTTTGTAATCAATCAGTTTTATCAGTGCCATGATAGCTCAACGGTTAAGGCTGCTTGTCGTGAATTTATACCGTGTAATAAGGAAAAAAAGTAGGCCAGCTTGAGAACTGAACTCCGGACCTATGGATTAGAAGAACTTTAACTTTGTGTATGTGCAAATAAGATTTACAGCAGAATCGCCTCCAGAGAAACAAGTCCAATGTTACTTGTTGCAACTGTGCTTACATTAAATACCCTCTCCTGGTATAAGGTATTTTTTATAATAATTTTTTATAATCTATATACTCTGAAAAATGAAAACCCAGTTTTTCTGGTCTTGTAGGTTATGTATGTCGCACTTACAGAAAAAGAGAGAAAAACCTGTTCCAGATAATTCCAAATGAATTAAAACTTCCCTAATTATTTACATTATTTACACTACAAACTATATTTACAATTCAATTTAAACATATTCTTATAGAATAAGCTGGTACAGCCCATGCTTCCTAATAGCGCCGTCTAGGTGACACTGGGAGATAGACTCGGTTAAGGGACTATTGCGTGCTAAAATAAAAACGTCTGGTTTGTTCTTCAATTACCTCCAAAATATTCTTGACATTTTGATCGCAACTTTCGTGTCTTTCTCTGATCTGTAGATTAATTTCCCTTCGTGTAGCATTCATTATCATTCTCAAAATTTTATTTTCAACCGTTTCTAAAAAACCTAATTGTGTTTTTGATGTAGAACTGTAAGCTGGACATTCATATAACAGAGTTGGTCTTATGACCTGTTTATAGATGAGCAGCTTTTCACACGTGTGGAGCTACTTTTATCTAAAGTGACCCCCATATAGTTAAGGTTATTACTTAGCTTGATTGTATCATTTCCCATTTTAAGATCTTCAAATTTTTTCGTTTTGCTCCTAGAGAAATTTTTTGTGCAACAAAGTACTTTAGTCTTTTGGGCGTTTATCGCTATTTTATTGTTGTGTAGATAAGGTACTATCACTTCCACCAGCCTGCACGCAACCTCAGCTTCTAGTGAAGACGCATACCCGCACGTGTCATCCGCATATAAAGCTAAATTTGTTTTTGGGAACAGTGGCATGTTAGCAATGTAAAGGATGAACAGCATACGAGCGATGAGCACTTAACCACCGAGCCTTTGAGTTTCACTTTCTCAAAACGGTAATATTAATGACCATGATGTCATTTTATTTCGCGTTGGGAATGTCGCCAATTTACATTATTGGTATAATTCCTACTTATCTCCATACTTTGTGATGCCATTTTTGATTTCAAAGTGTACCAATAAAAAAATGGCGTAAAGCAACCATGGATAACTGCTCTTTAAAGCATTTTGCTCCATTATTTTGGGCACGCTAGCTGTCGCGTGATATTATTCATTTGTACCTACCTACTATGAAGTAAAATTACAAGGGCTTAATAGCTTTTGAAAAATCAATATAGGAGTGCGAAATACTTTTTTCTACGTTGTATTTGTTCTGGTCTACGTGGACCTCAGGCACGTTAGAATATAGGTACAATTGGCCCTTTAGAAACTACAATTGACATCTTAGAATTTGGACTCCTTGACTCTTTTGAAAATTGATCTGATGCTTTTGAATATTCAATTAATTGTTTGATAGTACAATTGACGCGTTAGAACTTACAATAGATGGTTTGAAACTACGTTTTATGCTTTAGAAAATTCACATGACTACTTGAATTTACAATTGACGCTTTGGAAAAAGCAACTCACTACTTGAATTTACAATTGACGCTTTGGAAATGTAATTTGATCTTTTACAAACTACAGCTGGAAATGGTGTAGTGATAAATACAGTCGCTAAGAGACCTTTATTAAAAAGAGTGGCCTACGAATTTCGAGTACTCTTTAGACACACTCATTAGACAGTTTCGTCTATCTTGTGTGACAATCTAAAAGGCAGTTAATGTTCTCACATTAGTAAACTATTTAGGGAATAAACAAACTACTTCAGCATGTCATCACATGTCATACTGAAAGTCGATATTGAATAAAGACTTTGACAGTCAAGGCACGGGTTAAGGTTGTTCTCAATATTGCCACTTGAGGTTGTAAACTTTCCTCGTCTAAGGTAAACAATGCTGACTAACATGAAAAATTGTACATATATACACGTTCTATTCAAATAGTGCTATTTATAACTCTCATGGCAAAAAATTATAAAACTACACTTGAGCAAAACACACCACATTCTGGAAGTTTCTAAATACCTCGAAAACCACCCACAAATATCAAATTCGATTTTATAGACACAGCAGCCGATTTACACGTGAGGTCGAAAACCATAACAACACCATAAAACAATATCGACATTACCACCTTTTCAACCTTGGTGTAATGTCTAAGGAATTTGCATTAATGATTGGAAATATGATCACCGCAAGATAAAACATATCTATTGAATATTGTTATATTTACTAACGAATCATCAAAGTAGCGATAATTTGATTGAAAAAAGTGAATACGCAAGTATGGTGGCAGTATGTTAATAGCCTACCTATTGCATTTAGTTGTTTACTGTCAGCAAGAGGCACTGAAATTCCGTTTTCGCCATTATGATATATAACTTCATGGTTTAAAATAATTCTTTTGTATGTTTTTACGTCTTTTAGGGCCAATGAACACACAAAGCCATAATTAGTTTATAAAAAATACAACAGATCAATGATAATGGGTGGGCCCTCCATGTTCACGAATGCACTTCTCTAGCCTACGCGGCATGCTCGTAATCTGGTTGTTGATGAACTCTAGAGGTACAGCCTGCCAAGCTGCCCTCACAGCATGTTCGAGTTCGTCCAGCATTGTCGGATGGTGCATCAAATGGAGGATCCAACTCAATCCTGAGAAGACTGAGGGAATCCTAATAAGGAAGAACAAGAGATCACCAGAGGGAAACATCAAAATGAGGTCGGTCCAAATGGAGAGAGGCCGCAGAAGGCAAGAGGAGAAAACGATTAAGTGGAAAGACCACTGCAAATACCTAGGGGTCATAGTAGATCAGACCCTAATGTGGAAAACACACATAGAAACCCAAGGTAAAAATGGCGAGATCGAAGCTTAGACCCTTACTGGGTAGAAGAAGCAAGCTCTCGATCACGAACAAAATCATGCTGATAAAAATGGTGCTGCTGCCAATCATGACACACGCTTCGGCAGCCTGGGGCTACGCAGCCAAGTCATCGAAGAAGAAATTCCAAGCCCAGCACAATTTGGCACTTAGAGAAGCGGTAGACGCGCCAAACAGAGTGTTATACGAAGACCTACGCCAAGTACCAGTACTGGAGACGATGCAGAACCACGCCGTCAAATTTCTGAGGAACTCCGAGCGGCACGAAAACCGCCTTATCCGTGAGGCGGTGGACTACGACCCAAGGAACATCCACAGGTACAAAAGACCAAAAAGCCAGCTATTAGAGCTGATGAGTCCTTAGAAGACCAAGAAACGGGGTAGAAGACCGACATAAATGTGTTGCAGGCAAGATTTGTAACACAGGGGGATAAAAACGGCGAACACGTTCACCCAAGCGCCTTGACCTCGTAAAAGAAGGTCGGAGTGCCTGGGGCAGGACAAGCAAGATAGAAGAAAGAAGGTCAAGAACGAAACCAGACAACAAAGAAGAGCCCACCAGCCGTTTGGTGGGTCACCTTAACGTGGACTTCTGGTCAAAGTCCCAGCGAGGGAACCCCCAACAAAGAGGCCGACACGAAACAGCGAAATAAGGCTAACGTGAAACAAAATCCATCATGTGCTTCTGCGTCGCGTTCGCGAGTTACTGCCAACTTTGGACAAAGGGGCAAAATTGGGGGGGGGGGTTGGAAGGGGGGAGAGGGTAGTTCAACAAAAATCAGTACATGGGCGGCGAAGTAATTAGCACACAACAAACAATTTCAAATATTCCTCAAACTTCGTTTTTAGGAGTTTTAGGAGTTGCTAGATCATTTTCTACTTTTGTTTGGGTGGCGGTGAGATTGGGCTGGTTGAGGAGCGGGGGATTTTAAAGCTGAAAATTTTGTTGTTGTACAGCTGGCGGCATAATACTTCTTTTTTAGCTCCATCGGAACAAAGCCTTGCCTATTACAGAAACCAAGGGGATGAGAACTTTCTGATGTATTCAAACGAGTATTGCTTTATATCGTCCTGTATTGGGTAACGTGGAAACTATTGAATTAATTTTAATGAAATTTTTACGCAGTATTATTACCGAGGCGAGGATGAAAAACTGGTATGGCTTTTAGAAATCATATGAGTGGCGGCGCAGCAATCATAAAACACTAAAAATATAAAAACCGCTTAAACTTCGCATTTAGGCGTTTAGGGGTTCCTGATAATTTTTTACTTCTTTTTGGGTGGGAGTGAAACTGGGATGTTTGGGGGGGTGGGGGGTTGTAAAACTGAAAAAGTAGTAGTATTCACAACAGGCTGTATGAGTATGACACACTTTTGCGCGGGCGGGCGGGCGGGTGATGATTTAGTTACAAGGGAATCTCAGACTACGGCTTCATGCTGCGGGAAAATAAAACTGGTACCACCGTAGTGCGTGAGAAGTTCTGAGTCAATCAACTTGACTCCGTTTTTTCTGAAGTATTATATTTAGTGCATACTGGTCGAAAATACGGGTTTATCCAAAATTTGAAATGGCTGCAACATGAAGCAGTTTTCGACAAAACACCCTGGATATTGGTATTACGAGGAACATTAATTGGAGGACGGTACACGTCTGCTGTACTTATATTCAACCGATAGTGTCCCTTGTCGGGCGCGGAAATTGCCATTCGGGAAATCAGATTAAGATCGCAGTGCCCACTGCCCATGTTGGCCAATTGCCGATCCCAATTTATTGCGAGCGTCTCAATAATAACTGTTCTGAAGTCGGATCATTCCGTATGCTGTCGTTGTCGATTTTGATTTTATCGAGGACATATAGTTAGAGATATACCAATTTCAGGGATAGATGAAACATTTTTGACATTGACTTGATAGCACATTAGATCGTGAAACATTGACTAATCAGCGGTTATCTATCAAATCATGTCGAATAGTCAAGTGTATTCTTAAAAACACTGTAAGATTTTGGTCACCATAAGTATTTAATTTAGTTAGTGGTTAGTCTAGTTTAACAGCTGCTGCCCCCTCCTTTTTTTTTGTAGTGAGGGGGTTGGGGTTCAGTTGCCCTAATATAGTTGCCGCGCAGGCGCACACTTGCGATTTGCTGTAGCAGCGACTGAAAAATCGTAATCGCCAGTAAAATTAGATATGCGCGCACTTGCATCTAACTGACCACAGTAGTATAATGGATTCCGTCAGAACAGCTTGTGTGATAGCCTTATTATTACGTGCAAAGACTAGAAAACAACGGCGCAAAAAGTATTGGGTGCATTATGACCCGGGTGCTCAAAGGGCAATTCCACAAAATTCATCATGATTTGTGTGATTACCCCAAAAATATTTTTCAATATTATCGGATGAGCATAGCTAGTATTTTTTTTTTTTTTTTTACTTCTGTGTCATCGGCATCGACTACTTTGGTCATTAGCCTCGTGTTCTGTGTAGGCTTTGTTACTGTTTCCCGGCGCCACTTAGGAACAGCACTGTTAATTAGAAGCCAACAGTGAATGCTCAGGTGGGGATTCTCGCTGAGCTTTTTTTTTTTTTATGGATATTTATTTTTGGTTGAAAAAACCAGAAATAAATTTCCGCCTCTAACGAGAATCGAACCCGGGACCTTCCGGTCACGAGCCCTCGACCCTAACCACTGGGCCAACCCACCCCCCGTATAGCTAGTTTTAATGAACTACTCAATATTATTGGACCAAAAATAACATATCAAGACACTAGATCACACCACAAAGTACAAAATATACGTATTCCGCGGTCCGCAAATCAAGAAGCGTGTTAGCGAGTGAGCGCAGGTTGATGCTTGTCCGTATGATTCATTTCAATCTGCGACAATCGCGTCGCTGCAAAAATAGGGCTGGTTGCATCTTTTTAGTTGCTGCTATTTTTCTGTCGCAAGTGCGTGTAGTCCCGTTGTACGTTTTGCGCTTTATTTTGGCGACCAAACAATCGTGCGACAGAAAATCGCAAGTGCGCGCCTGGCTTTAGGGCTTATTGTGCACCCCCAGACAAATGGATCAAACAGAGGGTGTCGCGCGATTTCCGGTCATTCCGAGATGCGGTCAGTGGGAGATGCGATCACCTTTTTTTTTCGTACCTAAACCGAGTACCCGATCCGGTTAAAGGATAGGGGGTATACTGTTTTAATTACCCTTTAACGAGTTCATACCTGGGCAGATATGTTAGTTGCTGTTGTTGTTTGACAAGTGCACAGTTGCATTTGCTTTTGTGAATGCAATGATAATATCGAGTTATATAGATACTAAGGCAAAAGTCGTGGAGAATAAAATTCAAGTTATTTCTACAAGTAAAGGAAAACCTTGTGCAATACATAATGGTTACATGTATCGAGAATATCGGAGTAAAGATATCGTCACATGGGTTTGTCTCAAAGAAAGAAGTGTTTGTTGTCGTGGCAGAATGAAAACTAAAGATAGCTTCCCAATCAAAATTGTCGAGCACAACTGTGTACCGAACGAGGCGAATACGGAGGTGAAAGCAGCTTACTTTCGAGCTGCGAAAAGAGCAAGGGAAGACGATAGTATGGGGATTCGGCGAATTTACAACGAGGAGTTCGATGAAATATCAAGGCGTGGATATGAATTCATCACTAAAGTGCTGCTGTTTAATAACATAAAAACAACTCTTTATAAACATCGCCGGGATGCTCATGGCGTGCAGAAAGAACCTAACTCCAGGGACGATACTGTTTTAAACGAACTACCGATGATGGAATCGAAGAATCATCATTTTCGCTGGAAATAAGGCAAGAGTGCAAATGCAGGAATCTACACATTTTTTCCAAGATGGAACGTTTAGGAGCTGCTCAAGCCAATTTACTCAACTTTACACGATTCATGCAGATTTGGGAAGTTCGCGTACAGAAACAAACACTGCTCCACTTTTGTAGCTATGTTACCAAACAAGAAGAAAGGAACATATCTCAGAATGTTTAGTCTTATTTTAGAATATATTCCAAATTGGAAGCCTGTAAAAATAACCATGGACCTTGAGGTTGGAGTTATACTTGCCGCAGCGGAAATGTTTCCAAACGCGAAAATACATGGTCAATGTTTGTGGCGCAAAGTGCAAAATATTGGCTTGGCAGAAGCATATAAAAATAATGGAGAAATCGGAAAAATAATCCGCTTACGTACTGGTTTAGCCTTCCTTCGACTCGAAGATGTGGATAGTGGATCGCTTCACAAATTGCAGACACTTCAAATGAAGCACTAGAACGCTTTTTGAATTATCAGTGGTTGGAGAACGAGAACATTCCAATAGCAATGTGGAACTGTTACCAGGAGAGACATCGTACCAATAACGCCGTGGAAGGATGTAACTATAAATTTTTAGCTTTTTAGGCAGGTTTAATCCAAGATTTGTAGCATTACTGAGGCATCTGAAGGCTGAAGCAGAGAAAACAGAAGTGCTAATAATGCGACTCGAAATGAACTTGGAAGGAGTAAAGCAAAAACAAGTATGATCAACTAGATGACAGAATCGACAGAAAAACTAGTAAGTATGAGCGAGACGCAAATGTCAGATTTTTATCTACTATTTCCAATATTGTTAATATAGAATAAAGTTTGAATTAAAGAAAAACATAAAGATCTAGCATGTAGTACTTGTGCATTTCAGAAAACTAAAAAAATTCCCTGCAATAAATCCAGAGTGGATTTTTTTCCTTGGTATAAAATGTTGAAATTGACAATAATTTCTCTTTCAATTCATCCATAAATAGCACAAGGATTACCATATGGATTTGTACAATTTTTTGTCAACCGCATCTCTCACTGCCTCCGCTTAGATAATAAAGACACCTGCACCTTACGATCGCTGCTTTCAGCTTTGACCGGATCTCCCACGACCGTAAATCCCACAGCTCCAAACAGAGTCCCATCCTAAGATCTTTGCGAACTTTGAGATACATTCGACTATGCTCTCCTGTCTTCCCCTCTGACCTACACTCAGATAGGAGTTCCTGCTTTCAGTCAATACATGACAGTCGAAGATAACATGCTTAGTAGTTTCCTCAGCCTGACCGCACTTTCTTGTCACTTCAATCCTCAGCTTTTGCAGATGTGCACTGAACGTCCAATGGCCACTTATAAATCTAACCACCTTTCGTAGTTTCTTCCTGCTCAGTCCGAGAGCGTTTGCGGCATTAGAACACGAGGGCCTCTCAGCATCCTCTTATTAACTGCTCAATCCTCACCACTCTGTCTCAAAGCTTCTGGTGTTCATTTTGACCCGCTTTAGTTTGTAGGCACAGTGGCATAATAGCAAAGCCCTATCCACACAATAGCAGAACATCATGGCACGTTTATTTATGAAAACACTGCAAGTATGGTCGAATGGGAATGCTTAGACACTGCAGCAGATATTTTGGAAAATCTGTCTTTTTCAGATCTACGTGACCATGATAAGATAACATCTAAACTATTTGACCACATTTGCATACGAAGTTCAAAGGTTAGCTGAACGAGAATTCGTCAACGGTCCCATCGAAACAGAGGAATACGTCCCTGCTCGTCAGTGTGTCGAACGCATTACGGGCCTGGACGATCAGCGAATCATAAGACTACTTAGACCCAGGACTTATCGCGATGGTCAGGGCCACTTCGTTCACTCTAGAAGTAGAGGTGGTACCTTCCAAACAAACCTGCCAGTTCGCAAAAGTCTAAAAAGAGCTGAAAAGTTGGAGATGTGGGCAGAAGGGGCATCTTCAGGCGGGCTGGTGCATACAGGTTAATAAGATGAAGGCGGGCGTAGAAAAAGCAAACCAGAAGCCTCGCAAAACCTAAAACTCCCATTACCTTTTTACGAGTAGCCTAGATTTTTTTTAGATACCAGGTTAAGCCCTCACAGAGTTCAGCGGTAGTTACAAAAAAATATATTCGTGTTAAACCATTTGTCCATTCCTGTGTCCTAAGGTTACAGAAAGCAGATGCTGATGGTAATGTGATGGACGCACTTATCACGCAATTTGGTTTTGATGACGCCAATTAGTAGGTATACCTATCGCTCGCTTCGTTATTCATCCTTAATTTCTTCTAGTCCGCTATCTTTTTCATTATTACAGAAATCCTCAAGAATTTCAAGTACTCTATACTCGTGATTGTGCACGCCATTGCATTTCTCTGTATATTGATTTATTGATTTCAATCATAAATTTATCAACTGAATTGGAACAATTAAGTGCTATCGAAGCCAACAAGCTATTTGTATTCATTGATACAATCAAATCCGTCGTAAATAATCATGACTACAGATATTTTGATATGCAGTGTTTCAGAAGAAGTTTTCTTTCAAAATATTTGAAGATTGGTACAAAGAAGTTGTAATCCTTCAAATCCTTCAAATAGGTTTCGTCTCTGATGCAAAGTGATCTATGGCACGACACATTCAGATTTTAGGATATGATGATTAGGTTTATGGTTTTAAATTTCATTATTTATATTAACCATACTCTTAGGTGAATTACTGAAAATTGTGTAAGGAAGCGACCCAAACCGTTTTTATGAACCGCGACCATTTAGCTTTTCATCATAAAGACTAGATATTTATTCAAGTTGATTGCCTCAATACATCCTATACATTCTCGTTTTCCATAGCTTAGTGTGATACTGCTGTCACTCGCATACATCCATCCTTTCAAACGCAGTAAACACCTTAGAGTTTTTGTATGTATGTATGGTATGTCGATATGCATTCACATAGGTGCAGAAATATATTAGGGTTGTATTATAGTACTAATATTAAACTGAATAGGTATTGTAGTAGATAATGATGTTTATGAGATATTATACAAGTAATATTTGTAAATTTCATTTGGAATTATTACACGCGTCTCAAAATGTCATCATGTATCAAAATAGAATTATAATTCTAAGAAATGGAAGTTTGTTCGGGTTCACGTTAAAATTTGATTACAGTCAAGATTCCAACCCCAGGTCATGAGGTTATCATATGCTCAAAAATCCACAGGTACATCTTCGAAGACAATGTTCGGATAGGTCTGATTATTAAATTATATCACCAGAGTCAATCTTCATATTCAGCGCAATGGAAACTTTTTTATGAAAACAAGAATCTTTAAGAGATAAAAAAGATTCGCGATCACAATATTCCACTCATTTATGGCGTGGAAAGAAACATCCTCCAATGCACAGTTTTGTCTTTAAAGCCAATTTGAGCTCTCACTGAAGAGAGCTTATGCAAAGTCTCTGTCTGTCTGTCCGTCCGTCTGTCTGTCCATATACAAAAGACAGGCAAAGCTACAGGTGCTAGAGAAAAACTAAATACAGATTCGGAATCAGCATGAAAATATCGTTGTGCTGTCAATATCGCTTCCGGTTTAAAAAACTTTCTGTTTCCGGTTTCAAATTCCACAGTGAGAGCGCCGTTTAAATTTACTCAAGTAAATTCTTTCCTACTTTTTTGGTTAAGTCTATAATCCGTATATAACCAAGATATTTTGTATGGTCATGCCAAGTTTTAATTTCTTTTAGAAAAACGGAAAACTATCGGAAGCTCTAAAATCCCTATAAAAAAAAATTTGATTCAAAAAATGTTTGCTGTTGAATTTGTAATTACTGCGTGTCCAAGGGCAATATTAACTACTATGAAATAAACTGATTAATTTTAGATAGAATATTTTCGCGATAACAGAACCCCCTTACTCTGAGTCAGGGAAGTAAACATCAGATTTACGGAATTATTTGTGTTATACTCTTAACATTTTGCTGCAACTGAGTGAATTTTTGAAAAAGACATATGGGTTGTTCCATGAACATGCCAATGTTTAAGGAGATAAATTTGGGCCCATTTTAAGAAAAAAATTCACATGAAGGTATATTATTTTTAACTCACTTTTTAATAGTAGTACTTACTTTAACTTACTTTGGAGAGAAAGGTTGGTACAGTGTCTATATTATTGAATATTTTCTAGTACACATTTTTTTAATTTTCGTCTTTTTCGCAATTGAAACAAAAGTGCTCCATTTTGCAGAATTGTATAATACATTATAGTTATAGTTAAGATTACATTAATAAGAATAATTCTGATTTTCTTTCGACAAGCCTTTCAAACATTGCTGCACAAATGCATGTGTGCGCTATTGATACCAGACATAATACAAAAGTGAGAGCGTGGCAACCCTGTATCTGAAAAATAAAGAGGTTTAGGACATATCTTTATAAGATGTCTTGATCCTAAAAGGAGCCCAGCAATTTAGGCCGATAATTTTCTTATTTTTGGAATATTATTTGTATGATCTTTATTGGAAGTACCTTAAGTGTAATTTCTAAAACCCATTCTATGGTAGTGTGTTTGTCCTGTGATTTTTCACTGGCTCTCCAATAAAATCACATACGCTTTGAGATAAACTTCACTTAGATTTCGACCAGGGTTTCGACCATATTTGCGGCCTTTATCAAGCATGATATGCGGTTTTATTAGAAGTCCAGTGAATCACGATGGAAATACGATTCTAAATGAATTCTTCTCCAAAAATTATGAACATATCCCTTCACATAGAAAGTCACATGTATAGGTGGACTCTCAAAAATGTCCAGCAATTGCTCTTAATAAAGCTTCATCGTCTAATTTCAATTCGGCAAAATACAAAACTTATTAGCTACCGCTTCAGAAACATATGTTGGTCTAAATAACTGCCTAAATCACAGCACAGCCTACATAGCGTCCAAGGGGATCAATCAAACTATTCAATAGCAAGCAATTGAAGTTAATTGAGATGCCAGTCGCCGATGCTGTAGCCAGCGTACTGTTCCACAATAATTAGTGCAACTACTGCAAGTAAAATCAGCATCGTCAAAGTTACTCGAAATTCAAATACATTTGGTTTAATCATTTTTCAAGAATGATACATTAAAGAAATGTCACGTTTACTATAAGAAGCATTACTTTTTTAAGACTACCTACACATA
The DNA here is from genome assembly GCA_951848785.1 of Callosobruchus maculatus. NCBI lineage: Eukaryota > Metazoa > Arthropoda > Insecta > Coleoptera > Chrysomelidae > Callosobruchus > Callosobruchus maculatus. Next base: position 2,357,251 of record CATOUR010000122.1, on the reverse strand, counting down.
GGAAGAAAAATAGATGAATAAATATTTCAGACTCACTTCACTGGTCGTACGTTCTCAATCCACTTTTAATCGCGTTATATGCATTCATCAGACCAAAACACCATTCCAAATTTACAAAATCTCAAAATTTATGAAAGACAGAAAGAGCAACGGAATTGGGTGGCATGGTTTTTTCTGAAACAAATGTCATAAAATGTCTAAAAAACGTCTCAAATTTCCGATAAAATTCTCATTCCGCCTATTGGTAAGAATAGTACCAGATTATAACTGAGTTCGCAAACTCAGATCATCTTTCACCAGAATTTGTTTACCTAGGGATACAAATTTTATAGCAAAACAAAGAGAAAAGGAGATGAAATCAATTGAGTGACTGCTAGACTGTTTAAAAATCTTTCAACATGCACAATATAATTTCGAGAACTGTAATTATTTAATTATTCGAAGACATCTAGTGGTTTAATTTTTCGCTTCTTAAAATTCAGAGTTTTCAAAATGTAATGGGTGAGGGGTACAGAGCCACTATTCAAATGTTTGCGTAATACTGCATGTCGGATGTTCCACAATTTCCTTGACAAGTCATATTCTCGTAACAAAAAAAAAACGAAAGCTGAGGGGTATTTTTGAAGGTACTGTAGGGTCTATCATACCATGGTTTCAAAACATTTTTTTGTAATTCAACCCTTAAAACTTACCCCCAATTTTTTTAAATAGCACCCAATAGCTTTCCCTGCACAAATTAAGTCTTAATTTTATTTAAAATCTTATTATTGCACCTTTGATTTTATACACAAACCTAGTTGTTTCATAAAGCCATAAGCACAATATAAATAAAATAAGGATTTGTTTGAGATGTAATATTTTCTTACCAAAAACAGGTAAAAAAGGAAATCTAAGTGGGCCTTTCAAGTGTACTAAATTACCTATTATAACCCTACAAATGTCACTCGGACATCCCATCCAAATTTTTCGTTCAAATTACGAAATTATCAAAAAATTATAGAAGAGAATGTCCTGCTACTGCTGAGAATGGATACATAGAAGGTCAAGGAGAAGAAGAAGAAGCAAATCATTGAGAAGTGTACAAATATAACAGTCCAAAGAGAGACAGCAGTGAAATTAGGTTAGGCAAAATTTTAGTGTATTATATTCAATGCCAATACCTCAAACAAGGCATAGCCTTCGAGGTGGTAATATTTGTATAGTACATACAAATAAATGAATGAATGAATGAACATGCTTTCAGAACTTTTTTTTGTACGTTAACCCCTAAGACTCACTCTTTTTTTTTCAAATAGCACCCCACAGCTTTTCCTACATAAATGAAGTCATCCTTTTATTGAAAATCTTGTGCTGCCTTTGATTTCAAACACAAACTAATTTTTCTCGTTAAGTCATAAGCATAGGAGAAATAAAAATAAGGACTTGTTTGAGACGTACTATTTTCGTAACAAAAAAGGAAAAAAAGACTCCGTTTTGAAAGCGTAAAAACCCACTTAGTTTTCTTTTTTGTCATTTTTTTTCGAAAAATATTAAGGTCAAACAAATTCTTATTTTATTTATATTATGTTTATAATTTTGCGGAAAAAATAAGTTTGGGTACAACATCAAAGGTATCACAAGATTTTAAATAAAATACATATATCATTTATGTAGAGAAACCTATGAGGTGCTAATTGAAAACAAAAAGTTGGGCTAGTTTTCGGGGTTTACTTACAAAAAAAATTGCATGAATGGTATAGTACCTTCAGAATTACAATTCAGTTCTTGCTTGAACCGTTTTGCTTTACGAAAAAATCTCGAGTCAAGGAGGTTCTGGGACAACCAGTTTATGCTGTATTTTACAAGATACTTTAATATACCGTTGATTTGATAAAAAAATAAGTGCGGTCAATTAACCAGTGATAGTTTTCAGTAGCAAACTTTTTTCGCGCATGATAATGTGCAACTTCTCTGGATCTTCTGTCTCTGCCAATAAACATTCAAATCAAAAACAGCATTTGGAAATTATGGTTTTTAGATTATTCGTAGAGAAGCCCTAAGTGGTCGCGTGGTGTGATGTTAGAATGAAACAAAGAGTCCAAGTATACCTAGAGTATTTTTTAAACTTCTCTTCAGTTGGTCTGTCATAAACCTTTTGCTTCACTCTAAGTTTTTTAGGCCAATCAATAGGTCGTGCAAATAGTAAGAATAATAGATACCTGAGATACCTTCATTAAAAACTAAATCCATTTAAGTCATACTCACTAAGTACTGGCAGATCCCAGCTCCTGCGCAGTACACAGGGTATGAGCACAAGAGTACCTATCGCGCGAGAATCTGAGACTTGATATATTGGTAAAAAGGGTTCTTGAAAAATAATAGTTATATTCAAACTTTTAAACTTTATTCAAACTATAACTGTAAAATACATGTAGATATACCTATATAACTAATAAGTGTATAATACACAAAATACTTAAATTTAAGTCTTATTCTTGTACATGAAACTTAATGTTTGGGCATATGTATTGTATTGACAAGAACATTTATACATGCTGTACATTGCAGTTTGGCTGAAACTTTAAAACTAACGTAACCTGCTATATACTGAATTGCTGAATCTGATATCTGTTGAGGATGATTCATTAAATTATTGGCTAAAATATCTCTAAAACTGTCAATACTTATTTCTCCATGATGTGTAATTTTACTAAATTGGAGAGATTAAATTGTCCATATTGAGCAGAATGTAAGTCGAAGACACCCTTAATTCTAATCTTTTTTTCAGATTCATAAATTTGCCTTAAGCTTACATGATAATTGCCACCAGATAACTGCCTGTAACATCCAAAACGAGATTCTAAATTGTCAGTTTGAAATTTTCCTGTAAGCAAATATTTGCATGGAGTTTTTGATACACAGCGTTTAATCAACATAATAATGGCAGTTGTTGAATGATGCAGTGCATTGTGTGTATCAGCAGATAAAGAAGAGTCAGGGTATCCCAAAGCTTTCCATTTATCAAGCCAAATTAAAAAATATTCTAAAAACTCTACTCGATCATCTGTTATGTCCTGGAAAGGTTTTAAGAAGTCATTTCTCTTCAGTTTATATGAAATTGGGTTTTTTATATTAACTATAGACCACCATTTGATAATGATATTTAAAAAGTCAGCAGTACTTTCACTGTAATTCAATAAGGCAGCATGTGTCTTTTCATCAAAAATATTACACACTAAGGAAACATTCTGCCTTTCAATACTTGAAGGGTACACTGTTTTATAATTTAACTTAGCTTAGCTGCTTTAACCAACAAATTCGCTTCAAGTTTATAGAAGTTTCTGATATCTACAAGATTTGCTTTCCTTCCCAGCTTGTTGTTATCAAAACCAGGAAATATGAAGGTTTTTGTAATATTCTTCAAATTTAGCCAATCATTTCGAATGTTCTTCAGAAGAACTGTATCAAACATTACCAACATTGGATAGTCTGGGCTTAAACGAAAGTAACCAGCTGAACCCTCTGTAAGTTTCATTGACATATTTTGATTTACTCTAACATTATCGGTAACTACAGCAACTACAATAAAACCATAGCCAAGCAAAACTTTCAGAATAGATAAAACCATTTCATGTAACTGATCCCCAATAATATTTCTTACAGGTTGAAGTGAAACAACTTCCTTCATACTACCAAATACAGAGGATATCAAAAATGCTTGTACCGTTTTAGCTTGGGATATAAACTATAAACTAACCAAATCCTGTTGACTCTCAAGGATATATCAAACATGTAATTTTAGATAGATATCTATGTATAGTATGAGCTGCCTAGACATCAACTGTCTGTATTGCAGCTCACCCTATGTGTGTGTGTATACATGCAAATTTGCAACAAGAAATTACATACACCTATAGATACTCTCTTACATTCATATACGCAACATATACATAATATAAAGAAAACGTTGTTGCTGAGGTGGAGAGAAAAAAAAAACAAAAAAAAACCTTATGCATTTCATTTCACGATACTTCGGGTAGGTTTAGAATATTGTAAAACTGATGCGAATTATTTCTGATGAATTTTTTTACTTCCACTTTGAAACTAGCAGTTTTATTTATTTGCCTAAGATTAAGAGGAAGCTGATTATAAAATTTTGGGGCAAAAAAGAAGAAAGACCTTTGACAGACTGTTTTTTTAAAAGTTTTAATAACAAGGCTTTGACTGGTATACGACCTTGTCGGGTAGGTAACATTAACTATTTTCCAGTTGGGAGTATTATGAAGCTTCAGTATACAGTAATAGCTAAATAGCAGCTTGATATCCAAAAGGCCTGTTTCTTGATATAAGGTTCTAGTGCTAGATAATCGATTTTTCGTAAATATAATCTTTAGAAGAGTATTTTGTGCTATTTGTAAGATGTTTAATGCACTGTTGTAAGCACCTCCCCAGATAACAATACAATGACGTATAACAGATTCGGCTACTGAGTTATACAACATGATTAAGTGTTTCTTTGAAAGAATCTCTCGTAAAATATAAAACCTGTGTATTAGGCATCTTAAACGATTGCTGACATGGATAATATGGGCATTCCATTTTAAATGTTGGTCTAATATTATCCCTAAGTATTTTAAAGAAGATACTTTCTCCATCCTTGGACAGTTGCAGCTTAATTGTTCATCACAGGTTGAAGTATGTATTTTTAGGGATATGTTGGAAGGGTGGTCTGCAGCAGTTGGTGAAAATGCTATATATTTTGTTTTTTCAGAATTCAATGTAAGTAAATTATCATTCAACCAAATTTTAATTTTTTTCATGTCGGATTCTACAGATGATGTAACCTTCCCCCACAGGGTGAGTTTTTAGTACCGGCTCGGTCGATAACTCCACTACTGTAGAAGATAGCGAAAAAATTTGTTTATAAAAGTTGTAGCCACGGATATGCTCCTTGCTCAGAAAATATTTAGATTTATACAGGGTGATCTATAACTATATGGTGGCGCAAACATGCATTTTTTAAATGAGACACCCTATATATTATTCCACATTCAAATTCTACTAATGATTTCCGTTCTTATTATTGGTATTGTTACATTCTCTCTTTTTTTAAACGTAACCCCCACTATTTTATTATACCAAAGTATTGCTTTTAATATGCTCTTTCATCTTTGTATAGCACTTGTTATGGCTGCATTCATTAGTTTCTGAGATATTTTGATTTTTCTACAAATTTTAAATATACCTTCTATTTGTTTACTAAAATTTATTTATTTTGAGAAAATACTATCAAATTTTATTTTTGCTTAACAAACAACTAAGATATAAAGCCATAATAGTGCTTGATCAAGTCAAAACACTTAATTAATGAGATAATATAGGTCAAGTGTGCTGAGAAAACAATTTTATAGACATCATGCATAATTATCAAGCAGATGTATCAGGTAGGATGAAATACTAAACGACACAGTCCAAATAAAACGATTCTTCAATCTTTCAAACGCATTAGTTTTAGAGTGCCTCCGGTCTGGATATTGCTGTTCATAGTTGAAATACTCTCAATGGAAAAATTAATTTTTAAAGCTGGTTTTTCACACAGTATGGAATTAGTGAGCAGGTTATGAAAACTGTCGATAAATCTGCTTGATAATTATGCATCACGTCTACAAAATTGTTTCCTCAACATACTTTTTGCATTTTACATCAGCCTGTATACGAATATGCGTCACGAGCTTTTTTATAGCCGATTTTGAAACTAGAGGATATTTTTAATCTTTCCATGTGAAAAAAAATATTTTTGATTCATTACTTTTTGATATACAGTACGTTCATTTGACCGCGATTTGGATATAAAAATGGTCATAACTTTTGAAATACCCTGTATAATGTAACAATACCCTATATTGTAAGAACGGAAATCATTAGTAGAATTTGAATATGGAATAATATATAGGGTGTTTCATTTAAAAAAATGCATGTTTGCATCACCACGTAGTTACGGATCACCCTGTATAAATCTAAATATTTTCTGAGCAAGGAGCATATCCGTGGCTACAACTTTTATATACAACATTTTTTGATATGTTCTACAGTAATGGAGTTATCGACCGAGCCGGTACTAAAAACTCACCCTGTATGTATTAACGTTGTGTCGTTGCGTGCTAGGTTCGTACGTTAAATAATAGTGAGTTGTTTAAATTTTTATTAATTACTGTACAGGAAGTAACGTGAAAGTCGGCAGGTCCCACTATAAATAAACGAGACGACACCCCAACCGATGGGTGGCGATAGTTAATTATTGTTAAATGGAGCGTCTACCGAACCCACTTCAAAGGACCTAGGCCAAGTGACCCTTCTAGTTATGTCTATTAGCCATGTGTTATTCGTGAACTAGTCGTTCAAATTGAATGGCTCGTCTAAGTTACTGTTGAGCCAACGCCAACGGCTGGGTTGCTTCGGATGACATGACTCGATCAATTGAAGAGTTCAATGCAAGAACCGGTTAAATCCAACGTTTCCAACGATATTGCGTTATCGGCCTGTTCTTGCATAGTTTGGAACTCTACATCGTTCAGTGCAAAAACGAGGGTTCTGTCTTATACTACACGCGACTCAAAACTGTATTGTTGATTCCCTGGTTATTTACACTGTGAAAAAATTGGTCTTTACCTGTTCTTGCACAGTATGAAACGAACCAAACCTCTTTCATTTTTGTATGAAATTGTATTTGTTGGATAGTAAGCGTGTATATGGAATAATATAATCTGAAAGTAAGGAGTTAAGTATTGACCCCTTTTTGTGCACGCACTCTAGCCTCAATTATGGCCCAATACCAGAATACAGCGAAAGTTAACTAATATTTGACCATCAACTTACAATATCGTTATAATATACATGGCCATAACACACGGCAAAAAGAACATGTAGACATACATCCCAGCAACCTAATGAGTAGTAAAAACTTTATATTTGACCATGGAATCAATGAATATAATAAATTGTCAGATTATGTGAAAACAGCACCAAGTTTAAGGGTATTCAAGTAGCGATTATTTGAGTTACTTAATCAATAGTAATTAATATAAATCAGGATACTTCAACGTGTTTGATCTTGTGTTTGTATATCGTTTTTTTAATGTCCAGATATAATTTATATTTTATGTATAGATAGCGGTATTGTTTACGTACGTAAATTGTGTTTGTTTTTAACCAGTGTCATGATGAGCCCTGATATTTAAGCATTGAAGTATATTTAAATTAATTAAGTTATAAGTAGCATTAAGCTAATAATAAAGATCTACTACTACTAACACTCCTTCAAAGTTCCTTTAGGCAGTTTTTCTTCCCTCCTGAAAAATTAATTCCAATGGACATAACCGGTTCTTGCATTGGACCCTTCGATTGTGCCATGGATACGTGCACACTGCACAGTATAGAGTTGCATGTATCGTTTCAAGTTCTGGCGATTCCCAGCGGTGAGTAAGCTGACAGCTTCCATGCCAGTGTTACCGACGCCGACGTCATGGGTTTCTTCGCGAGGAACACAAGGTTGCCATAGAATTTAAAGTACCGATAATGTGGCGATAGTGCCTGGTTTTAGCAGAAAGAGTAGACATCCAAGGAAATTATATTTGAAGAAAATCTACATGACAATGTAAGGTAGTACCGAGCCTCAAGGTGAGGAAGAGCGTCAGAGCTGCCAACCCAAGGGTTGTTTTCCTATATTCAGTTTTGATCACGCTGCGAGATTTTCAGGGTGAGAAGCGTTACAGTGAATAAAAGAGAGAAGCGAATGTGCTTCTCTCTTATGGCCGAGAACGAGGAACAGTCGCAAGTTTTTTTTTAAACTGAGCAGACCGCGTAGGCAGCCTAAATACCCGAGTACCGAGGCTGCTGTGAAAAGGTTATGTTAGGGGAAGTTTGTGAATGCGGGACTTGAATGGGCCAACAACCACATGCCCAATAAATACATCTCCTGGCAGTCCATTCCAAACCTTGGACACCCTGGGAATAGTTGTACGGTTATACTACTCGGTCCTTGATGTATGAAGAACGACCGTCTTAGGATGAGATGCAGCAGTCGCGCGGGTGCGCCTGATAAGTTCGGCGAGAGTGAGAGGTCACTAACCACCCGCCGGTGAGAAAGTGGCTGGAGGTGGCGCATTAAGTCCGGGTCACCAATTAGTCGAATTGCCCTTCTCTGGACGGCATCTAGTACAGATAGGGTAGTAGGGGCAGCAGCTTCCCAGAAATGAGAGCAATACTCCAGGCCAGGTCTTCTCTGGACTTTACAAAGTGTGAGTAGATTAGATGGTGAGAAGGACTTTCTGGTTCTGAATAGGTACCCAAGCTTTTACTAACAGCTATTGCAATTGACGCATCGTGTTCTCGCCAGATCAGATTTTCTGTAGTGTTGACTCCTAGAAGCTTGAATGAGTGACTCGTTGGCAGAACCTGAATGTTTATAGGAACCCGGTACTAGCTTGGGTTTGGGCTCTCCCTCTCCCTTGGTACACTCTCAATATACTTCAGGTGTAGTCTCGGTCCGAGCACGACTCTCCCACTATATAATATAGTTATTTGCCACTTCTGCAGTTAATTCAAGGTCTGATGAAAAGAAGGAATTAAGAGAAACAAAAGAAAAACAGATCATATCATTTATATTTAAAGTTGTGGTAGTCATCTGGCTTTTTAAATATATGTACATGTGTCTTAGTTGGGATTTTATGTCTATACAGGGTGAGTCCCAAGTTGATACTTTTTTTAACTGTGTATAGGAGTCGTTAACATAAACAACTATTTCAAATAATTTTTTCCCGAAAACTGAAAAACAAGCAAGATACAGAATAAAAAAATTAATTTAGGCTTGTGTATCAATATACGTGCCTAGTCTAGTGTTTAATGTATTAGGCATTGTACCTGCCAGATAATGCACTAGTCACTTTCTGTTTATTGTTGTTAATTTTAAATTGGCAAATCCCAAAAGTGACATATTATTGTGAAACAAATTTTAGGATTTACGAATTTAAAATTAACTATGATAAACTGAAAGTGATTAGTGCACTAATTGACAGGTACAATGCCTACAACAACAAAACGATAACAAAAATCCGAGCAAAAAACTAAACATAAACAGACTAGGCATGTATTGATACACAAGCCCAGAGTAACTTCTTGTGATTCTGTATGTCGCTTATTTTCTAGCTTTTGAAGAAAGTTATTTGAAGTAAGCTGTATGGAAGGCCGAAAGATCATCCAACAAATTTGATGAGAATTTTTTGTGTGCATATTTGTTATTCTGATGTTTTGAGCTATTCTCGTCGAGGGGGTGGATTACGACTATTTTTGATATAGCGCTTTTGTTTATGGTATTGTTATGTTTTTTATTTGTAGATTTCTTGGAACATCCTCTTTTTGTATTTATTATTTCTACATAGCACTTTAGTTTTCAAAATCAAATGCATGACCCTTCAATATGACATATTCGACTAATTGTAGTTCTGCAGTCCACCTGTGTTCAGATATTCTATTCTTTAGGTATCTTCCTGTAGTTCCTATATTTTGTCACAATTTCTACAAGGTATTTTATAAAATACGGTGGTTTTTTGTTTTACTGGTATTTTGTGTTTAAGTTGACTGAAACAATTGTTACGTATGGTATTCTTGCTTCAGGATGCTACTGCTATACTTTTGGAAGATTTTTTCCTAGTGGGATTTTGAAAACATTTTCATTTACATTGGTGTTACTATTAGTATTTGGTTCATTATTTATTTTATTGGTGTGTAACATTGACTAATGACTAGCGATGAGGGATAGTTGTTTTTATGTAGTATGTTTTTATCGTGAATTTCGGGGTCTGACAAATAAATAGCTTTATGTTTGAGATTGTTAATACTGTTAATCTAATGTTCATGTGAGTGCTCCGACGTAAAATTAAGAAATCTTTTGGAGAGAGTGGGTCTCTGATACCAGTCAAATTTGAGAGTGTTAGATGAGTCTTGAATAATAAATGTATCTAAAAATGGAATTCTATTATCTACTTCAACTTCAACCGTGAATTGAATTCTAGTATGGTAGCTAATAGAGATATATACTATCTCAGTTTTCTTTTTATAAGGTACTGCAGTAACGATATCATCAACATATCTTTTAAAAAATGGAACTCTGAAGGACAGCTTTTGTGAACAAATACTTTGTATAAATTCCATGACCATTATCTGAACATACAGAGTACATGCAGTTTCCCATTCCCAAGCCAAATATTTGAGAGAAGAATTGGCCGTCAAACATGAAACATGAAATTTTCTACACAGAAATTGACGATTAGCATGACAGCCCGCGACTGACTGGTCTGGTAAATGCGTTAATTAGCAGCCATTATTATTTAATTAAACTGCTCAGAAGTGCCTTTCAGGGCAACATACAATTTACCATTAGGCGGACACTCGATTGGTTGTGACACAGCATTCCACATTTTTGTTTATAACCATGTCGACGCTTCAAATGAAGCTAACTGCAAACCATCCGCTGTAATTGCTTAATTGAGGTACATTTAATTGTAAAGGGACCAATTACCGATTTTATATCGAATTACATGCTTGAGTGTGATGTTCAGTTAATAGCACATATACCGTAAACTTATAACATTACCAAGGAGGTTCATAATAATAAATTTTCTCCTATACACGTCAATGTCAGAACGTGCTTCGCCTTTACTATGTATAGAATCGACAACTTGTTAAAGGCCAATTCATAAACTCGACGTTGGCGCTGCCGTTGCCGTTGGTCGTTGCAACATAAATACATGGAAATGCCTCACACCATTCATATTCGACGTCCGCCGTTGGCGATGCCGTTGGGCGCGCCGTTCGACATAACTATCTTTCAACTTTTGCCGTCCGCCGTTCGTAGCCACCGTCGTAGCCGGCGTATAAGCCAATCATAGTCGTCGGTTACCGGTCATGTGATATTGTTATTATTGTCGACGTCTAGCTGTCAAAAGGTTTCTGGGTTTTCTCAAGTCTTCTGTATTGATTATTGGTTCTGACTATGTCCATTTTCACCAGGAAAATTCAAAGATCTGTCACAAAGCCAAAAACACTGATGATAAATCGCAAAAGAACATGTTTACAAACACGATGGCAAAGCTAGGTTAACGGCGCGAACGTCGAGTTTATGAATAGCAGCCTTGTGCTACGAACGTCATCGCCAACGCCAACGGCAACGCCAACGTCGAGTTTATGAATTGGACTTAAATTGAATGCTGTGACTTTTTAGATTAACTTGTTACAGAGAAAATATTTTGTCCATTGAGGAGACTATCATCGTTGTCATTTCTTAATACTAATTCTACGAATCGGTGATTGTTGATATGATTTCTGATGAGAGAGATTAGTAACGCAGTAGGTACTATGGATCAGTAAAACAATCAAAATTATGTACACTTAATATGAAGAAATTACTCTCCTGCACGTAAATATTCATTGAATCAATTCTAGGCGATTGTTATGTTATGTTTAAAACAATGCTTTTGTAGTACTTGATCCACGAACAGCAAATATAACAAATAATGATATTATTTATTTTAATGAACACTAAGTCATTGATTTCATAAGCCCAGTCACCCATTTTCAGAAAATGAGTTAGTGTTGATGATGGCAAGCCACAGAACAATCACCGTTGTCAATATTATGAATAGCTGTTGTTGTTCGTAATATTAACGACTGGAAATAATAGAATTATGGCCACTGTTCAATAGATATAAAGCAGATCAGCCGTAAGCTGATCTTATCAATAACAAGTAATCATGCATTCATGCATACAAATTAATGACGATATTCATTATTAATATCAAGTAAAGAAAACTACGTTCACCCTACCCAAAGTAAGCTCAAGGATATCACACTCCTTGTTTCGAACATGTCCTGAATCGCAACAGGTACGATGTCCCTAGTCCACGACAGTGCTGTTTCAATCTTTCGTATCTCATTAGGTGGACCTGGGTAAAATCCGACAGCAGGCCGCTATGAAAGCTATTCTGAGGGCAAATACCCCCACCGTCTTTGAAGAAGAAAATGATTTCCACCCTACCCAAAGTTTCTGTTGGTTCACCGATATAGGGCGATGAAACTGGTGTGGAGGGGTGTTGTAAATCCAAAACTTTTGCTAGTATCGACTGTGCGGGAAGACTGGGAAGTATTCAATCAAGCCTCTTCCAATATATTATTATCTTACGTCTTTGTAACAGTAGCACTTTATGATTACTGGACAGACAGGTGACAGACATACAGTTCTATGGAAACGACATTCCGTGCTCAGATATTTTAGAATCACATCTCAGATTCGAAATTTTTATAACCGTTTTTTCCTTGGTAGCTAAAGGTTACATGACCAACATCCTACTACTTTATGCAAAATACACTTTTCTGGTCATTTAACAAACATATTTTGATTTGTGTGTGCGATTAGTTTGGAAAACAAACAAATAAGAAGCAATGAGCCAATCAATTTTATTCCATGCCTGATATGGAAAAATACGTGCGGTGAGATGGCGACACCCAAAAAGCTCAATTAGCCTATGATCAGTCATACACGGTGTTCATCTGAAAACTTCCCACCGCACGGGTTTATCGAAAACCACTTATTAAATGAAAAAACGCTGAGACACGTCAAAAGATTTGTCAAGGGGGACAACTTTTTAACCAAAAACTACTTCACCCCCTTGTACCCTCCGACACCCAGGGTCACCCCTTAAACATTTTAAATTAAGAGTAATATCTGTCGCAGTCTTTCATTGTGACGTTTGATTTTTTAAAATCGGTCGACTCATTTTCGATAAAATTAGAAATATCGTTATATATCTCAAGTTGAAGTTTTGGGTCATTTTGGCATAAATCCTAATACTTCATTACCCAAAATTGTCTATGCGACTGATATTTGATATGATTCTATGCACACAGTTACTAAACTTCATAAATGTTATCCAATTAAAAACAAATAGTGCAAGAGTTAACTGAAGATGACTTCGGGTTGAGTTTTGTGTACAAATAGCTACAATGATAATATACCATTTACCTGGAGAAGATCTGCCTCATTAATGAATGCACATTTTATCTAACTCGGTTTGTTAACAAGCATAACTGCAGGTGTTGTAGCAATGAAAATCCTCAAGCATTTGTAAAAGGGCATACCCAGTCCTTCCTCAATGCATCACCGAAAGCTGCTGATATCCCACAACATGTTTTTGCAACTGCATTCAGAAATTTGCCTATATCATTGGCCAATAACGGGTAACATTTGAACACTTATTGCAATAAAAAGTGGTATTTTCGTATGTTTTTGTATTCTATTGGAACAAATTAAGATACATAAAGATTCTAATTTTATAGAAAATAAAAATCAAACGTCAAAATAAAGGACTTCGACATACCTTTGAAACAAGATATTACCCGATACCCCTTGTCATTTAAAATTTCTAAGGGGATGGTACTGGGGGACAGAGGGTACAAGAGGTGAAGTAGTTTTTTGTTAAAAAGTTGTCCCCCTTGACAAATCTTTTTACGTGTTTCGGCGTTTTCTCTTTTAATCAGTGGTTTTCAATAAATCCATGGTGGGAAGTTTTCAAATTAACACTCTGTATAGATATAACGATTTCATTGTATGGCGGTCTTACATACGTAATATTTATGACAGTAAATAGATTGAACAGTGAACTTTTTACCTTCGTATTGAAATACACCAGACATCTTATTTCTGAAATGCTAAACAGTTTACCTTTTTTCCAACCAAGATAATTGACCGAGTAACAAGTACGCAATCAATTATTAATAATTGCAGCAGAAAGATGTTCAAATTTTATCATCGTATATCATATTTAACAAATCTAATTAGAATCCGATTATTATTAACATGCGTAAAATATAGGTCTCAAAAAATCATTGCAATCTGAAACGCTCAAATTCGGAGAGAGTTTGCATAATAGTAGAAATAATGAAGCGTTTCACAGACGACTGCATTTTTCTCTAATTGTTATTCTAAAAATGTAACTTAGCGTAATAAATCCTTACACAATCCTCTTATCTGATCTGGCTGGCACTAAATCATAAACTTTTTACTTGCTTTTCAATAAATAATCAAATTCTCGGCAACAGTTTCTCCTGCAGGCATGTACTTCACCTTCGTTAAAAATTGTATAATTAACGAACTTTCTACTGCAAAAAATAAACGACTTCAATTAAATGAATATACAGAAGCTGTAGCTTTTTTAACCGCTGGAAATAACAGCGGCACGTGGATGCAGATAAATAAATATAAAACCATTTACAGGATCGATAATGCACTGACGGCTCCAAAAAATATCTGGGCAAATTCCTGGACCAGCCAGTCAAGCGAGAAAACTAGCTATTCCAGAGTTTAGGTACTAACAACTAACTCTACATCAATATTACATAAACTATACAGGGTGGGCCAATAGTGCGTGGACGGAGGATTGTGGGCTTAATAAAAAATATTTCAAAAATCTGGCACTTGATCATGGTAGGGACCCTTGAGGGCTATAACGCAAAAATATTTTCACTCAAATTTTGACGTTTATACAGGGTGATTCACATCAAACTTACATTTTTTTGAATGGAACCCCCTATATATTATTGCATATGTGGATTCCTTGGTCAATTTTAGTGTGACTTTATGTATCACACATGGAACTTTGAACGAACCATTTAGGCGCAAATCACCATTTTTGGTATAAGTAGGTATCAGAAAAAAATTGAATATCGCAGCGATTATAAAACTTAGAAGGCCGTGACTTTGCGGTACAACTAAGCATGAAATGCGTCACCCTAGGTCAGACGACGAAAATTGAATTCTTTTTGTACTTGGAGAAATCAGTAGATTAATTAAGGAAACTTCCATCACAGATAACTTGATTTTTTCAAATGGGAATGCCTATTTTGGTTTAAAGAATGAAATGTAAAATTTGATTACCTTTTTAACGATATAGCATTCTCGATATCAATCTTTTTTGGTTTTCATTTTATTTCAAATTTTCTGTCAAATCGGTGTTTTTCAATTTTCCTGCGTGCAAGCAAACTAGCAGGCTATGAAAAATAAACAGAAGCTGGTTAATATGGAAGAAACCAACTAACTCAGTAGAAATATGCAAACTAACTGGAGCAACGAGGGAAGATTATGAAAATTCCTTGCATCATATTAGCTCTAACCGGATACAACAGCCCCAAGATATCTAATGTAAATGAGTAGCTGGGCTATGACAGAAGTGTTTGTTTTTCACAGCCTACTAGCTATTGAGATCTACTAGAGCTTGACAACTTTCCAAAACGATTAAAAATTTTGAAAAAAAAGGAAAACTACCAGCGATTTTTGCTTACAGTCCAACATGTTTAGAACTTCACATCTAATGGGATAAAAAAATTAGTCACTTCCGTTTAGTTAAGTCAAAAGTGAAATCTCCAACTGGAGCATTCTGAACATCTATTGAATTAATTGCTAGAATTTTTTAATTACGCTATGTTGTAATTGTGTTTATTTCATGTAGTTTTCTGCAAACTAAATTATGTTTTACAATTCAAACAGAGTGCAATTCAAGTTTCATTTTCCACGATTTTGCTAATAAGTAGAAGTACCTACTGAAGAATTTGAAGGGTTCCAGTCAGAGGTATCATTACTTTTGACTTACGGAAATGGCTACTTTTTTATAGCATTAAATGTGGAAATTTATTCAGAAGACATAGATATTATACTGCCAGTAACAATCACTAGTAGTTTTCCTTTGATTAAATATTTTTTTACTGACCTTGGAAATTGACTAATAGCTAGTAGGCTGTGAAAAATGAGCGTTCTTGTTACCGCTATTGTTTCTGGTTAGAGCTAATATGTTGTAAGAAATTTTCATAATCTTGCCTCATTGCTCTAGTTAGTTTGCATTTTTCTACTAAGTTAGTTGGTTTCTTCCATATTAGCGAGCTTTTGTTTATTTTTCATGGCCTGCTAGGTTGCTTGCATGCAGGAAAATTGAAAAATACCGATTTGACTGAAAATTTGAAATAAAATGAAAACTAAAAAAGATTGGTATCGAGTATGCTATATCGTTAGAAAGGTAATCAAATATTACATTCGATTTTTTAAACCAAAATAGACATTGCCATTTGAAAAAATCAAGTTATCTGTGATTGAAGTTTCCTTAATTAATCTACTGATTTCTCCAAGCACAAAAAGAATTCAATTTTAGCCGTCTGACCTGAGGTGACGCATTTCATGCTTAGTTGTACCGCAAAGTCACGGCCTTCTAAGTTTTATAATCGCTGCGATATTCAATTTTTTTCTGATACCTACTTATACCAAAAATGGTGATTTGCGCCTAAACGGTTCGTTTAAAGTTCCATGTGTGATACATAAAGACACACTAAAATTGACCAAGAAATCCAAATATGCAATAATATATAGGGGTTTCCATTCAAAAAAATATAAGTTTGATATGAATCCCTGTATACACGTCAAAATTTAAGTGAAAATATTTTTACGTTATAGCCCTAAAGGGTCCCTACCATGATCAAGTGACAGATTTTTGAAATATTTTTTAGTAAGCCCACAATCCTCCGCCCACGCACTATTGGCCCACCCTGTATAATGTGTTCGGTCATCGGTGTCGGAGCCTTTAGTGGGATGAAATATTGTATTTTTTATCGACAAATCACCCCCTATATATAGTTTTTCTCCCACCACAATAAAATGGCAGCCATTTTGTTTTTTTAATCGAAGCATGAGTGTTGTACTAATTTAGCCATAGTTACCCATGCAGAGGTCCCAGAAACACAAAATAAGTCTCACTCGATAGCGAAACATATAGACTATAAACTCGTTGTAAATATTTTCCAAATTTTATTTCATAAGAGGCAAAAAAAAGTGTTAAAAGGAAATATTTATGTAATTTTTTGCGTTTTTTACAATTTTAACTTTTTCAAAAAATCTGAGTTGTTAACCTATATTTTTTTATTCTTGAGCGATAGTACATGATGTTTTCTAAAAAAAATAGCTATAAGTAAAGTAGTTTAGAATTTATGGTGGTTTGAATATGACCCTTTATTGTCTAATCCGGCAGTTGTAAAGGCAATAAAACAAAATACTTAATTCTCACGACATTTATTTTGGGAAAAAAGAAACAAATATTTCAATCATTGTTCGAAATGTCATCCTTAGTGTTGCAGACATGCTGTTGCCCTTACTGTCACATGTTGCGTAGAGCGATCATCGCTTTGTCATTCCGTTATTCATTCCAGACTTGAATAATTTTGCAAATGAGCTCCTCGCGTGTATTTGGCACGTGGACATAAGCTTTCTGTTTCATTGGACCCCGCAAGAAAAAATCAAGTGGGATCAAGTCCGGTAAACGCGGTGACCAAGCGATTGTTCCACCGCGTCCAATCCACGGCGAATATCGTTCATTCATTTTGATTGGCTCATTGATATTGCCAGCCACGCCCTAGGTTTCGAGAGTTCTTGGAAACCGGCTTCCTGGACGCCATTATGGAAATACCACTGGCCTGTATGTCAAAGATGATTCTCCATACTGGACGGAGCTCCGGCACACTTTGCTGCAAATGTACGAAGCCATTTAAATGAACGGTATTCGCTGTGGATTGGACGCGGTGAAATAATCGCTTGGCCACCGCGTTCCCCGCACTTGATCCCACTTGATTTTTTCTTGTGGGGTACAATGTAACAGAAAGTTTATGTCGACATCCAAATACACGCGAGGAGCTTATTTGCAAAATCATTCATGTCGGAAATGAATTACGGAATGACAAAGCGATGATCAGTCGCTCTATGCAACATTTCGAACAATGGTTGTAACATTTATTATTTTTTTTCCAAAACAAGTGTCATGTTTTATTGTCTTCTTAACTGCCGGATTAGACAATAAAGGTCATATTGAAACCATCATAGCTTCTAAACTACTTTACTTAGGGCTATGATGTACAGCTATTTTTTTAGGAAAAATGTACTAACGCTTAGAAATAGAAAACATGTAGGTTAACAGCTTAGATTTTTTGAAAAAACTAAAATTGTAAAAAACGCAAAAATTACATAATTATTTTCTTTTAACAATTTTTTTGCCCTGATATGAAATGAAATTTGGTAAATGTTTACCGTTAGTTTATGGTCGACATGTTTCGCCATGGAATGATACTTATTTTGTGTTTGTATCACCTCAAAATAGGTAGCTATAGCTAAATTAGTACAAAACTCGTGCATCAATTGAACAAAAAACAAAATGGCTCCCATTTTATTATGGTGGGGAAAAACTACTTTTGAGGAGTGATTTGTCAATAAAAATTAACGTATTATGTCCCCCTAAAGGCTCCGATACCGATGACCAGACACATTGTGTAAAGAGCCAAGCAGTCATAAAGTCAAAGCCTAAAAACAAGAATATCGCGGCTGATATGACAATGGAAGTGTTTAATGCGGGTTTAGAACTGGTCTGCGGGTGCATCCAAAAGGCTCAATTAGAGAATTATTTATCGGTAACAAACTGACAGGTCGCCAACGACTCGCTGATGTCAAAGTGGTTGGAGGTGGCGCGCTAAGACACTTTTGCCAATTGGTCGGATTGATTTGCTCTTCAACTGAGTCAAATATGGAATATGAACGGGATAGTAGTAGGAATCAGTAGTTCGGATAATTTTTACATTAAGGGGCCAGCTCTTATCTGAGATGAATACACCGTAAGGAAGTTGGATGGTTAAAGCAACTCTATGGTTCTAAATAAATACCCAAAAGCTGTTGTATTTCACCAAACATGTTCGTGCTAGACCATATTTTTTATAATCTTTAAAAGCTTGAACAAGAGGATTGTTGACAGCGTCTCAATGCCTGATAAGAATTAGATTTGTGAATTGGGTACTGGATCTTGGAAGCATTGAATTTTACTAAATTTTGAGTCCTAGAAGATCCGGAGATCTCCAAGGTTTGCCTCATAAAATTTCACATTTCAACCAAAAAAATACGCAAAAAATTTAAAGAGAATGTTCTTATATTATCATTGTGTGTGACAGAGGCGTAGCCAGACTGTCTTGGAGAGAGGATTAACAGGAAATGTTTTTCTTTTAATAATCATGTAGAAGTACACACAATCTTTCTACTCACTGTACCGGATAGAAATCTGCATTAGGTAATATGTAATTTCTTTGAAAAAAGTGCCTGGCGCTTCGACGACGACACGGCGTCCAAATTTGAAAATATTGGAAAACTGAAGTCTCTATGTTATACGGGTAATACATATCTTCCACACTGTAGGTAAGGGGTGTATTGTAGTCCCAAAAATGTTAGATTTTGTGATGTTTTTTGGCGTTTTGTCACAAAAATCTATGTCACTCCGTCGGCCTGTCTGTCGGTATGCCTGTTGCATATTCCTATAAGCGTTACTTCAGTAACTGCTTCACCGATTTAACGGACTTTCGGTGTGATATATGCTGTGAGGTCATAGTTGCTAATGCTACTATATATGTATTTAAAAAAATCGTGACAGTAGCGTCGGAATAACTATAAGAAATTGGCCATTCTTAGAACTGCTCCAAGCTTCTTTTAGGTGTTCGTGATCTTTTTTACCGGGTGAGAGTAAAATTAGGGTGGTAGTGAAGGTGGTGAAGATTTTTTTTAATACACCTACGAAATTTCCACTGATTTCTTTGTGGTTTTTTAGTGGTTTCTATAGAAACATCATATCAAGTTACTCAAAATGATTAAAATGATGTACATCCTTTCGCCAAAAACCTTCATATGGTCTTCGTATGGTAGGAGTATTTAACGGATTTCCCAAAAGTCGGTTATTTCCAAAGGAAATCGTCCAGATTTAGCTAAAATTTCTTAAAACATTGACTCATATGGGTAAGTATTACATTAAGGGGAATAAGGAGAATATTTTTGATATAATAACTGAATACGCATGTAATAAAACCGTTCATCATTATGTCCTACGCGTTTGGCCAACCCTCTACCAACGACTAACATCGTGTACAGAAATCAGTATGAAAACATAAAAATCTTATATTTCTGCATAGAAAATTTGCTTGTTTATTCTCTCTAGGTTAGCCAACGAGGTACGTAAATAACTACATACAACCAACCATCTGATGTATATCGTTACGCGTCTGTTTGAAAAACACGAGTACACACGCTACCGATCAACTATTAAAGGGGGTAAAACCAGGTCTTTGGAGTGAATTATTCAGTTGTTCCAAATGTGGGGCTCGCCTTTTAGAGGCCAGCTGCCAGAATTTGCGCCGTAAAAGGCACAAAAGATTCGCTGAAAATAATGGTGGGATTCAATTCTGTAACAGGGTAGTGTTAGGGCGACCATAATGGCAAGCCGGAGCACGGCGTTCTGAATCTTTAATTGGAATGCTGAGCAGCATTTTAAAGACATTTAAAGTTGGATGGGATTGCATTAAAAGTGTTTTATTACACTTGACAGGATCTGGTAAGATTGATTTAATGATTGATTTTATAGGACTCGACAATTACCCGGAATATCAGGTAAATTATTCTGTTGCTAGTTAATCATAAATGGAATCCTCCATGCAATTTATAATAATATAATATTCCCTCAGTAATACCGAGCTTAGAGACGTTATAATCTTCACCGACAACATGAGTGCAGCTATGAGATTGGAGAATCAAGAATATCACCGACTTTCAGCCATGTCAAAAGACACAGCAATTTGTATAAAAATGTAAAAATCATATAGATTAAAGGACATGCAGGTATACCTCAAAACGACATAGTCGACACAGCCCCATCACCACCAGCAAAGGCGACAACTACAGATGGAATACCGACGAGAAATTTCAAAATTCCTTACAGTGACTTGAGCAATATGTTAAGCAACAGCCTGAAAGGAAAATGGAGCGAACACTACCATAGAAATCCATCTCGAACAACATAAAAACAGATCCAGCAGAACATAAGAACAGAGCCGGGGTTTAAAAAATAATAGACCACTTGTGAGAACCTTTTGTAGATTGAGATGTGGGCATTGCTTAAGCCCTCAACACAAAACTAGAATAGGTTTAGACGATCACCCTCACTGCAGATGTGGAGAGATTGGTACTGCTCAACACTGTATATTAAAATGCCAATTGATCAGTAATGAGGTAACAGACATGTATCGCAGATTGTCAAACTATATTCCGTTACCTGCTAATATTATCACTATACTAGCTAGTTAAAACAACTGTGTATACAAACTATTATATAACTTTTGTAAAGAAAAACTAAAAATAACGTTTATCGTTGTCCCTCTGATTCATTGCCCTTCACTGGCCTATAAATGAAACCATATCTCTTGAAATAAACATTAACCCTTCCTTGAAAGTCGAACTACTCATTCGAGAGTAGAATTCTCTTCTAACTGTTGAAGTTTTTTACCGAAAACAAGTCATATTTTCATTCAAACATCACTAGATACAATATTTACCATTTGTAATTATGAATAGGATACCAATTCAAGGTAGAACTGTCAGGAACAAGAACCTCAAAATTCAAATGTATTGTGCCAGTCCGGCCCTGGACGGACTGGGCATATTTACGTGAGATCTAGAATTGAGTCGTCCAGAAGCTTTCCAGAACCGACGGTAGCGCCGCGTGATGGTTCTCGGCGTTCAGCAGGCATCTATATAAGCAACAGTCAATGCAGTGCAGCAGTTAGGTTCGGTATTACGCGACGTTCCAGTGGAGCGCAGAAGCCGCATTGAACAAGCCCGAAAGACATTTATGAACATGAAACGATTTTTCGTGAGGTCAGATCTAAGTCTTGCGCTTCGGATACGTATGGTCAGGTGTTAATTCTTTTCGGTACTACTATATGGATGTGGGAGTTGGACCCTGGATATTTCATTGGAGAAGAAAATAGACGCCTTCGAGATGTACATTTACTGCCGCATACTGAGGATATCATGGGTCCAAAATTACCAATGAGGAAGTTCTGCATCGCATGAGAAAGCAAAAAGAACTAATGCTTACCATCAAAGAAAGAAAAACGCGCTATATAGGGCATATAATGCGAGGACAAAAGTATGAGCTTCTGAGAGTAATTATAGAAGGCAAAATACAGGGAAAAAGGTCCATCGGCAGACGCCAAAATTCCTGGCTAAAGGACATCCGCAGATGGTTTGGCTGCTCTTCGCTCGACATATTCCGGATGGCTGTATCAAGGACAACGTTGGCTATTTGGATCGCCAACCTTCGAAAGGAGACGGCGTCGTAAGAAGAAGGACCAACATAAATTATTGTAGTGACTGTAGATAAATTAGACTGTTAAGTATTAGGCTAGGCGTAGTGTACATAGTGCAAATAAA
Source organism: Callosobruchus maculatus (assembly GCA_951848785.1). Taxonomy (NCBI): domain Eukaryota; kingdom Metazoa; phylum Arthropoda; class Insecta; order Coleoptera; family Chrysomelidae; genus Callosobruchus; species Callosobruchus maculatus. The sequence continues at coordinate 2,334,894 of CATOUR010000122.1, read as the reverse complement.
TAGTGAAACCTGTACCAAGTGTTTTCTTGCCCAATCGGACTAAAGAATTGTAACAGTATTGTCATAATACGGTCGTTACCATTATACAAGGTGTACAAGGTATCCTTGAAGGCTGACCACAATTTGTGAAACACTAAAGGCGGGTTCTGACTGTTCAGTTTCAACAACAATTTATTTGTACTGACAATTAAAAACTGTATTTTATTAAATATATCCTGAAAGAACAGTAACATCCGTTTAACATAATAATTAAAGTATTTGTTGTTTCAACAACCGTGATTGTGGGCACCATTAATAGTTTTCATTGATACTATAAACCTATGTTTATGTAAATTACAAACGCCAGTGCTTATAAGTAAAACGCATTTGTAAGATCAATAAACGCTGTCGTGAATATTATGAAACCGTTCAACGAAAGCCTGTTTTGAAAGTAGCGCCACTAGGCCTCTTGGCGTTAAACATACCGAATCAGTGGAAGCGTCTGTGCTTACATGTACACGTAGTTTGTGTTTGTATTGATGGCTGGTGGACTGTGAAAAAAAGTGTTGCTGTTCTGTTGGGAGTCTAGCGTCCTTTAGGAACATTTAATAAAGAAATACTGTGCTTCTTGCTGTTTCTGTGGTGGGATAAGCTACTGAAAGGTGAGTCTTTTCCTTCCTCCAACATTACATTACGTTAACATCGCGCTCACTATCTTCTAGCGGGTACCCCAACATTGATCCCGAACTGTTCTGCTATTCCATACTGGCACAAATCGTTGCTGCATGGATTCGCCAATTGAATTTAACCTGTACAAATACATATACCTTGCTTGTCCTTAATTGAGGAAAAAGGATAAGAACCTAACCAGTGAACGGAGAAGCATTATTGATGACGATATGTACCTGTAGAATTTTTCGCATCACGCGCCAATCTCTTTCTCCGGCACGGCGTTCGGAATCGCTGTTAGGGGTACCTATACCCGCTAGAAGTTTCTTTCACGTTCGGAGGTCATAGTTTTTATACGACATTCGAATTTTGGGTGAAAATTCGCTTTTTTTTGTTTCAGTATCCAATCTACACAGAACAAGCTAGGTGTTGATGAAATCCACTCTAGAAGAAGCAAATGTTGGTAGCATTTTTACATTATATTTTTGTTTTGTTTGTTACATATTTCAAGTTGAAAAATAAATGGTTTTTATTTGAACAAATGTAAATTTTATTTGCCTTTTTCTAAGAACAGTTAACCACCTTCCAATGAAGGAAAAACAAGCTCCACTGAATTCTGTTTATATTAGGTACAGTTAACAAAAAAATTGGCACGTCCCTTGCGCCTCCCCTACATAATTCAGTTAAAAATTTAAGTATAGTCTCAGTCACACCGTTTCCTTGATGCAGTAAGTAAAATACGTTAAGACCATAAACATCAGTAATTGAATTGAAAAATGCGTTTGTTATATCAGATGGTGATTACTAATACCATAATATACAGGCTTACCGAAGAACAACAGAAACAAGAATATCAGCAGCTCAATAGACTTATACAAAAGAACTGTAGACAAGATCAAAACACCTATCTAAATGCCCAGTGTGACGAAGTACAAAGTCATGCAGAGAAGAACCAAGTAAGAGATCTTTTTAAGAATATCAAAGAGATAGTAAAAGATTTCAAGCCAAAAACATGGGCGATTGAGGACAAAAATGGAATGTTGCTAACCGACAAAAAGCAAATAACAGAGAGATGGAGAGAATACTGTGAGGAACTGTATTTTGACGAGCAAATAAACGACCAACAACGACAAATCAATAACACAGATAGATAACCGGAGATACTCAAAAGCGAAGTAGAAGATGCTATTAAAAAACTAAAAAATAATAAGGCACCAGGTATTGATGAAGTCACTGGGGAAATTCTTAAGGAACTGGGTGACGAGGCAGTTAATATCATACTAAAAATATGTAATCTTATATGGGAGACCGGAATTTGGCCTAAAGACTGGACAACATCGGTTATGATCCCACTCCACAAGAAAGGCTCCACCAGAAAATGTAATAACTATCGCACACTCTCTTTGATATCACACACTAGCAAAGTGTTGTTACATATTATAAATAATCGGCTAAGGCACTACGTGGACAATGAAATAGCAAGAGAACAGGCGGGTTTTGTAAAGGGTAGAGGCACCCGAAATCAAATTGTCAACATTAGACAAATGATAGAAAAATGCCGCGAATATAATGTCCCTATGGTGATGTGCTTTATAGACTATAACGAGGCCTTCGACTTTGTCAACTGGAGTAGGTTATGGGAAATACTCAACAAAATGAGTGTTCCAGATCACTTAATCAACCTAATAAAAAATCTTTACTTGGGGAGCACCGCTGTAGTCAAGATAGAAGATATGATGAGTAAAGACTTCCATCCACAAAGAGGTGTGAGGCAAGGATGCATTTTATCTGCCACACTATTTAACATCTATGGCGAAGCCATAATGAGAAATTGTCTAGACGAGTGGGAGGGTGGAATTCTTGTTGGGGGAGAAAAAATAAGCAACCTACGCTACGCTGACGACACCACCATCTTTGCTGCGACAGAGGAAGAAATGGCGACCCTCTTGAGCAGAATAGAGCAAGAAAGTGCAAAGTTTGGGCTTACAATAAATAAAACCAAAACAAAATTAATGATAGTGGACAAACTTAACGTCGTAAGCAGAACCCATCTGCTTGACGATCTTGAAAGAGTAAACAACTTTGTATATTTAGGATCAACAATAAGTAACATGGGCGGATGCGTAGAGGAAGTCAAGAGAAGAATAGCCATGGCCAAAAGTGCGATGCTGAAACTTACCAAAATATGGAAAAGCTCATACATAACCAGAAAAACTAAAATGAACTTGATTCGAACCTTGGTCTTTCCAGTCTTTTCATATGGCTCAGAGTCGTGGACACTCAGAGATAAAGAACGAAAGTATATTGACTCCTTTGAAATGTGGTGCTACAGGAGAATGCTTCGTATTCCCTGGACAGCGAGAAGAACAAACCAATCGATATTGGAAGAGCTCAATATAACCACTAGACTATCATCACTATGCATGAAGAGAGTTCTGCAATATTTTGGACACATAGCTAGAAGACCAGATAATAATATAGACAAGCTTATAGTGATGGGTGAGGTCCAGGGAAAAAGAAGTAGAGGTCGATCTCCTATGAGATGGTCAGATCAAATAAGACAAATAACATCGCAACCACTCCACGTATCATTTCACCAGGCGGAAGATCGGGTAATATGGAGGAACACGGTAGAAAAAGGAATAGAGGCATTCCAAAGAGGTCACGACCCTCATAATTGAGGAAACGAACAGAGAGAGAGAGAATATACAGGCTGCCCTAGCAGAAATTTCCCACCCATGTTATCTCTGAAATTATCAGAAAAACTGAAAATCGCCGTAACACGTCGCTTTGCATTTCGAGAGGGAACTTTCCCCCGAATCATCATTGTGTTATCAACCCTTTCATCTCCAGCAGCTCCTACTCCAAAATCTTAAAAGAGACCATGATACTTATGATATATCATTTTGAAGGGAATTCAAATTGATTTATGACAAGTATGGTAGTCTCATTTAAGATTTTGAAGTAGGGGCTGCTGGGTGTAAGGGGGTTGACAGCACAGTGTTTACGTATTCGATGGAAAAAATCCCCCTTGGAATACAAATCGAGGTGTCACGACGATTTTCAATTTTTATGATCATTTCAGAGATAAGATGGGTGGGAAATTTTAGTTGGGACACACTGTATATTTATTATATCAATAAACTTGATTTGCTTGAATTCATCAACAGTGTTTATAAAATACATAAGTATTCTTTGTGAATACAGTTAATCGCATTATTGATACAATATGCTGAATACGCTAGGACCATAAAGATTGGTAATTGGTTTAATAAATGCGTTTGTTTTATTTATTTATCGTATGGCTAAAAAACATGACAATAGTAAATATAGATAGAAAAAACTATTATAACCTATACTAAAATAAAACAGATACAGCTACAAACTAAGATACATAGTCTTTGGTATTTACAGGTTGATATCCAGTTCTTTCAACCACTTCAGCGCCAACGGTGTAGCTGTGAAGAACTCTTCTCGCGATCCCTGAAACGCACGCAGTTCACATTCGCTCGTAATATGGTTTATAGTTTGGCGGGGCGCGCCACAGTCACATAAGGGAGATTGCACATAGCCCCACTTGTAAAGGGAGTCGGCACATCTGCCGTGGCCTGTTCGGACTCTATTAAGTTTTACCCACTCTTTCCGGGGTAGTTCTGACCCTGGAAGTAAGGCTGCCCCCATAAATGCGCATCGCGAGTGCTGTTCCGCAAAACCTTCCCACTGGGAGCGCCATTGGTTTAAGGAGTCGAAGTTATTGGTTTTAAACCCTTCTGCATCCCTTATTGGTGGTTGTCGGGATTTAAGTCTGTTTATCTGCAACGGGGGTATTGCTCGGTGGATGGGCAGTTTGTTGTTGGCCGTAATCTTGTTATACTCTCTTAGAAGGGCGTCAGTCCTTCGCAGCTGAGGTGGGGCTATTCCAGAGAGTACAGGCAGCCATTGAGTTGGGGTTGTCTTTACTGCGCCTGTAATGAGTCTCATAGTGTGATTTAGTTGGACGTCAATTAGTCTGGTATGATGGCTGTTAATCCAGACAGGCGCACAGTACTCAGCACACGAATAGACAAGAGCTAGTGCACTGGTTCGTAGAGTTGGAGCAGTGGCACCCCACGTCGTTCCACACAGCTTTTGGATAATGTTGTTGCGTGTTCTGAGTTTTCCTGCAGCGTTTGCGAGATGTTTCTTATAGCAGAGGGTGCGATCTAACGTTACTCCAAGATATTTTGGGAAATAGTTATGTTTCAGGGGTTCGCCTGCAAAAAGTACCTGCAGTTCATATTTAGCTAGTTTGTTATTCAGGTGGAAGCAGGAAACTTCGGTTTTGTTGGGGCTCGGTACTAGTCTCCATTTCGTGAAGTAGTTGTTTAGGGCTAACAAGTCGTTAGAAAGAGTATGCTCAACGTTCTTGAAGCTCTTATCGGAAAAAGCTATGGCTATATCGTCCGCATAGCAAAACTTGTTACTGACTGTTTTTGGCATGTCAGATATATATAGATTGAAAAGTAAGGGGGCCAGTACTGAGCCTTGTGGAAGTCCGTTGTTCAATTTGCGCTGCCTGCTTGCTTTCTCGTTTAGGATTACTTGGAACTTTCTGTGTGTTCTGCGTTTGTGTGCATAGTAAACAATAATCACTGAAACCATAACATATATTTATTATATCAATAAACTTACTTTGTGTCATTCACAAACGGTGTTTATGATATTCAGAAACTATTATTTGTGAATACAATTACTGAGACATATCTCTCAACAATTCATAAACGCTCGTTTATTGGATACATAAAACCGTTGGTTGCGGCGAACTTCATGAACAGTTTATTGTTAGCACAAACTTTTTTATTATAATTACGTACCTTTTTGGTTGAGTGTGATTCAGTATTAATGAAAGCGGCGTTCGTTCTCACTGTTCAGTTTTCATGAATCATTTTAACTCATTCAGCGTTCATGAAAACGACGTTTTCATAACCTTGAATTGCTAAAACTGATGAATGACTGATGACTCTCATGATGACGGAAAAGATTCTCGCACGTCAGTTTGACGTTTGCATTCATCTTTCAATACTGATTCAGTCAAAATGAATGAAAAGTAGGACTGGCTTTCAGTTTGACTGAAAGCACAAACCCACTGATCAGTTTTACTAAAAAGGTGTTCTCACGTTCATTACATGTTCAGTTTCACTGAATCAGTCAAACTGATCAATAATGTGTCATAAAATAAGTGCAAAATCATGTGTACTATAGTTTTATGCAAACGTACCTATCCAGTGGGCCACTATAGTGTGTTGTTATGCTAGTCCCACTAGTCAGCTGACAGAGTGAATGCCAATAGCGCCTCCTTAGTATCCTCTCTCGATGGCTTCAACCGACAATGGCGAAGGGTTTATTTCATTATCGGCCGAAACATTTGTCATTGGCTGAATCCTCGATTAGGCTCGATTTTTAGTACCGAACCTTCGGCCTGTCTCTAACCTCCATCATGTGTAAGTATTTATATGCATAATGGCAAACTTTACAAGGCAATCTCTGCGAAACTTTACTCAAGGAGAACATTATCAGGGATAACTATTAACACGAAACTTTTCACCCCTAATGCTCTCGTTCCACCCCCATTGTGATAATGTGGAATCCCTAACCTATTATGTACACAACTCGACGGCTCTGAGTATTCACCCAACCTCTAAGCCTTCTTAAACTTGACAATACGTATATAAATCACTTTTTGATGTAGGCGACCGAGTTGTTATAATATCGACAGTGAAAAATGATTTTCCTTCCACAAATTGTAAGCCTTATGTTGAATTATTTCCAGAATATCTCACTCCCTACCTCGCGATGAACTGCGTTTTCAATTTATTATCTTTTAAGACTTAAAAACTTACGTAGATTAGCACCTTTTTATCAAGACGGAGTCGTCAGATTGTGTTCAATCCACACTCAATTTAACTCTTTAACTCTTCTTCTATACACGAGTAACACTAAAAATAAAATAAGGTAAAATTAAGCGGATTTTCTTAATTGAATTACGTCCGCTAGTTTAAGATTTTGAGATAATTTTTCCACATTTGTGTGTACATCATAAACGTCACTCATTTCAGTCGGTCTGCCTGTATGTTGCCATTTTTGTCACTGCTTAATTCTCGTAGATACTGTACTGATTTTGATGACATCTGGGATCCGCAGTGCTGTGAGGTCAGAGCAGGTAATGCTGATAATTTTTTTGAAATCCGTGCATTGACGGCGCGGCGGAGCAAAAAGGAAATATCTCAGGACAGGTTCACTTAGTTTTTAGGCGTTTTAGGGGATGGGGGAACTTTTCGGATTTATAAATACCTAGCTACCTAAAAAAATAACCTTGATTATCTTATATACTTTAAAGACCTACTCCAACATTTCCTTTAAAGACATAATTATATGTCCGTAGACTGTTTCCTATACCATAAGTGAGCGTTGTATTGTAGTCGCGAAAAATTTGTAATGTGATATAAAATTCAGGGCTATGACGTTTAAATCACGAACATATATGATATTTATTTTCCTCGGTCTGCTTTTGGGTTCTTCTGGGCATTTTTGTCACCGCTTAATCTTTGTAATCGCTGCGCTGTTTTTGATGAAATATTTTTGAACCTTACTGCATTGGCAGCAGTTAAAGAACAAAAAGGTACTAAAACCTTTCTAGATTTTGTGTGTAGAGGTTTTACGAGTTCCTGACCATACAGTAGTGGGAGGAGCAACATTTTGTGTATTTATGAAAAAGTTACCACTGTCTTAAATAGCATTGACCCTGGCCACATCCTGTAGGTCTCATACTTATACGAAAATTGCCTTCGTAGACATAACTCCGTACTTTTTTTTGATACATGTTAATTAAACTTGAAATCGTGTAACCTGTAACTTTGAAATTACGAACTACTAATGAAGTTTTGACACTGAGGTAGGAACCGAACATTTGTACATTTTTTAAATCGGCAGATAGGCGGTGTTATAATTAGAAAAAAAAGTTAGTATTAGAAACTCTCGAAATTTTCTCGTCTTTAGCCATTTTAGGAAGCCCTGATAATTTTTTAAATATCGTTTTCAATGTATAACCAACAAGTTGCATAATAAGCATTATCGCATTTCCCACACCACGAATGTTTGTCAAGCAACTATGCCTAGGCTAATTCTTAGAATAAGGTCAATATACAGGGTGTTCATTTGAAAACCTCGCACCCCGGATTTCTTGAACAACGCTGATTAAAATAAAAAACGCCGAGACATGTCAAAAGATATGTCAAGGGGGACGACTTTCAAACCAAAAACTACTTCACCCCCTTGTACTCTCTACCCTTCTACCCCTTAAACATTTTAAACGAAAAGGGGAATCCAGCAATATCTTGTTTCAAAGGTATGTCGAAGTCCTTTATTTTGACGTTTGATGTTTTAAAATCGGTCGATTCGTTTCCGAGATAATTAGCATCTTTATGTATCTTAACTTGCTCAAATAGCATACAAAAACATACGAAAATATCACTTTTTATTGCAATAAGTGTTCAAATGTTATTGGCCAAGCACTGATATAGGCAATTTTCAAATTTCTGACGGGCAGTTTGAATGTCATTCGTCAACGCATTCCCGCGCGAAAGCTGCCATATCCCACAACATGTTTTGCAACTGCGACTGTGCGTCAGGAATTTGAAAATCGCCTATATCAGTGCTTGGCCAATAACGGGCAACATTTGAACACTTATTGCAATAAAAAGAAACATTTTCGTGTGTTTTTGTATTCTATTTGAACAAGTTAAGATACGTAAAGCTTCTAATTTCCTCAAAAAACGAATCGACCGATTTTAAAAAATCAAACGTTAAAATAAAGTACTTCGATATACCTTTAAAACAAGGTATTACTCGACACTTCCTGTTTTGCATTAAACTTAGTCGATATTCTTCTAAGGATTATAATGCATTCTAACGCTGGTTCAGTGGTGATTACAACAATTTTATTGGGTTATTTGAATTACAGAAAAATGAACAACCTTCATGGTTTGATGACGGCAAGAAAAGTCACACAATGTCATTTCACTGTCCCTATGTCACAAATGTGTCAAATGTCAAACAGTGTTACCACACACTTAAAGCGCGCCAAATTCAAAAATACAAAATATTGACATAAAACCTAAACATACCGCCGACCTGAAAGATTACAAATCTTTCACAGAACAGCAATTCTAAATAACTGAAATTATACATAAAGTATAGGTACAATAAATTTGTATAACTAGTAGAAGAACATTACAAATAAAATTAATGTTCTTAAGGATGCTCAATTGGCAACAAGCACACCTTTTGAATGGCTCTGGTTACGACGCCATTTACAGTTTTTATAGTCAGCACTCGTACAACACCATCACCGCCTGGGTGAAGGTTCTGGATGCGGCCAAGTCTCCAAAACTGGGGGGCTGTGTTCTCATCCTTTAACACGACCAAATCTCCTATCTGGGGCTCGCAACTGGAACTGGAGTACCATTTTGCACGTTTTTGTAGAGATGAGAGGTATTCACTGGACCATCTCGACCAAAAATGCTGCACCAATTTTTGCAGGAATAGGTAGTGTCTTAGCCTGTTGTCTGGCAAGCCTTTAACGTCTGCTTGCGGAAGTGCGGTAAGTACGTCTCCAATAAGGAAATGGCTTGGGGTTAAAGCTGATAGGTCAGAAGGATCATTTGATAAGGGAGTAAGAGGTCTGGAGTTCATTACTGCTTCTACTTGACAAAAAATTGTACTTAATTCCTCAAAAGTTAGATTAACATTACCCATAATTCTTTTTATATGATACTTGGCAGCCCTCACTGCAGCCTCCCAATATCCTCCTTGATGAGGGGATCTGGGTGGAATATAATTCCATTCAATACAATTTTTCTCACAAAATGAACTTACAGATTGGTCCTGTTCAATTCCCTTAGCAAACCTACGTAATTCATTATCTGCGCCTTTGAAATTTGTTGCATTGTCGCTAAAAATACGCCTGCAAAATCCACGTCTTGAAATGAAACGTTTGAAACAATTTAGGAACGCATCTGAAGTGAGTTCTCCAACCAGTTCTAAATGAACGCACCGAGTAGTAAAGCATATAAATATGCACATATATCCTTTTATTATTTTTCTGTTGCGAACTTTTCCATCTCTCAAATTGAACGGTCCACAAAAATCTACCCCTGTTACGAAAAAAGGTCTATGAGCTGTCACTCTGTCTTGAGGTAACTCACCCATCACTCTAACAATGTCAACTGGCCTTACTCGAAAGCAAGCTACACAAGATTTCAATGCACTGCGAACAGCCATCTTGCCACTTAATGGCCAAAATTTTCTCCTTACACCACATAGTACTGCTTGAGGACCAGCATGAAGATTTCGATAATGTTCATCTCGGATTATTAATTTTGTTAATGCATGACTTTTAGATAAAACAATTGGAAATCTTTTATCATATGGAACAGGAGGTGTTTTTAATTTAGATTTTGCTGAGACAACTCCATTTTGCTTGAGGGCAATGATATCCTTTCTAAACTCAGTCTGTTGTGCAAGTTTAGCTAACACCAACAGAGCTTCATCTTGTTCTGGCGCTGTGATAACGCCCGTGATACGGTTCCCACGATTCATAGTTAAATTCTTTTTGAATCTTAAACACAACGCTACAATTCGCTGCAGTTTGTACAGACTTGAGTAACGATCAAAAATATCAAACTCACTGGTAACACTTGTATTTACCAAACAAGTTTGTTTTCTCTCTAGATTGCTATTTGTAGTATTGCAAATAAGTTGATTTGGCCAATTTTCTGATGTATGTTTAAGAAATCCTGGCCCAGACCACCACAAAGTACAGGATTTTAATTTTGTCGGCTCTAAACCGCGCGAAATAATATCTGCAGGGTTGTCTAACGAAGGTACATGTCTCCACTCACATTTTTCTGTCAGAGTTTGTATTTCAGCTACCCGATTAGCAACAAAAGTGTCAACTTGACAGCTGTCGGGTTTACAGTACATTAGTAGAGTTCTTCACATAAAAGTGCTTTATTGGACCAAAATATTTATTGTTAGTGCATAAGAATCATCCCAGTCTGCGCTGAGAGGGTCTACATTGGTGGGAACGAGCCGCAATGGCCGCTGCGGCGGTAAATGAGCTAGAAGTGGACAGCGATGAGTCATTTACTGAACCAAGGAAGCGACGTAGGGAAAGTACAAGGCTGAAACCACAGGAATCTCTTCAAAATGGCGAGGAGGACGATAACATGTTGCTGAACAATCGCTTCAGTTTGCTAGACTTGAGCCAGGTAAAGCAAAAACTTGGAGATATTCCTATTAAAACAAAAAAGATAATTGAGAATTCTATGGAACAAGATTGTATTTTAACAAAAACGGTTGCTCCCAAAAAGGAACGAACGAATGTAAGGTTCAGATAGGCAGGAAATGGTATTGTCTTGCAAGAAAACACTCGTGGTGACCCCCAGTATTCAAGTGTATTCGGTAATCAAATCAGTTACATGTATATTGGTGTGGATATCATGCTGATACCACAAAATTGCAATAATTACACATAACACTGCTGTTAGTTTCCATAATTTCTACCGTATAAGTATTATCACACATTACATAATGGTTATTGACCCTTGGCGCTACACCTTCCCCTCTTAGAAAAAGGTCTTTCACTATGGCCACTTGTGAAAGACTTTTTTGAAAATGCAATGGGATAGCTGGTGTGCAGTAGGTATTGGAAAAAAATTTAAAATAAAAAGTTGATATGAAAATCTGAATAGAAAACTCATCTGTAGCAATGTTGTCTTATACACCTAATACTAAAATAAAAAAGAATATTTCAGTCTGCATCATCGTAATGGATTTGGAATATAACATCCGTTAGTGTGTCAGTACATATAGCTGCAACAGCAAAAATACAATTACATCTAAAAATAACAATATGATAATCTTACATTTTCTAACTAAACCACAGGCCTGCGTTAATTACATTCAATGAAAATAGTACAGTTAACTTAGCTAGACATTTGGTATATATTTTTTTAGTCTGTTCTTATGAACAGTGGTGACCTTTCCCTTACTGTCCTTAATGACACAATTTGGTTCCTCTAGACTGACAACCGTAAAAGGACCTTTATACCACGGATCCAATTTTTGTCGGCCTTCATTGGTCATCAATACAAGGTCTCCCGGGTATAAGCTTAGTGAATGTGAATTTGAATCCACTTACTTTTTCTAACTACTTTAGCTTTTTCGAGAAACTCTTTAGCCCTATTTTGAGCTTTTTGCAACCTGAAGCGTACTTCCTTATCATATGCTTCAATATTATATAATGGTTCAATTCGGCTTTGATTCATAAAGTCTGGCAAGTCAACTGACTTTCCAAACACAAGCTCAAACGGAGTGAAATTATGATAGGTACTAGGAGTAGTATTGTAACAAAAGGCAAAGTATTTACACCACGAATCCCATTCCATTAGAGTTTCATCGGAATATGCACGTAAAAACTCGTTTAGTACCCTGTGGTTTCTCTCACACCCCCCGATTGATTGACTATGGTAGCTGGTGGACATTTTATGATCAGTACTCAGTAGTTGTGTTAGATTTTTGAAAATCTCGTTCCTATATTCCGTCCCCATGTCCGTTCGAAACGTTTTCACTGGGCCGTATATTAGGATAAAGTTTTCAAAAATCGCTTGGGCTATTGTTCTGGCTTCCTTATTCGAAGTAGGGATTATTACAATGTATTTTGTAAGTTCACATTGCAGCGTTACTGCGTACACATTACCTTTATTTGATGTTAAGAAAGGTCCTATGGTATCAAGAGAAACGATATCAAAAGCCTTCTGAGGAGTTGGGGTTATGGTTAAAGGTCCCAGGCTTTTTGCAGAAGCCTTATTTATTTGACACTTATGACATTGTTTCACAAAATTTGCAACATCTCTGGACATGTGTTTCCACCAATAGAATGATTTAATTTTCTTTAGAAGTCGCTTTTGTCCACAATGTCCACCCAGCAAAGGGTTATTGTGAAACTTTGCTAGTATATTTTGTCTTTCACTTGGATCAGAAATAAGTTTCAATTCGGAGCAAAGAATAATAGTCAAATTTTTAAGAGTTTCTTGACCGGTCTGTTTAAATTGATTTATAGTGCACTTTTTAAATATTTTATCGTTCAAGTATAATCTTAAGTTGACAATATCTCTCCCATTGGCCATTTTTTCAAGCACAGATAATAATTGCGCTAACGCAATATTACCGTTAACGAGAGGAACTGTCTCACGCGCGTTTAGTTTATTTTTCTTATAAATATTTATTTTAATTGAATTTCTATCTATTTCAAATCTTATAACAGGATATTTTAAAACGTCGTAGTTATTTATAGTTTCATATACCTTGGGATGATCTGACAGCTTTTCCACAGGTTTGTTTTCAATACTTTTGTTGTTTTTTTGTAGCAATTTTGACTTAGATCTTGTAACCATCGCTAGAACTGACGATGAGTCTGACTTGATCCTCTTCAGGTCGCATAACGAAATCCTTGATAAAGCGTCTGCACATACATTATTTTTACCTTTTATGTATTCAATTTCAAAGTCAAACTCCTCCAAATCTAGCCGCATTCTTGTCAATTTTGATGACGGATCGGTTTTTGAAAACAGGTAAACCAACGGTTTATGATCCGTCTTTACCAAAAATTTTTGACCATAAAGGTAACATCTGAAGTAAGTTAAAGCCCAATGGATAGCTGTCAATTCTTTCAAAATAATAGGCTTATGAGATTCACCCTTAGTAAACGATCGAGATGCGTACGCCACTGGTAAATCGCATCCATTGTACTCCTGACAGAGTACTGCAGAACAATGATTCTGTGACGCATCTGTAACTACGATAAACCTTTTTGTAAAATCAGGGTATTTCAATATTGTTGGACTTTTTAATGCTTCTTTTAATGAATCAAAAGCAGTTTGGCATTCGTCTGTCCATTTGAACTCAACATTTTTGCGAAGTAATCTATTTAACGGGTAAGTGACCTCAGCGAAACGCGGTATAAACCTGCGATAATAATTGCAGAATGCTACAAACCGACGTACTTCGTCAGGAGTTTGTGGTATCGGATACCTGTCAATTACCTCATATTTTGAGTCATCTGGTAAAATGCCTTGATCAGTAATTTTGTGACCTAAATAAGACACTTCTTTCAAAAAAAAACGAACATTTTTCGGGATTTAATTTTAGACTGTACTTTTCACATGTTTCAAATACTTTTCTCAAATTACTCATATGATGTTTTTCTGAATAACCCGTAATGCATAAATCATCCACATAAAGAAATGCCCTTTCTGGGGTTATCCCTGCGAACGCCATAGTCATCATACGTTGAAAACTGTTTGGACTCACAGAGAGTCCGAAGGGCAGCCTAGTGAATCGAAATGACCCCTTATTATCCACACTAAAAGATGTTAAATCACGTGAACCCTCGTCTAGACCAACTTGATGAAAGCCCGAGGCTAGATCCACTACAGAGAACCACTTGGACCTGCCTAATTGGTCTAGGATATCATCAATTCTTGGTAGAGGGAACTTATCAGCAATTAATTTTTTATTCAATTGTCTGAAATCTACTACTAAACGGTATGCCTTCTCGCCATTTACAGATTTTTTCGGGACTAATAGAATTGGATTGTTATATTCTGACAATGACGGTTCAATTATCTCATTTTCTAAGAGTCTGTCAATCTGTCGATTGATTTCCTCTTTTTGTAAAATTGGTACCCTATAATTTTTTATATACAGGGTGGGCCAATAGTGCGTGGACGGAGGATTGTGGGCTTAATAAAAAATATTTCAAAAATCTGTCACTTGATCATGGTAGGGACCCTTGAGGGCTATGACGTAAAAATATTTTCACTCAAATTTTGACGTTTATACAGGGTGATTCATATCAAACTTACATTTTTTTAAATGGAACTCCCTGTATATTATTGCATATTTGGATTCCTTGGTCAATTTTAGTGTGATTTTATGTATCACACATGAAACTTTAAATGAACCGTTTAGGCGCAAATCACCATTTTTGGTATAAGTAGGTATCAGAAAAAAATTGAATATCGCAGCGATTATGAAACTTAGAAGGCCATGACGTTGCGGTACAACTAAGCATGAAATGCGTCACCTTAGGTCAGACGGCTAAAATTGAATTCTTTTTTTACTTGGAGAAATCAGGAGATTAATTAAGGAAACTTCAATTACAGATAACTTGATTTTTTCAAATGGCAATGCCTATTTCGGTTTAAAAAATCGAATGTAAAATTTTATTACCTTTCTAACGATATAGCATTCTCGATATCAATCTTTTTTGGTTTTCATTTTATTTCAAATTTTCAGTCAAATCGGTGTTTTTCAATTTTCCTGCGTGCAAGCAACCTAGCAGGCCATGAAAAATAAACAGAAGCTCGTTAATATGGAAGAAACCAACTAACTTAGTAGAAAGATGCAAACTAACTGGAGCAACGAGGCAAGATTATGAAAATTCCCTGCAACATATTAGCTCTAACCGGATATAACAGCCCCAAGATATCTAATGTAAATGAGTAGCTGGGCTATGACAGAAGTATTTGTTTTTCACAGCCTACTAGCTATCGAGGTCTACTAGAGCTTGACAACTTTCCAAAACGATTAAAAATTTTGAAACAAAAGGAAAACTACCAGCGATTTTTGCTTACAGTCTAACATGTTTAGAATTTCATATCTAATGAGATAAAAAGATTAGTCACTTCCGTTTAGTTAAGTCAAAAGTGAAATCTCCAACTGGAGCATTCTGAACATCTATTGAAATAACTGCTAGAATTTTTTAATTACGCTATGTTGTAATTGTTTATTTCATGTAGTTTTCTGCAAACTAAATTATGTTTTACAATTCAAACAGACTGCAATTCAAGTTTCATTTTCCGCGATTTTGCTAATAAGTAGAAGTACCTACTGAAGAATTTGAAGGGTTCCAGTCAGAGGTATCATTACTTTTGACTTACGGAAATGGCTACTTTTTTATAGCATTAAATGTGAAAATTTATTCAGAAGACATAGATATTATACTGCCAGCAACAATCACTAGTAGTTTTCCTTTGATTAAATATTTTTTTACTGACGTTGGAAATTGACTAATAGCTAGTAGGCTGTGAAAAATGAGCGTTCTTGTTACCGCTATTATTTCTGGTTAGAGCTAATATGTTGTAAGAAATTTTCATAATCTTGCCCCGTTGCTCTAGTTAGTTTGCATCTTTCTACTAAGTTAGTTGGTTTCTTCCATATTAACGAGCTTCTGTTTATTTTTCATGGCCTGCTAGGTTGCTTGCACGCAGGAAAATTGAAAAACACCGATTTGACTGAAAATTTGAAATAAAATGAAAACCAAAAAAGATTGATATCGAGAATGCTATATCGTTAGAAAGGTAATCAAATTTTACATTCGATTTTTTAAACCAAAATAGGCATTGCCATTTGGAAAAATCAAGTTATCTGTGATTGAAGTTTCCTTAGTTAATCTACTGATTTCTGCAAGTACAAAAAGAATTCAATTTTAGCCGTCTGACCTAAGGTGACGCATTTCATGCTTAGTTGTACCGCAAAGTCACGGCCTTCTAAGTTTTATAATCGCTGCGATATTCAATTTTTTTCTGATACCTACTTATACCAAAAATGGTGATTTGCGCCTAAACGGTTCGTTTAAAGGTCCATGTGTGATACATAAAGTCATACTAAAATTGACCAAGGAATCCAAATATGCAATAATATATAGGGGGTTCCATTTAAAAAAATGTAAGTTTGATATGAATCACCCTGTACAAACGTCAAAATTTAAGTGAAAATATTTTTACGTTATAGCCCTCAAGGGTCCCTACCATGATCAAGTGACAGATTTTTGAAATATTTTTTAGTAAGCCCACAATCCTCCGCCCACGCACTATTGGCCCACCCTGTATACTGGGGATGGGTCTGATAGTCTCAACTTTTGCGTATAGAAGTTATTCACTGTTAGTTTGTCACCCTTTAGTGCAAATATATCAGAAAATTCTACGCACAACTTTTCGACATCGTTTTTTACATAAGTAGGGACATTTTTAGTATTAAGCTGAGCAAGCAATTGGGTATGTCGATCATTTGACTCGATTTCAATGTTATAGATATTAAACTCATGTAAACTGATTGTCTCTAGAGCATCTATTTTCAGAGAAACACTTTCGAACGTTGTATTTATGATTCTTATTAATGGACTTTCCTTTGAAACAATAGTTCTGGCTATAAAAACACCAGGGAACAATTCTTTATTCAAAACCACAGCATCCCTTGCCAAATATTTCAGACAATTTACTTCTCTTACTACTTCACATCTACTTGGAACATAAACGATATTGTCTTCTAGGCTACTATGAATAGGCAAAATTAACGTTATATTATTATTCAACAAAATGCTCATGGTCCAGTCGTAGTAATTTAAATGGGTTTTGTATCTTATTAGGAAATCCCTTCCCAAGATTCCGTCACAAGGGATTGGAAAATTTTCGCTTACTATGTGAAAAGTTTGACTGATTTTGTATCCGTCAATTAAAATATTAGTGTTTGTAGCACCTAGAGATTCTACGAGCTCGGGTGATACCCCTTTAATTTTACGTTTACTCGAAATATTAACTATCTGATCAGGATCTACAGATGTCCTTTTAAAAAGTGAAATATCAGCACCAGTGTCTACTAATAAAGTGTTGTTTCTCCCTGTCATTTCCAATCTAAGAACTACAAAGTTAGAAAGTGTTAAATTCAGTGAATATATATTCAGATTTCCCCCAATCGAGTCTCTTGGGGGCTGATCCGGTTTTCCGACTCAGCCTGCGAGTTGTAGTGCCTAACCTGTTGTATACCACCTGCGTATCTTTGGTATCTTCCCCTATTATTATAGTTTTGGAAGTTGGTCGCATTTCCGCCTCCTCTAAAATAACGAGCCCTATTGTTGCCTCTACGATTATATCCATAACTATCACTACTTCCCACGTCATTATAATTACTACCTCTATTATTATTGTTATAAAAATATCTTCCTCTGCTGCGGCGAAGACTATTTGAGTGGTTATGGTTCCTATAATAAAATACGTTACTCTGGGGAGACTCAGAGTTAGTATTTACGAACTTTGTAACTAATTCTTGCAGGGTGTTAAAAGTACCAGCTTCGACTACTATGCGTGCTTTTTGCGAATTTGCGTTGGTGCTTAGCGCTTTAACAGCTGTATCCACCGTATAGTTCTGCGCAACTTGACACGGTACGCCTTCGCTGATATAAGCACTCTGTAACTTGCCGGCCAAGGACTCGATTTCAGCCGCAAAGGTCGCTGCATCTTTACCGTTTTGTTTACAGTTCAAAATTCTTGCACTTAGTAAACGCGAGCTTTCCCCTTTAATATTAAATTTCAGTTTTTGTATTATATCATCAATTGTCTGTTCAGATGTAATAAGATCCCTGGCTCTACCTGTTAATCTAGTCTTTATGAATGCTATCGCATTTTCTGTATGCTCCCCACAATTATTTTTTAGCAATAATAATGAGTCTAAAAATGATCTCAAATTGTCCGGGCTACCATCGAACTGCGTTGGCACTAGTTTACTTGCCAAATTGAAAAAATCAACCGCCGACATTGCCATGTTTTCTTCCTCTGATTCAAAATCCTCGTCTACTATTGATATATCGATTTTCTCAAGACAAGAAATCGGTATTTTATAACGCACTTTTAGCGACTGAAAGGCCTGTATAACCTTATCCCTACAATATAAATATTCTTGGTTGCAAATATTCCGCTCTAATTCATCCAAGGAACCCCACGAGTTAGTTAAAGTAGCGACAATCTGGTTAAGTATTGATACAAGGCTATCTCTTATATCATTTCTAGTATCTTCACCTCTTGGAACCTGTTTTTTGATTGCCCTTTTAGCCTGAGATTGAATATTTCTTTTCAACTGACCTAATTTCAATATTAAACCTTGATTTTCAGCCTGCATTCAGGACAGTAAAGTAAAAGGTATCCAAAATGTTGTGGCATATATGAAAATTCAAATTAAACATACAAAATAGATTGACCGGTTGCTCACTTACATTGTTTCTAATCCTAGCACACCACTCTTGAACCACTCGAGTATTTCACCGCTTGCCGACACGTCACGTCGCGATCTTTTACGATGCAGGGAGAATGTCACTTGCCCTTTTACGCGGAATTACGAAACTGCACTGCAAAATGTCTGTCGTCCCGGAGATTGTCTTAAACATTATGGACGGATGCTACTGACGCTGCTAAACTACGCCTCATTCGACGTTTCACTCCTTTCACGTGGATCTGGAACAGCTTGAGGGCAAACTGCAGCACCAACAGGGTTAAGATGAGGTATAGCACTATCTTAACATCCCTGGTAACATTATACTCCTCCTGGGTCACTATGAAGTTGGAGTTAACTGCACCGTTCTCCGTTAGGTCCTGATGTTTGGATTTGCTGGACCCCATTTTTAACTTTTAACTTTTTATATGATCCTGGATTTTACCATACTTATCCACTCTTATTATGTATTTTGTACGTTTTTCGGCAGGATCGCCACACAATTGCAATAATTACACATAACACTGCTGTTAGTTTCCATAATTTCTACCGTATAAGTATTATCACACATTACATAATGGTTATTGACCCTTGGCGCTACACCTTCCCCTCTTAGAAAAAGGTCTTTCACTATGGCCACTTGTGAAAGACTTTTTTGAAAATGCAATGGGATAGCTGGTGTGCAGTAGGTATTGGAAAAAAATTTAAAATAAAAAGTCGATATGAAAATCTGAATAGAAAACTCATCTGTGGCAATGTTGTCTTATACACCTAATACTAAAATAAAAAGGAATATTTCAGTCTGCATCATCGTAATGGATTTGGAATATAACATCCGTCAGTGTGTCAGTACATATAGCTGCAACAGCAAGAATACAATTACATCTAAAAATAACAATATGATAATCTTACATTTTCTAACTAAACCACAGGCCTGCGTTAATTACATTCAATGAACATAGTACAGTTAACTTAGCTAGACATTTGGTATATATTTTTTTAGTCTGTTCTTATGAACAGTGGTGACCTTTCCCTTACTGTCCTTAATGACACAATTTGGTTCCTCTAGACTGACAACTGTAAAAGGACCTTTATACCATGGATCCAATTTTTGTCGGCCTTCATTGGTCATCAATACAAGGTCTCCCGGGTATAAGCTTAGTGAATGTGAATTTGAATCGAACTTACTTTTTCTAACTACTTTAGCTTTTTCGAGAAACTCTTTAGCCCTATTTTGAGCTTTTTGCAACCTGAAGCGTACTTCCTTATCATATGCTTCAATATTATATAATGGTTCAATTCGGCTTTGATTCATAAAGTCTGGCAAGTCAACTGACTTTCCAAACACAAGCTCAAACGGAGTGAAATTATGATAGGTACTAGGAGTAGTATTGTAACAAAAGGCAAAGTATTTACACCACGAATCCCATTCCATTAGAGTTTCATCGGAATATGCACGTAAAAACTCGTTTAGTACCCTGTGGTTTCTCTCACACCCCCCGATTGATTGACTATGGTAGCTGGTGGACATTTTATGATCAGTACTCAGTAGTTGTGTTAGATTTTTGAAAATCTCGTTCCTATATTCCGTCCCCATGTCCGTTCGAAACGTTTTCACTGGGCCGTATATTAGGATAAAGTTTTCAAAAATCGCTTGGGCTATTGTTCTGGCTTCCTTATTCGAAGTAGGGATTATTACAATGTATTTTGTAAGTTCACATTGCAGCGTTACTGCGTACACATTACCTTTATTTGATGTTAAGAAAGGTCCTATGGTATCAAGAGAAACAATATCAAAAGCCTTCTGAGGAGTTGGGGTTATGGTTAAAGGTTCCAGGCTTTTTGCAGAAGCCTTATTTATTTGACACTTGTGACATTGTTTCACAAAATTTGCAACATCTCTGGACATGTGCTTCCACCAATAGAATGATTTAATTTTCTTTAGAAGTCGCTTTTGTCCACAATGTCCACCCAGCAAAGGGTTATTGTGAAACTTTGCTAGTATATTTTGTCTTTCACTTGGATCAGAAATAAGTTTCAATTCGGAGCAAAGAATAATAGTCAAATTTTTAAGAGTTTCTTGACCGGTCTGTTTAAATTGATTTATAGTGCACTTTTTAAATATTTTATCGTTCAAGTATAATCTTAAGTTGACAATATCTCTCTCATTGGCCATTTTTTCAAGCACAGATAATAATTGCGCTAACGCAATATTACCGTTAACGAGAGGAACTGTCTCACGCGCGTTTAGTTTATTTTTCTTATAAATATTTATTTTAATTGAATGTCTATCTATTTCAAATCTTATAACAGGATATTTTAAAACGTCGTAGTTATTTATAGTTTCATATACCTTGGGATGATCTGACAGCTTTTCCACAGATTTGTTTTCAATACTTTTGTTGTTTTTTTGTAGCAATTTTGACTTAGATCTTGTAACCATCGCTAGAACTGACGATGAGTCTGACTTGATCCTCTTCAGGTCGCATAACGAAATCCTTGATAAAGCGTCTGCACATACATTATGTTTACCTTTTATGTATTCAATTTCAAAGTCAAACTCCTCCAAATCTAGCCGCATTCTTGTCAATTTTGATGACGGATCGGTTTTTGAAAACAGGTAAACCAACGGTTTATGATCCGTCTTTACCAAAAATTTTTGACCATAAAGGTAACATCTGAAGTAAGTTAAAGCCCAATGGATAGCTGTCAATTCTTTCAAAATAATAGGCTTATGAGATTCACCCTTAGTAAACGATCGAGATGCGTACGCCACTGGTAAATCGCATCCATTGTACTCCTGACAGAGTACTGCAGAACAATGATTCTGTGACGCATCTGTAACTACGATAAACTTTTTTGTAAAGTCAGGGTATTTCAATATTGTTGGACTTTTTAATGCTTCTTTTAATGAATCAAAAGCAGTTTGGCATTCGTCTGTCCATTTGAACTCAACATTTTTGCGAAGTAATCTATTTAACGGGTAAGTGACCTCAGCGAAACGCGGTATAAACCTGCGATAATAATTGCAAAATGCTACAAACCGACGTACTTCGTCAGGAGTTTGTGGTATCGGATACCTGTCAATTACCTCATATTTTGAGTCATCTGGTAAAATTCCTTGATCAGTAATTTTGTGACCTAAATAAGACACTTCTTTCAAAAAAAACGAACATTTTTCGGGATTTAATTTTAGACTGTACTTTTCACATGTTTCAAATACTTTTCTCAAATTACTCATATGATGTTTTTCTGAATAACCCGTAATGCATAAATCATCCACATAAAGAAATGCCCTTTCTGGGGTTATCCCTGCGAACGCCATAGTCATCATACGTTGAAAACTGTTTGGACTCACAGAGAGTCCGAAGGGCAGCCTAGTGAATCGAAATGACCCCTTATTATCCACACTAAAAGATGTTAAATCACGTGACCCCTCGTCTAGACCAACTTGATGAAAGCCCGAGGCTAGATCCACTACAGAGAACCACTTGGACCTGCCTAATTGGTCTAGGATATCATCAATTCTTGGTAGAGGGAACTTATCAGCAATTAATTTTTTATTCAATTGTCTGAAATCTACTACTAAACGGTATGCCTTCTCGCCATTCACAGATTTTTTCGGGACTAATAGAATTGGATTGTTATATTCTGACAATGACGGTTCAATTATCTCATTTTCTAAGAGTCTGTCAATCTGTCGATTGATTTCCTCTTTTTGTAAAATTGGTACCCTATAATTTTTTATATACAGGGTGGGCCAATAGTGCGTGGACGGAGGATTGTGGGCTTACTAAAAAATATTTCAAAAATCTGTCACTTGATCATGGTTAGGACCCTTGAGGGCTATAACTTAAAAATATTTTCACTTAAATTTTGACGTTTATACAGGGTGATTCATATCAAACTTACATTTTTTTGAATGGAACCCTCTAGATATTATTGCATATTTGGATTCCCTGGTCAATTCTAATGTGACTTTATGTATCATACATGGACCTTTAAACGAACCGTTTAGGCGCAAATCACCATTTTTGGTATAAGTAGGTATCAGAAAAAAATTGAATATCGCAGCGATTATAAAACTTAGAAGGCCGTGACTTTGCGGTACGACTAAGCATGAAATGCGTCACCTAAGGTCAGACGGCTAAATTTGGATTCTTTTTGTACTTGGAGAAATCAGTAGATTAATTAAGGAAACTTAAATCACAGATAACTTGATTTTTTCAAATGGGAATGCCTATTTTGGTTTAAAGAATCAAATGTAGAATTTTATTACCTTTCTAACGATATAGCATTCTTGATATCAGTCTTCTTTGGTTTTCATTTTATTTCAAATTTTAAGTCAAATCGGTGTTTTTCAATTTTCCTGCGTGCAAGCAACCTACTAGGCCATGGAAAATAAACAAAAGCTCGTTAATATGGAAGAAAACAACTAACTTAGTAGAAAGATGCAAACGAACTCGAGTAGCGAGGCAAGAACACGAAAATTCCTTACAACACATCAGCTCTAACCGGAAACAACAGCGGCAAGATATCTAATGTCAATGAGTAGCCGGGGTATGACAGAAGTGTTTGTTTTACACAGCCTACTAGCTATTGAGGTCTACTAGAGCTTGGCAACTTTCCAAAACGATTAAAAATTTTGAAACAAAAAGAAAACTATCAGCGATTTTAGCTTACAGTCTAACATGTTTAGAATGAAATTTCACATTTAATGGGATAAAAAAATAGTCATTTCCGTTTAGTTAAGTCGAATGTAAAGATATCTCTAACAGGAGCATTCTGAACATCTATTGAAATAATTGCTAGAATTTTTTTATTACGCTGTTGTAATTGTGATTATTTCATG
The DNA here is from genome assembly GCA_951848785.1 of Callosobruchus maculatus. Lineage (NCBI taxonomy): Eukaryota > Metazoa > Arthropoda > Insecta > Coleoptera > Chrysomelidae > Callosobruchus > Callosobruchus maculatus. Next base: position 2,311,250 of record CATOUR010000122.1, on the reverse strand, counting down.
TAGTTTTCTGCAAACTAATTTATGTTTTACAATTCGAACAGACTGCAATTCAAGTTCCATTTTCCGCGATTTTGCTAATAAGCAGAAGTACCTACCGAAGAATTTGGAGGGTTCCAATCACAGGTATCATTACCTTTGACTTACGGAAATGGCTACTTTTTTATAGCAATAAATGTGAAAATTTATTCAAATTTATTCAGAAGACATAGATATTCTACTGCCAGCAACAATCACTAGTAGTTTTCCTTTGATTAGGTATTTTTTTACTTACTTTGGAAATTGGCTAATAGCTAGTAGGCTGTGAAAAATGAGCGTTCTTGTTACTGCTATTGTTTCTGGTTAGAGCTAATTTGTTGTAAGGAATTTTCGTAATTTTGCCTCGCTGCTCTACTTAGTTTACGTTTTTCTACTAAGTTAGTTGCTTTCTTCCATATTAACGAGCTTTTGTTTATTTTTCATGGCCTGCTAGGTTGCTTGCATGCAGGAAAGTTCAAAAACACCGATTTGACTGAAAATTTGAAATAAAATGAAAACCAAAAAAGACTGATATCAAGAATGCCATATCGTTAGAAAGGTAATTAAATTTTACATTTGATACTATAAACCAAAATAGGCATTCCCATTTGAAAAAATCAAGATATCTGTGATTGAAGTTTCCTTAATTTATCCTCTGATTTCTCCAAGTACAATAAGAATTCAAATTTAGCCGTCTGACCTAAGGTGACGCATTTCATGCTTAGTCGTACCGCAAAGTCAAGGCCTTCTAAGTTTTATAATCGCTGCGATATTCAATTTTTTTCTGATACCTACTTATACCAAAAATGGTGATTTGCGCCTAAACGGTTCGTTTAAAGGTCCATGTATGATACATAAAGTCACATTAGAATTGACCAGGGAATCCAAATATGCAATAATATATAGGGGGTTCCATTTAAAAAAATGTAGGTTTGATATGAATCACCCTGTATAAACGTCAAAATTTAAGTGAAAATATTTTTAATTTATAGCCCTCAAAGGTTCCTACCATAATCAAGTGACAGATTTTAGAAATATTTTTTAGTAAGCCCATAATCCTCCGTCCACGCACTATTGGCCCACCCTGTATACTGGGGATGGGTCTGATAGTCTCAACTTTTGCGTATAGAAGTTATTCACTGTTAGTTGGTCACCCTTTAGTGCAAATATATCAGAAAATTCTACGCACAACTTTTCGAGATCGTTTTTTACATAAGTAGGGACATTTTTAGTATTAAGCTGAGCAAGCAATTGGGTATGTCGATCATTTGACTCGATTTCAATGTTATAGATATTAAACTCATGTAAACTGATTGTCTCTAGAGCATCTATTTTCAGAGAAACACTTTCGAACGTTGTATTTATGATTCTTATTAATGGACTTTCTTTTGAAACAATAGTTCTGGCTATAAAAACACCAGGGAGCAATTCTTTATTCAAAACCACAGCATCCCTTGCCAAATATTTCAGACAATTTACTTCTCTTACTACTTCACATCTACTTGGAACATAAACGATATTGTCTTCTAGGCTACTATGAATAGGCAAAATTAACGTTATATTATTATTCAACAAAATGCTCATGGTCCAGTCGTAGTAATTTAAATGGGTTTTGTATCTTATTAGGAAATCCCTTCCCAAGATTCCGTCACAAGGGATTGGAAAATTTTCGCTTACTATGTGAAAAGTTTGACTGATTTTGTATCCGTCAATTAAAATATTAGTGTTTGTAGTACCTAGAGATTCTACGAGCTCGGGTGATACCCCTTTATTTTACTTTTACTCGAAATATTAACTATCTGATCAGGATCTACAGATGTCCTTTTAAAAAGTGAAATATCAGCACCAGTGTCTACTAATAAAGTGTTGTTTCTCCCTGTCATTTCCAATCTAAGAACTACAAAGTTAGAAAGTGTTAAATTCAGTGAATATATATTCAGATTTCCCCCAATCGAGTCTCTTGGGGGCTGATCCGGTTTTCCGACTCAGCCTGCGAGTTGTAGTGCCTAACCTGTTGTATACCACCTGCGTATCTTTGGTATCTTCCCCTATTATTATAGTTTTGGAAGTTGGTCGCATTTCCGCCTCCTTTAAATTAACGAGCCCTATTGTTGTCTCTACGATTATATCCATAACTATCACTACTTCCCACGTCATTATAATTACTACCTCTATTATTATTGTTATAAAAATATCTTCCTCTGCTGCGGCGAAGACTATTTGAGTGGTTATGGTTCCTATAATAAAATACGTTACTCTGGGGAGACTCAGAGTTAGTATTTACGAACTTTGCAACTAATTCTTGCAGGGTGTTAAAAGTACCAGCTTCGACTACTATGCGTGCTTTTTGCGAATTTGCGTAGGTGCTTAGCGCTTTAACAGCTGTATCCACCGTATAGTTCTGCGCAACTTGACACGGTACGCCTTCGCTGATATAAGCACTCTGTAACTTGCCGGCCAAGGACTCGATTTCAGCCGCAAAGGTCGCTGCATCTTTACCATTTTGTTTACAATTCAAAATTCTTGCACTTAGTAAACGCGAGCTTTCCCCTTTAATATTAAATTTCAGTTTTTGTATTATATCATCAATTGTCTGTTCAGATGTGATAAGATCCCTGGCTCTACCTGTTAATCTAGTCTTTATGAATGCTATCGCATTTTCTGTATGCTCCCCACAATTATTTTTTAGCAATAATAATGAGTCTAAAAATGATCTCAAATTGTCCGGGCTACCATCGAACTGCGTTGGCACTAGTTTACTTGCCAAATTGAAAAAATCAACCGCCGACATTGCCATGTTTTCTTCCTCTGATTCAAAATCCTCGTCTACTATTGATATATCGATTTTCTCAAGACAAGAAATCGGTATTTTATAACGCACTTTTAGCGACTGAAAGGCCTATATAACCTTATCCCTACAATATAAATGTTCTTGGTTGCAAATATTCCGCTCTAATTCATCCAAAGAACCCCACGAGTTAGTTAAAGTAGCGACAATCTGGTTAAGTATTGATACAAGGCTATCTCTTATATCATTTCTAGTATCTTCACCTCTTGGAACCTGTTTTTTGATTGCCCTTTTAGCCTGAGATTGAATATTTCTTTTCAACTGACCTAATTTCAATATTAAACCTTGATTTTCAGCCTGCATTCAGGACAGTAAAGTAAAAGGTATCCAAAATGTTGTGGCATATATGAAAATTCAAATTAAACATACAAAATAGATTGACCGGTTGCTCACTTACATTGTTTCTAATCCTAGCACACCACTCTTGAACCACTCGAGTATTTCACCGCTTGCCGACACGTCACGTCGCGATCTTTTACGATGCAGGGAGAATGTCACTTGCCCTTTTACGCGGAATTACGAAACTGCACTGCAAAATGTCTGTCGTCCCGGAGATTGTCTTAAACATTATGGACGGATGCTACTGACGCTGCTAAACTACGCCTCATTCGACGTTTCACTCCTTTCACGTGGATCTGGAACAGCTTGAGGGCAAACTGCAGCACCAACAGGGTTAAGATGAGGTATAGCACTATCTTAACATCCCTGGTAACATTATACTCCTCCTGGGTCACTATGAAGTTGGAGTTAACTGCACCGTTCTCCGTTAGGTCCTGATGTTTGGATTTGCTGGACCCCATTTTTAACTTTTAACTTTTTATATGATCCTGGATTTTACCATACTTATCCACTCTTATTATGTATTTTGTACGTTTTTCGGCAGGATCGCCATGTAAGGTTCAGATAGGCAGGAAATGGTATTGTCTTGCAAGAAAACACTCGTGGTGACTCTCAGTATTCAAGTGTATTGGGTAATCAAATCAGTTACATGTATATTGGTGTGGATATCATGCTGATACCACACAATTGAGGTTTTGAATCAATTTTTTTTTTTGTCATAAATCGAGAGATCATATATAAGTTTTATAATAAAACTGTTTTTGTTTTCTTTTTTTTCGCAATAATTCAAAAGTTATATCAAAATAAAAATGGGTTTTTGAATCGAGTACCGAAAACACGCCGACGGCTCCCGAACCCGTGTGACGTAATGATGGCGGTTAAGATGCTCCTTTGACCAACGACATCCTACATCGATACTAGATTCTAGATTCCCAACCAAACGTGAAAATACTTGCTAGTAACTAGTGTATATTTGTTGCAATATAGCCGATGAATGAAGTTTGCAGCTCAGGACGACCTCTACGATCGAAATAAATATCTTTTTGAATGTTTGAAATCAGATTACAGATTCCAGTAAGTAAGTACCTAATCAAATACGTCTTATTGAAACTATCTGGTGCATGTTCGGCTGACCTAGTGGTTAGAGTGTTGACTAATGGATCCGTTGGTCCGGGTTCAAAGCTCAGCCTGTCCAATTTTTTTTTATTTTTTTTTATCAAATAATTCATTCATGTGCTTTTTGCACTTGTTATGTACATTTTTTTCTACGATCAACATAAATATGTTTTTGAAACAAATTCTATCAGACATATTACTTGCACTGCATAGTGCAAAAACTAAGTACAGGACGCGGTGGACAATTCAAAAAATCAGTTCAAATGGTGTTTGTCCGTCAATATCAACCGCCAATATTTTTTTTAAATGTAATAGTTGGTTAATAAAACAAAATCCGTTCATTTTTTAAGTTTTTAATATAAACATAAAGTAAGTCAAACTTGTAATCACAACAGTCTTCTGTTTATCACTTGGTATCTTTATTTATTTAACTTTGAGCAATGAAGCTTAATAATTAAATTTTCATAAAAATTTAACAAATAAAAATATAAAAATGCAATGCAAACAAACAAAACTTATTTTTCTATGAGTTTCAGTGTTATAATTATCTTCTTGACCAAAACTTAAAATAATTATTTTATTATTTAATATTATTATTGATAATAAATACTTATACGATAAATAAACTATAAGTATAATTATTTTACATAAGAGCTAGCACTTCAAGTAAACAAAAATAAAACTATATTTTTTAGTCCCGAACATAGAAAAAAGTATAAAGTATCTAGGAATATATTTAGACTCACACTTACGTTGGAATGTACATATTAATAATTTATTAAAAAAAATTGGTTTCATTTCATATAAGATGAAATTACTAACAAATATTTTAACAGAAAAGCATCTACGTACAGTAAAGATAATTATAACATTGGAACTCATAGAAGAATAAGTTTTGTTTGTTTGCATTGCGTTTATATATTTTTGTTTGTTAAATTTTTATGAAAATTTAATTATTAAGCTTCGTTGCTCAAAGTTAAATAAATAAAAATACCAAGTTATAAACAGAAGACTGTTGTGATTACGAGTTTGACTTACTTTATGTTTATATTAAAAACTTAAAAAATGAATGGATTTTGTTTTATTAACCAACTATTACATTTAAAAAAAATATTGGCGGTTGATATTGACGGACAAACACCATTTGAACTGATTTTTTGAATTGTCCACCGCGTCCTGTACTTAGTTTTTGCGCTATGCAGTGCAAGTAATATGTCTGATAGAATTTGTTTCAAAAACATATTTATGTTGATCGTAGAAAAAAATGTACATAACAAGTGCAAAAAGCACATGAATGAATTATTTGATAAAAAAAAATAAAAAAAAATTGGACAGGCTGAGCTTTGAACCCGGACCAACGGATCCATTAGCCAACACTCTAACCACTAAGCCAGCCGAACATGCACCAGATAGTTTCAATAAGACATATTTGATTAGGTACTTACTTACTTACTGGAATCTGTAATCTGATTTCAAACATTCAAAAAGATATTTATTTCGATCGTAGAGGTCGTCCTGAGCTGCAAACTTCATTCATCGGCTATATTGCAACAAATATACACTAGTTACTAGCAAGTATTTTCACGTTTGGCTGGGAATCTAGAATCTAGTATCGATGTAGGATGTCGTTGGTCAAAGGAGCATCTTAACCGCCATCATTACGTCACACGGGTTCGGGAGCCGTCGGCGTGTTTTCGGTACTCGATTCAAAAACCCATTTTTATTTTGATATAACTTTTGAATTATTGCGAAAAAAAATAAAACAAAAACGGTTTTGTTATAAAACTTATATATGATCTTTCGATTTATCACAAAAAAAATATATTTTTTTCTTTATTCAAAACCTCAATTGCAATAATTACACATAACACTGCTGTTAGTTTCCATAATTTCTACCGTATAAGTATTATCACACATTACATAATGGTTATTGACCCTTGGCGCTACACCTCCACCTATAGTAGTTATAGACGAGAACCTCACCACGACTCATGAAGGGCAAAGGTATCTTATAAAATTGGCCAGTGAAACCAAATTTCTAATAAAAATTAACAAAGAATCAAAAAAAGCAATTCTTATGCCGCCTACCAATCAGGCTCATGCTGCAATGGTGGAGTTTCTAAAAAACGAAAAAGTAGCACAATATACATACGCGCGTAAGGATCAAGTTCAGCCAAAAAAGAGAACATTGCTCAAAAATTTGTACACAGCTGGGTCTACCGAAGAAGAAATAATTTCTGATATAGAGAAAAATTACAAAATAAAACCGGAGCGGGCAATAATTTACAAAAGCGAGAACTCGATTCTTTTAATTTTCAATAATGACTGTGAATGGGAGGTTATCCGTTCTATTGACAGAATATTATCTCAAAAAGTCAGAAATGAAAGGTACAAAATTTCTAGGAAAACTGTGACTCAATGTAAAAATTGTTGGGGTTTTGGGCATGTTCAAGCTCACTGCGGAATGCCAACTGTCAGCGAGACTACGGAAAAAATTTTGAATGGTCAGAAGAAACTAGTCTGCACAAACTGCGGAGATACAGGGCATACTGCAAGAAATGCTCAGTGTGAGTTTTTCCAGTGGGAGATCCAGAAGGCTACTGAACGTCGAGACGGAAATAGGCTCGGTCACCAACAGCATCAGGTAACCAATAGACAATTCAGCTTTGCAGCAAATCAAGAAAACTGGCCAGCACTACATTCAACCCGGTCGCAACCTCACCATCAAGATGCTCGTGGGAGTGCCAGAAATGCAGTCACCTTGCCAAAACCGTATGCATCAATTGTTAAATCGTCAGCACCCAAAAATGATATGTCATCACACCAATCATCAACAGCTTTCACACGCTCAATGAAAGAACGCAAAGAGTTTTTACACTACATACAGCAAGAAGCAAGTGCTATTGAAGATCACGAACTCGATGCCAAAGTATTTCACTTCTTGACATATGTTGGCAGAAATGATGTGCCAATGTGCGAAATTCGGAGATTGGCTACAGAAATAGTGACATATGTTATAGATTGCAAATGTCATGGATAAATTAAAAATTTTACATATAAATATAAACGGACTTCGCAGCAAAATTACCGAAGTAAGGCAATTGGCAGTCACAGAAAATCCCGATATCATCGTCATCAATGAAGTGAATGTTCCCGACGGGTACAGAGGTAACATATAGAACTATCGTTTTATACAGAATGTTATCCATCGTAGGTTAGGGACAAGGATGTATATAAAGAATGATCTGCACTGGACTAAACAAGCTCTTTTATCTGAAAATGAAACAGTTAAAAATGTGGAAGGCTGTAGAATTCAATTGAATCTCTTGAATGGAGAGAAGGTATACATTGTAGGCATCTATGTTTTTTCACAGCAAACTGCTGTAGCTAATAACCAACTTACACAGGTGTTGAGTGAAGACAATACCATTACCATTGGCGATTTTAATGCGAAACATTCGATATTGGGCCACCGAACAACAAATGCTAGAGGAAGGATTATTTATGAACAACTGGAGAGAGGAGCACATTTGGCAACACATCAAGAGCAATACCCTACCAGCCCTACCATGCTGGTGAAGGTTCGCTTGACCTAGCAGTGATAAAAACTGAACGGGTGCATCAATATGACACAAAAACTTTACCGGATATACAATCTGATCATCTACCGTGGTTACTTAATCTTACATTGGGAATGCCACAACGTACTAAGCAGATGCGGCGAAACTACAACAACTTTAACCCTGATGATTATGCGGAAACAACTGATTTTCTTTTAGGAGAAGTAGAGGAAATAAGTAGCCAAGAGCAATGCGAAAGAGTGATAGAAAAACTTGAAGATGTCATCACAGAAGCGCTCAATCAAAACGCTCCTTGGGTAGAGGCAGGTGTCAATAATGAGGAATTACCACAAGACATCCGATCACTCATTACCTCAAGAAATCGATTGAGGCAATTACAACACAGATATCATATTCCCGGTTTGGCGACACAATATCGGCGACTAAGAAAATTAATTAATGACAAGATCTTGCAACATAATGAACAAAAGTGGTTGAAGGCACTCGAAGACAACTCAGATCATCATCGAAAACTTTGGAAGATTCAAAAAGCACTGAAAAAAGAAAAGGGACAGGAACCGAACTTTCAAGGTTCAAGAGACGCTCAAGACGATATCGAAAGGCTTGTGGGGGCAGCTTTAGTTCAAAATATAAATATAGATGACACCTTACGGCTAACACTTAATACAACCCCTTTTCAGGCTTTACCACCTTGCACTCCGAATGATTTAATGCGCGCCATTAAGTCATTTAGAAAGAATAAAGCTCCTGGGCCCGATCAGATCCAGTTAACAGCAATAAAACTTATGGGGGCTTTATCAAAAGTGCAGCTACTCCACATCATAAACTACACCCTCTCCACAGGTTACTTTCCAGAAAGATGGAAAAAAGGTGAGTGTATCTTCGTCCATAAAAGAGGAAAAAATCCTTCACTTCCAACATCTTTTAGGCCAATAACCCTACTCACTATTATGGGCAAAATTCTTGAAAGAATAATTTATGAAAGAATACAACCATATGCAGTTGACATAATTCCATCATGCCAGCATGGTTTCATGCCTGGAAAGGGTACCGCCACACAAATTTTAAGGACTACTAATTATATTGCGGATGCACTAGAACATCGGGAGCACGTAGCACTGTTGACCACAGACTTAACGAAAGCATTCGATAGTATAGAGCACAGTGGACTTATTTATAAACTGAACGCACTAAATTTTCCAGTCAACTTAACCAAAATTATAGAAAATTATCTTCGTGGACGTAAAATCAGGGGAAGGTTGAATAATGACAGAGGGGCATGGACACCAGTTCCTTTTGGAGTTCCTCAAGGATCAATTTTAGGGCCTTTGCTTTGGAACCTATACATGGCAGATCTACCAGTACAAGACGTATTTGGAACGTTTCTGAGCCAGTATGCAGATGACCTGTGTATATTAAATAGATCCAGCAACCCAGATAGAGCTATCATCCGTGCAGGCTGGGCTGCTGAGAAGCTGATGGCATACTATCGAAAATGGGGTCTCCACTGCAATGAAGATAAAACGGAATGTGCAATATTTGGATTTTGTAGAAAGCACCTGAGTCATTTGCCTTTGAATAATACCCAGATTTCCATCTCGAAGTCCGTGAAATATCTAGGGGTAAACTTAGACAAGCGTCTCAGTGCAAATGCACATGTCGATGCCACAATAAAAAAAGTAAAAGCTGTTACTAATCTATTAAATCCAATTATTGGTTGGCGCGCAAAGACAAGTATAGGAACTAAGCTAAAAGTGATAGATTCATGTATTCTGCCTATTCTGGATTATGGAACCATACCTCTACTACCACGGATAAGCAAGACAAATATGAAAAAGCTCGAGGTCCAGCTGAAGAAATTATATAAAATAGCCGCAAATCTACCACAGTCGCTTCCTACAAAAACCCTTTGGGAAATGCTAGATCGAGACCCATACCATCAGAGAGTGTCCGACCTACATAGAGCTACACTTGAGAAGCTCCAGTCTCAACCAATGGAAGGACTTGAACCCCAGCCTGACGCAGTACCATACCGACGACCTGGACAATTCCACGTATTACTGCCAACCACCAGATTAGGAGGACTTCCAATTCCTCAGCTCCACAATGTGGATAGAAGAAAGCCTCCTTCCAAAAGATAGCAAGAGCCAAGGCCACCACGTCTGTAGACTGTAGAAGATCATAGGAATCATCACCATCGTTACTCCATTCACTCACGTTTTCATACATCTTCTTCTTTAATCGTGCATTCATCATCATTTCATTTATTCACCTGTACTTCCACTCATCTTTCACATCATTTACTTTTCATCAAAAATTTGTCAAATATATGAACTTGTCAATCCTGGGTTGATCCCGTACACTGATGTAACATTTAATAATTAATTGTAAAATCTAAATGCTAAAAATAAAGCCAATACACACACATTAGCAACAAAAGTTTTCCATGTTTTGGGTGGAGCCGCTAACCATGAAAGTACAATAGTGGAATCTGTCCACAAATAGAATTTAACTATGGGCAGTTTTATTGCTTCAACTACCTTACTATAAAGTTGAGCAAGCAATAGTGCTCCACACAACTCTAACCGCGGTAATGAGATACTTTTTAATGGTGCCACTCTAGATTTGGCGCACAACAATCTAACTTCAGTGTTTTCTGGCCCATTAGTTGATTTTAAGTATAAACATGCTCCGTAAGCTCTTTCACCACTATCTGAAAACCCATGAATCTCAATATATGTTGCTCCAAAAATTATGACTTGTCTTGGTATTGTGATTTCATTCAAGTGTGTCAATCTGTCATAAGTCTTAGCCCATGTGTTTAATAAGTCAATAGGGAGCGGGTCATCCCAGTCCAACTTTGATTGCCATAACTGTTGCATCAAAAGTTTCAACTGTATTGTTGTAGGACCAATTAACCCAAGTGGGTCAAAGATTTGAGAAATCATTGACAACACTGCTCGTTTGGTCACCCTTCTAACCCTACCATTATTTACAGTATAATTCAATACATCATGATTGGATTGCCACAAAAGCCCTAAGGTTTTTTGTGCCTCCTTACCTGGGTTTATTTCGTGATTAGTAGAAACTGTATGATCCTCTATGCTCAAAATTTGTGGTTCGTTTGCAACCCACTTTCGCAAAACGAATCCATATTTTTTCAAGATTGACGACAAATTGGATTTTAATTCAATAGCATCCTCTATAGTATCTGTACCCCCTAAGAAATCATCCACATAAAAGTTATTCAATATAGCATCACATGCTTCTGGATGCTCTTGACCGTTTTGATAAGCTATCTCATTTAAACATCTGATAGATAAATAACTAGCTGGGGCAGTACCATAGGTTACAGTGTTTAACCTAAAATGTTGAAGTTCATCTTCAGGATTAGAACGCCATATAATTCTTTGCAAGTCCCGCTGATTTTGTGTTACAAGAATTTGCCGATACATCTTGGTAATATCAGCTCCTATCACAAAGTTATATTTCCGAAACCGAATTAAAATGCAAAACAAATCATCCTGAATAACAGGACCTACCTTTAATTTGTCATTTAAGGAAATACCACTGGATGTTTTTGAACTAGCATTAAATACTACACGCACTCTAGTTGTACTGCTGTTTTCATTTATTACGGCATGATGGGGACAATAAAATGTATTATTGCACAAGGATTCTAATTCCTGCGGTGCAATTTTGGTCATATGGCCTAGAGCCTGATACTCTTCCATAAATTCACAATAGTGCTTTTTCAATTCTTGATTTTTATTCAATTTTTTCTCTAAGCTGAAGAACTGACTTTTCGCAGTCTCAAAAGAATCACCCAGTTCTCCTGAGTTTTCCTTGATTGGTAATGTGACAATAAATTTACCTGTTTCCCTTTCCCTGGTTGTGGTTTGCTTGAAGAGAGTCTCACACTCCTCTTCCTCCTTGGTGAGAGGTAATGTGTGTGAGCATTCTTCTATAGCCCAAAATTTCTCCATTTGTTCATGAAGCTGTGTTGTTGATAGACAAGATACTTGCAGATTTGAATTTAGATCTGCCTGATTATCTATAAACATAGTGATGTTGCCTGCTAGAAACCAGCCTAACTTTGAGTTTTGACATACTGGCATATTTTTCCCAAGTGAAATCTTTCCTGGCAAAAGCATGTCATAAAAAATACCTGCTCCTAGCAACAATTGAACTTCACCAGTCTCATAGTAATTTTCATCAGCTAAAGACAAATTTTGAGGTATATTTATCTGAGTTGGGTCTACGTAAAAATTAGGGATATCCTGTGTGATTTTTTCAATTACCAAACATGATAATATTACCTGAAATGATTTGTCCAGCACAGATTGAATCTGAATTAATGTTTTGTTAAATACCTTTGCTTGTGTGTTTCCAACACCTACAACTGGGACGTTTATAGACATACTTTTAATATTTAATAAGTCACATAATGATCTAGTCATAAAATTTGATTGTGATGCTCCATCTAACAATGCTCTAACTTTGTGAACCTTATTAGAACCATCTTTAACCAATACTATAGCAGTTGCCAACAAAACATTTTGTGATTTTGAAGGATTAGTAACATGAGCAGATATTAAGTTTGAATCTGCTACATCAGCCATGTTTGATATTTGTGGTATAGTATCTTTACCATCACATCCGCGTTTGATCTAGCATTTAACTGTGGTTGATTGTTTAACTGTGTGCTTATGTGTGTTTGAGTACTTGGTTGTATGTTTGTTTGTGTGTTTGGACTTGTTTTCTCTAAATGTAGCAAAGAATTATGCCTTTTGTTACAAGTACGACAATTTGTTTTACTTTTACACTGTTCTGCATAATGATTACCTCTCAAACAATTTATACATAAATGCATTCTTTTCACCTCCTTAATTCTTTCATGTATGCCCATTTTTAAGAAGTTATCACAACACTGTATAAAATGTTCCCCTTTACACAATCGACACTGAGCCGACTGCATAACATGTGTTAGCAAACTATTAGGTTTTCCCTTATATCCTACTTTCTGTTTATTACACTGAATTGCTTCTAACAATTGACATCTATGTTCTAAGAATTCTGTCAGGTCTGTGATTTTTGGAACTTTCTTACCTATAGCTATTTTTTCCCACTCATTTCGTGAGACATCATCAAGTTTTGTACTAACCAGATAAATCATTGGTGTATCCCAAAACTCAACCGGTTCTCCCAATGATTTTAAAGCCCTCAAATGTTTTTGCAATTCATCTAATAACTGCCTTAAGATGCTACCATTATTTTCTTTTGTTATAGTTTGCAAATTAAAAATAGCTTTCATATGTGATTTTGTCAATACAGTTGGGTTTTCATATCTTGCTTTCAATAAATCCAGCGCAACACTGTAGTTTGAGTCCGTCACCTCAAGAGATTGTAAAACCTTTGCTGCCTCACCCCGTAAACAGCTTAGTAAGTAATAAAATTTGGTAACCTTCTCAATTGTATAGTCATTATCAACCATTGCCTTGAAAGTATGGAAAAATCCGCACCATTCTAAATAATCCCCATGAAACTTAGGTAAATCCAATATTGGTAGCTTTCTAGAGATTTGGAGGCTCGACATTGTGTCGTCACTGCCTGTACAGAGTTTATACTACTGTTTGGACCATTTATATTACCCTGTTCTAAAAGTATTTGTTTTGACAAAGAAACTGCTTCAAAAAACTTGTTCTCAAAATTCTCTCTGTCTTTTGTTTGTACACTTAGTTCTTCCTCTGACCCACACAACCTTTCAACCTGCATTTGAACTTCATCAAACTGATCATAGCATTCTTCAGCTTTTTCTAACCTAGCTTTTAATTCACACACGTTCTGTTTCTTATTACAAATTCTGCTACGAAATTTGAAAATCTCTCTACCTGACCTAACAAAATTGTTTTTTCAATTTCCAAATCTTTTTTGCTTTTCCCTTGAACACCATTATTAGCCATTTTGTCAAATAAATTTTAGAAGCAATATATGAACACCATATAAAAGGAAAAATGAAAAGGAAATGAGACCTACCGCTTGTTTCTTTGTAAAAGCTGTTTTCTTAGGCTTTTACCACCGTGTTTTCTTCTTGTTTCGTGTTTTTTCCAATTTCTTTGTTTTAATTGGAATTCCATGTAGATGTACCCACCATCTTGGAGCGTCCTTGCCGTTGCTTTTAACAGGTTGTTTTTCTATTTCGTGTTTACCCAAAATCGGGGACGAAGGACCAAAATATGTTTTGCATTAAACTTAGTCGATATTCTTCTAAGGATTATAATGCATTCTAACGCTGGTTCAGTGGTGATTACAACAATTTTATTGGGTTATTTGAATTACAGAAAAATGAACAACCTTCATGGTTTGATGACGGCAAGAAAAGTCACACAATGTCATTTCACTGTCCCTATGTCACAAATGTGTCAAATGTCAAACAGTGTTACCACACACTTAAAGCGCGCCAAATTCAAAAATACAAAATATTGACATAAAACCTAAACACTTCCTATTATTTAAAATTTTTAAGGAGATGATCCTGGGGAGAGAAGGTTTAAGGGGATGAAGTAGTTTTTGGTTAAAAAGTTGCCCCCCTTGACAAATCTTCTGAAGTGACTCGGCGTTTCTTCTTTTAGTCAGCGGCTTTCAAGAAATCTGGGGTGGGAAGTTTTCAAATGTATATTATTTATGTAATATGAACGAAGTTTAGGTTCATACATTTTAAATATTATGTTTTGTCACGAAACGTAGACAAAACAAAAAGAGCTCGCCCTCAATGGTGATTTTTCCTCTCGCTCTCTGATGTTACGCTTCCTCAGCAAATTACCACGTCAGACCATGAGTGGTCGGATGTATTGAGGTAACAGTTAGAATAAGCCTTGTGTGGGACGTCGTACGGCTGGTTAATTAAGAATTCAAACGGTTCCTCTATATGGGACCTTGTTATGTATATGTTCGCTAGATTTGTTTACCATAACGTGCGTGATGTCTGGTGTTGATGATTAACCCTTTGAGACATCGATCGACAACAGACGCAAAACTTCTGATTTCTTACTGGGCTTATTTCGAATCTACTCGGTTTTTTGGTAGCACGACACACGTACCATTGGTAAAGCTTCAAGTAAATATGTAATATAAAACTGAACTGAAAGCTGATCTGCAATAAAGCATTATGGAGTTCAGCAGAGCGCGTTGTTATTTCTGTTTATAAATACAGGTGGAGCAGACATCTGCCTGTATGTATAAACATATCTGTAGCTAACATAAACTATATCTTCCAAGGTCAGAAGAACTTTCGAGACACTGCATGTGTAAAGCACATGTCCACTGTAAGCGATACAACATATTTTTAGATTTTTATTGTCTTCGACTGAAAGCCTTTTTAAGTCACTTCGTCTCTGGGAGAGGTAAATGTCCTGTATATATTGTAAAATGAAACTTCTAATGTGAATGGGTAGACTAATAAAAGGCGTAGTATGGTCTGTTTCAATTTTGAGTATAAAAGCAAAGTGTTATTACTACTAAATAGACTAACATTTACATGCACTGGATATACTCTTATTTTCAAACTACGTACGTAATCCACACTGAATATCCTTGAGTATTGAAAAATCTCTACCGTTCTAATAGAGCCACGATTCGGATATCTAGGAAAGAAGCACATACAAATGGAGCTTGTTACCTAAAATGCCAAATTCCCTTAAAATATGTCTTAAAAGGGTACTAAAAAATTATAATGAACTCAATACACACAAAAAAAGTTTTGCTAATTACTCCTCAGTCATTGCAAGGGCTTCAAAATAAAACAGTTATTATTGGCTATTAGACAACAAAAGAAAAAAAACGGAGTCATGTTGATTGACTCAGTACTTCCCACACATAACAGTGAGATCATTTCATTATTTTCCGATTCCATGAGAGTCGGAGATCCCCTTACAACTAAATCATTATCCGCCCGTCCTCAAGAAAAGCATCCAACACAGAAACTGTCGTAAATAGTTTATTGCATCCCTGTAGGAACTAGGACGACACACTTTTTATTCTGCAAGCTTCAACTGGACGAAACGGAACGATCATAAAACCCTATACCACTTAAAGACGAAGTTTAATCTATTTTTATATTTTTAGGTTTTTATTTTTCCCATTGCATGAAGCTACAATCTGAGATCCCCTTGCAACCAAATTATCGCCCGTTCGCCCTCAAAAAAATTATCCAACACAAAAACTCTCGTAAATAGTTTCTTGCATATATGTAGGAACTAAAACGACGCAGTTTTTATTTTACAAGCTTCAGCTAAATGAAAAGTAACGATGACGAACCCCCAAATCTAATCTAATCAAAAATCTAACCTAACATTTTGAAAGAAACCTCAACAACAATACAAATAAGCACTGCTATATACAAGGTGTTACAATATTATTAATGACCGTATTCTCTTGAATTATATACCTATTTGCTTTGCAGCTTTGTTATTTAATAAAATATATTTTTTAGTACGTACTTCGACGTTTCGGATTATTTTACCTTAAGCCATCTCAACCATCTTCACTATCTTATTTTACCTTACACCATCTTCAACCATCTTCAGGTCGTTTGCTAAGTCCTACAATATCACAGTAATTAATACAAAAAAAAATGGAGTCAATGTTATTGACTCAGTACTTCCCACACATAATGGAGATACCTTTTTATTATTTTCCCATTGCATGAAGCTGTAGTCTGAGATCCCCTTGCAACCGAATCATCGTCCGTCCTCAAAAAACATCCAACACAAAAAATCTGGTAAATGATTTGTTGCATCTCTGTAGAACGACACAGTTCTAATTCTTCAAGCTTCAACTGGATGAAACGAAACCTTCAGTAACCCCCAAATCGCCTAAAAACGAAATTTGAGATATTTTTATATCTTTAGTTTTTTATTATTCCTGCGCCGCCACTGACACGACTTCAAAAAAACCGTACGATTTTCCATCCACGCCACGGTAGTAATACGGTGTCAGTCTTTCATTAAAATCAATTAAATAGTTTCCACGTTATACAATACACAACTCCCACTCAAAAAAAGTAGAAATGAGCAGGAACCCCTAAAACGCGTGAAAATTTGAGGAATATTTGACATTTTTTGTTTTTTGCTAATTACTCCGCCGCCCATGTACCGATTTAAAAAATTTCTACAGCATTACCTACTACCACCCCAGATCATATCGCTGCCCAAATTTCATCATAATCCATGCAGCGGTTACTGAAATTACGAGGGTAGAAAAACGCCAACAGAAAGACAGACCGACAGACAGACAGTCAGACAGACCGACGGAAATTAGTGACGTGGATTTTCCTTATATAAAACGCTCATAACGCGTATTATCTTATTCTATCGGAAATACTCAATACTCCCCTCACCTATCGATGTGGAAAGTAAAACACAGCCTTACAAGGAAGCTTAGTTTGCCGTTTTCCAACATTACGCTAAAGGACTACGCGACATTAGTAAAAGAGTATTTATTGGTTTATTAAAATTGGATTTTCGTATAACTAAATGTATTCGGTATGCGTCTACACAACAAACCTTAAAATTCTCCCTCGTTTAAATTTGAATACTTTTATTTCCAATAATTTAATATTGTTTAATCTCATTGCTGTTGAATCCCGAATGGTTTTTTGAATGTTTCAAAAAATCTACGTATTCTTTTCAAAGTTTGTTGACGTCATTTTGTACATCTTATATGGCGGCAATTTTTTTAAATCTAAACATTGTTAGTTCATCTCATAGTTTTTAACGGACAACCTTATAAAACAACAACTTTTTTTTTGTTAATGTTGTATAGTAAAAATTTGGATATCTGAACGTTACATAGTATGATATACAGGGTGTCCCTGAATTTCATTCACACGTCATATTCTCGTAACAAAAAAAGTTGAAACGAAAACTGAGTGGAACTTTTGACGGTAATGTAGTGTCTATCATACCATGCCTTCAAAACATTTTTTTTGTACGTCAACCTTTAAAACCTACACAACTTCTTTTTAAAATAGCACTCATAGGTTTTCCTAGATACATGATACCATACGTAATTTAAAATATTGTGGTACCTTTGATTTTATACGCAAACACATTTTTTGCGTGAAATCATAAGCATAATGTAAATAAAATAAGAATTTGCTTAACGCAAAAAACGGATAAAAAAGAAAACTAAGTGGGTGTTATAGGGTAATTGATACATTCTTTCGAAAACAAACGTATTTTTTGTCCTTTTTTATTACGAAAATATTACTATTCAAAAAAATCCTTATTTTATTTATCTTATGGTTATAAATTTGAGAAAAAAATTTGTGTATGTAATAAAGGCACTATAAGATTTTATATAAAATAATGCCCTCATTTATGTAAGAAAAGCTGTGGGGTGCTATTTAAAAAAGTTGAGGTTGAGTCTTAGAGGTTGAAGTACAAAAAAAAATATTTCGAAAGCATGGCCATTCAGTACCCTTAAAAAACACACTTAATATTTTTTTTAACTGTTTTTCTTACGAAAATATTACACCTTAAACAAACCCTTATTTTATTTACCTCATGCTTGACTTTACGAAAAAAAATAGGTTTGTGTATAAAATCAAAGGTACTACAAGATTTCAAATAGAATAAGGACTTAATTTGTGTAGGAAAAACTATTGGGTGAAAAAATAAGTTGGACGTGAGTTATAAGAGTTGAAGTAAAAAAAATTTTTTACACAAGGTATGATAGATATGATAGTACTTTCAAAAATTCCACTCAGTTTTCGTTTGAACTTTTTTTTTACGAGAATATTACGTGTCAAGGAAATTCAGGGAGACCCTCAATATCTCCATCACGTCACCAATTCCTCTAATCTTATAAGTTGGTTACTGTTACTGCAGATGTTTTGTTTAATAAAGCGCGAGCATCGGAAAATAACGTACGGCGCAGCATACCTAATTACCTATGTAGTTGTTTATGGCATAAAATTTTTATACAATTAATTATTATATACTACTTTAATATCAGCGGTCCATATGAGCACACAGGAACTGTATGAAAACGCACATCAGAGAGGGAAAATTTTTAATTTTCCTAAACATCTGGCTGCGCTTCGGTGCAGCTCGGTCTAGTTTTCTATTCTTCTGCGAAACCATTAATCTATTTCTTTTCACTTAGAAAATACGCCACAACCCGGCTGCAGCTCGCTACCGTCTTTACCAACTTATCTAGAAATTTTCAGTTCGTGCAGCTGCTTTGATAAATTTCTTTCATAACAGCTTTGTCCAGACTGAGCCATATAGTGAGGTGAAATAATTTTTTGGACACTAGTAGCGCCTAGATGTTCTGAACTTTGATATTAGTTAGTATTAGTTCATTGTCCCAATGAAATAATAGTTAAAAGCTGCCTTTCTTTAATACAATGAACAGTATTTTTTCCAGTGTTGGGTGACACCAAGGTACTTAACGGAAGAAGACAATAATTTAAATTCCTTGGCGTGTGGTATGGTAGGAAAGCCTACAGATATGTCCCGAAAGCCATTGTTCTATCTGTAAAGTGTAGAATATCCCTCTGGGCCTCTAGAGTATTCCCGGTCAACCGCCTACGACCCCAATTTTACCTCCTCCCTTAAAAAGTGTAGACACACAGCCAGACCGACGGAAATAGTGACAAATTTTCTTAATAAAACGTCCACCTACAGTATGCGAAGTAAAAATAATGGTGAATAAGCTGTCTTTTAACTTTTTTCTCAGTGACCCCTAATACTGGCGAAGACAGTAGCAACACTCATAATTTATCCACCTTACATTTTCAAGAATAAATCAATCTACTGGACATTTTTCCACATAATTGCCGCAATCTAGAGGATGAGGAAAATGTTCCACAATTTCGAAGCTTATCTTTCTTCTTTGTATTGATTTTACTTCCCACACCAATAGGTGATGGGAGTATTGTGATCGCGAATATTTTCGATTGCGAGATAATACGGTTT
This sequence comes from Callosobruchus maculatus, assembly GCA_951848785.1. Taxonomy (NCBI): domain Eukaryota; kingdom Metazoa; phylum Arthropoda; class Insecta; order Coleoptera; family Chrysomelidae; genus Callosobruchus; species Callosobruchus maculatus. The sequence goes on along the minus strand of CATOUR010000122.1, from coordinate 2,291,370 downwards.
TTGGGCATTTTATCATGCCTACATAACAAAAATCCACGTTACTCATTTCCGTCGGTCTCAAGTCGGTCTGTCTGTCTGTCGACCTGTCTGTCTGTTGCAGTTTTTCTAACCTCATACTCTCAGTAACCGCTGCATGGATTGTGATGAGATTTGAGTAGCGATAGTAGTAATGCTGGTATAAATTTGAAAATCGGTGTATGGGAGGGGGAGTAATTAGAAAAAAAAAATATTCCTCAAATTTCGTTTCTAGGCGTTCTAAGAGTTCCTGATGTATACATACGAGTACTGCTTTAGACCGTTCTGTATTGTGTACCATGAAAATGATTGCACTGATTTTAATGAAATTTTGATACTGTATTTAGTAATAAAAAAACTGAAAAATTTGTTGTATTCATAATAGCCTGTCCTGTGAAAGAAAAACCTAGGCATAACACACTTTCTTTGCAGGCGGGAGGACAGTCGATGATAGGTGCAACAGAATCTCAGGCTATAGCTTCATGATGGGAAAATAAACTGGTATCACCATAATGTGTGAGAAGTATTGAGTGAAACAACTTGACTTTATTTTTTCTCTATAAACAAACAACATTATGTAAAAATGGCTTTCACCACTTTCCAGACCAATTGTGTATAATTTGCTCAGAAAGTAAGCTTATAAGATCTGTACACACATAAAAAGATATTTTCAATTCAAGAATGCCGATAATCTTGTAAAGATATACTTACTACTGTAACAATAAAAATGTTGCTTGGTCATGAACGACCAGCCAACACTTTTATTACTCATAGCAACCAGTAGCTCAGTAGGATTGCATAAGACTAGGGTATGTAGGTGCGTGCGTGTGTGCGTGAATGTGTGAGTCTCGTTAGCCGTCAAGAAATGAAAACTAGGACAACAATGGTTTAATAAAGATTTATTTTAGTATGTATACGAATGCAGTACATTTTATTTTTTTTTTTTTTTAAAAAAGAACTTAACTTCAGAAGGAAGTCCTCGTAGTAGTGCCCTTCCGAAAGGAAGGTGGTGCTCCAGAGAAGGCTGGCTTTTTGAGGAGTTCAGGTGGTGCCCCAAAGGTGTGGTGTCCCCAAAGAAAAGTTTTCTTCAGGAGTTCAGGTTGTGCCCCAAAGGTGTGGTGTCTTCATGGTGGCACCCCGACCAAGAAAAGTGGTCTTCATTGAGGCACCCCGCCAAAAAAGATGGTCTTGGTGGTACCCGGAGAAAAAGGGTGGTTCTCCTTGATTAAGACATAATGGCACAGACACAAAAGATTGTCTTAGAGAGACATAATTACGTTAGCTGTTAACTGTTTGAGTTCAAAACGCAAAAGGAAGGAGATATGTGTTTCGACATAAAAGGTAACCTTGGTGGAGAGCAAGAGCATATCCCCACTCATTAGATATGCGCAGGCGGTGTAATATAAATATCGTTCCATTTGAAAGAAAGTAGAGATGGGAAAAAGGTAGGGGTGAGAAGCAAAATAGTTATAAAAATGTACTAGTATAATGAGGAAGCAGTAGCTAAAAATGGAAGTTGTAAACTATTTGTATATGGTAGCCAAGTAAATAATGTAAAAATAATTTTGAAAACGGGTGAACCGTTACACTCGGCCCCACTTAACGAAAAAAAATTTGAGAAGCATTCGAGAATTTTTTTTTTAAAAGAGAGTAAAGTTAAAGTTATCACTGAGGGATCAAAATCAATCATTTGTCCTGATAACAATGTCAGATTAAGTTTTCGTGCTTCCCCATGCAAATCTCAAGAAATTGTAGTAATCTACAACCTACAAAGTCTATCAAGGTGCATGAAAGAGCAAGAAGACGCAGGTAGAAAACAAAAATGTTGGAAGAGAAATGGGAAGAAAAAGAGATAGCCTCAAGTCTACCAAACAAGAGGGATGGTTATAGCACCAACTCGCTTAAAAGTACAGTGAAGCTGCACTGAATATGTACTACACAATGAAGGTAATAAATTGTGAAGTAAAAAAAAACAAATGTACGCAACCTATCAAACCCTAATATACTTAAGACCTAAAGAGAAAAAAAAGTTGTCAAAACTTTGACAAAAGACAAAGAGTTTCAAGATTCACTAAAATAACTACAAGATCGAAACCTATAAAAAATCCTAAATATCCTAAATAACCATGAGTAATGCTCAAACAAAACTGAGATACCCTTAATATTCTCAACAAAAGATTGTAAAATATTCCACTGAACAGACTTAAGAGAAAATTCAAATCTCTAAAGCATAAGTATAAGACCAAACTATTTCCATTTATGAAGTATTAAATGAGAAAAAAAATTGTAACACCATAAGTGCTTCTATGAAAACCCAAAATAAAATTTAAAATTTTGGTAAAAATATTTTCTAAGTACTAACTACAATTCAGTAATGTTCTGATTTAATAAAAAAAATTGCAATCCAGTGATGTTCTGATTCGACAAAAGATCTTGTAATAATCCTGCAATGTTCTGATTCGATAAAGAGCATTATGATTCAGTGATCAACAACAAAAAATGTTGGGCGCCAGCAGTCTAAAATGAGACTACAAAGAAAAAAGGTAATCAAACAGCGTAAGTGCTTGAGTGACATCATTTCAAAGTCAAATACCTACATGAAATTTTTCAAATAGTAAACAACAAAGTAAATTCAAACAGGTTCTGTGTCATAATAGATTCAAAAGAATGAATTCACAAAGGCTTAACAACATTAAATTGAATTCAAAAATCAATTCAGGGAAAATTTATACATCATATTAAACTTGAAAATAAAATTCAGGGAAAGTTTATGCCTCAAATGGGATTCAAAAATAAGTTTAGGGAAAAATACATCTTGTGACAATTTAAAGTAAGCAAAACTGTTCAAGTGAAATAACTACCACAAATCTAATGTTCATTAATAAAGTGATTCCAAAAAAAAATTCAAACATCAGTGTAAGTTTAAGTAATCAAGAAGATCTATTAAAGATTGTATGAGCAAATACAATAGAAATCAAAAGCTTGAACTATTTGTGAGCATGTCAGCACAAGGATCTTAGTCGATTAAAAATTTTGAATAAGCAAAACGCAAAGATTAAATGCAAAATTGCAAGAAATGTTGCCAAGATTTTAATCTATCAAATATCAGATTACTAAAATTATAACAAACTCACATCAAGCTGTGAGTGCAAAGTGAAAATCGTAAAGTTATAAACTCAAAGTGATTTAAAGAAACTAAACTGTGATAAACAGATCATATGAAAGAAACTAAACATGAAAATCTCAGGCCTACAAAAGTCATTCCAAGTACGCTGCAGATTTATAGAAACGCATACCAGGATAACTAAAGAGGATAGAGACAATCAGGGGTAATTTCGTTCATGAGAGCTAAGTGAAATTTTTTTTAAAGCCGTAAATCTTAAAGTAATTTTAAAGTCATAAGAAATCTACTATAATGAACATTGAACAAGTACCATGAAAATAAATCACACATGAAAATCGCAAACCTACAAAAGCTATTTCAAGTACGCTGCAGATTTATAGAAACGCATACCAGGATAACTAAAGAGGACAGCAACAATCAGGGATGATCTTATTCATAAGTAAAAATTTAAAAATTTACATAAAGTTGAAATGACATGACATGGCATAAATCAACATAGGATTTCAGAAATCTACCAACAAACAAAGTACATTACAATGTACCATATCAAAAGTGTTTCTTCTACGCCAGAGGTTTCAAGAGCTGCCCGAAATACGCCAGATTTATAAGTATGCATATTACGACAGACAAGTGAACAGAAAATGCATACAAGAAAAGCGCTTTCGATCCAAGAAACGTCATAGGACTTACATCAGTCTCTATAACACAAAATTTGGAAAAAAAATTCCATAACAAATAATATTTCTGCAAACATGTTACAATATACTACAAAATTCAATAAAATCATACTATGAATTAAACCAATTGATCAAAATTGTAAAAACTATCAAAAATATCAGTGAAAATTTAAGTGTGCTCACAAATGTTCAGTAAGGTTAAATTTAAATTTGCTCAGAATTTGGAAATCGATGTTAAAGTATAATTGTCACAATAGTATGTATATCAAAAATTTTGGACTACATTGGCTCAAAAGGTTGAAGACGATGTTAAATGTCCTAAGTGGTCTATTGGCAGACTCTTACTGCCGCCTAGAATTTTTAAGGGGCGCTGGCTAATTCTTCCTTTGACACTGACGCTTGAAGGGAGAATAACAGCGCATTTTCCTTTCAGACGTCTCGCATCTTCGCCCAGTACAGCAGGGCGCTATGAACTTTTGGGACTACTATATACATAAGGTTGATAAACAACGGTTTTAAGTGTCCTAAAGAGATCTATTAGCAGACTCTTACTGCTGCCTAGAATTTTTAAGGGGCGCTGGCTAATTCTTTCTCTGACACTGACGCTTGAAGGGAGAATAACAGCGCATTTTCCTTTCAGACGTCTCGCATCTCCGCCCAGTACAGCAGGGCGCATGAATTTTGGGACTGTGATATAATCAGAATTGTTAATCATTATATAACAACAACAAAGAATAGTGTTGATCACTTTCTGAACCAGTCTCAATCACCATCTGAATCAGAACTATCACTTGAATTATTACCCATATAGGTATCATTAATATCTAAACTATTGTCAGGTTTAAGATCTTTGACATGAAAATCTCCTATAATATTACCATCCAAATCTTTCAATGTATAAACTAAAGGTGACTTTACTCTATAAACAATGCAGGGGATAAACTTTGGACTTAACTTCGCACAGAAATTATCAGCAGCTTTTGAAAGAATGAAATTACGTTTCAAAACTCTATCACCAACTTTGAATCTAAGATCTCTCCTTCGCAAGTTATAACGATTTTTGTTGACTTCATAAGAACGTCGCATTCGGTCTTGAACTTTAGAATAAATCTCAGGTATCTTTTGTACTAAATTTGGATCTAAAACATTTTGGCTGATATTAACGTCATTCTTAGCATCATCGGCAATGATTCCATAAAATGATCCATCAACTGGCACATTTCGATAAAAGTTTAAATAACTAGGTGAATATCCTGTAACTTCATGCTTTGCTAATCTAATTGCCTGGGCTATTTGATGAATAGACTGATCCCAGGTATTGTGAGAACTTTTTATGTACGATCTAATTGCAGTGACAATAGTCCTATTCACTCTTTCACAAGGGTTAACTTGAGGAGTGTACCTTGCATTATACCAGATTTTCTGTACATTATAAGAGCTAGTAAGAGCTTTAAATTCTTTAGAGATAAATTGAGGTCCATTATCAACTACAATGATCTGTGGAACTCCAAAAATGAGAAATACTTGATTTTCTAGAAATTTAACTATGGATGTTGATGTGGCTTTAGGCATAGGATGTACTAAAACAAGTTTTGTAAACCAGTCACAAACTACCAGAAGAAATCTATTACCCTTTTTAGAACGAGGGTATGGTCCTAAAAGATCAGCAGATATCATTTGAAATGGAAATTTGATATCTCTGTACTTTCCCATTAAACCAGCTTGGGGTAAATTACCTGGTTTGCACTGAGCACAAATTTTGCATGAATTCACATATATTCTAACTGACTGTTTCATTTTTGGCCAATAATATAGAGCTGATAACCTAGATAGCGTTTTGAATACTCCTAAATGACCTGAAGTGGAATCATCATGATATAATTTTAAAAGTTTTAACCTATTAGGTGTTGGTACAACTATCTTCCAATCAGTATATGTCTCTGAAAGAGGATCGTCAGATAAAATATGTTTGTAAAGAACATTATTTTCTACTTTAAAGGATGGATATAAATCCGGATTGTTATTGACTTTGTTAATCATTTTTCGATACCACTTATCTGGAGTTAACTCATTTAAATTTAATATTGAAACATCTATATCTTCATGTACTCTAGATAAAGCATCGGCAACAGGAATTTCTTTGCCTTTGCGATGGATGATTTTAAAGTTATATGGTGAAAGGCGATATAACCATCTAGATAATCTAGGTGAAGGATTTTTAAGACCTTGAATCCATTGCAAAGATGAATGGTCAGAGATAACATTAAATTTTGTATGTTCAACATAACAGCGAAAATGTTCTATGCTTAGCAAAACTGCAAGCAGTTCTTTTTCTGTGGTGGAATATTTTCTTTGGGCCGTGTTGAGAGTCTTACTAAAATACGCTATGGGATGTTCTAAACCATGCTCCTCCTGGAAAAGTACACCACCAACTCCAGAATCCGAAGCGTCACAGACAATGGAAAAGGGCTTAGTGAAGTCTGGACCAGCAAGAATGGGAGCAGTAGTCAGCAAGCCTTTGATCTTCTCAAAAGCCTCAGCAGCTTCGGGTGTCCAAGTAATGGACTGACCTTTCTTTCGGTTCTTTAACAAATCTGTAATTGGAGAAGCTATTGTACTGAAGTCTTTGAGAAAACGACGATAAAAACCCAACATGTCTACTAATCTTCGAATCTGAGTTATAGTAGTTGGCGTAGGAAACGACAGGAGAGAATTTACTGTACAAGAGTCGTAACTGAAATTTTCAAAATTTATATTTAATTTAAACTGCAAAATAAATTCCATTCCCAAAATCAACTTATGTGAAATGTTTGGGACAATTAAAACTTTAATCTTATGATTTTCACCATTAAAAGTGATCGGAAAGTAAACATAACCTAAAGTATTTTGAATCTGACCATCAGCTGTAGTCAGTTGTAAAGCTGTGTTATAATCAATCTTGAGATTCAGTTTGCTCAACAAATATAGTCCAGATGACCCAAGAATGTTAGCGTTGCTACCACTATCAAGCAAAGCTGTAACATTTTCATTATCTATACTAATTGAAAGATATGGACGATTATCATTGTTCTTACTCACAAATAAAGGTTCAACAGAATTTTTAACTTTGACATTAGAAGTCACTTGTGGTTCCCTAGCATCTATGTCTGAAAAATCTTTACTAAAATCTAAGTCAGGTGTATCAACATGAAAATCCCTAGCATTATCTACTTCTGTGATTTGATCATCAACCCTGGAGTGGCTTTGCCCTTCGTATTGGGATCCGAAAAGGTGACTCCCTTGTTCTGTACATGGGAAGGCCCAGGAGTCAAAGCGGGAACTTCCTGTCTCTGTACGTTTTTTGAACAAGAGGGACAAGTTGATTTTGTGACATATCTCATGCCACATTCATAACAAAACCTAATACGGGGAGATCTACATTGCTGTGAGGAATGCCCAAGTTTTTCGCAATTCCAGCAAACTACTGGTTTTCTAGGAGCAGGGGAAGATGTGTCATTGTTAGGATTATAGTCGGATCTACTGACAGGCTGACATGTCAGAAAGGAGTCCTCTAACTTCCTACAATATGAAGTTAATTGTCCAAACGTCAAGATATCATGAAGTGCTAGTGACTTAACATAATCAGGCAACAAGTTTCTACGAATGATGTTAACCATGTCCTTTTCAGTGAATGGGTTGCTGGTGAGTCTATTGAACTGAGACTCCATAAAAGCAATAAAAGTTATGACAGGTTCACGCTGACCCTGTTTGCGTCTACGAATTTCATCAATCAAGTTGATTTCGTAATTGTCTCTAAGGAAAGCATCCTTTAATTGACGCACCAAATCACCCCAATCATGAAAAGCACCCCTAACAGAACCATTATGCCACCAAGTCCATGCGATGCCTTCAAAAAGGTCACCTGCAGCAGCATATAGATCCATCTCATTACAACCTCGAGAAGCCATAAGAGACTGAATCAATTCAAGAAACTCAATGACAGATGTTTTGCCATTGAACTTCCTAATCCCCCATTTAAAAATAGGAATCTTCTTCTGTTGAGAAAAACTAACAGGAGAGCAAGGCTGAGGATTCATTGCCAAGGGAGGCAAAGAAGCTGCTACAGTAGTAACAGGTTGCATTTGCATAGGCTGTGTTGGATTAACAGTCACAGGCATGGGAACTGGTGATGAATGTCCTGTGGGAGGTTCAAGCTTGGCCAAAAGATTTGATTCAGCAATCACGAGCTGTGTTTTAAATCTAGACTTTTGTGTCACCTCCTCATCAGAAGAAGGAGCAAGACGATCAATTCTATTTGCTAAGTGCAACAATCGAGTACAAATCCTGCGATGTTCACTTGAATCATAGCCACTAGAAAATTGAGATATCATATCTTCAAGTTTATTGAAAGAGAGTATGATATCATCTTTATCCTCATCAAAGGGAATTAAAACTGAAGTTTCAGAAAAACTTCTACCGTGCTGCTCTTGTGATAGCAGACCACGCAAGACTTTTCGCTTATCATCCATAGTGCTAGGAACTTCCAAGCCTCTAATTTTTATCTCATATGCCAGCTCACTTGACATCAAGTCATTAACATTTAGTTTAGTGAGAGGCATTGTTGCGTTTAAGTGAGGTTAAGTAGAAAAAAGACAAGTCAAAACCCAACAAACACTAAAAATATCAAACAGTTCACCAAAAAAAACTACTTGGGCATGTATGTTCTCGAAAAGGAAACTAGTATTCTGGAGTGATACTAAAAAATTAAAATTATTTATCTGACCTCAACAAATATGACTGCCCTTATCAATCAAAACAAAATAGAGACTAGAATGCTCTAATATCAAAAATATTTGTCAGATAAATCAACTACACATGTCGATAAAACTCCAGAATAAAACAATCGTAACACAAAAAAAATCAAGGACTAGTATTTGCTTAATGAAAAAATCAAAAAAAAATTATTTTTTCTTTGAAATATCAATATATTTTATAAGTGTGTGTGCCTGAATTTATGTGTTAATCTAGGAAATTAAATATATGTGCAAGTATATAATTGCACATATATAACCACCCTTTTATAAATAACAAAAAACTAAAGTCAGCTTATGAAAATTTCAACTACAAATGAGTTACTAAATGAATGTACCTAAATAACAAATTACCAAAGAAAAATGTAGTGAATTGTTGTCCAAATACTACACAAAATGTATAGCTACAAAAAAAAGCAAACCATACAAAAAACTGTAGGTATATGTTTATGAGCTGTGAATAATATCCAAACGCCAGATATCTTTGAGAAGCATTTACAACATACGCTCAGATTTATAAATTAACGCATACGCGAAATGTCTCAAGACAGTACAAAAAATAATGCATTAGGAAATAAAATCTCAGTCATAAATAAAATACACTAATAGACAAAAATCAATAGAAAAATTAAAAGGACTTCAAATATACCTCAATAGAGAAAAAAAATTTTGAAAATGGAAAATTTGGAACAACAATCACCGTGACAACTACAAAAAAAAATAAGCTGATAATAGTTAAAGAAAATTAAATAATAAAATATATATGCCAAATGAAAGTACTGCATCAAAAAAACATTATTAAATGGAATTTTGAGTCAATGAGCCGAAATGGAATTTTGAAAAAGTTGTCCAATTTTCACTTCAAGACAGCTGCAAGACTCACAATGCACAACATCCAGACATACCCATGTCTGGCCACACGTTGGCAGCGCCAATTTGTAACAATAAAAATGTTGCTTGGTCATGAACGACCAGCCAACACTTTTATTACTCATAGCAACCAGTAGCTCAGTAGGATTGCATAAGACTAGGGTATGTAGGTGCGTGCGTGTGTGCGTGAATGTGTGAGTCTCGTTAGCCGTCAAGAAATGAAAACTAGGACAACAATGGTTTAATAAAGATTTATTTTAGTATGTATACGAATGCAGTACATTTTATTTTTTTTTTTTTTAAAAAAAGAACTTAACTTCAGAAGGAAGTCCTCGTAGTAGTGCCCTTCCGAAAGGAAGGTGGTGCTCCAGAGAAGGCTGGCTTTTTGAGGAGTTCAGGTGGTGCCCCAAAGGTGTGGTGTCCCCAAAGAAAAGTTTTCTTCAGGAGTTCAGGTTGTGCCCCAAAGGTGTGGTGTCTTCATGGTGGCACCCCGACCAAGAAAAGTGGTCTTCATTGAGGCACCCCGCCAAAAAAGATGGTCTTGGTGGTACCCGGAGAAAAAGGGTGGTTCTCCTTGATTAAGACATAATGGCACAGACACAAAAGATTGTCTTAGAGAGACATAATTACGTTAGCTGTTAACTGTTTGAGTTCAAAACGCAAAAGGAAGGAGATATGTGTTTCGACATAAAAGGTAACCTTGGTGGAGAGCAAGAGCATATCCCCACTCATTAGATATGCGCAGGCGGTGTAATATAAATATCGTTCCATTTGAAAGAAAGTAGAGATGGGAAAAAGGTAGGGGTGAGAAGCAAAATAGTTATAAAAATGTACTAGTATAATGAGGAAGCAGTAGCTAAAAATGGAAGTTGTAAACTATTTGTATATGGTAGCCAAGTAAATAATGTAAAAATAATTTTGAAAACGGGTGAACCGTTACACTACAAGAACATTTATTCTCACTCTGAGAACGTTTTCTTGATGAGGCAATTATGGTGAATTTGAACCAAGAAAAATATATTTTTGATTTCAATACTCATTTTAAAGAAATATGCTCTGTCCAAGAACTTAATTTTCTTCACAACTAAAATTACAATAATCTTCGATCAAGTATTTCATAAAGGTTTAATAAGGATATCATCATCCAACTGCGAGCTCCTATCACTTCGATGAAGAATAGAAATAGCTTGACAATCATGGAGTACTTGCGGAACATATCCTTCTAGTTCAAAACCATAGGTACATGTTTTATACATTCTATGGTAATCAGTATTTTTCAACATGAATTTTGAAAAATAGTACATAACGTAAAATTTCCAAATGCTTATACAAATGACCTTAGATGCTTCTTCCAATATTTACCCTATATGATTAAAAATTCCACATTCTTGGTTTAAGACTATTACAGCATTGCGAATATAGGAACATATGACGTACTTGAATGAAATTATATATTCTTCGTCCAAGAATTTATTTTTATCTGTGTAATACGGCTCATAAGGAATTTGAACAAAAACAATCTACTATAGAAATGAAATGAAAATGACTAGAGGGAATTCGAGGAACGCCTTCGGCGTAGCAGCATATCCATGAAGTTGCGATACAGCACGTAATTTCAAAGCTAAGCCTCGTCCCGTTTTCTTATCTTTGTACCGTTTGGTTCGTTGTCTGTCGTAGCGAAGAGCTCTTGCTTTAATTGCCGTTTACCGCGTTTCCATTAATAAAAACTACTCAGCCTTTCAGGAAGACCATTTAGGGAAATTGCTTTTTTATGTCCATAACAGATCCTCTTCAGCATGTTCACAATTGTAATTTAAGGTTTACATTGTATTAATCCCCCATCAGGTGGAAACTAAACATTGATCCTCACAGCGGCGTATTTAGCGGGGTTCACAGGGTCCGGAACCTTCCCCCGAATAAGCTACACGGCTATTACTGTTGATGAACTGTTGGATGAAATAGCAATGAAATCCCTCTGTTTTATTTTATGAGGGGAACAACATCATTATCCTTAATGAAAAATCTTAAACTTTATAATTAAAGCATTCTGCAATAAGTTTACCTATTTTGCCCCCCCCTTCCCCCGACCAAAAATTGTAAATACGCTACTGGCTCCTCAGTCAGTTCTTTATCACTACCTTTAAGGGTCTAGGGTATAGCGCACGAAAGTGAGAATTCAAGAAAAGACTTATTCCCGTGTTAGCGAGGAGGCGTGGCCGCCTGTTTCCTTTCTCCAGTGTGTGTGTCTAAGATGAGGGGAAATAAGTCCAAAAATCCAAAGGTAAGGTCCAATCATCATCCTAGTCACAATGTCTTAACAGACATGTGAGCTCGTAAAATGCATTAAGCCGGAGCTAGAGTATTGCCGACACGAATATTATCAATAGTTTTGAGAACTGTAGCTCGCCATCGTTCGCGATTTACTGTCAGTTCAGTGGCGCTCTTGATACTCATATCTAGCAACTGTTTCGTCGTATCCACCCAGCGTGTAGGGGTACGTCGCATGCGCGTGTTCTTAACTCACTCCATTTCCACAGTAGTAGTTTGCATAATGTCATCGAATAAGGATAAGTGTCACTATTAAGTTGCGCCGAATTTGTGACAATGTATGGTTCAATTGAGAAGCTAAAAAATAAAACTAAAAAGGCGGTGGTGGATAACAAAAATGTACATGAATCGACATCGGTTCTAATTCCACGTTATCAAGTGACCTGCGGTTGGCAGTCGACAGTTCAATTCAAGAACTTCGTCCGCATGTCATCAGAAAGCTTTGCAACCTTAACCCACCTTTTTGGACCTAAAGTGGATAAAAAAAAATACAAGACTCAGAGAAGCTATTCCTATCAAAGAGCGTTTAGCAAGAACGATACGTTCTCTGGACACTGGGGATTCTCACACGCGTTTTCAATATTTGTTTAAAGTTTCTAAACAGTTATTTTTTATCATTCTCATTTATTTTTTATTTTTGGAGTAATAAAAGAAGTTACGAGAATTATATAGCACTGGTTACTACTCGTAAAACTCAACTAATTGTATACACAACTCATTGCTCCATTCCATTTTCCACACACGGTCATGTTTACAAAATGAAGACAACTGAAAATCTGGCGGCCAATTTGGGTATAACAACTGACTACACATACGCTGAATGCTTTGTATAAGCGGGAACCGAAAACCGACAAGATTTGGCTCTACCCATGCGTGCTCAAAGTCGGGCGCGAGTCAACCCGTACGCCCTGATTCACGCCGAAATTCGTTTGTACTCAAGCCATATCCGCTGAAGTATGTATGCGGCTTATGGTTTTTCTAAAACTGTGTTAGTGGCGGTGAAACTAAATTAAAGAAAAGAAATAGTACAAAATAAAAACGGTTCTAACGCTGTTTTTGGATACACTAGGGATCTATTATCGTTTTCACCTTATTTTTTGGAGTGGTCAAAATGAGCCGACGTTGGAGTTGTTTCCGATAGGGTGGTTGAGAAACCCGGGCTTTTTTGTATCTATAGAATACTTTTCATTGCCCTTCAAAGATTGACACTGGTAATATAATATGTTTTATAGGCAAGCCTAAGTCGTTTGCCGACTTTGTTAGGAAACAAAATTAGCTATAGCTGGGAAGCGGCAAAAATATATTAAAGCGAAGTGTACTCTTTAAACTGAATTCCAAGCTTTCGGAGAATTATGCCTCCATCATCAACGCTGATATATTGAATTAACATAAGCAATAGGTAAGCAAAAATGGAGTTTAGACGTACAAAGTTTGTTGAGATTGCTGCTTAGGTTAGAGAATACGAAATGGAACATATTGGTTAGACTCGCACAAAAATTCTTTAAAATATTATGATATTTAATAATATCCTCGTCAATTAATTCATCACACACAACATTTAGGTTAAAAAATCTATAGATTGACAATATAAAATTAGATATCTGTTTCGTTCGAGGACTGGACTGGACTGAAAACTGTTCATTGTGGTACCGCAGAACTGTGGATCGGTTAGTAGTGCTAACGGGTAAATCAGTGAAGTAAAGCAAAGATAATGCCGAAGCCAGGATCGATCCCTGAGAAATGTGTGTAATGTTTAGAATATTATAGAAGGCAAAGAAGAAGCCATCAACCACGAAAAGACATTTTGCGGCCAACGAGAAAGTCACCTAACTAGCCACCTTTCTTGTGTGAACACTCCTACTGTAATGTTCTTTTATTAAAAGTAATAAAATAAACGTCTGCAATCTCAGTTCTCGCTCGTGCGCCTCATGTTTTCACATCCGATAGCAATTGGCAAAATGCTGACATGCTACAATAAATCTGCCTTTGCGGGAAAATATTACCCTATTACTATTGCTTCCCCCAACCCACACCCAGAGATGGAGGAAGTATTGTAATCGCCAAAAATTTCGATATTAAGTTGATACTAACACTTTGATGATCATTACGGAAATCTATGTCACTCATTTCTTTCTGCGTAATTTCACTAACGGCTCCATCAATTTTAATGAAATTTGGATTCTGATATGGTGTTACAGTATGTAATGCTGTTATATTTTCGAAAATATTAGGTGCAGTGTCGTCGGAATAATAATTCGCAGAACTGTTCCAAAATCCGTTTTAGGTGCTCCTGATAATTTTTCTTCCGGGAGAGCAAAAATTGGGCAAATGGAAGGGTGGAGAAGGGGTTGACTCAAAAATTATTTGTACTCGTATCTCTAAAAATATGTCCTTGGTGATATTATGTAATTTACAGAACTATCATAACATTATCTTGAAGTTAGATCTGTAGACAGAATCGTATTTCAGTAACTGGCCCACTGATCATCATGAAATTTGTGATGTGTCATAGTAAGGCAATGCTGCGAGATTTTTTAAAGTTAGATCCAAGCAACTACCAAATAACAAACATTCTCGGAACCGCTCCATACTCCGTTTTAGGCATTTTAGTACTTCCTGATTATTTTCCTTTCTTTTTTTTTGGGTGGTGGGAAATTTTGCAGATTTTTAGACCCTTCTATTTTTCCTAAAAAATGAAGTGCCTATGAGTTTCTATTTATTTTTTTGGGGGACGGTGAAAGGGGACCAAATTTGCAACTATAATGATTTTAAAATGTGTTCTTTTGGCAAATTATACAACGCCGAAATGGCTGATATACATTTCGTATAAGCCCCTGCTAATGGTAATTGATATTTCGTTAACATTGTTATTTGTTTTATTTTTGTACTTATTATTTATCAGAACGCCAAAATGATGAATGTTTATGGCATTAACGATATTTAACGGCGGAAAACTTAAGTTTTCAGCAAACAATCGCTGTGTTATTTGACATCGAAATGTTCTAGAGTTTATTTTATCTTTTGTGCTCAAATTATCATTATTATGAGAAAAGGATATGAAAAAATGGTATTATGTATCTTGACTCAGTACTTTCCATACATTATCGGGGCTAACAAAAAATTTGGAGTTCCTCTATCCCAAACATCCTCATCAAAAAAGTAGACAATGGCCAGGGACCTTTGAAAAACCATAAAACAAAGTTTGACCGATTTTGTAACTTTTCGTTTTTTATTGATTTCTCCTTAGCCACTGGCAAGGGTTCCATAAACGATACACAATTACCATTAACTCCACGGTAGTAACACGGTGTTAAAGTTTTATCACAATCAAGATAGTAGTTTCCATGTTACACGTTAGAATTACTTATGTATCAAATTATTCCACAGATATAAAGTTCTAAGGCAACAATCTGATACGTCTAAAAAGCACAAGATATCACCAACAACAAATGTTTCAGTTATCGAAACCCCCACCCGCCCACAACCGCGATTTAACCCACTCCAAAACGAAAATGGGAAAAGGATCAAGAGCTGCTAAAACACCTGAAAACGATATTTGGAAGAGTTCTGAGATGCAATACAGAACGATCTAAAGCAATACTCGTATGTATACAGGGTGGGTTTTTAGTACCGGCTCGGTCGATAACTCCACTACTGTAGAAGATATCGAAAAAAGTTGTATATAAAAGTTATAGCCACGGATATGCTCCTTGGTCAGAAAATATCTAGATTTATATAGGGTAATCCATAACTTCGTGGTGATGCAAACTTGCATTTTTTTAAGTGAGACACCCTATATATTATTCCTTATTCAAATTCTGCTAATGATTTCCGTTCTTCTAATACATGGTTTTGTTACATTATACAGGTTATTTAAAAAGTTATGACCATTTTTATAACCAAATCGCTGTCAAACGAAAGTACTGTATATCAAAAAGTAAAGAATCAAAAATTATTTTTTTAAATGGAAAGATTGAAAATATCCTCTAGTTTTAAAATCGGCTATAAAAAAAGCCCGCGACGCTTATTCGTATACAGGGTGATGTAGAACGCAAAATCCAGATTTTCTGCCTTTTTTTTTTTAAATGTAACCCCCAATATTTTATTATACCAAATAATTGCTTTTAATATGCTCTTTCATCGTTGTATAGCACTTGTTGTACCTACGTCCATCAGTTTCAGAGATATTTCGATTTTTCTGTAAATTTAAAATATGGCTTCTATTTGTATACTAAAATTTATTTATTTTGAGGAAGTACTATCGAATTTGTTTTTTATTTAACGAACAACTAAATTATAATGATTTATCGAGGTAATAAAGTCAAGTATGCTGAGGAAGCAATTTTGTAGGCGTGATGCATAATTATCAAGCAGATTTATCAGGTAGGCTTTGAAAAATTGACAGTTTCCATAACCTGCTCAATAATTCCGTACTGTGTGAAAAACCAGCTTTAAAAATTAATTTTTCCATTGAGAGTATTTAGGCGAATCTTTGAGAAATTACCTACTTGCCTCTAGAATATATCAACTATGAACAGCAATATCCAGAACGGAGGCACTCTGAAACTAATGCGTTTGAAAGATTGAAGAATCGTTTTTTTGAACTGTGTCGTTTAATATTTCATAGCCTACCTGATAGATCTGCTTGATAATTATGCATGACGTCTACAAAATTGTTTCCTCAGCACACTTGACCTATATTATCTCGTTAATTCAGTGTTTTGACCTGATCAAGTACTATTATGGCCTTATATTTTAGTTATTAGTTGAGCAAAAATAAAATTTGGTAGTATCTTCTCAAAATAAATAAATTTTAGTAAACAAATAGAAAGTATATTTAAAATTTATAGAAAAATCGAAATATCTCAGAAACTAATGAACGCAGCCATAACAAGTGCAATACAAGGATGAAAGAGCATATTAAAAGCAATTCTTTGGTATAATAAAATATTGGGGGTTACATTTAAAAAAAAGAGAGAAAATCTAGATTTTGCATTCTACATCATCCTGTATACGAATATGCGTCGCGGGCCTTTTTTATGGCCGATTTTAAAACTAGAGGATATTTTCTATCCACCCGTTTTAAAAAAGTTATTTTTGATTCATCACTTTTTTATATACGTTACACTCATTTAACAACGATTTGGATATAAAAATGGTCATAACTTTTGAAATACCCTGTATAATGTAATAATATCCTATATTGGAAGGACTGAAATCATTAGTAGAATTTGAATAAGGAATAATATATCACCACGTGGCTACGGATCACCCTGTATAAATCTAAATATTTTCTGAGCAAGGTGCATATCCGTAGCTACAACTTTTATATACAACTTTTTTTCGCTATCTTCTACAGTAGTGGAGTTATCGACCGAGCCGGTACTAAAAACTTACCCTGTATATCACAAATTCTGTCTCTTGGTTTCTATAATAACCAAGGCAATGATCAGATGGTGCTAAAAAAGTGTATCATGCTGCTAGGTTTTTAATTCACAGGTCAATGGATAGCCCATTATTAACAGCTTTACAACCCCCCACCCCCAACCAACCCAAATTGACCCCCACCCAAAAAAGTAGAAAATGATCAGGAACCCCTTTAAATGCGTAAAAACGAAGTTTGAGGAATATTTGAAATTTTTTGTTTTTTGCTAATTACTCCGCCGTCCGTGCAGCGATTTCCAAAAGTATAGAAGCATCACCTACTACGACCCCGCTGTATATCGCTACCCACATTTCATCACAATCCAAGCAGCGGTTTCTGAGATTACGCTACTAGAAAAACGCTAATATACAGACAGACTGATCGACGTACATGAGTAACGTGGATTTTCGTTATGTAGATTCCATAAAACGCCCAAAAAGCCTATTATCTCAAAATCGAAAACTTTCGCGATCACACTTATCGGTGTAAGAAGTAAAAAGTTGGAAATTTAATTTTGTTTACGGAAATTTACAAAAGAATAAATGGTAACGAATAGACAGGTTGAAAAGTTATTAGTCAAAATCGTCAGTGTTGGTTTTTTCACCGTTTTTTGATAACGTCTTAAGGTATCACAAACCACAGGGCAGGTATTGATTAAAAACAATTTTCGCGGTTTCAAAGCACAACCATTAAACCGAAAAAAGCAATTTGACAAGTTATTAGACTGTATAATGTTTATTGCGCCAAAGAATCCAGTGTCACATTAATGTACCAATTTTAAAACCGCCACATAAGTCAGAAGGGAAGAAGTTTCCAATAAATCGGTCCTTAAAATTTTTCGCATCAATTTAGAAGCACTATCACATAATTTTTTAACGAAAAACACATTTTTTCACATTTCAGACCATAACTAGTTTCATTTGGCTTAATAGTTACTGAATTCTGTGTTTCTTTTAGCACAGATTCGATAAGAATAACTTTTCAATACAACGGTCTTTTGTTCAACGAGCGGTAATGGCGGTAATAACTCACGCAGTTGGAAGTTTGCAGCACGAGCCATAGGCGAGTGCTGTAAATAACAAAGTGAGTTATTACCATTACTGCTAGTTGAATACCATACTCTACCTACGACCGAAGTAATTGATAGTACGATTCAAATAAACAATAATTACGAACTATTCACAACCTTGCTGTTGCCGATGCCGTTCGAATTCATGTTTTGCGACCCATAGCCACATTTGCAGTTATTAGTGCTAATGACCCAAGTAGTCGATGCCGATGACACAGAAGTAAAAAAAAAATCATACGCATTTCCACGAGATCCCTACTGGTATCAACTAGGCGTTGTTTATAACTCAAGGCTGGAGTGTGAGTTATGAAAAATAATTCACGATGTTTGTTTACAGGCAGTCTGGCAGTATTACCTGTTCAAAAGTAATTAGGTAATAACTCTATAACTTGATGGGAGTACACAAAATACTAAAACTGCATGATCTTGAGCATTTATTGGTAAAGAGTTAAACAGATGTAGAGCTTTTGAGTCCTTCTCAGAGGATGATGACCCAAATTAAAATAGATAATGAATAACCGTATATACATGCACTGCATCTGATGATCTCATTGTTTTATTAAAAGCTTCACATTCCACGAGTACGTGTGACGAATCACACTTGGGATTTTATGTCTGGGGTATGGTTACATTTTCGCGTCTATAATATCCACTTGTGGAGGTTGTTTGGCTTTATGAATGAACAGATGTTTTTGGTTACTGAAGGTTTCAGTAAGGTACGTGTGATTCCTGACATCCATTCTCTGTTTATTTTGATTCATGCAATAAATTAGCGTTAAACTAAATAGCTAAACATATACAGGATGCTCCTAAATATTATGTACAAACGAAATGAAGAGATTCTTTGGTTTTTTATAACTGAAATTTCAAATAAATATAGGTCCGCAAACGCTTCGTTACCAATCTACAGGGTGTTGAAGTGTAATATTTTTTCAGTTTTTTGTTAATAACTCTCTCAATTTTTGAGGTATTTAGCTCGAATTTGGAATATAATAAATACAATACGAGCTACATAATTGCACATGTTAAACGGTAGCAGAATCTGCAGGGTGATATTTTTTCAGGGATCATGCCCCCTTTTCCTACCCTGTCCTTTTTACTTTTACACTCTGCAACTCTAAAGTTGACTACAGACTTACGATTTAAAATGCTTTATGCCAAATTCAATAAAACAAAACTGTTATCCAAATACAACCACAGTCTACTAGACCATATTTCAAAATACATTATTTTCATCTACCTAATAACACAGAATCCTGTTTTGTTTTTTAATCAATAAGGATTTGAGATATAAAAAAATTTCAAGAGGACCAAAAATTTTCTAAGCAAGATAAAAATTATTATGTTTTTACTTCCCACACCGATAGGTGGGGAGTATTATGATCGCGAAAATTTTCGATTTTGAGATAATGCGCTTTTTGGGCCATTCACTTCCGTCGGACTGTCTGTCTGTCGGCTATTAATTTACATCGTTCTGAATTCTGTAACCTGGGATTAATTTTAATGAAATTTCGACACAGTATTATTGGATGGTCCCCGTGTGGGGGCGGGTTAGAATATCTCCCATCGTATATCCTGCGTGTCGTAAAAGGCGACTAAAAGGAACTACTGTCGGTATAAGCAGTAACCTCTTCTCAACCAACAGCTTTTGGTGGACGAGTTGAGAAGAGTCAGGACACCTTCTTGTCCTTGGGGTGAGAAACTGTCCCTAAAGGCGGATGAACCAGTAAATACATCTGGTCAACGGCATGAGGATGCAGAAAGCAAATGGGAAACTACTGCATTAAAGATCTTAAAGATATCCCAAGAGAAACTCTAAAATGAGTACATTTTACGAGCTCACAACATGTCTGTTAAGACATTGTGACTATGATGATGATGATTATTGGATGGAAAACGCGTAAGGTTTTTAGAAATCGTGTCAGTGGCGGCGCAGCGCTAATAAAAAAATGAAAATATAAAAATACCTCAAACTTCATTTTTAGGCGATTTGGGGGTACCTGGTAGTTTCGTGTCATCCCGTTGAAGCTTGCAGAATGAAAACTGTGTCGTACTGGTTCCTAGGGAGACAGACGCAAGAAACCATTTACGAGAGTTTTTGTGCTGGATGTTTTTTTTTTGAGAGCGGGCGGGTGATGATTTGGTTGCCAGAGCATCTCAGACTGTAGCTTCGTGCAATGGGAAAATAATAAAATGATATCACCTTTATGCGTCTGAAGAACTCAGTCAACCAACTTGACTCCATTTTTTGAATGTACCTGCGGCGGATCACAAAAAAGTTTACGGTAAGAAAAGGGTGCATGATTCCTCAAAAAGTAACACCCTCTAGATTCTGGCAACGGTTTGACTAGTGCAATTATGTATCTCCTACTGAGTATTTTATATTCCAAATTTTAGATAAAAACCTTAAATATTGAGAGAGTTATAAAGAAAAAATTGAAAAAAAACATTGAAATTCCAACACCCTGTGATCGGTAACAAAGCGTTTGCGGACCTATGATTATTTGAAACTTTAGGTCTTAAAAGCACCCAAGAATCGTGTCCCTTCGTTTGTACATGATAGTTAGGAACACCCTGTATATATGAGCTTTTGTTCATCATGGTCAAACTCCCATAATTATATTCGACAAGTCGTTTTATATCATTAGTTACAGTGGTAGTTAATGTAAATTTTATACGTCACGTTGACAATACGTAGTAATAATATGCACAATACAGCTAAATAACATTAATAAGTTTTGCACTTCAAATTGCAGGCAGACAGTCTCTGCAAAAAACATTTGAGGAGTTTAGCGTGAGGAATAGGAGTATTGATGCACAACCAAAATTCTTCCTTTAAAAAATGTTTGACCTGTTTTCACATTGTTTGAAATTGCTTAAGCTGCATCGTATTCATACAAATGCACTAATTTTTTATAGTGCATCGCTCGTTTTTGAATATCAGTATGTGGCGAAATAATGGCAAAAGTTTTCAATATTTGCTGCAATCAAAGAAACCATAGATGTAAATCTACTTGAAATACTAATGCCTCATTAACTATTTACAAAGATATTAAAATATATTATACCGATTTCCGTGTTACAAAATAAAATAAATGCAAATATTGTATGTCGGACCATATTTGCAAGACAAATTGGAAACTTTTGCATTATTTCGAAATATGTTCTAAGGAAAAAAGTAGTTTAGGCAAGAACGCATGAATTTAAATAAGAAAAGGGAGAGTAATTCAGTCATTGTATAAGTTTGCCAAATTTATGGATTTTTTGATGAGAAATCCTGGAATAGTTACTATTTATTATGTAATACAGATTCTGGATTTGCGGCACTTATACTTTTTCGTGCAAATGGAAATAAGGTTTCTTAAATCCTCATTTTCAATAACTTCACGTAGAACAAAGTAAAACCATTTTTAAACCAAATTATCTTCAACGTCTATTTCTTTAAAAGCGAACTAATTTTGAATTTTTAGCCATTGTGAATTCTGTAAACATCAATTATACGTCTGTTTTCATAGAAAGTAAAAATGATTTACAATTTTACATATACAGGATATCCCAGCACAAACGAAACTTGGTGAAACTAGATCACAATTATTTATCGACACATTTTTTTTTAGTTTCAAAAAAATGGTTTGCTTTATACTGACAGCTTATTTTCTTTCTTTTTACTTCAAAACATCATAATTCTTGAGGCATGGTGTTGAAATGAAAGCATTAGTAGTGTCTAATTTGCTGCTGCTTAACAAATTTAATAAAAAATCCATGGGCTTCAAAAAAATTGTATTTTATTTTTTAGTTTCATTTGTGCAGTTTACGCTGTACAATGACCATGGAAACTTTTCACTGAAAAAAACTAGGTCACATTAATAGAAATGTACATGAAATCCAACGAAAGGTCGCACATCAATTTTCGTCTTCATCAAGCCACGATTTCAACTTACAGCTACTGTTCAATATATCAGTAACAGTTACCATGAATCTAATATCCCTGGTCATCAACATTTCAACTGACAGCTGTCCGTAATGTCACCATAAGCGGTTGATTGGTTTGTGGCTTGCCATTGTCAACCCAATCGTCAACATCAATAATTCGTGAGTGTTCATTAAAATCAAGCATACCGCATAGCGTTGACTCAATTATTGTTTTCATTTTATTGAGATTATAGTAATTTCTTCTTATTTTGGGTTAATAGTTTAATGCCGGCTCTTTTACTGTTGCAATTGCGTCACTAATCTGCGATGAAGGATCCTTGTAACAATAACCGATCCGTAAAAACAAAACCAAATAATGCTAGCTGTCTAGGGTGAATCACTTCTTACCTCTAAATGCCATTTAAGAACATTGCGCAGCAGACAGGACCCGTTACCCCTCCTGCCTCTTACTATCGGCGCCTATGGTGATATATTTTTTTGATAGTACTCAGAAAAAAATGATCATTTATAAAATGTCATCTCTGAGGTCTAAGCAAATATAATAACTCGATACATTAGATAAATAGT
Source organism: Callosobruchus maculatus (assembly GCA_951848785.1). NCBI lineage: Eukaryota > Metazoa > Arthropoda > Insecta > Coleoptera > Chrysomelidae > Callosobruchus > Callosobruchus maculatus. Next base: position 2,268,572 of record CATOUR010000122.1, on the reverse strand, counting down.
TGTAGTTGTAATCGCCTACACAGCTATTTCATGACTCACCTTAACTGTGTTTTCCCAGACGTGCACTGCAGCTGTGTCTGTAACAAAAATTATAAAGTAAATTCACTTGTACCAGATACTGTATAAATACAACCGATAACTCGGGATGCTTGTTTTACCAGAACAAACAGTAAACTGTGATAGACGAGAAGATATAGTAAATCAACTCTGATCATTAGTCTATCCAGTTTCTAGAGAAGCAATAATATACTACAGCAGTAAATTACTCATGAAAAATGTAGGCAATCCAAAATTTTCCAAGCAGTTGCTATGTAAAGTCTCAAAAACGTAAAAATCAGCGCAGATCTACCGAGTACAAATAACAACATATCAAGAGATTTTCTAGGAATTAATTATGACCTGATATTCAAAAGTTTGCCAGCATCACCGATTACCAGCCTACTTCATGATCATACCCTTTCACATATTTCATAAAAATCGATATAATGGTTGCTGGGATCAAAGAGCTTAAAAAACAGCGGCAATAATGAGTGAAATTCATATTTTTAAAGCACTTATCAAAAGCGTATTTATAAACAACTATTCATACCCAATAGAACATGGTCTCATATGGTGTACGATTTCTTTGTTGTCCATAACCATATACCTTGGAAACTTTAGAATTACTAGACATTAATACCGTACAGCTATCGATGAAGAACACAAGTTTTTTGGATGGACCTTTTTGAATTCTGATATCATTGTTTGTAGTGGGATCTCGTCATATACCCAATATTCTATGAGACAATTGATCTCTTAGCAAAACCAAACCGAATCATCGTATGCTATAAAAAACGAGAGTGAGGAATACTGAGTCAATTTTTTATATACCAACCACTGACGATGCCCAGAAATAAAAACTGAGGATTAGTATATTAGTGTGAGGATATAAATAACTATATTTACTTTGAAGAAAAAATATACAGAAAAACGTGTGCTATGCTGGTAAGACCGTTAAGTGCGTCACTGTTAGCATATTGAAGGTTAACATAATGCAGAAGTGCTACTCTAAATAAAACTGATTATAAAAGACAAAAATACAAAAACTAAAAAATATGTATGAAATTGCCTGTCATTGAATAACACGCATGTTATTCAACAAACTTGAAACAAGCTTGATTGAAACGCAATTTTCAATGTTTTAAACCCGGCACATGTTTTGCTTACTCTATTTATAACAGTTTAAATCTTTCCCTGAAGATGCCTAAAAAAGCAAAACACTCGTGTCGGGTTCTGAAAAATTTGTTTTGTTAAGGTGTGTACTCTTTAATGGGTTATTTATTTGCTTTGCTAATGAAGGCTTGTCACCTACTCAAAAGTGATCAAACTCAATTCGGGTGTTAATGAAATTAAGCGATAGGGAATGGGAAATAGTAACGAAGATAGCGCGCTAAGTAAACATTCATGTATCATATAAAATATAATAACTTTTATTTCAAATATGACGTTTTCTACGACTAGAAATACAGGGTGGTCCGCTCATAGTGTTTCGTTTTATTCTCAGTTAATAGTATATTGTTCAACGAGCGGCAATGACAGTAATAACTCTGCATGGGTTATGCCGTGCTGCAAACTCCAACTGCATGTTGAATTGCATATATCTATAGGTGAGTTATTACCATTACCGCGAGTTGAATACTCTTTATTTGCGACCAAAGTAGCTACATTTAAATAGGTACATAATAATTAGAGGATGTTGACAACTTAACCTCACTTATGTCACTAATATGAATAATGATCTACTGAGTTCGAATTTGCGTTTGACGTTTCATAGCCACCATTGCAGTTGTTATAGCATTTATTTAATCATATGCATTTCCAAGAGATCAGTACTGGTATCTAGTAGGAGTTGTTCACAACCCACGGCTGGGACGCGGGTTATGAAAAATAATTCACGCTGTTTGTTTGTAGGTAGTATTACATGTTCAAAAGTAATCTGGTAATCGTTGTATAACTTAATGGGAATAGATAAAGGTTATTACTAGTCATGCTCTATAATCAATTTTCTGATAGTTTGAAGCTGGATTGGGGATTACTTGACAACGCATGTCTAGTTAGATATCTGGCTTCAAACGGTTTGGAATAATTGATGTTTAACAGGATGTTTTGTGGTTGGCAGGTTTTATTTTAATTTTTTTATTTGGATTTTCGTAACAGGAAAAGAAACTGATAGAAAAAGAAATAAAAAATATGAGCGTTCACGACAATGACAAAGCATAATGTCAATGTCACTCGGACATCCCATCCAAATTTTACGTTCAAATTACGAAATCATCCAAAAACTATAGAAGAGAATGCCCTGCTGCTGAGAATGGATCCATAGCAGATCAAGTAGAAGAAGGAGAAGCAAATCATTGAAAAGCGAACAAATATAATGGTCCAAAGAGAGGCAGCAGTGAAATTAGGTTGGACAACATTTTAGTGCATATTTTCAATACCAATACCTCACACAAGGCATAGCCTTCGAGGTGGTAATATTTGTATTCTTCAGTACAAATAAATGAATGAATGAATGAATGAATGAATATCGATATTCCCTTCCAAAGTCCAAAGTCATTTATCCAGAATCTGAGCTAGAACTGGAAATTTCTGATATATTTTTTTTAAAGATTTAGAAATATACAATCGAGCTCTATTATTCAATGGGATGATGAGTTAGAATATAAATAATAATGTAAAATACTTTACGTATATTATTACTACGTTCCAAAATCCCATCTATCCAGTGAGCAGATGAATTTTCGAGGATAGCCACGTGATTTCCAGATGTTAGGGATTTTTTTGACAATTTTGACATATCACATAACCTGTGCTGTTTTCTCAGAGTCAGTGTACTGATTTGACCGTCCAAAGTCCTCAGACTACAAATTGCTGTTGCTCGAACGCACAACGATTAGTTCCCAATTGGAATTTATCTTGCTTGAACATGATTTCGTCATTGCGCACATTCAAACAATTTCAAACCGTTGGAAATTTGATGCTAGAACACAACTATTATAACACAACTTCATTTCATTTCAAAAATTACGAGTTTAGATTTAATCTTTAAACTTGGATGAAAAACATCAAAATGATTAACTTATTGCTTGCTGCATTACTACATATATCAAATTTACTGCGATTTAGTGCAATAATTTTCCAGCAAGTTGCATCTGTGCGATTGATAGAAAATTGCAAAAAATTCTTTCATACCCCTAGAAACCAGTATAAATGGGCTACCATCTGCAATAAAAATTGCGCAAGATATGCCAAAGCGTTTCATATATAGTTAATGGGTAATAAAAATTGATAGACGTCGGCATTGTGTGCATATATTTATGGTCATAGATAATGAACTTTGAATTGAAACCCTCAGTGAATTTTAATTGATTTGAACCGTATACATCAAGATTCTCACCACCCAGTTATGATTTATGTATATGAAGTGTATTGAAGGCTTATTATAGACATCTGAGCCAATCAGCTCATACTAAACAAAATTAGTTCAAAATAGTTGCCCTCCTTAAGCACCAATCACAATGTTATTATGTTGACATAATGTCGATTCCGAAATGGAATAATAGAGACATAACGTGGAAGCTGAAATGTAAACCTATTAAAAGTTTCGGACCTATTGTAATGGAAAACCATTCGGAATTGAGGTATTACTTTTTTGTAGTAGACATAATTATTATTTATTACATTTAGGATGCTTACGAAGTCCAAATTGCACCCACTACTACAAATTTTTAAGCAGCAAAAAGTAAAATTAACTACCAAACAGTCGAAAAAAGATAATTTATATCAAATTATAGCACAATACGTTAGTAGCTACCAAGATGTTAGCATTTTACATTATTTCAGTTCATGGTGTCTAAAAATTGATGTTTCATAGTAGTCTTAAGTGACATTAGACTAATATTAAAAATATCTAGATTGCAAAATTCATTGTGATATTTTTGGGCTCTGAACAGTGGCATATTATTAGTTCCATCATTTGTACGCTGCTGTCGAAGTTTAAATAATGCGTAATGTCAGTATCTTCTATCTGGTACATACATTTGAATTTTAGATAATATATCACTACAATCAATATAACAATGAAACATAATCACGAAAAATCGCGTTAATCACTTCCACTCGCTCTGTTTTTCGGTTCTCTCTATCTGGCGCTGATATAACTAATAGGTATTCAATAAAATTTGTCCAGTAGGCTACTATTCAGGTAAGGAAGAAAAAGTTATATAGCTGCTGATAATAGTCGATCTTGAACGAACAAATAGAAAGTCAAAAACTATAAATATCTGTGGTGGAGCTGTGAACCAACAATGCCTGAATAAGCTAGAGGCCTTCGAAGTGTGGGCGTATCGAAGAATCTTGAGGATCTCGTGAACTGGGAAGGTCTCAAATGAACGGATACTTGAAAGGATAGATAAAGAGCGAGAAATAATGGCTAAGAAATTTGAGGGAGCAGTTTGGATGCCTCCAATCAATTATTTCGGGCTGACGTGTCAAAGGTCCAAATTGTCATGATGATGGCCAACCTCCGATGCAGAGATGGCACGTGAAGAGGATCTTGTGGAGTAATATAGGAATTCCTCTTAAGGAGCACCTGGACACGATATGGCTAGAAACACTGCTAAGCCCAATATGATTATGATATCTTTTGATCTCCCTGATGCATATATATTTTGTAACGGGTTTGGAAATTGTATGATGTACTCTCACACATCAGTATTGAAGCTGGAATCACTAAAAGTTATGGTATGGCATGTTTTTCGTCTCCCTATGAAAAAACTTCAACGTCTTCATGCGTCTTAAAGGTAACTGATCATTTAATATACAGGGCGTTCTGACACAAATTTAAGTAGAAAAGTTCATATCAACATGAACATGTCTGCTAAAAGAGTCTGGCTTTAAACAAACAAGTTTGGGAATAAAATAGATAATGTTTTAGTGAAGATATGTTCCAAATGTCCTCCTACAACTTCGAAGAATACAAACAGTTTGAGAATTGTGGAGTACCACTGAGAATTTGATAATCTTGGTTCATGCATATAGCCAAACTACCAAAGACAGGACTAAAGGTACGGACGGACGGATGGAACGGCCGGTATGGTACGGATTTTTCATTATCGCACATATCTGATCGGAATCGATGGAAGAATTGGACGGCAGTTGCAAATATGTCTTCGAACGGTGACGAGTTGGCGACTGTTCTGGAAGAAGAAAATTTTCAAAAATGTAGAAAGCGTGGACGGGTGTGGGTTCATGAAGTATGTCAGACAAGGGCAGTTTCTGGGGATTATGTATATTTATTTCCGGGCTCAATGAATGACAGAAAAAAGTTCTTCAATTACTTCAGAATGACTCGTTTTAAATTCTATTCTTTACCGGAGGCCATGAGAGAAGCCATTACTGAACGAAAATGTCCATCTCGCCCACCCGTTAGAGCAAAAGAAAGGTTGATGATATGCTCTGTGCTTAAGGTAAATAGATACTTGCAAAATGCCGACGGTACCCCGGCAATCTCCGATCAGCATCGCACATACGTCGGTATCGGCACGCACGGCACGCGTCGCCGGCATTTAATCCTAGTTGCTATATTCTCGCCGGATTTTGGAAATTAGATGCCTACCGTCCGCACATGTGTGCGCTGGTCCATTGAATTTTATAGAAAGTACTTTTCTCCGATGCGTACCGCCCGTCCGATGCCGATTTATGTGCGCGTAACTTTATAGTCATGTGTAAATAATTCAAATCTGTGTGTTATATTGTTACTCTCATAATAGGATTGTTGCGCAGTTCTGATTGTAAGGACCACTTACAGATGTTTGAATGTACATGAGTACCTACCAAGTATGTGATATGCAATATATTTATGTAAGTATAGTTGTGAGTGAAGTACAAACAATGGAAAAACGGTGGGCGTAACGTATTCATCTAGTTCAAAAGTACAGATACAATCTTTATATTCTGAGGTAATCCGCATTTTTGGAAAAATTCTATATAATGTAAACTTATCGAATGCTTATAAAAATATCGTTAGATGCTTATTCTAAGAAGAACAAAATCATGACTTGTTTGCGCCAAGATTATGAAATGCTTCAGTCAATATACAGGGTGTTCTATAACGAATGGAAAACACATTAGGAGAAGACTGTACAGCTTTCCAATAAAAAAGGTCTTATAAAGTAGGTTCCGACTTTCAACTGTTTCAACAAAATTTTATTGTCGGATTTTGGAATTTTTTGTATTAGTCCTTAGGAAATATGCTATCACGTCATTATCGACTAAAAGAAATGATTATTTATCAAACACTTCGCGAGACACTTCCAATATCAGCGTGTGTTGAAAAGTGACTACAACAAACGTTACAAAAAAATGGATTTATCTTCAAAATCGGTAAATTTACGGTAAAAACATGCCCATCTTTCTTATTATCCATTGGTACCACAAACTTGTTCTAAATGTGGTGAACAATAAGCAATAAGATTGCATTTAAGCGCTAAAAGCATAATGGATTTCCGAGAGCACAAAATTTCAACAGACCGTTTGGCAAAAGCTTGCCAACGGACTTTTAATTTTTGTTATGGGTACTTCATTAATGTGCTATTACATCATGATTGGTCATAAAAAGTGATCGGTTAATTCGGTATAGAGTCTCAAAATTTTACAATTTTGGAAGAGAACTTCAAGTTGTAATTTAAAATGGATTCGTCTTAAAAAGTCGCTAGGCAAGCAAGCAGAACATGGAGGCCACCTTATAAAGTATCTACAGTTTCAGCTTTAGCGTACGTACGTTCATGATTGATTCATAGTATGTTCACTAAAGATATCATGCTTAATTTTAAACCTACTTCGTTCTGGATGATTTACGACCTCTCATTTATACATGAGTGAAAATCTACGGATACACGATACTTTATAACGTGGCTTGCATCTTTTGCTTTATCACCTAGTAATTTTCAAGAGATTACCTAGCGACTTTTCAAGACGAATCCATCTTGAATTACAACTTTCTTTTAAAAATATACAATTTTAAGACCCTATACAGAAGGTTTGGTTAACCGATCACATTTTATGACTAATTATTATGTAATGGTAATAGTACCCATAACAAAAATTAGAAATCCCACGACAAGCTTTTACCAAACACTCTGTTGAAACTTTGTACTCTCGGAGATCCATTATGCTTTTAGAGCTTAAATGCAGTCATATTGCCTGTGTTTACCACATTTACGACAAGTTAGTGATACCAATGCATAACTAGAAAGATGGGCATGTTTTTACCGTAAAGTAAATGGTTAATCATTTGGTGATTTTTTAAGATAATTTAATTTTTTTGTAAGGTTTCTTGAAGTCACTTTTTAGGACATGCTGATTTTGACACTAACTGGCGAAACGTTTCATACATGATCACTTTCTTTTAGTTTATAATGACATGGTAGCATATTTTCTAAGGAGTAATACCAAAAATTCCAAAATCCGAAAGTAACATTTTGTTTTATTAGGGTTTTCGTTTAGAGGTCTGTATTCTAATAAGACTCTCTAAAAAACAATTTATCTCTGAAACAGTTGAAAATCGGACACTACTTTATATGACTTTTTTTCTTGGAAATGAGTTGTACAGCCATCTCCTAAAGTATTTCCCACTCGTCGCCCTGTACATATAGTATTCTTATAGGTGTCATATTCACTCGTATATTAATTAGTTTGTTTTCAAGGTTATCATAATATGTTTTTGAATTGAAAATATTTACTTAATAAAACCCTATATACCACATTCTTGGTTTTAAGAAAGCACATATTCTTCGTCGGAGAATTTATTTTTATGTGTGTACTTGCATGTAAGTTATGGAGAGGCCAAGGATTGTAGAACGGCGAATCATACAGATCGACGGAAATCCTTGCATGTTTTTCTTTGCGAGCATCAAGCATCTAAATTCCAAATTGTCCGTTGTTATAATACTTCCTTTGTTCATTGACGTGGAAAATGACAAACATTCAATTTTCATCTAAAGTTTGCAAGTTTGCAGTAGTCGGGTTTGCATGCATGCGCCAGTATTATTTGCAGCTCTGTCAATTTACGGTCTGGCACACTCGAATCTCACGCATCATCGATTTTCTAGCAAAACGAGAATATCCAAAGCTTCTGCACCACCACACAATACTGGTCTTGTGTTTGGCTAGAAATCTAATTATTATCATTGTTACTTAGTTGAGAAGTCTCATAGTGGGATACTGTTTTGAGTCACTCAAGGGTATTCAGTAGTAAACTACGAGTTTTCTGAATATAATACAGCACCGCACCACATTTAACAGCAAACCGGGCTAAGAAATAGGTATCGAAATCACAAACATGTGAAGTATCGTACAAAAACGACACCAAATTTGATATCGACTACATACTACTCGTATGGAGACATCTTCAAATCTAATGCCGGCTACACTCGATCCGTCAGGCCTGTCAGTTCGAACTAAACAGTCCGCTTGGAGTCCGGTCGCTTGAGCGTGTGTATATTCCGGTCGACCTGTCAGTGTAGACTGTTCAGGCGGCCGGAGAAAAATCAAAAATATGTTCGTTCATCCGTCTGGCCTGACGTACTCAAAGGCAAGTCTGAACGTATGTATGGCATCAGGCCGTCAGGTCAAACAGTTCAGTTTAGTACAGAAGTCGTTACCATGTCGCGCGAAAGAGAAAATACGCGTTTAGAAGAATTTATCGCGATTTATCACAATGAGACACGATAAGCCGTGTCTATGGCAAGTAAAATCGAAAGATTATCACGTCCGTAGCAAGAAAGAAGCGGCGCATTTGAAATTGATAGAAAAATGGAAGGAAATTGATCCTCCTTGTACGAAGTCGACTGATCTCAAAAAAATTAATAATTTGAGGAGTGGTTTTCGAAAGGAAGCAAAAAAAGTGAAGGTTTCCATGAGGACGGGATCAGGCGACGATGATTGAAACTGATATATTTCAGATTCGCCTGAACGTGTGGAGGGTCGTCAGTCCATCAGGCGACCGGTCTTCAGGCGGACTGTTCAGTTTGAACTGACAGTCCTGCCAGATCGTGTGTAGCCGGCATAAGTCCCGAGGTTTCTCGTTTCTGTAATGGGCAAAGCAATGTTCGGATGAACCTAAAAAGTGTATTATGCCGCTGGGTCTTTCTTTCATATAGTAAAGCCGGCTACACACGATCCGGCAGGACTGTCAGTCCGAACTGAACAGTATGCCTAAAGACCGGTCGCCTGATAGACTGACGACCCTGCACACGTTCAGGCGAGTCTGAAATATATCAGTCTCAGTCATCATGGCCTCCACTGACGACGACGCGTTTGCACTTCTCAGTTTAGTAGTTGCTTTGGGTAAAAAAAAGAAAAACGTATGGTATGGTGTAAAGATTGGTTGAAAAAAGGAGCGTTTTTACTTCCCACACCGATAGGTGAGGGGAGTATTGTGATCGCGAAAATTTTCAATTTTGAGATAATACGCTTTTTGGGCGTTTTATCACGTCACTCATTTCGGTCGGTCTGTCTGTCTGTCGGCCTGTCTGTTCGCGTTTTTCTACCGTAATCTCAGCAACCGCTGCATGGATTGTAATGAAATTTGGGTACCGATATGCTGTGAGGTCCTAGTAGGTAAAGCTGCTATAAATTTTGAAAATCAGTGCAGTGGCGGCGGACTAATTAGCAAAAAACGAAAAAAATTAAATATCCCTCAAACTTTGTTTTTAGACGTTTTAGGGGTTCCTGATCATTTTTTACTTTTTTTTTCGGTGGGGGTGAAATTGGGGTCGTTAGGGGGTGGGGGGTTGTAAAACTCAAAAATTTGTTGTATTTATAATATGCTGTCGATTGGTCTGTAAAAGAAAGACCTAGCGGCATATTACCCTTTTTTAAGTGCTTCCGAACATTGCCTTGGCTGTTACAGAAATCAAAAGACTTTTCTAACGTATAAATAAGGAGTATTGCTTTAGATCGTTTGTATATCCTAGAATTGATTTTAATGGAATTTCTACACAGTATAATGGCGAGGGTTGAAAATGCATAATTATGGTGCTTAGAAATCGTGTCAGTGGCGGCGCAGCAGTACAAAAATAGCTTAAACCTCGTTTTTAGGCGATTTGGGGGTTACTGATGATTTTATTTCGTCCAGTTGAAGCTTGCAGAATAAGAACTGTGTCGTCCTAGTTCCTACAGAGATGCAAGGAAATCATTTACCAGATTTTTTGTGTTGAATGTTTTTTTGAGGACAGACGATAATTCGGTTGCAAGGGGATCTCAGGCTACAGCTTCATGCAATGGGAAAATAAAAAGGTATCTCCGTTATGTGTGGGAAGTACTGAGTCAATTAACTTGATTCCATTTTTTGTATTAGTTACTGTGATACTGTAGGACTTAGCAAACAACCTGAAGATGGTTGAAGATGGTTTAAGGTAAAATAAACCGAAACGTCGAAGTACATATTAAAAAAATATATTTTATTAAATAACAAAGCTGACCGCTAACCATTAAAAAATAGGTATATAATCCAAGAGAATACGGTCATTAATAATATCATAACTGGTGTCTGGACCCAAAATCGAATAGTCCCGGTATCCGGACATGCGAAGTATCCGGAATCCTTTTACAGCACGAATTACGATTATTTGAAGATTAATCGTAATTTTCCGAGCTTGTCTTCCGATATGATTACGTTGTAGTTTCTGAGTTATCACATCCATCGATACGTGTTTACAGCAGAGATTCTTTGTCAGCAATCCGACCGGCGCCCGACACAACCGTTGCTTACATAATTCATTCTGTTTTTTAAGCAAAATTGCCCCTATAGGGGTTGGTGGTTGGGCGGGTTGGAATCATATCGGAAGACAAGCTCGGAAAATTACGATTAATCTTCATACAGGTAAGTATTCGATTAATCTTCAAATTTTCCTTCGCTTGTCTTCCGATATGATTACGTTGTAGCGGTTAAAAGCTAGTCGGTGCAGTTTTGCGTTAACCACTCTACAAGATAAACAATATTTCCAAAAAATGGAGTCAAGTTGATTGACTCAGTACTTCCCACACATTACGGTGATACCACTTTATTATTTTCCCATAGCATAAAGATTTAGTCTGAGATCCCCTTGCAACAAAATCATCGCCAGTACCCCCCCCCCCCCCCAAATTGTCGTATGCCGCCGCTAGGTCTTTCCTGCACAGGTCAATGAACAGCCTATTATCAATAAAACAAAGTTTTCACTTTTACAACCCCCCGCCCCCCCCCCAACCACCCCAATTTCACCCCCACCCAAAAAAGGTACAAAACGGTCAGGAACCCCTAAAACATCTAAAAACGAAGTTTCAGCTGTTTTCATATTTTTAGTTTTTTGATTATTGCTACGCTGCCACTAACACGATTTCTAACAAGCATACGCGTTTTCCATCCTCACCACAGTAATAATAATGTGTCAAAATTTCATTAGAATCAATTTAATAGTTTCTACGTTACAAAATACAAAACGATCTAAAGCAATAAATACTTGTATGTATACAGAAAATTCTAAGTCCCTTAATTTCGGTAATAGGCAAGGCAATGTTCAGATGGATCTAAAAAGGTGATTTATGTCGCTAGATCTTCCTTCACAGGTCAGTGGACAGCCTATTATGAATACAGCAAATTTTTCAGTTTTCCAACCCCCCACCCCCCCACCACCCCAATTTCACCCCCACCCAAAAAAACTCAGAAAATGATCAGGAACTTCTAAAACACTTAAAAACGAAGTATGAGCTGTTTTTATATTTTTAGTTTTTTTATTGTTTCTGCGCCGCCACTGGCACGATTTATAAAATCCATAAGCATTTTCCATCCTCGCCACGGTAGTAATACTGTATCAAAATTTCATTAAAATCAATTCAACAGTTTCTTCGTTACATAATATAGAACAATCTAAAGCAATACTCGTATGTTTACACCAGAATAAATTCAAGTCCTTTGGTTTCTGTAATAGCCAAGGCAATGTTCAGATGGATCTAAAAAGGTGATTTATGTCGCTAGATCTTCCTTCAAAGGTCAGTGGACAGCCTATTATGAATACGGCAAATTTTTCAGTTTTCCAACCCCCCACCCCACAACCACTCCAATTTCACCCCCAACCAAAAAAACTCAGAAAATGATCAGGAACTTCTAAAACACTTAAAAACGAAGTTTGAGCTATTTTCATATTTTTAGTTTTTTTATTATTTCTGCGCCGCTACTGGCACGATTTATAAAAATCATACGCATTTTCCATCCTCGACACGGCAGTAATACTGTGTCAAAATTTCATAAAAATCAATTGAACAGTTTCTTCGTTACATAATGTAGAACGATCTAATAAAGCAATACTCATTATGTATACATCGGAAAAAATTCTAAGTCCGTTAGTTTCTGTAATAGGCATAAGGCAATATTCGGATAGACCTAAAAAAGTTATTCATGTCGCTAGGTCTTCTTTCACAGGTCAGTGGGTAGTCTATTATGAATACAACAAATTTTTCAATTTTACAACCCCCCAAACCCCAACCACCCCAATTTCCACCCCCACCCAAAAAAAGTAGAAAATGATCAGGAACACCTAAAACGCCTAAAAACGAAGTTTGGGGAATATTTGAAATTTTTCGTTTTTTGCTAATTACTCCGCCGCCAATGCACCGATTTTCAAAATTATAGCAGCATTACCTACTACGACCCCACAGCATATCGCTGCCCAAATTTCATCACAATCCATGCAGCGGTTACTGAGATCACGAGGACAGAAAAACGCGTACAGACAGACCGACAGACAGACAGACCGACAGACAGACAGACCGACGGAAATGAGTGACGTGGATTTTCGTTATGTAGACATCATGAAACGCCCAAAAAGTGTATTATCTCAAAATCGAAAATTTTCGCGATTACAATACTCCCCTCACCTATCGGTGTGGGAAGTAAAAGGAAAAGGAAATCGATTTATTGAAAACTATTACGTTGAGAAATAAATAGGCGTAGCAGAAATACATAGATACCGTTAGATATGTAAAGAAAAAAAAAATAACATTTACAATACATGTGTAAACGAAAGAGAATGAACTTATATATGTACGCATGCGTATATAGACTATTATAGACACTACGTAATTAAGCTAAACCTAAATGCGATGTGGTATATGCGAATATGTAATAAGGCATACCTAGAGGACGGTTATAAAATTTAAAGAAAACATTTGAATTTAGGCTCCAGCCTGCTGTATGCTTAATGACATTTATGTTTACCCCTGATTTAAAAGCCGCAGACGTTGCCGCATGGCGAACACTATATTCCGTAAAAATAGTAACACCGTTGGTAACACCTATGACGCTGTTTTTGAATGCCAACTTGATCCATCTACTTCTGTGTTGTTGCAGGATGGTTTTTTATGCGTTATAAACAGGCAAGTGCAAGTTGATCGAATATTTTTTGTGACATGTAGATAATGGTTTAAAGTAGAGGGTACACATAATTCAGGTGTATCAAAAAATGGAAACGTTAAAATAAGTTGATTGTTGTAAGGGGCTGAAGTTTTTAGTTTTTCAGAGATTCGAATTTCAATTTTGTCGCTAGAAGTGTTTATATGAGTAATATCGACTTTGTTGCTGCTGGTGTTTGAATCCCATGCGCAGAAATTGAAGCCATAAGCGTGATTGTTTTAATGGTTAATGGGTCAAGAGATAAATTTGTTAAGGGGTAAAGGGTTGCTAAGTACTCGAAAACAGGTTCTACATTCCAAGTAAAGTCATATTTAGGTTTGGGGGGTTTTAAATTATAACTCCCTTTAACAAATCGTTTGATTATTTTTTCATCAATATTGGCAGGTGAAAACATGAACATTAGAGCTGATCGGTATGTGTTTATTGTTGCGTAAGAGACACCTTCATTTATTTCGGTTACTAAAAAGTGTCATATTTGAACACATCGTGATGATGGCCTCTACAGTGTATCCAATATTTTCGAAAAACAAGCACTCTACGGTTTCCATGAGCCGTCCGAGGTAGATGAAAACATTACTGGTATGGCCCGGCAGGAAACGTTTCTTTGAAGGAATGCCCTCCGGACAATTTCCCTACCACCGGTGAAAGCTTCCTGTTTAGGGGATGAGCCTCTCTAAAGGGAGAGAGTAATACAGTTTCATGAGGTGTAAACGATATTGGCTTTCCAATTGATAAAGATATAAACAAAGCGCACCAAGGCTGCGATGGCCACGCAGGCACCACCAACATACCAGTTGCGTGGTCCTGATTTTTTTTGCGTTTTAGACATCATTGAGAATGGGGGAAATGCATAAAAGTAAACATTTGTCCAAGATGTTGTGAAAGCATCTACTGCTACTGAATGTGGGTCAGGAACCAAGAAATATAGGTACTTACATTTTTGATTAAGGTCGGTTGCGAAAAGGGCGACTTCCGGTTTCCCGAAACCTCTAATTATTTTGTTAAAAATCTGTGGACGTAAGTCGTATTCAGTTCCAACCGACTTTGCTCTTGATCCCCTATCCGCTTCTGAATTTTCTTTCGAAGAAATGTAGGAAGCAAATAGTATTATTGGATTGTGTTCACACCAATATAAAAGCGGATAGGTTATCTTGCTAAGGTTTCGGTATTTTACGCTCCCTCCCCCTGTTAGGTAGGCTATGGCAGTCTTATGGTAAATTCTTAATAAAACTCGAATATGATTTTTTGTTTTGGTAAAGGATTTTAAGCCGTAAAAAGCAGCTTGTATTGCAAGGTAATTAATATGTTGGAATTTATCTGATTACTGCCAAAAACCCTTTGCATGCATACCATTGTAGAAAGCGCTCCATCCTGTGGTGGATGCATCAGAGAATATTTCTAAAGAAAATGCTTTGGGTTTAGTGTTTCCAGAAAAATGTAAATTTTGGATCCACTATTTGATGAGTAACTAACATGTTGCTATTAGAGGTTTTTGTTGTCAGGAATTTGAATGTTTTACGCGCTAATATGTTAATGTGATGGGATGGCTGGAGCTGCCGCCAGCAAAACTCCAATAACTTTCGTAAAGTCTCTGAGAGGAATAGTATATGTCTTACAGGTTTTGTTAATTAGATACTTAGCCACTTGTATTTTTGTAAAGATATAGGGGGCGAGAATTAGGCAAAACAGAAGGCAAGTAAACTGATATCATTGGCCTTCTAGAAGGAACCTGAAGTATGTTCGGTACTTTGGATGGAAAGGTAAAATATGTAGCCCTCAAATCCAAACGTGTTGCATAACAAGTCTTGGTTAGAAGTTCATTAACGGTTCTGAAAGCTTCACGTTGGAAACGAGGAGCGAAAATGTATTCATTCAATGCTTTTAAGTTTAAAATAAACCTCTTGTTTCCATTAGGTTGGGTGGCAAGAAAAAATGGCGATAAGAGGTCGCCAGTATCATAAGCACATTTTGAAATGGCAGCAATGTCCAAGAGCGCTGTTATAGATTATATAGATTAGAATAACCTTAGATCGATACCCGAAAATGTTTTTAAAGAGTAATGTGACTGGTTAGACTGTCGAAGAAACTTTTAATGTGAGACCTTTAAGCCAACTTAGTACAGCCAACTGGCTATTTCCTGCCACGCAGAAATGTAAGGTGATAGTCGACCCGCCTATTTTGTAGGTACCAGATGTAATTTTTGTTGAGGCAGTCGCGGTTGCCCATTTCTTCGATTTGTACAGATTGTCTGTTTCATTCGGGTGTTCCTCTCCCAGCGCCGGTAGTTTAAATATCTAGAGGAAGCAAGTGACAGAAGGTTCTGCTGTATAGAGCAACCCTCGTATATCTAGAGGAAGTATTATATGAAGAGGAGCCGGGGAAATGTCTATAAGAGGTTGATGGTCTAGCTGATGATGGTCCAGCTGAAGATGGTGCTGGAGAGCTGGTGGGGGTGAAAAACCTATTCTTTAGCACAGAAATGCACTTTTGCAAATTTTGTGGGCTTTTGGCAGCTTCCCCAAACTTCGCATCAAACAAACCTGAATCCAATTGGCTAAGGAAGCCTACTTGGCGTGACTTGACATTTAGTAGAACTAGAATATTGTGTTTCCGAAGCATTAACATTGACCAGGGATTATGAACATGTGTAAATAATAACACGGCGTCAGCTAAACAGGCCAAGTTGGTTTCGGTGTGATGGTCCTTAATTAAAGTATCCATAATTACGCATATAGCCGTTAGGCCATGACCCATTTGATGTTGTAATGATCTCAAAGAATAATATTTTTTGTTGGCCGAGTCAGTTAAACAATCCAAAACTTCATCATTAATCTTGGGGGAGCCAGCGCCGAGTTAGTTTGATGAATCAAATATGTATCTATGATCTTTTTCGACACCTGTTTGCAAAGAAGAGTCCCAACGTGATGCAATGTCATCATGCAGCTCCTCCCCTTGAATTTGGTTATCTACGGGTTGTGGTGTGGGAGGTCGGGAAGAAGGTTCCACTTGAGTACTGTCTAAATTAACCGCCTTAGCCGTGAAACCAGAGTATACTGGGAAGTTGTCAGGTGGATCATCATCCTTCGATGAGGAAACGCTGGAACAGCGGGCGGCCATGAGTCTTTGGAGTAAGAGGTAGCACGGTCCACGACCAAGAGGTAGATACATACAAAAATGCAGCCCACGGCTATGAAATGGTCTACCCACGGTAGAGATAAAGTCAAAAACCAAGAGAATGGATAAACCCACGGCTATCCGTCAAAAGTATTGGCCATTGAATTTAAAAAAAAGTACTTACCCGTCAAAACTATTGTCCACAGTATTTGATAGTCTACCCACGGTAGAGAAGAATCAAAGGACGATAGAAATGTATAAGCCCACGGCGATCCATCAGAATTATGTCCCGCAGTAGTTGAAAAGATTTTGTAAATTCTACCCACGGTAGACAGGAATCCAAGGACAATAGAATGGATAAACCCACGGCTATCCGTCAGAATTATGTCCCACAGTAGTTGAAAAGAGCTTGCAGATTCTACCCACGGTAGACAGGAATCCAAGGACAATAGAATGGATAAACCCACGGCTATCCGTCAGAATTATGTCCCGCAGTTTTGGAAAAGATTTTCATATTCTACCCACGGTAGAGATGAATCCAAGGACAGTAGAATGGATAAACCCACGGCTATCCGTTAAGTTCGCAAGTCTCTCTTTGAAAGAGTATGTTCTAACTCTTGTAACAGATTGTTAATTTTTTTTGCGCTTGTGCACAGTAATGAATGGGGAGCCACTTTGGTTCGCATTGGCACTCCCGAATAATCCAAAATAATCGCGCACAAGTTTCGGTTCACTCAACGAATTCGAATAGGGTTTACTCGATGGATACGAAAAACAGAATAAATATGTAAGCAACGGTTGTGTCGGGCGCCGGTCGGATTGCTGACAAAGAATCTCTGCTGTAAACACGTATCGATGGATGTGATAACTCAGAAACTACAACGTAATCATATCGGAAGACAAGCGAAGGAAAATTAGAAAATATATGCAGTTTGAGGATACGTGCGCCTAGACTGTCACCGCTTTAGGTGGACGGTTAGCTTTACATTTTATGGGCGAACGGACGCGGACGGTTAAAAATAGATGCAGTAACACTCAAAGCTGAAGGTGTTCTGTAAATTTAGTAGGATTGCTCACTATGTGACTCACACTTTGTTTAGGTAATGCAATGAGTTGAAGTCTAAGCAATATACATGATGGGGTCAAAACACTCAATTTTAAATATACGCTGATTGCGTCTTAGAGTAACCCCCCGACACCAAATATGGATCAAAAAGAAGGGTCACTTGGCGTCGGCCCCATAGAGGCGAACCGCCAAATCTCCAATTAACGGGTCAAAGTTACCCTTTGGGGTGCACTGTTATGCCATCATTTACTATGTTGTGCAACGTCGACGACGGCGACGTTATTGTTTGTACAAGGAATAATCGAAATTTACAGAGCGCATCGCATCATCACATTATAAATGTAGGAAGTTTGCACACAACGCTTAATGTAACTGTTATTTTTCATGAACCCCGATATATGCGTCAGCCTATAGTCTCGTGTTATATACAGGGTGGTCCAATAAGCGCGCGGTGGTCCCTAGCGACCATACCGTTTAAATTAGACAAAAATGTTTGGAATAAAAAACATGTCTTTTCAAATGCTCTACATTTAGAAAATAATGTCTAAGATGGCGGACTTCCGGATATACCGGAAGTAGACATCAACTTCTTTATTTTAAATGGAAGACCCTGTATATTATTACGTTTTTGAATTCAGCATCAATTTTTAGGTCCAGTTTGTTAACCATTAATTATGTCTACGAAGCCGATTTTCGGAGTTATTCAAAAATTTTTACAAAATTTGACGTTTGTAGTACTTTACAAGAAACGTGAATATCTCGGAAACTAAACGCAAAAGAAAGATGTGGTTTTCGGTTTTGAAACAAGCAAGAAACGTATTTGCGTTTCAGTAAGATCGTTGTTTTAAAAGAACATTAAA
Organism: Callosobruchus maculatus; assembly: GCA_951848785.1. NCBI lineage: Eukaryota > Metazoa > Arthropoda > Insecta > Coleoptera > Chrysomelidae > Callosobruchus > Callosobruchus maculatus. Next base: position 2,250,040 of record CATOUR010000122.1, on the reverse strand, counting down.
TCAATAGACTAGCAATTTTCAAATTCGAAAAGCTAAAAACGTTAAAAACTTTTTTTTTCAAATGGGATGGTATCATAAGTTTCACATCGGTGGAAGCGAAATTAAATTCTCTTTCACTTTTATCTAGGCACATGTGGTTGTATCTTTGATGGTTTTCAAGATATTCACGGTTTTGTAATTATGACGTAGGAATTGGAAAAATCGTAGGTGGCGTGAATCGCAGACGAAACAATTGGCAGGAAACCTTTCATCCAAAGTGTTTCGGTCTCTAATACTAAAATGTGCTTTCGCTCCATCTACCTATAACCACATTATTCTTAAAAACTCCAGTGGTAAATTTTCCAACAGGTTTTCCAAATGTTCATTTAGAAAATTTTAGGAAACATTAGTTTAATATGCGGTTTCCAATAATACCACCCCAAAAGCTTAGACTCCATGCTGGTTGTCAACAAACCTCTCAAAATTTGGATTTACGTCGGTATAAAAATGTAAATTATGCCAGGTTACATGGCCGTTAATGATAACGCTGGCTGTAGCTACATTTTATAAAAAAGAAAATGAAAGAATTTCATAAGAAATATAGCTTTATTTGTAAACAACACACTGTTGAAAAGGAGTGCATGTTCTTGGACTCGAGCACGACTTCAGTTACAGAAATTCATTCAGTCTTCAAAGTCTTGTCCTTCAATTGCTTGATTTAGCTGCATGTGATAAGGATGCTATATGTACCCCGTTAAGATCATGCTCACAGATGTTTGACCAATGCCCAAATAGCGACTAATTTCTGCTGTAGTATTGCCATGCGGATCTTCTACTACAATTGCGAGAATGTCAAACTCACTATCTTCATGTATTATTACTACATGTTTCCTTCTCTCATATTTTACACCAACGTAAAGTTAAGAAGTTTGTTTTCCATAATAAACTAATGTTTTCCAAAATTTTCTAAATGAAAACCTGTTGAGAAATTCACCACCAGAGTTTTTAAGAATAATGTGGTTACACTTAGATGGAGCGAAAGCACATTTTAGTATTAGAGGTCGAAATACTTTGGATGAAAGGTTTCCTGCCAATTATTTCGTCTGCGAGCCATGCCACCTACGATTTTTCCAATTCCTAGGCGACAATTACAAAACCGTAAATATCTTAAAAACCATCAAAGATAGAACCATATGTGCCTAGATAAAAGTGAAAGAGAATTTAATTTCGCATCCACCGATGTGAAATTTATCATACCATCCCATTTGAAAAAAAAATTTTTAACGTTCCTTTCAAATTTGAAAATTGCTAGTCTATTGATTTAATGCTCCTCAAATAGGTTCCTTGCTTGTTTCAAAATCGGAAACTGTAAACCGGAAACCGCATCTTTCTATCGCATTTAGTTTCCGAGATCTTAACGTTTCTTGTAAAGTACTACATACGTCAAATTTTGTAAAAATTGTTGAATAACTCCGAAAATAGGCTTCGTAGACATAAACAATGGTTAACAAACTGGACCTAAAAATCGATGCTGAATTCAAAAACGCAATAATATACAGGGTGTTCCATTTAAAATAAGGAAGTTGATACCTATCTCCAGTATATCCGGAAGTACGCCATCTTTGAAATTATTTTCTAAATGTAGAGCATTTGAACAGAAACGTTTTTTATTTAAAACATTTTCGTCTAATTTAAACGGTATGGCCGCTAGAGAGCACCGCGCGCTTATTGGACCACCCTGTATATGTACGGCTATACCTGTACCCATTATTCTGTAAACGAGCCGAACTTTGTCAAGATTTACTGAGGACAAGTACCATCAAACAGGTAGCGACAAATCCAGTATCACTGGCGGATTATCTCATTGACGTCTTACCCCCGTCCTACCCACATAGACATAGAAATCCATTCATCGATCACTAATTTGTTGTTTCCACACATGTCTGTGGCGCGATACAGGAACATTCATCCATAAATTAGTAAATATGGCCGACCACAGCCCTCGATTCCTCTGACGCGTGTTGAAGGTCAACAAATGGATTTCAAATGACATGAGATACGCCAATTAGGGTTGCAATGGACCATACACCGAACATAGAATTGTTAAGCGAAGTACTGAAAGTCGAGTTAAAAATAATAAATACACATAAATAACAAATTGACCTGGCGACAAATTGGCGCAGCACTAATAAACACTAAATATTTTAAATCACGTGTCAAGTTTGAAAAAGTTGGTTTGGTGAGTGGTCGTCCAGTGTTGTTGAATGCACAGAAAACAATTGAGTCAATTTGATTGACTCAGTACTTCCCACACATAATAATGATAGGTACCGTTTTATCGTTTTCCCATTGCATGAAGCTATAGTCTGAAATCGACCTGCAACTAAATCATCGCCCACCCGCCCGCAAAAAAGCATCCAACACAAAAACTCTCGTATATAGTTTCTTGCGTCTCCCTCCTTAGAAGCTAAGACACCACAGTTTTTCTCTGCATGCTTCAATTGGACGATGCCTCCAACCCGTCTAGAAACAAAGTTTGAGGTGTTTTTATATTTTTGGTTTTTTCATTATTGCTGCGCCGCCACCGAAACGGTTCTTCCATTCTCGCCGCGCTGGTAAATTCTGTGTCAAAATTTCATTAAAACCAATTCAATAATTTTCGCTTTACGCAATATATACATAGAACGAAATAACGCAAAACTCGTATGTATACATCACAAAATTGGTTTCTGTAATAGGCAAGCCAGATGGATCTAAAAAAATGTAATATGCCGCTAGGTGTTTCTTCTATAGGTCAATGGAGAGAGTATTATGGATGTTATATGGTCCTTTAACAGATACCCTATTGTTAGCGACATTGTTGCAATAGACGTAATTTGATCTATCATAATGGTTCTTTGTTTGCAACAGTGTTGTAGCAGACGCTTAGTCAGCATAAGATAACGACTTCCCAAGTAAACAGGCTCTCACAGCATCTCTTTGTTTAGCTAAGGTGCCCTAGAGGACACAGATGCTGAGTTAGCATTTTAAAACTATAAAAGCCGTAGCTTCCATAACACCTATGTTCATAAACCCGGTTAGACTCCGATATGTCAGTATCTAAGAAATAAGTAACTTTGTAACTTTGTAACATTTGTTTTGAAGACACAAGCTTGTGTCTAATAAAGTAAAATTTTTTAAAAAGTAATTTTATTTGTTACCAACGTAACAAATTGGTGTCAGAAGTGGGATACCTCAACGAGCTAGAACGAGACTTCCCCAGACCGTAGGCTTGGACCACTTCAGAAGCTCCTAGAACGGTAACGACTCAACTGTTGGGCCGTGGCGAATAGAATCTTCGGCTGCGAGCACCGGCAGAGAAAAGGGCAACCTCCCGACTAGAAGCTGAGAAAGTCTGCAAGTCATCGAGATCAAGGCCTGTCCTCGCTAGATCGGCGGATCCCCATCCCTCAAGGAAGAACTCCACAACCACAAGAAAAAGAAGAAGATGCACAAGCAGTAAGTGCAATAAAAGTTATCATTTTCGTAATATTTAATCTATTATCTGGTACTGAATACAATTTCCTTTGAAATTAGTAGGTATCCAAACCAAAGCAAAAATAAGATTCAATTTAATAATTATTATTTGCATTTCTTGAAATACCAAGCGTATAAACTCAGGCATTTAGTTATAAGAATATTTATTTAATTGATTAAGATTTTTCAAAATGGCCCAAAATGAAGAGTTTGGTCCAGAAATTGAGCCTTATCGCTTATCAGAAATATTTTCGATTGTGCCTGAGTATGATGGCAACCCCATCCTACTCAGTACTTTCCTTAATGCTTGTCGGACAGCACATTCAATGGCTGTCGGTGATCAAAAAGCTTTGGTCACCCTACATTTCAAAAATAAATTAAAAGGGCGTGCAGCGGAATTAGTGAATTCTCGCAACCCCAAAACATGGGAAGAGATACGAGCTCTTCTAGAAACCCATTTTGGTGACATCCGTGACTTAACTTCGTTAATTGCGGATTTGCAAAGAATCAGACAATTACCCGGCGAATCAGCACTAACATTTGTGTCAAGGTTACAGACACATAATGCTAAAATGCATTCGGCAATAAACCGTCAACAGCTGAGCCGAGAGGAAAAGCAGGCGCAATCCTCTCTTATCGAAACAATGACCCTGAACACATTGCTGACTGGGCTAGAACCACGCATCGGTTGTGTTGTAAGGTCAGGAAATCCACCCGATATTATAACCGCGATTTCGCACATCAAGCGCGAATTGCAATTGTCTTACTTAGAAAACCAGCGATTCGGACAACCAAAAATTAACGCACAAAACCAAAATAGACCCGTTGTATGCGCACAGTGCCACAAAAAAGGACATGTTGCTTCACAGTGTCAAGTTAGAAATACTTCTAATTTTGTCCCTAGGAATCAAAATTTTAATGGACAGTTTCGTCCAAATTTCCAAAACCCTATGGTCTATAGGGATAGACCAAATTTTCCCCAAGCGACCAATATGCCAAATCAATTCAGTCAACAGCAGAGACCACCATCTAATTTTTCTCCGCAGTTTAACAATAATCAACAACAAAATCGACCTTCAGTCATAAGACCGAATCCCAATATGCAAAGGAACCCAAATAATTTTCAAAATAGGAATTTTGCATATCCTAGTCAAAATTCACAGAAAACCCATCATTTTAACCAGCCTCAATTTTTTGATAATTATTATCAAGATAATTATTATTATGAAGAGTATGAACAAAGCGCCACTAGTTCTACAGAATACTTTGAGGATAGTAGTACAGACCCTTATTATGACCCTTATTATTATAACTCTTATTCCGACCCGTATTACAATCCAAATGAACAGTATTTTACAACTGATGAGTATCAGGATTTTCGGAATGGCAGTTTGAAAGAGAAACCCCCTTTAGGTCCCCTCAAGGATATGAAACAGATAGAGTACGATGTTCAGTCCCTGAGCCTAGACAATTCCAACCCCAGCCTGAAAACTGGCAGTCAGTCGAATTAGATCCAGAAAACGTAAATGCAGTTAGTTCGAAAAATTTATATTACGTGAAAGACTCATCTGGTGATTTTAAATTTCTTATAGATACAGGAGCAGGAATTAGTATTTTCAAACCAAAATTTTGTGAAAGATATAGAATCAGATTTCCAGAAAATATTGCTATTCAAGGAATTACTACTGAACGAGTAGGAATTTCAGAATCCGTACTTATACCATTTTCAGAAAATGATCCCCTTAAAGTTTATGTCCATAATTTAGATATCGAATTCGATGGAATTCTTGGAGCTGACTTCTTAGAACATTACGAATGTCAGATAGACCTTAGACAGCGAATTTTAACCACAAATTACGCGATGTTTCCTCTTTATAGAGCAGATGAATTTGACGTATCACAATCTAATGATCAAAATTTTGTTGATACACCAGATCCTGAAAATATCAATTTAGAGACTAATTACATCCCAATTCCCGAAAATATTAATTTGTCAAATTATGAGTCTAATGATATTCCAAATTATGAAATTGATGTTACCAATACTGAGATTGAAAGTAATTCAAATTCCGAAGTAGTCAATACTCAAAATTTTGAAGAAACCGATATTCCAAGTACGTCACATTTTCAAAATGTATCTGAAATTAGTAACACGATATCCATTGAACCCCGTGTAGAAAAAGTAGTAAAATTGAAATCTAGCCTCAAGAACGTTGAAGCTATACTTTTAGGATGTCAAGTAGATAGAGTCCTTATTCCAAATTGTGTAGTAAACATTGATAATGAAGGAGAATTTTTGACTACAGTCCTTAATTCGAATCCCTTACCTAAAGAAGTTACATTCCCTACTCTTACATTTGAGACCTTTAATATTCAAAATATTAATAACTTTAACGAAATATTAGATCAAGAAACTCAAAACAATCGTAGACAACAAGTTTTGGATAATTTACGTATTGATCATTTAAATGAGGAAGAACGACAGTATTTAATCGATTTATGTTTAGATTTTTCGGATATTTTCTATTTAGAAGGAGATAACCTCACTTTTACAAATGAAATTAAGCATTCAATTAAACTTACAGACGAAAGACCCATTTATACAAAATCTTATAGGTATCCGTATGTCCATAAGCAAGAAGTTAAAGATCAAGTATCTAAACTTTTGGAGCAAGGTATAATTCAAAAATCGAATTCACCCTTCAGCAGCCCTATATGGCTGATACCAAAGAAGCTTGATGCTTCCGGAAAACAAAAATGGCGGATGGTAATTGATTTTCGAAAACTTAATCAAGTTACCATTGATGATAAATACCCCCTTCCAAACATTTCGGATTTATTAGATCAACTAGGCAAGTGTGAATATTTTACCACTCTTGATTTAGCCTCAGGTTTTCATCAAATTGAAATAGAACCGGAGGACATACCGAAAACAGCGTTTACAGTTGAAAATGGCCATTATGAATTTGTCAGAATGCCATTTGGATTAAAAAATGCCCCATCTACTTTTCAAAGAGTAATGGACAATATACTAGTAGGCATACAAAATGAGAGATGCTTAGTATATATGGACGACATAATAATATACTCTCCCAGTTTATTAGAACATATTTCTAGATTAAAAGAAATTTTTGAAAGACTTAGAAAATCAAATTTCAAAATTCAACCAGACAAATGTGAATTTTTAAGAAAAGAAGTTGCATACTTAGGTCACATCATTACCCCTGATGGCGTTAAGCCTAACCCTTTAAAGATAGAATGTATTGAAAAATTCCCAGAACCTAAAAATCCAAAAGAAGTAAAATCTTTTCTAGGATTAGCTGGATACTATAGACGTTTTATTTCAGACTTCGCAAAAATTGCAAAACCTTTAACAATCCTTTTGAAGAAAAATGTAGTATTTGATTTTGATGAAGATTGTAAGAAATCTTTTGAATCCTTAAAGAACCTTTTAATTACAGCCCCGATATTATCATATCCTAATTTCAATGAACCTTTTGTGTTAACCACAGATGCATCAGCTTATGCTATCGGTGCAGTTTTAAGTCAAGGCCCCATAGGTAAAGATCTCCCAATAGCGTATGCGTCACGCACACTTAGTAAACCTGAAACACGATACTCTACAATTGAAAGAGAAATGTTAGCAATAGTCTGGTCGATAAAGCACTTCAGACCTTATTTATTCGGAAGAAAATTTACCCTTGTTACTGATCACAGACCTCTTACATGGTTGTTTTCAGTTAAAGATCCCGGTAGTAGATTAGCCCGTTGGCGTTTGAAATTAGAGGAATACGAATTTGAAGTCGTATACAAGCCAGGAAAAACTAATAAAAATGCAGATGCATTATCTAGAATCAAAATTGAAAGTACTCAAAATTCCATTGCTACATTAGCCTTTACAGAATCAGAACCTTCAACTTCGAGTAAAATTTTAGAAAATGAATATGAAACTTTTATTAACTTATATAAGTCCCAATCTATTATAGATTATTCAAAAATTGAATTTTCCCCTGAGCAGTTACTTGATAAATCACATAAACACATTTTAACGTTTATGAGACAAAATTTTATGGAAAATCTTCATGAACAAATTATTCAAGATATTTTTGAGGAAAATCTCGATTTTTCAGCAAACCAAATTAATATAGCAAATAGTGCTACAGTGAATGGAAGAAAATATTATATAATCCCATTACCAGCAGACCCAGATTTATGTAACAGTGTACTTTTCACATCCATATTTAATTCAAAAAGTGTTTTAGATATTAAACAAATTTTATACGTTGAAAATAACTTAGATCTCCCTATTCTTGAAATGTTATCTTTCATTTATTCTGAGGAGGATATAAAATTAGTTATTTGCCAAAATATTTCAAAAACTCCAGAGGCAGATGAAATCCCTATCATACTAGAACAATATCATTGTGGTAAAAAGAATATACACCGTGGTATTAATGAAACAATTAGACGAATCAGAGCCAAGTATAATTGGACTGGATTAACAAAAGATGTTGAGAAATTTATTAGAGCATGTGATGTTTGTCAAAAAGTAAAAATATGTAGGAAAAACCTTAGTACCCCTTTAGTTATCACTGAAACCCCAAAAACTCCTTTTGAAAGAATTAATATTGATATTTTGGAAATCCCAACAAGAAATTATGCCTTAATTATTCGAGATGAATTAACTAAACATTCCCAAGCCTATAACTTGGATGACAAAACTGCTAAATCAGTAGTAAATGCACTGATGATTTATTTTCAGCATTTCGGTACACCGCTGCGTATACATTGTGATAGCGGCCGTGAATTCGATAATGCTTTACTTAGAGATCTTTGTTTTCTTTACGATATCAAGTTAACGTTTTCAAGCGTTGGTCACCCACAAAGCAACGGCTCTGTGGAACGATTTAATGCGACGTTATTAGAAATGATACGCGCACACATGACAGAAAATCCGAAAGCTCACCCACTCAGTATATTACCCTACGCAATCATCTGTTATAACAATACCAAAAATAAGACTACGGGATTTACACCGTATGAGTTAATATTTGGACACACTTCTGGTCGTCCACCGGAAACTCTTTATAATGAGAAAACTTTAGTCACGAAATATATTCGCGATCTTAGAAATAAGTTAGATTATTACTACAAGCTTGCTCGAAACAAAACTATTCACGAAAAAGAAAAATCAAAGTTACGTTTTGATAAAAACATTTCAGAATCGAAATACAACTTTAAAGTTGGTGATTTAGTATGGTTGAAAGAATCTCAAATTTCAGGAAAGTTACGAAATAAATTTAATGGTCCCTTCCAAATTCTTGAAGTATATGATACATCAGCAAAACTTTTAAATCTTGATACAAATCAAGAAACTAAAGTAAATTTTGATAGGCTTAAACCCTATTTTTACGCGTAGCTTTTATTACAGGATTATCCTCCTGCTAGCGATAGCAATCGCTAACGTCCAGGTTCAACACCTAATTCAACCCGTGAATAACACGATTGGAGTCTACTATCATGAACAAGCAACAGTGAAAATTTCTAATGAAAAATGGACATTATTGGTATATAAAGACTTAAGTTTAATAGAAAACGCACTGCAACATAACGGTATGCTTTTAGAAAGATTAAGTGATCTTCTTTATCAACCTACATTACGGATGACAGCATTTAGAGCACAAGTACATACACATGTTAGTCTTCTCACTCAGATATCGCTTTCTTTAAATGAAAAATTTCAAACTATTTTCGCAGATGCTCAACCTGTTTCCAGAATGAAGCGCGGTTTAATTAATGGCATAGGAACCTTTTGGAAAGCCATCACCGGAAATTTAGATTCCGATGACGGAGAATATTATAATAACTGCATTAACAAGTTAACACAAGATGAACACCAAATGGAAAATCTTTTGAAAAATCAAATATTTGTTACTACTTCTGTTATAAAAAGCTTTAATACTACTATTCAAAAATTGATGATAGATGAACAAACATTTAATTCCGATTTAGATGGTATACAATCGTCAATCTATAATATTTCTGATTCATTGGCATTTCATCAAGCTCAATTAAGCGCATTAGAATTATGCGAGTCTCTCATGGAAAGTTATCTTTATTTAGAAGAAAATATAAATGATATTTTGAATTCTATTACATTTGCACATCTCCGTATTATTCATACATCAATCATTACTCCAAAAGACTTACTTTATTTATTAAAAGAGATGTCTAGAAATTTTATAAGGAACAATTTACCTTTACCATTATATCCTTCACATGTGTCAACATATTTAGATATAATAGAGCTAGAAGCTTATCAAACAGAATCTAAAGTCATATTTGCTTTGAAGGTACCTCTTGTTGAGCCAGAATCATTTACATTATATAAGGTATTTCCATTGCCTGTACCAGATAATAGAACTGGCCTTTTCCATGTCGTGTTGACATCACAAAGGTATATTGCGAAAAGCGATGACTCATTGTTGTACTTATCCCTGCGTGATCCAGGAAGCTGCAAAGATTTGTCGTCGCTAACTAAGCTGTGTTCCGATGTATTTGCATATCCCATAGATGACAATGCTGTTTGTGAGGCTCAGTTGCTACGTTATTCTGCAACATTGCCTAAAAATTGTCAAACAACCGTAATAGCTGCAGAGGGCTATAAAGTTCAAGAAATATCCACTAATCATTGGTTGATAATAACCACCAGTCCAGTTCCAGTAACCATAAAATGTAATGGTCTAGGAGTAATTACAAAGACCATTGGGAAAAATTCAGTTTTGAGATTACAACCAGAATGCAACGCATTTATTGGCAGTACAAGAGTTCGATCAAAATATTTTATGAATACCTACAGGAACATAACATATAAGACACATCCTGTAGAAATTCCGTACAAATGCTGTGAAAATTATCCTAAAAAGGCAGAACTTCCAAAATTGAAACCTTTGAAGTTAAACAAAATTAATATGGACGATTTAGAAATAGCACAGCACAAATTGAATGAAAATGGAAAATTGCTAGATGAACTAGTCAATGAGCCCTTTATTTCAAAGCACAGATCTTGGTTTACCTACACTACAGTGGTATTGCTATTTGTTGCTTTGATCATTTACATTTTATGCAAATGCAGACGACGGAAACCATGTCATTTAAGTATTTCCGCTCCAATATATCCAGACGACGACGATGCTCCAAGTCCACAAAGAAAATCTACAACTATGCGATTTTCAAAATTCTTCCCCAGAAGTCGTCCGAGCTTCCAAACCAATAACGAAGAAGAAAGTGAAGTTTAGTGTTGTGTCAGTGCAACCCCTTCTTGTACTTTTTCAAATTTTATTGTTTTATTGTAAACCTTTTTCCAATTTCAGCCTTATTGTATTATTTTTATTATTTGATTATTTTTGATTATTTTGATTATTTTTTATTATTTTTGATTATTTTTGAATTTGGAAAAAGTTGTCGCTTAGTATAGCAACAACTTTTTGCATTAGGGGGAAGTTGTTATATGGTCCTTTAACAGATACCCTATTGTTAGCGACATTGTTGCAATAGACGTAATTTGATCTATCATAATGGTTCTTTGTTTGCAACAGTGTTGTAGCAGACGCTTAGTCAGCATAAGATAACGACTTCCCAAGTAAACAGGCTCTCACAGCATCTCTTTGTTTAGCTAAGGTGCCCTAGAGGACACAGATGCTGAGTTAGCATTTTAAAACTATAAAAGCCGTAGCTTCCATAACACCTATGTTCATAAACCCGGTTAGACTCCGATATGTCAGTATCTAAGAAATAAGTAACTTTGTAACTTTGTAACATTTGTTTTGAAGACACAAGCTTGTGTCTAATAAAGTAAAATTTTTTAAAAAGTAATTTTATTTGTTACCAACGTAACATGGATATAACAAATTTTCCAGCTTTACAACCCTCCACCCCCACGCAAAAAAATAGAAAATGATCAGGAACCCCTTAAACGCCTAAATATAAAGTTAGAGCTGTTTTTATATTTTTGGTTTTTTTATTATTGCTGCGCCGCCACTGACACGATTTTTCCAAACCATACGCGTGTTCCATCCTCGCCGCCGTAGTAATACTGTGTCGAAATTGTATTAAAATTAATTCAGTAATTTTCGCGTTTCGCAATACAGAACGATCTAAAACAATATTCGTCTGTCTACATCACAAATTCTAAGTCCCATGGTTTCTATAATAAGCGATGTTCGGATGGACCTAAAAAAGTGTGTTATGCCGCTATGTGTTTCAATCACAGGTCAATGGACAGCCCATTAAGAATAAAACAAATTTTTCAGTTTTACAACCCCCTACCCCCCAACCACTCCAAATTCACCGCCACCCAAAAAAAGCAGAAAATGACCAGAAACCCCTAAAACGCCTAAAAACGAAGGTTGAGGAATGTTTGTTTTTTTTTGTTTTTTGTTAATTACACCGCCGCCCCCCCCCGTATAACGATTTCGAAAATTATAGGAACATTACCTACTATGACTCCACAACATATCGCTACCCAAATTTCATCACAATCCATGCAGCGGTTACTGAGATTACGACGTTAGAAGAGCGCCAACAGACAGACCGACAGACAGACAGACCGACGGAAATAAGTGACGTGGATTCTCGTTATGTAGACATCATGAAACGCCCAAAAAGCGTGTTATCTCAAAATCGAAAATTTTCGCGATCACAATACTCCCCTCACCTATCGGTGTGGGAAGTAAACAGTATAAAGTGACTCAGTTAGTAATCATGTTTTGTTAATTTTTTATCGAGAAAAGATAACCTCTAAAATTTAAGTCAAAGCTGTCAACTATTGACGCTTCCGTCTGTCAAACCGTGTTTGGGTATAGGTGAAAATAGTGTGAGAATATATTTACAGCAACCAAGGTTTGTGGTTGGTATTGCATAATATGAAACATGTCGTTATTCTCCAAATATATGCGATTTTCTTTCAAATTAAACAAAGATAGATTTTTTGATATAAGTTTTCAGACATTATTGAGGATATATTATTATGATAGGCACAGTTTGAAGTCATTTAGAAAAATAGTTCAGATATGTAAAATCTAATAATATAGTTTCCAATATTTCAATATTAAAAATGGGGTGGCGGGGAGGGTGGAGAAAGGGAAAATCCAAAGTTTTTATTTTCTTAAAGGACTCTCTATTGTCTATTATTTTTTTATTACCTATAATGCGCGAGAAGTACTGAATCTAGTAATTTGAATCAATCTGGTATAATAAACAATGGTCGTAGCGCTGAACTACTGGCTTTGCATAATTTGTTAGAACAATAAGTTTTCCAAGTTTGAACAGAAAATAAATGCGTTAATCAAAGCGAGGCACAACACAGAACACGATGCTGACGGTGAATATCCTCAAAGTGCGTTTCGCCCCGGTATCGGATTGCTCAAACGAATTCGGTAACCGGATATACGAACCTAATGGAATATGTAATCGGTATATTGTTTGCATTCGGACGTCGCCGCCGCCACGCTTGTATTGATTCAGTGAACAAATTTATCTACATTATTTCGAAATTTTATGTTATCCAACGATTGTGTGCGTCTGATTAACGATAGTAAAATAAACGACACTTTTATTATCAATGAAGCAGAAAACTGATCCATCGGTGTATTAACATTATAACGGTTCACCCATTTTGAAAATTATTTCTACTCACGAACTGAATACCTTTAATGACTATAAAGGGGCTTCTAAACGGCCAGCACTTTTACTGCAATATTTGGCCATATTGCCCGTAACTATAGCCCGGCCATGACGACAACATTTTATTGCAGTGGCTTATATTGTTTTAAACGAAACAGTCAATAAAAAATAGACATTGGATTCGACCTTACCTCAATAGGCGTGAAACTTCAGATAACTTGAGTTTGGAAGTAAGTCTTGATAACGTGCTATTTAAAAACTTTTCAAGAATGTCAAAGAATGACTTTGAATTTCTTTCAAAGACAACTGAACCACAAATAAAAAGAAATGATACAAACATGAGAAAAGCAATAGCTGTTACTACAAGACTGGCGATAACTCTACGGTTTTTAGCAACTCTCTCTCTCTCTCTGTAGCGTCACAACCCTTCATGGGTTTTTGCTGCAAGCACGATCTGCCTCCATCTATTGCGGTCCATAGCTTTCTCTCTCCAATCTTGTATGGGGCCTCTATGTCTTTTTCGATGTTGTCCCTCCATCTAAGTCTATGTCTTCCTAGTGGTCTCTTACCGGCTGGGTTCTCCTCCCATACTCGTTTAATGAGGCGTTCGTTTTGGGCTCTCAGAACATGTCCTGTCCACCTAAGTCTTTGAGCTTTTATTTCATTGGTGATGATTGGTTCGTTAAACATTGTTTCCAGTTCTTCATTTGTTCTGATTCGATATTGTCCGGTTATGTCATCCACTTTAGGGCCATAGATCTTTCTCAGTATTTTACGCTCGAAGCGCTTCAATAGTAGTTCGTTCTGCTCAGTGATGGTCCAGGTTTCTGCGCCATACATTACGACAGGCCTGATTATAGATGATTCCCGAAAACTCACCCTCAACTTTTTAATTTCCAATATAGCACCCCATAAGCTTTCCTAAATCACCGATGTCCCTATTTTATTTAAAATCTTATGGAACCTTTGATGTTATACGCAAACTTATCATTTTCGTAAAATCATAAGCATAATATAAATAAAATCAGAATTTATTTGCAAAAAGCGAATAACAAAGAAAACTAATAGGTTTGTAAGGGTGCCGAATGACCTATCATGCCATGCTTTCGAAAAAGTGTCTCCGGTACCCTTTTTTTACTACGAAAATATTACACCTCAAACAAATCCTTATTTTGTTTACTTTTTACTTATGACTTCACGAGAAAAATTGGTTTGTGTATGAAATCAAAGGCACTACAAAATGTTAAATAAAATAATAACTTCATTTATGCAGGAAAAGCTGTGGGGTGATATTTTAAAAAAGAAGTTGGGGGTGATTATTAAGGGTTGAAGTACAGAAAAAAGTTTTGGAAGCATGGTATGATAGACCTTATAGTACTTTCCAAAATACCACTCAGATTTTGTTTAAACTTTTTTTGTTACAACATCACGTGTCAAGGAAATTCTGGGACAGCCGATGTATCTTTTTTGGCATTTCTATCTTTATACAGGTGAGTTTTTGGTACCGGCTCGATCGATAACTCCACTGCTGTAGAAGATAGCAAAAAAAGTTGTATATACAAGTTGTAGCCACGGATATGTTTCTTGCTCAGAAAATATTTAGATTTATACAGGGTGATCCATAGCTACGTGGTGATGCAAACATGCATTTTTTAAATGAGACACCCTATATATATTATTCGATATTCAAATTCTACTAATGATTTACGTTCTTCCAGTATAGGGTATTGTTATATTATACAGGGTATATACACCGTTCTGTTTAACGGCAGATATCCGGACAGCTTCGCATAGGAATGTTTTGGACCGTGTTATGAAACTGGATCTGTTGCAAATAAAAAATGGAGAGTTTTGGATGAAGCCACACAAGTTGATGTTGTGGGTCCTTCATTACGCAAAATTGTGCATGCAGCTGATATTTGATTTAATTCTATATACACAGTTACGAAACTCCATAAATTTTATCCATTCAAAATAAAATAGTGCAAGAGTTAATCGAGGATGATTTCGATCGGCTATTTGGGTTTTGTGAACAAATAGCTTCAGCGATTAATGATAATATCATTCACGTAAAGAATATTTGGCTCACTGATTAATGCACATTCTATCTAACTGGATTTGTTGGTAAGCATAACTGCAGGTATTCGAGCAATGGAAATCTTCAAGCTGTTGTAGAAGAGCATACCCAGTACCCCCAAAAAAAATTAATGTACATGAGCATTCTAGGAAACAAAGTGATTGTGTCATTGTTTATTAATGGTAATTTAAATGGAGACATTTAGTTGGATATGTTGAGAAATAACATCAATCCGCTTATCACTGAAACCGTTGAAGAGGGTGGAAACATTATACTTGATGAGGCTGAAATCTATTTTCAGCAAGACGGCACTCCTCAGGGCGCTCCTTCTGATTCTGTTCTTCCGGTTCGGCAATGGCTAGAAGACACGTTTCCAGATAAATGGATAGGGCGAAGAGGGCCCATAGAATTGCTTGCTAGATCTCCTGATTTAATGCCATCACACTTCTTTCTACGGGGCCATTCAAAATCTATTGTGTCTAGTCGCCAACCTTAAAGTTTGGATGACCTTCGTCAATGCATCTTCGAAAGCTGCCATGATATCCCACAACATGTTTTTGCAATTTTCCGTCAGGAATTTGAATATCGCCTATATCATTGTTTGGCAAATAATGAGTAATATTTTGAACAATTATTGCAATAAAAAGTGATATTTTTGTCTGGTTCTGTTACATTTAACCCTAGAGGTCAGAGGCTACAAGGGGCGAAAATAGTTTTTGGTCAGAAATTTGTCCTCCTTGACAAATATGTTGACGTGTCTCGGAGTTTTTTCTTTTCATCAGTGCATTTCGATGAATCCGTGGTGGGAAGTTTTCAAATCAACACCCTGTATTCATGAAGAGCTTGTATTTCCAATGGAAAATAAAGAAACCTCGTGCAATTTTGCAATACAGTGGAAAGGGATCCCGTTGTGCTTAACCGCACCGAATAACCCTGGTACGCGTAAATACCACCGATGGGTTGTCAATTAAAAGAGCTAACAATACCCCATCTGGCTTGTCTCGCGGCGATCATTAAACCGACCCACTTATAGGCGTTCCACAATTTTTACTTTCTTGTGATGTAGCGTTTTATTATGCTTTTCAATTGACTTTCGTGGTATACCGGGTTAGTAAAATGTACCGGAACGCTCCAAAACGGCCACAGCTGGAACGATAAAATTTAATACCTGAGGATTTTTGAACATGCAGAGCGGACATAGAGAGCGTTGTATTCACCACAATTGGCAACGGAACTACTGATAAGTGTCCAGGTTAAGACCAATATATGCATCCAGGTCATGCCAGCAGTACAGAGTTTGATACTAATAAACTACACACATAAAAATAAATTCTTGAACGAAGAATATATAGTTTCATTCAAATATACTATATCTTAATATATGCAAACATCTGTAATAATATTAAACCAAGAATGTGATATTTTTGATCGTATAGGGATTATATTAAGTAAAAATGTTCAATTCAAAGTTGAGAATGTCTTGAAAGTAAGAATACAGCACGACATCTTAAATCAATCATTTTTTATAATCTTGGCGCAAACAACTTTAGATTTTCGTCTCTTGGAACAAGCATTTAAGGACATCTGTATAAGCGTCCTTTCGGACATTTGACTGTATATAGTATTTTTTCAAATTCATGTTGAAAAATGCCGATCACCACAGAATAAAAGAATATGCACCTGTACCTTTTAACTAGAAGAATACGTTACTCCCACCGGTTCGTCATTGTTTAAATTCCATTCACAATACTACCTACATAATGTGTGTGTCATGTTTCTATTACCTATGTAAACTTCTATTGTACTTGTAGCTTTTGCGGTTAAGTGGAAGAGTAGCTGATTAGCTAAATTTCGCCACAATAAGCTCTGCTACACCATGTAATTGGTTAATAAAGTCGTATTATTGTTATAAATATACAGGGTGGGCCAATAGTGCGTGGACGGAGGATTGTGGGCTTACTGAAAAATATTTCAAAAATCTGTCACTTGACCGTGGTAGGCACCCTTGAGGGCTATAACCTAAAAATATTTTCACTTAAATTCTGACGTTTATACAGGGTGATTCATATCAAACTTACATTTTTTTGAATGGAACCCCCTATATATTATTGCACATTTGGATTCCTTGGTCAATTCTAGTGTGACTTTATGTATCACACATGGAACTTTAAACGAACCGTTTAGACGAAAATCACCATTTTTGGTATAAGTAGGTATCAGAAAAAAATTGAATATCGCAGCGATTATAAAACTTAGAAGGCCATGACTTTGCGGTACGACAAAGCATGAAATGCTTCACCTAAGGTCAGCCGGCTAAATTTGAATTCTTTTCGCACTTGGAGAAATCGATAGATTAATTAGGGAAACTTCAATCACAGATAACTTGATTTTTTCAAATGGTAATGCCCATTTTGGTTTAAAGAATCAAATGTAAAATTTGATTACCTTTCTAACGATATAGCGTTCTTGATATCAATCTTTCTTGGTTTTCATTTTATTTCAAATTTTTAGTCAAATCGGTTTTTTTCAATTTTCCTGCGTGCAAGCAACCTAGCAGGCCATGAAAAATAAACAAAAGCTCGTTAATATGGAAGAAACCAACTAACTTAGTAGAAAGATGCAAACTAACTAGAACAAAGAGGCAAGATTATGAACATTTCTTACAACATATTAGCTCTAACCGGATACAGCAGCGGCAAGATATCTAATGTCAATGAGTAGCTGGCGTATGACAGAAGTGTTTGTTTTTCACGGCCTACTAGCTATTGAGATCTACTAGAGCTTGACAACTTTATAAAACCTTTAAAAATTTTGAAACAAAAGGAAAACCAGCAGCGATTTTTGCTTACAGTCTAACATGTTTCGAATGAAATTTCACATTTAATGGGATAAAGAAATTAGTCATTTCCGTTTAGTTAAGTCAAAAGTGAAGATATCTCCAACTGGAGCATTCTGAACATCTATTGAAATAATTGCTAGAATTTTTAGTTATGCTATGTTGTAATTGCGATTATTTCATGTAGTTTTCTACAAACTAAATTATGTTTTACAATCCAAACAGACTGCAAATCAAATTTCATTTTCCACGATTTTTCTAATAAGTAGAAGAAGAATTTGAAGGGTTCCAGTCAGAGATATCATTACTTTTGACTTATGGAAATGGCTAATTTTTCATAGCATTGAATGTGATAATTTATTCAGAAGACATAGATATGCTACTGCCAGCAACAAGCACTAGTAGTCTTCCTTTGATTAAATATTTTTTTACTGACTTTGGAAATTGGATAACAGCTAGTAGGCTGTGAAAAATGAGCGTTCTTGTTACCACTATTGTTTCTGGTTAGAGCTAATATGTTTTAAGGAATTTTGATAATCTTGCCTCGTTGCTCAAGTTAGTTTGCATCTTTCTACTAAGTTAGTTACTTTCTTCCATATTAACGAGCTTTTGTTTATTTTTCATGGCCTGCTAGGTTGCTTGGATGCAGGAAAATTGAAAAACGCCGATTTGACTGAAAATTTGAAATAAAATGGAAACCAAAAAAGATTGATATCAAGAATGCTATATCGTTAGAAAGGTAATCAAATTTTACATTTGATTCTTTAAACCAAAATAGGCATTCCCATTTGAAAAAATCAAGTTATCTGTGATTGAAGTTTCCTTAATTTATCCTCTGATTTCTTCAAGTACAAAAAGAATTCAAATTTAGCCGTCTGACTTAAGGTGACGCATTTCATGCTTAGTCGTACTGCAAAGTCAAGGCCCTCTAAGTTTTATAATCGCTGCGATATTCAGCTTTTTTCTGATACCTACTTATACCAAAAATGGTGATTTGCGCCTAAACGGTTCGTTGAAAGTTCCATGTGTGATACATAAAGTCACACTAGAATTGACCAAGGAATACAAATATGCAATAATATATAGGGGGTTCTATTCAAAAAAATGTAAGTTTGATATGAATCACCCTGTATAAACGTCAGAATTTAAGTGAAAATATTTTTACGTAATAGCCCTCAAGGGCCCCTACCATGATCAAGTGACAGATTTTTGGAATATTTTTCAGTAAGCCCACAATCCTCCGTCCACGCACTATTGGCCCACCCTGTATTGCAAATCACACTGGCGGTCATACGCTAGGCTTTGCTAGTAGGTAACTAACCTACTCTTTGCTCATGCTATACGTGACCACATGATAATAAAAATTATTATTTCGTATTTTCTATTTCATACCGATTTTTCCTTATATTAGGGGACATGGTATGAAAATCAAAATGTGTTCATAGAACATACAACTGATACATAGCCCCCCGTTAAGTACGCTATGCCCAACAGTGGCACATCTGAGACCTACATAGGTCCCCATAACCACAACTATTACGCAGTAATATTTTTATGAAAGTCTAACAATATAACACACATAGGAGGTCAGGAAAATATGATATCCTTCCTAAAACTTTATGAAATACTTCGCCGAAAAGTATTGAAATTTTAGTTGTAAAAAAAGAATATTCTTGGTCAGAGCATATTTCTTTAGAATGAGTATTTAAATCAAAAACATTTTTCTTGGTTCAGGTTAAGCATAAATTCCTCAAGTGAATTTTCTTAGAGTGAGAACTTGTCACAAGTATATCTTACAGGATTATCAGAACTCTTGAACGTGTGTAGTTGAACTAGGCACATGCAAAAATATCCTTGGAAGCAATAACATCAAGTAATAAATGAAAAAGGAATGGGTTCATATTTTATGAGTAAACATTCCTGGTTTTATTGTATTTGGAAACTATGACGGAGAAGTAAAATTTCTGCGGAATAATTCCTATTTCAGTTTACTGCCACCAATATTTATGGAAACTGTATGCAGAGTTTGTGTTGATGCAAATTCTTTGAACTTAACGTGTAAACTAGGAGGTCCTTTCTCTATGTACGTTGAGACGAAGAATGGTCGTCATCGGTTCCAAATCAGGCATGAAGACAACGACAACCGTATTTGCATTTGCAAAAGAAGTCATCCATTAAAATATACTTATTCTATATAGCTCTAAGAAATACACGGTGAGTTTTTAGTAGGTACCGGCTCGGTCGATAACTCCACTACTGTAGAAGATAGCGAAAGAAGTTGTATGTAAAAGTTGTAGCCACGGGTATGCTCCTTACTGAGAAGATATTTAGATTTATACAGGGTGATCCATAACTACGTGTGATGCAAACATGCATTTTTTTAAATGAGACATCCTATATATTATTCCATATTCAAATTCTACTAATGATTTCCGTTCTTCCAATATAGGGTATTGTTACATCATACAGCGTATTTCAAAAGTTATGGCCATTTTTATATTCAAATCGCTGTCAAATGAACGTCAAAAAGTGGTGAATCAAAAATCATTTTTTTTACACGTATGATTAAAAAATATTATCTAGTTTTAAAATCAGCTATAAAAAAATCCCGCGACGCATATTCGTATACAGGGTGATGTAGAATGTGAAATCTAGATTTTCTCTCTTTTTTTTTAAATGTAACCCACAATATTTTATTATACCAAAGAATTGCTTTTAATATGCTCTTTCATATTTGTATAACCCATGTTATGGCTGCATTCACTAGTTTCTGATATATTTCGATTTTTCGGTAAATTTTAAGTATACCTTCTATTCGTTTACTAAAATGTATTTATTTTGAGAAAATACTATCAAATTTTATTTTTGTTTTACAAACAACTAAAATATAAGGCCATAATAGTTCTTGGTCAAGTCAAAACGCTGAATTAATGAGATACTATAGATTAAGTGTGCTGAGGAAACAATTTTATAGACGTCACGAACAATTATCAAGCAGGTCTATCAGGTAGGCTAACACAGCTCAAATAAAACGATTCTTCAATACTTCAAACGCATTAGTTTTAGACTGCCTCCTTTCTGAATATTGCTGTTCATTGTTGATATATTCTAGAGGCAAGTAGGCAATTTCTCAAAGATTCTCCTAAATACTCTCAATGGAAAAATTAATTTTTAAAGTTGGTTTTTCACACAGTACGTAATTATTGAGCAGGTTATGAAAACTGTCAATTTTTCAAAGCCTACTTGATAAATCTGCTTGATAATTATGCGCCACGCCTACAAAATTGTTTCCTCGGCATACTTGACTTTATTTTCTCGATGATTCAGGGTTTTGACTTAATTAAATACTATCATAATTTAGTTTTTCGTTAAACAAAAACAAATTCGATAGTACTTTCTCAAAATAAATAAATTTTGGTACACAAACAGAAGCTATATTTTAAATTTACCGAAAAATCGAAATATATATATTCACCACAATTGGCAACGGAACTACTGATAAGTGTCCAGGTTAAGACCAATATATGCATCCAGGTCATGCCAGCAGTACAGAGTTTGATACTAATAAACTACACACATAAAAATAAATTCTTGAACGAAGAATATATAGTTTCATTCAAATATACTATATCTTAATATATGCACACATCTGTAATAATATTAAACCAAGAATGTGATATTTTTGATCGTATAGGGATTATATTAAGTAAAAATGTTCAATTCAAAGTTGAGAATGTCTTGAAAGTAAGAATACAGCACGACATCTTAAATCAATCATTTTTTATAATCTTGGCGCAAACAACTTTAGATTTTCGTCTCTTGGAACAAGCATTTAAGGACATCTGTATAAGCGTCCTTTCGGACATTTGACTGTATATAGTATTTTTTCAAATTCATGTTGAAAAATGCCGATCACCACAGAATAAAAGAATATGCACCTGTACCTTTTAACTAGAAGAATACGTTACTCCCACCGGTTCGTCATTGTTTATATTCCATTCACAATACTACCTACATAATGTGTGTGTCATGTTTCTATTACCTATGTAAACTTCTATTGTACTTGTAGCTTTTGCGGTTAAGTGGAAGAGTAGCTGATTAGCTAAATTTCGCCACAATAAGCTCTGCTACACCATGTAATTGGTTAATAAAGTCGTATTATTATTATAAATATATTGCAAATCACACTGGCGGTCATACGCTAGGCTTTGCTAGTAGGTAACTAACCTACTCTTTGCTCATGCTATACGTGACCACATGATAATAAAAATTATTATTTCGTATTTTCTATTTCATACCTATTTTTCCTTATATTAGGGGACATGGTATGAAAATCAAAATGTGTTCATAGAACATACAACTGATACATAGCCCCCCGTTAAGTACGCTATGCCCAACAGTGGCACATCTGAGACCTACATAGGTCCCCATAACCACAACTATTACGCAGTAATATTTTTATGAAAGTCTAACAATATAACACACATAGGAGGTCAGGAAAATATGATATCCTTCCTAAAACTTTATGAAATACTTCGCCGAAAAGTATTGAAATTTTAGTTGTAAAAAAAGAATATTCTTGGTCAGAGCATATTTCTTTAGAATGAGTATTTAAATCAAAAACATTTTTCTTGGTTCAGGTTAAGCATAAATTCCTCAAGTGAATTTTCTTAGAGTGAGAACTTGTCACAAGTATATCTTACAGGATTATCAGAACTCTTGAACGTGTGTAGTTGAACTAGGCACATGCAAAAATATCCTTGGAAGCAATAACATCAAGTAATAAATGAAAAAGGAATGGGTTCATATTTTATGAGTAAACATTCCTGGTTTTATTGTATTTGGAAACTATGACGGAGAAGTAAAATTTCTGCGGAATAATTCCTATTTCAGTTTACTGCCACCAATATTTATGGAAACTGTATGCAGAGTTTGTGTTGATGCAAATTCTTTGAACTTAACGTGTAAACTAGGAGGTCCTTTCTCTATGTACGTTGAGACGAAGAATGGTCGTCATCGGTTCCAAATCAGGCATGAAGACAACGACAACCGTATTTGCATTTGCAAAAGAAGTCATCCATTAAAATATACTTATTCTATATAGCTCTAAGAAATACACGGTGAGTTTTTAGTAGGTACCGGCTCGGTCGATAACTCCACTACTGTAGAAGATAGCGAAAGAAGTTGTATGTAAAAGTTGTAGCCACGGGTATGCTCCTTACTGAGAAGATATTTAGATTTATACAGGGTGATCCATAACTACGTGTGATGCAAACATGCATTTTTTTAAATGAGACATCCTATATATTATTCCATATTCAAATTCTACTAATGATTTCCGTTCTTCCAATATAGGGTATTGTTACATCATACAGCGTATTTCAAAAGTTATGGCCATTTTTATATTCAAATCGCTGTCAAATGAACGTCAAAAAGTGGTGAATCAAAAATAATTTTTTTTACACGTATGATTAAAAAATATTATCTAGTTTTAAAATCAGCTATAAAAAAATCCCGCGACGCATATTCGTATACAGGGTGATGTAGAATGTGAAATCTAGATTTTCTCTCTTTTTTTTTTAAATGTAACCCACAATATTTTATTATACCAAAGAATTGCTTTTAATATGCTCTTTCATATTTGTATAACCCATGTTATGGCTGCATTCACTAGTTTCTGATATATTTCGATTTTTCGGTAAATTTTAAGTATACCTTCTATTTGTTTACTAAAATGTATTTATTTTGAGAAAATACTATCAAATTTTATTTTTGTTTTACAAACAACTAAAATATAAGGCCATAATAGTTCTTGGTCAAGTCAAAACGCTGAATTAATGAGATACTATAGATTAAGTGTGCTGAGGAAACAATTTTATCGACGTCACGAACAATTATCAAGCAGGTCTATCAGGTAGGCTAACACAGCTCAAATAAAACGATTCTTCAATACTTCAAACGCATTAGTTTTAGACTGCCTCCTTTCTGAATATTGCTGTTCATTGTTGATATATTCTAGAGGCAAGTAGGCAATTTCTCAAAGATTCTCCTAAATACTCTCAATGGAAAAATTAATTTTTAAAGTTGGTTTTTCACACAGTACGTAATTATTGAGCAGGTTATGATAACTGTCAATTTTTCAAAGCCTACTTGATAAATCTGCTTGATAATTATGCGCCACGCCTACAAAATTGTTTCCTCGGCATACTTGACTTTATTTTCTCGATGATTCAGGGTTTTGACTTAATTAAATACTATCATAATTTAGTTTTTCGTTAAACAAAAACAAATTCGATAGTACTTTCTCAAAATAAATAAATTTTGGTACACAAACAGAAGCTATATTTTAAATTTACCGAAAAATCGAAATATCTCGGAAACCGATGAATGCAGCCATAACAAGTGCTATACAAAGATGAAAGAGCACATAAAGCAATACTTTGGTATAGTCAAATATTGGGGGTTACATTTAAAAAAAAAGAGAGAAAATCTAGATTTTGCATTTTACATAAAAGCTTCTCTAAAAAGTTTTGAAGTGGTATTTTTAACTGCTCCGTAAACTTGCAAATCTAACTTTTTGAGAATGTTTATGTAATACTTCAAATTTTTCTTCTTACTTCTTCAGTTTCTGTATTCTTATTTATACTCCTGAGCAAAGTTTATGATCCTACGAATCTACTCGCTCTTAAAATCCACTGACTCGTCCATTAATACATTTCCCACAACTTCTGTTCACGTAACATACAGGGTCCCCATCATGTGTGGAATATAATACATATCTCATTAAATAATGATTGCATAAAAAATGATTTTATATAAAAGATGGAATATCGTATTTCCCATAATACGGTAGTATTTAGTTGTATTTGTTTCAGAAAACAAATAATAAACGAAAACAATGATTTTTTAAATAGCAATGTACCCTTTTATTCGGCTATTTGATAGAGATTTTTCTCTGTTGAGACATAACATGTCATGACATTTGTTAGAGATAAATTATTGAATCGCTCAAAAAGTGAAAGTGGAGCAAAGATGTGGGTTGAAATTTTGTGTTCAGTTTGATAAAACGCCAACTGAAACTGATGAAATGATTAAAAGTGCATATCCACAAAATACCTTATCACAATGGTATAATCTGGTGCATCTCCAGCTCGGCAATAACCAGCTGGTCAAAGTGATGTTCAATCTTTTGATCTAGCTTCCGAACTTCGCAAATGGATTAGCATGATTGTGCTGGTTATAAAAGTATGGTCTTCGAATTCTTGATAAGTCTGACAACCTTGTTTCAACCCATAATGATGACAGCTTGACAATGGCGTGAGTCGTTCCTGTTTCCTTTCAAATTCATAGAATTGTATCTAATTGACCGTACCCAATTTGCGCCTGCCAGCGGTCGTGAACCGTGACAAGCTCGGTGACAAGCATGGTCATTTATGTGCTGAAGGTAAGAACCGTTTGGTAGATCAGCGGTAGAGGGGGATATCAATATTGTGGGCTATGGTGTTTAAATGTCCGTCGTCCCGTACTACTTTGTACGATGCTGATACCCTATATAAATATCTATCTATCTGAATACGTAGGTGTTAGCGCATTGTACAATATAGTAACAATTCTGTAGATTGTCGTTAATGGACGTTAATAGCCTAACCTTTTTCAGCTCAAATCCTGTCACAACTTAAAATTAATCCTTCTAAATGAAAAAATGAACAGGGATATCTAACATAAATTGAAACAGGGTTGTATCAGTTCTTCATTTTTTTTAGATTAATCCACCACCACTGGGGTTATTTTCAAAGAATATACAATTTTCTCATCGCTGTTGTGGTAGCTATACCGGGTGGTCCATTCAACTTAAGAAAGCTGAATATCACGGGAATGGTGTTTTTGAATGAAAAAGGTTAAGCAGAACTTATTGGGTGCATTGGTAGAAATGAAAAGATGACATTTGTTTTTGACATTGACAGAGTTTTGAAGGTTTTTTCAAGGTCATGTTTTTCTGATAGGAACATATCGTTTTCATCGCAGAATCATGTTCTATGAGGTAAAACAAATAACTTTGGTCCACGAAATTATTTTTATCCAATTGCAACTACAGCAGATAAAAAATAAAACATTTGTTCTTTTCCAACATGTTTCAATAACGCAACGGTGCAGTAAATGTTTTTCTCCTAACCAAAAATGTAGATTTTGCTATTATTTAAGAGTAACATGTTTTTTTCTAACAAAAAAAGGTAGACTTCACTGTTGTTATCTATGATGGAGCACATGACCTGAAAATCTCCGAAAAAAAAGGTAGACTTGTTATTATCTATGATGGACCTCATGACCTGAAAATCTCCGTTCATACGAATATCTTGAAGCAGTAGTAGTAGCGACAGTGTCTTGTTGAATACAATTTCGTATTTAAGGAAAATTGGGTGGGCAAAAATAGCGAGACTTTCTACAACAGCACTTACCAGAGCTAATAGACGATATGTCACTACAAGAAAGGGCCAGTATGTGGTTTGAACATGATGGCTGTCCTGCGCATTATGCCAGAATTTCCCGGGAAGTGCTGGTTTGGGAATATCCTAACCGACGCGCGACGGATCGAAAGAGGTGGTCCCGTTGCGTGGCCAGCTAGGTCACCAGATTTAACATCTCTCGATTTCTTTTCATGGGGCTAAACGTTGTTTATCGAGAAGTTCCCACTACACCGTAAAATATGATGGAACGTATAAGAAATGCTTGTAGAGCATTCAATAGAGAAATGCTCCTTGGGTGTCGTGAAAACTATAAAACGGTTTGATGAGTGTATTGAAGTTGGCGGTTATCATTTTGCACATCTATTATAACAAGCATAAATGTGTTTTTCGTATGATATTTTTTTTTACTTTTCTTGCGAAAAAAAATATTGATGATAAGGCATGTATTTATCGGAAAATTTTATAAAAAGAACAAATGATGTATTTTTGATCTAGGAAAGTTGCGGATTTCAAAATTTTGTATACAAAAGTTACTTGTTTCTTCTCGTAGAATAATATTCTGTAATAAAATAAAAAAGGCACGTTCATATTAAAAAACAAACCTAACCTTGAAAAAACCTTGAAAAAGCTGTCAACGTCGAAAATAAAAGTCATAGTTAACTCTCTCCCATTCCACCCAATAACTTTTATTTGAACGTTTTAAATCAATAACTCACCATTCTCGCGATATTCGGCTGTCTCAAGTTAAATGGACCACCCGGTAAAATTCCACAATAACCACGGTATCAGTTTCCACCTTTTATAGGATTATCAAGTGTAATAATACTCATCTGTAAGTATCAAATAATTACACGTCCAGAGGCAATGTCAGGGTAGGTCTGTAAATTGCAGAACATCATGAAGTCTATTTTTCTCAAGATACGTTTACGGATACAAAAAAGAGTTCTTCCCTCCCCTTTTGCTAACTACTTTGCGACCATTACCATTGCACCGAGTTTCAAAAGAGACTCAGCATTACCTAGTACAATCGCAAAGCATATCACACTCAAAATTCCAACATGGTGAAGACAGATAGGCAACGGAAATGAAAAACATACTTCAAAACGATACTGTTCTCGATTACAGCACGGTATGTGAAATAAACTAGCTATTAAATTCTTGCTGAGTGACCTGCACTGATGTGGACGATGAAGGTACTGTTTGCGGCAATTGAAGTTGGGAGAGGTCAACTGTGCAGTTAGTTATACCTGTCAGGCATATCAAGATTTGTGTTTGTTGTCGGCCTTATTGTTTCGCCATAAAAATAATTATTCAAGCTGCGAATTAAATTGGAACAGTATGTATTTTCCAGTAGTTTGGCGTGCAGCCAGAGGTTTGATTAGATTTACGTGTGGGTATATATGTCACAGCCGCAGTGGTTGGATATTGAACATTTTTTACCCATATTGAATATCCTACCCACGCAATATTTTCATTCCTTGCACACTAGCGAAGAAGCACATACTAGAATCATTGCTAGTGGCGATTTAAGACCGCGAAAGCCACTTTGTGCCACAGATTACCGACATCGAAAAACCGAAAACCAAAATTTGAATGTTTGACATTGTGTAAGAACGGTATCAGGCAATGCTATATGTACACTAAAAAATAACTACCTGGTTTTGATCTTGCCCCAAAAAGTTGAGCTAGACTCAATAAGATTGGCATCCAATAATGTAGATGAGACATATACAATTTATTTCGTATAAGAATATGCCAGTGACGGTCACACAACTGATGACGTACGGGCGCAGACAACATAGCGGATGACATTGCTTACACATGCAGTGAGAGGCGTAACAATTGTTTGCTCCATTCAAATTCTAATTATAGTATAATGCAAAAAATGAGTGTGTTTCTTCGAAACACCTCCCTTCCGAGACACTGTGCTTGGGTAAAACGTAAAACCAAACAAAATCAAAAACAAACCACACAAGATAACTCGCACACAAACGATCTCCACAAACCATTTTCCGCAAATCAATCTCAGCGACGCCATTTTGGCCGGCAGCGGACCAACTTACAGCCCGTTCACACGATGCGGTCAAATCACCGTTTTAGTATTTTTAACAAATCGGCGCAAACCGAATGATATGTTCACACAGCAAACGATTGTAAACAGATTTTCAGCTGATCCCGGGTTTTCGGTTCATTTTTGAATAGTTTTCTTGCGAATGGACGTAAATACGCTTATGATTTTGTATTGGTATCGCCGAAGGAGGGATAGGTTACTTAACAGAAAACTTTGGATCCACCCCATTTTAAGTCAAAGGTCTCCTTTGAGTGCTTACCACCGATTAGGTTTTATTCCAGAATCAGCTATTCGGTTTTCAGTGACACATCAAATGGAAGGAGCATACAGAATATGTTGTCAAAAAGATACGTTACGTTATAAGCAAATTTAAACTCCTTTCCACTATACTTACCTATGAACAGATGATCATTGTATACAAAGCACTTGTTCATAGTCATATACGATATTGTATTGTGGTGTGGGGCGCAGCATGTAAAAATAACATAAAAGCAACAGAAATTATACAAAAACGTATAATAAAAATTTTATATAAAGTGAAATTACATATCCTAGTGACTTGTTATTTACTAAAACAAAAATTCTAGATATCCGCCAAACATTTTTCATGTCATTAGGTATTTACCAATATAAAAATAAATCAAACTTGACAAAACACGAACATAAATATCGCATAAGATATGGATCTAATGTTGTACCAAAAGCAAGGAAAAACACTTTATTACGATGTCCAAGACTATACAATGAGATACCAGAAAGCATAATATGTCTAGTGCCTTTAAATTCATTCAAGTATGGTTTAAAACAATGGATAGTGAATAATAATCGCATTAAAATTCACCAACTTGTTGACATATGTAATACCTATTATTACTATATCTATAGAATACATAATATTTAAATATAGATATTCCTGAATTAACCCTTATTTGTTGCTTCTATTTTATAATAATTACCTTGTACCCAAGCACAAGTTTTTATATTTCTTGGGGCACTTGTTGTTTACTGTATTTTATTTATTTTATATTTACAATAAACGCGACCGAAACAAAGAAGCTGCCGTAGGGGTTTCGTAAGCTCAGCGTGTGAAAAATTACCAAAACAGTGATTTGAATAACGGGTACGTCCTTATTTCTAATGACCGATGATTCCCAAATTGTATGTATTTGTATGGCATCAAATAATGCATTGCTCGTTTATTCTACGACGTTTCGGTTTATTTTAATTTTAAACCATCTTCAGGTAGTATAATTGTTACGTGACAAACTGCTTCGTCTGATGCAGTATTATCATAAACCTTCAATAAGCACAAACATTTGGGTACTAATACGAGCTTTGGGAAATATTCCATACTTGCGGCAATTCTTTTCTATTGAATAAATATCATAAAGCAACACACTTCTATATATCGCTAGAGCAAATAATGCGTTCACAACTTTGTATCACATGACGGTATCAGGCCATTTTTAGCGATCAAATTTCATCCGCGAATGCAGCAAATAACCTACTTTGCTAATTATTATTGCGTAAATTATAAATTATCTCACATTACACTCATTATTTATGTTTGTTCATCCTAACATGTGTCGCAGGTCAAGCATTTATTAGTGTTTATTAATATGAGAGACACTTCAGCTGCTACTAGGTTTTTAATACGACCGACACATGAATGTGTACTCATCGAATAACTAAATCGGTACTGGAAATCTAGTACGCTAATTGGATCATTAGCGATATATGCTTGCTATTTATTTAGTAGATGAACGATAGTATAGTAAGGAACAAATACTTATTTTAGTTAAACAACTTGTCTGAAAATGATATTCATAATATGTAAACAGTGTCGTTCAGAAATTCTTTTTCAGGTTTATTATCGAGGGTTTAGGAAATCGACAAGATCGCAGGGCAGAAGCATTCTCTCACACGCAATTGAGTCCAGCCTACATGACACCATCGCCCGACCGGTTAAAACCCGTTCCCTTTCTCCTACGCCCATTGTTACCCTGGCCAGGAACTGTCAAATGGGTTGAAACATCTTCAGGGCAACTGGGTGTCTTCACCAAATTACTTATATGGGAAACTCCAATAATAACAGATATAATAACTTTTGCGCCATCTGGTGGATTGGGGGTATTAACGCTAAAAAAAGCAAACATCGCACAAAGGTGTTCCCGAGGGTGTTCCCGAGCCATCAGCCATCCAAGTATCAACCACGTCCGACGCTGTTTAGCTTCGGCAGTTGCCCGCGGAGCTCATTTTGCTACGCGCGGTTAGCCATTCCTTGGACGAAATTTGATTTCATGCAACTTATGATAACGATTATAGAAAAAGACCAAATGAAGCTCGAAAAAATAAACGTTTAAAAAAAGTCAATAGCATAAAGAAATGGTTCAGAAATTCCTAATTTACACCTTCCAGGATAGCAATAACTAAAAAACCCAGGATCAATATTTTTACACCGTTATTGTCCATATACGTAGTCAACCCCTGAGCCAACCAGTTTTGCACGATATAAAAACATATTCTGAACAGATATGATGCCAATGGCGCCCATCGGTTTGGACGGAAATTAAAAATACGGTTCAAGGTCACTCTAAAAAAGTGAACATCCCATGATCTTCACTTCCTATCCGTGTCTTCTCTCTTCTTCTGTTGCAGCAGGGAATAAGAGTTGAAGAACTTATTCTTCTCATGTTATTCTTCTTATTATCTAGACACCACTCTACCTCAATCTGAATTTCACTCTAGTCCATTTGTATCTGTTGCTGACCATTTCTCCGATCAGATTTTGCGCGTTCAGGACATAAGCTGGTCATCGTGATCATCATTTTTCAGGACAGTTAACTTTCGAAACACCCCTGACCAGCCAAGAACTGCATCTGGAAGTAGCTTAAGGTCCGGTGTTGGCATTTGAACCAGCTTTCGATTTCCGGTACAACTTTTCTTCTCCACGCTGCCGAGTGGGTATCGATTGCCCAGGGGTCTTACCTACATACTTAGCGTCACCCCTCTCCCTCTCTCTTACTTTTTAGTTTATCTGCCTATTTGGTTCTATAGAGTCGGCTTCTCTCCTCCGCTAGCAATTTTATAGGAGGAATAGCAGCTACAACCTGTATAGCTACCATGAATGCTATAGGATATCGACTTGCTACTTTGCTACTCTCAGGAGAACTTTACGTTGTATACCACTTGTCATGTCGATC
This sequence comes from Callosobruchus maculatus, assembly GCA_951848785.1. NCBI lineage: Eukaryota > Metazoa > Arthropoda > Insecta > Coleoptera > Chrysomelidae > Callosobruchus > Callosobruchus maculatus. Next base: position 2,218,209 of record CATOUR010000122.1, on the reverse strand, counting down.
AACTTTTGAATACTCGCCGCTCCTAGCTATATGGGAGCTGCACACAGAATTATGGAGTGTATAACTTCACAGAGCGCTACCCGTTTGGTATAGCACGGTTTAGTATATTTGCTAATACTAGGATAGCCTACGTTTGGCAGGTTTCGAGTTAGGGCGGCCATCCTCCTCCACGCCTTCTCGACTACATGTTTAATGCAGGGACCGAATGTCCTCCTGTCTTCTAAAACAACTACTATATATCTGAGCTACCTGACTGGGCTGATATTTACTCCAAGGGCACTCAGATGACGTTGGAGGATTTTTTACGCGGTGCTCTCAGTATGATGGCTCCTGTCTGTTCTGGGGTAGATTTACCTTGCTATTTTCCAACCAGATTACTATCCTAGCTATGACTTAATTCGTAATAATGTCCAACAGTTGTTTTCGGCTTGCGCAACTACGACCAGATCATTTGCGTAAGCTATAGTCCCCACTCCATCGGGCAATTGAAATTCCAATACGCTGTCATGCACCTTCTAGATGAGTGGCTCAAGAACCGATCCGTGGGGGAACCTCACTGTTATTTCTCTGGTGCTGATGGAGACAGTTCGCTCCAAGAAGTAGCCCATACTTATCTTCTTCTGCTTTGACAGTCACGCAGCCATCAAAGCACTGAGTGCTTGGAAAATAACGTCGGGACTGGTCCTGGAGTGCAGGAGGGCTCTTGACGACATCTCAGCTAAACACAAGGTATCACTGATGTGGGTACCTGGGCACGCTGGGGTAAAGGGTAACGAAATGGCGGATCATCTGGCTAGGATGGGATCCGGCAACAGTTTTGTGGGCCCGGAACCAGCCTTAGGACTATCTGCAAACTTGATTAGGAAAACAACTGGAGAGTGGATCCAGAATCAACTTTCTCTGAGATGGAACAACATCTCTGGTCATCTCCGTCAGGCTCGGGAACTATTAGCAGGGCCTGCAGAGAGAATAGGACGATTTTGTCTCTCTCTGGATAGGAGTAACTTGAGATTGCTAGTAGGCCTACTAACGGGTCACAACACCTTCAGGCGTCACTTGTTTGTGATGAGGGTGGTCAACAACCCAACGTGCACGTGGTGTGGTGAAGAGGAAGAATCTTCGGCACACATCTTGTGTCGCTGTGAAACCCTGGGTTATCACAGGCAGACTATGCTGGGCTCAAGAACCTTGGAACCAATAGAGATAAAACGGGTAGGACCTAAGAATGTACTTGCCTTTGCCAAAAGGGCAGGTCTTAGGAACTAGCGCGGATAGAGGCGCAAAAGGGCCCATCGTGTGGCCTATGCACCAGCCACATTCCGTGCTGGATAGCCTCTGGTCCTTATTCATTCATTCAGCCCATATTTATAAGATATTGTGAGATAACATTGTTAGTTCAGTTCTCGGATGATAAGGGCTCCACATTGCCATGTTGAGAGCATTTGCCACACCTAGTATGTACACCACTTACTTCCAGTATTCCCGACCCAGTCCATTACATCTACTGCTTGCACCGTAGAACGATTTTTCCTGACCCCAAATTGCCTGTCCGATATAAGCATTATTTATACACTACTTGATTTGGGGGATCTACTAAGATTGAAGCAATCAGGCTAAGTTGGATCCCTTGTACATCCTCCCAAGGATTTCTCAGAGTTGAGTGTTCATCATCTCCACCTAGTAGAGAGGGTGGTGACACAGTTCAGCGGAGCTTTCCTTAACATGGTCGCGAAAAGGCAGCGCTCTGGCTATCGCTTCCCCAGCATGGATTCTCGCAGTGATAGGGCAGCTGCTCAAACGCAAATATAGGTACTTCTTCAGTGTTTCATCTTCCTGTTCACATTACCTACAAAGGATTGTATCGCTTAACCTCATTGGCTGAGCTGTGCTGAGTTATGCTAGCATATTTGACCATAGTATTGATGTTTATGTGGAAATTTGTGGAGTATACTCCGCAGTCAGCTCCATCAATTACATTATTTGACCGAATTAAATACGGTTGAAGACATTTTGGCGTAATACTGGTGGTACCAGCTATACTCCACATGGGATTTCTATACATCCACACAGCCAACAAACTTAAGTGAATCATTGTTGCTAGAGCTGCTTTTTCCAGGTATATTTTTAGTGGTGCCAAGGTTAACATCCCCGGTGTGATTTTTCATGGCAACAGTTATTCTGAGACCTGCAGAGGTTTTGCTGTCTAGTTTAGGCACCGGTCAAATTTAGAAATGTATGCCTTTTGAAGAAAACAATTTTTCTGGCAAAAGTGCTGTGAGTTTTGAAAAGAATGAGAACCAAGAAATGAATCTAGAGAAGTATCAATAAGATCGACGTTTTGGAGTTTTTTTTAATGAGCATCAGATGATCTTTTGGCGACTTTTGAAGTAATGATTGTAGGTCAGGTGCAATCTTTCAAAAGTATGACATTATGAAGGAAAGTCGACCTTAATCTGTCAATTCTACACAATTTATAAAGTACCTATAATTATCGCGTGTTGATCCTCCAAGATTTTCGAGTTTCACATTTTTTTATTATTATTTTATATTTATATCGGGCTAACTTTTCCGACCATTCGTAGCCCGAAGCCTACAAATTTCTGTTCATAAAAGACATGTCCATCAGCCTTGGTATAGGCTCGGATATACGATATAGTGACAGATATTAGTAATCTGTGGATTCAACAGATACCTAACCAGGCACGTATCCTGGATTTGGTTTTGGGGTCCAGATTATGGGTGTCACTTGGTTGACCTTTCGGGAGGAGGGGGGGTCCAGACTAGAGCTGCCACCTTAAATTTGCGGGGAAGATGTGCAAATTTGTGGATTCCATTTTTTAGACGGCATTTTATAACGTTTCGAGGGAGGGGGGGTCCGGACCCCCTGGACCCCCCATCTGATTACGTGCCTGTACCTAACTACTAGTCCTTCCGTGTCCAAGATCTTCGAGATACCTACGCATTTTGGAAATCTGTATCTATGGCATCTATGCTAAAGACTGACCATTAGGTACAATTTGCACATCTCTTTTATATTTTCGTACTGGGACTGCGATGTAGTCATTTTAAACTTAAAAATCGTTGAGTAGAAAAGTGATAGACTTTTAGGTTTCGGGTTTGCCAGCACTGAAAGATATCAGTGAAAACAACGTTTGAGTAAAGATTGCATGCACTTTGATCGCTGACGATAATACCTGTATATATAATGTAATGCATATAATACAATAATGTTAAGTATACATCTGTTAAAGTTATTTGAATGCATTCATTAATAATCGTAGTCACCGTAGAAAAAAACTAGACGGAAATAGGAGAAACTTAACATTAGAAAACACCATTTTTACATAAACATATTTTATGTTGAGTCCTGGTTTACGTATTGCACGAAGCTGTGTACACCCAAACCATTTTAATATCCCTATCCCACATTTAGCGAATGAAGAGACAGACGATGAAAAAAAATAAACAATAACCGGTAGAAAACGCCTGCACATGTTACATTTATAATCTGTTAACAAGCTTTTTCTGAATGAAAACTACAAACTCACCTTTCCTGATGGTGGTGTGGTGGTTCAAAGGGGTAAGTCTAGTGCAAATACTGTAAACACACACTGGAAAAAAACACTACAACCTAATCACTACCCTCGAATGATGGACCCTCGTAAGCTCAATCCCGTACTGTCAAGTTTTCGGATGCAGCTTTCAGTAGGCAAGCGAGGCGCAGGCCGGCAGCTGATGCCTGCCGACGTACACTGTTGCCACGTTTATTCGGACTTTCGTCATACGTGGATATAGACCAGGAGGAAAGCGTATGTCGTCGAGTTACTACAAAAACCAGCAAACTCCAAAAGTTAAGATTTGAGTGCTTGTCATTTTCATGTTTGATAACACTTGATGAATCATATTGGAAAGCTAGGGATACAATTATTGCATTTAAACTTTTTTCAACAACCAAATCAGTATGTAAGGAGCTATGATTATAGGTATAGCCTATTCTTGAACTCCTAAATACCGAAGCTATAACATTTACGTTCCACAAAATTATCAACTAATGTCAGATCAGTGCTTACCAAATTATAGAGGAACCTAAAATAATTGCTTTTTCATAATAAAAAATAAAATAGATGAGAGATTCATTTCTAAGCCTCTTCATACAGGGTGTCCCACGACGACTAAGACAAGCAATATATCAGAACTGGGCAGCAGTGCAGCAGTATGCGAATTATAACATTGACATTGAGGGTTGAGGGTTTAAATTAGAGCAAATATAGTATCTTTTCTTATTACTGTGTCACCCAATGAGGTATTTGTTTTTGATCACGTGACGACCGATTCAAAATTTTTAATGGGAGACCCTGTATATTTGTGACTTTTTGTGTTCCTCCCGACAAACAATTCCAACAAACTCGCACACTTGCGATGTAAAGTGATTAATTCAAGAGCTACAGCAGGTACCAATGGATGGTACAACTATACCATTGATTATAACATGTATACCCCTACAGCTAAATTACTTTGGTAGTGTTTCATAATGGTAGTTGCACATTTATTTAAGTATCTTGTAGCTCTTGAATTAATCACTTTAGACTCCAAGTGTGCTGGTTTGTTGGAATTATTTTATCGGGGAGAACACAAAAAAAGTCACAAATGTATATGTGTATATGTATAAATTTTGAATCGGACGTCACGTGACCAAAAACAAATACCTCATTGGGTGACACAATAATAAGAGAAGATACTATATTTGTTTCAATTTACACCTCCAAAATTATAATTCGCTACTTCTGCCCAGTTCCGATATATTGCTTGTCTCAATCGTCGTGGGACACCCTGTATCTACATCAAGATAGATATAATATTTTGTAATTCCCACAGATTACCGTGATATCAGTTAATTATTATCTCATATAGCATAAAGTTATAGCCTGACATCCCCTTGCAGCCAAATCATCGTCGCCCGCCCGCCTGCAGAAAAAAGTGTGTTTTTTCTCAGGTCAGTGGACAACATATTATGAATACTATAAATTTTTCAGTTTTAGAACCCCCCACCACCTAAATTTCACTCCCACTGAAAGAAGTAGAAAATGATCAGGAACCCCAAATGCGCCTAGAAACGAATATTGAGCTGTTTCTGTATTTTTAGTTTGTTCACTATTGCTGCGCCGCCACTCACACGATTTCTAAAAAGCATAGCGTTTTCCATCCTCGGCAAAGTAATAATACTGTGTCGAAATTTTCGTTTCATTAGTTTTCCACGTTACACAATACAGAACGATCCATATAGCAATACTTGTATGTATACAATAGGTACATCAGAAAGTTCGTTGGTTTCTGTTCTGTATAATAGTCAAAGCATAGTTTGGATCAAAATAAACAAGTATATTAAGCGGCTAGGTCTTTATTTCACAGTTCACTGCGATCACAATATAGATACTCCCCCCACCGATCGATGTGGGAAGTAAAAGGAAAGTATGTAATAAATGAAAGCAGGGAAGGTGATTGCTTCAGTATTAGTGAATTGATTTCTACCTTGTCTAATTACCTATAGTGAACAAGATAATCTTTTTGCGATTAAAATACTTATATGCCTATAATTGTTGTGGGAATTACAACAATTAATAAACTGTTTAATTTACTATTTTTAAGATATACGCATAATTATGTCTGAAAAAGTCACATTGGCGCCAGCGCTGCGCTTCCCAAATACAGGTTGAAAAAGGATACTGTCGATAGTAAAGAATTATGACCAGTGCTGCCATCCCGTAATGGCCAGAATTACTAAGCTATTCTCAGAGCAAAGAGTGAAAATGCCTATCCAGCTTAATTAACGTTTGTTATGACAAGTACACATAGATCGCGCCACTACATTTATTCTACATGCTGCTATCTACTGGCCGATAGCTTAATCATATGTTGTATGCTTCCTTCATTGCCTTTTGGGGATTTTATAATCTATAACTGTACGCTTTAACATTGTACCTATAGATGGTGAGCATTTTCGCGGATGCGTTCATGGCATCATGGCATGGCCGACACTAGGGGGTACGGGCAAAGACCTACTCTTTGGTACGGGCGTTCGTGATCACTGGGCACTACCTACAATCAGAGAGATTTTGAGCCACTAGGGACCTTTTGCACGTCCGTTTCTGACGTTATTTCACGTTATCTGCCATTTGTGGCTCTCCCGAAATAACCGAATAAACCGATAAAGTTGTACGTTAGCTACGGAAAGTTTACGGTACGATATGATTACGTGCGCAGTGTTACCAACTTAGCGGAATTTCCGCTAGATTTAGCGGAATTTGGTTTAGATTTAGCGGACAAAATTGGCGATAGCGGATAGCGGAATTTTTGACGGATTATGAGATTTTCTAGCTGATTTCAGCTGATTTTCATCATCATAGTCAGAATGTCTTAACAGACATGTTATGAACTCGTAAAATGCATTAAGTCGGAGCTAGAGTATTGCCGACACGAATATCATCAATAGTTTTGAGAACTGATTTTAGCTTAATAATTTTCAGATAAGTAAACGATAACTAGACCTATGAGGAAAATCTAATTTGCAAGCTTTCTGCCAGACTGGGAAGTAGAAAATGTGGAAAAAGATATATAAAAGTATTTAAATCCTAAAAGATATTTGGGCTTCCAGTTTGAAAAAAAGATAAATGAATTAGTTCAAAACAAACATATACGTAACAGCTGCTGATGAAAAAACAGTGAGAAAGATGTCGCGATTTCCTGATCGATTTGTATAACCAGTTAAAACAACGTTTGCCTGATAATATAAAACATTTCGAAAAAATATCATTAATTTCGGTCCAAAATGTACTAACGCAACAAAAAGATAATGGAAAAACTATTAAGTCTGCTACAGAATTTAAACATGCCCGAAAACATTATAGGTTTGATTGAACAGCAATACACCAACATAAATTTTGTTAAATGGGAAAATACTACTGACACAATTATAAGTTTTGGTCCGAAGTATGGCTATATCGGGACGCGAGTGGAGAAAACGCTTTTAAAGAAACATGTGGTACCTATAATGTTTTCTGGACCTCCCAAATATCACAGAAAAATACAGTTAATAGAACGCATCTGGGCATGGCCTGGGGCATACCTACGAAAGGATTTGATAGTGAAAGGGAAATCAATACCAACAAGAATGGCTTCACAGTGACCTAATAGTGAATTTTTCTAGCTCAAGTGACAATTTACAAAGTAAATTGAGTGTTCATTTAAGTGGAAGTGGAAGTGGCAGCAGGAAACAGGTTGCGTTTATTTTTATTTTGTAGTGTCTGACTGTGATGAAACAGACATCAGATGTAAGTGGTATTAGTAGTAGTAGTAGTTCTAAAAAGTATTTTTCTTAATTTATTAACCGAGATGAGCTCTTATACATATAAAATGTAATAATTATTCTGAAACTATAGGGCCACTATTTGACAGCTAAGCCACGTTGCCACATCTAAGGCTTCGGCCTAGTGTAGAGTCGGCCATGGCAAAACCTATATTGTTAGGCGTTTATTTGTTTATGATCACGTCCAATATTCCGCCGGCCGGAAGGCGCCTCAAAACGATATCTAAAGCTTATTGTTCCATTCTGAGCGTTTGCACAAAGTCTATAAAAATAATAAAAGAACACAGAAACACAGAGAGCCTAGAGCACGAACATCACTTATTCTACGCTACGTTAATTAAAGGAGCATGCAAATAGTCAAAATTGTATACACTACATAGCGTAACGTTAGAACCGCTTAATAACGTCAATAACCGTTAAAGTTTTACTACTGACACTTTGGAAAGAGTCGTGCAAAAGGTGTCTACTAAAAATGGGGACGACGCTATCCGTAAAACATTTTGAGCATGCGCAGTGTGTTTCAAATAACATAAGCGTGTGCCTTCTGTACAGTTTTTGTAACCGAAATCTGTGACGTGTATCGTTGCGTTATTTGACAATTGACATTCCATAGAATAGGGGGTGGAATTTTTTATATACTCCATCCTGAAGCCTTTGGTTACCGTACTTATTTTTATATATAGATTATAATGATACGTCACCAGCTCTTCAAGATAATTTGCATAATATGTATTTACTGTATAATTTTCTTAATAAAAGGTAGACAAGAAATAAATAGCATGATTTTGTCATTAGAGGTTTTAAAGAAATCATGGACAAGCATAATGGCAATAATTACGTTTATAGCGAATAAATATTGACTTTTTTCTGCTAATGATTGGTAAAATTGGAATTTTTGAAATTTGGGGGTGAGAAAAATACATTCTCAAATTTTCTTTATTTTTTATTTACTCAAATATATGTTACAACCACTATACATATATTTCATGTTATACATAAAATAAGAACATACCACACACACACAATAGAACAATATCTTTCTGGGCATTGTATTTAACTAGTACAGGTGAATTCTCATATAGTGAAGATTCCTAGTAATAACAGGCTTTTCCTCAATTTTTTTCAAAATGTTTTCATGCCATGTATCTGTTTAATAATAATAATATGTTTGAATTAAGAATTTGATGCACTTGTAGTGAGGGTTTCTGATACCCAGGGTATAGGCCAGGCACATTATTTGTTGCGCTCTTGTGTTTTAGTTATTGATTCTGTAAATATGAGTCTAATAGGGAAATATATTTTGGACAGACAATAACAATTGAAAAAGGGGTGCATAAGAGCATAGAACTAGCCTTTCCCTATTATGAACTGAAAATGAAATATCCTAAAAAATAAGTTCTGCAAACTGTAAATTTTTAACCATCTTTTAACGCACTTTCATTTTATGTAGCATTTTTTATTCCAAATAGGAAAGGTGCTGGGAAAGCTGGATGCACTTATTATTTTATACTATTTCACAATCTTAGTGAATTTCCGTTTACTAATATTCGAGGTGTCTCTTAATTTCCCCATGAAGAATTTTTATTCTGAAACACATTTTACATCTAAAAAACAAGCTCTTTGCATCATAATTTACATGTACATTCTTTTTCAATTTGTTTAAATTTGCAAGATATTCTATCAACGAAACATGCCAAACTTTTCAAATCATCCCATCGTAATTCATCCAAATCAGTATATCTATAATGTCCAGTCTTTCGGACATTTCTTCCTGGTCCTCATATTCTCAATGGGAAAATTTAGCACACTGAATATTTCTCCAGCAAGAACCTAGAAATTTAGATGAAACATAAGTATAAAAATATATTATAATATTCGGCTATAACCTGTAACTAAACAAGTAAACAAACTCCGCTTGTCACACGCTGACGTCACAGGTGGAAGCGAGACGGAAGATATCATGCGCGTGAGCATACCTTCTAAAGTCGTAGTATCATGAGCAGTACTCGTATGTATACATCGGAAAAAATTCTAAGTCCTTTGCTTTCTGTAATAGGCAAGGCAATGTTCGGACGGACCTAAAAAAGTTATTTATGTCGCCAGGTTTTCCTTCACAGGTCAGTGGACAGTCTATTATGAAAGCAACAAATTTTTCGATTTTACAACCCCCCCACCCCCCAACCACCCCAATTTCACCCCCACCCAAAAAAAAGTAGAAAATGATCAGGGACCCCTAAAACGCCTAAAAACGAAGTTTCAGCAATATTTAATTTTTTTTGTTTTTTGCTAATTACTACGACCCCACAGCATATCGCTGCCCAAATTTCATCACAATCCAGATCACGAGGACAGAAGAACGCGTACAGACAGACCGACAGACAGACAGTCAGACCGACGAAAATGAGTTATGTAGACATCATGAAACGCCCAAAAAGTGTATTACCTAAAAATCGAAAATTTTCGCGATCACAATACTCCCCTCACCTATTGGTGTGGGAGGTAAAAATACATAAGCCAAATTAACATGCCCATACCATACGTATTTTCAGTGTTGCCTGAGATGTTCGATGGCGTCCATCGTTTTAGATGCACTTATGCATCCATTCACGCGTGGATAAATCTGTCAGTTTGAGCATCTAGAACAACACTGAAAATAGGTATAGGATACGCGTGTGAGTTCGGTTTATGAATTTGGTCTGTTAAATTTGTGGTTATAATAAGTTACTTTGCTTTATTTTGCAGTTAATTAGCCTTGATTTTTAAGATCTATTTACATCGATTTTTTGTTACAATGTTTGCTTGATGAGTTCATATAATACTTTTGTGATCAGCTCAAATTGACGTTTAAAATAATAGTCAATTTTATACTGTAACTTATTTTTATTTGTTTCTCTTAAAAGCTCCATTATTTTGAAGATTGAATACAGCACTTATTAGCGACTACTATGCCACCTGGTGGTTGTTTTAGAAAGTCAAAATATGATTTCTAGTAGTTTTACTTGCGTATTATCTATAGAACGATTACTAAAACGATGTGATGCAGGATATATTCTTATAGGGCAGCAATTGTTTCTGAATCTCACAGCACACTTGTCATAATATTTGTTTTATTGATATCTCCGGTTTGAAAATAGATAGGAAGTTGAAACTTGCACTGACTTTTTAAGAATTTCATTCTCTATATATTTGCGTTAAAATAGATATAGGATACTATTTGAAATTTTCGTAATAATGCGTAATAATTGTTATGATGTCAAATACCGCCCTGTAGCTACTAAGTCAAGATAAACTTGGAAAATTTTTATGTAGCGAGTTATTAGGTAAGAATAGCTCTTCCAAACGAGGCCTAGCTTGTTTAATTCTGTTAACTTATACCAAAGTTATGGCCATTTAAAGAAAAACTTTTTTGACATTCCCCCACCACTACATTTTATAAGATAGAGTAAAAAAGTATTAACAAAATAAATCGAAAATTATCCTGCCTACATAACAGTTACATTTATAATATACCTTTACTTGCATATTTTTTGAGAAAAAGCCATATCTCTGATTGACCGCAACAGTTGCGCCCCCTAGTGGCCACTTCCGGAAGTTGAAAATAATTTCCAGCGATTTCTCTTAGCCGATTTACCTACCAGTATTTTTTGCTCGAAGTTATATGATTAACGGTTACCGAGATATTGCCGGCGTCCATCCTTATTAGGTCACCCTGTACATGATTTTTACGAACACCCTGTAGGATTACTTTAATATGCTATAATCCTCATCAAAATAAATCTTGTAGCAAATGTTTTTCCATTTTTACAGATATAATAGGTACAACTTCAATCAGATGTTAAGTGTTGAGCAGCTGACTTTCGGAAAGATGCCGAAGAAAGCACAAGGTTGTGGTCACACACACACACATACTTAAGTTGTAGGCAGCGCAGCGTATTAATATTTCTTCTTTTATACTTTTACGGAAATGAGCAAAAATATAGGGCACCGTTGGTATTCATGGAAGGCAACATGACCATGCATTACATCCAGTAGGCGGGAGAACCACGCATGCCCTGCTTTATATTTTGACGGTCCTCAACCACTTTTTCAACGAGATAATGCACGACCAAATGTAGCTAGAATTGCGTTGGCCCATGTTGAAGACGCTTTGTTGCCTTGGCCCCTTAGATCTACCGATCTTCAACTCATAGAACATATCTGAGACATTATGGGGAGAAGATTGCTGCGTTAACCCCATCTTCCTCAGTCACTAGCTAAAAATAAGCATGAGGTACAAGTTGCCTGGGATGAAATACCTCAAGAAGAAATCGGCCATCGTATTAATAATATGCTCCGACGTGTTTACGAGTGCATAAGATATCGAAGGTACAACTCATTATTCATTTTTATTTTTTCCAATGGTTGGACTTTTTTCTCCAATTTTGATCGATTATTTACGTAACCCTTCGTAATAAATTCATTAATTCTGGGTGTTATATATGTCACATCTTGATTTTTATTCATTATACACACCTGCCCTGTATTTTCCCGGAATGAACTGTATGCCTAGCCCGAGGCCTAGCCTAACCTCACAAAGTACCTCCACAGCCTGGAACATCGAAGAAGGACGGATGTTTTACAGAATCTATCAAGGAAGATATATACGAGTGAGCTCTCCCAGATAATAACACCAAGGGCCGTCCGAACGAGAAACACTAGAGAGGCTCTGCGAACTCATCCTGACCAGGTCGAGGTCCCTACTCCCCGAACCAGTCTCCTCCAGCATTCCTTCTTTTGGAAAGCTCCGACGTTGTGGAATGAGCTGCCGGGGTACTTGTCTCCCGACGGATACAACCTGCAGCGTTTCAAATCTAACGTGCACCATCTATATAATCTACCAAGGCGAAAATCAAGATATAAGTTGAGGATCGTGCCTTTATCGTAGGAAATCAAGGTCAAATGTTATGTCGATTGCATATCACACGCATTTGCCTGAAATACGAGGGTGTTTTGGTAAGTCCGTGGCTTTTAAAGGAAAGTTTCTAATTCTAATGTATCACACATGGGACTTAATACGACTGTTTACGTTTACTCAAGAAGACTGTGACTTTGCCATGTGGCACGTGGCAGCTTAGGTTGGACGGTAAAATGTGCCTTATTTTTGTACTTGGAGAATTCGGTTGATTAATTAACGAAAGTTCAATCACAGATAAGTTGATTTTTGAAATGGGAATGCCTAGCTTTTTTATACGATCGAATGTTGAATTTGATAGCCTTTCTAATGATATAATTTATAAACGACCTAGTGTAAAGAGGCAATATTATAAAAATTACTTACAACAGAACCAGAAACAACAGCAGTAACATATCTAAGTCAAAGAGAAGCTGCAGTATGACAGAAACGGATATTTCTCACAGCCCACTAGCTACTGCAATGTACTAGACACTGAAGAATTCCAGAACCATGAAAAATTTTGAATTGGAAGGAAAACTATCAACAAATGTTGCTGGCAGTTCAATATTTTCAGAATACAATTTTGCATCTACTATTGTAAAACGATATTCATTTCCGTCAAGCCAAAAGTAACAATATCTTCTAAGTTTTAAAAATTCTTCAGTACCTATTAACAAGATCGCAAAAAATGCAGAATAAATTAAAAACTGGCAGAAAATTTGAATCTGATTTATCGGTGTTTCTTTTTGGCGTTATTGTAAATAAATACTGAACAATTTTGAAAGGTTCCAGCAGAGTGGTCACTACTTTTGATTTGATGGAAATTACTACTCTTTTATAGCAGTTAATGTGAAATTCCATTCTGAAGATATTAAACAGCCAGCTCGCTGGTAATTTTCCTTTCATTTCCAAATTTATAATGGTTATGAAATCTGTCAATTTCTGAAGTATACTCTTATACTCCATCTATCATCACCTGTAGCACTTATCAAAGCGAAGTACGGTCTCAGTAACAGGAGTGGTTATTAGCTGCAATATGAAGTCGCTACCTCTGAGAACGTACCCAATTTTATGCATATCGTCCAATATAATAATAACAATTAATCGCGAAAAATATAACGTGTAAAAATCGATGAATAAACAATTTAAACGAAGTGACTGACTAGCGATACCAATGAGATGTCAGCATGGTGTGTCTACGTGAGATAAATAGTTTTACAGTAAGAGGTGATATACCTACACAATACGTTAAGAATAATTCTGGCTTTTTTGATACTAATTCAACTAATATTGTTGTTAAAGGTCCTTTCTTGTCTCCCTCCTTCAGTGACACTCCATTTTCTGCCATCCCAACCTGGTCGCATTATTTCCGCTCCATTAATCGAACAGATTCGGTATTAATTTAAATACAAATTTGCAAATTAATAGAGGGAGGTGGAGATGAGCTCGACGGCGCCCCGTAGACTGGAACCGATGGGCCAGAAGACATCGCAATGACTGCCCTAGAAAGGAATTGCTATTTTGATTATGGAAATTTTAATTGCTCTTTATAATGTTTACGGCAGCCGTTTATTAATCGTTGTATGATTCACAAGATGCGTGCATTTCAGCCAGCGCTACCTCATTATACAGTGCTTTGTCTCTTGGAGTTGCATACACAATTCAAACTAAACCATTTCCAGCTGTAGTTTATAGAATCAAACTACATTTCTAAAGCGCTAATTGTAGTTTCAATCAATTGAATATTCAAAAGCATCAGATAAATTTTCAAGAGTCAAATCAAAGTTCTAAGGTGTCAATTGTTTTTTCCAAATGGTCAATTGTATATTCTAATGTGCCTCAGGTCCGCGTCGACCAAAATAAACTAATACAGTATAGTATTTAATTTTTCCAAAGCTACTGTGCAAGTCCTTCATATCTATACACATGCATAATCTCAATGGCACTTAAAGACAAGGATAATCATTTGTACTCCCATTTTCTATATCCCAAATCTCGAATTGGTTCTGTACAGGGTGACCTAATAAGAATGGACGCCGGCAATATCTCGGTAACGGTTAATCGTATAACTTCGAGCAAAAAATATTATTAGGTAAATCGGCTAAGAGAAATCGCTGGAAATTATTTCCAAGTTCCGCAAGTAGCCGCTAGGGGACGTAACTGTTACGGTCAATCAGAAAAACGGCTTTTTCTCAAAAAATATGCAAATAAAGGTATATTATAAATTCTACCGGCATGTAGACTGAACAATTCTCGATTTTCTTTGTTAATCGTTTTTTGCTCTATCTTGTAAGATGTAGTGGTGGGAGAATGTCATAAAGCTTTTTATTTAAATGGTCATAACTTTGGCATAAGTTAACGGAATTAAACAGGCTACGTCTCGTTTGTTACCTAATAATCTGTTACATAAAAATTGTCCAAGCCTATCTTGACTCAGTAGCTACAGGGCGGTATTTGACATCATAACGATTATTACGCATTATTACGAAAATTTTAAATGGTATGAATTTGTGGCATCTTCAGAAGCTATTTCACTTCGGCGACTTAATAGCTTCTGAAGATACCATCCACTCGTGGTGGCGAAACGTCAAGCTTTAACGCTAAACGTCGGCGGCCTAAAAACGCAAGAACCACAAATTCATTGGACGATGGCCGCAAAAGCCTTTCACAGTATATTTAAATGGTATGCTATATCTTTTTTAACATAAGTATATAGAGGACAAAATTCTTAAAAAGTCAGCGAAAGATTCAACTTCCTAGCTATTTTCAAACCGGAGATATCAGTAAAACAAGTATTCTGACAAGTGTGTCGTGAGTTTCAGAAACAATTGCCGCCAGATAGGGATATGCCATCCGTCTAATCGTTTTAGTAATCATTTTATAGATAATACTCAGGTAAAAACACTACAAATCTCTATTTCTGAAACAACCACCAGGTGGCGTAGTAGGCGCCAATAGCAGCTGTATTCAATTTTCATAAGGAACTTTTAAAAGAAGCAATCAAAAACAAATTACAGTATAAAATTTTTTATAATCATTAAACGCCAATTTGAGCTGATCACAAAGTATTATGTGAATTCGATAGCAAAGGTAGTAAGAAAAAAATCAATGTGAATAGATCTTAAAAATTAAGGCCAATTAACAGCAAAATAAAGCAAAATAATCACATGAGTATACCATATCTATTTTCAGTGTTGCTCAGTCAGCTCAAACGGCCTTTTACTAGTGATTAAAATAATACTCAATTTTATACTGTAATTTATTTTTGTTTGTTTCTTTTAGAAGTTTCATTATCATAAAAATTGGATACGCACTTATTGGCAGAAAGTCAAAATATGATTTGTGGTGATTTTACTTGAGTATTATCTATAAAATGATTACTAAACCCATTAGACGGAGGCTATAACCCTATAGGGCGGCAATTGTTTCTGAAACACAGAGCACACTTGTCAGAATACTTGTTTTATTGATATCTCTGGTCCGAAAATCGCTAGGAAGTTGATTCTTTTGCGGACTTTTTAGGAATTTAGTCCTCTATATATCTATGTTAAAAGAGACATAGCATACCATATAAAATTTTCGTAATAATGCGTAATAATTGTTATTATGTCAAATACCGCCCTGTAGCTACTAAGTTAAGATAAACTTGGACAATTTTTATATAACGGATTACTAGGCAATAAAAGCTCTTTCAAACGAGACCTAGCTTGTTTAATTCCGTTAACTTATACCAAAGTTATGGCCATTTAAATAAAAATCTTCCCCCACCACATCTTACAAGATAGAGCAAAAAACGATTGCCAAAAAAAATCTAGAATTGATCAGTCTACATGATGGTAGAATTTATAATATACCTTTACTTACATATTTTTTGAGAAAAGCCGTTTCTCTGACCGACCGTAACAGTTACGCCCCCTAGCGGCTACTTGCGGAACTTGAAAATCATTTCCAGCAATTTCTCTTAGCCGATTTTCCTAATATTTTTTGCTCGAAGTTATACGATTAACGGTTACCGAGATATTGCCGGCGTCCATTCTTATTAGGTCACCCTGTACATGGATGTCTCTTACACAAAAAACTTTACGCAAATCAGCCACATAGGTACAGTAATCTTAGTATTGCGCTATGACATTACCATAAGGTTCGAACAAAATGCGTCTTAAAGCTCTTATAGTTTTACTTTATAGTAGGTACCTATGTCAAAGTACAAATGCATAATAGCATGCGACAGCCAGCGTACCCGAAATGGAGCAAATGCTTTAAAGAGCAGTTATCCACGATTTAACAAAGATTTATTTCTAACATAATGATTGCAGTATATTATTTTTATGATATACAAAAACTTACCCCAATGATGAGGATCCTTAGTCCTAAGGTGGGAATATGAGAAGTAGTCTCATCATGCCAAGAGGAAGTAGCGGCCTCAAGGAGAAGTGCCTCCAGGAAGAGGTGCTCAAGAAGAAGTCTTCACGGGAAGAATTGTCTTGCCAAGAAGTATAATTCCCTCACCAAGAAGAATGTTCTCACGCAAGTAGAAGTAGTCTCTCCATAGAATGATCTTGCCAAGATCTCTCCAAGAAGAAAGATGTTCTTAATTAGGACATAAATGCACACACAAATTAATGTATCTTACACAGTCACTTTGGTGGTAGAACAGCTCAAATTCTCAATGTGAAAAGGTAATGTTCGGTGAGAGAGACGGTGAGAGAGATTGCACCCCCTTACTTTTCAGGAAGGCGCAAAACAATAACTGTTTTGTATATTCTGTATTTATAAATTATATCAAGCGGTGTTAATTCCAGCTGAGAGAGAAAGTGGTACAATCGAACAAGTATCCCTTTCCAAGGGATCAAATTGTATCTCTAAGGCGTCAATTGTGAATTCAAATAGTCAGTTGTAATTTCCAAAGCATCAATTTTAAATTTAAATAGTCACGTGAATTTTCTAAAGCATCAAAAATGTAGTTTCAAATAATCAATTTTAAATTCTCATACGTCAATTGTAGTTTCAAATCATCAATTAAGTATTCAAAAGCATCAGATTAATTCTCAAAAGAGTCAAATCAAAGATCTAAGTCATCAATTATAGTTTCTAAGGTGTCAGTTCAAATGTTCAATATTCTACATATTATGCCCGAGGACCGCATAGACCAAAATAAATACAGTATGGTATGGTAAAGCGTAACAAAAGTATTTCGCATTCCTATATTGATTTTTTTAAAGTTATTGCTCAAAAAATATTATAATACCACAACATACCACCATATTATTTAAACGGAGTTTTTCATATGACGTTACTATTATTTGTCATTCTTTACCAAAACCATGTAAACAATATTTCTTATCAGTTTCTAGACAAAAATTCAAATGTATTATATTTACATAGCATACAAACTATATTATATTTGTTTTAATCATTTTATCCCTTTTGGTACTATAAGGGCCGATTTTATCAACAAGCATATTTAACAAAGAATTTAACAAAGCTTTTCTATTGGATGTTATTTAGCAAAAGCTTTCTATTGGGTATTGAGGGCTATGTTAATAAGTATCATCCAATAGTATTTCATCAATACCTATTGAAAACAAAACGTCAAAGCTGGATGACACTTTTGTCAAAGATATTTTAGAAATTCATGGATCAAGATCATAGCAGGATATCAGAACAAAGAGATTGATTTGCAAATTAATGCCACATTTTCCATGTTTACATTATAATTATTGTATAATTACTAATTGCAAACTGGGATAATTTGTGATAAAAGTAGTAGGTACCTATATCAATCACAGCAACTACCTACCTTATTTTATAATTAAAAATCCCACGTCCGTCAGTCAGATGGATTATATGAAAATACATACTTTAATGAAGAATCAATCTTTCATTTACTGGATGTATGTTTGTTATAGATCTTATAGAAGTATTCCCAGGTGCATTGTACATCAAATAGGGTTATACTTAATTTTAATTATAAAATGGCAAGCATTGGCGTTCTGGGGTTCTGGATAGGCAACCAGTAATGCACATGCGTTTTGGAAGTAGCTGTAACCTTTGAAATGTAACAAAATGCTATTTTTACCTCTTTTTACTATAAAACAAAGATATATTGCAGGTATTCATAATTATTATCGATAGTAAATTATTGTTTTATCCAAATAATGCAATGAGCGAATTTCTTCTCATCATAGCATTTAATACAGCATGAAACCAGCGATCAAATGGAAATGGAATCTGGAATCTGATTGGTTGAAATTAGCAATTGCTAAACTTTTGATCAAACAAGAAAATGCAATTTTTCACCGATTTGGGATGGAAAATCAGACTGGAAAAGATGCTAGATGATTTACAATGCTCGACTGTATACAAAGTATGTCATTTTTGAGCTTTTTGAGGTCAACTTCAAGAGAAATCAATCATTTTCAGAGTACTTTGACAGATGCATGTTCTTAAAAGGGCTGCTCTGATTGGTCAAAGTCTTTGTTAAAATCTGCATGTTGATAAAATCGGGCCTAAGATTTGTATATTATTCCTGTTTTTTGTAACTGAGTAGTTCAACTCTAAATTATCTGTAATTTTTAAAACTTGTTGCTACCTTATTGGTTAAGAGTAGCGCTAGCTGAACTTCGGCAATGAGATTTTCTATAGTTTTTGTTAAGATGTAATTGTAGCAAAGTAAAGACCACATTATTATTATTATGTTATTCATATCTGTACATACATAATCTCAATGGCCCGTAAAGGCAACGGAAATTATTGAATTATTTGGGATCCCATTGTAACGGTTCACCCGTTTTCAAAATTATTTTTATATTATTTACTTTGTTTACCATATACAAATAGTTTATAACTTCCATTATTAGCAATTATTTCCTCATTATACCAGTAACGTTTCCATAACTGTTCTCTTTTAACTTCTTCCTTTTCCCATCTCTATTTCTTTCAGCTGGAAATATTATTATATATTATACAATTTGCGCACACATTTTGGGAAAATCTAATGAGTGGTTATATGCTCTCGCTCTCTACCAATGTTTCCTTTTGTATCGAAACACATACATCTCCCCTTTGCATTTCTGAACTCAAATAGTGAACACATAAAATAGCTATGCCTCTGACAAGACAACCGAGGAAACCACCCTTCTTTGGGGTTCTATGAACACTTCTTTGGAGGGGCACCACCTTCTTTGAAGGGGCACCACACTTCTTTGAAGGGGCACCACCAAGACTCCTTTTGAAGAAAGCCAGCCTTTTTTGGGGTGCCACCATGTGAACACTACCACTTCTCTGGGGCATCACCCTTCTTTGGGGTGCGGATGTAACACCTTTGGAGCACCACCTTCTCTTCGGAAGGGCACCACGAGAACTACTCATTGGACTTCCCTCCGAAGCTAAGTTCTTTTTTTTTGAAAAAAATAGATAAAATGTAAATATGTACCTACTGTATTGATATACATGAAATAAATATTTATTAAACCATTGTTGTCCTGTTTTCATTTCTTGGCGGCTAGCTATAGTCACGCACACACGCACGTACCCGCACCCCCTTGTCTCATACAATCCGATTGAGCTGCTGGTTGCTATGGGCAATATGTTGGTTGGTGGCGCATCACCAATCAGCGCATTTATTGTTACACCATGTTCTGTATCTTGAATTGCTTCTGTAGATTCAGTGGATCCATTGTCAGTGTTGTAGATGTTTCTCACGGTCCTATTTCCAATCCTAAATATTTGACAAGGAATATGGCAAGAAATTCGCTGCTGTGTACTTTTACATCCAACTTATTCGAATATTTAGGACGAAATATTTGGGAAAATTGGATGTAAAGCTGCGCGTTGAATTCGCAAAAACATTAACCACAACAAGCACAAATCCTCGAAATAAGAAAGTAACCACAAATATCAGGCTAGAAAAAGATTACAAGCTTGACAGTTTAGGGATTATGTACAGAGTGTTAAAATGAGAACCATGGCATATTATTATTGTTATGTTTTATTGTATTGTATTCTGTACGTTATAACATACCTGAACTGAGTAATTTTTCAGGGTATTGTGATTCAGCAAGCAAGTTCTTGTAAGGTAGATTTGTGGCGTGCGACTCATACATTTTTAAAAGAATCGCCTCTTTCATATACTGGATTATTATTCCGGTGAACGGTTTTCTCGCAAGTAGGAACAGTTGGGGCTTGATGTCGGTTCTTTAAGACAGCTTTCACAATGTTGTGGGAAATTTTCAACAATGATGTTCACATTAAGGCCCGGTTGTACAATGCGAGCTTAAGCTTCGGCTTAAGGTAAGCCGACGTTAAACCACGTCAGTTGCAAAACGCCCATTGTACAATGCTGGCTTAGCCCCCCACTCCAAGCTTAACACGAGCTTACGTAAGCCGAAGCTTAACGCAAGCTTAGCTGAGGTTTAAACCTAACCTGATACAAGTGACATGATATGTCAAGGAGGAACCTTCAAATTGCTTGTCACTTTATTAGGTCATATTTTTTTAAAGATTTGTGTCTAATTTAACAAAGAGAGCAAATGAAAGAACAGAGACAGAAACGGTCGTTGCCGAAATTTGACACAAACTGTCATGCCTAACCAAAAAGGGTAATTTTTCAGATGATTATATCAGTACGTGTTGCTTCATTGATGCCAACTGTAGTGAATTTAATTATCAACCAGGTTTAACTAAGCCGACGATTGTACAACGGGTGTCGACATAGATAGATAGATAGATTCTCTTTATTTTAAACATTTAGGTTTACAATACATTGTTATTTATGACATCAATGTTCGGGACTGGCCCAGGAATAACGGGTTTTCATATGTTTATAATTTATGCTAGGTATATAATCACTTATTAATGGGATGAGGTGAGAAAGGTGGGAATAATGAGAATGTGTGAAGGTGGTTATATAAATGTTAGTGTAGGCGAGAAGTTCTTAACATCTAAAGGTATGACGGTCTTGGATGTTGTTGTCTCTTAGATGGGGCCATTTTTCTGTCTCTCTTTGTAAGTCCTGGAATAGCTCGTCCACCTAACCTGGTTGTAGGAAGAAAAACGCGATATTGTCCATGTCGTTGATAAGGGTTCACTTCTGGCTGTAGTTCAAGATCAAGATCTTCCATAGGTCTAAGACGGAGCTTATCCAGAGCTGCTCGGTGCATGTCCGAGACTCTTAAGTGGTAAGGGTCTCGATCCATCATTTCCCAAAGTGCAGCCGTGGGAAACGATCTTGGTAGGTTTGCTGCCATCTTGTATATTCTCTTAAGATGTACTTCAAGTTTCTTCAGATTCGTCCTGCTGATCCGAGGCAAAAGTGGTATAGTGCCATAACGATGATGGGTTGGATGCTTGCGTCAATCACTCGGAGTTTTGTTTCTATGCTAGTCTTAGCGTGCCAACCAATGATTGGCTTCAACTGCATGGTGGCTACTTGAGCTTTTCTCAGTGTCCCTTTGATGTGTATATTGGCACTAAGACGTTTGTCTAAATGGATTTCTAAATACTTGATGGATTTGGAGACTGGAATACTAGCATCATTTAGACGTAATGTCAAAGAATGTTTTCTAGAAAATCCAAAAATGGCACATTCCATTTTGTCGTTGTTACATTTAAGTTCCCTCTTTTGGTAATAAGCGAGTAACTCTTGAGCAGCCCATCCGATACGAGTTAGCGCTGTATCTGCGTTGTTAGACCTGCTTAAAATGCAAAGATCATCTGCATATTGACCGAGGAATACACCAGCAATATTTTGGGCTGGAATATCGGCCATGTAAAGGTTCCACAGTAGTGGTCCTAGTATGGATCCCTGTGGCACTCCAAAGGGAACTGGATTCCATGGTCCTTTGTCGTTGTTAAGCTTTCCTCTTATTTCGCGATCCGTGAGGTAATTCTCAATTATCTTGGTTAAGTTAGCTGGAAAGTTCATTATGTCAAGTTTGTTAATAAGCCCCTTATGGTGGATGCTATCAAAAGCTTTAGAGAGATCTGTAGTCAGCAACGCAACATTTTCTCGATGTTCGAGAGCATCTGCAATGTAGTTTGTGGTCCTCATAAGTTGTGTAGTAGTGCCCTTACCTGGCATGAATTCATGCTGAAACGACGGAATTAGCTTAGCTGCCTCAGGTTGAAGTCGACTATATATGATTCTCTCTAGGATTTTGCCCATGATGTTGAGCAGAGTTATAGGTCTGAAGGCTGTCGGGAGTGCAGCGTCTTTCCCGTGCTTATGAATGAATATGCATTCACCTTTTTTCCATCGTAATGGAAAACACCCCGTAGATAGACAGTAGTTAATGATATGCAGCAGTTGTAGCCTCGACGACGGGTGTCGACATTAAGCCTGAGCTTAGCTAAGCTTAGGCTTAATAAGGCTTGTGTTAAACCCGCATTTGTACAACCGGCCCTAAGACAAGCAATATATCAGAACTGGGCAGTAGGGAGTTATAATTTTGGGGTGTAAATTAGAGCAAATATAGTATCTTTACTTATTATTGTGTCACCCAATGAGGTATTTGTTTTTGGTCACGTGACGTCCGATTTAAATTTTTTAATTGGACACCCTGTATATTTGTGACTTTTTGTGTTCCTCCCGATAAAACAATTCCAACAAACTAGCACACTTGGGGTCTAAACTGATTAATTCAAGAGCTACAGGCACTTAAAGGATGGTACTACTACCATTGATTATAACAGGTATCCCAGCAGTTAAATTATTTTGGTATTGTTTCATAATGGTAGTGGTACAGTCCTTTAAATACCTGTAGCTCTTGAATTAATCACTTTAGACCCCAAGTGTGCAGTTTGTTGGAATTGTTTTATCGGGAGGAACACAAAAAGTCACAAATATACAGGGTGTCCCATTAAAATTTTTGAATCGGACGTCACGTGACCAAAAACAAATACCTCATTGGGTGACACAATAATAAGAAAAGATACTATATTTGCTCTAATTTACACCTCCAAAATTATAGTTCCCTACTACTACCCAGTTTCGATATATTGCTTGTCTTAATCGTCGTGGGACACCCTTTATATATGTGTTTTCCCTCTATAGTTACCACTTAACTGATACTTATGTGTATATAAAAATAAAAACAAAAAAAAAAAATTAAAAAATTTATAACCATGTACTGCGGTATAAGCTTCTGAGAGATGAGAGTGAATGTGCCATAAAATTGACTGCCGAGTATGTCTCGATTGTAGTTACTATACAAATGTTAAATACTACAAAATTACATCTAAATACTGGTGAACACTTACAGCCTCCCTCCCAGCCCTGTCCTACCAGCACTGCAGCGGCGTGACGACGCGACGCAGCGCGGCGTCCCGTTGGCGCCTTCTCCGATCCGGGGGTGCTGCGAGGCCCCCCCGCGGCTCCTCCGAAGACAAGTGACAGTCTAATTGTTTGCGGGGTTTCAATTACGTCGGACGTGCCCCTTAATTGGGCGTCAAACTGGGACACGATGGTCCGACGCCAACGGACGTCGCGTCGATGCCGACGCTCGGAATTAAATTATTTGTCCGGTTTCGTCGATGCCCGGAAATTGTTATAAATATCCGTCCAAGCAACGGGGGGCCAACCACCCATAGGGGCGGACAATCGCCTGGACATCCTAGGATTTCCTCTGTCCTGCGATGTTGCCAATTCTGTGAGCAGCAGATTGTTAATACTACGGCAAGTAACAGCGCAATTTTTGAACATTACCCTATGGTTGTCCCTCCGCCGCGCTTTGCTGGTCCTAGAATAAAAAATGAAGTCAAGTTCATTGACTCAGGACCTTCCACACATTACGGTGATACCAGTTTATTTTCCCATAGCATGAAACTGTAGTCTGGATTACACTTGTAACCAAGTTATCGCCCGCCCGTAAAAAAGGGTGTTATGGCGCTAGGTCTCTCTTTCACAGGTCAATGGATATCCTATTATGAATACAACAAACTTTTCAGTTTTACAATCCTCCATCGCCCAACCACCGCAATTTCACCCCCATCCAAAAAAGTAGGAAACGATCAGGAACCTCCAAAACGCCTAAAATTCAAGTTTGAGCTGTTTCTATATTTTTAGTTTTTTATTACTGCTACGCCATTACTGATACGATTTCTAAAAACCATACGCGTTTTATATTCTCGCCACAGTAATAATACGGTGTCAAATTTTTGTTAAAATCAATTCAATCATTTCCACGTTACATAATATAGAACGATCTAAAGCAATACTCGTATATATCAGAAAATTATAAATCCCTTGGTTTTTGTAATGGCAAGCAAGGCAATGTTCTAAAGGAACTTAAAAAGTGTATTATGCCGCTAGGTCTTTCTTTCATAGGTCAATTGGACAGCCTATTATGAATACAACAAATTCAGATTTACACTCCACCCCTCAACCTACCCAATTTCACCCCCACCCAAAAAAGTAGAAAATGGTCAGGAACACCTGAAACGCCTAAAAACGAAATTTGAGGAATATTTGAACTTTTTGGTTAATTTGCTAATTATTCCGCCGGCCATGAAATTTCCAGAATTATAGCAGCAATTACCTATTATGACCCCACAGCTATCGCTACCCAAATTTCATCACAATCCATGCAGCGGTTACTGACATTACAAGGCTAGAAAGATGCCAACTGATCAAAGTACAATATTTGACAATAAATAACTTAGACTATGTCATCTTACTTGACAGCTGTTCCTCCAGGCAGCCGATATATCCGAAACAACAGCAAGTAATACTTCTGGGATATTAGGATCACGAAATTGTATGTCTTATTAGTGAATGACAGAAAAGAGTGTAATGTCAAAACGAGACAATATCTCCTTTAGTATCCAACAACAAACAATGTGGAAACCTGGAAAAACTTATGGACCACCCTCTAGTTTCGAAAACGCCACATGTCGGCGACGACGTTCGACGTGGCGTTCCACGTTGACGACGTCGTGACGTGGAGATTTGATCAGGCCCATACACTGTCACCATTTCCTCCACGGTAATAATACTAATACTGTGTCACAATCAAGTTTCCAAGTTACACGTTAGAGGATAAATATTGATCAAATTACCCACAAGTACAAAATTTAAAGGCACCATTCAAATAGGCCCAAAACGCACACAATATCCTCAAAGTCAGCTGTTTTAGCGCAATATAGAGTATTTTATCAACCCAACAATTTTTTGGGTTTTCAAACCACCCACTATCCCAATTTCACTCCTTCCTAAAAACAAATCCGAAACGATCAGGAACTTCTGAAATGCCTAAAACAAAGATTGTAGGGATTCTGATCATAGGATCCCCTATGACAATCTTACATAGGGGATAGTGGTTTTGGAAAAAATGTGCAAGAACTCTTAATATTGCTCCGAATACTGTTAGTGGCTATATGGTGTGACAATATTAGGAACAAGTAACATGGTGGAATGTTTTCCTTTTTTTAGTTAAAAAAACTTATAGTATTAGCAACACAATCTATGAAACATCACCTATGGTCATGTACCTATCTACATTCATGTAGGAATTCAAAGAATAGTCAGATATAACTGCACACAGGCCATACGTAATGATTACAACCTTAATTTTTGATAACTTAACCACACACCTGCCACTAAAATAAATACTGTAACTGTACATATACAGGGTTGGGCTAAAGTATGGAACCAAGCAAATATCTTTGAAACGGAAAGGGCGATGTTGCTGAAAATTTGCAGGTAGATGTATATAGTGCATCCGAATACAGTATGTTAGCTATTAATGTACTTCCGGTCTAACCGGAAGTGCCGTCAACTTTTTTAATTTAAATGGGACACCCTGTATATTTTTGCAGATTTTAATTCATCAATTTTTTCCGAATACGTCCATAGTGGGTTTAGCATTAGTTTCTGTAAAAACGGGAAAGATATAGCTTCTTCATCATTTCAGGTGTTTAAAATGCCGGTCATTCAAAGTCGGTTTTGGCGATCGCATGAGAACTCACAAAGAAGTGTGTCAACTTTTAATGATTTACGTCCCGACAGGGGTCCTATAACACGTTTGACGGTGACTAAAAAAAAAAAACAAAAAAAAATACCTCAAACGGGAAGACCGCAGACCGCCACGGACGAATTTGTGAGACAAATTTTTTAAGAAACAAATACTAAACCCACTATGGACCTATTCGGAAAAAAATATGAATTAAAATCTGCAAAAATATACAGGGTGTCCCATTTAAATTAAAAAAGTTGACGGCACTTCCGGTTAGACCGGAAGTACATTAATAGCTAACATACTGTATTCGGATGCATTATATGTCACTACATCTACCTGCAAATTTTCAGCAATATCGCCCTTTCCGTTTCAAAGATATTTGCTTGGTTCCATACTTTAGCCCAACCCTGTATAGTATTAGTATCTAGTAGGCGTTGTTCATAGCTCACGGCTGGAGAGTTATCCATGAAAAATAATTCGTGGTGTTTGTTTATAGGTAGTATTACCTGTTTAAAGGTAGTTAGTAATCGCTATATAACTTGATGTATTGACTCTGATCTAATAATGTTAGTTAGTGTGTAATTCTTCGATATCTCGCAAGATGTACCTGATAGAAGAAAATCTAGATAATATAGAATTACAAATTTTTCTTAAATTCTTCTAGTTTCCATCATTGATATCTATTTAACCCTGAAATATTTTTGGGATCGGTTGCGACGTTGCCAAGTTATAAATTATTTTTCCAATTTTTTAAACAAGCATCCCCGATTTTAATTTATTTTAAATAGGATCCTCTACCTATTTTTATTGCAATGAGCTGCGCATGTCGAATTTAGTAAGATCTCACAATTTTAAAGTTTTGTTTCTGTTAATTACTGAGATAGGGCAACACCGCTTTTTCAGTAAACGGTACCGGAACGCTTGAATATTTCCAAAACTGCCACAGCTGGAGAGGTGAAATTCAATACTTGGAGGTTCTTGAACATACAGAATTCAAAAACGCTAACATCAGTGTTGTCAGATTTACCATTTTTACGTTAGACTTCATAAATAGGGCATTCCATTCAAAATTATGACGTAAAATTGGTAAATCTGGGACACTGATGTTGGCGTTTTTGAAGTCTGTACGTTCAAAAACCCCAAAGTATTGAATTTCACCTCTCCAGCTGTGGCAGTTTTGGAAATATTTAAGCATTGCGGTACTGTTTACTGAAAAAGCGGTGTTGCCGTATCTCAGTAATTAATAGAAATAAAATTTTGAAATTGTGAGATTTTACTAAATTCGACATGCGCAATGCATTGTAATGAAAATAAGTAAAGGACTCTATTTAAAATAAATTAAAATCGGGGATATTTGTTTAAAAATTTGGAAAAATAATTTATAACTTGGCAACGTCGCAAACGCGAAAAAAATATTACAAGGCGAGATAGGGTATAAGGGTATTTCGATTTAAAATAAAAAATACAGGGTGTTACATTTAAAAAAACAAAGTAAAATGACCTCCAATTTGACGTAATTTAAAATTCTGTCAAAAACACCCTGTAAATACAAATTGCCGGTAACATCCAAAATAATATCCACTTAATATTCAAGTAACCCACTGTATAATATTATTGAGAAAAGTTGAAGGAATATATCAATTGGGACCTTGCAAATCCGGAATTTAATAGAAAATAAATTATAACTTCTCGACGTCGCAACCGATCTCAAAAATATTTTAGGATTGAAGAGAGATCAATGATGGAAACCAGAAGAATTTAAAAAAGGTATAGTTCCATATAAAAAAATCAAGTTTATCACTATCCTACTTTCCCGCAACAAAATATTTTTAGAATATGCGCCTTAAGTAACCAAATAACTTTTGTATTTGACATTTTCTTCTAGCAGGTATACCTTGCGAGATATCGAAGAATTACACACTAACTGGACACCCTGTAGATTTACGTATATTTTAGCAGAAGGTAGTCATAAAATATGCCGACTAGTTAGGTAAACAAAGACTTCCAATCACTAGGAAAGCGGCATAAAAAAAGCGACTTTCAATTCCCAGCTTTCGTAGAACTATGCCTCTATCATCAGGCCCAAAAAGTTAATGACAAATTCAGTATACATTTGATAGTAAAGAATTAAGAAATGACTTACAAAAATCCTGCGAGAATAGCGCTTGAAGGTATGAAAAACCAATTACGTATATATATATATTGTCACGACGGCCTCTTTTTCTTCAGCCAGGGAATCAAACTCGACGTAACTTTCACCGTTTTACTTCAGAACTTAATACAATAACTCTTAACCTTATCTCAACTAGATCTCAACTCAACTGACTACTGCCACGCTACTCGTGGTGCCTTATATACTTCATCGAACCATCTAGAAGATTCCAGATACCCAGATGACATTCGAGAATGCCGATCTGTCAGTCTAGAAAATTCCAGATGATTCGATGACGTTTACACATCAAAAAAAATCTAACCTAATCATTGTGAAAGAAACATTAACAAATCCAAATAAGCAATGTAATATACAGGATGTTACACTCTTCCCCCCTTAGCGTTCGGCGTCCTCGATGAACAGTTCGCTTCGATCCTTGTATGGCCACAGGCGATCGCTATGGACGACCTTCGGTTTTCCACTACCCATACGTATCCTGTAGACTACGTCGTTGAGGCGCTTCATCACCACGTAGGGTCCCTCCCAATGGCGTTGTAGCTTCGGACATCTACCCCTTCTCCGTCGTGGATTGTAGAACCATACCAGATCACCTTCGACGAACTTTGGGCTATTTGCTTTGAGATCGTATCTGGCTTTCATTCTGTCGCTGGCAGACTGGATGTTTCCTCTAGCAGACTCATGGATATCCCAGAGCGTTTCCTGAAGCTCGCTCACCCATTCGCATGGAAGACGGCGTTCCGTTTCTGGGGGTGGACCAAGAGCTAAGTCCAGAGGCAGCCGTAGTTCTCGACCAAAAATTATCTTCGCTGGGCTCAACCGAGTTGACTCGTTCACCGCTGATCTGTAGGCCAACATTCCCAGAGGAATCTTCGTATCCCAATCAGACTGATGTTCGTTAATGAATTTTGATAGGTAATCCAGGATTGTCTTGTTGAAGCGTTCCACCATACCGTCGGACTGCGGATGAAGAGCAGTTGTTCTAGTCTTCCGAATTCCGAGTTTTCTCATCAGCTGTATGAAGACTTCCGATTCAAAGCTTCGTCCCTGGTCTGAATGTAGTTCATTAGGAACTCCGAATCTGGACACCACGTGTTCTAAAAGAGCCTGTGCCACTGTGCCTGCTTCTTGATTGGGCACAGGAATTGCTTCTGGCCATTTAGAGAAATAATCCATTACAACAAGCAGATACTTGTTCCCAAGGCTGGTTTCCGGCAAAGGACCCAAAATGTCTATGGCGATTCTCTCAAATGGCGCTCCAACGTTGTACTGCTGCATGTGTGATCGTTGACGAATACTTGGACCTTTTCTTGAGTTGCAGACGTCGCACGTGGAACAGTAATTTTCAACATCTTCGCGACAGCCAACCCAGTAAAATCTCTCCTTGATTCTTTCCAGGGTCTTCCTGATGCCAAAGTGACCCCCACTGCTACTATCATGTAGTTGTTCCATAATTGCTTTCCGTAATTTCCTTGGTACTACAAGTTTTTCTTTAGCATGTCTGCCATCAGTATCCTCCCAGATTCGATACAGGAGGTTACCCCTTACCTTTAGTGAGTCCCATTGTGCTAGGTAGGCTTTAGTGATGGGACTCATAGCACTTATTTCCTGTTGATTAGGCTTGATTCCATTTAATAGCGAATGAATAACTAACCCTAGCTCAGCGTCTTGTGACTGAGCTTGCTTGAAGGTTTCTAGTGAAATCTTGGTTCCTTCCAATTCAAATTCTTCTATTCTTAATGTGTTTATGTCGAATTCTCGTTGTTTCTCTTCTTTCGAGCAGTGCTTACAGTCTTCATCACAGGGCCTGCGTGACATAGAATCGGCATTTCCGTGTTGCTTTCCTGGACGATGACGAATTTCAAAGTCATAGCTTTGAAGGTATTCAATCCATCGAGCAAGCTGGCCTTCTGGATTCTTGAACTTCATTAACCACTGCAAAGCTGAATGATCGGTTCTCACGACAAATCTTCTTCCGTACAATAAATGGTGGAAATTTCCGATCCCTTTCACCACACTGTACAACTCTTTTCGTGTCACACACCAGTTTTTCTGCGCTTTGTGCAAAGTTTTACTGTAGTATCCAATTACCTTTTCGATGCCATCTTGTTCTTGAGATAAGACAGCTCCAACAGCATATTGGCTAGCGTCTGTGTCCAAGTAGAAAGTTCCTTCCCTTGTAGGATGAGCTAGTATCGGTGAGGTGGTCAAAGCCGTTTTCAATGCGTCGAAGGCTTCTTGGCAGATGGAGTCCCAATAAAACTTATTACCATTTTCAGTTAAGGCAAATAATGGTTTGGCGATGGTAGAGAAATCTTTCACAAATCTGCGATAATAACTGCACAGTCCCAAAAAGCTTCGTACCTCATGAGTGTTGGACGGTACTTTCCATTCCTTCACAGCCTGCACCTTCTCTGGATCCGTCCGGATTCCGTCTTTGGTTAACAGATGTCCGAGGTATTTTACTTCCCTTTTGAAAAGATGGCATTTCTTAGGGTTTAGCTTCGAATTCGCTTCCTTAAGCCGCTGGAAAACTTGTCTTAGTCGGAGTAGCTCTTCTTCAAAATCCTTTCCAAACACAATAACGTCATCGAGATATATCAGTGCTGTCTTCCAAGATAAACCTTGTAGTACAACATCCATTAATCTTTCGAAGGTACTGGGTGCATTGCATAGACCGAAAGGCATTACTGTAAACTGCCATAGCCCAGCACACGATGTAAATGCCGTTTTCTCTTTATCTTTTTCATCCATTTCAACCTGCCAGTACCCACTTTGCAGGTCCAAGGTGGAGAACCATGAAGAATTTCCAACTGCATCCAAAGTGTCGTCAATTCTTGGTAAAGGGTATGAATCCTTTTTGGTCAAATCGTTGAGCCGCCTGTAATCCACACAAAACCTCGTTGATCCGTCCTTCTTCCTAACAAGGACTATCGGAGAGGCCCAAGGGCTAGATGATGGCTCGATTACTCCTCGGTTCTGCATATCTTTTACCATATTCTGTACTTCATCAATCCTAGATAATGGAGTTCTTCTTGGGGGCTGCTTGACTGGCTGGGCATCTCCTACATTAATTTTATGACGTACCAGATGGGTTCGCCCTAGGTCATCATTATTTTTAGCGAAAATCGAATGAAATTCTCTTAGTAGCTTCAGGACCTTCCGCTGCTGTTCGGGTCGCAAATGCTCACAGCTTCTATCATACAAATCTTGAAGACTATCTGAGATTTGGGTGAAGTCACTATCATCTTCTTCTTCCGCGCCATCTAGCCTTCGTATCCATGCTACTGGTTCTAGTCTACCCAGTGGCGTACCTTTCTTGATTTGTATTGAATTCCTGGATACATTCACGGCCCTTATTAACATATTTGAAGAATCCGTTATTGTTCTGGCTAATAAAATAGGTTTATTCCAACCTAGCGTAGGATCTGGTTCAAAAACGCATGGGGTAAGGTTATGTTCAAGTGCCTTATGTGCATATATGGGTATAACAATCTCTTTCTGTGGTGGTATTGTAAAATTCCTTGGTGCCATAACGTTCATTTCCTCTAGCTGAACAGCTCGGCAGCTAAATGAAATCTCTTCTGAATCCCCAATGCTTAAGGTATTACCAGTGAAGTTTATTACGCAGCCAGAACTCTGCAGAAACTCAGCACCAAGGATGCAATCATTTGTGACTGAAGCTACTAAAATGGGATGCTTCTTACCGAAACTGCCAATGCGAATCTCTAATTCTTCAACACCCAGTACTGGTATACGGTCTCCATTAGCGGTCCTCAGCAACATTCTATCCGTTTGCGTGGTTCTGCTTGGGAACTTCCTTCGAATTTCTTGGTATATGTTAGGGCTTATTATAGTCACATTTGCTCCGGTATCGACTAACATCTTGCATGGTATATTTTCTATGTAACCTTCAACTACTGGACTCTTCTCAATTTTATTAACTTCAATTTCGATGACCATGGGGCTTTCGTCATGATGGCCAGCCAGTTTTTGCCCCCTAAAACTGGCCGGCTCTAGTTTTCCGACTCATTATCAGTATTAGTACTAGCCTCCCTTGACTTCTCTGCCACCTGCATGCGACAGCCTACTCGAAGGTGCCCCTTCTGCCCACATCTCCAGCACGTAAACTTCTCAGGTCCTTCTAGATTTGTGCGAACTGGGTTTCTTTGGGAGGTACCACCTCTTCTTCTTGGAGTGAACGCTGTCGCCCTGACTTCTACTTCATCATCTTGTTCTAAAGAGCGCACCCTCCGTGTCATTCGCGTAGCCTTTGTGGCAGCCTCAATTTCTAGAGCCTTGACCAAAGCGTCTTGTAAGGTTCTGGGACTAGATAGTCTTACGATTCTCTGGACGTCAAGGTCTGCGATTCCTTCGACAAACTGACGAGCAGCAACGTATTCCTGTGTCTCGATGGGACTGCTGACGAATGCTCGTTTAGCTAAGCTTTGGACTTCGTATGCAAATGTGGTTAAATCTTCCTTAGCTTGTTGTGTCCGGTTATGCAACTGGCCATGCAACAGCTCTGTTAAGTGTGCATCTCCAAAGCGTAACTTTAGTGCAGATGTTATCTTATCATAGTCACGTAGATCTGATGAGCAGAGATTTTCCAAAATAGCTGCGGCAGAGTCTCTAAGCATGGATGTCAGCACACAAGCTTTTTCTTCATTTGACCAGTTATTCATACGTGCGATGTTTTCAAATTGCATATAATAAATGTCCCATGATGTTTTGCCATTATATGGATAGGGCTTTGCTACTACGCCACTGTGTCTATCAGGAAAAACGGGTGGTTCAGCTGTTAAATTACGCTCACCTGCACTAAACCCTCGCAGCTCCTCTCTGACCATTTCTTTGACCTGATCTTTCATCTGCTGTAGCTGTTCCTCCACGTGCTTCTGTGATGTCACTAGCTCTTCCACCTGCTTTTGTGATGTCGCGAACTGTGTCTCTATTGCACTAATGCGTTGGTCTTGAGTTTCTAGTGCCTGGCTTACCGCTTGCTTCTGCTCCTCCAGCCTAGTCATCACAAGTTCCTGTCCACTCTTCAAATCTGCGACTGCCTCGTCCTGGTGTTGCTTTAGCTTTTCTTCTAGGTTTACGACTGCCTCATCCTGGTGTTGCTTTAGCTTTTCTTCTAGGTTTACGACTGCCTCATCCTGGTGTTGCTTTAACTTTTCTTCTAGGTTTACGACTGCTTCGTCCTGGTGGTGCTTTAGTTTTTCTTCCAGGTTCACGACTGTTGCTTGCATATCTGTTCTCGTTTCGGCTGCACTTCGTTCTAAGCTAGCTCTCGTTTCCGCTGCACTCTGTTCTAATCTGTTTCCCATTTCTTGTAGCATAGTCATCAATGCATTCATTTCGGATGCCATAGCTCTGGTTATTGGCATTAATGGACACTGTACTCACTTCGTCTTTCCTTTTCCTGGCTTGATTCGATGAATAATCCCACTTCTGACACCAATTGTCACGACGGCCTCTTTTTCTTCAGCCAGGGAATCAAACTCGACGTAACTTTCACCGTTTTACTTCAGAACTTAATACAATAACTCTTAACCTTATCTCAACTAGATCTCAACTCAACTGACTACTGCCACGCTACTCGTGGTGCCTTATATACTTCATCGAACCATCTAGAAGATTCCAGATACCCAGATGACATTCGAGAATGCCGATCTGTCAGTCTAGAAAATTCCAGATGATTCGATGACGTTTACACATCAAAAAAAATCTAACCTAATCATTGTGAAAGAAACATTAACAAATCCAAATAAGCAATGTAATATACAGGATGTTACACTATATATATATATATATATATATATATATATATATATATACATGCAAATAAGCCCGACATAGTCCTCCTCGACTACCAACAAAAGACGATGTTCGTTATCGAGTTCTCGGCACCCGCCGAGGGGAACATCGTCTCTAAGGAGGAGGAAAAGCGGACCAAGTATCAGGAGCTCCTCGGACAACTTCGCAGGCTCTGGCCGGACTACACTGTGAGTCTGCTAGTAATGGTCATTGGATCCCTAGGTGGTATGAGGGATACGCTGCTCTCTGCACTGCGCAAAATGCCGGTGTGCCGTGCGGCGGCGCACATCTTAGCCGCCAGAATGCAGAAGGCAGTCATCCATGGGTCCCTCCGTCTGCTTAGGACGCACGATACGCGGACCCAGTGATTGCTCACCTCACGGTGTGAGGAGTAGTCGCTGGGGAATGGAACAGCAGCCCGGTGTGTCGGAGCCCGGGTTGCACCTTTTTTGTTTTTGTTTTGTTTATATATATATGTGTAGAACGATTACTTCCAGGACAATTTTTCAGGTAATCCAGATAGTGCCAAGACATTTTGTTATTTCCAAGACGGTCTTGGAAGATTTTTGTGTAGATCGTATAGTTCCGAGACATCTCAAAATGTCTTGGAAGTTTTTTGTGTCTAACGCATAGTTCCAGGTCCTATTACGTGTATGTAAAGACTACTTCCGGGACATTTATGTCTTGGAACAAATTGATATTTATGTGCTAGTTCCAAGACAGAGTTCGGTTTGATGTAGAAAAAATGATATGGTTGAGACTATAAACACCGTCACCGTCAAATGCACAAGCTTTCTTGATAACTTTTTCCAAACAGAGTTCGGTTTGATGTAGAAAAAATGATATGGTTGAGACTGTAACCACCGTCACCGTCAAATGCACAAGTTTTCTTGATAACTTTTTCCAAATGTTAAAAAAACATTGGTGAAATTTGTATCAAACACATCGGCGAAAATTAGTGACTTGAATTTTGCTGTTAGGGAATTAGAGATCAGAAGCTTTCGTCCAGAGGTAGTAAAATAACGCGATCATCATACGATCATATCAAGCACAATTATTAAGACTAAAGCAATGAAAATACCATTGTTTTAAAGTTAATGTTCCTAGACCCATTCCACATACATATTTATGCTTACAGGTGAGACTTGAGCAAACTGAAGTATAAAAACATCATAGTTCCAAGACTGCCTTTTTAGTAGATTCAAATGCTAAAAAATGAAGACGTGTCATTTTATATATTTTAGTTAATTTTTAGTTGCTTTGCCACTGCCAGTGGAACTGACGATATGACAACAGTAATACTTTTTCGTCACAGAGACATAAATGAAGGTGTATATGATTTGAAAATACATATTTTCATATTCTTGGGCAAGGTGGTGGTGCTACTGATCGCCTTTATGACGACCCCCGCAATAACAAGGACCATTTGAGGTGGATGACGGAACTGAAGTATGACCTACTGAGCTGCTACGAGAGCAGCAGCCAGCGCCGTAGGAGGTACATGTCCCGCGTGCATGGGAGGTGGTGTCAAATGCATTCAGAGCATAGCACCAGAGTTTGCGGAACTATGTATCTTACCTTCGGGGGTAGGTGCGGTTTTCGGCTAACCGAAGGAACTTCTCACCTTTACGATTTTAGTTCGCGGTGCGATGCGCCCTCCCCACTGCTTCCAACGAAACCACTGCCAAGGGAACCCAACCGCCTCCGCCTTCCAAAAATGAGCGGGGAAGGAACATCCTTCCTCCGATCTTTTCCCTTTTTTCTCTTTTATTCTTTTTGTACCTTTCTTTTTTCTTTTTTTTTTCTTTTTGGCCACTTTTCTTCTCTTTTTTGAACTCTTTTTTATTTTTTAACATGTTTTTTGTATGTGTGCCTCTACTTCCCGTTATATTTATTTCATGAATCTCCTTTTTCCTATTTTTCTTTCTATTTACCTTCTTTTTTTTTGGGCTTCTTTTTTATATTTTTTCAAATTGATCCATTACAAATATTTAGCCTTATATGGCTGGCAATAGTGCTCCACATCGTCTCTTAACTTACAGTATCAACAAGATTCAAAACCAGAGAATCCTGGAGAACCTCTCACACATCCTCCACCACAGCCGCTCCCCATTCATTCCACGCTTGCACACCCCTTTCGTTCACCTTCCCGTTTACCCTAAGGTTCGGTCTCTGTCCTAACCCCAGGTTTTCTATCATTTCTCTCGCATTCACCCCCTCCGGCTTCTCACACTCGTCCCGTACATGCTTCGCACTCTCCTCTCCTCTTCCGCACTCACACACTACCGCTCCTGACATCAATCCAAACCTACGTAGGTACGCCGGAAAGTTCCCGTGTCCGGTAATCAGCTGACCTGCCTTGAAAGTCAGAGGCAGCCGATCCTCTCCAACGTCCCTTCATACCTCGTATACCCATCTCCCTTTCTCACTATGGTCCCATATATTCTGCTACTCTCTCATTACCCGTTCATTAATCTGTTTCCAGAAGGCGTTCCTTTCAAATCCCCATTCAGTATTCCAGTCTATCTCTTCCCTCTTTCTAGCTTCTTTCGCTGTCCTGTCAACCATGCGCATCAAGTCAGATCACGTTCACTCTACACCCATCTGCTCTTATCTTACCTAGTATTTCTTTCATCTTCATCCTCACTTTTCCTTTCGTGCCTTTCCCATCCAAACTTCGCACCGCTACCTGTCAGTCAGATATTACCGTGGCCGGCAGCTTCCGGTTGTCATGGAGGTATTGCAGGCCCCTGTATATTGCCGCGTACTCTGCTATTAGGGAGAGGTAATGCCCTCCGCCCTCTCCTCCTGCTGGTCAGCAACATACACGTTTCTCGCAACAA
The DNA here is from genome assembly GCA_951848785.1 of Callosobruchus maculatus. Classification (NCBI taxonomy): domain Eukaryota; kingdom Metazoa; phylum Arthropoda; class Insecta; order Coleoptera; family Chrysomelidae; genus Callosobruchus; species Callosobruchus maculatus. The sequence goes on along the minus strand of CATOUR010000122.1, from coordinate 2,181,125 downwards.
TCATTCCGATTCCGACTCTCTCGTTTTTTACAGTTGTATCCACGTACACACAAAACTCATCTTCCGTTATAGGCTGTCCCTCCATCCTTACTTCCCATTCAGGATGAGGCTTGTCCACACCCATAACCTTGCTCGCCTTCATTTTCTCGCCTAATTCTTGCCTTACACTCCACCTTTCATACGCCTCAATGTCCAAAGGTCTAGTCCCAGTCAATACCTCCAAAGTCTCTGTCGCCACCGTCCTATATACTCGCGCAATCATCAAGCCACACAACCTTTGGATCGCACTCAATTGGCTTGTCACCCTACTGTCCCTAGCTCTTTTGCCCCAAATTTCACAGCCATACAAAAATCCATTGTTTAACACCCTCTCGTATATAAGTTTAGAGACCTTCTTCTTTAACCCCAACTTTCGCTCAATAGCTCCCCTGAGCTTCCCAGGCTATTTCCCCGAACTTCGCCCGAACACCCTTGACATGCTCGATGAAACTCCTTTTCTTGTCTATCGTCCGGCCAAGGTACTTGATTACTTCTCCCATCCTCAATCTCTCTCCTTTCATACGGACCACCGGCTCCCTAATCTTTCTCCCATTCTCTACAAACATACACTCCGTCTTTCTCGCATTGTACTCTAGCCCACACTCACTCTCCCATTCAATACATTCCTGTTCGATCTCCCTCCATTTGCCCTCTACCTCTTTCACCGATTTTCGCCTAACAATCACCAACTGATCATCCGCGTATACCGATACAACACACTCCTCCTGCCCTCCGCCCCTACTCCACTTAGCCTTCAGTCTATACATCCTTCTCAACCATCCTTCATGTTCGTGCTCCAGCTTAGCCTGCCCCTTCGGCGACTGAAAGGTCTGTTAGTCAAGCTAAAAGATCGCCGAGAAAGCCCTCTGGGAGGGAAATCGACGGAGTCGTTTTACCTGGGGACTTAAGTGACCGAAGGGCCTTGCATAACAACGAGCGGCCCTTCAAGCTGGCAGATTTAAAGAGAGACGGGGACAAGCGGTACTGGTTATTGTCAAGCAACATTTTCTTGACAGTATATGGATGTTCATCGCTGCACTGATTACTCTGGCGACAGGCCTGGAGGAAAACAGAATGTTTTCTGACTGACTTGTCCTTTTGCATCTCGGTACTGCCTTTGTCCGTAGCGCTAAAACAAGGGATAAAGTTGTGGCACGCCAAATTACCGGAGGCACAAGGTCGCCCATTTGTTTTACATGGATGACCTGAAGCTCTATGCCTCTGGACAACGAGATTTACAGCAGTCGCTGATGGTAGTGTAGGATTACAGTCAAGCTATTGGTATGGAGCTTTGGACAGACAAATGTGCCACGGTTCATCCCAAAGGATGACGTTGCGGAGATACTGAAGATGAGGAACAGCTCGTTGACGGTAGCATTTGGCGACAACTGCATGCTGTTATCAATACTTATACCTACCGTGGAGTGGCGCAGCGTCATGCCCAAGAGGCAGAATTGGTCAAAAAGTATCTCTGCCGTAAGTATTTGCACCGACTCCGGCCGATCTGGTTATCAGAACTGTTCGGCAAGAACAAAGTCGCTGCCACAATTATGCTTAGGGTGCTATTGTTATTATACAGCAGGAAAGTGGAAGGGCTGGGACAAATTGACATAACGACCAGCAAAAGGATGAATTTGGAGAGAAGTCTACATCCTAGGTTGGTAAAAAAAACTTTCCTTTTTAGGGCAGCAACACGGGCAGCCGAGTAACTTAGCCTCAGGCTCGACTTCACGCGGAGGTATCAGCAGTCCGTTATGGAACTTGCCCCACACAATCATAATTAAACTAAAAACTACTGAAGCCTAATTGCTTTTAAGACTTCACAAAGATAAGCCAATGCACAGAATCTTCTACAAACATTTAGAAGAGCACCGTTTGTATGAGCAGTTGATCTTCTCCCTCCTAAAGTCCAGTGAGTTGAAGTCGAAGAAGACTGTTTCAGACATTGATGAAAAACCAATTTTATTTCCAATATTTGACATTTGACTGTATCATGAAATCCATCTAACCTGTGTTTTTGACAGCAGCGTCACATATGACAACAATAATAAACAATTCACTAACACTATACAGTATGTTACACCTTTCGTAGTCGTTAAGTTTTCTCAGTTTTCCAATATTCTGTATGATCTTCCTTTGATTTCTTCCCGTAAGAACCTTCTACGAAGTAACAGAAAACTTATAAAAAAAGATGGATGAAATTGGTAAAGCCGTTCTCACGTGTGCTAGTCCGTTGGAATCGTTTTATCGGGAGGAACAGAGAAAGACATTAATATACAGGGTGTCCCTTTGAAAATTTTGAATCGGACGTCACGTGATCAAAAACAAATACCTCGTCGGGTAACACAGTAACAAGAAACGATAGTATTACCATATTTGCTCTAATTTAAACCCCCAAAATTAGAATTCGCTACTACTGCCCAGTTCCGATATACTGCTTGCTTCAATCGTCGCGTCGCGACGTGGGATAGATACCCTGTATATGTATGTAGGTCTTTCTGATGTAACAATGAAAGATGAACTATATCTTATTTTTTTGTGGCTATTCTACATTCTACACGAAATAAAACTAGGTAGAATATGTATGTCCAGAAGTGGGTATCAAAACAAATAAATCACTCACTGGGGCAGTGACGAAGTGGAAACGTGGAAACTACTGAAATATGAGCCAGCTTTGGGAGCTAGACTCACACGCATAAAATCAGTAGTGCACCCAGGGCCCAGGGTTAACAAATTTTAGTTTCATGAAACTGCGTCTTGAAGCTGCCCTGTAGCCAGCCTAAAACTAATTTGCCCAAGTAAGCTGTCAACATTACTCGACTTTGTTCCATCCAGTCAGTAAGGTGAATACCTACAATGTTGGATATGCTAATTTGTGGAAATAATTTCAGATACAGAAATAATTATTGTAAACAAATTATTGCTTTGCTTTTTCATATTTACGTATGTTAGAAAAGGGAAAGCAATTGAAATTTAAAGAAACACCTTGGCCAGATCCAGCAATTGATTGAAAAATGGATGAGCTATAAAATGTTATCTCAAAACACGTGTTCCTCCACTGAAATCGTACATTTTAGATGGATTTGATCTGGCTTGGGGACCTTGGGGTATTTCAATCAAACCGAAACATCTGGCTTGACATCCATCGGATACAGTTCAGTTATAATATTTATAGGATATGTTTAAACAAAACGATAAACGGAAAGCTGTTATTTGTGCTGTTGTTGTTATTTCGCAACATGTACAGAAAAAGATATTAAATTTGCCGAAAAACTAGTGAAACGAATTCAATCATAGGTATGCTATTGGGTATGTGCTATTGGTCGAATGGTCAAGGATACATGGATACACCTAAACAGCTGTTAAATTTCAAGCTCCAGGACCTCCGGAATATGATATTTGGTGCTACAGATTCTGTGTCAAGAAGGCGAATTCAATCTCCAACGTTCTAATTAATAGAAATATGTCTAAACAACAACAATGCATACCTTTAAATGAAATAATAACAGTTTGTTGTAAAAAAAACTAAAGCTATATTTACAGGCAAACATTACGTATCATTATTTATCACGAAAACATTAATATGTGGTTATCTGACATGAAACACTCGATTTCAATAATAAAACTTTTGATTTTTGTGAGGCTGAACAATTTTGGTGACCACTTCCCCTAAATATTTTTGGGGGGCTAATTACAACTCTGTCGCTGGTTGAACCTATGACTTAACCCACCTCTGGTTAGTTTATAAAATCCATCAGAAGCCAGATAAAAAAAAGCGAGGGCATTTATAGAAACTGCACTGTATTGGTTTGTACGCTTGTGACACGCATATTTCCAAGACTTGCACTACTTGCAGTAACAATCGACCTTACTTGGGATCATCTCGTATTGTGTAAAAGATTTACTATTCCGAAAATTTGGCCGTACTTTTGTAATGCTGCCACACACTATAAACAGCGTTTGACTCTGGACGTCTAGACTCTACTTCAACCTATCTCTGAATAATTTGGGAAAGACGAATGGAGCGATGTTTACGGTTTGGTGAATGGGATGTGTGCAGTGTTTCTAGCACCAAGCATCCAAACAGATACAACACTACTAGTTACATGACTTGTTAGGTATTTTATTAACGCGTAAGTCTCGCTTGTTGGACTGTTGGACAGTGTCGTGCGAATTAATCCCAGGAAGCACGACGTCTTAACTAAGCAGCCACCTTTGAAACCATTGATCCTTTTTCATACAGTTTTCAGCTAAGCAGCGATAGCTCAATATATTTTATAAATTCTCTTGAGAACAAAGTGAAGTGAACATATCAAATAAGGATTATGCTGTTTTATATGTTATCCGCTGTTATATACAGTAAAAGTTATAATTTGGTGCAATTAGAGCACTGACCCACTGACAACAGTGACAACTAGAGTAGCATGTATCTTCTTAATTCATATTTCCTTTTCTTTACTTTTTACAACTCGTCATGCTGTATTAGCACATCATTCACGAATAACAAAAATTAGAAGTCTGATGACAAGTTTTGTATTTTCGAAAATCCATATGCCTCTAGGTCTGGGGCTTAAATGCAAACTTCTTGCCTGTGTTTAACACACTTCCAACAACTTCATGGTACCAATGGATAACAAGGTTAATTATAGGGTAACTTTTAAGACTAATTTATTTTTTGGCAGCTGCTCATGGATTGACTTTTCAACATATAATAGTTTTTAGACTATTTCGAGAAGTTTTTGATATATGATCACTTTCTCTCAGTCTGTAAACGCAGCATATTTTCTAACAACTAATACAAAAATTCCGAAAACTCGTAAACTCGACAATAATAGGGCTTGCATTTGTAGTTCTGTGTTTTAATAAAAATCACTAAAATTTAATATATCTTGGAAACTATTGGGAATTGGACATGGGATTATATTTATTAGCTAACCAGATCGACTCACCTCCTCAAAGAAATATATTGAATAACTAATTACCCTGCTATAATTTCTTCTTGAAGATAGAGTATCTTAAAAACACAATTAAGCACTTTTTACTGGTAACCACTTTAATAAGTCGTTTAATAAATCATTTTTACCTATCTATTTATAACTTTTATTTGCTCATAAAGGTTAACCCTGTGAACAGCTGGTTTACTTTTGTGGGTAAATATGACCCAAAAATTGTGTCAAATTTCTGGATCAAAGGGTGTCACGAGAAACACCTTATTTTCCTGGACCAACAAAGAGGAATAGTCTGTTATGTGTTTCGGGATATTATGTAGATATACATTTGAGACAAGCATACTTCCAAGACTTTCAGTCACACGAGGTGCCAGTTTTGTCTCAGCTTAACCTCTGTGTGGTGTTAGAGAGAGAAGATGAATATTACGAAAATACATTACACCAGTGGCGAACCCCGCGGCACTTGGGGGGGGGGGGGGGCGCAAGGCACTGTAGGGTCGTGTGCTGATGCAAGGTGGACGGTGTATCTTGCGTTGATTTTTTTGTTTTGCCAACGCGCTGTCTTGAATATATAATTATTAGTATTGCTAGCCTGATATATTTTCATATTTGTTACTATGTCGAATTTTATCATATAGGTAGTATGATTTTATACTTTCTTATAGAAAACTTCTTAACAAGTTATGATCATTTACAATCTCGGATAGCTATATTTATTTGAGCGACTGAATACTTGGATGATTTGATACTCGCGAAATCACGTATTAAAACATGCTTTGTTAGGAAATACAGGAACAGTAGTGATATATAAAATGATGTGTTGTTTAATGATTAATTTCCTAATTTCCCAATTTCCTAATGAAAACTTAATATCCATCTCGCCCATGCTTCTCAAAGAAAACGTCGATTGTCGGTCACGTTTTGATTGGATTTTTAGGTGATTCAATTCACATTAGTTATACATATTTAGGGGGATGGTCCAGTTGGTCCAGACCCCCCTCCCCCCGAAATGTTATATAACAATCCCTCCCCTCGCCCCGTCCAACGGTAAAGAATTATTTTCCTCAAGTCTCAATAAAGCAAAATAAAATTAAAAGGTCCCAATCGTAATATCGCGACCCCCCCCCCCCCCGAAACTAAATCCTGGATACGTACCCGTATACGATAGTTAATTTCGTTCTTGATTTTCGGAGTTTAAAAAGCATTTACAAAACAAACACATTTTTCTTGTCCTCTTATATCGAGATGATAAATCAGGAAGGTTAGGGTTAGTAAGCGTTATCCAATTCCAAATAAGTGCATACTTGTAATAATTATATATTTAGGATATGGAATCATTATAATGTTTTTGATTTATTATAATTTTTTATTTCAATGACAACACGGCGACACCTCAGAGTCTACAAACAAAAAAATAATGGCAGTGGATCAGGTCCCGGCAGCAGGGACCTGAAAATTACAATCTAAATCCCGGCAACCAGGATTTTTTACATTTTAGTTTGAAATCCCGGCATCCGGTATTTTAATTGTAATTTTGAGGTCCCGGCTGCAGAGATTTTCTATATCAGAAAATAAATCCCGGCAGCGCATTTATTTCATCAAAAATTTTGCAATTTTCAATATCATTGTGAGTTATACTTAAATGAAAAAAAAAACAACCAAACAACCATTGGTTTTATAGTGAAATTATGCATTACCTTTGGAGAATGAACAAATGAAAATCTACGTTAGATAGACAAAGATAACACTATTTACACAAATGACTATATAAGACACGTTTGTACAAAATAGTAAGTTTTTATTTCATTTACAGGCTACAAACTTTCAGTTATTATTTAACATATGAATACAGTTTTATAACATTTATTCTTTGTTTATTAAACTAACACATCCGACAAAACCAATACTTCTGTTTAGGTCTTCTTGCCAGAGAAACACATATCAAATGGTACCGATTCAAGCAGCTACTACATCTGATGAAACTTAAGTGACTCTTCAATAATCTTGTTGTTGATAAGATCCGGTTTGTTTATAGTCCTGTGTAAGGAAACTCGTTGAGGATATGTTGTCAACTTCATTTGTGTCTTTGATAATCCAGGACAATAATAGTTTTTCTTTTTTATTGTAATTAAATTGGATGAAAGGAATTTTTTTAATAGCTTTTCTTTTCTTGGGTACACCCATTAATTTCATGAAATATAATTCTTTATAGAATTATTACCTTGTCTTTCTGATACTCTTTTTCCCTTAATCTTTAGCTTTTGACCCCCATGTATACAACAGCATTTGATGTAGTAATACTTTAAATTCACATTAGCTATCTCTATAATATGTGGTACACGTTTTTGGGCAGAAGTACCTAGAAGTTCTATTATCTCTCATCCAGTATTCGGTTAATATTTGCTTTTTATGCACTTTATGAAATCTCCAAATGGATTAAGCTCCAAGTTTCATTTTCACCAGTAATAATAGTAAAAACTGAGGTTAAAACTAAAAACACCATTCACCAGAGACTGAAGGTAAACAGAGCATGAAGATAACCTCAATCGTCTTATGTGGAAATGCCGGGTGCCGGGATTACTTTTCTAATGTAAAAAATGCCGGTTGCCGGGACCTAAAAACTACAATCAATATCCTGGCTGCCGGGACCTGATCCACTGCCAAAAATAATAATTATCTGTGTGATAGTGTGATTCTTCCGTGTGTTCCCCTTGGCACGCAGCACCGCTTGACCTTCGTTTATACCTGCACTCCGCATCAATGGGCGCAGCGGCTTCCATGTGATTTTTTATCATAACGTACATACTGATATCCGGAATATACAGGCCAGAGAAGTGAGCAAATAAAGTCACTCTTTTATTATTTTCCCATAGCAAGAAGCTATGGTCTGAGATCTCTGAGATAATTATGCAACCAAATCATCGGCCCGTCGGCTGAAAAACATACAACTCAAAAATTCTGGCAAATAGATTCCTGCAGCTCTCTTCCTAGGAACTAGCACGACGTGAGTTTTTATTCTGCAATCTCCAACAGTATCAATCTAAGGGCAATGAAGAGTGTTGTACAGACTACAGATACAAAAAATGTCGGGGTTTCCCAGTCACCCATTTCCGAGAAGCCATCCTACCTTGACCAGTTCTGAATATTAAAAAAACTAAAATTGAAAATGAGGAGAGATCGCTAGATTACCCAAAAACAGAGTGTGAACGGCTTTATAGTTTCGTTTTTAATTTGGTTTTACCGTCACTAACACAATTTTCAAAATTTATCGATCTACACCATGATACACAGTGTGGTTTAGAAATTTCATAGCTATCGGTATAGTGCAGAACTACACACATTACAGAATTATCTAGAACAATTATATTAAAAAAATGTCTAAGGTAAAAGGTATATTATGTTCTTCCTTTACAGGGCAATGAAGAGTCAACTACAAATATCAAAATGTTTCACCTCCAAAACCCTGTACCCCTCAGCTACCTCAACTTTGTCCCCTCTAAAAATATAAAAAACAATCAGGAGGCTCCAAAGCACCTAAAAACGTTTGAGCTGTTTTCATATTTTTAGTTTTCTAATTATGCCTTTGCCACCACTGACTTGAGTTCTAAAAACCATACGCGTTTACCATCCTAACCACGGTATTAATACTGTGTCAAAATTTTAGTGAAACCAATTCAATAATCTCCAGGTTACACAATGCCGAATGATCTAAAGCAATACTCGTATGTATCAAGGATAAGGTCCTTGGTATGCATAAATAAAATTTCCTTGGTTTCTGTAATAGGCAACGCGCTGTTCGGATGGATCTAAGAAAGCATACCATGTCGTTCTTTCTTTCACAGGTCAATGGAGGCTATTATGAATACAATTTTTTCAGTTTACAATCCACCACCCCCAACCATCTTGATTTCACCTCCCCCCCCCCAAAGTCCAAAGTGATCAGAAACCTCTGAAACGCCTAAAAAGGAGGTATGAGATATATTTGAAATTTAGAGTTTTTTGCTAATTTCCCAAATTAATGCAGCGACTCTCCAGCAAATCGCTAGCCAAATTTCATCACGATCCATGATTACTGAGATTACGAGGCTAGAAGAACGCTGACAGACAAACAGACAGACCGACCACCGACAGACACACCAGCAAACTGACAGATTATGTTGTGTAAGCGTATCATCTCATAATTGAACATCTTCGCGATCGCTAAACTCCCCTCACCTATCGCTGTAGGAAGTAATATGTCAAATTTTCTCTTAAAGTGGTTACTAGTAAAAAGTGTTAACCTGTATTTTTGAGACAAACTATCTTTAGAAAGATGCCTTAAGCTTTTAACTATAAAACGGCGAAGATTTCGAAAAATTAAGGAAACGTAATTTAACAATAATAATTGCAAAAATAATCTACGATTATTTTGGTACAGAATACGTCGTTAGCATTTCAGAACGTTTCATCAAATAGTTTGATTAATATTGAAATTGTTTATCTCACAGAGCTTTCTTTGCTGTGTTATTAGCGTCGCAAGTAGATTTTACAATAGTGCCCTAATTTTTTCCTTATAAATTAATGAAATAGCTTTTGCTATTGAGTTTACACAGTTATTATTTCATATGCCTATGACTATAATCGAAAAAAATTGTTCTAGAACAATTTGGAACAGAGTTAGCCATCTTTTTTAATTTACAGTTCCTTTGTTTCTAATAACTAAGGAACATAATTTCCGGCTTTCAAAAGTTGAATATTCAGTTTTCATATGCAAGTTTCAGAAATCCTTGCACGTTATCAAATGCCCCTGTAAAGCATTCCGTATGACGCTCAAATGTACTTTGCTTAGGCTTAGTATAGGTGGTTAGAGAAATCTTAAACCTGTGCTCTCCAAAAATTATAAACATAAAATTCAAATTATATCGATCTATGATATCTCTAGAAATTATTGACGGACTTGTTAATTTTTCTAATTTGTGTGTTATCATACTTTTTTGCATTATTAGAGGAAGTAAAGATTCTTGAACACCTAATGATGTTATAAATTATTTTTTATTTATTTACACGGTTGAATAGATATTAAATTATAATAACTAAAGAAAAAATCAAAACACATCAGTGCAGCCCACAGATACATCTGAATGCGATATTTCATTTTCTGAGCCCACGGGTTTGAAGGTCATCCCAGCACCTAACCTAAAGCCAAGTCCACTTGAACTATACTTTGAAAGCTTTAGAGGGACATTTGGAAACGTGAAAATATTTTTGAAATTGTTACAAGAAAATATACAGGGTGATTGTAATGTTTAACTAGAAATATAAGCATGTTTCTACTGCTATGTGTGCATGGTTAATTATTTGGCAACTGTTTAAGATGAATTCATTGTTTGGTAATTTGATCTTGGGAAGCTTTTGGTACGTGATCACCTTCTTTTCGTCCATAATGACGAAATAGCATATTTTTTAAGGACTAATATACCAAATTTATAAATTTGACAATAAGGCTTTGTTTCATAATGGTTTTTGTTTGTAGTCCTACATTATGATAAAAATCACTAAAATTCAATTTTTTATCATCATTTTATAACTTAAGGCATCTTCTTGAAGATTGTTTGTCTTAAAAACTCTTACAAATCAACTTTGTCATTTTTACTCGTTTATTGATAACCCTTATTTGCTCATAAATCCTGCTGGTTTACTTTTGTGTGTAAGTTTGACCCAAAAAACTTGTCTCAAATTACTCCATGAATGGGTGTCACGAAAAAAAACCTTATTTTCCTGGACTAATAAAGAGGAATATACATTTGAGGAAAGCATACTTCCAAGACATTCAGGTATTCACACGAGGTGGTCACCCCCGTTACAGCATGCATGGTGTCATAAACGGATATCGGCAATATAAGCATATTCCAGTGGCGAACGCGGGAGGGGGCATGAGGCACTCTAGAGTCGTGTGCTTATGAAGGGTGCAAGGTGCGTCCATGGTCGCCTTCAAGGTCAAACTGATTGTGTGAATCTGTGAATAAAACCATGCATTTTGTGACAGCATGCAGTGCTGCCAACACTGTTGCTGTCATATGATTTCGCGGTTTTCGCAAGATTATATAATTCGCATTTTTGGTGGCCTTTTGACAGTAGTATTGTCGCTACCCTATATGAAAAACATGTGATCATGAGATCAACAAGTTTTTTTCCGACAAAAGGGAGTCCATGATATTTCTTTTAAAAATAAGAAGGTAAACTGCCAATTACAGAATATCTCGTTATTATTTAAATTATATTCAATTCAAACTACTAATATTTTAAACTATATATAAACTGTTATATATAAATATAAAAAAACGGCGCCATTATGGGTGTGAAGTCTGGGCACAGATGCGAAAACAAAAAAGTATCGATACCGGTACCAATTCGACATTTCTTGGCCAAGTGTGGGGGCGGGTTAGAATATCTCCCATCGTATATCCTGCGTGTCGTAAAAGGCGACTAAAAGGAACACCGAACTACTGTCGGTATAAGCAGTAACCTCTTCTCAACCAACAGCTTCGGGTGGACGAGTTGAGAAGAGTCAGGACACCTTCTTGTCCTTGGGGTGAGAAATTGCCCCGCCCCTAAAGGCGGATGAACCAGTAGATACGGCATGAGGATGCAGAAAGCAAATGGGAAACTACTGCATTAAAGATCTTAAAGATATCCCAAGAGAAACTCGTAAAATGTGTAAATGCATTTTACGAGTTCACAACATGTCTGTTAAGACATTGTGACTATGATGATGGCCAAGTATAGAGCTTGCACGCCAACGAATGCGCGTTTGGTTCTTACGGACAATTTTAAGTGATATATTGTTTGTTATTTTTCATGTTGTTATTCAAATAATATAAAATAGGAAATATAATATAATTACTGATTATTTGCAAAAAAAATGAAGAACGTCTTTACATTGTGGTTAAGAAACTTTATTAATAAATATATAGGGAAGAATATCAGTAGGTACGTTTTTCGTACATGCACAGCACGATCGTGTTTTGAGATGTAGCGAAATTTGATCCAAAATATGTACTGAATTCCAGAAAAACTATCTAAAAAGCAGTTCAAATAAAAAATCATCAATAGGTTTGTATAAAATTTAGCTAATAAGCGTGCTGGCTGATCAGCTATTTATTATACATCAAATCAGTCAAGTCGTCTCAATCGATCCCTAAAAATGGTGTCCGAACATCTTTGAGTACAATTTTATTTGTAGGTTATATGTACTTACCTTACGAAATCATTCGAAAGTCTACAAAACTTATTTCTGCAATTATAGTATTTGTTTTTGCAATGTTTAGCAGAACATACATTACCCGCACATTGTTTATCCATTTTAAAATCATACACGATCACATCGCGTATACAAAATCCCACAGCGTACGCCTATGCATTTTATCTCAGCAATAAGCAAAAACGAGCGTCGACCTTGCGTCATGCGTCAATGGTGTTCACCGACGCATTTGCCTCTTTTGACAGATACACATCCAGAGGTATTGTGCTCATTGTTTACTGTGCTGTGCTATATGTATACATGTCGCTTTAAAAATAGTTATTGTAATATGTCAAAAATGGAGTAATACATTTTTGAAAATTGTATCAATACAAATGCTACCAGATTAAATTTTGTATGTAATACGGATCATAAACAATCATTATGGCCCACGCCGCCGTGTTACTCACGAACCGTTGTGATTCTTATTGCATGAATAACTACTATGACACTAAGTTGATGGTATAAAGGCATTAGTGCATACCTCGCTATGCGTGAAAGTTGATTTTCTCTATTGGCATATATTTTATTCACCTCAAGTGCGACTAAATAGTTATTTCCGTTTTATTAAATTAGTCAGAAAAATGTATACTATCCCAGAAAAAATCTGCAGTTTTTTCTAATCTGTGATTTAATATCAGCCGTACGAATATCAAAGTTGCAGCGCTAATACAGTAGCATAACAGGGAAGAGTGCTGTTTCTATTGGACGCTTTTTGCTAAACTATCAAGACACTCCAATGCAAAATGGTAAAAAATGGTATACATTTGTTCTCTGATATCTAGCAATACAGAAATAAACCAAAATTCTCAGTCTCTGATTGTAAAAGTGTCCCAGAAGTCACTTTAAATGATACTAGTAAAATGTCCCGGAAATCAGTTTAATTGATATACGCAGCAACTATTGTATACATTGAAGAAAATGACTGATCAATGACGATTAGAAATTATATATGCCCTAATGAACCAGGAATGTACCATATGTATACGATATTAAGGATTATATAAAGTGTCTTGGAACTCATCGTTAGACACACATATATATATATATATATATATATATATATATATATATATATATATATATATATATATATATATATATATATATATATATATCAAACTTCTCTAAGTTTGATAGACCGAGACCTCTGTCTAGGCTAGGTGCTAATTTTTTCAGCTGTATATAGGAATGACCTTATAATATAATAATATTTTGCATACAAACACATCTTTTGTTTGTGAAACCTTATAGGAATAAAATTGAAACGATTAATGGTATAGCAACCAAAATCCTTTCTGGAAGACAATGCTTCCTTTCCAAACCTAGGCAGCCATTTTAAACATTATGCTTTCCAAAATACCATTTCTCAAGTTTGCTTAACTTCAAAAATGACCTTACTCATTTTGCTTGTACTGTATTATACAGTGTACACTCAGGTCAGAATAAATGAAGAAATTCTCGACTCAGGACTGAATCTCGAATTCCGAGGAAGCGGTTTTAATTTAAAGTAATAACGAATAAAATTCCTATTCATCTTTGCGAGAAACTTTTTTCAAGAGGGGTCTCTCTCTAAGAACTTCCATGTATATCCGAATGAATCCGGCGCGGCGTCGCGTTATCAAAGAGAAAAGTTTCTAAACCGCGGAAATAAGTCAGAAAATAAGTGGGAAACAGCAGCAGCAGACAAAACGTTTTCTTTGATTGTTGTCTCCATTACCGGCTTCACCTTGGGGCTGGAAATATTGCAGACAGTCGAGGAAATTAGTGAGAGAAAAGATGGTGGAATGTCTGTGCTTTCCTGAACTATAGTTTTAAATTTCCACGGATGTGGTGAAAATAAGTAAATAATTTTGGTACCGGAAAATATGTTTTTATACCACCACTAGTAGTAGTGATAAGGAGGAGAAGCTAACCAAGTAGGCTGCCTTTGGTCCTTTTTGCCAAACCCACTGAAATACTTAAAACACTAAAATCCTACGGCCTAGAAAGCTCCTTGTCGGATATCTGAACCCTGAGGTTTGCGATACATCTGCTATACATCTACCCAGGAAGTGGAACCTCCCAGCATCTGGAGCAGATGGGTTCCCTACCACTCTCATGGGTGACAAATGCCTATTCACACGGCAGTGGCCAGTGAGAACCGTCCATCAAAAGGTTGAGCTTGCCTTTATTCAGAAGCCATATCATTCGGCCCTCATTAGGCCTCGCTATGAATCTTTTAGCTTGCCTGCAGTCTTTTCTCTCTAATCAGGCTATCGTCAGTTTCTTGTAAACTCAGTAGTCCAGGGCAACATTGACCTGGCGCTTGCTAATTCCTAGTATCGGTTCTGGGAGCAGGGGTTGCCGGCCCCTATCCTAGCTAAACGGTCCGCTCTCTCGTTACCCGGTATACCAATGTGTCTGGGGACCCACAAAAAGGTCACCCTCTTGTGGCTTGCTTGTTTCTGAACGGCAACAGAATATTGTTGAGACAGAGCTGATCTGGCCTTCGGAGCCGCAACCACTTTCAGAGCACTTTCAGATATACACGTGATGTTCTTGTAACAAAAAAAGTTCAAACGAAAATTGAATGGTGTTTTGAAAGTACGATGGGGTTTATCAAACCATGCTTTTACAACTTTTTTTTTTGTATGTCAACCCTTAATTTTCACCTCAGTTTTTTTTCAAATAGCCCCCGATAGTTTTTCCTACACAAATTAATTTCTTTTATTTTTTTCGTAAAGTTAACCATACGATGAATAAAATAAGGATTTGTTTGAGGCGTAATATTTTTTTAACAAAAACTGAAAAAATTTTAAATAAAACGAAGTGAGCCTTTTGATGGTACTGAATGGCCTATCATGCTTTCGAAACATTTTTTTGTACCTCAACCCCTAAGATTCAATTCAAAATTAGAGGCGTCAAACAGATTCCTATTTTATTTATATTATGCTTCTGATTTTACGAAAAAAAATAAGTTTGCCTTATTAAAGGTACCACATGACTTGAAATAAAATAGGGGTAACATTTAAGTAGGAAAATCTATGGGCTCCTATTTGAAAACAAAAGGATGGGGATGTGGTTTCAGGGATGAAGTACAAAAAAAACGTATTGACTGCATGGTATGATAGACCCTATATTTTGGAGTCCTCCATCACCCTGCCTCCCCCCCAACACAACTTTACCATCTAAATCTGTGAACAATATCTCCATTAATCAAACATTATTGACCCCCCTCTGCAGATGTCGCGTTAACGTTCGATGATGCTATTCAGACACCCATTATAAAGAATACAATTTTTATCTACTCCCACTAAGTTAACCACCCGTTACCAAACTTCTTATGAACAGGTTATATTACCTATTTTTCATAACTCACGGTCCAGCCGTGGGTTATGAACACCGCCTACTGGTTATTTTATCAGTACTGATCTCTTGGAAATGCACAGGATTAAATTCATTTGAATGGATGCTATAATTAACTGCAAATGTCGCAATGAAACGTGAAACGCTAATTCGAAAGGTGACATATATTTATTTAAGTGAAAGATAAGTAAGGTTAGGTTGTCTCCTTCTTCTTCTATTAGCACATTATGTTGACTGTAATGGAATCTGGCTCTTGGCCATATTACAGTGCAGAAAGCAAAGCGTCACTTGTTATGCACCTTCTTAATCAGAACTCGAAAATATCCTCATAATTACATAAAAAGACGAATACCGCGTATTGAAAATACTGAAATGAACGTGTTATAACGGCCCTAACCTAAAATCGAATCAGCTGGCTAACAGCCGCCACGAGACTCCAGGTTAAGTTGTCAATATAAGGTGCTTTCCTTTTACATCTGCACTAACTCCGATCATTTAAAAATGAGACGGCTCAGCTCAGTTGGAAACCTCATAGCTCAGATGAGTTAAAGGAACGTGTTTGTCCAGTTAAATGTCATTCCTCGAAATTTTGTGACAGATTTAGATTCAGAAAACAAAAGGAAATTACATTGAAATGAGTCATGACGTCACAAGTGAGAATTATCAGATAAAGCATGCAAAAAGAAAGCACCTATAATGTAATATCGTACTATAGCTTCGGTCATAGATAAAGTATAGTATTCAACTCGCGGTAATAGTAATAACTCACTTGTTGATGTAACTGCTTGAGTTATTACAGTCACTACCGCACATTATCATCATCACACAGTATTCATGTGCACAGGTTTCTATTTTATATAAATCACTGCGATATAAAGAATCTGAGAAAAGTCACTAATATACTAGTATAAGGGCGCTCGTGTCAGTTTACTTTGTACAGGAATGCGGTGTTATAGACCATATAACAGAATTATGAATAACATCTCAAAAACATGTGCTTTGTTAGCATTTAAAAATATTTTGCGAAGCATAGAACGTTTTTTCTGTGAATTGCGAATAATATTCAATCTATTTCTGACATGCCATGTCATCTCACTATCGCAGCGGTAATTCTATGATAGAGTATCTAATGCCCGTTTGCACTGGCTTGTTGAACTGAGGCTTAATCTCTGGTGGACATTATCCCAAAAACTTGCACCAATTGCGCCGTTGTCATTCATAAGTTCATAACTTTAGTTGAAGCTTAAAGACCCAAAATCTGAGCAGAAGATTTCTTATTTAACTATAGGTACTTTCCTTTTGCATGATTTATCTGATAATTCTCACTTGTGACGTCATTACTCATTTCAAAGTATGTTCCTTTTTTTTTCTGAATCTGAGTCTAAAGTGAGATATTTTACCCACACTTAAGCCCATCTGCACCAGCTCGAAAGGTAGATCAGTTCTCTCAGATCATTCAGATGTCAAATAAATAAGGTTAGGATTTTTTGTAAGTTTGAATTTCAGCGGGTTTTGTCTTTTGTGGTGTATCGATAGTAGATAATGTATTGTGAGTGACGTTCTCTTCCAAAACTTCATATCTTCAGTCGTCTGTTTGCGATTTACGATTTACAATTCGAGTACGCCGTTGCCGTTGCAACTAGGACAACCTCGTTTTATTCAGTAAAGGTAAAATGAAGGTGAAGAAAGCGAAGTCTGTGGGTGTAGGGTGTACGCAAAAGGTAAAAAACTAGCTTATGGAAAGGATAAATCATAGAACCATAGCAAATTGCAAAATTCCGAGCAATGACATTTAACTGCACAAACACATTCCTTTGACTCATCTGAGCTGAGCTGAGCCGTCTCATCTTTTAAATGATCTGAGTGAGTGCAGATGTAAAAATGGAGTCAAGTTGATTGACTCAGTACTTCCCACACATAATAATGATTTCGTTTTATTGCTTTCCCATTGTATGAAGCTATAGTCTGAAATCCCCTTGCAACTAAATCACTCCCACCCTCCCGCA
This sequence comes from Callosobruchus maculatus, assembly GCA_951848785.1. Lineage (NCBI taxonomy): Eukaryota > Metazoa > Arthropoda > Insecta > Coleoptera > Chrysomelidae > Callosobruchus > Callosobruchus maculatus. The sequence goes on along the minus strand of CATOUR010000122.1, from coordinate 2,163,504 downwards.
AAAAAACGTCCAACACAAAAACTCTCGTAAATAGTTTCTTGCGTCTCCCTCCTTAGAAACTAGGACGCCACAGTTTTGGTTCTGCATGCTTCAACTGAACGATGCAAAACGATCAGGAGCCTCTAAACTGTCTAAAAGCGAAGTGTGAGCTGTTTTTATATTTTATATTATTGCGGCACCGCCACTGACACGATTTTTCCAAATATACACGACTTCATCTTCGCCGCGGTAGTAATACTGTGTCAAAAGATCGTTAAAATCAATTGAATAATTGCGTTACCCAATATAGAACGATCTAAAATAATACTCGTATGTCTGTATACATCACAAATTCTAAGTCCCTTGGTTTCTATACTGAGCAAGGCAATGTTCAAATGGACCTAAAAAAGTGTATTTTGCCGCTAGGTTTTTCATTCGCAGGTCAATGGACAGCCCATTCTGAATACAACAAATTTTTCAGTTTTCCAACCCCCCACCCCCCAACCACCCCAAATTCACCCCTACCCAAAAAAAGTAGAAAATGATCAGGAACCCATAAAACGCCTAAAAACAAAGTTTGAGACGTTTTTATTTTTTTTATTTTTTATTATTGCTGCGCCGCCAGTGACACGATTTTTTCAGAACATACGCGTTTTCCATCCTCGCCGCGGTAATAATACTGTGACAAAGTTTCATTAAAATCAATTCCTATTACGTTACTCAATACAGAACGATCTGAAGCAATATCCCTATGTATTTATCAGAAAATTCTAAGTCCCTTGGTTTCTGGAGTAGGCAAGACAATGTTCGAATGGGCCTAAAATAGGGTATTATGCCGCTAGGTCTTTCTTATGAGTACAACACATTTTTGAGATTTACAACCGCCCACCCCCCAACCACCCCAATTTCACCCCCACCCAAAAAAAAGTAGAAAATGATCAGGAACCCCTAAAACACCTAAAAACGAAGTTTTAGGAATATTAATTTTTTTTTGTTTTTTGCTAATTACTCCGCCGCCCCTGTACCGATTTTCAAAATTATAGGAACACAATCCATGCAGCGGTTACTGAGATTACGAGGCTAGAAAAACGCGCACAGACCGACAGACAGAGAGACAGACCGACAGACAGACAGATAGACCGACGGAAATGAGTGACATGGATTTTCGTTATGTAGACATCATAAAACGCCCAAAAAGCGTGTTATCTCAAAATCGAAAATTTTCGCGATCAAAATACTCCCCACACCTACCGGTGTGGGAAGTAAAAGGAAAGCACCTTATATATTCTCATGTTAGTTGGTGACGTTTGTGCTGTTTGTGAACAGGGCCGTATCCATACAAGAGTCTGCGTACGCTCACATTTGTTGGAATCACTGAAGAATCGTGAAAAGCTCCATGCACAGTATATGCAACCATCACCAACACCCTTGGTCTGGCAAAAGGTTATTTTGGTTTTCGAGAATACTTTAGGAGAAATATTGATATTATTGGCTATTATTTTGGGAGAAAGATTGATTATTATTGTTCTTAGATTTTGAAAATTAGACAAGCAATGAAAAAACTAGTTTCGATACTCCCAAAGTTATTTCTGTGTTTGATTCATTTCCAGAATACATATAAGCTATTATTTTTTAAATGGCTGGTTAATGGGAATTCAAATGCAATGATCTTATATTGGTAAGCTAAGATATGAGTATTTAGGAACAATTTAAGAAACATGCAAATCGAAATAAATATTGTAAAATACTTTTACTTCCCATACCGATAGTTGAGTAGTTGAGTAGTTGATATTGAGTATTGTGATCGCGAAAATTTTCGATTTCGAGATAATACGCTTTTTGGGCGTTTCATGATGTCTACATAACGAAAATCCACGTCACTCATTTCCGTCGGTCTGCCTGTCGGTCTGTCTGTCTGTCTGTCTAACTGCTTTTTTCTAACGTCGTAATCTCAGTAACCGCTGCATAGATTGTGATAAAATTTGGGTAGCAATATGTTGTGGGGTCGTAATAGGTAATGTTTCTATAATTTTGGAAATCGTTGTACGGGAGGCGGAGTAATTAGCAAAAAACAAAAAAATTCAATTCCTCAAACTTCGTTTTTAGGCGTTTTAGGGGTTCCTGATCATTTTCTACTTTTTTTTTTGGGTGGCGATGAATTTGGGGTGGTTGGGGGGTGGGGAGTTGTAAAACAGAAAAATTTGTTGTATTCATAACGCGCTGTCCAGTGACCGGTAAATGAAAAACCTAGCGGCATAATACACTTTTTTTAGGTCCATCCAAGCATTACGTTGCTTATTGTAGAAACCAAGGAACTTAGAACTTGTGATGTATGTACATACCAGTATTGTTTTAGATCGTTCTATATTGCGTAACGTGAAGATTATTGAATTGATTTTAATGAAATCTTGACACAGTATCACTACCGCAGCGTGGATGGAAAACGCGTGTTTTGGAAAAACCGTTTCAGTGGCGGTGCAGCAGTAATGAAGAAACTAGAACCATAAAAATCGCTCAAACTTTGTTTTTAGGCGTTTTAGGGGTTCCTGGCCATTTTCTACCTTTTTTTTGGTGGGGATGAAATTGGGGCGGTTGGGGGATGGGGGTTGTAAAACTGAAAATATTGTCGTATTCGTAATAGTTTATCTATTGACCTGTGGAAGAAATACCTAGCGGCACGTAACAGTTTTTTAAGTCCACATGAACGTTGGCTTGCCTATTACAGAAACCAGTTTTGTGATGTATACGTACATGTTCTGCTTTATTTCATTCTATGTATATTACGTAAAGCAGAAATTATTGAATTGATTTAAATGAAATGTTGACACAGAATTTACTGCCGCGGCGAGAATGGAAAACGCGTCTGCTTTTAGACGGTTTGGGGGCTTATGATCGTTTTGCATCGTCCATTTGAAGCATGCAAAATAAAAAATGTGGCGTCCCAGTTACTGAGGAGGCGACACAAGAAATTATTTACGAGAGTTTTTGTGGGTTGGAAGTCTTTTGCGGGCGGATGGGCGATGATTTGGATGCAAGGGGATTTCAAATTATAGCTTCATGCAATGGGAAAATAATAAAATGGTATCACCATTATATGTGGGAAGTACTGAGTCAATCAACTGGACTCCATTTTTTAAGTTCAGTTAGAATAGTAGGTACTTTAATTAAGTTTCTATGATGCCCTACAGAGAAAGCTAAAGGGTGCCTATTTACTTCTACTTAGTACAAATAATTATCTTTGTGCTGCCATTAACTATCTGGAATCCCCATTTTCCTTTAAACTTAATTCATCGTGGAGTTCAATCTGAGAAAACTATTTTACAAGCAAACGAGAACAATTGTCAATGCTTCTTGAATGTACCTACTTTACTATAGACATGGCTTGTAAACGTAACGTATTAAGGGTCTAGGGTATAGCGCCCGAAATTGAGAATCAAAGAAAAGACGTATTCCCGTATTAGCGAGGAGGCGGGGCCGCCTGGTCCTTTTCTCCAGTGTGTGTGTGTCTAAGATGAGGGCAGATAAGTCCAAAAATTCAAAGGTCAGATCCAAGCTCCTTACGTTACCTTTAAACTTATAATAATGTTTCAAAGAGCAAACTAAAGAAGAAAGCTTGCGCTTTGTCATCTATTTGGCCTTTTTTTGATATCGTGTTTGGTTGAGACAGACATTTGAAGAATGTATGATTTTGCATTGCGAGTTTTTTTGCATACTAAAAATTTTTTTGGAGAAAATCGCAAATAGTTGTCATTCATTAAGGTCTTAACTATCACCTTCTGAAATACTGTGTATGTAGTTTGAAAAACAAGTGAGTTCTGTTCGAAATGGGAATCCGTGTTTTAACAAGGCAAATACATATGTATAACTGTGTATACCCAGGCCCCTTTAACAAGCGATATAAAACTATTGGTACCCTATCCTTAAGGTGCCAACAACTGGTACCCTTTACCTGTGTGGCATGCATTATTGAGAAAGCTTTATTTTCTATTTATCTCCCAGATGCGGGACACATTTTGAGATCTTAGTCCTACATGCACCATATGGTTGGAAACAGTATTTGCTACAGAACTTTGTAAAGCTACACAAGGTCTTTGATCATTTCTAGTTTTGTACCTGCAGTTGATTTAGGAGCTTTGCATTTTTATATTTCACAGTTACTACACAGTTATTATTATTAGATTTGGTGTTTCTAGTTTCAAGGCATACTAGACACTACTAATGATAAAAATTATTCATTATGTGGAAACCTCAATTCAGTAGACAATATTTACCAGATTTTTAACAAAAATAGAAATGCAGATATTAAAAGACTTGAATTTTAGCAGCCTGTAGTAGAATAATACGTATTTTACAAATGTGTCTGTCTACATAGACTACTTTGGCTAACCCTCTAGCATATACCTTATACACATTTATAGGTTTCTATTGATGTATAGGTTTCGTGTTGTTTTCATGTAACTTGGGTCCTAGCTTTACGCTGCAATAGCGCCCCTCCTTAATATGAATTTATTGTCTTAGTTTGCATATCGGCCATAACTTTAGTTATTATAAACCTATGCTACAATTTGGCACATATACAGGGTGTGTCAAGAAATAATGCGACTTGTGTCTTCTGGTAGACCAAGTTTAGAAGCTGTGTGTAGTATCAGAACAACATTGAAGTTATCCTATATTTTTGTTACTTTAGCCCTGTGTCTTTCGATTAAATGCGGATTTGCTTATGTTTCACATAAAAATCTGCAACCCGCAACCAGATTTGTTTATTTTTTCAACGCCTGGTGGTTACTCTAAGATTTTATACATATACGTCCTCTGTACCAGAAATAAGCAGAATTGATGTAAGTAAACAGAATTACCCCGAAACATTTTACAAAGGTTACTCTATTTATCAAAAATATAAGTATCACAAAAGGTTATGTAGCAGCCCAATAGCAGCCTGAGCTCTGGTCTTTGGCGAAACAAATAGAGTAACATTTCTCGGGGAGTAGCTTTTCCTTAATAACGTGACAGGGCCATCAAACGGCAATAGCTTTGAAAGACACATCGGAAGTAATTGGCAAGATCAAATTCAACAATAAATGTCCATTCAGTTGCTATCGATACTGAGAGCTCATGATATGAGCGAAGCAAGGTTCAAAACACAAAACAGTCCGGAAGAGCTTGACATCAATCAGGCTACTGGTTTTAACTCGGGTTTTAATATCATCCCCATTGGTGGTGTGAAGAAGTGCGCACCAGAACTCGTTCTCACACTTACCCAACTCTTCGGATATTGTATAAATCCGGCACCATTGCAATGGACGGGTAGTTCGCTTGTATCTAGCTGGTGCCATGAAAAGGTAAAGGTAAAGCAGGTATAGACCAATAGATTTGTAGTTGGCAATAATTGATCAAGGTGATGTAAAAATGCTTGATTTCAAAATACTTTGAACATCATCATGCAAAGCAAAAGTTGGAGCAGTCCACTAAGCATAAAGGCTGCAAAGCTATTATATTCAGATTTCAGATATCACCAGTAGCGTAAACATAAGCTAATCTTGATCTGATTAATTTCGGGTTACTAAAGGACTTCGTCAAGGTTGTCCTATTGCGCTTACTTTGTTCAAGATATATTTGAGCCCTGCATTTGAATAATGGCGACATATTTGTCGAGGCACGGGAATTGATACCGGAGGTGAAAACTTTACACGTTGTACTTTGCAGATGCCAGGTGGTTATAGCAGAGGATTAGGTTGGCATATACTTCATGACTGTAGGCTGAGAATCCATGACAGAGTAAAAAATAGAGACAATACACAGGCTCAACATCGTCAGCAAAATGATTGAGACAGTAGATGCAAAGAGATTGAGGTGGCATGGACATGTACAGGGTGTCCCATTTTGGACACTTTTACGGGGTATCTCGGTTATTTTTGAAGATAGAGAGGTTTTCGCGACTGCTACTTTTTTGTGAAAATAAAGATGCCGTTAACAAAATTATCATGGCCCTCTTGGTTTTTGAGATACAGGGTGAAATCGAAAACTATCAATTTAGGGACCACCTTCGTATCTCAGTTGTCTTTTATTTTATTGGAAAGCTTAAAAAGGGTCTTATAGATTTTTTTCTGTAGAATGTAGTGGTGTAAGTTGATTTTTTTTTCTCTAACCGTTTTTCAGTTATGAAGCAAACATATATGTTTTTAAATTGAACACCCTTTATATTATTTTTTAAGTCAATCGGACATAATTCAAGCTTTTCAAAAATATGTATTAGTATTAAGTTATTTTGAATTATCGTTGGTCATATATTGATCTTTAATTACGTATTTCTTGTAGTCTCTGTTTCTGGAAAGAGCTGGTCATCCTGCAGCCACGCGTATGACTGTTTTTGATTTATTTGATCTTGCGTAGTACGATATCTGGTTTATACAGCGTCATCTTGAAAGTTTTATCTGTCAATTTTACTCGAAAATATAGTATTCTACCGCGGCTGCCATCGCATTTTCAAGAAAACCTTTTTCCTCTTGAAATTTGAGATATCTGATCTGTCGTATTAAGTTTTAACATCACCTCACCTGTTACATATTTCTTTGCTGTTCATCGCTTCCACAAAATAATTGCTTGATCTATTTACATTAATGTTCAGGAAGGGTAGAATAATTGTATTTATCTCCGTTGTGAATGAGATTGTTGATTTTAAGATACTTATCCTACCTAAAAATGATTTGGATGCACAGTCATATTCGCCCAGTTGCACCTCATTCGTCACAGTTCTAAAACAAGCAAAAACTACTCCATGGAAAAATCTCTCCTGGTGCTACAAGATTAGATTAGCTTTTCGCCTAGATATCCATACCAATTTACTAGATTAAGCTGTTGAGGTACTTTAAAAAGTTTGCTCTTTTAGAAATTACTGCGAGTGGCACAAGCACAGCCAGTTAATTTTTAATTAAGAACACTCCTCTCTGAGAAAATCCATACTGGCGACAAACTGGACGTAAAGTCATTTCAGAACTGTTCGCACAACAGCTCACAATATTTTTAGATGATCTTTGTATTTTTGTTTCTTAAACGTCAACGGGAACTTATGTATACACCGAGACTTTCTTAAAAAAAGTAAAACTGTTTCATAGACTTTAGCTAATTCAGATTGTATCATCTCAAGTACAGTGAAGACTTTTTATAGAAAATCGTCCGTCCTCTTTTTGGTTGTTTTTAGTTTTTGGGGCTAGCCATAGCTTTATATGCGGGGAAATAAATGGAGTCAAGTTGATTAACTCGGTACTTCCCACACATAACAGTGATATCATTTAATTATTTTCCATTTGCATGAAGCTATAGTCCGAGATCCCTTGCAACCAAATAGTCGTTCGCATGCCCTCATAAATATCCAACACAAAAACTAGTAAATAGTTTCCTAAGTCTCTCCGTAGGAACTAAAACGACATAATTTTTATTCTGCGAGCTTCAACTGGACGAAACGAAACAATCAGGAACCCCCAAGTTGCTTAAAAATGAAGTTTGAGTTATTTTTATATTTTTAGTTTTTTTTTATTGCTGCGCCGCCACTGCCACGACTTTTGAAACCCATACGCATTTTCCAATCTCGCCACGGTAATAATCTTGTGTTTAAACTTCATCAAAATCAATTCCATAATGTCCATGTTATAATAATTCATAACGATCTAAAGCAATACTCGTATGTATACAACAGAAAATTCCCTTGATTTCTGCAATAGCCAAGGCAATGTTCGGATGGAGCTAAAAAACGTCTATTATGCCGCTAGGTCTTTCTTTCACAGGTAAATGGACAGCTATTATAAATATAACAAATTTTTCAGTTTTCCAACCCCCCACCCCCCAATAGTCAAAGCATAGTTTGGATCAAAATAAACAAGTATATTAAGCGGCTAGGTCTTTCTTTCACAGTTCACTGGACAGTTATTATGAATACAACAAATTTTTCAGTTTTACAATCCCCCCATACCTCAACCACCCTAATTTCACCCTCACCCAAAAAAAAAGTAAAAAATGATCAGGGACCCCTAAAACGCCTAAAAACGAAGTTGAGGGATATTTAATTTTTTTGGTTTTTTGCTAATTACTCTGCCGCCCCTGCACCGATTTTCAAAGTTATAGCAGCATTACCTACTAGGACCTCACAGCATCCAGGTACCCAAATTTCATCACAATCCATGCAGCGGTTGCTGAGACTACGAGGTTAGAAGAATACGAACAGACAGACCGACAGACAGACCGACGGAAATGAGTGACGTGGATTTAGGTTATGTAGACATCATAAAACGCCCAAAAGGCGTATTATCTCAAAATCGAAAATTTTCGCGATCACAATATCTATCACCTATCGGCGTGGGAATTAAAAAGTAAAAACTAAAAAAAAATACCATAAAACTACGGTGTATATTGATATCGGCACCTTAAATAGCTGAGATTTATATATTTGATATTAGATTTAGGAACTTCTTTTAAGCAAAGTGAAGTGATTTGGTGACACGCGGTATGTCACTGCAGTTTAAGTCTAGAGGTAGGTTACCAGGGTGTTGTTATTTCATATACGCAATAGTTCTGTAATTATTGGGGTGCAATTCCATGGAAAAACTTCTACATGTGCACCCTGGGATACGTCAAATGAGCTAGAGTGATCCGGTTGCCAGACTATAGTTATCCCGTAAGTACACATGAGTATTCCACTGGTAATTTCCGGTCCTTATCAGGACCACATGACTTTGTATCTAGGTAACTCAATTGAAATTTATCACATAAACAATGAAGGAATTAGTAGATCCAAGAATGACTATCTCTCGAGACTATTTACGATAATATCGACCCGGTCTTACTCCGAAAAACATAGACTGAAACGGAAGCACAACTTCAAGCTCGAGGCAAGATTTCTGGATATGACCTCCTTGGTGCCATCCATCATCGCATATACGGAATAGTTGCTTATGTCCGCAACGTAATAAAAAATGCTTATCTCCAGACTGCGAATTTCGAGGACAAGGTCTTTACAGTTACAGTGAAATAGACGTGGTTAGTGTGCACAAACCGCCTCCTACAGCTTGGCCTATCCATGTTCTTCCTACAGGCCTCTCTGCTGTTACATAGGTACATGGGCGATTTCAACACCTACTCATGAAAATATCGGAATATGACCTAAACTGAGAACAACTCGAGCAATGGTCTGAAATCAACAACGTGTCTCTAGTTTTTGACGCAAAAGGTCGTGGCACTTTAAAGCCACCAGCGTGGAAAACTGAATCAAACCCAGACCTATGTTTTGTATCCCACAATGATAATGGTAAACCAGTCCCTAATACTCGAAGATTCTTTGCAGCATTTTCCCACAGTCAACACACACCTGTCATCATTTAAACAGGAATCCAGATACCTGCCTATAATATACTCCACGCCAAGGGCTTATTGGACTTCAAAAATGCTAACTGGAGAACCTGCCATAACATATTAGACCGTACTACACCCCTCTCGTAAGTGATAACTACAAATGCTGTCTAGCTGCTGCAAAGTGGGCCATACGACGAGGCTAACATAAAACTTACATTCTGGGTTGGAATGAAGAGAGCGGCAGGCTGTATGAGGACTTTGCAGAAAGTGGTAACCATGAAAAGCAAACGAACTTCTCAATAGTCTTGACGCAGCGCGAAGGCAGAAATTCACAAACTTCAGACATTCCAGCAGAAAAGCATGGAGCCTACTAAGGAAGCTAGGGCAAGAGCGGCCCACCAATTTTCATGTTTTACAACCATAATGCCTTAATGTTTCGAAAAAAATATTGACCAAATATTAGGAGCTCCTCGGACAACTTCGCAGACTTTGGCCGGACTACACTGTGAGTCTGCTATTATAGTAATGGTCATTAGATTCCTAGGTGGTATGAGGGATACACTGCTCTCTGCGCTACGCAAAATGTTGGTGTGCCGTGTGGCGACGGCGATGCACATCTTAGCCACCAAAATGCAGAAGGCAGTCATCCATGGGTCTCTCGTCTACTTAGGACGCACGATTCGCGGACCCAGTGACTGCTCACCTCACGGTGTGAGGGGTAGTCACTGGGTAACTGACGGCTGCCCAGCGTGTAGAGTTGCACCGTTTTTGTTTTTTGTTTTGTATATATGTCAGGCGAATTTACCTTCCATGACATTTGGGAGGGCTTAAACTATTGAGTTTGGAGTGCTTTGTCATTAGATCTTACTAATTTTTTCACACAACATTCTCTATCTTCAGATGAAATTCGATTTAATAATGTTTCTACAATGGCCGGCATTGGATAAGCTATTAAATATGACTGTTTCATCTAATATTAATTGAAAATGTAGGTTAACAGCTTAGATCTTTTGTAAAACTAAAATTGAAAAAAAAAACAAAAAATTACATAACTATCTTTTTTTTACAATTACATATAAATGCAACTGTCCACAAACTCCTGATTCTTCGAGGTCATTCATTTTGGTTAGTCACAAACCTATGGGATGTATCGGCAGGTACTCAATAAAATCCAAGTTTTTTTTATTAGATCGAGATCCACAACAGTCTCAAATAGTAACAGAAAGATGTCCAACTTTAGCCATATTCGCCATATTGAATTAGTTTGACTAAAGAAACACTATACACAGGATATTGCAATATCTTTTATGCATGTATTTTCACTCAATTTGATGTCGTTTTATGGTACGCGCACATAAAGCGGCATCAGACGGACGGTACGGATCGTAGAAAAATACTTTCTATTAAATTTAATGGACCATCGCACATAAATGCGGATGGTAGGCATCGAACTTTCAAAATCCGGTGAAAATATAGCAACTAGAAATAAAGCCGGCCGAGGCATGCCGTGCGTGCCGATACCGACGTATGTGCGATGCTGATCGGCGATTGCCGAGGCACCGTCGGCATTTTCCAAGTTTCTATCAGTAACGCCTGCAGACAGTGTTGCCATTCATAGCCACTTGTCGCGAAAATAGCGACATTTTGATTACGTTGAGACGTAGCGACGATTTAACAAAATAAACCGATTTGTAGTGACTTTTTGAAAAATTCTGTTACTACCCTTTTTTCGCCACTGTTTACTGCTTGTCTATTCTTCTTTTCGGTTTTGCCCAGACTGTCTTGTATTGGTGTCGAGACCACAGCATAGTAAAAATCAGCACAATATCTCAGGTTGGCGGCAATTACACGCGCATCCCCCCTTTTGGGTTATTATTTGTAGGGATGCTAACGATACTTCGATACTTGAAACGTACCAATACTTCTGCACTAACATCGAGTATTTTTGTCTTAGATACTTTTTACGTGATTCCAAGCTGGTATCGCTACTTTTATAGCGGCATCGGTATCGAAAATAATTACGAACCAAACGCGCCTCCATTGGCATTTATAGCTCTATACTTGGCTAAAAAATATCGAATTGGTATCGGTATCGATATTTTTATTTTCGCATCCCTACCCAGATTTCACACCCGTAAAATCATCTGAAGGCCAAATTCTGTGGGAACCATTTTTATATAAGAAATCTTCAGAGATATTCTGCTGGTTGTTTACTATGCTGTGTCGAGACTATATGTATCGGGTAGTCCACTATTTTTGAATGAAAGGTTATATTATATTATACATAATTATGTATTCCTAACATCAATGGACTAGTATCACGAGGTTAAGAACAATGATTTAATTATTATGGCCGCTTAGTGCATACACAAATAAACGTTCTGCTGCATTTCGTTACTTTCTACATCATTTTGTTTTTTAGTAATTCCATTTTAAAGTTTAAAGAAAAGAATTCAAATTCAGCCAATCAGTGCCAACCGCGCGAATTATCAGCAGTGCATTGTTGCCAAGAACAGCTCCGACTCGCAAAACATTTATATTTCACATAAACATGTTATTTGCTATCCAAAGTGTTATATTTTGAAACTCACTTCTTAGCTTTCACATTTCTCATCTCCGTATTGAAGAACTGCATATTATCCACATAAAAGTCGTTCACCATAGCCATATCAACTTTAGGCAGGTTATCTGAATCGGCTTTTGTGAATCCACTATCGATTTTACCCATACTTGTTGGTTATGTTATGATAAAATAACTTGAAACCAAGTAAAATGGAATAAAAGGATATCCTGTACAAATAAACGCAAACAAATAATAATAACTTTTGATTGTTGAAAATTACAGCCAAAGCCCAATGGAATTTGGAAATGACAATGACCGAATGACGACTGATTGACAGCATTGACGGATCAGGAACCTTAACTTAGCTTTCGGAAGGGCTGTTCCAAATTATGGTTCTATCACCGTACTAGAACTGTTTTCATCATGCCCCGCCCATTTTACAGTTCTCAAAACGATGATTGGTTGGTCCACCAGCGTACCAACCAATCATCGATTCTAGAATCACAAAATGGGTGGGGCATGATGAAAACAGTTCTAGGACGGTGATAGAACCGTAATTTGGAACAGCCCTGGAATTTCGGATCACGGGACATTAAAACCACAAAACATATCAGACGGGAACAGAAGACAAGATAGATGAGCCAGCCCGCGTACAGCTCCGCGCGCCATCAGAATGCGGCAACACAGCACACATATCTGTCTTTTGATTAGCTGTTCGCCTATAGGGCAGTGACGTCACTGCCCTAGGAGAATTCAAATATTTTCCTCATTTTCACGGCTTTCCTGTGCCCAAAAAAATCGGAGAAAAAAATGAGATGCTTTTTATGACGTACTCTATCATATGCAACCAGAAATAAAATTCATGATACTAGTCCATTGCACCGCCCCCCACGAATAAAGTTATACACAGGCTGAAATATACCTTATTTTTGTGGGGCGACAACGTAGCGACATTCAAGGCGGCTCAGTAGCGAATTTCAATCTGATCTGGCTGGCAACACTACCTGCAGATCATTTGCATATTTGCAACTGATTTCCAATTCTTCCGTCGATTCCGATCAGATATGTGCGATACCCTAATGAAAAATCCGTACCGTACCGGCCGTTCCATCCGTACCGTCCGTCCGATGCCGATTTATGCGCGCACTCGGATGAATGCTTCTTGGGACTGTCATCAGACTACTTCTTTCTTCCTGAATTTATTCATTTACTTTGATTGGGTAAGCCGGGATATTCGTTATTTTGTCAAAAAAATTATTTGAATGCTGGAAAAGTCCCGCCATATTGCCACCATGTAATCATAGATATGGACAGGACGACTGGAAATTGTGGTATGTAAGCCGAAAATAATTTGCTGACGCTGCTTTTATAATTAGATGTTGCATTACGCTTGCGCAGTAGATGTAAATGGTGTACAGAGAAGAAAAATAATGTTCCCTTTATTTTTTACTAATCTCTAGACATTTTTATAAATGCTTAGGATTGTCTGATAATTTTCAATTTGGCGGTGTATATCGCACAGTCGGGTCGTGTTGTTTATGGCCTCTGGTCAGTGGCGTTCCTCGTTGCTAAAGTATAAAATAAAATGATTCACCCAGACATTTACATATTACGATACCATGTGTAGTTTATCTTGGAGAAATAGGTAAGTTAATCGACAGACATGCGAGGTCTAGAACTAGGGACGGGCATATCGGGTCACTTTTAAGATGCGGATCAGCAGATTTAGAACACCTCAAAGATCCGGAACAGTGATCCGGTTCACGGGTCAGTCGGATCCCGACTACCCGACTAGCGAATGCAATCATTCACTTTCGATCTTGACCGAAGCACGAGGGAACCGCCCAATATGGGTACTCGGTGCAGTCAGAAATGAGCCAGTACAGTACAGTACACTTCATGTATAATTTATTAATTTGTTTTATTTTTATATCGGATGATATTCATTTTTTTATAAATATGTACCTAGAAGGTGCATATGTATTAATACTATTATTATATAGTTTAATTAATAACTATTCAGTTTTGAGTTTCTGGTATTTGTTAAAATACACTCCTGGCACGTAAAAGTAATTTTTTGTCTCTACTATAAATAGCCACAACTCATCATACACGAAAAACATTCATTTATTATTCACCCTAAAATATCCATCTAAATATTCCTTTAAATTCAGATTCCAGAACATTAAGCATTGTGGCTATCATTTAGCTTCAGCAGAACACTGAACCAAAAACTGAACATCTCCAATCGTCAGATCGACTGACCGACATATATCGCCGTGGCACGCACCATCCTGTTTTGTGATTCTGAATGAACAAGCCGCCGGATTTGTGACCCGACTGACCCGTTGACCGTTGAGTTTAAATTTAGGACTCGGCTCAGTTAGATCACCTTAAAGATCCGGATCAATGAACCGGATCAGAACCGTTCTACACATCTCTATCTAGAACACTTGGAGTCAGATATTGCCACCAGAGGCTAGGAGAAGGAAGAGAGAAAGGAGGAAAGGATCACAACAGGAAGAAGATATGACCGAGAGGAAAAGGTCTATTTGGCTTTGTTGGTCTAAGTCATTTTGTTTTCAAATTGGTAGCAGAAATTTGGGTATTTAAATATTATCGATAAAGACGATAACTATTTAACACCCGATTCTGCAATCCACTGACTCGGGCAACAAAGGCCTGCAGTATCATCTTGACACCGATATACAGGAAGTAGAGGAAAAAGAAAAGTATGCTCAGATAACAATTATGTTCATGGGTGTGTATGTAGTACTAAAATATTTTCGAATGAGGTCACATGTTTATTTACATATCGACAGGTTATCCCAGCTAGGTGTGCTCCTATTAAACTCCATTTTAGGGCCACTTGTTTTTGCATTTTACATTTTCAGAAAATAAAAATAAAATAAAAATTATATGTATGAATTCACTACTACGTTGATGAAATTCACCTGTAGCATAGTTTACTTCCCAATGATCTGAATGCTGAACACTAAACACTAATTGATACCGTTAATGATGTGAATAAATTAGCTGTAATACTAGATATAAATTTCGAATACAAATAATAAACAAAACGTAAACTCGTCCATTAGAAAAGCATGTTTATATTTGAACTTTTTACAGCAATAGCTATATTTTTCGGAAATGTCAGACCATACCTATGTTGAAACAATGGTTCTTCCATATTTAAACTTTTCATGATTCTGGTGAATATACACTATATGCAAGAGAGGGCTAATCTTACGTAAGAAAGAAATTAATTGATTAATTATGGAAACAATAAGATTTCTCAATGCTACAACACTATTCCATATAATACTCATTTTAAGGCGCCTGCTCATTTATTCAGGACCGAGCGAAGTCCACAATATCAATGTCTCAGTGACCTCCGATATTACAAATGAACGGTGGAATTCAACTCTGTTCCAGCAAAATATAAAACTCTTGACGTGCCACGTTTTAAGCGTAAATTCTAGCACTCCTAAAAATCCAGCAACGCTGCATATTAAATTCACGAATAATTTTGATAGAATTATTCTGTTTTTTACGCTAAGGTACGTCTTATTAGACGGAGAGCGGGTGCATGGCATACTTACGGTATTTTGGCAAACTTCATATTGATTATACTATTACATATGCCGTATGTGAAATGGGTATTCACTATCCGCGGCAGTCCAAAGGCGCAAACAAGTGGGTTCAATTACGTCATTTTAGCAAGTATGCCGTTTTAATGTATTGTAGTCTCTTCTTGGTCTCAGTGATGACATTCTGACCATGGTAAAAAGGGCGCTGAAAGCGCCCAAATCATGCAGTCTTGTTTTTAAGATTTAAAAGAATATCTGTGTCAATTTAGGATTTCTGAGTTTGAAAACGATTATTAAAGAGCGAAAGACATTTGCGACAAACTAAATATACTACCCGCATTTACTCCTAAAGGCACGTCTTAAATTAAAAGGTTAGATTTCCAATCAAGCAGAAGGCGAGGATGAACGTTTCTCAGAACAAGAACACTTCAAAGTTAATTTGTTTGAAGTTTTAGATAATGTTTATAATCAAACAAACAATAATGACTTAAAAAATAATCTCCACGATTTTTCACCGAAATATGGTAAGTATATGATCGACACTGAATTTTACTTTGAGGTAATCAGTGCTAAAAACATGATAAGGAGTAACAAATATTTTTATTTGCCGAACATTTTTCATTTTGACATGTAGCAACTCATATTAGATTTTAAGTGAGTATGTAGTTATTCCATTATGTTTCTTTGACATTAAATTTTTCTTTTGATCCTATATAGCTATACTAGCGTCCTTTGAAAGCTCCTTTGGTAAATTGAAAATAATTAAAAGTTATTGAAGATCTTCTATGGCAGAAAAAAGCGGTCCAGCTATAATTTCCACTGAATCTCTAATTATTGTAAATTTGAATTTTGAAGGACTAATTCTTGAAGCTTCCGCCAATGCAAAGGCTCACTTTTAATTATTTATATGATAAATGTTCCTCATTGTTTATATTGTATTGTGCAATATGCATTACATTGCTTAAAGTGTGGTACCTTTGTTAGCGTAATATTGATGAGAGTTTTCCATTTATTTATCATATTATTGTTAGTTGGACGGTGTTATGCAACAACCGTTCAACACACAACTTTTGAAAAATTGAGATTCATGTTGCAAAACGTTAAATATAGGGTAAAGAACAATAGGCCAAAATGATATAACCCGAAACACTCATGGTGGCCCCATCTACGATCAAAAAGTCAAACCACAATTCCTCAAATATAAGGGATTAAATAGAGTGCGGTAAGGTAAGAGGTAACGTAAGACGTAAGGTAATAAACCTGTGGAATCAGATGAGAGTGTTGCGTTACCTCTTACGTTACGACTATAAACACTCTCATCTGATTCCACAGGTTTATTTTCTTACGTCTTACGTTACCTCTTACCTTACCGCACTCTAATTTATACTTAAGTGGTACGTAGTTTTGTTATAGTGGTATATCCCACATGCGTGGAATAAATCATTGTTGCAAATTTCTTAAAAGTGGTGAATGCGGATTACAGCAAGGAACTGTTGAATATTTGACTGAATATACACGTATTTATCAGACAATTCTGGTAATTATTGGAGCACAGGTAAGTCACAAAACGTTTTCCTTAAATTGTACTGTGAATATTTGTTGTTAAACACTCAGTGATTCAACTAATTCGAGACATAACCTATAATTTTTTTCCATCATTGCTTACAACTATTCTTAATAGTACATTGTTGGCAGTATTATTACAGTTTGAATACGAGATCAAACCTGTCATACTAATAGCAAGATTATATTGTTATTTCGAATTATGTTAAAATTATAATATCAATGATTGGCTCCAGCAGTGGCTTAACCGATTGTTGCAAAATCTGAGAACACGTGTTTCACTACAAAGATTTTGTCCCCAAAACTACGTATCAAAAATATTTGTTAGTGATTTACAAAATACCCTGTAAAAGTTCTACTTTTTTGCAGAATGCAAGACTCGAGAGGTAAAAGGACGGTGAACCTAATACTCAAGAACAGTGAGCTAAATGGAACATTGCATTCTACCTCAAATCATACCGTAACAAGTTGCTATTCGAAACCGCTCGATGGTTTGCAACTGAATCAGAATTCTTCTGAGTTCTTGAATGAAGATCTATCTGCAGTGACATCAAGTACTGTAGAATTAAATTTGATTGTGCAGAGCGAAAATCCAACTTTCGGACGCGAAGAGGAACAAGCACAGGCCGTTGAATATCCTGTCCAAGAGTCAGATCTTGAAGATCCATTCCAATCTTCAGGAAGCGAATTTGTTCCAGACTCAACGGATGTATCAGAAGAAAGTGATACCTCACGCGTGAGTTAGGAAACAGAGTAAACGTGGAGCTAGTTCAGGAAACACGGAGGCAAAGTTATAGAACCTAAAGATTTTAACGAGCAGTATTTTTGCGAGTGTAAGAAGAAATGTACGGACGTAGTTGACGTAGATAAAAGAAAAAGGTTGTTTAGTCAATTTTGGGGAATTGGTAGCTTTGAAGGGAGATGTGCACTTTTGAATAACTGTGTGAAAGAATTTGACGTAAAGAGGAGGTATACAAAGAACAAAGTATCTAAAAGATCGAAGTCAAGGGTTTATTATATAGAAAATTTTCAAGTTTGCAAAGAAGCGTTTCTCAATACTTTGCAAATTAATCAAAATCGAGTTCGCGTAGCACTAGATCAAATAAAAACTAGTTCTATAAAGGACAAGAGAGGCACCAGGAGCAGAGGTTTAAATGCCATTGATCCAAAACGCAATGATGATATTATTAAACATATTTCATCATTTCCTACATACATATACCACTACTGCCGCCAACAGACAGACTCAAAATTTCTTAACCCTGATCTTAACTTACGTAAAATGTATTGCTTATACAAAGAACAAAATAACAATCCAGTTAGTTTATCCAAATATAAAGAAGTATTTTATTCCAAATTCAATCTTAAGTTTAAACAACCGCACAAAGACACTTGCCGACTATGCGACACTTTTTCGGCACAGATAAAGTCCGCTGAAAATTCTTTGCAACAGGAGTTGGAAGCAACACATTTGAAGCATCTGCAGATCGTAGAGGAACTACGCTCTCAAATGAAAACCGATATAAAATCAGCACGAGAAGATGAGGAGATCGAAACGTTGACCTTCGATTTGCAAAAAACCCACCCTCTTCCAAAAGTACCTACTGGAATTGCATATTATAAGAGGAAACTGAACTTGTACAACCTTGGCATCTTTGTTGGGAGCTCGCAAAAAGGTATCTTCAATGTTTGGTTGGAAAACGAGGCAGGCAGGGGTACCCAAGAAGTTGGATCCTGTTTGCGTAAATTCATAAATGAAAATGTTCATAAACCGGTCAAAAAATTAATCTTGTGGTCTGATTCTTGTGGAGGCCAAAATCGATGCATCAAATTCGTGCTCATTCTGATTCACATCTTACAAAATCATGCTTCACTGGAGCCCATCTCTTTAAAATTTCTGCTTTCAGGACACAGTTTCTTACCAAATGATTCTCATTTTGGAGACGTCGAGTGTGCATTAAAATATCAACAAAGGTTGTATACTCTTGATGACTATTTGGAAGTTATGAGAAATTGTCGCCAGAAGCAGAAATTTCTTGTAAACCGTATGACCCGACTGGATATGATATCAGTCAGCAATATGGAAAGAGCAATAACGAACCGAAAATCAGATGTTCACAAAGAAAATATAAGTTGGCTCAAGACCCATGAAATTCTTTTGAAGAAAAATAACCCTACAACATTGTATATGTGGAACCATATTACTGACACAAACTTTAGTGAGGTTAAGATTGAAAAAGCAGGTAAAGGGAGAAAGCCAGACTTAAAACTTATAGAGCTGCCGCTTCTGTGGCCAAATGGAAAGCCACTATCAGCCGAAAAGGTGAAAGATCTCACAGACATTCTTAAACTTGTCCCTCAAGATGCCAAACCATTTTATGCTTTTTTAAGGTCTAGCGAAATTGAAGATTATCCTGAAGACATTGAAGGCCTTGGCCCCAATATAGATTTTGAAATAGATGAATCTTTTCTAGAGGACATATAAACGTAACATTTTTCTAATACCTTGCTAGCAGTATTTTATTTTTGAGTTGTACCTCCTTTTTGCCAAATAAGTTTATCTATGTTCAAGTTTTGCATAAACCGTTTAACCCTTGTTACTATTTTTTGGAAAATTTTTAGGTTTTTGTTGTTTACTTTCATATACTGTAGCTTAGGAATTACGTTTTCTACATGTATTTGTGGAATTACACACTATTTTTTTTTTGTAGACCTGAATTTGTTTCATTTATCTAAACTTTAACGCCAATTATCTCGAATCAAGTCAAGTGTGGGTTAGCCGTTTGTTGCATAACACCGTCCAGTTATTATATACCTGGCCTAATCTACTGGTTCGTACTATCAAAATTAATATGGTTTTTATTTATGTTTTGAGTACCGAACTATAGTAAGTTATCGACCAAAAAATTTAAAAAGTTTTTCCTATGTAAATTAGTTCTTTCTATTTTTTCTTCATTTGCTTGTTAATTATTTTTTTACTGAAACAATTGAATATGTTTGATGTTGTAATTGATTTTGTGATTTAACGAAACAGTTACGTTGTAATGAAATATATATAACTGAATGTGAGGTTTGTGAGGTACCATGAAGTCTTAATACGACGAATACTTCTTTGACAATATTTACACGTTTAGTACTAGACATATAATGTTATTAAGCAAGTCGATGAATAGAATCGAAGCCTTTGAAATGTGAACCTTACGTCGGCTTTTGAGAATGAAACCAGAATGTGTTATTAGAGCCTCCACCCAGAGTTACTAGAAACCATAAAAAACACAAAGTAGCTTACTTAAGTCACATGATAAAAGGCTCCAAAAATAGGTCACTGAAAGAAATTTAATGGGTAAAATTGAAGGAGGGAGAGGTCCAAGTCGCAAGCAACACTCATATGGTTGCGGGATATCAGAAACTAGTGGCATATCAACGATATCTCAACAACAGTGAGAAGAGCAGAAGACGGCACTCTACACATCGCCGTCAGATTTGAGATGTTTTTACCAGTAATATTTTGAACATATCCTTTTTGTGCTTAGTCCTTCAATTTCTTGACACGTGATATTCTCGTAACAAAAAAATGTTTAAACGAAAACTGAGTGGAATGTTTGAAAGTACTACAGGGTCTATCACATCATGCTTTCAAAACATTTTTTGTACATCAACCTTCAAACACACCCCCAACTTTGTTTATTCAAATAGCACCTAATAGTTTTTCCTGCACAAATTAAGTCCTTTTTTCATTCAAACTCTTTTAGTATCTTTGATGTTATACAAAAACCTATTATTTCGTAAAGTAATAAGCATAAAATAAATAAAATTAAGACTTGTTTGAAGCGTAATATTTTCGTAAGAAAAACCAATAAAAAGGATACTAAGTGGGCCTTTTAAGGGTACCAAATGATCTATCATACCATGCTTTCAAAACAACTTTTACTTCATCCCCTAAAACTTACCCCCTACTTTTTCCCAAATAGCACACTACAGCTTTTCCTAGATTAAGGAGAGGTCATTATTTTATTTAATATCTTGTATTGCCTTTGACTTCATACACAAACCATTTTTTTCGTAAAGTCACTAACATAGGATAAATAAATTGAGCATTTGTTTGAGGCGTAATATTTTCGTAATAATAAGGCATAAAAGGACATTTGTTTTCGAAAGCATTCAGTACCCTTAAAAACCCAATTAGTTTTATTTTCATCCGTTTTTTGTAAATTCTTATTTTATTTATGTCATCCATATGATTTTACGAAAAAAGTAAGTTTGCGTACAAAATCAAAGCCACTGCAAGATTTTAAATAATATAAGGACTTAATTTGTATAGAAAAAACTATTTGATGCTATTTGAAAAACAGAAATTGAGGGTGAGCTTTAAGTACAAAAAAAAGTTTTAAGAGCATGGTATAATATAGTATAGTAGTACCTTCAAAAATTCCACTCAGTTTTCATTTGAACTTTCATTTGTTACAAGAGTATCACGTGTCAAGGAAATTCAGGGACATCACGTGTATCACGATTTTTAAGAAATATTAAGGAAAAAAGGGTAGAATTGTCATAATGGAATCAACAAATGACTAAGCTGTATTATTATGTACTATCATTCCTTTCAGTGATGTTAAATCTAATACTATTGTAAGTTTCAAGTAGATAGAAGGGCGCAGAAATCTAAAGGTGCCCCGGGCGCCAAAAGGTCCAGTTGCGGCCCTGTAAATGATGTAATACTTGCAAAGCGCTTTACACAAGCCTACCGACAGATGTGTTCATTTGCCTTGAATATCTTGACAAACAGACAAACTCCTCCTTCAAACCCCGCTGTAACGCCATTGATCTTAAGATACCAAGTCGGGCTTTATTCCAGTACGTTCCACTCCAATTTTTCTTCATTTAGGGATAAGTCCGGATCGCTCTCGTTGTGTACCTCCTCCTCTGTCTACCTACCAGACTCATTTTAAACGCTCTCTGAATGATAATGTTACAATAAGCCATGGTAGTAACGCATAGACGCTACCCATTGTTCCCTAAAGCTGTGATCAGACAATTGCCGTTCAATTGTATTACTTATTATTGGGATATCTACACTGAAAGTAAATCATTAAGGCCTCACTACTGATTTATATTTTGTTCGAAAGTAAGTGTTATTACAGAATACACAAATCAAGGAATAGAGTTAAAAGAAACATAAATGGTGATACCCCTAAACATATACACATTAATGAACTAATTACTACTATTACCAGATATTTGAGACATTTGAGCTTATATTACTTAATTACTGATATGCAGCTATAATAATTAATATCGCAAATTTTATAAATAGAGTTGAAGAAAGAGAGAGAGAGAGAGAGAGAGAGAGAGAGAGAGATTCTGATGTAATGTTAGTATGATAGGCAACTTATATTTTAATCATTTGGACCCGATCAGAAGTCTGGACAAATAAACTAAATATGTCTTACATAATGAACTTTGAATTATTTTGTTTACTACCATGTACATCAGAGAAACTAGCTTCTTGGTATGTTGTACCAGACGTGCTAGAAGATGGGAGATGCAAGTCCGCAGGCGTATGATGATATGCGAAAGACCTTCGCCGCTGAAAGTTAACTGTGTCAGTTTTCTTCTGATAAGGAGAGAGTGTGACCACAGATTATCAGAATAGGTTAGCTTAAGAAGATGGGACACTCAGTACAACATCTATTCACTATTAGTTCTTACCGCAGTCACAAATGTCGCCACTGTCGCAGATCGTTTTGACAGCTTCGTTAGCGGGAAATTTAAATTTCAGACCTATCACTTGCAGGGCTGCTATTCCAATTTTTTTTATTGTTTTCATGAAAAAAAACCTCTGAATTGTTTGTAGTATTTTATTTTACAATTATTTTTCCACATAAATACATACGTCATAAAGTAATACACAATTTTAGGTTTGTTCTGTTGCGGAAGGCTTCAAATTTGGAATCACCATCGAAATGGGCATCTCATATTACAAAGTTGTTCCTCAAACTGGTAACGCTCTTCTCTTGAAGATCCACACGGCCCGTAGCTTTCACTCACATTTTGCACAGCTAACATCAATAGTAAGAATTAGAAAGATGATTTTTATTACAGTTTTCACATACTCAAGCTCAAACCATAGGACATTGCTTACATTATGGATATTGCAATACGATAAATTAAATATTTGCTGTACTCACCTTAGGATCCTTAGGGAACCTATGCACTTTTTTGTTCTTAAAGAGCAGTTTTTAACGCAGCACCGTGATACTATTATAATTCGATACTATTGAGGAAAAGCGCAGATACATTACTTAAAACTGACTTAAAAGGTTATAAGGTGACTTAGGCTGTCAAGTCTTAAGTGTTATTCACTGGTGTCTCACAAACTAGCTACATCGCTACCTAACCGTACCTGTTTTGTGGCGCTACCCGTGACTGCGGTAGGAACTAAAAGAGTGTCCAGGGCATGAGTGTGACGTTTTTGCCTTGGGCATTATAGACAGCTGGAGCGTGACGTCACATCTGTCATTTTGTTGAGTTAGGTCAGGGCCATTCGCCAATGCTTCAGTTTTATGCTTTGATTGCTTTTAAAATTTGAACAACGTGGAAATAAGCGAATTATTGGATTCATTGAAGGATTTTCGCGAATAGACGATCATACTGTGATCCATACAGAAGCGGAAAATTTTTTGAGAATGACCTACAAGAAGTGAAGGAGAAGTTAAACAAATTGTATGTTCGTTTCTCTTTTAAAGATATTAGACGCAGCGATGAAAGGATCAATGCTTATACAGGTTTGCCATCAAAAGAAATATTCTTGCTGAGTTGATGGAATGTGTTACTCTGCAATATTACTACGGTTGGACAGTAATGGCATTTCAAATATTGATCTACTTTTAAAAACATTGATGAAATTGAAATTGCACATTTTAAATGAAGATTCAATGTAGTAAAACTGAGGCAAACATATTCTTTACTTTGTTATTTGCTGCCCATTAAGTTCTATTCAAAAAATGAAGTCAAGCGGATCGACTTAGTGTTTCCTACACATGATACCTGTTGATTATTTTGATATAGCGTGAAGCTAGGTCTTTCATTCACGGTTCAAGGACAGCCTATTATAGGTTATACAGGTCCAAGGACAGCCTATCATAAATACAACAAATTTTCTGCTTTTACAAGCCTCCACTCCCCAACCACCTCAATTTCGCCCCCACCAAAAAAATGTATATACTTATCAGGATTATTGCTTCGCCGCCACTGGCACGACTTCTAAAAACCATGAGCGTTTTTTATCCTCGCCAAGGTAACAATACTGTGTCGCAATTTCATTAAAATCAATTCAATAGTTTCCATATTATACAATACAGAACGATCTAAAGCAATACTTGAATGTTTACATCTGCAAATTCTTTTGGTTTCTGTAATAGACAAGAAAATGTTCTGAAGGACCTGAAAAGGTGTATTAAACCGCTAGGCCTTTCGTTCATAGGCCAGTGGAAAGCTCATTATGAATACAATAAATTTTTCAGTTTACAACCCCCCACCTACCAACCACCCCAATGTCACCCCCACCCAAAAGAATACTGCCAATGATCAGGAATCCCTGAAACGCCTAAAAACAAAATTAGAGCTGTTTTTATATTTGAAGTTTTTTTATTATTTCTGCGCCAAAACTGACAGGATTTCTAAAAACCACACGCGTCTTCCGTGTTTGCCACGAGAATAATACTGCGTCGAAGTACTCGAAGTTTCATTAAAACCACTTCAATAGTTTTCACATTACACAATACAGAACGATCCAAAGCAATACTCGAATATTTACATCTGAGAATATAAGTCTCTCAGTTCTGTAATAGGCAAGGAAATGTTCGGATGGACCTAAAAAGTGTATTATGCCGCTAAGTCTTTTTTCACAGGTCAGTGGACAGCTTATGATTTTTAATTATAATTTTCCAGTTTTACAACCCCCGTCCCCCAACCATCCCAATTTCACCCGCACTCAAAAAAAGTAGAAAATGATCAAGAACCCCTTAAATGCATACAAACGAAGTTTGAGCTGTTTTATATCTTTAGTTTTTTTCGAGGTTTTTTTATTATTGCTGCGCCGCCACTGACACGATTTCTAAAAATCATAAACGTTTTCTATCCTCACCATGGTAGTAATACCGTGTAAACATTTCATTAAAATCTCAATACTCTCAATACTCAATACTCGAATGTTTACATCTGCAAATTCTAAGTTCCTTGGTTTCGTAATATGCAAGGCAATGTTCGGATGGACCTAAAAAAGTGTATTATGATACTAGGCCTTTTTTTTGACAGGTGGGTGGGCAGCGCATTATGAATACAATAAATTTTTCAGTTTTACAACTCCCCATACTCTAACCACACCAATTTCATCCCCACCAAAGAAATGAAGTCAAGTTGATCGGCTTAGTACTTCCCACACATTACGGTTATACCAGTTATTATTTTCCCATAGCATGAAGCTATAGTCTGCAACCAAATCATCGTCCGCTCTCAGCAAAAAACCTCCAACACAAAAACAGACCCCCCCCCCCAAAATTGTGCTATGCCGCTAGGTCTTTTCTTCACAGGTCAATGGACATCCTATTATCAATACTAAGAACTTTTCAGTTTTCCAATCCCCCACCCCCATATTTTTCAGTTTTTTTATTATTGCAGCCCCACCATTGACACGAAAAACTATACGTGTTTTCCATCCTCGCCCAGGCAATAATACTGTGTCAACATTTCATTAAAATCAATTCGGTCTTTTCCAAGTTATACAATACGACGTGCAAACCGCTGCGTAGAATACGCTGCCGAAATTCCGCTCGTGCAGTTTGGCTCTAACCCAATGTAAATTTCTCTGGCGTCAAATCCACAATTTTCTTCGCGTCGCTTCCGTTCGCGACGCTTCGGCTAAGTGCGCGGGCACGTCCTTCACCTGCTATCGCGTCGCGCATATACAAAGGATAAATGGGTTTATCAGCGATTTAGCGGTCAGTGTGCCAGCATCTCCAAGCTGCCGCTTTAGGTTGCGAGGTCAAACCAAAACCTTATTTATTTTTCTAACCTATTCGAATTCGTTGGTATAGAGTAATACCTCGTTTCAAAGGTATGTTGAAGTCCTTTATTCTGACGTTTGATTCTTTTAAAAAGGTCGATTCGTTTACGAGAAAATTAGAAAAATATTTATATATCTCAATTTGTTCAAAAAAAAAAAACAGAATCACACGAAAATATCACTTTTTATTGCAATAAGTGTTCAAAATATTGCGCGTTATCACCCAAACAATGATATAGGCGATCTTTAAATTCCTGTCGCATAAACATGTGGTGTCAGGTCATCCAAACTTTCAGCACAATATACTTTAACGGCATTAAAGAAAAAAGTCTAATGGCGTCAAATAAGGAGATCTGGCAGCTCATGCTATAGGCCCTCTTCGACCATTCGCCCTATCCATTTATCTGGAAACCCGTCGCCTAGCCATTGCTGACCCAGAAGAACGTAGAAGCAGCGCCGTCTTGCTGGAGATAGATTTCTGCCTTATCAAGTATAGGGTTTCCATCCTCTTCGATTTGGCTTTCAATGGCTTCAGTGACAAGCGGATTGATGGTATTTCCCAAAATTCCCAAATAGATGTCTCCATTTAAATTTCCATTAATAAACAATGTCCCAGACACTTTTTCTTGAGAGGCCTGTCCATACACTGATTTTTTGGGGGTACTGGATATGCCCTTCTACAAAAGCATGCGGATTTTCATTGCTCCGATACCTGCAGCTATGCTTATTAACAAATCCAGTTAGACAAAATATCGATTCATCAGTGAGGCATATATTATTCTTCACAGGAATGGTATTACCATTAATCGCTGTAGTCATTTGCTCACAAAGCTCGTCGATCAAAGTAATCTTCGGTTAACTCCTGCACTATTTTCATTTTCAATGGGGTTTCGTAACTGTGTGTATAGAGGCAAATGAAATGTCAGTCGGATCTACAATTTTGCGTAATGAAGTCAAAATGACCCAAAACTTGAACTTGAGAGCCTTCATCTAGAACTCACTGTTTTTTATATACAAGAGATACAGGTTGAGCAAATTTGGCAACAAAGTCCAAGACATACCTGTGCGAAGTTATCTTCCCCGGATTTCTGGCATTACGTTTAATGCCAGAAATAGCAGTATGCCAAGCACAGTGAATTTGTGCACCAAAATTGGAATCATTTCCACTGTTTTTGCCCTGGCGGGCAGAAATTTAAATATCATCTATATCATTGTTTGGCCAATAACAGGCAACGTTTCGAATACATATTGCAGTAAAAAGTAGTATTTTCGTGTGTTTCTGTTTACTATCTGAACAAATTAAGATACATCAAGATTTTTCTAATTTTCTAGAAAACGAATAGACTGTTTTTTAAAAATCAAACGCCAAAATAAAAGACTTCGATATACCTTTGAAACAAGGTGTTACCAGATGTCCCTTGTCATTTAAAATTTTAAAGCGAAAACCCTGGAAGGTAGAGAGTATAAGGGGAGAAAGTACTTTTTGGTGAAAAAGTTGTCCTCCTTGACAGATCTTTTAACATGTCTCGGCATTTTTCCTTTTAATCAGTGGTAGGAAGTTTTAGAAATGAACACCCCGTATATTCTGATTAGTATTTTAGTGTTAGTAATCTACTTTTATAATGTGTTTGATGTATCTTTTGCACAATTTTCAAATACAGTGTTATTCACGTTATACGACACGGAGCATTATGGCTAAAGTATTTGATGAAAAAGAAAATAATAATTTCTGACGGATAGAGACCCATAAAGGCTACATTCTAAAAATATTTTCATGTTATACAGGGTGTCCCAAAAACATGAAATCTATCAAAGTTATGTTTTTTTTAAATGGAACACCCCGTATATCATTGCACATTCAGATTCCTTGGTGAATTCTAGTGTGACTTTGTGTATCATACATGGGACTTAAAGTGAACCTTTTAGGTGTAAATCACGATTTTCGGTATAAGTAGATATCAGGAAAAATTTGAATATCGCAGAGATTATGAAATTTGGAAGGCTGTAACTTTGCCGTATTACTAAGCATAAAATGGGCCAGCTTTGATGAGACTGTCAAATTTAAATTACGTTTATGCTTGGAGTAATCGGTCGATTAATTAAGGAAACTTCGATCAGCGATAACTTGATTTTTTCAAATAGGAATGCCTAATTTTTTTTATACGGTTTAAAGTAGAATTTGATAACCTTTCTAATGATATAAGGTTGTGAATATCAATCTCTAGTAGTTTTCATTTAAAATTAAAATCAAGCAAATCGGCGTTTTTCAATTTTCCTACCTATAAGCAACGTAGCAGTCCATGAAATATGAACAAAGACCTGTTCAGGTAGAAGAAAACAACTAACTTCGTAGAAAAATACACACGAACTAGACTAAAGGGACAAGATTATAGAAATTGCTCACAACAAACAAAGTCTAACCAGAAACAACGGCGGTAACATCTCTAAGGTCAAAGTATGACAGTAATAGATATTTTTTACAGTCTAATGGCTACCGCAATTTACTAGAGGTTAAAAATTTCCAAGACAATTAAAAACCCTGATATGAAACAAAAACAACCAGCGACTGTTGCTCCAGCACGCAATTATCAATCATATGTAATGGTGTAAAAAAGTAGTAATTTGCGTCGAAGTCGATACCTCTGACTGATGAAGCCCTTCTATTTTTCAATATCCATTAGCAATATTGCAAAAAAGGAATACTGACAAATCAGATTTAAATTTTCTGCCATTTAAGTGATGTTTTATAATTTGAACAAATTTTAATTCATTCTTTATTTTCTGCGATCTTGCTAACAGGTACTGAAGAATTTTCAGAACTCTAGTCAGAGGTACTTTTGACTTGAGTTTTGACAGAATTGCATACTTTTTTATATCATTAAATGTGAAATTTTATTCTGAAAATAAACTGCCTACAACATTGTCAAGTAGTTTTCGTTTCATTCCAAAATTTTTTATGGTTTTGGAAATTGCCAATCTCTAGTACATTGCAGTAGCTAGTAGGCCGTGAAAAAATCCATTTCTGCCCTACTCCAGCTTCTTTTTGACCAAAGATATGTTACCGCCGTTGTTTCTGGTTAGACTTTGTTTATTGTGAGTAATTTTGATAATCTTGTCCCTTTAGTCTAGTTCGTGTGTACTTTTCTACTAAGTCAGTTGTTTTCTTCTACGTGAACCGGTTTTTGTTTATATTTCATGGCCTGCTACGTTGCTTATAGGTAGGAAAATTGAAAAACGCCGATTTGTTTGAAAATTAAAAATTGAATGAAAACTACCAGAGATTGATATTCACAACCTGATATCATTAGAAAGGTTATCAAATTCTACGTTTAACCGTATAAAAAAAATTAGGCATTCCTATTTGAAAAAATCAAGTTATCGCTGATCGTACTTTCCTTAAATAATCGACCGCTTTCTCCAAGCAGAAACGTAATTTAAATTTGACAGTCTCATCCAAGCTGATGCATTTTATGCTTAGTAACACGGCACAGTTACAGCCTTCCAAATTTTATAATCTCTGCGATATTCAATTTTTTCCTGATATCTACTTATACCGAAAATGGTGATTTACACCTAAACGGTTCGCTTTAAGTCCCATGTGTGATACATAAAGTCACACTAGAATTCACCAGGGAATCTGAATATGCAATAATATACGGGGTATTACATTTAAAAAACATAACTTTGATACATTTCGTCTTTTTGGCACACCCTGTATAACATGAAATTACTTTTAAAATGTAGCCTTTATGGGTCTCTGTCCATCCGAAACTATTGTTTTATTTTTATTAAATACTTTAGCCGTAATGCTCCGTGTCGAATAACGTGACTAACCCTGTATATCTATCTACAATATCGAATAAATGTTACGATTACGATTAATTCAGTTTGTTTAAAGATGTTCTTTATACACCACACAAATAAACTAAAATATAATAGATATTTACTTTCTGAACCCAACCCTTATGAACAGTTCTAATTTTGTACTTTACAAATTATCTAGAAAGTTTTGGGGTCATGTATTTAAATTGTAATTATTGCTTATAGTTTGTTTCAAATTCATGATAGGAGTTGATTAGATTTTACATATATTATACTATATCAGGATACCGTACATTAACAAAGACAACTAGGGTCACTCGCCGTGCCGACTTTGATGTGAGTCTCACAAATGCGAGCCGCCTCGAATACAGAGGGGTTCCCTTCGTGCGATCTCGATTACCTACAGGGAATCCGAGTCGACGTCAACGGTCGACGTTCACTTATACGGAGGTCAATACATACGAATTCTATAGTATAGGTAGAATATAATTTATTATTCAATAAACCATTCAGCACAATAAGATGCAGCTACTGGGGTGGCAAATAGCTCAAGGAGTATTATCGATCATGCTTTGTCAGATAGATCTAGTTATTTGAAATGTACGATTCAAGTAGTAAGTTACTGTAACAGTCTGATCAGTCATAATTTGTTGTCAATAACCTTAAGTGTAAACATAAAAGTACTTGCGACAAAATATAGGAAAGAGGTAAACAGAATAGATCATAAAAAAATCATCTCAAAATTTAAAAAGAATATTCAAACTACAGAAGTTCAATCATTTCAGGAACTAATAATTGTCTTAATCACTTCTTGTAAAAAAGATTCGGAATTCAAAAAGACGTATAAGATACTTGAAAATAACAACTGAATAAATCAAGAAATTCTCGAAATGATTGAAAACCGAGTCAAAATTTATAAACAAAAAGATAAAGAACCGGGAAACACGAATTTGGAAAATGAATTTATAAAACTCAAGAACCAAGTCAGTAATAAAATTATTAAAGTATTAAAAAGATATTTTAAAAATCAATGGGAATAAGTAGGCACAAATATAAAAAACAATGAGGCCATATACAGAGCATGTAGCCGGCATTTTTTGTGGGATACGCACAAAACGCTCAATAACACACAAACACTACTTATTTAGGCACCGCGGTAGATCCGACCGATTGTATCCCGTGCACCGTGTCGCATGTTAGATAATGTTAGGCGAACTGACCCTGTAAACCACAGCTGTTAGCGTTCGGCTACTGCTCGAGATCGTCGGGTGCCAGAGTCCGCCAGCTTGCGTAGTATCCGAGAGCACAGCTAGAAAGACCACATTGGGGGTGGAGCTTAGAGTGACCCTACTTGTCTTTGTTAATGTACGGTGATCAGGATCACATAAGGCAGATGTATATTACGCATTTTCTTGGAGTCATTTTTGATTTCTCTCTCAGAACCTGAACCACTGAACATCTAAAGCTTCTTTTTGGAAGAATGCATGCACAGCTTTTTGGGGGAATGTCGGTCTACTTGATGCTCTTTTTGACTGTGTATATGGATACACACCGTACAAAACTTAATTAAATTCTCACATCAGTAGGTATTTTGACGCGCGCACGCCCCGGGACGGGAGATAATAAAAATGATTTTAACCAATTTAATTTAATAAATTGCTAGATAAAAATGATGGAAAACAAAACGGCTGAATCAATACGTCATTTTCATGTGGCACACACACACACACCGCGCCGCGCATAAACGGATGCCCGATGGTATGCGCCAATTGTATTCCTGTCAACGATATCGGAATCATGTTAGTTACTTGCAACGAACGTAACATAATTAAAAAGTTCATTTGATTACCTTGGCGCTGTTGGCACTCTGGGGAAAATATGTTGCGGGACATACATATGTACATACTGACATGCACACGTATCGATCTGCGTGTGCATTTTCAAGCGAAGTGATATGATGGGGTGAGATATGATATATATACGCTCAAGTAAATGACCTCACTTTTATTTACCATTGAACATCATTTTTACAAGAAGCCGAAACATATACTTCAAATAAATGGTGAGGCCTAAATGATATGATATGGTTATTATATGAGAAATGCTAGAGGGTATCTACTTAGTTATACTTCAAATCTAAAAGGCTTCCGAGGGAATCTAACAAGACAAAATTCTCCTTTCAAAGTTTCCACAAAAAAAAGAGCCCCTAAGCAAAATCTCAGTGAAATAATGAAAAAAAAACCAACGGAAAGGAAAGATTCACCTCGAATCTCAAGGCTCTTAATATCTCTCTTAACGTGCTCGCTCACTTAGACAAAGCGTCGCGAACGGAAGCGGCGCGAGGCGAAGTGTCATTTAACCGATGTCCGCACACTGGGGCGAAGCGGCGCGAATTTTATTTGTTTTTGGTGATGATCAACTTTTAATTACGTCCAAAAAACCTCACCATCCAGCCACACCACAAACTGTATCCAAAAAGGTTTAACTCTGGGAGTTGGGACATATCTGTATTTAAGCACAGAGCATTGATCACGCTTCCACTTTTGCGTCCTTTAGGGGAGGCTTAAACATTGAAACTATAAGACATACCGCAGGGTGGAGTGGTATGTCAAAAGTTTTTGTTACATTCTATAACAGACCAATATATCTGATGATTTAGATTTGCAAAATCGATGCTAGTAAAAAATCGATAATGAATTGCGATATCTGCTAAATTAAACTTTTACAGACTACATATATGTATACATTAATAACAAAAGAAAATGAAATTATTGAGTAAATAAAAAACTGCTAGGTTGAATAATGTCCAGACTTGTTTTTTATCTTTCTTCATTCAGTCTCGCCATCATATTCACATCGTGAAACTATTTTTAAATATCTACAGGGTGATCTCGAGGACGGGGCTCTCGAAGTATAATTAGAGGTTAAACGACTTGCCGGTAAGGAAGTTCAATCCTCAATTATACAAGAGATCACACACG
This sequence comes from Callosobruchus maculatus, assembly GCA_951848785.1. Lineage (NCBI taxonomy): Eukaryota > Metazoa > Arthropoda > Insecta > Coleoptera > Chrysomelidae > Callosobruchus > Callosobruchus maculatus. The sequence continues at coordinate 2,130,600 of CATOUR010000122.1, read as the reverse complement.
TCCCCCAAGCCCAAAGTGCATGATCTGAGTAGAAACATAATGACTAGCAGATACAGCGGGACGGATGGGATGGCGGGAAGGTGGTACCACTTTTTCTGCAAACAATACGCCGTAAACGAGAACTGAGATACTACAGGGTGATCTCTTCGGACGCGGCTCTCTCGTGTAATTGAGGATTGAACTTCCTTACAGGTAAGTCGTTTAACCTCTAAGTATTCTTTTAACGCAATAATATGGTAATATGGTAGTAATATGGTACAAAGAAATTTGGATTTCCCTCTTTCTTCATACTTTCCGACATCACAGAGTCATCCTCTTTCGGGAAAAAAGTAAAAAGATAATCAGGAACCACTAAAATGCATAAAAACAAATTTTGAGCGCTTTTGAGTATCTTTGCTCTGACGCCAATGCAACGATCTTCAAAAACTCCACAGTATTATTTACTGTAACCCCACACTACACCTCAAATCTACTCAAATTTGGTGCAGCGGTTACGGAGATAACTGTATTGTAGGTTAGAGGTGGAATAGCTATAAAAGCTAAAATTCGCCCATTTATGTACTCTCTCTCTAAAATAAATACTCGCGTTCGAATTATACGTTATTATCACAATATTGATGGCACCAAATGGGTACAAACTGAGGAAAAGCAATAGTGTCAGGCGGTTCTCTAACAAACCTACTACAGGTTCTCAAATCGTACTAAAATCAGGGTATGCATAAGCTGTGAATGAACGTCTCTAATCCTCCATCTACTACTCAAACCACTTAGACATCCATATGGAGTTGGTGACATAAATTGTTGTAATAAGGTATAGAGAATGATGTATCATAGCTACCCATTTCCAAGAGATCATTATATGCCTCTAGTAGGCGTTGTTCATAACCCACGGTCACGGCTGGAGCGTAAGTTATGAAAAATGCGCGTGAACTATGTTGTTTGTTCATGTCATGTTTGAAAGTGACTTGGCAGTCACTCTATATTTAATGGGAGTAGAAAAAGACGTTAGCATATGCTCTCTTTTCCTTCACCAAGGGAATAAAACTGGACGTAACTTTCACCGTTTTACTTCACAACCCAACACAATATCTCTTAACCTTATCTCAACTACAACTCAACTAAACTGAACTGCCACGCTACCCGTGGCGCCTTATATACACTTCATCGAACCATCTAGAGCATTCGATGACATTCGAAAATGCCAATCCGTCATTCTAGAAAACTCTAGACAATACGATGACGTTCACACTTCAAAGATCTAACCTTTGACTTTACATCATGCATGACAACTGATACCCAATACACGAATACCATAATATACAGTACGTTACATTCTTCCACCCTTAGCGTTCGGCGTCCTCGACGAACAACTTCGATTCTTGTATCACCACAGACATCAGTATTGTCGACCTTCGGTTTTCCAAATCCCGTACATAACCTGTAGACCAAGGCATTGAGGCGGTTCGTCTCCAAGTAGGGGGCCTCCAAATGATGTTGAAGCTTCCGACATCTACCCTTCTTTCTGTTGTGTGTTGTAAGACCATACCAGATCACCTTGTAACTGCGATACCCTTTGCTCAACTTGTGGTTCTCATTTTCAGCTCCGGCAGCGTTCTCTTTTCCTAACTCTGCTATCATCCTCTTCAGTTGGGCCTTTTCGTCTTGTCGGCTGTCAACTCTCGACACTCCCTTCTCGTCTTTCAGGTTGCTCTCCAGTTCCTCTGTGAGTCTGCTCAGTTTGTCTTCCTGTTCCGAAATCCTGTTCTTCTGCTTGCCATTCTCGCTCCTTAGTTGCGCGGCTTGATGAGAGCCCCATGACATGTCCTTGAGCGCAAATTTAAGCTCTGTTCTTCGCGTTTTCCCTTTCCAGCTGCGCCAATATTTGCTTCAAATCTGCATCGTCATTTTGCATCGCTGATATTTCGTACACACCTTTGCTTGCATCTTCACTGACTTTGTTCGAATTCTTCTTTAGCCTATCGCTATCGTCCTCGCTTTCCATCTGCGCAATCTTCTGCTTTATCTTATTATGCCGGTACTTCAATTATTTCATCCCAGAACTGTCAGCCTGTGCTGCAGCCAAAGCGTCTTCCAGCTCCTTTTTCAGTTGAACGTTCTCATCTTCCAAATTCGCCAGTTGCTCTTTCATCTTATTGTCAACGTCTCTTGCTCTATACAAGTCTTCCATGACCTTTCTCACACTATCAAGCGCATCTGACATATCTGATTTCATTTTCTTAATTTCTGCTTCATGATGCACCAACCTTTCACTCAACCTTGACTCGTCTTCCTTGACCCCGGTCTTTTTGGCTTGCACAATCGCGTGGTCCAGGTATTTCTTTAAGGATGCGTTCTCAGCCTCCAGCTGGGTGATCTTCAATTTCGGCATCGCATTCTCGTCCTTAACTTGGTCACATCTATCCTCCACTTTCTTCAGCTGATCCAAAGCCTTCAATCTCTTGATTTCATTTTTCAAAGCAGAAACTTCTCTGTCGTGTTTTTCGTTGAGCTTTCTCAAGGCTGCCTCGTGATGGTCATTCTTCTTCAACATATTCTTTTTGTCCCTTTCAAACTTGCTCTTAATACCCATACATTCTCGTTTCTGAGAGTGAAGCAACTGCTTAAGCCTATCCCGGTCTGCTGTAAGTTCCCTCATGGCTACTCTGTGTTGTCTTTGAAGCTTAGCGATAGTTTCCTCGTTCTTCTTCAACAAATTCTTCATGTCTCTGTCAAACCGCTCCTTCATTGAGCTTATCGTGCCTTGCATAGAATTCATTTTGCTTGCATATTCATCTGCTGCTTTTTCTACATCCACCTGCATCTTATCGACCTGTGTCCGACAGCCTACTCTAAGGTGCCCCTTCTGCCCACACCTCCAGCACGTAAACTTCTCAGCTCCTTCGGGATTTCTGTGAACTGCGTTTCTTTGGAAGGTACCACCTCTCCTGCTTGGAACGAACAATGTGGCCCTGACTTCTACTTCATCATCTTGTTCTACAGTGCGCACCCTCCGTGTCATTCGCGTGGCTTTTGTGGCAGCCTCAATTTCTAGAGCCTTGACCAAAGCATCTTGTAAGGTCCTGGGACTGGATAGTCTTACGATTCGCTGAACGTCCAGGTCCGCAATACCTTCAACAAACTGACGAGCAGCGACATATTCCTGGGTTTCGATGGGGCTTTTGACGAATGCTCGTTTAGCAAAGCTTTGGACTTCATATGCAAACGTGGTCAGATCCTCCTTGGCTTGCTGTTTCCGGTTGTGCAGTTGACCATGTAACAGCTCTGTCAACTGCGCGTCTCCAAAGCGTAACTTTAGTGCAGACGTTATCTTGTTATAGTCACGTAGATCTGAGGAGCAGAGATTTTCCAAAATACCTGCTGCAGAGTCTCTGAGCATCGATGTCAGCACACAAGCTTTCTCTTCATTCGACCAGTTATTCATACGTGCGATGTTTTCAAATTGCATGTAATAAATGTCCCATGACGATTTGCCATTGTATGGACAAAGCTTTGCTACTACGCCACTGTGTCTATCAGGAAAAGCGGGTGGTACAGCTGTTAAACAACGCTCACCTGGACCAAGTTCTCACAGCTCCTCTCTGACGATTTCGTTGACACGATCTTCCACTTGCTGTAGTTGTTCACGCTCACCTCCACTAAGTTCTCGCATTTCATGTATCATATTCATCAATGCACTCATTTCGGACGCCATAGCTCTGGTTACTGGCATTGACTGAAGCTGTACTCACTTCTAGTTTCCTTTTCCGGCTTGATTCGATGGATAATCCCACACTTCTGACACCAATTGTCACGACGGCCTCTTTTCCTTCACCAAGGGAATAAAACTGGATGTAACTGTCACCGTTTTACTTCACAACTCAACACAATATCTCTTAACCTTATCTCAACTACAACTCAACTGAACTGAACTGCCACGCTACCCGTGGAGCCTTATATATACTTCATCGAACCATCTAGAGCATTCGATGACATTCGAGAATGCAAATCCGTCATTCTAGAAAACTCTAGACGATTCGATGACGTTTACACTTCAAAGTTCTAACCTAACACTTTGACTTTACATCAAGCATGACAACTAATACCCAATACACGAATACCATAATATACAGTATGTTACAATATCTACACACATTCAAAGGGTACCTACTGTAACGCATGATCACAATAATTCCAACCCCATCCAGCCACGCTACAGTCAGTGAGCAAAAGTTGTCTCAGGTATACTAAAATTTCAGCGGATGGGTTCGTGCCAAGAATTTTGAATGAATATGATGCTTATATTGGGCTTATACATGAGACACTCGTCATCTTGGTTCAAGGCATGAAATGAAACGAATGTGTAAAATGATGTACCTAACTAATTCTATTAACAATTAAATAGAAAAGACGAAAGATGTGATGGGGCCCCTGTTATATATAATAAACCGCCTTTATTGACAAAATAAAATAAAAAATGTTTCACAATTGTGGTTACTAAACTGATGGCGAAGTCTAGCAATGCTATTCCACTTAACCATCAGCGGTGATCACTCACCAAAGAAAAAACAAAGTATACCAATTAGTAATTTCAACGAAAATAAAGTAGTACTGTGCCAGGTACTAAGCAGAAGTGTACGAAATTAAAGTGCACAATTACCATGGTTAATGAAACTATGTAGATTATAACTGTAATGTAATAATTATGTATCCAAAGGATTGCAGGGCGATGTTATCTATTCTGCCTACCCATCAACAATTGTTTCAGTTTGTACTTAAACTTGTTGACATTATAAGCCCTAAATTCCTCTGGCAATGTGTTGTATAACTTAACGGCATTGAACAAGACATTTCTCTGAAACATAGCGGTTCTGTGCTGAGGCATGGTCAGTTTTGACTTGAATCTAACATTAACTGTGTGAACAAGTGAACGAGGTATGAATTTACTTATGAAAGGAGGAGGGTTAGAACTGTTTATGGACTTGTGGATAAATGTGCTTAAATGATGTGATCTTCTATTTTCCATTGTCATCCAATTACATTCATTTATCTTATGGGAAATATGCTCGTATTTTCTTATACCATAGACAAGCCTGCAGCAACTGTTTTGCACCTTCTGTATCCTCATTTTATCGATTTGAGTGAGACAATTACCATAAATAAAGTCGCAATAATTGAAATGACTTAGAACCAGTGACTCACATAGCATTCTCTTCGTTTTGATGCGAAGGAAATGTCGGCTTTGGTAAATTGTTTTGAGAGACGCAAACGCTCTACTTATTAAATTACGTACGTGATGGGAGAAGCGTAAATCGGAGTCTATATGAAGGCCTAAACTTTTTGCGCAACTAATAACTTTCAGAGCTTTGTCATCTATCTTTAATTTCATATTATTATTGAAGAAATTGACGTTATATCTACTGCCAAAGAAGATTGCCACGGATTTTGTAGGATTAAGTCTCAAATTGTGATTTTCAGAAGATATTTTTAGTTTTTCTAATTCTGTATTTATAACTGTCTCAGCTACACCCATGTTTTCAATATTAAAACTATAAGAGAGCTGAGTGTCATCCGCGTAAGCCTGAATATTAAGATTACTCACACTATTAAGGACATCAGCCGTGTATACGATGAAAAGGAGTGGACCAAGAATGGATCCTTAAGGCACACCAGAAAGAATTTCTAGGCAAGATGAAAACACTCCATTGACACGAATTCTCTGAGAGCGACCTAACAGATAGCTCGATATCAAAAAAATCGAGGGTTCATTAAAGCCGTAGTACTTAAGCTTGACACATAGCAGTTCATGACTTATTGTATCGAAAGCTTTAGAATAATCTAACATAATTAATGCACTGCTATGTCCCTTATCATAAGCCTCCAAAATGTCAGTCGTTACTGTAACTAAAGCAGTTTCAGTACCTTTGCCAGTACGAAATCCACATTGAAAAGGAGGAAGTAAATTGTTCGATGTAAAAACTCATTTATCTGAAAATATATGAACCTCTCAAACACTTTCGAAAGAGTAGGGAGAATACTGATTATCCTTAAATCCGAAAATGTCTTTGGATTTTTATTTTTTGGAATGGGTACTCCTATAGCATTTTTCCGTAGAAGAGGAAAATAAGATTTTTCTATGAAACAATTAATTATATGAGTTATATATTTATCAATGAATGGACTACAGTATTTCAACATACGACTGTTGACATTATCAACTCCAAAAGCATCGGTTGTAATTGAATTCAGAATGTTATTGACCTCCTCAACCGTGATCATACGGAAACTAAATTTTAAATTGGAGCTATGAGTAGCTGTACTGTACTGCTCTATCATCTCATCACAATTGTTGGAAGTATATTGAAGGAAGGAAGCAAAATATGTATTTATCTCGTTTGGATCGCTCAAAGTTGGTGGTAAGGATGAAGCGCTACCTCGAACAACGCTCAAGTTCTTCAGAGTCTTCCATGTGACTTGATTATTATTTTGTTTAAGTACATGATTAAAATAACCTCTTTTTTCATTTCTCGTAGCAGTGACAGTAATATTCCTAAGCTCCTTGTAATATGCAAAATCAGTTGCATCGTGCGTACGTTTAAATTTTTTTAGAGCGTCGTCTCTTTGCCTCTGCAACAGCTTCAGATTATCTGTAAGCCAAGGAGCTGGTGGTTTTGTAACTCTTTTTTTGACTAACGGGGCATGTTTATCAAATGCAGTCATAATAAGAGCGTTTAAAATATTAATCTTTTCATCGATATTTTCTTCACTAATGATGTTATGCCATGGAAACAAGTGCAAATCTCTTGAGAATAAATTAATGTCAAAGTCACGAAAAGAACGAAATTCTATTATTTTGGCAACATGAGAAACTTGAGGTGATACTATTTCAGCAAATACGAGTTGATGGTCTGATATACTGTGTACCGATATTGTGCCGGTTTTGTTGACAAATTCCTTATTGGAAACAAAAATAGCATCTATTAACGTGCTAGATGTGCTAGTGATTCTAGTGAGTTCATTAACAATTTGAGAAAACCCATAGGATTCAAAACAATGCTGCAGCGGGTTATTACAGTTGAATAAATTAACGTTGAAATCACCTAAACACATAATCCAGTCAGCAGTGTGATATATGAGAGAAAGTATGTTATCAATGTCATCTATGGTACTGCTAATCGCTATATTTGGAGCTCTATAAAACACCCCCACAACAAAACTAATAGATTTATCTCTAATTTTCAATAATAGGAATTCTAAGCTACTGCTCACTTGATAATCATTAGTTACCACATCACAATTAATCGATGATTTGACAAATGCCCCCACACCTCCGCCTCTCCCATTCCTTTGTTCATGAAAAAACACGTAGCCAGGTATAGATACAATATCTACGTCGCTGTCCCTGTTCAGCCATGTCTCAGACAGTGTTACTACATCAAAATCATTATCTAAAATATATATTGCGGGTAAAGGAGCCTTCCTTTTTAGAGCAGCAACACGGGCAGCCGAAGAACTTAGTCTCACGCTCGACTTCACGCGGAGGTGTCAGCAGTTCGTTACGGAACTTGCTCCCGCACAATTAAAAACCCGGATTAAAACTGCTGAAGTCCAATTGCTTTTAAGACTTCACAAAGATAAACCAATGCACGGAATCTTCTACAAACATCTAGAAGAGCATGGTTTATCTGAGCAGTTGACCTTCTCCTTCCTAAGGTCTAATGGGTTGAAGTCGGAGACTGAGAGCTCTATAATGGCTTGCCAAGACGGTGTCTTCAACACTTTAGTATACCGTAGCCGGATTATGGGTATGGATGTGCCCGATATCCGCTGTAGAGCCTGCCTGCAGGCGCCAGAGACCCTTACGCACCTCTTGTCGGCGTGTAAGGTGTACGCTGGCACAGCCTACGTCTATCAGCACAACGCGGCTCTACGAGTGCTATACTACCATTTAAGGCACTCATACGGTATAGATGAGACACCGGTGCTGCCGTATGCTCCAGGGGACATTGAGTCCGTTGTGGAGAACGAGAGGTGCCGAATTTACTGGAACTACTCATTCTCCACGCTCGAGCTTATACATGCAAATAAGCCCGACATAGTCCTCCTCGACTACCAACAAAAGACGATGTTCGTTATCGAGTTCTCGGCGCCTGCCGAGGGGAACATCGTCTCTAAGGAGGAGGAAAAGCGGACCAAGTATCAGGAGCTCCTCGGACAACTTCGCAGGCTCTGGCCGGACTACACTGTGAGTCTGCTAGTAATGGTCATTGGATCCCTAGGTGGTATGAGGGATACGCTGCTCTCTGCACTGCGCAAAATGCCGGTGTGCCGTGCGGCGGCGCACATCTTAGCCGCCAGAATGCAGAAGGCAGTCATCCATGGGTCCCTTCGTCTGCTTAGGACGCACGATTCGCGGACCCAGTGATTGCTCACCTCACGGTGTGAGGAGTAGTCGCTGGGGAATGGAACAGCAGCCCGGTGGGTCGGAGCCCGGGTTGCACCTTTTTTGTTTTTGTTTTGTCTCTATATATATATATAGAGATGGAAGCGAAAATCCAGTTGGCTCGCCAAGAAGCATCCCGTATCCAGTGTGTGATGGAATATAGAGCGGCCGGTAGGCCTTTTACGCGCCGCGTGCGCCAGATAGCCCGAGAGCTAAGGCGCGACCATCACACGCTCAGTCAAGCGGTACTGGTTGTTGTCAAGCAGCATTGTCTTGACAGGATACGGACGCTAATCGCTGCTAAACGATCACTGGTGACGCGGGCGAGAGGTTTGGAGGAAAACAGATTATTTTCCGAAAAGCCTGCTCGTCTCTTCCAACAGCGACCACCAGTCATAGAGCAGCCGCCAACTGCTGATCGCGTGGAGACTTTCTGGAGGGGCATTTACGAACACCCCAAACCTCTCCAAGCAGACACTCCGGCCTTGGCGCAGTTCGAGTCCGTTTGTAGGAGGACTCCAAACCTGAATGTACTGCGTCACCCGATAAACACGGAAGAAATTCTTGGTGCCTTACGAGGCGCAAAGAATTTCGCAGCTCCTGGCCCGGATGGCATAAACACCTACTGGTTGAAAAAGTTTCCCAGTTGCCACCGGCATTTAGCTAGAGTTTTTAACTCGTGGCTAAATCAGGAGCAGCCAATTCCGGCTTGGTTTGTCGAGGGTCGAACCGTGCTTCTCCCGAAGACCGGAGATTTGTCTGATCCTAAAAACTACAGGCCAATAACATGTCTGAACGCATGTTACAAGCTCTTCACCAGAATCTTGTACATGCGTATCCTTCAAGCTGTAAATCCCGTATTTCTCAGCGTATATGAACAAAGAGGGTCTAAGAAAGGAGTAGCTGGCTGCAGGGATAACCTGTTGATTGACCGCTGTGTCACACAGGACTCCGTGCATTACCTGCGAAACCTTTCTATGGCCTGGATCGACTATCGGAAGGCATTCGACACTACGTCTCATGAACTGATTGTGCGGCTGTTGGAATGTCTTTCGGTAGATGATCAAATAGTGGGATGCATCAAACAACTGATGCCGCTCTGGAAGACTCAGTTCACTATAACATCGGGTGAAACCAGGGTTCGAACAGAGTTGGTATCATTTAAAAGAGGGGTCTTCCAAGGAGACTCCTTGAGTCCCTTGCTCTTTTGCATCTCGCTACTGCCTTTGTCCATAGCGCTGAAAAATACTAAGGGATACAGCTGTGGCAAGCCCAATTACCGGAGGCACAAGGTCACCCACTTATTTTACATGGATGACCTGAAACTCTATGCCTCCGGACAACGCGATTTAGAGCAGTCGCTTAGGGTAGTGCAGGATTACAGTCAAGCTATTGGTATGGAGTTCGGGATAGACAAATGTGCCATGGTTCATCTCAAAAGAGGACGTTGCGGAGATAGTGAAGATGAGGAGCAGCTCGTTGATGGGAGCATCTTGCGACAACTGCATGCCGGAGATACCTATACCTACCTTGGAGTGGCGCAGCGTCACATCCAAGAGGCAGAATTGGTCAAAGAGTGTCTCCGCCGCAAGTATTTGCACCGACTCCGGCAGATCTGGTCGTCAGAACTGTCCGGCAAAAACAAAGTCGCTGCCACAAACATGCTTGCGGTCCCATTGTTGCTATACAGCTTTGGTGCTATCCACTGGAACGTGGAAGAGCTGCGACAAATCGACATAAAGACCCGCAAAAGGATGAATATGGAGGGAAGTCTACATCCTAGATCCTCTGTCCCGCGAATATACCTCCCGCGACACCTGGGAGGGCGTGGACTATTGAGTTTGGAGCATCTGCACAACAGAGTAGTACTGGTACCACTGCCTGCTATGTTACGACGAGCACCGATCCCCTGATCCGCTTTGTGCGAGAGCACGAGATTGCGGGTAAAGGAGCCTTCCTTTTTAAAGCAGCAACACGGGCAGCCGAAGAACTTAGTCTCACGCTCGACTTCACGCGGAGGTGTCAGCAGTCCGTTACGGAACTTGCTCCCGCACAATTAAAAACCCGGATTAAAACTGCTGAAGTCCAATTGCTTTTAAGACTTCACAAAGATAAACCAATGCACGGAATCTTCTACAAACATCTAGAAGAGCATGGTTTATCTGAGCAGTTGACCTTCTCCTTCCTAAGGTCTAATGGGTTGAAGTCGGAGACTGAGAGCTCTATAATGGCTTGCCAAGACGGTGTCTTCAACACCTTAGTATACCGTAGCCGGATTATGGGTATGGATGTGCCCGATATCCGCTGTAGAGCCTGCCTGCAGGCGCCAGAGACCCTTACGCACCTCTTGTCGGCGTGTAAGGTGTACGCTGGCACAGCCTACGTCTATCGGCACAACGCGGCTCTACGAGTGCTATACTACCATTTAAGGCACTCATACGGTATAGATGAGACACCGGTGCTGCCATACGCTCCAGGGGACATTGAGTCCGTTGTGGAGAACGAGAGGTGCCGAATTTACTGGAACTACTCATTCTCCACGCTCGAGCATATACATGCAAATAAGCCCGACATAGTCCTCCTCGACTACCAACAAAAGACGATGTTCGTTATCGAGTTCTCGGCACCTGCCGAGGGGAACATCGTCTCTAAGGAGGAGGAAAAGCGGACCAAGTATCAGGAGCTCCTCGGACAACTTCGCAGGCTCTGGCCGGACTACACTGTGAGTCTGCTAGTAATGGTCATTGGATCCCTAGGTGGTATGAGGGATACGCTGCTCTCTGCACTGCGCAAAATGCCGGTGTGCCGTGCGGCGGCGCACATCTTAGCCGCCAGAATGCAGAAGGCAGTCATCCATGGGTCCCTTCGTCTGCTTAGGACGCACGATACGCGGACCCAGTGATTGCTCACCTCACGGTGTGAGGAGCAGTCGCTGGGGAATGGAACAGCGGCCCGGTGTGTCGGAGCCCGGGTTGCACCTTTTTTGTTTTTGTTTTGTCTATATATATATATATATATATATACATAATGTAACATTGACCACAATACAATTATATAATATGACAAATCGATAAAAGCAGACCACAAAAATGAAAAATTCGAAAATTAATAATTACTGCTCCAGATTGTAACTGTTAACCTTAAATTGACTATAGTATATAAAAGAAAAACAAAAAAAGGTTGAAAATTTTAACTGGACTGTCGGTAAGGTTTGTTCGGTCATCATCAGCAGGGTAGAATGGTGACAACTGCTGGGGCTGTTAAAAAAAACAACTGCATGGGTACAACCTGATGGGCCAGAAATGGATGGGCCTGACGAAAGGGATCCAGCCGTCATTTTACGTCAGGTCGTTATGGCCCCCAGAATGAGGTACCACTGACCATCCAGGATGTGAGGCTACACAAGGTGAGGCCTTAATTGTGTCCATGGTCCATGGCTTCAGGACCCCATGAATGGCAAAAAAACGGGAAACGGGACGAGAAAAAAATGTTGGTTCTAATATGTCCACATTTCGATGGACGGGTAATTGTCTTTAGGTAGGCCTTAGGTAGTTTAAATAACAACTTTGAAGTAGTAAAAAAAAAGAATGGCAATACTGAGTCTTTTAAGGTAGGAATGGAACACCAATTGTTGAACAATTGTTTGATAATTCATTGTGGCCACAAGGTACACTAGTGAAACCATATAGATTTTTTCAGTCGCAATAATGACCGTGAAACGACTGTACCAACGCATGTAATTGGGTCTTTGGAAAACAGAGTCAACATTTGTCATATAAATGTTCAAGGAATATCAAACAAGTTACATCAAATAGAATATATGTTAGACCAGTTAGATATTGATGTAATTGCTACAACAGAACACCATATTAGTTATGACAATATCAGACATTTTCACATCCCACAGTATAAACTTGCTCCTTACTTTTGCAGAAGTAACCACAAAAATGGGGGTGTGGCAATATATATGAAGTCACATATTAATTACAGGCAACATGAGTTTAGCCATCTATCTGTTGAGGGTCATGTAGAAGTTTGTGATTCGGTTATCCTATTAAAATCTAAACAAATTCTTGTGATAGCTATCTATCGTCCTCCTAGTGGGGATTGTAAAATATTTTTTGACATATACTCCAGGGTCCTAACTACAGCAAATGAAAAGTATGTTGATATTGTGCTTTGTGGTGATTTCAATATGACTATAATGCAGTTTGTCTTGATACTATGTTATTAAGGATATTTTTGAGTGTTTTGATGTTTTGACTTGTACGTAACTACTTCGGATCCTACCAGGATTTTTACATACACAAATGGTAGTAAAACCTCCAGTGCGATTGATTATTTGGCTACAAACATTGATCGGTCATTATGTAAAACAGTCATTTTCAACCCTAATATTGCTGATCATTTTGGACATTTATTTGAAACCAAATGGTTTGCCTCGAGTCTGAATGCCAAAGAAACAGTTAGGTTAAAATTTCGAAATCTAGGTATGAATAATATCAACCAATTTAAAACAATGATTAGTCAAATAGATTGGCATCCGCTATATCAGCTAGAGTTAAATGATTCCTACTCATACCTTATTGACTCCATTACTTGGTGCTTGGATTCCAGCTGTCCTGAAAAAACTGTGACAAGGATAATTTCTGACCAAAAGGCTACCAAAAACTGGATGAATGATAGTTTAGCCCAACAAGGTCAATTACTGAAAGACTTATTTTGGCTAAAGACTCAGTTTACGAGCCCTCATTTGCTCGAGTTATATAATGAAGAGAAACGTCACTATAGAAATAACAGTACAAGCCAAAAAGGATTACTATGCTGGTATAATACGAGGTTCTTCCAACAAGTCAAAAGCGGTTTGGAGGGTTATTAATTATGAAATAGGAAGAGTAAAGAAATCTCCGGATAGTATTGTTCTGAACATTGATGGTAAAGCCGTGTCTGACGAAACACATCTTTCGAACATATTTGCTAGTACATTTTCACAGGGCGTGCCTAATGGTATTGAGGCTCATTTCTCTTACAATTTGTCTTTACCACCCAATTCACCATTACGTAATCATGTATCTATTTTCATTAGACCTGTTTCTAAAGATGACATCAATGATATATTGCTCAACATTAAAAATAAAAATACTTCAGGATTTGATGAGTTATCGGTATTTTTACTACAACACATAAAGGAGCACTTACTTGAGACCACCTTGTATACCTGATGAATAAGTCTATAAGTGATGCCTGCTTTCCTGATATCCTAAAACTAGCAATTGTAATTCCAGTTTTCAAAAAAGGCGACTGTAGTGAGATTGACAACTATCGTCAGATTTCATTGTTAGGTGTTTTTTCTAAAATACTTGAAAAGTTTTTTTATATCCATTTGTATTCTTTTATAACAAACTGCAATATTTTGTCAGCATGTCAACATGGATTTCAAGCAAAAAAATCTGTTGAAACTGCTTCATGTCACTACCTTGATTTTATTTATAGCCAGCTAGACAAAGGGAAGTATGTTGTCTCTCTACTCTTTGATTTATCAAAGGCGTTCGACTCGGTTGATGCACATATACTCAAAGATAAACTTGAAGCAGTTGGTATCAGAGGAGTAGTTTTAGAGTGGATTACGTCTTACATGAGAAATAGGAAAATTCAAGTCAAACTTGCTGCAACTAAATCAACTATATCAAATCTGGAGCTTGGTGTACCGCAGGGGTCAGTATTGGGACCATTACCTTTCCTATTGTATGTTAATGATCTTCCAAACTACATTACCGTAGGGAACGTGACCATGTTTGCAGATGATACTACTGTAACTGTTTCTGGCTTCACCCTAGACGAACTATAGCTAAATGTTGAAAGAGCAATAGATCAGGTTAGTGCGTGGTACCAGCGCAACCGGTTAATTTTAAATCAAAAGAAAACTGTCTTAATAAATTTTACTATGCATCGTTCACTCCCAAGTGATTTCGTATTGCTAAGTGATCTGGAGCTTTCATCTACTGCCAAACTACTAGGTACTTATTTTGATTCTAAACTAACGTTCAGCGAACATGTGGAGCACGTCTGCAAGAATTTAAGTAAATCTTTTTTCGCCATCCTACACCTTAAACTCACTTTAAACCAAAATGAGCTTGTTAACCTCTACTATAGTCTTGCACATTCGCATATATCATATAACATAATGACCTGGGGAAGATCTAAAGGAACTGAAAGGGTATTTATTTCTCAAAAAAGAATACTGAGGCTAGTATTTAATTTGGGTAGGCTTGAGAGCTGTAGAGATATTTTTAGAAAGCATAAAATCCTCACTGTTATTTGCATTTACATCTCAAAATGTGTTACGTTTGTGAAACAAAATCAAAGTAGTTTTAACACTTTGGGCTTTAATCACAGCTATAATACCAGAAACGCTGATCTATTGGCTATCCAGTGTCATGGCTCCACTTGTTTTAAACGTTCACCCTACTAAACTGTGTTGTGTTATATAACAAGCTTCCGCACGAGCTACGCGGCATAACTCATTATAATAGTTTTAAGTACCAAGTGAAGTCTTTCCTAGCAAACCGTGCTTACTATACACTAAATGAGTTTTTGGAAACTATGTAAGAACTGTCTTATGTGCATGGTACCTTGATATTTTAAAATGTATATGTTAGATTTGCCTGTTAATCTCATTTACATCCGATAATAGGTATATGAGTGCAAATGGTATATAAATCTAAAAATTGTGATACCTGTTTGATCTGCTTTAATGTTTTTTCTATATTCTGTAATTATCTTCTTTGGAATTATCATTGTATACCCTATTTTTTTATATACTTTTGTTTTATCTAGTTTATTAACTTTTCTCTTTATACACTGACGTGCCATATACACCCATCTGTGTCCTTTTGGTCAATAAAGCTTACTTACTTACTTACTTACTTACTTAGATATGATGTTGAAAAAGGTAAACAACAACGACACAACGAAATTGTGCGTCTGAAGCCGCACATGTGCGGTATTTAGTGGTGCAAGGCCAGAATCGATAATTAGGGTATACAAGTGAATAGATCCAGGCCATATTCAAGTCATCATGCATATTAATATACATATAGTATACCCAAAAATCTGCATTAAGAAAAGAACAATGATAAATATCATAGACTCTAATCTCTTTTTAAAGTCGACGATAAATATTCATCCGCCGGTAGCGCCATCTAACCAACTAAAGCAAAAGAAACAGAAAACAGGTATCGTCTGAGATCTGTCAGTCGGAATCTTTGATGAAAAGAAAGACAGTGTCGAACGCTCCGCTGGTAGCAACGAATCCGAATAAGAGAAAAATAACGAAGAACATATAATGTAACGGTTGGTACGTTACAGTACATGATAGTCTTCTTATGTGTAGCACTAAAAGAGACAGTCCTCAGACATTTTTTAAGACCAATCTTCATTTTTCACTAAATACTCCAACGACGCAGCATCGATTTAATGAAACCTTACCTACTAACACTCCAAAGAACATCGCATCCCAAATTTCATCATAATCGATGAAGCAAGTCTCTCTAACCTACAGTGTGGAAAGTAAAAATATAAACTCTTCTCCTGTTATGACCCTCCATATCGTTACTATATTTCCATAACGAACCCAGTATACATATTCTATCTGTAATCATTTCCAATAATCTTGCCTGAAAAGGGTAGATAAGCACCTGTTCGTTCTCACTAATTTTGTTTATGTTTCGCTTAAAGGGGTCTCTTATCACCTTTTATCGCGCAGATGTCACCAGAACATTTCATTTAAAGAGACGCTTTTCGAGCTTTCGTGACCTCATTCCTGTTTATTTAATTTCCATAGGAAAACTGATATTTGCTGATTTGATGTTTATATTCATCTAGCAGGTTGTTATCGAGTATAGTGGCAAAAAGCTTTATTATTGTTTCAAGTTCTGTTCATCAACGAGAGGATACCGGAACAGCGGAACGATAATAGCATTCCGAATCTTGGTACAGAATAGGTTTCTTAAATGTCACAATTAAACGTCACAAACCATTGATACAAGTATAAGAGGACATCAAGAAACTCGACTCAGTCCTTCCCACATATTCTTGGTATTAACAAAAATTTTGGAGTTTTCAAATTCCCCGCCCTCTCCATTAACCCGATTTCACTCTCGTACAAGCGGATACTATACAGCCAGAAAAAGCGCGACCAGTGTTGGCAAACCTAGTCCGCTGGGACTCGATCTACTCCTCTTCAAGTCCGTTTAGTCCCCTAGTCCGCTTCAGTCGTTGGTTCTTAAAAACCTAAAAACTAAAGTTGAATCCGGTTGTGATAATATTCGTTTTTTTTGCTAATTAGTCCACTGATTCTCAAAACGATAACTGCATTACTTATTGCAACTCCACATTCACCCAATAATTCATCAACATCGCTGAAGCGATTACTGAGATTAAGCTGTTAGAAGAATGACAGCAGACATACAGATAACCTCAGAGTAGTTGTTACTCTGAGAGACAAACCTACAGAAATGAGTGACTTCATGAAACACTTATTATCTCAAAATGCTCATAATACTACTATTATCTACAGTAGACGAAGTAAAAGATAGAGTGACTAAGTATTTTTCACACATTCTGCTTTTTTTATGGAATGTGCTATTCTTACTTTCGATTGAGTAACCTGATATTGTTCAAAAAAATTCTTGTAACATCGCTAACAATAAACACCTATTAGTTTTGATTCAATCTGAGTCAGAAACAGTTTCTTCTAGGATTTATCTAAAACCACTGAATGAAAGAAAAAACGACGAGACACGTAAACAGATATCACTAGGGAGACAACTTTTCAGCTAAAAACCGCTTCGCCCCCTTGTATCAAAGGTATGTCAAAGTTCTTTAATTTGACGTTCGATGTTTTAAAATCAATCGATTCGTTTTCGGGAAAATTCGAAAAATCTTTATGTATTTGTTCAAACAGAAAACAAAAAGACAGAAAAAAATCACTTTTTAGTACGTGTGGAAAATGTTGCATGTTATTGGCCAAACAATGATATAGGTGATGTTTAAATTCCTGACGGACAGTTGCAAAAACATGTGGGATATCATGGCTGCCTTCGATGATGCGTTGACGAAGGTCATCCAAACTTTCAGGTTGGGGACTAAACATAGTAGGTTTAGTCATCAAATCAAGAGATCTTGCTAGGCCCTCTTTGTCCTATCGATTTATCTGGGAACGTGTCGCCTAGCCTTTGCCAAACCAGAAGAACGTAGCTGGAAATAGTTAGATAAAATGTTCATTCATCAGTGAGGCAGATATTTTTTGCATGAGTGGTATTACCATCAACTGATGTAGTCATTTGTTCAAAAAACTTAACTCGCCGATCGAAATCGTCTTCGGTTAACTCTTACACTATTTTATGGAGTTCAGTAACTCTGTGTATAGAGCCAGATGAAATATCGCTCGGATCTACAAGTTTGCGTGATGAAGTGTTGGGTTATCCCAAAATGTCCCAAAACTTTAATTTGGGCGGCTTTATGAGTAAATTTCGTAACAAGGTCCAAAACATACTTATGCGAAGTTATCTTCTCCGGATATATGACGTTAAACTAAACGGCAGTTTGAGGACCACATTGACTTTGGGCACTATAAATCGGGATTATTTTCACTATTTTTGCATCTCTCCGTCAGGAATTTGAATATCATCATTGTTTTACCAACAACGGGCAATGTTTTGAACATTTATTGCAATAAAAAGTGATATTTTGTGTTTTTGTTTTCTATCTGAACAAATTAAGGAATATATAGATTTTTCTAATTTTGTCGAAAACGAATTGACGCTTTTAAACAATCAAACGTCAGAATAAAGGACTTTGACTTACCTTTAAAACAAGGTATTATTCATACCCCTTGTGATTTAAATTTTTTTAAGGGGATGACCCTGGAGGCAGAGGGTACAAAGCGAGATAGTGGATTTTGGTTGAAAAAGTGTTCCCCCTTGACAAATCTTTTGACGTGTTTGTTCGTTTAATCAGCGGTTTTCGATAAAGCCGTGGTGGGAAGTTTTCAAATGAGTGAATCAACCTACAAATCGCTAAACAGTAACAGCAAGAATCGTCTTTCTATGTTCACCATCGGATGTCTACAAATCACTGTGATTTTTTATTTTTTTGCACTTAAGTAAAATACGTATCCTCGAAAATATGAGTGACGAATATTCGTAAGACCGAACAAAATATCTTAGGGCCCGAGATGATGACGATTATAAAGAATTGTTATTAGACAACATATAATCTGATGCTCTAACCCCAAACATAAATAGGCTAGGAAACGAATAATTTGACTAACATGCACGTTGAGACTTGTTTGGAACATATTTGTGACCCCAGGTTGGATCAAACCTATTCTTGAAAGCCCCATTAAAAATCGAATTTTATTCTGTATAAGGCTTTCGCGGCCATCGTCCAATGAATTTGTGGTTTTTGAGTTTTTAGGCCAGCGTCGTTTAGCGTTAAGGCTTAACGTTTCAGAAAATATCATCTACTCGTGGTGGTGAAACGTCAAGCCTTAACGCTAAACGACGTCGGCTTAAAAACCCAAGAACCACAAATTAATCGAGTTTTGTTGTTAATCGACATGTCCTGTAAAGTAACAAATATCAATATCAAATGACCTTAAATAATAATAATAATAATGTAATAATAAATATTTAAGAAAACAGAAAGCCTTTTGTAACTATATAACAAATATTGAAGTCGTCCCACATCTCACCTTCCACACCACCCGAATTCCACCCCCTTCCTTATCAAATTTTATCAACTTGGTGAGGCATTTCCTTAGATGATGCAAGTTCAAAGATACTTAATCTTCTCACCTATGGCGTGAAAAGAGGACTGCGAAGTCCACAGAAATATTTAAAGGCAATATTCGGATAGGTATGCAAACTACAGAATATCGCTAAGGTGCTTTTAGGACAATTGATAGTCCACTAAAATAAATATAGGAAAATGGACTTATTTCCTCCCTCCACACAACCTCAATTTCACCCCCACCTTAAAAACTGCTAAATGATCACGAGCCACTATTACACCAAATCTCAAAAATATAACAGCATTGCCTCGAGCATTGCCTACTACAATTCCACATCATATCACACCCTATACTTCATCAAAATGAGTGAACCTGTTACTGAGATGAAGCTGTTAGAGCTGATCGAGTAAACTGCTAAAGAAATCCTTGTAACATCGCTAACAATAAACACCTATTAGTTTTGATTTAACGTTTATCAGAAAAAAATCTCTGTCAAAAGAGCGTAATGAAATGATATATTACTATCTAAATAAATCCATTGTTTTTCGTTACTCATGTTGTTCTCTTAAACAAAAACAACTGGCTACTGTCAAAATATATGTAAAATTCTATACGGAACAACTTTTATATAAAAAAGTTTTTTATACAACCATTATTTATTGAGATATGTACTATATTCTATATATAATGGGCCCATTATGTATATAAATAATGCATAAAAATATAAAATGAACTAGCTTCGTTTCTCTGTGGACACCCCTCAACCCCAAACAGATTTTTCTTCCTTGGAACCATATATCGTTCGTCTGCAATTCCAAGTAAACTTCACAATGACAGGGAATCAAATATTTCCAGCAAGTCAAACTCATCTCCGGCCCATAAACGGAACAGTAAATATAGTGAGAAGACGAAGCTGTAAATATGTTCTGGCGAGAAAAAAGTTTATTAGATAGAGTTTCACTTAATAAAAATCTCGGAGGCGAATCGGGCAAGAGAGGGAGACGAGAATAACCCTTCCCGGGGACCAAATTAGATGAGCAAACCAGATGAGGCCCAAATCTAGTTAGTTCTTCTCCCTAGCACCGGTCCGACACAGATACGGACTGTGACTTGATAGAGCAATTAAATTTTAAGTAGCTATTTTCGGGAAGTTTTACGCCCCTTCCTGATGTTTTTAAAGGATCAGCCTTTACCAGAAACTCAATTTTTTGTTTAAGCTATTGCCACGTGCAGGTCCGTAACTATGGAGGGTACTGCCCCCCCCCCCACCCCAGACAATATTTTGGATACCCTGAGCAACGGCCCCTTTCAGGCCGTCCTAGGCGCCCCAGGTAGGGCTGTCATCTATACGCTTCTTCCATAGCGTATCCGGGTAAGACCTACAACGGCTCGGATTCAATGTACAATATTTATTTAGATTTCACAAAGTGAATCTCAAATTACTAATTGCAAAATTTCGGGGATTAGGAATTGAAGGGTTTGTAAACGTTAAACGTGGCAATGCTGTTTCGCCTCCTATCGCAGTCACTCCGGGCGTTCCGCACGGTAGTTATCTGGGACCCCTTCTATTTTTTAATGATATTCTGTACGTCATGTGGAAAGTTCAACTTTTTGCACATGATTTGAGGGTTACAGTGCTATAAATTACATTGACTCGGCTAAAGAGCTTCTATGTGATCTGAATAATTTTGTTCGGTGGTGTAACATAAATCTCTTACATCTTGGTTGGGATAACTGCTACAAAATTACATTGCTCAGAATCACTCCAACGTTAGAATCTCATTAAAAAATAACATAATTTAAACATTGTTGGTGGGAATTGGAATAATGAACTAGGTGTTATATTTGAAACGAAAATATTTCTGAAGTTACATCTGAAACGCTTGAAATTCTAGGATCTGTTATAAAGATTTTTCTGTATTTGGGTTCAAATTATTGTATTTAAATGCGATTTTTTTCAAGCTCAACATATGAGGGTGTAGTAGTTTTATAGCATTTCTGTAGTAGTTGTTTCGGTAGGTGGATCTATGGCTATTTCAAAACATTCATTTGTTTTGTATGCAACAGTATAGGTTTTTTTCAAAATCTCTCAGAAGTTTTATCACTTCATTTCGCCTATCACGCCTATCGAACCTTGTCAATAAGATGCCGATTTTTGGACTCTGTTTTGTCGAGTGTGCGATAGAAATTCGGCTGGATGAATCTTTGACATATAGAAGTTCACTTAAGTTAGCGTGAACTCTGTGTTTCTGTATTTGTTATAGTGACGCAGTATTAGCAAAAACGGTTGAAGTATAAGATAAACTCAGTAAGTGTATTTTTATTTATAGATTTGCCCTTCACATTGTTGGTATAAACTGTTAGAAAGGAATTATCCTATAAAGGTTATAACATGAGCATAAGCGACACAAGCATAATCAGTCTCTGATCTGATCAGTTTCCTAACTTCCAAAGTTTGCTTTCCCGGTTTGTCCTGAGCACCCTACATAAATTTCAAGACCTTAATAAACGTTAAAACTACAGCTAGGTGGACTTCAAGACATTGAAATAACTCAAAAAGGTAGCGCTGACTGTACTTAAATCTGAAATCCTTGTTTTGTATTTCTAAATATTTGCTGTTTCTGATAATCATTCATCCGCCAATGCGGAAGACATACCTACTGTAAGTCCACAATGTATTCCTCAATAAGTTTTGACAAACATAACATAGCGGTTATTGAGTTGACGAATTTATGAAGAACCTACAACACGTTTTGTAACTTGTTGTCTGCAGTTAATCTTGAGGTTACATTACCATATAATTAATTTCAATGTGTTATATTTTTTCTGATGAAAATATCATTTTCGAAGGCTTGAAAACATCGCAACAGTTTTTCATTATTTCTCTCAGTTAGTTATTTCCTGAGAATTACGGCAGTTCTCACAACTTCCTCTTCAAAACAACGTATCTCAGATTAGGTTGTGAGAAAAATGAAAATGGTTATGCAAATCTACGAAAAGCCATGAGGTGTTTTTCTAATTGTACTTGAAATGGGTTGAGCCGCAATATGATAAACATTCAAAATTCGAACATTGAAAAGAACTACTTTCATACAATTATTAGTTTTTTAGTTTTTAACGAAAAGCGAATACATATGAAATGCTGCCTCGACTGTAGGATTTATAGAGAGAAACACTTTCTTGGAACTTGCTATCAAAAGTATGACCGAAATAAAACTACTGAAATAGAAAGTATTTAGTTTTAAACTAATTTAATCAGTACTGGACTCACGTTCGCGAGAAAATTGTATAAAACTATAATTTGCTTTCTATTTGGCGTCCTTTGTTACATTTTTCAATAGTTCAAGCAGACAAAGAAATTGTTTACAAAATATTGTAGACAAAACCTTGGAAACGTTCAAACTTGTTTGATGTTCACTAATTTCGTTCAAATTTATAAATTTTACATAATGCATTGTGTAGCTTACATGATAAACGTATAGGTATTATGACAGCGAGAGCCGTTATATGCACAGATTCAGCACTACCATTGCTGCACTAAACGCAAAATGTACGTAACCTCGTACGTAACATTACGATGACGTGAGTGGTTAACACAATGGTCGTACATCATCTCGCATGTTCCTGAAGTTAAGGTTGCTGTGCATTGAATCAAAGACCACAACACTGCGTTCACGTTCACTGCTTATTAAGTAGGGTAACTGAAACACATCAGCTGAGGGCTTGTATCAATAAAGAGTCAACGCATGTATGGATCGCCAGCAATTAATATTACGAGCGGTAACTGCAGTTGGGTGATTTATTTATGACTTACCACCGTCAATTCTAGCACGTTTCCTCAAAGTTGATCTAAAAAATCATTGCCGTTTATTGAAAGAGCGCATACCATATTTTTATGCTTGCTGTTCATGGATCAATAACAAAGAATTATTGTTATGATGGATCTTTCCATTACATAGATGAGGATGTTAGTAATAGCAGTAGTAGTAGAAATATAGTAATTAAACAGTAAGTCTAACAATATAACAGTAGTAATTGAATCAAGCTTTGCACTCAAAATAATGACGACGGCAACTCATCAATTCTATGTAGATATAGAATACTTTTCTGCATTCCTTCTGCTGTCAGCTGCATAACTGTGCCTATCGACTTTATCACAAGTTTGCCCCTCTTAAGCCCACACTGAACCGGAGACAATCCCTTATTTGTCAAAACCTGACCCCACAAAACAGGTACGGTTAAGAAGTCACAATTCCGTGCTATTTGATTGGAAACACGAATGACTTATGTCAATGTCAGCGGCCATTATTTTGGGTTGCAACATGGCCGCCGCAAGGTTGCCAGATGTATCAAGAATTCGATGCGATGTTGCCACATCGTTGCGCAAATCTGTAGATACTCTACCTTTTTATGTCAAAATTATCATCTATTGATAATTTTTGATGACAGCCAATCATTGACTGATTGACTGATTTTTGAATTCAATCAACCAATTAGTGATTGGCTAAAAAATTTAACAATTGGAGAAAAAAAAACGAAAATACCTATATTAAATTATTGTATAGTCATTGTATGTGTAATTTATAAACAATATAATACAAATTGTCACAAAATACGTTCAAGTAATAATAATAATCTTCTTTTTTGAAGTTCCATCAAGCATATGGTTTATGTTTTCATTCCTTACCTCGTCGCAGTTTGACCTACAGTGAATAAAGTAACCACATGAAACAGAGTAAAACATATCAGCAAGAAATGCAATACTCTACTGAACTAGAGTATTCAAGTTCCATGCTTTTTAATCTTGCACCTGATTACCCTAGTATATAAAAATTTCCACACCACCTCGGAGGTATTGTTCTGGCACATTACCCTTTATCTTATGTGGTTGTATGCCAAGTAAAAAAAATTAATGTGGAACTAACAATCAATAAATAAATAAGAATCTCAGCTATATCTTCCACTTTAAAAAATGACCATCTGTATTTATGAATACCAACCAAAATAAGTCAAAATAAATAGGTACTTTTTATTGATCATAAAAACAATAGTTTATAATAGTTGTCTCAGATAGAAGATAAGAATTAATTGAAATATAATCAATATCCACAATTTCACAGCGAAGCAAACCTGTAGCGTAACCTATTGAACCATATATAGGATTAAAACAGGTACACATGATATAATTTTGCGTTATTTATGATTTCAAATTGTACAATTAATAAATAAATAAATGAAAACCCCACTAATATCTTCCAGCTTATAAAAAAGATCATCTGTATTATTTTATGAATACCAACCAAAATAAATCAAAACAAATACTTTTTATTGATCATAAAAACAATAGTAATAGTTGTCACAAATAGAAGATTAGAATTAATTGAAATGTAATCAATATCCACAATTTCACATCCTAGTCAAATCACAAATGCTTATGAGGAAAACTTTAAATTGCAAATTTTGAGAGTATAAATATGAAATGCAGCAAATAGGTTCGAGACATAATGAAAATGAGTTAGTTGTAAAAATTCAAACTCTTAATTATACCTGGCACTTTTTACAGTTAGTCTTTATGCTGATCAACTGTATAACATCACTGTCTTTTTCTTGAAGTAAACAGGATGTACTTACTTAGCCTTGCTGTAGAACACTCCAAGGGCCCTAGCCTCTGCAGGTATTATTTTCTATTTTCATCTGTGTTGAGCATCCTACTGCCAATCTGTCGCATCCAGAACTAAGAAGGTACTGCTTAACATTGGTTTCTGCATCTTTGTTGGTCACTTGCATGTATAAGCTCACACACTGAGTAGCTCATCTCTCATTGCAATAATATTCGTCAAAATTATGAACCTGAAGGTAGACAGTGTAGACAACGCAACAACCTACAATTTAGATGTGGTTGTGTATGATCTAAAATAGTAGAAAATTAAAGTAGTGAGAGCGTATGAATGACTAATAAATGGTGTAAGGTTTGTAGTGTAAGGTATTGCACAGAAATGCAGTAATAAATATACTTACCCTCTGTACTCGCTCACTTAACTAAAGTTGCACTTCATCAGTAGTTATACAGGGTGGGCCAATAGTGCGTGGACGGAGGATTGTGGGCTTACTGAAAAATATTCCAAAAATCTGTCACTTGATCATGGTAGGGACTCTCGAGGGCTATAGCGTAAAAATATTTTCACTTAAATTTTGACGTTTATACAGGGTGGTTCATATCAAACTTACATTTTTTTGAATGGAACCCCCTATATATTATTGCATATTTGGATTCCTTGGTCAATTCTAGTGTGACTTTATGTATCACACATGGAACTTTAAGCGAACCGTTTAGACGCAAATCACCATTTTTGGTATAAGTAGGTATCAGAAAAAAATTGAATATCGCAGCGATTATAAAACTTAGAAGGCCGTGACTTTGCGGCACGACTAAGCATGCAATGCGTCACTTTAGGTCAGACGGCTAAAATTGAATTCTTTTTGAACTTGGAGAAATCAGTAGATTAATTAAGGAAACTTCAATGACAGATAACTTGAATTTTTCAAATAGGAATGCCTATTTTGGTTTAAAGAATCAAATGTAAAATTTGATTACCTTTCTAATGATATAGCGTTCTCGATATCAAGCTTTTTTAGTTTTCATTTTATTTCAAATTTTCAGTCAAATCGGTGTTTTTCAATTTTGCTGCATGCAAGCAACCGAGCAGGCCATGAAAAATAAACAAAAGCTCGTTAATATGGAAGAAACCAACTAAAATAGTAGAAAGATGCAAACTAACTAGAGCAACATATTAGCTCTAACCAGAAACAATAGCGGTAAGAAGAACGCTCATTTTTCACAGCCTACTAACTATTAGCCAATTTCCAAAGTCAGTAAAAAAATATTTAATCAAAGGAAAACTACTACTGATTGTTGCTGGCAGTAGAATATCTATGTCTTTTGAATAAATTTTCACATTTAATGCTATAAAAAAGTAGCCATTTCCGTAAGTCAAACGTAATGATACCTCTGACTGGAACCCTTCAAATGCTTCAGTAGGTACTTCTACTTATTAGCAAAATCGCGGAAAATGAAACTGGTTTTGCAGTCTGTTTGAATTGTAAAAGATAGTTTAGTTTGCAGAAAACTACATGAAATAAACACAACTAGGTATAACATAGCGTAATTAAAAAATTCTAGCATTATTTCAATAGATGTTCAGAATGCTCCAATTGGAGATATCTTCACTTTTGACTTAACTAAACGGAAATGACTAATTTTTTCAACCCATTAAATGTGAAATTTCATTCTAAAGATATTATACTGTAAGCAAAAATCGCTGGTAGTTTTCCTTTTGTTTCAAAATTTTTAATCATTTTGGAAGGTTGTCAAGCCCTAGTAGACATCAATAGCTAGTATGCTGTGAAAAACAAACACTTCTGCCATATCCCAGCTACTCATTGATGTTAGATATCTTGCGCCTGTTGTCTCCGGTTAGAGCTAATATGTTGTAAGGAAGTTGCATAATCTTGCCTCGTTGCTCTAGTTAGTTCGCATCTTTCTACTAAGTTAGTTGGTTTCTTCCATATTAACGAGCTTTTGTTTATTTTTCATGGCCTGCTAGGTTGCTTGCACGCAGGCAAATTGAAAAGCACCGATTTGACAGAAAATTTGAAATAAAATGAAAACCAGAAAAGATTAATATCGAGAATGCTATATCGTTAGGAAGGTAATCAAATATTACGTTAGATTCTTTAAACCAAAATAGGCATTCCTATTTGAAAAAATCAAGTTATCTGTGATTGAAGTTTCCTTAATTAATCTACTGATTTCTCCAAGTGCAAAAGGAATTTAAATTTAGGCCTCTGACCTAAGGTGACGCATTTCATGCTTAGTCGTACCGCAAAGTCACGGCCTTCTAAATTTTATAATCGCTGCGATATTCAATTTTTTCCTGATACCTACTTATACCAAAAACGGTGATTTGCGCCTAAACGGTTGGTCTAAAGTTCCATGTGTGATACATAAAGTCACACTAGAATTAATCAAGGAATCCAAATATGCAATAACATATCCCTATATGTTATTATATATATTCGCCGATCAGACAGTTGAGGCGGTATCTAGTCATATAAACCTTAGCGTCATAATCAACAAACTGCGTACAACCCATCCCTAAGCAAGGCAAAAAAACTGATCCCATCAACTATATACCTGTAGCTCTTCTCAGTGTCATGTTTAAGGTTATGGAGACAGTCATTAATACACAGTTCCTGAAATACCTGGAACAGAGCAATTGAAAATCATGGCAAATTCCGTGTTGTTGTACTTGACATCTCGAGAGCCGTCGACAGAGTGTGGCATGAAACTTGCTGCATATAGACTACCACCTGGCCTGCACCAGTGGCTGAATAGCTTTTTGAACGACCGATCTCTGTTTGTTGTAGTCGAGGGCTGTTCATCAGACGTCTTTTCAATAAACGCCGCTGTTCCTCAGGGTTCCATTAAAAAAATGTAAGTTTGATATCAATCACCCTATATAAACGTCAAAATTTGAGTGAAAATATTTTTACGTTATAGCCCTTAAGGGTCCGTACCATGATCAAGTGACAGGTTTTTGAAATATTTTTTAGTAAGCCCACAATCCTCCGTCCACGCACTATTGGCCCACCCTGTATAGTGTTTGAGCCCTATTTATTTCTTGTCTGCTGTCTGTACTTCGTGCCTACTTTGCGGTTGTAGAGTTTGAAGCCTTTAAACAGTTCAAACTCCCTAACAAATTCACTCACATATGGAATGGTTTCGTGTATAAAAATAATGTTTAAACAAATTTTCCATTAACAAAGTTTCATAAATAGAGCAATGTGTGGAGCAAACCAAAACAACATCCAAAGAAGAACGAGGTTAATGTTTGCGCCCTTTGGAGGGCAATTTGAATGTCCTTTTTCTTCCGAGTTATTCGGTATTTGTAACAAAATAGGTTCGTATTTGCTCTATGAGGGCAACTGGTCAACGCGTTTGGTGTGTCTGCTAATTTTTTGTCATTATGCATTATTACAGTCACTTTTTATTGGGTTAAAGTGAATGTGTCGCTTTTAAAAACTGAAGACATCATGAAGAACAGCTATAAAAGATCATTGAATTTCGCGCCGTTGTCAACCACGGATCACAGAAATGCGGGCTGATCAGTGTTTCTGTGGTCTGGGCCGCTATTATTTTGGGTCGCAACATGTCCGCCATATTGGCCCGGCCCTGTTTCCCATTCTGTAATGCTAGTTGCCCCCACGTGCATGATCCTTCAGTCTGATTTGTACTCTCATTTCATTTTGGAAACTTCCTAAAGAAAACATAATGTAGCTGTATATATTTACTTTTTTCTCGGATTTGGAATGAGTACCAGCTCTTTGGCTTTGGTCAGTCATCACGTCTACCACTACACCATTTCCAACAGTCGTTTCTAAAGGATCAAATTACATTTCTAAAGCGTCAACTGTAAATTTAAATAGTCAGGTGAATTAAAGCATCAAATGTAGTTTCAAACAATCAATTGAATATCTAAAAGCATCAGATTAATTTTCACAAGAGTCAAATCAAAGTTCTAAGTCATCAGTTGTAGTTTCTAAAGGGTCAATACTGCATTCTTACGTGCCTGCATAGACGTTCGATAGACCACACAGTAATATACATATAATTGCCTAATGACATTACCAGAGAAAGTTCTGATAAAATGCGTTTTAAAGCCCTTGTAATTTTACTTTATAGTAGGTAGGTACCACGCGAACAACGAATTCGAATAAAAACCGTCATGTCTAAATGGAGAAAATGCTTTAAGGAGCAGTTATCCAAGACTACTTTACGGTTTACGCTATTTTTTAACCGCTACACTTTTAAAATCATAAATAGCATAGAAAATATGACGTCATAGATATTAATATTGTGGTTTTGCGAAGGCGAAACTGAAAGGCTTGTTGGTTCAGTAGGTTACGGTACGCCGTTAGAATCCATAGGTGCAAGGGTCGGTTCCCAAGCTGGGCTACTTTTTTTTATTATACGATATACACTTTCAGCAGCTCATTCATTTTCCCCGGGATTGGTTACCACGGTAACTTTATGGGCACTTTTTTGCAGTACATACATATATAAGCATCGACAGGTCGTTTAGGCCCATAGCTTTGTGACAAATTTCCATTGCTCTCCGTCTCTTGCCATAAGCTACCAATTTTCAATCCTCTTTTCTTTCAAATCTTCTAAAACAGCATCCATCCATTTCTTGCTGGGTCTACCCCGTTTTCTTTTTCCATCAGGTGCTTTCTAACCGATATTCTTGATTAACCTCTCATCTTCCATACTCTGTAAGTGTCCTAACTATTGAAGGCGGCGTGCTTTAACCACCTGACCTACCGGTGCCTCATCAAACAGTTTGTAAATATCTTCATTTGTCCGACGGATCCAAATCTCGTCTACTTTTCTGCCTCCAACATTTCTTCTTAGAAGTTTTCGATCCCATACTTCCAATTTATCTTGAACAGTTTTTGTCATCACCCAAGTTTCATACCCATAAATCAGAGTGGTCCTCAACACTGTCTTATATAGCCTTATTTTCGCCTTTCTTGATATATTCTTAGATCTTAACACCTTGTTCATTGACCCTGCCCTCCTGTTACTGTTTGCTATTCTGAGACTCACTTCCGAAAGCTCATTACAGTTGTGATCTATTAAATTGCCCAAATACATATAGTTATCAGCTGCTTCAAATTCCAGTACCTCCTCCTCTTCAATTTGAGTTTTTAGGAGGTCATTTGGATTGAACGTTTTCCGGAGGTTCATATATTTGGACTTATACTCGTTGACGGAGAATCCCATATATCTAGTTGCTTTTATCAGATGCCGGGTTGTAGCCTGTAGTTCTTTCTTGCTTTGGGCCAGGATGACTATATCGTCTGCATAGGCCAGACATTGGTGCCCTTTGGTATATAGAGTCCCTGTTCTCTTAATTTTACTGTCCCTTATTATTTTTTCTAGCGCCAGGTTGAACAGCGCTGTCGAGAGTGGGTCACCCTGCCTCAAACTACTGTTGACGTGGAAATAATCTGATACCATCCCATTAACCTTCACCGCACATTTCGTGTTAGACAGAGTCATACTAACCAGCCGTATCAGTTTACCAGGTATTTCAAATCCTTTCAAAGCGTTTACAAGTGCGTCTCTATTTACTGTATACTGCAGTACATACTGCAAACAATAAGAAGCTTACACAAAAAAGCCCACTTGACAATTGATATGTATGGAGTTACCTTTTGCCATCTATTGGCAATAGCGGAATTAAATAATTATAAGATTTCATAAGAGTGCCACACTGGTATAATAGTCTAGATAAAATTCGATTTAAAAACACATTTATTCCGATTCTAGACAAAAATTTGCGTAGCATGTGCATAAAGCGTATCAACATTTTTTTGTAAATAAAAAAAAAATAGAATAGAAAAATATGCCTTGGGCTCGAACCAACCTCGGCTCCGACCATTTTTGGTAGAAGGCTAGCGCCTCTAACCGTTGAGTTATCATGGCACCAAGCAAATCGTTTTCCTACAAATTATATTATCTAGCTTTATTACTGGAATTTGCGATTTAGGTAATTTCAAATAAAATATTATACATGCTGAGGTCGTACTATTTGTGTATGTTGTGTCTACAATATCTGAAAAAAAAACATAAAAAATGTACAAGGTGAGTTTGTATAGCAGTTGTTGTACCTACGCCCATCAGTTTCCGAGATATTTCGATTTTTCAGTAAATTTAAAATATAGCTCCTATTTGTGTTCTGAAATTATTTATTTTGACAAAGTGCTATCGAATTTGTTTTTTGTTTAACGAACAACTAAATTATAAGGTTATGCTACTATTTGATGAAGCGTTTGAAACATTGAGGAATCGTTTTATTTGGACTGTGTCGTTTAATATTTCATAGCCTACCTGATAGATCTGCTTGATGATTATTAGGTCTGTTTTTACAGAGAATCACAAACCAGTCAGAGCCAATCAGTATTCCCCATTGCAGTTGTCAAACTATTTCTGACTAGTACTGGCCAATCAAATTGACGCTGACTAGTTTGTGATTGCTGTAAAAACAGACCTATGCATGACCTCTATAAAATTGCTTCCTCAGGAGACTTGACCTATATCTCACTAATTCAGTGTTTTGACTTGATCAAGTACTATTATGGCCCTGTATTTTAGTTGTTTGTTAAACAAAAATAAAACTTGATAGTATTTTCTCAAAATAAATAAATTTTAGTAAACAAATAGAAGGCATATCTAAAAATTTGTAGAATTTGTAGAAATGTCTCAGAAACTAATGAATGCAGCCATAACAAGTGCAATGCAATGATGAAAGAGCATATTAAAAGCAATTCTTTGGTATGATAAAATATTGGGGGTTACATTTAAAAAATGAGAGGACATCTAGATTTTGCATTCTACATCACCCTGTATACGAATATGCGTTGCGATCTTTTGTTATAGCCGATTTTAAAACTAGAGAACATTTTTTATTGATCCCTGTAAAAGAAATGATATTTGATTCATCACTTTTTGATATACAGTACGTTCATTTGACAGCAATTTGGATATAAAAATGGCCATAACTTTTGAAATACTCTGCATAATGCTATATTGGAGGAACGAAAATCATTAGTAGAATTTGAATATGGAATAATATATAGGGTGTCTCATTTAAAAAAATGCATGTTTGCTTCACCACGTAGTTATAGATAATCCTGTATAAATCTAAATATTTTCTGAGCAAGCAACATGTTTGTGGCTACAACTTTTATATACAACTTTTTTTGCTATCTTCTACAGTAGTGGAGTAATCGACCGAGCCGGTACTAAAAACTCACCCTGTATGTTTACTGGACAATGATAAAATTCCGAAAACGATATCTTGTTATTTAAAATTGACGCTTTTGAATACTCAACTGATACTTTAGAATTTATAACTGACTATTTGAATTAAGATTTGATGCTTTGAAATATTCAACAAAATGTTTATTACTTCTTCTAATATTTAGTCTAATTTCGGTATGCCCCAAATTTCCAACTACTCTGCCGCACTATTTTATTCAGACATCTTGAACTCTTGCACACCTAAAGGCCCATCACTTCCCGT
Source organism: Callosobruchus maculatus (assembly GCA_951848785.1). Classification (NCBI taxonomy): domain Eukaryota; kingdom Metazoa; phylum Arthropoda; class Insecta; order Coleoptera; family Chrysomelidae; genus Callosobruchus; species Callosobruchus maculatus. Next base: position 2,098,217 of record CATOUR010000122.1, on the reverse strand, counting down.
TTGCCTTGGGATCATCGAGTCCGTCTCTGTGCTCTGGATATACACTTATGCCGGGGCCCGTTTTATGAGCACTGAGTTAACCATTAAATATTAATGAGGTGTCATAATCAATTATACAGTAATTACCGAGGAATAAAAAATTCATACGCTCCATTCTGAATTAATGCACCGGAGTGTAGTTTGAACATCCCGCCGGACTTTTGTTTTTATATTTGGAGAGAGTGCATCCATATTTATATTAATGGCATTTTTACGGTGCAAAGGACAGCCAGAATTTTTGACTCATGTTGAATATGAAGTTAAGCTGAAATTGATTCCCAATTTTTTATTTTCGGCGTAACAGTAGCAAAGTGTTCATAAAAGTGAATAACAAAAAATGCATATTGCACATTACCACCTGTTCGCTATCTGTCTGTCCTTTTGTAAAACTGATTAGAGGTGTCAATGGCTGGATTACGAAAAAAAGTCAGCTTATTGGGCTATGCGTTTCCGAACTGACAAAGCTATTTTGGATAAATGGAATTCTGAGTACTCGGGAACTAACTGCTCTTTAATTGCCAATTATACGTTCTGTTACTAACTTTAACGATCTGTACTTTTTTGAATCATCTCCAGTAGCGCAAAAACTGATTTCACAAATTCGCAAAAATTACATAAATGCCAGCGAGTTCTGATTTTAACGTTCTGCAATTTTCCAAGATTCTCTGCTGGCTTCTATGGAAGTCCGGTTTTAGTTATTATTAACAAAAAGACAAACTACATTTCAAAAATTCTACTCAATGTTACGCAATGCTCCAAAATTAAGTTTGATCAGCAACTTCTGCTTTTCAAAATAATAATTAGGGCAGTTATTACTGCGGGCGTTATGTGTTATCACTAATGCCCCCTGGTACGTTTCGAACAAAAACATTCACGAAAAACCTCGATCCCTTATTTAAAGGGCTGTTTATAAAAAAATGGCACAATACCATTTTTATTCGAATTATTACCCAATTGATACCCTGGATTCACAGCACCCAAAATTATATTTTTACTAATCGATGAATAAAATTTAATTTCAGAGTAGAGTAGAATAAAATGATTCCCAATTTCAAACTGATTATTGGCCAATACTCTTCGACTTCTTTGTTCTTTTTCTTCCCTCTCTGGTTTTCTAGATTTGATAGAGGTGGAATATTATCATGTATTTTTTTATAGTTATAAGATCATGTCATACAATTTACTAAATTTGTTCTTGAAAATCCCTGTTTCTTGTGAAGCCGATTATAACAGGGAAACTCTCTCAAGACAAAATCTTTTAAAAGTGTCAAATGACCTGAAGAATAAAACAATTTCAATAATATATTGTAAGACTCTGCTATAGATGAACAAGCCTTCATTTCAATGCAGTATGCACAACAATCTGTTTTTACGCTGCTAATAGTAATTTTTCGCGCTGCCGACATTCGTACATAATAGACGCCGTGAGGTCTCGAGTCCACTGCACGCTGAAAGCTGTCAAATTTTTGTCAGGCTTCGTACAAAAATGGACGATTGAATATTGGACAATTGTATTCAGGCCGGTCGCACTTTGGACGCGTTTTCGTACAAATTTCCCTCACGTATACACATACGATCACACAGTAAGTATCTTGACGTAAAATGGTACTGAGAAAAGCTTTATACTCCAAGGTCTTTCAAGGGAATCATATTAACATATGGCGAATGTTCAAAAGAATTTTGGAATTAGGTGTTGGTGGAAGAAAACGGACTCACCTTCTCTGGCGCTGTTTATGGGATACACAGTAAAAAAAAATTGGTGAATAGTACCAAATCAAAAATGTACGTTTTACGGTATCTGAAGGGAAATTCAAAATTTTTCAGAATAAGCTATGCAACTTTGAGAAGTAATTGGAATTACCCTACAGTACTTTTAAGATGTAAGACTTCTATTTACAGAAAGAAGTAGTATTCCATGAATCACAGATTCTATTTTATGAGACCTGAAATTACAATGTAGTTTTCGAGGATAGCACATGTGTTTTTATTTATGCAAGATAAATAATACAGTATGAGGATAGATTAATTCATCATAAAATATAATATGAAATATAAAATGTTTAGTATTCCGTTAAAAACAGGTAATAAGTAGATGCTGTGAAAATGCACTGTAAAGTTTTATGTTTCATTCCATGAATTTAAGGCGTCCAGTATAATATCATGTGAAATTACTGCATATCTCACAGAATTTGTCAACAGCTGATGCGCGTGTAGTCGCGTGTACTCTTAGCTTGCTACGCCATTTTTTGGATTGCTTGCTTGCAAGTGCGCATCAAGAATGGTTTCTTTTCTTTCATCTAGTGTTGATGGGAGTCTTCTGGGTTCTTTTACATTTAAGTACTCATAAATCACTCAGTATGAATTTCTGTACGATATGTTCCTTTAAAGCACTGACAATTCGAAAAAATTGTTGTTCATTTTCGAAGAAATTGTCATTACCTGTGAAAGTAGATAAATAGATTTTAAAATTTAGAGTGTAAAATCATTGGTCATTTGTGTTTTTAGTAGTAGTAGTAGTATAGCGTTTATTGTAAATATAAAATAAATAAAATACAATAAACAACAAGTGACCCAAAAAAAGTTAAAAACTTGTGCTTGGGTATAAGTAATTATTATAAAATGGAAACAACAAATAAGGGTTAATTCAGGAATATTTATATTTAAATATTATGTATTCCATATATATCAGTAATAATAGGTATTGCATATGTCTACAAGTTGGTGAATTTTAATGCGCTTATTATTTACTATCCATTGTTTTAAACCATACTTGAATGAATTTAAAGGCACTAGACATTTTATGCTTTCTGGTATATCATTGTATAGTCTTGGAGCAAGAAATGTATGACATCGTAATAAAGTATTTTTTCTTGCTTTTGGTACAACATTACATGCATATCTTATGTCATATTTATGTTCATGTTTTGTCAAGTTTGATTTATTTTTATATTGGTAAATACCTAATGACATGAAAAATGTTTGGCGGATATCTAGAATTTTTGTTTTAGAAAATAACAAGTCACTAGGATATGTACATTTCACTTTATATAAAATTTTTATTAAACGTTTTTGTATAATTTCTATTGCTTTTATATTATTTTTACATGCTGCGCCCCACACCACAATACAATATCGTATATGACTATGAACAAGTGCTTCGTATACAATTATCATCTGTTCATAGGTAAGTATAGTGGAAAGGAGTTTAAATTTGCTTATAACGTAACGAATCTTCTTGACAACATATTCGGTATGCTCTTTCCATTTGATATGGCAATCTAGATATATTCCTAAGTACTTGATACTGGTGACCATTGATATAGAAGCTACCTGTTTACAACTGATTTGTAAGTTGGTGTATTTCGGTAAGCCGTTTGCGTATGATGCGAATGGAACAAAGTGAGTCTTGTTGAAATTGACTGTTAAAAGTCGACTACTGAACCAGTTGAACATTTTTTCAAAACCATTTTCAGCCTTTGATTTTAATATTTCCCAACTTTCAGCAGAAAATATAACAGCTGTATCGTCTGCAAAACTCACTATATCTCCGCTCACATCAACCGCAAATAGATCACTTATATGTATGTTAAAGAATAATGGTCCCAGTACCGTTCCTTGAGGAACACCGCATGTTATAGGCAATGGAGAACTAGAGCATTTATTTATCATAACAGTTTGTGTTCTATTACTTAAATAACTTTTAATTAGATGATAGATTTGACCCCGTATACCATAATTTTGTAAAGTTTTCATGAGTATCATATGATCAACTGTGTCAAATGCTTTTGCTAGGTCAACAAATACACATAATGTTGGAATATTTCTGTCTACGTTTTTGCATAGTTCTCCTATTACATATGTCACCGCATCTTCAGTAGATTTATTTTTTTTGAAACCGAACTGCTTATCAGAAAATATGTTATATTTCTCTAAAAATTCTGTCAATTTGTTCTTTATTATATTTTCAAAAACCTTTGCCAAACAGGAGATAAGCGAGATAGGTCTATAATTGGATAAATCATATTCATCACCAGTTTTATGTACAGGCATCACAGTCGCAATTTTGAGTATAGATGGAAAAATACCCTTTTCCAGACAACAATTAATTATTCTAGTGAATGGCTCCGAAATCAGATGTGCTACGATTTTGAGTGTTTCAGCAGTTAAATTGTCTATTCCAGGTGTTTTGCCATTTTTCAGCAGCACTATTGAATTAATTATTTCTTGTTCAGTGATTTCTTGTACGACAATGGAGTTTGAGAGTCTGATTGTTTGTGTGTCTAGGTATCGGATACTTGATTTAATTTTTTCTGCTAGACGTTTACCAATAGAGCAAAAGTATCGGTTAAATTCATTACTAATATTTAAGTTAGTGTTCAACATGTCTCCACTTTGAGACATAATTTTACCAATGTCTTTACCAGAGTTATTTACACCTATAACATTATTCACACATTTCCATAGCTTTTTGAATGTAAACATTATATTCCTTGAAATTTTGGCATCCTAAAATAACGTGTTTACACTGGTAAAATTACTATTCCCATGAACATTACATATTTTATTATACAGGGTGTCCCAGAAATAACACGCCAGAGTGACATGGAAGGTAGATTGGCTTTAGACCAATCAGAAAACATCGACATGACCTTAGTAAAAGTCTTCTAGTTTTCGAGATATTGCCACTTTTAAGGTTTTTCAAAAAATTCCTACTTTTCCTCCTTTTGTTGCCTGTTATGGCTATAAGGATTTGCGGACTTATGATCTTTTTTTTCTCGGGCTACTATTAATAGTTGTTTGAGACGATAAGGTATTGACTTCATTGAAAAATATCACGGTGTGTTAAAAAAACAACCGAATTCTTAGATTTTGTGTCAATGCGAAAACCTTAACCAAGGTTTAACTGATTACTGTGACAACGAATGAGCCAGACTGAATCAGCAAATGCTCTTAAAAACCAACCTACTTAATGCTCTTTCAAAAATAGTATAACATTTATAGGTTCTTTTTACTAAAAATCGAATAGCTCCAAGTTTTGACATAGAAGTCGTAATACTTCTACGTCTAAAACGCCTAGATACATTGTCCTTTTTAATTCGTTGTAGGCATCAAAATAATAAATAGAACATAAAACTGGTTCTTTATTTCCATTTATTTTTAGTCACTATAAGAGATTTTCAAAATGTTTACCACCCACTCTTATACACAACCTGCATCTTCTTAAAAATTGTCCCTTAAAACTTCTCTAATCTAGATCAGCAATTTCGCCTGCTGCTTGATGAATTCGTTGTCGCAATTCATCGGCTGATCGAATTGATTTTCCATACACTTTATCTTTTAAACATGCCCAGTAAAAAAATCCAGAGGGTTCAGGTCTGGAGAGCGTGAGGGCCAAGAAACTGGTCCTTGCCGGCCAATCAATCTGTTAGCGAAGGTTTCATCAAGATAAGCCCTTACTGCACGACCATAGTGCGCAGGGCACCCATCCTGCTGTAACCACATCCTTCTTCTTGACTCAAGAGGCACATCTTCCAAAAGAATGGGTAGATGATGTTGCAAAAAATCCAGGTATATTTCTGCATTGAGGGTCGCAGGGAGTTCGAATGGGCCAATGATGCATCCGTTGTGGATCTCCGTCCAAAGATTTAAGGTCTTCCTGATGCTTCTCCAGCATTGTCCGACAAAACGAAATACGTGTAGCATAATCACTGCTTAATAGCGTTTGAACTCTTTGGATGTGGTACGGGTGGTATTCATATCTCTTCATAAAAAGTTGCGCCTGTGATTTAGATACGCCAGTACGTCGTCCGATTAAACGTACTGAAGTTGATGGGTCCTCCGTCACTTGCTCTAATACAATTTCATCCACTTGAGTACTACGGGGTCTTCCCTCAGAACCTTTCCGGCCAGGATTTCTGCCTTCTCGGTAGGAATTGACAGTGCGAAGAATAATCTTCTCCATCTTAAAAACAGTCCACACACAATGATGGCAAATTAACAATCTGCGCATTTCACCTCTAGTGAGTACACAGACATGGTGCTAATTTATGGAGAAACAAGAAGCGTTTCTTCACGCGGCAACGTCTCGTGTAACGTAAGACTAGCAGCGAGATTGTACTCTGAAAGATACCCAAACCGCAGGCGAACGACCCATGAGATTATTCTTCGCACTGTCAATTCCTACCGAGAAGGCAGAAATCCTGGCCGGAAGGGTTCCGAGGGAAGACCCCGTAGTACTCAAGTGGATGAAGTTGTATTAGAGCAAGTGACGGAGGACCCATCAACTTCAGTACGTTTAATCGAACGACGTACTGGCGTATCTAAATCGCAGGCGCAACTTATTATGAAGAGATATGAATACCACCCGTACCACATCCAAAGAGTTCAAACGTTATTAAGCAGTGATTATGCTACACGTATTTCGTTTTGTCGGACAATGCTGGAGAAGCATCAGGAAGACCCTAATTTTTTCGACAGGATTTTGTGGAGCGACGAGTCAGCCTGTAAAAGAGATGGGTATCTTAACTTGCATAATATCCACAGCTGGCAGTTGGAAAATCCCCATGAAATAAGAGAGGACCGTTCACAGCATTAGTTTATGGTAAATCTTTGGACGGAGATCCACAACGGATGCATCATTGGCCCATTCGAACTCCCTGCGACCCTCAATGCAGAAATATACCTGGATTTTTTGCAACATCATCTGCCCATTCTTTTGGAAGATGTGCCTCTTGAGTCAAGAAGAAGGATGTGGTCACAGCAGGATGGATGCCCTGCGCACTATGGTCGTGCAGTAAGGGCTTATCTTGATGAAACCTTCGCTAACAGATTGATTGGCCGGCAAGGACCAGTTTCTTGGCCCTCACGCTCTCCAGACCTGAACCCTCTGAATTTTTTTACTGGGCATGTTCAAAAGATAAAGTGTATGGAAAACCAATTCGATCAGCCGATGAATTGCGACAACGAATCCATCAAGCAGCAGGCGAAATTGCTGATCTAGATTTGAGAAGTTTTAAGGGACAATTTTTAAAAAGATGCAGGTTGTGTATAAGAGTGGGTGGTGAACATTTTGAAAATCTCTTATAGTGACTAAAAATAAATGGAAATAAAGAACCAGTTTTATGTTCTATTTATTATTTTGATGCCTACAACGAATTAAAAAGGACAATGTATCTAGGCGTTTTAGACGTAGAAGTATTACGACTTCTATGTCAAAACTTGGAGCTATTCGATTTTTAGTAAAAAGAACCTATAAATGTTATACTATTTTTGAAAGAGCATTAAGTAGGTTGGTTTTCAAGAGCATTTGCTGATTCAGTCTGGTTCATTCGTTGTCACAGTAATCAGTTAAACCTTGGTTAAGGTTTTCGCATTGACACAAAATCTAAGAATTCGGTTGTTTTTTTAACATACCGTGATATTTTTCAATGAAGTCAATACCTTATCGTCTCAAACAACTATTAATAGTAGCCCGAGAAAAAAAAGATCATAAGTCCGCAAATCCTTATAGCCATAACAGGCAACAAAAGGAGGAAAAGGAGGAATTTTTTGAAAAACCTTAAAAGTGGCAATATCTCGAAAACTAGAAGACTTTTACTATGGTCATGTCGATGTTTTCTGATTGGTCTAAAGCCAATCTACCTTCCATGTCACTCTGGCGTGTTATTTCTGGGACACCCTGTATATCTCTTGATTATGTAACTTTACATAACATGTAGTGACGACTTTTCATTATACGTACTTCTTGGGCATTTTTGATGCTATTTTATAGAATTTATAGTCGTATTATGAAAATGTTTCCCAATTTCAGAATTTATTTCTATAGAATTAATCAGAACTAATCATGTCTACTACTGGAAACATTGTACATTATCTCTCATGTCATAAAATTACATTATGACAAAAAAGGCCAACGTTTGGTACTGGAATTTTTAATTTGAATTTGTTACTACACGGCGAGGTATCAAAAATGGTTCTAGCCAAAGCCAAAATTTCAGAATCGCAAGAATCATCCCTGGGGCAGCGGATGAAGACCAAACGTACGATTTCGCACAAATGACATTCATGCGAAACTGGAAGTTCCTGCTACCACTGGGACATACATTTAGCACCGCTTTTCAAGGACTTAACCTAGTACTGCCTTCTTTGACGAAGCTCATTTTCACCTGAAATGTTACGTTAGTAAGCAAACCCGTAGAATTTGGAGAAACGGAACCTCTCCAGTGATTGAAGAAAAACTTTATATCCCCTTGGAGTAACTGTATGATGTGTAATGTGAGCTAGAGATGTTACATTAAACGGTAAATGATAATAAATTGTAAGCGTTCTCGTGATATGTAACGAGACTCCTCATACCCCCAAATGGATAATATATACCTTAGCAATATGTCCTTTCAACAAGATGGAGCCATGTGTCATACATCGAAGGGAACAGCCGCCAAGCCGCGTCATTTTTCACAACAGTGATATTCTCTGGTCTACGAAATAATGCGTTGTAACCGCATTCAAACATTTTTTTGTGCATCTTCCTCAAGGACAAAGCCTATTCTAACAAACTGCAGACGATTAATGACCTGGTGCACAACAATTGATGAAATCGTATCGGAACTGTGCCAAAAAGTTACTGACGTTTTTCTGTAGAAATGGCGGAGGGTGGCTTTATTTTCAAAACATAACTGGTACACCTCTTCATTTTGATAACATAAAGAAATTCCATGTTTTTCTAAAATTATCGGTTTTATTTGAAAAACAAATCCCGAAGTACTCACTGCGACACCACTTAGAATGAGAGGATTTGTCATACCATTCAGGAGTCAATTCAGAATGGATGTTGAGGGTTCAATTTGTTAAACGTAAAAGTGTAGGAGTACTGACTCTTGAGGTGGAAAAGACAGTGAAGTCTTCAGTGTTCAGTCAATCACCCTTAAAGCGCCTTAGGCTTTTCACTGCACAGTGCACGGTACCCTATTATGCGTGTGGCCCCCAGGACAACATTACAACAGAGGTATCGTTTATTGGTTAGAGATGATTATTTTCAGGGTAGCTGTTTTTTGTAAGATATTTGTTTGTAATCAGCCAGTCTCCTCAAACCTCGCCCAGTTCGACTTGTTTACCTTTCCAAAATTGTTTAATAACAATGGAGGAGCGTGAGAGAGAATTATAACTGCAGAAAAAAAACCAGTTAGGTATTCACCTGCTATAACTCATCGGCATGAGGCAACCTCAATGCCAGAGCCGTATTTTTTTAATTATAGTTTCCGAAATTCGTCATCAGGACAAGATCAGTGAGTGTAATGGAAAAAAGGTATTAAATGGAAATTTTACCACTACAGCTTCATAACACAAACGTGTCCAATAATGGTAAAATGAAACAAACATGAAGAATTAGGATACTAAAATTTAGTACAATACAGTGTACAAAATTAATTACAAAAAACTCTTGCCCAAGGTAATCATGAACCTCGTCCATCTCTCGGAATTAGTAGTTTTCTATTAGTTGTTAATTATTCTTGTTTTCAACACCTTTCGCATAAATTGACCTAAGCTTGAGTTTCAGCATTCGTTGGTGAAATGATGCTTGGCGTGACTGTTTTTCGTGGGGTCAGCGTGGAACATCGTCTTCTAACTTTAGAGCTGTTCCCAATAGCTAGATATATAAAAAAACGTGGCCACTCTGCCTAGGGTATGTCAACGATGTGTGGGATTGTTATAAAGGCTATCAAATTTTACATTTACACATAGAAAAAAATGGGTATTCTCTTTAAAAAAATCAAGTTACCTGTGATTGAAGTTCCCTTACTTGATCTAACGATTTCAGCAAGTATAAGAAGAATTTAAATTTGACAGTACTACCTAAGCTGACACATTTCATGTTTAGTCACACTGCATAGTCACAGCCTTCCAAGTTTTATAGATATAGATATTCAATTTTTTTCTAGCATGTACGTATTCCAAAAATGGTGATTTGAACCTAAACGGTTCGTTTTACGTCACACTAGATTCAACAATGGAATACAAATTTGCAGTAATATACAGGGCATTCTCTTTAAAAAACATGTAATTTTGATAAGTCACACATTTATGAAACCCCGTGTAATGGTAAATATTTTTGGAACATAGATTTCATTGCCCTCTACATCTTTCATTTGAGACTTTTTTCTATATCAAATAGGAAAGCAGTTATCGTCCACCAACACATCGTTGATAAACCCTGTATATCTATTGCAGGGAGTAACGCTCGAATGAAGAAATTCCCAGTAGCTCGCGGTAGTTTCGAGCCTGCTAGGTCTGCGGAGCCCCACATAGCAGTCCCGGCTGTTACGCTACTGTGTTTCCGAAAGTTTGGAATATACAGGTTTTACTGCAATACGACGTATTCCCACCGGAACATGATAGGAAAGCTAAAATGAAACGAATTTAGCTTAATATATGTATGGACAAAAATCAATAGTTTTCGAGATTTTTCAATTTCAACGGAATTCTAATAATTACCGAAAATTTGGCATTTTACTACATTCTACGTTAAAATCAATGACATGTTCACTTATTTCAGTTCAATATACTACTATCATAAATAGGTGAAAAAATACGGTACGAAAGACAGATATTGAAAAAATAAAATAGTTCTGCAGAATCATAACACGATATTATCTAGCTCAAAAAAAATATTGCCAAGCCACTGCGTATACAAACCACTAGAAAATCATGCCCATAATCTCAGCTTCTCAAAAAGGTATAAATGTCGAATTGAAAACCTACATTTAATAGCATAGTCAGGATTTAAATTTGGGGACTAAGTCTAGTGGTTGGGTCATCGACCACCTATTATCCCTATTATCCTTATGGCTGATGGTGATAAATATTTTTTTGGAGGTGGTGTAATACATCATAAATATAGCGAAAGTAATATGAGGGGCTGAAAAACCTCAAGCCCCTCTGATTATACAGGGTGTTTGGTAAACATGCGGCAAAAATTGAAAGGGTTTGAACCATTTTGAGAATACTTTGTTGTTTGAGATCCCCTTGCAACCAAATCATCGCCAGTACCCTCCCCCCCAATTGTCTTATGCCGCTAGGTCTTTCCTTCACAGGTCGTCAATGAACAGCCTTTTATCAATAATACAAACTGTTTAGTTTTACAACCCACCACCCCACCCTCACCCATCCATCCCATTTTCACCCCCACCCAAAAAAGGTTTAAATCGGTCAGGAACGCCTTAAACATCTAAAAACGAAGTTTCAGCTGTTTTCATATTTTTGGTTTTTTGATTATTGCTACGCTGCCACTGACACGATTTCTAACGCGTATTTCCATCCTCACCATAGCAATAATAATGTGTCAAAATTTCATCAGAATCAATTTAATAGTTTCCACGTTACAAAATACAAAACGATCTAAAGCAATAAAGCTCATATGTATATAGAAAGTTCTAAGTCTCTTAGTTTCGGTAATAGGCAAGGCAATGTTCAGATGGACCTAAAAAGGTGATTTATGTCGCAAGATCTTCCATCACAGGTCAGTGGACAGCCTGTTATTAATACAGCAAATTTTTCAATTTTTCGACCCCCCACCCCCAACCACCTCAATTTCACCCCCACCCAAAAAAACTCAGAAAATGATCAGGAACCTTTAAAACACTTAAAATCGAAGTTTGAGCTGTTTTTATATTTTTAGTTTTCTTATAATTTCTGCGCCGACACTGGCACGACTTATAAAAACCATACTCATTTTCCATCCTCGCCACGGTAGTAATACTATGTCAAAATTTCATTAAGATCAATACAACAGTTTCTTCGTTATATAATATAGAACAATCTAAAGCAATACTCGTATGTTTACACCAGAAAAAATGTTAAGTCCTTTGGTTTCTATAATAGGCAAGGCAATGTTCAGATGGATCTAAGAAAGTGATTTATGTCGCTAGGTCTTCCTTCAGAGGTCAGTGGACAGCCTATTATGAATACAGCAAATTTCTCAGTTTTTCAACCCCCCACCCCCCAACCATGAATTTCCCCCCCGCCCAAAAAAACTCAGAAAATGGTCAGGAACCTCTAAAAAACTTAAAAACGAAGTTTGAGCTGTTTTTATATTTTTAGTTTATTTATTATTTCTGCGCCGCCACTGGCACGATTTATAAAAAAACCATACGCATCTTCCATCCTCGACACAGTAGTAACACTGTGTCAAAATTTCATAAAAATGAATTCAACAGTTTCTTCGTTACATAATATAGAACAATCTAAAGCAATACACGTATGTTTATACCATAAAAAATTCGAAGTCCTTTGGTTTCTGTAATAGGCAAGGCAATGTTCGGATGGACGAAAGTTATTTATGTCGCTAGGCCTTCCTTCACAGGTCAGTGGACAGTCTATTATGAAAGCAACAAATCTAACAATTTTACAACCCCCCCACCCCCAGCCACCCCAATTTCACACGACAGACCGACAGACCGGCAGACCGGCAGACCGACAGACCGACAGGCCGACAGGCCGACAGACCGACAGACCGACAGACCGACAGACCGACAGACCGACAGACCGACAGACCGACAGACCGACAGACCGACAGACCGACAGACCGACAGACCGACAGACAGACCGACGGAAATGAGTGACGTGGATTTTCGTTATGTACACATCATAAAACGCCCAAAAAACGTATTATCTCAAAATCGAAAATTTTCGCGATCACAATACTCCCCTCACCTATCGGTGTGGGAAGTAGAACTAAATATGAAAACAGACCGACAGGCCGACAGGCCGACAGACCGACAGACCGGCAGACCGACAGACCGACAGACCGACAGACCGACAGACCGACAGACCGACAGACCGACAGACCGACAGACCGACAGACCGACAGACCGATAGACCGACAGGCCGACAGACCGACAGACCGACAGACCGACAGACCGACAGACCGACAGACCGACAGACCGACAGACCGACAGACCGACAGACCGACAGACCGACAGACCGACAGACCGACAGACCGACAGACCGACAGACCGACAGACCGACAGACCGACAGACCGACAGACCGACAGACCGACAGACCGACAGACCGACAGACCGACAGACCGACAGACCGACAGACGGACAGACGGACAGACGGACAGACGGACAGACGGACAGACGGACAGACGGACAGACGGACAGACGGACAGACGGACAGACGGACAGACGGACAGACGGACAGACGGACAGACGGACAGACGGACAGACGGACAGACGGACAGACGGACAGACGGACAGACGGACAGACGGACAGACGGACAGACGGACAGACGGACAGACGGACAGACGGACAGACGGACAGACGGACAGACGGACAGACGGACAGACGGACAGACGGACAGACGGACAGACGGACAGACGGACAGACGGACAGACGGACAGACGGACAGACGGACAGACGGACAGACGGACAGACGGACAGACGGACAGACGGACAGACGGACAGACGGACAGACGGACAGACGGACAGACGGACAGACGGACAGACGGACAGACGGACAGACGGACAGACGGACAGACGGACAGACGGACAGACGGACAGACGGACAGACGGACAGACGGACAGACGGACAGACGGACAGACGGACAGACGGACAGACGGACAGACGGACAGACGGACAGACGGACAGACGGACAGACGGACAGACGGACAGACGGACAGACGGACAGACGGACAGACGGACAGACGGACAGACGGACAGACGGACAGACGGACAGACGGACAGACGGACAGACGGACAGACGGACAGACGGACAGACGGACAGACGGACAGACGGACAGACGGACAGACGGACAGACGGACAGACGGACAGACGGACAGACGGACAGACGGACAGACGGACAGACGGACAGACGGACAGACGGACAGACGGACAGACGGACAGACGGACAGACGGACAGACGGACAGACGGACAGACGGACAGACGGACAGACGGACAGACGGACAGACGGACAGACGGACAGACGGACAGACGGACAGACGGACAGACGGACAGACGGACAGACGGACAGACGGACAGACGGACAGACGGACAGACGGACAGACGGACAGACGGACAGACGGACAGACGGACAGACGGACAGACGGACAGACGGACAGACGGACAGACGGACAGACGGACAGACGGACAGACGGACAGACGGACAGACGGACAGACGGACAGACGGACAATACAATACAATACAATACAATAATTTATTTTCCAGTTGACAAAATACATTGTGTTGGAATAGTCACAAAAAAAAGAGAAAAAGAGAAAAAATAATAACATAACATCGTACTAGGCGATGAAAATCAGCCTAAGAGAAACTCATCTAGCTCATAAATACATAGTTCTACTAAAAGTTTTTTTAAGCGTGTCTTAAATATCTTTGAATTAGTTGATTCTCTGATGTATGATGGTAGTTTATTGTATAATCTTAATCCTAAGCAATCTGGAGAATTATATCCTACATCATATTTTCTATATGAGAATTATATCCTACATCATATTTTCTATATGGTACATATACCTTATCCTTCTGTCTGGTACCCTTATTGTGAATATCACATATATGTGTTAATTTATTTTTCTCCCTAAATACATATGTACACATTTCAAATATTAAAAGACCAGATACAGTTAAAATATTAAGTTCACGGAAAAGTGATCTACATGTTTCCCTCTTGCGCAGCCCTGCCATGGACCTGAGAGCCCTTTTCTGTGATATGAAAACATCTCGGGCATGTGTACTCATCCCCCAAAAACATATTCCATACCGCAGTCTACTTTCCACTTGCGCATAGTATAGCATCAGTAACTGACCAGTGCTCAGTACATGTCTAAGGTTATTAAACAGGTACGAAGCTGAAGTAATTTTCGAGATAACGCTTTCGCAGTGATATCTCCAGCTTAAGTGCTCATCAAGATGTATACCTAAAAACTTTGTGACCTGAAAATTACACGACTCTATAAGTTATTTTCTGCCTGTTATGGAACCTCAAAGCGGATGTTTTACTAACATTTAGGAATAACCCGTTCTCTATGAACCAGCCATTAACCTTCGATAATACAGAGTTACATTTGACGGACAGACGGACAGACGGACAGACGGATAGACGGACAGACGGACAGACGGACAGACGGAAAGACGGACAGACAGACCGACAGACAGACCGACGGAAATGAGTGACGTGGATTTTCGTTATGTAGACATCATGAAACGCCTAAAAAGCACATTAGCTCAAAATCGAAAATTTCGCGATCACAATACTCCCCTTACCTACCGGTGTGTGAAGTAAAATCACATGGCAACTTGCTCAATCTACAATAAATGTTTAAAATATCTTCCGCTACATCTATGCTCCGTAGTAGACTGGGTTTTTTCGTTTTTACTTCCCACACCGATAGGTGAGGGGAGTATTGTGATCGCGAAAATTTTCTATTTTGAGATAATATACTTTTTGGGCGTTTTATGATAATGAAAATCCATGTCACTCATTTCCGTCGGTCTGTCTGTCGGTCTGTCTGTCTTGTCTATATGTCGGTCTGTTTGTCTGTCTGTTGGCGCCTTTCTAGCCTCCTGATCTCAGTAACCGCTGCATGGATTTTGATGAAATTTGGGCAGCGATATGCTGTGGTGTCGTAGTTGGTAATGTTCCTATAATTTTGAAAATCGGTGCATGGGCGGCGGAGTAATTAGCAAAAAACGAAAAATTTAAAACTCAAACTCCTCCTTATAATTTTCTGCTTTTATTTTAGGTGGGGGTGAAATTGGGGTGGTTGGGGGGTGGGGGGTTGTAAAGCTGAAATATTTGTTGTAATCATAACAGGCTGTCTACTGACCTGAGAGAGAAAGACCTAGCGGTGTAATACACTTTTTAGGTCCATCCGAACATTGCCTTGTCTATTTACAGGAATCAAGTGACAGATAATTTTCCGATGTATACATACGAGTATTGTTTTAGTTCGTTCTGTATTTTATAATGTGAAAATACTGTGAAGAAGTACCTAATAGAATAAAACAATTTTTTTGCGGTCGGGCGAGCGATGGCAAGGGCATTTAGGCTATAGCTTCATGCTATGGTAAAATAATAAAACCGGTATCATCGGAATGTTTGGGAAGTACTGAGTTAATCAACTGTTCTACGCTTTTTGTCTCTGCTTTTACCTAATCGCATAAGGACGGAATTAGAAATGAGAATTTCGTTATCCATCAATATTTCGATATCCTTAAACATTTCGGTTATATACTGTGTGACTTAGAAATTGCAACACGCAGTATAAGCCCAGATATATTAATAATTTTTTGTCATCTTATTGTTCATATGAACTGAAGTAAACGATAACATTTTTGTTCCAGTTTATCTTCAAATACCAGTTCGTTTTTGCATTTAACAAAAAATGGAGTAGTTTGTATTAATTTTTCTATTGTTGTAGTTGCTAAGACAAATTTAGTTTTATTTCTTATGTGGTATGTTAAACATTGTTTAGCAATGCCTCCCATAAGGAGACGTGCCGTGTATAGCCAATTAAGTGAATTTGAACGAGGTAGGATAGTGGGTCTACGCGAGGCTAGGATGTCCTTCCGGGAAATTGGAAACAGAATTGGTCGGAATGCTACAACAGTGATGCGGTGTTGGCGGGAGTGGTCTATAAATCGTCGCCATACACGTCGCAGAGGCACTGGGACTTTAAGGAGAACCAAGGACCCTGAAGAACGCTTCTGAAGATTTAGTGCCCTAAGAGACTGTTTTAGCTCAACCAGTGCAATCGGACATGCATGGAGAGTAGCTACGGGTCTACAGTTAAGCATGAGAACAATTTATCGAAGAATTAGGGCTTATGGGCTACTATCATACCGTCCTCGGTTGGTATTACCATAGATCAATAGACATAGACAGCTACGACTGACATGGTGTCAAAAACGGGCTCATTGGAATCAGGAGTGGGATAGTGGGATCATGTCGTTTTCAGTGACGAGTCACGTTTCTGTTTGTGGGCTCATGATGGTCGCAGAAAGGTCAGACGAAGACATGGAGAAAGGCGCAAACTTCAATTTTGTGTGGAGCGCGAGACTGCGCTTACTAGAGACGTTATGGTATGGAGTGCTATAAGAATTGGAAACAGATCACCTCTAGTATTTTTAGATAGAAACATGACCACCCAGTCCTACATTAATAACGTATTAGAACCTGCTCCGTTGCCGTACCTTCAGCAACTACAAAACCCAATATTTCAGCAGGACAATGCCAGACCACATACCGCTGCAGTTACCAGAGACTTTCTCCGACAAGCCCATGTGACCACCCTTCCATGGCCCACAAGGTCACCTGACCTATCGCCCATTGAACATGTATGGGATATGATAGGTAGAGGACTGGGTCGATTGCAAGTTGTTATACTGGATGTAGGCCAACTGCGTGTTGAGGTTAGATTAGCCTGAGACAGCATACCTTCAGGCAGATATCGATCATCTCATTTGCAGCATGCCACGAAGGGTTGCAGAGTGTCAAAACTGAGATGGAGGCGCAACTCACTACTGATTTTTTGAGAATGCCTTTCAATAAATTTGTTTCATAATTCCATCGATTATTACTCCTATTCATCTCATTAGATTGTCCAAATATTGATAAAATATATTAACGTTTACCGGGTGTTGCAATTTCTATGTCACACAGTATATGTTACTCAGAAAAATCACTCATTTTGGCCAGTACTATATGCCCTACGAAGAAAAGACCCAACTTAGAAAACACCCTCTACATTTATTTTTTCTAATCGTTTAAATTTATTCAATACCAAGGTACAGTATTTTTTCGTTCCTTAATAATTAACGTATCTAGCAAAAGATTTGAGAATTTTTTTCAAAATTCGTGAGGTAGTTTCACCGTTGGAAACAATTCAGGAATTGTTACCATGGTAACTAGTTAACATCTGAACGTAACAATAAAACCATATTGGTTATGATATAAGTTGTCAAAATGTCGTACAAATTAGATATTCGGAAGAGTATAAGAGTCTAGTTGGACGACTTGAAAAAAAATGAAATAGTTCGCCTATATCAAGATGAAAATATTTCTGTTGCCACAATTTATCGAGCAATCCGTGAATGCGAAGTAGGTATTCCTTGTATAAATTTACCAAAAAGTGGACGGTCCGAGAGCGTTGACTGCTGCTACAGTTCAAAGAATGGTCAACAGAAGTGAACATCGAGTTGGAACCTCAACACGAAAACTTGGACGCATTTTTCACGTCAATGCTAGCATAATCTGTAGGGAAATGAAGAGAAATAACCTAAAATTCCGAAAAAGAAGAAAATGTCCAAAGTATTGCCCAAATCAGTTAGAAAGAATTCTTTGATGCTGTCGCAATTTACGTCGCACTCATTTTGCTGGCAACATAAAAATTATTCTTGACGATCAAAGGTATTTCACATTTCCGAACTCAGAAATTTCCGAACTCAGAAATCAAAGGTAATGATGGTTTTTATACAAGAGACTTTGAAGCCTGTCCAGATAATGTAAAATTTAAGCGAAAAGAGATGTTTAAAAACAAAGTGTTAGTGAGGGGCGCTGCGTTGGACGAGTTAGGGCCGAAGCGGTTACCGCTGAAGTCTATACTCAAAGATGTTTGCCTAAACTATTCAATTTTATTAATACCCACCATACTTATGACAACATAATGTTTTGGCCAAATCTGGCTTCAAGTCTTTATGTTTTGCGTACGAGAAACTGGTTAGAACAACACGGAATACCTTTTGTACCACGAAACAACCCTCCCAATCTTCCTCAAGCAAGACCTATCGAAACTTTTTGGGCTCAACTGAGTGACAAAGTTTATAACAATGGCTGGGAAGCTCAAAACGAACAGCAGTTAAAAGCTCAAAACGAACAGCAGTTAAGAAGAAGAATCATGCTTAAGATTAGAGAAATTGATTTAGGATCTGTCCAAAACCTAATGAGGAATATTAAGAGGAAATAGCGAGACGTGGAAGATCGTGGCCCATTAGCAGTACTTTAATATCATTTTTATATTAAGAAATCTTGTTATTTTTTGTAGTTCTTGTTACAGTTCAAATATATTATTGTGAGATATTTTTTTAATTTTTTGAAAAACTTCTCAAAACTTTTGCAACATACGTTATTGCTTATAGTTGAATCAATGATGATGTCATGTCGGAGCTGTTATATTGTGAGATCGCGCTAAACTTCACAATTACGAGATAAGTTTTAAAAACAATTACTTAAATAATTTTTTATGCGTGACTGAACGCTGGTAGCTGAAATTGAGAGTTCAAGTACCGAGATACTGTCGCCGTTTAAAATTTTCCACTGTGTATGTCAAAGTCCCCGTTTAATAATACGATCAACTATTAAAGCAGTTGGTTCGCAAAGTTTGCTTACGCCCCTCGACACTTGTTATGGTTACAATGTGAAAATTTGCATTCATTAGAATACACCGTTTAGTGATGCGGGCGTAATGTGGGTGTTATCATTCTTCTGCTCATGTTTATAGTATACATGCTTCAAAAGCACCGTTATGTACTCAGCGGGATTTTACTTCTCATACTATGGTTGGTGGACAGAGTACTTAGAACGTGAAAATTTTCCGTTTCTATACGTTTTTTATGATACCTAAATCTCGAAAATGTATGTCACTTATTTCTTCCGATCCGTTGTAGGTCTGCTGCCGTTTTTGACGTCGCGTATTCTCAGTAACAGCTGCACCAGCGAGAGGCCAAAGGGCTTGAAGGCTTGGTATATATTTTTTTAATAACTATCCCTTACCCTATAGGAATTATTCGACCCTGTAAAATACTAACGTTTCAATCATGTGTAGTTTGTCTTTAAATGAAAATGTTGGACCTTTTTAGATAGTTATGGTCTTAGAACTTTTTACTTCCCACACCAACAGGTGAGGGGAGTATTGTGATCGCAAGAATGTACGATTTTAAGTTAATACTTATTTTGGGCATTTGATATCTACATAAAAAATATACGATAAACCATGTCACTCATTTCCGTCGGTCTGTCGATCTGTCTGTTGGCGTTCTTCTAGCCTCGTAATCTCAGTAGCCGCTACATGGACTGTGATGAAATTTGAGTGTTGATATGCTCTGGGGTCGTAGTAGGTAATGCTTTTGAAAATCTGTGCATGCCTGGTGGAGTAATTAGCAAAACCAAAAGAAAAACATTCAGATATTCCTGAAACTTCGCTTTTACGCGTTTTAGGGGTTCCTGGTAATTTTCTACTTTTTTTTGGGTGGGGTGAAATTTGGGGTTCTAAAACCGAAAATTTTGTTGTATGCATAATAAGCTGTCTATTGACTTGTGAATGAAAGACCTAGCGGCATCTTCTTCTTCAGGTGCCATCTCCATTTAATGAAGGTTGGCGACAATTCAGGCATTCCAATTTCGGTCTTAAGTGGTACGAATTAAAGATGATGTGTTCATACCAGTCCAATCACGTATGCTTCTTAACCATGAATGTTGTCTGCGACCAGGACCACGTTTCCTTCTATTATTAGTTTTAGGCCCGATTTTATCAACATGCATATTCTGACGAAGGCTTTGACCAATCAGAGCAGCCCATTCAAAAACATGCATCTGTCAAAGTTCTCTGAAAATTATTGATTTCTCTTGAAATTTACCGCAAAAAGGTGAAAAAGAACGTGCCTTATGTGCAATCGACCATTATGAACCATCTAGTATCTTTTCCAGTCTGATTTTCCATCCTAAATGGGTGAAAAATTGCATATTTGTGTTTGACGATAACTTAAACGTTTCGTTTAGCATATCCAATCAGAATCCAGGAAACCAAAACTTTTGATCACTGGTTTGATAGGCTATCAAACAAATAATAATGAAGAGAAGGCATTCAATGACTCCATTATTTTAATAAAAAAAAATGTTACTAACTATAATAACTATAAATGCTTGCAACATACCCTTGTATTATAGTAATTTTGTTGCACTTCACAAAGCTAAACACATAATTTAACTGTTTGCCGGCCCAGAAAAGTAGTACAATTTGATATAGCTTTCATACGAACAATAATTACTGCACCATCCTGACAAAAACAGGACTGTTACTATCTATAAGAATTATAAAAATAATTATAAATACCTGTGAGATACAATACCTTTGTATTATAATAAAAAATGGAGTCAAGTTGATTGACTCAGTACTTCCCACACATTACTGTGATATCAGTTTATTATTTTCCCATAGCATGAAGCTTTAGTCTGAGATCCCCTTGCAACCAAATCATCGACAGCCTTCCCTCCCCTAAAATTGTCTTATGCCGCTAAGTCTTTCCTTCAGAGGTCAATGGACAGCCTAAAACATCTAAAAACGAAGTTTGAGTTGTTTTCATACTTTTAGTTTTTTGATTATTGCTATATACGCTGCCACTGACACGATATTTAACAAACATACGCGTTTTCCATCCTCACCACGGTAATAATACTGTGTCAAAATTTAATTAGAATCAATTTAATAGTGTCCACGTAACAAAATACAAAAAGATCTAAAACAATAAATACTCGTATGTATGTATACAGAAGATTCTAAGTGCCTTAGTTTCCGTAATACGCTAGGCAATGTTCGGATGGACCTAAAAAGTTGATTTATGTCGCTAGGTCTTCCTTCACAGGTTAGTGGACAGCCTATTATGAATACAAGAAATTTATCAGTTTTTCAACCCCCCACCCCCTAACCACCCCAATTTCACCCCACCCAAAAAAAAACGCAGAAAATGATCAGGAACCTCTAAAACGCTTAAAAACGAAGTTTGAGCTGTTTTTATATTTTTACTTTTTTTTATTATTTCTGCGCCGCCACTGACACGATTTATAAAAACCATACGCGTTTTCCATCCTCGCCACGGTAGTAATACTGTGTCAAAATTTCATTAACATCAATTCAACAGTTTCCTTGTAACACAATATAGAAGGATCTAAAGCAATACTCTCGTATGTTTACACCAGAAGTCCTTTGGTTTCTGTAATAGGCAAGGCAATGTTCGGATGGACCTAAAAAAGTTATTTATGTTGCTAAGTCTTCCTTCATGGGTCAGTGGACAGTCTATTATGAAAGCAACAAATTTTTCAATTTTACAACCCCCCACCCCCCAACCACCCCAATTTCACCCCCACCCAAAAAAAAATAAAAAATGATCAGGAACCTCTAAAACGCCTAAAAACGAAGTTTGAGGGATATTTATTTTTTTTTGTTTTTTGCTAATTACTCCGCCGCCCCTGCACCGATTTTCAAAATTATAAGAACATTACCTACTACGATCCCCCAGCATATCGCTGCCCAAATTTCATCATAATCCATGAAGCGGTTACTGAGATTACGAGGACAGAAAAACGCGTACAGACAGACCGACAGACAGACAGACCGACAGACAGACAGACCGACAGACAGACCGACGGAAATGAGTGACGTGGATTTTCGTTATGTAGACATCATGAAACGCCCAAAAAGTGTATTATCTCAAAATCGAAAATTTTCGCGATCACAATACTCCCCTCACCTATCGGTGTGGGAAGTAAAAGGATATTATGGAGGTAGTTCACCAATCCCCGTTTTTCGTACTATATCTAACAGCCTACTTCTGTACCATAAATGTACAGATTTTTGTTGGTTTACCCCTATGTTAAGAGGGTGTTGACATTTCAATAGGCAATCGGTGGGTATGCAAAGCACTGCTGAAAACTTATACATATACGAGAAGCTGTTTTTAATTTGAAAAAATAACTACCTACCCAAATAAAAAGAATATAGATCAATGTAAATTGTAAGTGTAAACAAATGAAGATGAAGACGTGAATGCCACCTTGACCTTGCCACCACAAAACACATCTTGAAACCACAAAATAGGTAGGAATGTAGGGGTAGGCACTTGTCTCAGACTCGGACCGCAAAACTAGAGATGGGATGTTGTCGGTATATACGGTATAAAATCAGAGCGACAAGAATTGAACTAAATATAATCATGTAGTTAAATCATGACGGTATTATTTGTCATAAACAACAAATTCATATATCACAAAGTTGGTAATGAATATTCCAAAGAGAACTAAAGAATATACATACTGGTACTGAACATCCCGTTACTTATTTACAGCTACCACTTCGATAAAAAAATGTAACTAGTAGTTATGAGTGTATGAATTAAATAGCCCGATGTCGATGCTTTACAGATCAATTTTACTTATCCGTAAAAAATAAGACTTGCTCAAGACACTACAGCTTATAACAAATATGATAGAAACTGGAAAAACAAAATATATGTGGGTCAAATAAAGCGATTTTATATTTTAATCTTATATAACAATCCATAAAATTCAATTACATGAAAAGGTAGTTACAATATAGTATTATAAAGTAGGTGAGTAGGGCATAAATGGCTACTAATAAAAATAATATACTTATTCTGAAGCAAGTAAATAATGAAACCTGAAGAATAAAAATTAGAAAAACATCTCCATAATAATATTACTGAAGCAGCCATGCTTCCGCTATAGATATGACATGACAAGTATACATATATTGGTTTCAAACACTTCACCTAACTAGATCGTTGCACAATAGAAAATACGAAAGAATAATCATGCTACCAATTAGGAACTTATTTCTCAAACCCATCACTACTGGTATCAGCTGTTTCTGGGTGATCGTGTACCACATGGCCGACTCTACACTAGGCCGGAGCCTTAGATGTGGCAACGTGGCTTAGCTGTCAAATAGTGGCCCTATAGTTTCAAAATAATTATTAAATTTTATATGTATTAGAGTACATCTCGGTTAATAAATTAAGAAAAATACTTTTTAGAACTACTACTACTGATACCACTTACATCTGATGTCTGTTTCATCACAGTCAGACACTACAAAATAAAAATAAACGCAACCTGTTTCCTGCCGCCACTTCCATTTCCATTTAAATGAACACTCAATTTACTTTGTAAATTATCACTTGAGCTAGAAAAATTCACTATTAGGTCACTGTGAAGCCATTCTTGCTGGTCTTGATTTCCCTTTCACTATCAAATGCTTTCGTAGGTATGCCCCAGGCCATGCCCAGATGAGTTCTATTAACTGTATTTTTCTGTGATATTTGGGAGGTCCAGAAAACATTATAGATACCACATTGTGCTTTAAAATAGGTCTTATCCTTTGAAATGATTGTCAATTATTGTCTTTATTCTTATAAATATAACCAGCCCGTCCGAGGAATACCTTTCACCCATTTCTGTTTATGTCCCTTATCGGACACACAATTGCTAGTGCAACCTGGTACTGCACACTTTGCAGACATCTTTTTATCTTTATAGCTTCATTTGTGCAGGTAAATAAGTAGAAACCCATTCAAAATCACCTTGCAACGTTCTTTTTAATCTGGAATAAGGTTATGTTGGGCCATGGTTTGGTAGTCCTCTACTCATGAATCTACTGGGCTGCAACCTGGTACTACACGCTTTGCAGGCATATTTTTATCTTTATAGTTTCATTTGTGCAGGTAAATAAGTAGAAACCTATTCAAAATCACCGTGCAACGTTCTTTTTATCTGGAATAAGGTGATGTTGGGCCATGGTTTGGTAGTCCTCTACTGGGCTGCAACCTGGTACTACACGCTTTGCAGGCATCTTGTTATCTTTATAGTTTCGTTTGTGCAGGTAAATTATTAGAAACAAATTAATAATCACCTTCCAACCATATTTTCTGCACCTGGAAGAATACACATGACATAACAACAAATGAAAACACGGCCTTATCTCCAACGTTGCCATATTTCAATGCTCCGGTCTAGTGAGTAGAGACGGCCATGTGTACCACCACCACCACAGAACTACTAACACCGGCTCATAACGTTTTGTGCCGGCTCAGTGCTCGCAGTTGTGGCTCCCAGCGTTGCCTGATGTGCCATTTCAAGGGGTATCTGCTATTTTTAGCACCCAGCTTTTTGCACTGAAATTTATTGTCGCAACTACCTACCTATTAAAATATGTCTTCATTATATGCTTCTACACCTTTCACCTTTTTGAAACAAACCAATCTCATATGATCCCAAATTTGTCTGATTTTTTATTACACACTTGCTTTATTCGTTTGCTAACATTGAATACCTATTCTCTCAAATGAAGTTGCTGTAAACGCACCAGCGGAATTTCTTAACATGTCTTGTTTTGCAGTATTGCACTGTTTAGTACTATTTTTAGTTCATTTTCAACGTCCAAGCAGAAAAGTACACGAACGCGAAGGCTGAATTCTAGTACATTTTCAGTTTTCAAAAAATCAATAAAAATATTCATTTCATACGTTGTAGCTTTTCAAGTGGATGTATTTATAATGCAAGAATGCAGAATTTTGAGAGTTTTTTGTTTTTAGCCCTTCACAAAATTACAGGGCGTCCATGTGGTGTCAATTGCCAGCTCATAATGAAATTCACGGGTCACTGGTTTTAGTACAATTTAGTATTATTTTATTACTTTCATTCTGTACATTTCAGAAACGCACCGCGGTAGCACTGCTACTGTCTTACGTTACGAGTAAACTATTCATCTGGCAACATGGCAGTCACGGCACTTGACAGTTGTTCTTGACAAGACTAGGGATGGACGGTTGTTCAAAAATAACCGGTTATCGGTTAACCTGCCTTCATTGAAATTACCAATGCGACCTGTACGTACCATTCACGAAGTATTTTCAAACTTCAAAACCATCTATTTTAAAAATTAGATATGTTTGAAACAGGCTTGTAGCAAGGAGTTCACTTCGGGGGGTGTACATGAATTCAACTGTTTCAGAATTTTCTTATTCTCATCAACACAAAAACTAAAATTTGGCATAACCTGAGGCGGTTAAGCTGGACCGAATAAACGGTTACACTAATAACTGGTTCTGCCTTACACTATAGAATATAGAGAGGTTAGCAGACAGAATGAAAAATGAAATACTATGGCATATCCATCTTTTTTCAAGGAATGCGAATACAGCGTAAAGTTTGTGAAATATTTCTTTGAAGCACACAAAAGATGAAAAGGTGCCTTTGCCATAAAATGCGTGTGGCATGAGACATGACAGTGCGATGCATATGACACGAATCACTGTCTTGGTATTCCTTTCCATCGTTCTGGAATCGTGCAGGGCATGCGTACTGTTAGAATCAGAACGCCATTAAACTAGTGCGCACGCCATGAACGGTTCTGGGACGGTTCTAGAGCGGTAAATCACCGCCTGTAATCTGTTGCCCCTCCTCCCACATAGAACCATAAAAGGAAACAAAACAATAGGCATAGGAAAGAACTTACGGTAAAATACAATCCCACATTCCACTGCAGCTAGAGGTGTTCAGGAAGTATAAATTATAAAAATAACCGACTTATTCGGTTTAACCGCTAGTAAAAATAACCTGTTTATAACCGGTTATTTAATATGCTATAACCGGTATTCCAAAAAACGATTATTTTTGCCCATCCCTAGACCAGACAGTAACAGACAGAAGTGACAAGAAATGAAAACATAACAATGTGAATGTGAATTTTTTATTGAGTATTGTTATTAATTTCGTTTCTAGGTTTTCTAGACGAAGGTGTGGATAAAGCCAAAAACCGTTCCTGGATTGACGGGAACAGATGACTACAGAAAGTACACAGGAAATTGAATGGTTTATTAACTATTATGCCCAAGATGGAAGGAGGAATAATTTTTAATTTAATATAAACCTGAAATATAGGATGAATGATATCAGCAGCACCTTTACATACTTTGTATATATATCTATAAGATCTATAACAAGCATACATCGAGTA
This sequence comes from Callosobruchus maculatus, assembly GCA_951848785.1. Taxonomy (NCBI): domain Eukaryota; kingdom Metazoa; phylum Arthropoda; class Insecta; order Coleoptera; family Chrysomelidae; genus Callosobruchus; species Callosobruchus maculatus. Next base: position 2,071,351 of record CATOUR010000122.1, on the reverse strand, counting down.
GATGGAAGTTTCATAAAAGTATGTAGGTATGTATCTATAATCAATTTCTCACTGGCTGAGCTGGGATTATTAATTAAGGTGGCTGTGATTAATACTACTTTTTATGATTGTGTCACAAACTATCGCAATTAGCAATTATACAATAATTATAAGGTGAACATGAAAAATCTGGCATTAGTTTGCAGATCAATTGTTATGTTTTGATTTTCTGCTAAGATTTTGATCTATGAATTCTAAAATAATTTTGACAAAACTGTCATCCAGCTTCGAAGTTTTGTTTCCAATATTGATAAAATACTAGGTCTGTTTTTACAGCAATCACAAACTAGTCAGCGTCAATTTGATTGGCCAGTACTAGTCAGAAATAGTTTGACAACTGCAATGGGGAATACTGATTGGCTCTGACTGGTTTGTGATTCTCTGTAAAAACAGACCTTATATTGGATGATACTTGTTAACTATAGACCTCAATGCCCAATAGAAAGCTTTCGTCAAACAAGGTCCAATAGAAAAGCCTCGTCAAAGCCGTCAGAATATTATGCATGTTGATAAAATCGAGCCTTAGGGCCAGTTGTACATCCAGAGTTTAAACCAGGTTCAACCCTGATCCGAGTTCACCACCATTTTTGACGTTGTACAAACCGAGTTCACGGACCAGTGACCGTTCAAGCGTGGTTCAGCTCTTAGTCAAGTTGATCCATGGCTGTTGGCCGTTTAACGCCGGTTCAACAAACTAATTTGTGTTTTATGATCCTCTAATCTGAATCTGTGATCTGAATTGATGTTTCATGCTGATCTGAGACTGATATACCTAACCTAGAAAATTGTTTGTAAATGTCAATGGTAAATGTTGATAATTATTTTATTCATAAATCAATTAAAAATTATACATATTACGCTGTAAATTGTATCTTGGAGTAGGTATCAAATGGAGAATTTCGACAACATCACCGACGATGAGGATTTTTTAGAATTCGTTAATTTGGTGGAACATCCTAGGAAATCGCAGATTTATAGGAACCGTGAAGATCATTTTACGAAATGGAACGATAATGAATTCCGTGACAGATTTCGGCTATCAAAAGAAATTGTACTTTTGCTCGTTGAAGAAATCCGTCCAAAAATTTCACATCAAACTGGGAGGTAGGTTTTGATATGTTCACCATATGATACCTGTAGTTACAATGAACAAGTTATTTTTTTGTAGGAAGTATGCTTTAACTGCAATAGAGATGGTGCTACTGACTTTGAGATTTTTTGCCACAGGATCCATGTTACAGGTAGTTGGTGATTTTCTGGGCATAGATAAAGCCACAGCTAGTAGGACAGTGTACAAAGTAGCATGTGCAATAGCATCAATGAAGAACAGATATGTGAATATGCCAGAAACCACTGAAGATTTGAATTACACCCAACAAAAGTTTTTTAATATAAGCAGATTTCCAAGATGTATAGGTACCTTGGATTGCACCCACATAAAAATACAGTCTCCTGGAGGAGATAATGCCGAGACATTTCGAAACCGGAAAGGGTTTTTCTCTTACAACGTACAGTGTGTCTGTAATGCTGAACTGCAGTTCCAAAACATTGTTTGTCGATGGCCAGGTGCAACTCATGATTCTCAGATATATAGGAATTCATCTATAAAAAGAAAGTTTGAGAGCCATCACTACAGGGACAGCCTTTTACTTGGGGATAGTGGATATCCCATAAAACCGTATCTTTTAACACCACTGATTGAACCTCAAACTCCAGCAGAACAGCTATATAACGAATCCCAGATAAGGACAAGGAATGTTATAGAAAGGTGTTTTCGGGGGGTAAACCTGTCTGGCTGTCCGGTGTACAGACCCTTGGCTGTCCGTGGCTGTCTAAGGCTGTCCGTGGCTGTCCGTGGCTGTTCATGGCTGTCCATGGCTGTCCGTGGCTGTCCGTGGCTGTCTATGGCTGTATTTTGCCTGTATGTTTAGAAATCTAGACCAACTTGGCAACGTCGGCGTCGGGGGTAACGTACACAGCACAGCAGAGCAGCTGCCGAATGTCGCCATTGGCATGTAATATAATGCTTGTGACTGACCCAACATGTCGGTGCATTACTTCCTAGTTTGCTGTGATCAAATTGGAGCTGCTAAATAGTATTTGTTTAATGTAGGCAAGTACTTTTTATTACTAATATGTAATACGTTGTTGTCAGACTTCAATATTTTGCCGAGGCATCCCGCATGACCTATTTGAATGCGCGCAGATATATGGAAACTAATTTGTTAAAAATTGGCAGCAGCATTATAACTTGTTTAACGCTTAAACACGACTAATGGTGACTTTATCTTGCTCAGAGATAAACAAGTACAGTTTTGTTTTAGATGGTGGAATCCCAAATAGAAGGCTGGGATATATGCGAGAAAATGAAAATATTCTTGCGAGTGAAATCATTGAAATATTAGAAACACTGAATTTGAGCGTACCTACCCAAATGTATTTAAAAAGCCACGCACGAAAAGAGCTTCACATTACGCCGAAAGCGGGACCGAAAGACTTCGAACCTTGCCAAAGTCGCTCAACCCTGGCTCACGATTCCTGTGATACGGAAAAACGACAGACGAGACGACTCCAGATGCGAGCTCAGATATAGACGATGAAAAATAATAAAAAATGGCTTGAGAGCCATTGTAGCAAAAATCATTTTTTCAATATTTTAACTCAGTTGATCAAATTAAGTTTCATTTCTATAAATATCCAAGAAATAATAAGTTTTGCAAAATTAATGTTTCTATACACGGTCAAACACAGTATCCAAATTATCAAAATACGGAAAGTACAAACAAAAGTGCCAGCCACAGAAGTTCGCAGAACCTAAAACTGGTACATTGTTAGACACCTGTAACTTGCTTGATAATTCTGAGGAGATTAGTACTACACAACGGACCACCAATACTTTGTTAAAATATCTAACAGTTAAGCCAGCATCTCAGTGTTCGGTTTTGTCTGATCCATGCCTAAAAACTCACGCAACTACTGATGAGAAAAATATTGGTGTTCTAGAAAATAGATTCATTCAGCGGCCATATAATGAACAAGGTATCGACAATAGCGATACATTGTTACATAAATCTCCAAGTCCTATTAATGATAACCCTGAGAATCACCATATTGAAATAGTAGAAGTCATAAGACAGACCCTAAACAGTCATTCAGAAACTGGACCAGACATTATTAGTACTAATAGTAGCATAGTATCTGACGACCTAACACCCAGTGAGCCATCAAGTGGTGGTACCAATATAAAAAATAATTTTATGGAACTACTCAACCACATTGCGAAAAAAAGTTCCACTAGAAACAAGAACGACTTTTCTGAAGACTTAAAAAAAATTCGGTATATCTGTATTACATCGGAGGACGCCTTCTCTTTGATACAGTTTATGCAAACTTAACAAATATTTTACCCTCAATAGCAACTATTCGGTATGTTCAGAAACAGGAGCGTTACCTTGAGCAAGGCGTTTTTGATGCTGTTTTTCAATTTCTAAATGACGAACATTTACCTAAATAAATATGGATAAGCGAGGACTGCACAAGAATTACAGGAAAGATAGAATACTGTTCAAAAACTAACAAGCCCATGGAATTTCCTCTGCCTTTGAGGGACGGTGTACCTGAGTCAGATTCTTATCTTGTCATTACAGGAGATATGATAGAGTCACACTTCTAAAGCAACGTGAAAGCCCAATATGCTTCTGTAATAATGGCACAACCAATCAAATAATCCATGCCTGCCTACTGTCTTGCTGTACTTGCCACCGACAGTAAACTCATAGCTGAAGATGTGATCAAAAGGTGGGCATATATAAACACATATTTGGCCGAGAGTGGAAGATATAAATGAGGTAGGGGGTTATCACTCATTCCCAGAGAGTATTGTGAATCAAGTTTAAGATGTAAGTTATGTAAATTTGTGTTGAAACTAGCTTGTGTAAGTATAAACAGCTATCTAGTAATGGCTGTCCTCGTGGCTGTCCGTGGCTGTCCATTTGGCTGGCCGTGGCTGTCCTTAGCTGTCCGTGGCTGTCCATTTGGCTGTCCGTGCCTGTCCGTGGCTGTTCGTGGCTGTCCTTGGCTGTTTTTTGCTGTCGGTGGCCAATTTGGCTGTATTTTTGGCTGTCCCGCAACATTTTGGCTGTCCGGTGTACAACATCAGGCAACCGGTTTACCCCCCGGGTGTTTTGGTGTGTGGAAACGTAGATTTCCTATACTTGCTCTGGGAATCCGCCTGGATCATACCAAAGTAGAGGCAATTGTAGTTGCAACTGCAGTTCTGCATAATATTGCACGAGCTAGAGATGACCCTGAACCAATTGCAGATAATGAGTTATTGGAAGCTTTGAACTATGTTGTAAATGTGCCTGCAGAAAGAAATAACCGCCCCAATGGTGGAATCAATAGTAGAGTGAGAAATGCTCTTATACAGGAATACTTTGCAAATTTACAGTGAAAATATTAAATAACAATTATTTTAAAGTCCTTAAGGCAATTTTGAGTAAGTTAGTAATAATTATTGGAGACTAATATAGTATGTAATGAATGTAGGTATTTAAGGATTCAGGTTTTATATTCAGTTTAATGTATCTGTTAATATTTAGATTTTAATATTAATAATAACTTTAAATTTTACATTTATTAACAAAAATTCTCAGTTGTATAATGTATTTCAACTAAACATTAATAATAATTAAATATAACTATATGTCTAACTTGTTGGTTTGCCTCATTATATCTATCCTTACATCGCTTTCTCTGTGCAACAACTTCAATTTCTCTTCATGCTCTTCTCGCATGAGCTTCATCTTTAGGTGGTGTTGCTCAAGATAGCATTCTTTTTGCAGCTCTGCAAGTGCTACCTTTGATTCAGCCCATCCAATCATTTTTCTTGTTAAAGGGTTTTTTGTGAAAGGTAATCTTTTCCCTACAACAGAAATAATTTTTACTTTCTAACTTATTTATTTTACAAGAATAATAGTAATTGTTACCTTGCTTGCTTGTAGATGCTGTGTTCTGAAGTCGAGTAGATATAGGGGTTCGTAGCATCTGTGGGGTGTATTTACTCCAATCTAAAAAAACAATATCAATATTAAACGATAACTGATTCAACCGACTATTTTTGTCAACAACTCAAAAACGAAATATAGCTAGGTATACAAATGTATAAAACTATGAACTACTATTTTTCCTTCACTCACCATTTGTCTTTTTTTCTTCTGTGTGGCAGTGATCTACACTTGATGGTGCCTCTGGAATATTATCTATAAAAAAAAATGCTTAAAGTTTATCCATATGCACAGCTCTGAAAGGTGTATTGTTTTTTTTAAATTATTTCTTACCATATTTCTCTTTCTGCTTTACATAGCAGTGATCAACAACTATTTCCGATGATACTCCACTGCATGTCTCTGAAAAATAATAGATCAAACACCTTCCGTTTATATAATATATACATATACACACCTTGTACTTGCGGCTCGATGACTTCTTCAAAGATAATGGTGGGCGTCTGTAGTATATTAATTTCGCTGTCGTCATCAAACATTGATGGGAACCCTGTAATTTGTGTCCCTATTAAATCTTTGATAGAATTATCAACAGCGTCGATTCTGAAATCCTGTGAAGGCCCACCACCAGTGCTACGCTGATAACTTTTCTCCTCTGCAAACTTGTGTTTTGCTCTCTTTTTCAAATTATCGTATTTGCTTTTTAAAATCTTGGCGTCACGGTATACCTCTCCCAACTAACAATTCTCAGTTCTTTTAGAGTTGTAAGAACGTTCACACAGCATTTCTTTCGCAGCATCGCTTGCTGCAAGAACGTTTGCAAAACGTTCTCACAACAGTTATACAGGCAAAATGGGCACAACATATAGAGCAGTTCAATCATTTAAGATGTTCTATAAGGATTCCCTGCAACTGTTAAGCAACAGTTGTATAAACGTTCTTGCAGCTGCTAAAGAAACCTTACATCACTACTACATAACAGCTCCCTAGGAGCTGTATAGTGCTTGGGCTTTTACAGCATCTACACGATTGTTTTGTTGCATGAATCAACTTTAATGTAATTAAATGATTCTCTAAATATTGCATAAATGAAGTAGAAATATTTTATACAGTTAAATTATTCTAGCTCCTAATAGCATGTCATGTCTTATGAATCCATCTTGTTTGTGGACATATCGGCCATTAATTATCTTGAATAGTATCCTTAACAAATCCGACAGCATGCATCCTGAGGGCTTGATTTAGTTGCACACGAAATTTTACTGTGCATTTTGCATAAAATAATCATGAATTTTTCACGCGCTCGATATTCGATGGATTTTTCAACACTGCTCTCTATTAAATTCCAATTTTAAACTACAATATTATGTCTTTATTACATTGGAATCATCACAATTGCTACATTTCAGCGCATTTATATAAAAATATATGGTTTGCGATTATTGAAACAAAATTAAATAACCGCCACAGCATTATCGATTGATTAATTGACCAATATGGCCGCTGGTTATGATATTCATGAGTGTCAAAGTATCATCCATATTGATTGTCGTCTTATGGAATAGAATGATGTAATCGGCAGTTATTATACAGCAATTTGGCATAGCTCTGAATTCACAGCTGTCAGTCGGCTGCTCTGTACTAGGCTAGATCCATCACCGACGAGTCGAGCCGTATGTCACTGAGTTGCGATTTGACCCTGTTCGCAGTAGTTATACAGTAGATATACAACATTTACTCTTTTAACTTACTTAAGTAATGCTGTTATAGAGCAGCATTGTTTTTATGGATGTCTTACAGTACTAATCTGTTGGGCTATGCGGTTGGAGTGCTTTTATAAAATATAGCTTATATATAGAAATAGGCTCCAAATCTTCAAGCCAGTTATTTGTTCGCGCTGTGTATTATTTGGAGTTATTGTTTTCTTGCCAGTGGCTGTGACCTCGACTGGAATTTCTACAAGCTGGTTTGGACGTATTATTTTCTGAATTACGTTTTTATATGGAATGCGGCAATTATTTTAACTTCTTTCCACTTCGTAAAATCAACCATGGTAACAAACTATTCATTTACAAATGCGTGTAACTTGAAATACTCATCAGAACTTAAAACGCTGTAAAGCTGTTTCTAGATACCTACATTAAACAACAAAAATATACCAGGCTAAGATTTTCTGCTCGGCAATCACTCCAATACAGCTGCCAAAAACAGCTTTTAACAGCTATAAACAACAGTTGTATGAAAGCTACTGCTGAGAGCAGTGTGCTGATTAGAAAACACATTTCGCATGCTAAACCAATAAGATGAAGGTTTGTTGTATAACTACATCAGAGGGAGTCAAACAGCTCGGAACGTCATTCTTACAGAGCTCTTACGTAGCTATTTTATGCAGGCAGGTGATCTGTTGCATATAAATGCTTTAATAAGCTTTTATACAACAGTTCCAAATTTATCGCATAAGATGTTGTACAAAGTTGCTACAAAAACGTTCTAAACACTTCGTTAAAGAACAAATATGCTGCTGGGAGCAAAATGGCATTTTGGACAGCATTTAACCAGCAAATTAGTGTTTAGGAAACAACAGTGCAACAACTTCACAACTGAACAGTCATTTTACTCGCGGCTTATAGTGCGTCTTTGCTACTTGGGCTCCGCTCAAACTGTTGAATTCTTTTGATAACTGTATCCAGGTTTCTGTTTTTAAACGAAGAGAATTTGTATCAGACTTTTTGCATTCAATGATGCTCTTATGTTTTGACACTAGCTCTACTAGTAAGGACTCCTCTGTTGAGGAGAAGTTTGTGGCCCTTTTCTTCGAGTCCATACCTCCACTTATATAGCCCTAATAGCCACAGCAATGGTACCCTGGACGATAATAGTATGAAAAGTTTGAATAAACAACTTTCACGATTGCATATAGCGGGAAAATCGGAAAAGAGAGATGCATGAACGTTTATCCTGCTTTTATCAAGTGATAAAATGAAATGTTACCAAATATTCCCTAAATTTGTTGTTGCCAACCTCACTTTGAACTAGGTCAGCTGACTGGCTGCCGAACCGCTGTCATACAACGCATCTGTCGCTGAACCGGGTTCAAAGTTGAACTCACGGTCAAGTGACCAAAATGTTAACCCGACGTCTTACAACCGGCCCTTAGTATATCATACTTGTTGTTCCGGTATATGTGGCCCAGATAAGCGGCCTTTCTTCGTTTTGTTGTAGTAAGTAACTCTCTTTCTCTTCTCATACGTCTAAGCACTTCATCGTTAGATATGTGCTTAGTTCATGATATTTTTAATAACCTGCGGAAGGTAAGCTGTATAACACTTCTCTTGCGGGCGGGCGAGCGATGGTTTAATTGCAAGGGGATCTCAGAAAATAGCTTCATGCTATGCGAAAACAATAAACTGTAACCGTAATGTGTGGGAAGTACTAAGTCAATCCAACTTTATTTATTTTTTTTTATTTGTAATAACTGTTTTCGACTACAGTATATCTTTGAGACTACTCAGCTAAATATTAGTACGCCACGGTTTTATTCATTATTTTAGTTGCTGCTAGCTAATTACCATATAAGAAAAAGAAGCAGCTCTTTGTTACTTGTAACTACTGCGTAAGGCTGCGTTTCCACCAGAGATGTGCTAGGAAAATGAGATCAGCAGGAATGTGTGGCGGAGCTGTGGAACGGTGTGCATATGAACCTTGCGGGGATGTGTAGCGGGCTCATTTCAGTTTTTCTTTTTGCTCGTCTATATCCACAGCACATATCCATCGTCTACATCCCTAGCATGCATTTCTAACACACATTTCTCAAAACACATTCCTAGCACCCATTCAATTCCATTCAACATGCCTTGTTTTGTATATAAAAAAACTTCGCTCCGCTAAGCCGTTTCCACAAGAGCTGAGGTGAGCGGGGCGAGGTAATTCAAGCGATTCTAATGGTTGGTTAAAAACACATTACTCGTAACACATCATCGCACATCTCTAGTGGAAACGCAGCCTTAGCAATTATATGTGGCCGGAGTATTTATCAAACAATATATTTTTAGCAAATAGGTTTTATTTAACAGGTTCGTTGAAGGTGGCGTTCATAGGTTTGAACCAACCTGCATCAGAAAAAGTTTGTGAGGGTCAGTATTCTGAGCTGTAACGTAAACGTGTTCCACTAAATTACTGATCGTTAGCGAATAATTATTTTTTTGTTCCAGCCGGAAATAATTATAACCATTCATTTAGTGTAGGCATGTAAGTGAGATAATCAAATAATCTACAAATCGCCGAACGGTCACAGGTAGAATAGTTGTTCTGGGTTTACCGCCGAGTGTTTACAGTTCAATGTGTATTTTTTTGAGTTGGAGTCATGTTCTGGGAAGTTTTAGGATGGAAACGACCTAAAACAAGCACGTCGCAATAGCATTTGGACTTTCCGTCGAATCGTGGCTGAAGGAGCACGTTCTCGGACAAAATTCGGGAAAAAAATCTTATCGATTTAACCTACTATCTAAGTATAAGAATAATAACTTGGTGCAGTTCACTAACACTATATCCTCTCTGTGCTACCCTACCCCATTTATGTTTGATAAGTTTTTTTATATTTTATCAAAATATTGCCCATAATAAAGGAAAAGTAGAGAAGACTTAAAATGGCTGTGAATCCGTGTGGGCGTTGATCTCCTCCTTTCGAGAGAAGAATTGGAAGAAATTATAATCAAGTTCATTGACTCAGTACTTCTCAGGCATTACGGTGTTACCAGTTTATTAATTTCGCATATCCTGAAGCTGTAGCCTGCTATCATCGCCCGCCCGCGCCCGCCCACAAAAAAGGTGTGTTATGCCACTATGCATTATTTCGCAGGTGAGTGGACAGCCTATTATAGAAACAAATAATTATTCAGTTTTACATTCCCCACCCCTCAACTACCCTAATTTCACCCCCATCCAAGAGAAAGTTGAAAATGTTCAGGGGCCCATAGAACGCCTAAAATCAAAATTTGAGCTGTTTTTATATTTTTAGTTTTTTGATTATTGCTACTCTGCCACTAATACGATTATTAAACACTATCCCCGCCAGGGTAGTAATACTGTATAAAAATTTCATTATATATTAAATAATTATCGTTACACAATACAGAATGTAATACTCGTATGTATTCTATACATCAGAAAATCCCTTCGTTTCTGTAACAGGGAAGATAATGTTCAGATGGACCTAAAAAAAAGTGTATTATGTTGCCAGGTATTTCATTCACAGGTCAATGGACATGTGAATACAACAGATTTTTCAGTTTTCCAACCCCCCATCAACCACCCCAATTTCACCCACACCCAAAAAAAGTAGAAAATGACCTGGAACTCCTAAAACGCGTAAAAGCAAAGTTCGAGGTATATCTGAGATTTTTTGTTTTTTTGCTAATTACTCCGCCGCCCATGCACCGATTTTCAAAATTTTAGCAGAATTACCTACTACGATCCCCCAGCACATCGCTATCTAAATTTCATCACAATCCATGCAGCAGTTATTGAGATTACGAGGGCAGAAGAATTCCAACAGACCGACAGACAGCCCGACAGACAGTTAGATAGACAGACCGACAAAAATGAGTGACGTGGATTTTCGTTGTGTCAGTATCACAAAACGAAAAAAAGGGTATTATTATTTCAAAATCGAAAATTTTGGCAATCACACTACTCCCCTGTCGGTGGGGGAAGCAAAAAGACAACAATAGATAATACAGTCAGCGTGTAACAAAGAAGAGCTGTAAACCCTAAGAACAATATTAGTACTAAAAGGACATTCCGGCTAACAGTAAGCTCGACACCCAAAAGAAGAGTAGTCATGGAAAATACGAGTTATGAAAGAAATCAGTTCTTCCTCAATTCAAGACCAACAAACATGAATAAACCAATACAAGCAGATAAAAATACTCAATGGACAAACGATAACAACACATCTTTTTGTGTCCGTCTTCCAACAAGCAACCGAAGCTCACCATCAACGATTGCACAAAGCAGTTACGAAGAAAATCATTTTGTACAACAAATGTTGGACGAATGTACAAGGACCACTGAAGTCAATAAAAAAAAGATCTGTTAAACCAACATTATACAAGTACAAACCAGGACACACCAGCTCAAAGACCTGACCCGCAGGGCGACGACATGACAGTAATATTATTATTCAATGGAATAAAAGAAACTTCAATTCAAATCGACACAATTTAATAGCGCTTGTACAAAAAACCAGACCAGACATTATATTATTAAATGAGACATGGGTGACACCACACTACAATGTCTGAGTATGAATGCTTGAGGGTGGGTAGAGCAGACAGAAAAGGCGGCAGCCACCTACATTAAACAGAACATAAAATTTGAAGTAATACAAACAACTCTCAACATTAAGGAGGACACACACATTATATTATCAGAATCGATAGATATCACATTCTGAATATTTATTCTCCTCCAACAAGCTCAACTAATTTTCACAACGTTGGAATAATGCTTCAGAATATTGATAGAAAAATAATAATGATGGCTGACCTGATTGCACACCATAGACAGCCCAACAGCAAATCAGAAGGGAATTACTTGTGGGAGTTGGCCGACATGCATAACTTAAAACCTATAAATGATGGCTCCTCCACCAGAATTGGCAGACCACTGAATGATCTTGACCGGTGGACATTACATTAGTTACAAAAGAACTGGCAATATGTCGCGATAAGGATATAAGGATAGAGACAACAGCGACCACCGAGGCGACCACTTTCCAAAAACAGGCCAAATACAGGGGGAGGTTCAGTTGATTCAAAACATCACAAAAAGAAATATAAAAAAAACATACTGGGACAAATACTACAACACAATAAAGGATGTTATGACAAATACTGAGGCTGTAGATGGGGTGAACATCATCAACATAATCACCAAGGCTGCACACATATCTATACCAAACAAAAAACCTACAACAACGTTCATGGTGGGATGAGGACTGAACCACGCAAATTAAACGACGAAAAGAACAAATCAAGAAATTTAAGGAGACAACAACGATGGAAAATTATATAGAGACAAAAAAACTATTGCACAATGAATTTGTGGTTCTTGGGTTTTTAGGCCGGCGTCGTTTAGCGTTAAAGCTTGACGTTTCGCCACCACGAGTGGATGGCATCTTCAGAAGCTATTTCACTTCGGCGACTTCCAAAATACTTATGTATTGTAGTGAAATAGCTTCTGAAGATGCCATCCACTCGTGGTGGCGAAACGTCAAGCTTTAACGCTAAACGAAGCCGGCCTAAAAACCCAAGAACCACAAATTCGTTGGACGATGGCCGCGAAAGCCTTACACAGTATAAACTATTGCACAGGTTGACAGATACCTTAATAATAAGAAAAAAATAAGTTCGCAGCATGCAACGTTGACCCAGAATTTCAAGTACTAAATATAACAAACAATTGTCAAATATGTCACCCCATAGAAGTTAAGAACACTGTACGAAACAAAAGAAACAGTACAAGAGAGGAATGGATCAGGTAACATACTCCATGCTACCACCTACCCAATGAAGCACAAAAGGAGCTTACTCAATTCAACATCAAGTTACTACGTGGGAAACAGCTCCCACGCAAATGAAAAAACTACAGAATAGTACCCATCCTTAATTATAATAAAACCCGCCTAAGTCAGAACAGTTATAGACCATTAGTATTAGGTTCGTGCTTCCTGAAAGTTTTGGAGATACTTTTGAATATAGGATTGAATGGATGGTGGAGAACATCAACACATTCAGTCACCAACAAACTGGGTTCAGAAGGGCGCACTCCACATATGGCGACTTAAGTCAACGTCCTATGTAATACATGACTTCATATCATTTAGTTCATCTACCTCTTGCGGAGTAAGGAAGAACCTTTCATTCCAGACGACTTCATATTATAGACAAAGAGGGGAAGGTACGTGGGTCAAGAATCACATAAACTGTATTCCCCAGGGATGGCCATCAGTTCTGTTACTATTTATGTTAAGGAAATTTTTAACACAACAGTTACACTGACACTGAGTTAGATTGGATGGTGTGGCACAACTTACAGATTTCAATCGAAAAATGTTCAACAATATGGTTCTGTAAGGGTGAAAGAAAAATGGCACCCTCTCAAGCCAAATACATGAGCAAGTGATTCAAAACAAAGATCAGGTAAAATACTGAGGTATGACGATACGGTACAACCTGAAGTGGGACAGCCGTGTTAACAATATCATCAACAAAGCCAACAGAGGCAACAATCTAATGAAGATATTCAGCAGAGTGAAATGGGGAATAGATCCCGCTACCTTACAGTTAGCATTTAATGGGTTAGTAAGATCACAATTGGATTATGGGTATAACTAATTCATAATATATTGTCACGACGGCCTCTTTTTCTTCACTCAGGGAATCAAACTCGACGTAACTTTCACCGTTTTACTTCACAACTTGATACAATATCTCTTAACCTTATCTCCGCTACAACTCAACTCAACTGCAGTACTGCCACGCTACTCGTGGCAACTTATATACTTCATTGAACCATCTAGAAGATTCGAGACACTCAGATGACATTCGAGAATGCCGATCTGTCAGTCCAGAAAATTCCAGATGATTCGATGACGTTTACACATCAAAAAAAATCTAATCTAACATTTTGAAAGAAACATCAACAACAATACAAATGAGCAATGCTATATACAGGATGTTACACTCTTCCCCCCTTAGCGTTCGGCGTCCTCGACGAACAGTTCGCTTCGATCCTTGTATGGCCACAGGCGATCGCTATGGACGACCTTCGGTTTCCCACTACCCATACGTATCCTGTAGACTACGTCGTTGAGGCGCTTCATCACCACGTATGGTCCCTCCCAATGGCGTTGTAGCTTCGGACATCTACCCCTTCTCCGTCGTGGATTGTAGAACTATACCAGATCACCTTCGACGAACTTTGGGCTATTTGCTTTTAGATCGCATCTGGCTTTCATTCTGTCGCTGGCAGACTGGATGTTCCCTCTAGCCTCATGGATTTCCCAGAGCGTTTCCTGAAGCTCGCTCACCCATTCGCATGGAGGACGGCGTTCCGTTTCTGGGGGTGGACCAAGAGCTAAGTCCAGAGGCAGCCGCAGTTCTCGACCAAAAATTATCTTCGCTGGGCTCAACCGGGTTGACTCGTTCACCGCTGATCTGTAGGCCAACATTCCTAGAGGAATCTTCGTATCCCAATCAGACTGATGTTCGTTAACGGATTTTGACAGGTAATCCAGGATTGTCTTGTTGAAGCGTTCCACCATACCGTCGGACTGAGGATGAAGAGCAGTTGTTCTAGTCTTACGAAATCCGAGTTTTCTCATCAGCTGAGTGAAGACTTTTGACTCAAAGCTGCGTCCCTGGTCTGAATGTAGTTCATTAGGAACTCCGAATCTGAACACAACGTGTTCTAAAAGAGCCTGTGCCACTGTGCCTGCTTCTTGATTGGGCACAGGAATTGCTTCTGGCCATTTAGAGAAATAATCCACAAGCAGATACCTGTTCCCAACGCCGGTTTCCGGCAAAGGACCCAAAATGTCTATCACGATCCTCTCAAACGGCGATCCGACATTGTACTGCTGCATATGTGATCGCTGACGAGTACTTGGACCTTTCCTTGAGTTGCAGACATCGCATGTGGAACAGTAATTTTCCACATCTTCTCGACAGTCAACCCAGTAAAATCTCTCCCTGATTCTCTCCAGGGTTTTCCTGATTCCAAAGTGACCCCCACTGCTACTATCATGTAGTTGTTCCATAATTGATCTCCGTAATTTCCTTGGTACTACAAGTTTTTCTTTAGCATGTCTGCCATCAGTGTCCTCCCAGATTCGATACAAGAGGTTACCTCTCACCCTTAGTGAGTCCCATTGTGCTAGGTAGGCTTTAGTGATGGGACTCATGGCACTTATTTCCTGTTGACTAGGCTTGTTTTCATTTAATAGCGAATGAATAACTAACCCTAACTCAGCGTCTTGTTACTGAGCATACTTGAAGGTTTCTTGTGAAATCTTGGTTCCTTCCAATTCAAATTCTTCTATTCTTAATGTGTTGATGTCAAATTCTCGTTGCTGTTCTTCTTTCGAGCAGTGTTTACAGTCTTCGTCACAGGGCCTGCGTGACATAGAATCGGCATTTCCGTGTTGCTTTCCTGGGCGATAACGAATTTCAAAGTCATAGCTTTGGAGGTATTCAATCCATCGAGCAAGCTGGCCTTCTGGATTCTTGAACTTCATTAACCACTGCAAAGCTGACTGATCGATTCTCACGACAAATCTTCTTCCGTACAATAAGTTGTGGAAATTTCCGATCCCTTTTACCACACTGTACAATTCTTTTCGTGTCACACACCAGTTTTTCTGGGCTTTGTGCAAAGTTTTACTGTAGTATCCAATAACTCTTTCGATACCATCTTGTTCTTGTTAAGACAGCTCCAATAGTATAATGGCTGGCATCTGTGTCCAAGTAGAAGGTTTCATCCCCTGTTGGATGAGCTAGTATCGGTGAGGTCAAAGCTGTTTTCAATGCGTCGAAGGCCTCTTGGCAGATGGAGCCCCAATGAAACTTATTACCATTTTCAGTTAAGGCAAATAGTGGTTTGGCGATGCTGGAGAAATATTTTACAAATCTGCCATAATAACTGCACAGTCCCAAAAAGCTTCGTACCTCATGAGTGTTGGACGGTACTTTGCATTCATTCACAGCCTGCACCTTTTCTGGATCCGTCTGGATTCCGTCTTTGGTCAACAGATGTCCAAGGTATTTGACTTTTCTTTTGAAAAGGTGGCGTTTCCTAGGATTTAGCTTCAATTTCGCTTCCTTAAGCCGCTGGAAAACTTGTCTTAGTCGGAATAGCTCTTCTTCAAAATCCTTTCCAAATACAATGACGTCATCGAGGTATATCAGTGCTGTCTTCCAAGGTTAACCTTGTAGTACAACATCCATTAGTCTTTCGAAGGTACTGGGTGCATTGCACAGACCGAAAGGCATTACTGTGAACTACCATAGCCCAGCACACGATGTAAGTGCCGTTTGTTCCTTATCTTTTTCGTCCATCTCAACCTGCCAGTATCCACGTTGCAGGTCCAAGGTGGAGAGCCATGAAGAACTTCCAGCTGCATCCAAAGTGTCGTCAATTCTTGGTGTCACACACCAGTTTTTCTGGGCTTTGTGCAAAGTTTTACTGTAGTATCCAATAACTCTTTCGATACCATCTTGTTCTTGAGATAAGACAGCTCCAATAGCATAATGGCTGGCATCTGTGTCCAAGTAGAAGGTTTCATCCCCTGTTGGATGAGCTAGTATCGGTGAGGAGGTCAAAGCTGTTTTCAATGCGTCGAAGGCCTCTTGGCAGATGGAGCCCCAATGAAACTTATTACCATTTTCAGTTAAGGCAAATAGTGGTTTGGCGATGCTGGAGAAATATTTTACAAATCTGCCATAATAACTGCACAGTCCCAAAAAGCTTCGTACCTCATGAGTGTTGGACGGTACTTTGCATTCATTCACAGCCTGCACCTTTTCTGGATCCGTCTGGATTCCGTCTTTGGTCAACAGATGTCCAAGGTATTTGACTTTTCTTTTGAAAAGGTGGCATTTCCTAGGATTTAGCTTCAATTTCGCTTCCTTAAGCCGCTGGAAAACTTGTCTTAGTCGGAATAGCTCTTCTTCAAAATCCTTTCCAAACACAATGACGTCATCGAGGTATATCAGTGCTGTCTTCCAAGGTAAACCTTGTAGTACAACATCCATTAGTCTTTCGAAGGTACTGGGTGCATTGCATAGACCGAAAGGCATTACTGTGAACTACCATAGCCCAGCACACGATGTAAATGCCGTTTGTTCCTTATCTTTTTCGTCCATTTCAACCTGCCAGTATCCACGTTGCAGGTCCAAGGTGGAGAGCCATGAAGAACTTCCAGCTGCATTCAAAGTGTCGTCAATTCTTGGTAAAGGGTATGAATCCTTTTTAGTCAAAACGTTGAGCCGCCTGTAGTCCTCACAAAACCTTGTTGATCCGTCCTTCTTTCTAACAAGAACTATCGGGGAGGCCCAAGGGCTAGACGATGGTTCGATCACTCCTCGTTTCTGCATATCTTTTACCATATTTTGTACTTCGTCAATCCTAGATAATGGAATTCTTCTTGGGGGCTGCTTGACTGGCTGGGCATCTCCTATATTAATTTTATGACGTATCAGATGAGTTTGTCCTAGGTCATCATTATTTCTAGCAAAAATCGGATGAAATTCTCTTAGTAGCTTCAGGACCTTCCGTTGCTGCTCGGGTCGCAAATTCGCACAGCTTTTATCATACAAATCTCGAAGACTATCTGAGATTTCGGTGAAGTCATCATGAACTCTTTTGTCCGTGCCATCTAACCTTCGGATCCATGCTACTGGTTCCAGTCTACCCAGTGGCGTACCGTTCTTGATTTGTATTGAATTCCTGGATACATTCACGGCCCTTATTAACATATTTGAAGAATCTGTTATTGTTCTGGCTAATAAAATAGGTTTATTCCAACCTAGCGTAGGCTCTGGTTCAAAAATGCATGGGGTAAGGGTATTGTAAAATTCCTTGGTGACACAACGTTTATTTCCTCTAGCTGAACAGTTCGGCAGCTAAATGAAATCTCTTCTGAATCCTCAATGCTTAAGGTATTACCGGTGAAGTTTATTACGCAGCCAGAACTCTGCAGGAACTCAGCACCAAGGATGCAATCATTTGTGACTGAAGCGACTAGAATAGGATGCTTCTTACCAAAACTGCCAATGCGAATCTCTAATTCTTCAACACCCAGTACTGGTATATGGTCTCCATTAGCGCTCTTCAGCAACATTCTATCCATTTGCGTGGTTCTGCTTCGCGACTTCCTTCGAATTTCTTGGTATATGTTAGGGCTTATTATAGTCACATTTGCTCCGGTATCGACTAACATCTTGCATGGTATATTTTCTATGTAACCTTCAACTACTGGACTCTTCTCAATTTTATTAACCTCAATTTCGATGACCACGGGGCTTTAGTCATAGTTTTCCGACTCATTGTCAGTATTAGTACTAGCCTCTCTTGAGTTCTCCGTCATCTGCATGCCAAAGCACGTAAACTTCTCAGCTCCTCCTAGATTTCTGCGAACTGGATTTCTTTGGAAGGTACCACCTCTTCTTGTTGGAACGAACGATGTGGCCCTGACTTCTACTTCATCATCTTGTTGCACAGAGCGCACCCTCCGTGTCATTCGCGTGGCTTTTGTGGCAGCTTCAATTTCTAGAGCCTTGACCAAAGCGTCTCTTAAGGTTCTGGGACTGGATAGTCTTACGATTCGCTGAACGTCCAGGTCCGCAATGCCTTAGACAAACTGACGAGCACCAACGTATTGCTGTGTCTCGACGGGGCTGTTGACGAATTCTCGTTTAGCTAAGCTTGGGACTTCATATGCAAACGTGGTCAGATCCTCCTTGGCTTGCTGTGTCCGGTTGTGCAGTTGGCCATGTAATAACTCTGTTAAGTGTGCATCTCCGAATCGTAACTTTAGAGCAGATGTTATCTTATCATAGTCATGTAGATCTGAGGAGCAGAGATTTTCCAAAATAGCTGCTGCAGAGTCTCTGAGCATGGATGTCAGCACACTAGCCTTTTCCTCATTCGACCAGTTATTCATACGAGCGATGTTTTCAAATTGCATATGATAAATGTCCCATGATGTTTTTCCGGTGTATGGATAGGGTTTTGCAACTACGCCACTGTGTCTATCAGGTAAAGCGGGTGCTGCAGTTGTTAAACTACGCTCACCTGCACTAAATTCTCGCAGCTCCTCTCTCACCATTTCCTTGACGTGATCCTTCACTTGCTGTAGCTGTTCCTCAACATGCTTTTGTGATGTCGCGAGCTGTTCCTCAACCTGCTTTTGTGATATCTCCAATTGAGTCTCTATTACACATTAGTGCAAGTGAATCAAGACCAGCGTATTAACGCTGGTCTTGATTTTCTAATGCCTGGCTTACGACACTCTCCAAGCCTGCAACTGCCTCGTCTTGATGTTGCTTCAACTTTTGTTCAAGGTCCTCTTGGTGGTGCTTTAGTTTTCCTTCCAGGTTCACGACTGCCTCGTGCTGGTGGTTCTTTAGCTTTTCTTCCAGGTTCACGACTGCCTCGTCCTGGTGGTTCTTTAGCTTTTCTTCCAGGTTCACGACGGTTGCTTGCATAACGGTTGCCTGATTGTCTAAGCCGTTTCTCATTTCTGCCTTCATCTCTTGGATCATAGCCATCAATGCACTCATTTCGGACGCCATAGCTCTTGTAACTGGCATTAACTGACGCTGTACTCACTTCTATTTTCTTTCCTTGGCTTGATTCGCTGGATAATCCCACACTTCTGACACCAATTGTCACGATGGCCTCCTTTTCTTCACCCAGGAAATCAAACTCGACGTAACTTTCACCGTTTTACTTCACAACTTGATACAATATCTCTTAACCTTATCTCAGTTACAACTCAACTCAACTGAACTACTGCCACGCTACTCGTGGCGCCTTATATACTTCATCGAACCATCTAGAAGATTCGAGTCACTCAGATGACATTCGAGAATGCCGATCTGTCAGTCCAGAAGATTACAGATGATTCGATGACGCTTACATCAAAAAAATCTAACCTAACATTTTAAAAGAAACATCAACAACAATACAAATAAGCAATGCTATATACAGGATATTACAATATATATACGTTTTTCCAAATGTATGTAATTTAACAACCAAACACGATATCACAACGAGGCCACTGTGTTGCTCTAGTGCAAGCTTTATAAGTAAGTTTAAAATTAACGTTAGGAGCTTCTACGTGCGAAATGCATCTTTATGGCGATATTTCGACTTCACCCTTAGACCTTTGCACATTTGGACTTACCTTCCCTCATTTTAGATACACATACTGGAGAAAGGGGACAGACGGCCACCCCTTCTCGCTAACACGGGATACAAATTTCTTTGATTCTCAAGTTCCCGCGCTATACCTTAGACCCTTAAGGGCACATAGGCACTATGTGCGGTCAGCCGCTCTGCGGCTGGCTGTGCGGTTAACCGCATGTTGCGGTTGAACTTGCGGCTAGCCGGACATCGGGCAGCCGCAGTCGCAACCGCATGCGATTGAAAAACTGCTGCGATTTGCGGTCAGATAAATTCATCTCAAAGATGGACATGGAAGAAGTTGCAGCTGTTTATCATACTTACGCTCGCTATATAAAGAAAAAAATGGAGTCAAGTTGATTGACTCAGTACTTCCCACACACAATGATGAAACCATTTTATTATTTCCCATTGCATGAAGCTATCGCCTAAATCCCTTTGCAACTAAATTATCGTCCATCCGCCCGCAAAAACAACATCCAACATAAAAAAACCCTCGTAAATAGTTTTTTGCGTCTCCCTCTTTTGGAACTAGGACGCCACAGTTTTTTTCTGCATGCTTCATCTGGACGATGCAAAACGATCAGGAGCCTGCAACCCGTCTAAAAGCGAAGTTTGAGATAATTTTATGTTTCTGGTTTTTTCATTATTGCTGCGCCGCCACTGACACCTTTTCAAAAACAGAGTCGTTTTCTATTCTCGCCGCTGTGTCAAAATTTTGTTAAAGTCAGTTCAATAATTTTCCCTTTACGCAATATACATAGAACGAAATAAAGCAAAACTCGTATGTACCTACAGATCACAAAATTGGTTTCTGTAATAGGCAAGCCAATGTTCGGATGGACCTAAAAAAGTGTAATATGCCGCTAGGTATTTCTTCTACAGGTCAATGAACAGACTATTATGAATACAACAAATTTTTCAGTTTTACAACCCCCCACCCCTCAACCGCCCCGATTTCACCCCACCCAAAAAAAAAATTGAAAATGATCAGGAACCCGTAAGTTTGAGCTGTTTTCATATTTAGTTCTACTTCCCACACCGATAGGTGAGGGGAGTATTGTGATCGCGAAAATTTTCGATTTTGAGATAATACGTTTTTTGGGCGTTTTATGATGTGTACATAACGAAAATCCACGTCACTCATTTCCGTCGGTCTGTCTGTCGGTCTGTCGGTCTGTCGGTCTGTCGGTCTGTCGGTCTGTCGGTCTGTCGGTCTGTCGGTCTGTCGGTCTGTCGGTCTGTCGGTCTGTCGGTCTGTCGGTCTGTCGGTCTGTCGGTCTGTCGGTCTGTCGGTCTGTCGGTCTGTCGGTCTGTCGGTCTGTCGGTCTGTCGGTCTGTCGGTCTGTCGGTCTGTCGGTCTGTCGGTCTGTCGGTCTGTCGGTCTGTCGGTCTGTCGGTCTGTCGGTCTGTCGGTCTGTCGGTCTGTCGGTCTGTCGGTCTGTCGGTCTGTCGGTCTGTCGGTCTGTCGGTCTGTCGGTCTGTCGGTCTGTCGGTCTGTCGGTCTGTCGGTCTGTCGGTCTGTCGGTCTGTCGGTCTGTCGGTCTGTCGGTCTGTCGGTCTGTCGGTCTGTCGGTCTGTCGGTCTGTCGGTCTGTCGGTCTGTCGGTCTGTCGGTCTGTCGGTCTGTCGGTCTGTCGGTCTGTCGGTCTGTCGGTCTGTCGGTCTGTCGGTCTGTCGGTCTGTCGGTCTGTCGGTCTGTCTGTCTGTCTGTCTGTCTGTCTGTCTGTCGCGTTCTTCTACCCTCATAATCTCAGTAACCGCTGCATGGATTGTGATGAAATTTGGGCAGCGGTATGCTGTGGGGTCGTAGTAGGTAATGTTCCTATAATTTTGAAAATCGGTGCATAGGCGGCGGAGTAATTAGAAAAAAACAAAAAAAATTAAATATTGCTGAAACTTCGTTTTTAGGCGTTTTAGGGGTCCCTGATCATTTTCTACTTTTTTTTGGGTGGGGGTGAAATTGGGGTGGTTGGGGGGTGGGGGGTTGTAAAATTGAAAAATTTGTTGCTTTCATAATAGACTGTCTACTGACCTGTGAAGGAAGACCTGGGCCGGTATTCCCAACTCGCTCCCCTCGCAAGCGAGCGATCCTTCAAAGGAGCGATATGATTTGCAGCGATATGGCATTTCTAGATTCTCACCTACCGCTCCCCTCGCAAATTTTGAAAGCGAGCATTGAGATACGACAACATCGCGTATTGATGTAAAATGTCCGAATAAAACGTCAAGTTGTCAAAACATAACCAATATTTTCGTTTGATAAAGTACCGTATACATCACAGACGATAAATAATAATTGTCGGTGATATACATCGATCGAGGTTGAACTAACTATTCTAAACATGAAGATTAGTATCAAAAAAATGGAGTCAAGTTGATTGACTCAGTACTTCCCACACATAACGATGATACCATTTTATTATTTCCCATTGCATGAAGGCCATGAAGCTATAGTCTGAAATCTCCTTGCAACTAAATCATCGCCCACCCGCCCGCAAAAAAAACATCCAACACAACAACCCTCGTAAATAGTTTCTTACGTCTCCCTCTTCAGGAAATATGCATTAAAAATCAATTGAACAATTTTCACGTTACGCAATCTAGAACGATCTAAAACAATACTTGTATGTATACATCACAAATACTCGTGGTCCCGTGGGTTCTATAATAAGCATGCAACGTTCGGATGGACCTAAAAAGTGTATCACGCCGCTAGGTTTTTCATTCACATATCAATGAACAGCCCATTACGAATACAACAAAATTTCCAGTTTTACAACCCCCCAACCACCCTAAATTCCCCCCCACCCAAAAAAGTATAAAGTGATCAGGACCCCTAAAACGTCTAAATACGAAGTTTGAGCTGTTTTCATATTTTTGGTTTTTTTAATATTGTTGCGCCGCCACTGAGACGATTTCTAAAAATCATACGCGTTTTCCATCCTTGCCAAAGTAGTAATACTGTGACGAAATTTCATTAACATCAATTCAGTGGTTTCCACATTATAAAATACAGAACGATCTAAAGCAATACTTGTATGTATACATCACAAATACTAAGTCCCGTGGTTTCTATAATAAGCATGCAGCGTTCGGATGGACCTAAAAAGTGTATCATGCCGCTAGGTTTTCTATTCGCATATCAATGGACACCCCATTACGAATACAACAAATTTTCCAGTTTTACAACCCCCCACCCCCCAACCACCCTAAATTCACCCCCACCCAAAAAACAGTATAAAATGATCAGGAACCCCTAAAACGTCTAAAAACGAAGCTTAAGCTGTTTTCATATTTTTTGTTTTTTTTAATATTGCTGCGCCGCCACTGAGACGATTTCTGAAAATCAGACGCGTTTTTCATCCTCGCCAAAGTAGTAATACTGTACCGAAATTTCATTAACACCAATTCAGTAGTTTCTACATTATAAAATACAGAACGATCTAAAGCAATACTCGTAATTCATACATCGGAAAAAATTCTAAGTTCTTTGTTTTCTGTAATAGGCATAAGGCAATGTTCAGATAGACTTAAAGAAGTTATTTATGTCGCTAGGTCTTCCTTCATAGGTCAGTTGGCAGTCTATTATGAATACAACAAATTTTTCAATTTTACAACCCCCCAACCCCCAATCACCCCAATTTTCACCCCCACCCAAAAAAAAAGTATAAAAGGATCAGGAACCCCTAAAACGTCTAAAAACGAAGTTTGAGCTGTTTTCATATTTTTAGTTTTTTAATATTGCTGCGCCGCCACTGAGACGATTTCCAAAAATCAGACGCGTTTTCGATCCTCGCCAAACTAGTAATACTGTGCCGAAATTTCATTAAAATCAATTCAGTTATTTCAACATTATAAAATACAGAACGATCTAAAGCAATACTCGTATGTATACATCGGAAAATTCTCAAAGTCCCTTGGTTCCTGTAATACAAAAGGCAATGTTCGGATGGACCTAAAAAAGTGTATTATACTGCTAGGTCTTTCTCTCTCAGGTCAGTAGACAGTCCATTATAAGTACAACAATTTTTTTAGATTTACAACCCCCCACCCCCCCAACCACCCCAATTTCACCCCCACCCAAAAAAAAGTAGAAAATGATCAGGAACCCCTAAAACACCTAAAAACGAAGTTTGAGCTGTTTTCATATTTTTAGTTTTTTTAATATTGCTGCGCTGCCACTGAGACGATTTCCAAAAATCAGACGCGTTTTCCATCCTCGCCAAACTAGTAATACTGTGCCGAAATTTCATTAAAATCAATTCAGTTATTTCAACATTATAAAATACAGAACAATCTAAAGCAATGCTCGTATGTATACATAGGAAAATTCTCCAAGTCCCTTGGTTCCTGTAATACAAAAGGCAATGTTCGGATGGACCTAAAAAAGTGTATTATACTGCTAGGTCTTTCTCTCTCAGGTCAGTAGACAGCCCATTATAAGTACAACAATTTTTTTAGATTTACAACCCCCCACCCCCCCAACCACCCCAATTTCACCCCCACCCAAAAAAAGTAGAAAATGATCAGGAACCCCTAAAACACCTAAAAACGAAGTTTGAGGCATATTTGAAATTTTTCGTTTTTTGCTAATTACTCCGCCGATTTTCAAAATTGTAGCAACATTACCTACTACGACCCTACACCATATCACTACCTAAATTTCATCAAAATCTATGCAGCGGTTACTGAGATTAGGAGGCTAGAAAAACGCCAACAGACACACAGACAGACAGACCGACAGACCGACAGACCGACAGACAGACCGACGGAAATGAGTGACGTGGATTTTCGTTATGTAGGCACCACAAAACGCCCAAAAAGCGTGTTATCTCAAAATCGAAAATTTTCGCGATCACAATACTCCCCTCACCTATCGGTGTGGGAAGTAAAAAATTCAGGATAAATCCGATTTAATTAGCGGCGAATTTGGCCCCCATTGTAAAAGAACTGTTGTTTTCTATTTCGATACCAATATTCTTGTTTAAAATTAAATAATGGTAATCACAGCGACTATACTTTAGTTATAGTTCTTATTATAACTTCGAATCATATATCAGTATATTAGACTATAAACTTTTAAAAGCTTACAATTTTTTTATAAAATCACTGAAAAATAGTAAACCAAAATTTTTGCTATTGGTTGAGGAATTGAGGATATAAATCTGTAATTTTTACAAGGTCATCCAGATAAATGCTAATTGTGTCCAAGACATATCAAAAGGTTTGTTTTGTTAATCTAAATAACGTTTTGAACTAGTTTTCAGCGAGTTTTGTTAGTGTTTTTTGAGTGAGAACTCGGTAAAAAAATCTATACATTTTAAAAAGGTACATTTTAATGTGAAGGTTGCGCTTGACTTTGTCTAATCAATTTCTCCCATAACGGATCCGATTTGCAATATTAAATATTAAATCGTTTTCCAAATTTAGGCGATTTTTAGTTTACTTCTTATTTGGGCCATGAAATTACGCACTCACACAAGTACAAGGTAGAAAATGGAATGAAATACTTCAAAGCCTCGATTGTTAATTCCGTGTACATATTTTCCCTTTTCAACCAGAAGGTATCAAAATTTCCAGATTTGAACTCCCAGCGTAACATCCCATTGGCAGATAATTCCAACAGATCATAATAACGCAAACGCCTAAAAGTTTTGTACGGTTAAAATATTTTTAATCCATTATTTGGAGTCCGCAATACCATGTCCACATAAAGAGGATTGAATCCATACAACATAAGTTCTTGAAAGTTCTTGCTTATAAGGCAGGTATTGCAATCAGTGATCACGATTATGCCCCCATAATGACACATTTTAATATTCTACCTCTGGAAAAAAGAAGGGTAATATCTGATTTGTGTTACCTTCATAAGATATTTAATAATCATGTCGACTGTCCGTACTTGCTTTCAAAAATTAACATAAATGTACCGTTAAGGGTGAATCCCAGACATTGTATATATTTTAACATTCCATTTTGCAGAACAAATATAGGCTTAAATTCCCCATTACTTAGGATGCAAAGAAACTTGAATACATACGGCAGATACGCTGATATTTTTGCAAATCAGCTGTTAACATTCAAGTTACGTATAAAAAACGCAATGTTAGCTACTGAATCTGCAAGGAACTGATTTACCGGTTTATTATACTATATATTATGCTACCATAGGAATAAAGAGTGCAGGTTTTCAGATTATAAGTTTTTAATTAGTATTAGTTTCTTAATATAAAATATAAATATATTTGTAACTTAGATTATAAATTAATATGTGGATGTCCTTTTGGAGATTTTCTCTGTTGATGTCCCTAATTGTAATAAATAAATAAATAAATAAACATACATGAAAAAAAGGGTGGGGAATCAAGAAGTATTTTTTAATATTAGGGGGGTCGTGTTATGGAAGAGGTTGAAAAACACTGTTAGAGGGCCTCTTAAAACAACTCGATGGAGCTCTGAAACATGCTTCTTCTTGGTCTAACAGTCCAATACATACAAGATCGTCCACTATAAAGCATAATAATTATAAATAAGAGCACATATCTCAACTTAAGATACCCTAATCGTCGGTGATAACCTATTTACATTGCTACACCAGTGACACGAGCGACAGAAAGCACTCCCCTTTGACGCGAGCGCTTCAATTGTGAGGAGAGGATGTGAGAATCTAAACAGCAGTGATTTTCGCTCCCCTCGCGTTTAAAGGCAGCGTTATCGCTCCACGCGAGCGGTCAAGAATACCGGCCCTGGCGACATAAATAACTTTTTTAGGTAGTAGTAGTAGTAGTAGTAGTAGTATAGCGTTTATTGTAAATATAAAATAAATAAGATACAATAAACAACAAGTGACCCAAAAAAAGTTAAAAACTTGTGCTTGGGTATAAGTAATTATTATAAAATGGAAACAACAAATAAGGGTTAATTCAGGAATATTTATATTTAAATATTATGTATTCCATATATATCAGTAATAATAGGTATTGCATATGTCTACAAGTTGGTGAATTTTAATGCGCTTATTATTTACTATCCATTGTTTTAAACCATACTTGAATGAATTTAAAGGCACTAGACATTTTATGCTTTCTGGTATCTCATTGTATAGTCTTGGAGCAAGAAATGTATGACATCGTAATAAAGTATTTTTTCTTGCTTTTGGTACAACATTACATGCATATCTTATGTCATATTTATGTTCGTGTTTTGTCAAGTTTGATTTATTTTTATATTGGTAAATACCTAATGACATGAAAAATGTTTGGCGGATATCTAGAATTTTTGTTTTAGAAAATAACTAGTCACTAGGATATGTACATTTCACTTTATATAAAATTTTTATTAAACGTTTTTGTATAATTTCTATTGCTTTTATATTATTTTTACATGCTGCGCCCCACACCACAATACAATATCGTATATGACTATGAACAAGTGCTTCGTATACAATGATCATCTGTTCATAGGTAAGTATAGTGGAAAGGAGTTTAAATTTGCTTATAACGTAACGAATCTTTTTGACAACATATTCGGTATGCTCTTTCCATTTCATATGGCAATCTAGATATTGTAACATATTGTATATTATGGTATTCGTGTATTTGTTTTACTTGTCATTGGTTGTCAAACATGATGTGAAGTCAAAGTGCTAGGTTAGATCTTTTGAAGTGTAAACGTCATCGAATCGTCTAGAGTTTTCGAGAATGACGGATAGATTCTAGAAATGTCATCGAATCCTCTAGATGGTTCGATGAAGTATATATAAGGTGCTACGGGTAGCGTAGGGAGTCAGTCGAGTTGAGTTGAGATCTAGTTGAGATAAGGTTAAGAGATATTGTATTAAGTTCTGAAGTAAAACGGTGAAAGTTACATCGAGTTTGATTCCCTGGGTGAAGAAAAAGAGGCCGTCGTGACAATTGGTGTCGGAAGTGTGGGATTATCCATCGAATCAAACCAGGAAAAGGAGTTAAGAAGTGAGTACAGCGTCAGTCAATGCCTGTAACCAGAGCTATGGCGTCCGACATGAGTGCATTGATGACTATGCTACAAGAAATGGGGGACAAGTTTAAAAAAAGTGCAGCTGAAATGAGAACCAGCTTAGATAACCAGGCAGCCGTTACGCAAGCAACCGTCGTGAACCTAGAAGAGAAGCTAAAGCAACACCAGGACGAGGCTGTCGTGAACCTAGAAGAGAAGCTAAAGAAACATCAAGACGAAGCAGTCGCAGATTTGAAGAGTGGACAGGAACTTGTGATGGCTAGGCTGAAGGAACAGAAGCAAGTGGTAAGCCAGGCATTAGAGGACCAAAACCAACGTATTAGTGCAATAGAGACGGAGCTGCAGCAAGTGAAAGACCAAGTCAAGGAAATCGTGAGAGACGAAGTGCGAGAACTTAGTGGAGGTGAGCGTGAACAACTACAGCAGGTGAAAGATCAGGTCAAGGAAATGATCAGAGAGGAGCTGCGAGAACTTAGTGCAGGTGAGCGTAGTTTAACAGCTGCAGCACCCGCTTTTCCTGATAGACACAGTGGCGTAGTAGCAAAGCCCTATCCGTACAACGGCAAAACGTCCTGGGACATTTATTATATGCAATTTGAAAATATCGCTCGTATGAATAACTGGTCAAATGAAGAAAAAGCTTGTGTGCTTACATCCATGCTAAGAGACTCTGCCGCAGCTATTTTGGAAAATCTCTGCTCATCAGATCTACGTGACTATGATAAGATAACATCTGCACTAAGGTTACGCTTTGGAGATGCGCACTTAACAGAGCTGCTACATGGTCAACTGCACAACCGGACACAGCAAGCCAAGGAGGATCTGACCACGTTTGCATATGAAGTCCAAAGCTTAGCGAAACGGGCATTCGTCAACAGCCCCGTCGAAACACAGGAATACGTCGCTGCTCGCCAGTTTGTCGAAGGCATTGCAGACGCGGAAGTTCAACGAATGGTAAAACTGTCCAGTCCCATAAATTTACAAGATGCTGTGATCAAGGCTTTGCAAATTGAAGCTGACATAAAAGCCAAGCGAATGACAAGGAGGGTGCGCGCTGTCGAGCAGGATACAGAAGCAGAAGTCAGGGCCACACCGTTTATTTCTGGAAGAAGAGGTGCTAGCTTCCAAAGAAACCCAGTTCGCACAAGCCTAGAAGGAGCTGAAAAGTTTACATGCTGGAAATGTGGACAGAAGGGGCATCTTAGGGTAGGCTGCCGCACCCAGGCTGATAAGATACAAGCGGATGTAGTAAAAGGGGACGAATATGCGAACAAAATGAAATCTATGCAAGACACGATAAACTCAATGAAGGAGCAGTTTGACAGAGACATAAAGAATTTAGTAAAGAAGAATGAAGAAAGTATTGCCAAACTTCAACAACAACACGGAGTAGCCATGAGGGAACTTAGAGCAGACAGGGATAGGATGAAGCAGTTGCTTGCCTTTCAGGAAAGGAGAAGTATGCATATTAAAAGCAAGTTTGAAACGAATAGAAAGAATCTGCTGAAGAAGGACGAACAACACGAAATAGCCTTGAGGAAGCTCAATAAAGAAGTCTCTGCTTTGAAGGGCGAAATCAAGAGATTGAAAGCTTTGAATCAGTTGAAGAAATCAGAGAGGGAATACGACCAAGTTAAAGATGAAAATGCAATGCTCAAACAGAAGATAAATCAGATGGAGGCTGAGTATGCATTCTGTAAAAAGAACTTGAACAAAGCGAATGACAAAGCCAAAAGGGTACCGTTCCCTGAGGAACACCGCATGTTATAGGCAATGGAGAACTAGAGCATTTATTTATCATAACAGTTTGTGTCCATCCGAACATTGCCTTTGCCTATTACAGAAAGCAAAGGACAGAATTTTTTTTGATGTAAACATACGAGAGTATTGCGTCAGATCGTTGTAACGAGGAAACTGTTGAATTGATTTTAATGAAACTTTGAAACGGCATTACTACCATGGCGAAGATGAAAAACGCGTATAGTTTTGATAAATCGTGCCAGTGGCGGTGCAGAAATAATAAAAAAACTAAAAATATAAAAACAGCTCAAACTTCGTTTTTAAGCGTTTTAGAGGTTCCTGATCATTCGTCAACAGCCCCGTCGAAACACAGGAATACGTCGCTGCTCGCCAGTTTGTCGAAGGCATTGCAGACGCGGAAGTTCAACGAATGGTAAAACTGTCCAGTCCCATAAATTTACAAGATGCTGTGATCAAGGCTTTGCAAATTGAAGCTGACATAAAAGCCAAGCGAATGACAAGGAGGGTGCGCGCTGTCGAGCAGGATACAGAAGCAGAAGTCAGGGCCACACCGTTTATTTCTGGAAGAAGAGGTGCTAGCTTCCAAAGAAACCCAGTTCGCACAAGCCTAGAAGGAGCTGAAAAGTTTACATGCTGGAAATGTGGACAGAAGGGGCATCTTAGGGTAGGCTGCCGCACCCAGGCTGATAAGATACAAGCGGATGTAGTAAAAGGGGACGAATATGCGAACAAAATGAAATCTATGCAAGACACGATAAACTCAATGAAGGAGCAGTTTGACAGAGACATAAAGAATTTAGTAAAGAAGAATGAAGAAAGTATTGCCAAACTTCAACAACAACACGGAGTAGCCATGAGGGAACTTAGAGCAGACAGGGATAGGATGAAGCAGTTGCTTGCCTCTCAGGAAAGGAGAAGTATGCATATTAAAAGCAAGTTTGAAACGAATAGAAAGAATCTGCTGAAGAAGGACGAACAACACGAAATAGCCTTGAGGAAGCTCAATAAAGAAGTCTCTGCTTTGAAGGGCGAAATCAAGAGATTGAAAGCTTTGAATCAGTTGAAGAAATCAGAGAGGGAATACGACCAAGTTAAAGATGAAAATGCAATGCTCAAACAGAAGATAAATCAGATGGAGGCTGAGTATGCATTCTGTAAAAAGAACTTGAACAAAGCGAATGACAAAGCCAAAAGGGTCGGTATCAAGAAGAATGAGTTGAGAGAAAGGTTGGCGCAGCTTGAAGAAGAAAACAAGAAGCTGAGAACAGATTTGAGCGCCGAGGTCGATGATGCGAACAAGCGAAGGGAAGATTTGTCTAAAGCAAGAGAAGTTGATAGTAAAACTAAACAGCGACTGATGATTTTGGAAAATGAGAATGATCGACTGAAAAAAGAGCTGGAAAACGCATTGACTGAAGTAGAGTATGGCAGCTCCAAGATGAAGCATATGAAGAATGAAAACAGTAACGTGGAGCAGAAGACTACACAGCTGGAAATTGAGATCGATAAGAAGAAGAAAGAACTGAGTAAGGTTACTGAGGATACAAAGAAGGGTGTGTCCGCAATATTAGCGAAGCCATTTTACGATGTAAAGTTAGAACAGAGATTGGCACAACTGAGGAAAGAAAACCCGAGGATAGGAGCAGAGTTTGGCGCTGCACTCAAGGACGCATCATGGGGTTTGGACCAGACCACGCAACTCAAAAGCGAGAATGTTAAGCAAAAGAACAGGATTGTGCAGGTGGAAGACGAACTCAGCAGGCTCATAGAGGAAGTGGAGAATAGCCTGAGTGATGGGAAGAAGGAAGTGTCGAGAGGTGACAGTCGTCAAGGCGAAAAGGTGCAACTGAAGAAAATGATAACAGAGCTAGGAAAAGAGGATCCTGCTGGAGCTGAAAATGAGAATCGCAAGTTGGGCAAAGAATATCACAGTTACGAGATGATCTGGTATGGTCTTGCAACAGACGACGGAAGGAAGGGTAGATGTCCGAAGCTACAACGCCATGAGGAGGAACCCTACGTGGTGATGAAGCGCCTCAACGACTTAGTCTACAGGTTATGTACGGAAAGTGGAAAACCGAATGTCGACTATGCTGATGTCTGTGGTGATACAAGAATCGAAGTTGTTCGTCGAGGACGTCGAACGCTAAGGGGGGAAGAATGTAACATACTGTATATTATGGTATTCGTGTATTTGTTTTACTTGTCATTGGTTGTCAAACATGATGTAAAGTCAAAGTGCTAGGTTAGATCTTTTGAAGTGTAAACGTCATCGAATCGTCTAGAGTTTTCGAGAATGACGGATAGATTCCAGAAATGTCATCGAATCCTCTAGATGGTTCGATGAAGTATATATAAGGTGCTACGGGTAGCGTAGGGAGTCAGTCGAGTTGAGTTGAGATCTAGTTGAGATAAGGTTAAGAGATATTGTATTAAGTTCTGAAGTAAAACGGTGAAAGTTACGTCGAGTTTGATTCCCTGGGTGAAGAAAAAGAGGTCGTCGTGACAATATATTCCTAAGTACTTGATACTGGTGACCATTGATATAGGAGCTACCTGTTTACAACTGATTTGTAAGTTGGTGTATTTCGGTAAGCCGTTTGCGTATGATGCGAATGGAACAAATTGAGTCTTGTTGAAATTGACTGTTAAAAGTCGACTACTGAACCAGTTGAACATTTTTTTAAAACCATTTTCAGCGTTTGATTTTAATATTTCCCAACTATCAGCAGAAAATATAACAGCTGTATCGTCTGCAAAACTCACTATATCTCCGCTCACATCAACCGCAAATAGATCATTTATATATATGTTAAAGAATAATGGTCCCAGTACCGTTCCCTGAGGAACACCGCATGTTATAGGCAATGGAGAACTAGAGCATTTATTTATCATAACAGTTTGTGTCCATCCGAACATTGCCTTTGCCTATTACAGAAAGCAAAGGACAGAATTTTTTTTGATGTAAACATACGAGAGTATTGCGTCAGATCGTTGTAACGAGGAAACTGTTGAATTGATTTTAATGAAACTTTGAAACGGCATTACTACCATGGCGAAGATGAAAAACGCGTATAGTTTTGATAAATCGTGCCAGTGGCGGCGCAGAAATAATAAAAAAACTAAAAATATAAAAACAGCTCAAACTTCGTTTTTAAGCGTTTTAGAGGTTCCTGATCATTTTCTGCGTTTTTTTGGGTGGGGGTGAAATTGGGCTGGTTGGGGGTTGAAAAATAAAAAAATTCTTGTACTCATAATAGGCTGTCCACTAACCTGTGAAGGAAGATCTAGCGACACAAATCACCTTTTTAGGTTCATCCGAACATTGCCTAGCCTATTACAGAAACTAAGGGACTTAGAATTTTCTGTATACTATACGAGAATTTATTGGTCTAAATCGTTTTGTATTTTGTAACGTGGACACTATTAAATTGATTCTAATGAAATTTTGACACAGTATATTGTTACCGTGGTGAGAATGGAAAACGCGTATGTTTGTTAAAAATCTTGTCAGTGGCAGCATAGCAATAATCAAAGAACGCGACAAGTATGAAAGCAACTCGGGTTGTAAAACTGAGAAGTTTGTAGTATCGATAATAGGCTGTCCACTGACCTGTAAAGGAAAGACCTAGCGGCATAAGACAATTTTAGGGGGGGGGGGTTGGCAATTATTTAGTTGCAAGGGATCTTAGACTAAAGCTTCATGCTATGGGAAAATAATAAACTGGTATCAGCGTAATGTGTGGGAAGTACTGAGTCAATCAACTTGACTTCATTTTTTTACTTCCCACGCCGATAGGTGAGAGGAGTATTGTGATCGCAAAAATTTTCGATTTTGAGATAATACGCTTTTTGGGCGTTTTATGATGTCTACATAACGAAAATCCACGTCACTCATTTCCGTCGGTCTGTCTGTCTGTCGTTCTGTCGGTCTGTCGGTCTGTCTGTCTGTCTGTCTGTCTGTCTGTTTGCGTTTTTCTACCCTCGTACTCTCAGTAATCGCTGCATGGATTGCGATGAAATTTGTGTACCGATATACTGCGAGGTCGTAGTAGGTAATGCTGCTATAATTTTGAAAATTGGTGCAGGGGCGGCGGAGTAATTAGCAAAAAACAAATAAAATTAAATATTCCTGAAACTTTATTTTTGGGCGTTTTAGGTCTTCCTGATCATTTTCTACTTTTTTTTGGTGGGGGTGAAATTTGGGGTGGTTGGGGGGTGAGGGATTGTAAAATTGAAAAATTTGTTGTATTCCTAATAGACTGTCCAATGACCTGTGAAGGAAGGCCTAGCGACAAAAACAGCTTTTTTAGGACCATCCGAACATTGCCTTGCCTATTAGAGAATCCAAAGAACTTAGAATTTTTTCTGATGTAATTCTGAGTATTGCTTTAGATAGTTCTGTAACGTGGAAACTGTTGAATTGATTTCAATGATTTCAATGAAATTTTGACACAGTATTACTACCGCGGCGAGGATGGAAAACGCATGTGTTTTGGAAAAATTGTGCCAGTGGGGGCGCAGCAATAATAAAAAAACAAAAAATTTAAAAGCAGCCCAAACTTTGTTTTTTAGGTGTTTTAGGGGCTCCTGATCGTTTTCTACTTTTTTTATGGTGGGGGGTGAGATTGCGGTGGTTGGGGGGTGGGGGGTTGGAAAACTGAAAAATTTGTTGTATTCATAATAGATTGTCTATTTCCTGTGAAAGAAAGACCTAGCGGCATAATACACATTTTAGATCATTCCTAACGTTTCCTTCCCTATTACAGAAACCAAGGGACTGATGTAGATACATACGATGAGTATCGCTTTAGATCGTTCTGTATCGTGTAACTTGGAAATGACCGGATTGATTTTAATGAAATTTCGACACAGTAGTACGAGTATTACCTTGGCGAGGATGGAAAACACGTATGGTTTTTAGAAATCGTGTCAGTGGTGGCACTGGAATAACCAAAAAACTATAAATACAAAAATAGATCAGACTTCGTTTCTAGGTATTTTAGGGGTCCCGGATCATTTTCCTACTTTTTTTGGGTGGGGTAAAATTGCAACAATAATTGTTGAGGGGTGGGGGATTATAAAACTGAAAAAATTGTTGCTATGGGAAAATAATAAACTGGTATCAGCGTAATGTGTGGGAAATACTGAGTCAATTAATTAACTTGACTCCATTGTTTATTATTGCTGCGCCGCCACTGACCCGATTTTCCCAAAACATACGCGTTTTCCATCCTCGCCGCGGGAGTAATCCTGTGTCAAAATTTCATTAAAAATCAATTGAACAATTTTGGCATTACGCGATATCGAACAGTCTAAAGCAATACTTGTATGTATACATCACAAATGCTAAGTCCCGTGGTTTCTATAATAAGCATGCAACGTTCGGATGGACCTAAAAAAGTGTATCAATTTTTCAGTATTACAACCCCCCCACTCCCCAACCACCACAAATTCACCCCCACCCAAGGAAAAGTAGAAAATGATCAGAAACCCCTAAAACGCCTAAAAACCAAGTTTGAAGCATATTTGAAATTTGTCGTTTTTTGCTAATTGCTCCGCCCCCCGTATAACGATTTTCAAAATTATATGAACATTACCTACTACGACCCCACAGCATAACGCTGTCCAAATTTCATCACAATCTATGCAGCGGTTACTGCGATTACGAGGGTAGAAAAACGCGAACAGACCGACAGACAGACAGACCGACGGAAATGAATGACGCGGAAATCGAAAATTTTTGCGATCACAATACTCCCCTCACCTATCGGTGTGGGAAGTGAAACAGAAAAATATGTAATGGGCGCATCCCTACTTGCAAACACGAGATGAAACAAAGAAATTTTAAATATTTTTCGAAGAACTCAAAAGATATGAAGATATGTTTTTTAGAATACAGTAGAATGAGCTTGCGCACATTCGAAGAATTACTGGGGATTTTGAAAATGTTTATAATGAAAATGTTTTTATAGAGAGCCACAACCTTTCGCAATAGTATTTGCAGCTGGCCGCAAACCAAACGCATAATGCGAATAGCAACCGTGCGTGCGGCTGACCGCGAGTGGAGCCGCAACTCTCCAAGCGACCGCGACGGTTTACGGCCAGCCGCATCACAGTGCGAATAGGGATTATGTTTTGCGTAAATTTTTCGCATGCGGAGAGCCGCACGGCCAGCCGCAGTGCGGCTGGCCGCATAGGGCGTATGTGCCCTAACACTAATTTACACGGGATAAAGTATAGCTAACAATCGCAATTATCTCCTACCTCAAAAAAACCTAAGTTTGCAGCATGATCTAGAATCAGACCATTCTGCAAACCATCGATTGAGTTGGCGAATTGCTTGAACAGACAAACGCCATAAACCATCGAAGAAGAAGAAGAGAAGAAGCAATAACATGTGCCGGGATGGAAACAGAGCGCTGCACAACATGTTGACACAGGATGCCGCGCGTCATGGACCGATTTTATCAACATATTTATTCTAACAAAGGCTTTGACAAAGCTTTTTTATTGGATATTTAGCAAAAGCTTTCTATTGGGTATTGAGGGCTATGTTAATAAGTATCATCCAATAGTATTTTATCAATAATGGAAACAAGACGTCAAAGCTGGATGACACTTTTGTCAAAAATATTTTAGAATTCATGGAAAAAATCATATCAGAAAATCAGAACAAAGCGATTGATTTGCAAACTAATGCCAGATTTTCCATGTTTCTCGTATAATTGCTGATTACTAAACTTTGATAGCGGGACGGCACTGGGTAAAATGCACCATAGCGCAAATATTATGAGGAACATACTGTAAGGCACGCATATGAAGAAAAATCCCCCCTGCTAGTTCCCCTTTTCTCTAAAAAGTATATAAAGCACCTGATTCACTTTCTGACTATATGACAGGCTTCTAATTTACAAAAAATAAGGTTATCCCAGCCTACGAGCTTCGCCGTTAAGTGGGATAGGCAACCAGTACTGCACACTTGTGATACAGATTGGCCAACATAGTTGCTTAAATCGTGCGTTTAGCTTTGTGAAATGCAACAAAATGTTATTTTTACTCCTTTTTACTATGAGACAAATAAATGTTTCAGGTATTTATAATTATTATCGGTAGTAAATTGTTATATCAAAATAATGCAGTAATTTGAATTTTTTGTCATTATTATCATTTGATAGACCAACAATCCACTGATCAAATGTACTGCTTTTATGGAATCTGATTGGTTCAGATTAGCAATTGCTTTGTTGACCAAGAAAATGTAATCTTTCACCAATTCAGGATAGAAGATTAGACTGGAAAGGATACTAGATGGTTAATAATGGTCGATTGTATATAAAGCATGTCATTTTTCACCTTTTAGAGGTAAACTTTAAGAGAAATCAATAATTTTCAGAGAAATTTGACAGATGCATGTTCTTGAATAGGCTGCTCTGGTTGGTCAGAGCCTTTGTTAGAATGCGCGTGTTGATAAAATAGGGCCTTAATCTCGTAACTATTATCCTCCTTGTATCTGTATCTTGAGCTTTTTTCTACACTTATTTCTAATTACTTATTAAGATCTAGTAGTTGGAGAACCGTTTAAGGACTGTGGTTCTCATTTATGAGCTAGAGAAGCGCCATAAATCAGAACGGCAACCACAAGGAGTGTTTTAGGAATTATATTCACTATTTTGAATTAATACATATACTTTCCAGCGAATACATTGCCACGACGGGGTACATGCAGCAATAATATTTGATGAAATAAAAAAGAAATAGTCTTACTTTTTGAGTCCCCCACTCTAATTTTTAGATTTTTGGGTGTAAATTCGTACACAATCAACTATGTAAAAACCTACAAAAAGCAGTATGGCATCATTTTTCCCGATAGAAGTAATTTCTAGACACCGAACTAATGTGAAGGTGATGATAGATTAATCGAATTACATTGAATCCTTTCAAGTTCCTTTAAGATCCAGCTGTCAAGAGATAATATCCAAATACTTATCCTCCTGCTTATTGCAATCCTATCCAATCTTAATATTTACATCACTGTACGTGACACAAAAACAAGTCGCCGCCGCAAGACTCTATTAATTCTGCCTCGTGGCCGTGCGGATGTCGATTGGAATGCTTTTGACAGGCGTCGCGCTTGTCGAAACAACCTTCTTGTCATCTTAGAATTAGCTACGCAATCCTGGCGTTGCCGCCAAGTCGATACAGTTCGTTGGTCACAAGAACTTTACGGGGTGGAGACATTCAACTTCTTCTCCGCTAATAGAGGTTCGTTACAATCTTGCCTCCCATTATGTGTCAAGTTGTCATTTTGAAATATATGACACAAGTAGTTCTATTTCCATACGACCAAGCAGATCCTGGTTTCATCAGTTTTCTAAGAGAGCTTACTTCAACCTCGAAGGTGCCCCTATATTGCAAGAGTACAGTTAGGTAATTCATTGCTCAATGAGCGGTAATGACGGTAATAACTCACGCTTTGAAGTTTGCAGTCATAGGTGAGTGCTGTAAATCAAGGAGTGAGTTATGACCATTACCGCGATATGAATACTATACTTTATCTACGATCGAGGCAACTAGTAGTACGAGTTAATTGCATAATATTTACGAAATATTGATAACCTAACCTCACTTTTGTCACTAGAATTAATAGTGTACAGCACTCGAATTAACGTTTTTTATTATAACGTGAATTTTCATAAGCATTTTCAAGGATCAAACATTTTCTTCCAAATGACCTAAAATTGACAAAAAACATTACTTAATTACAGGTAATTGCGGCTAATTTTTAAAATCCAACCTCTCATTAATCCATTCTATACTTTCTCAAGATTCGTTTAAAATTAATTTTATTAAAAAAGACAGATACCTGCAGGATCATGCAGTAGGGTCTTAGACTATCGGTAGTATTGTGCAAAAGTAATTTGGTAATCGCCGTATAACATAACGGGAGTATATAAAAGGATAAAATCGACACATTACTCTTCTCCTTAGTTGGTCCCCGTTTCAGAAACTTCTAGACAAGAGCTGGTTCTCAAAGCAAAAGCTGTCACCTTGGGTTAGCTGAACAATCAACCGTAATTCAAATTCAATATTTGTGTCAAACGATTTATATATTAAAAAAAGGCTGAACATGAAGTTGAAAGGATAATATACCATTTTGATTTTAAATAGATAAATGTTATTTTTTATAGGCCAGAGTAGTGAACAGAGATCCTTCAACAGATCGATACCTCGACTTCAAGTTTAATGTGGGATCGCATGAGAATTTGTCCAACTTTGATATACTTATTTAGCATGATCCTCTATTTATTGTCAAAAGGCGAATGGCGCTGTTGATCAAAATATCCCACTCAATAGCTAGGTACGTTATGTTGTAAATTTTCGTGCAGATAGTTCATAGTGTTTATTTAGGTATTTATATAATGCAAGCTTACTGATATCTATGATAACCTTGATTTGAATCTGTCAAAACTCAGTGTAATAATTCTCTGAGTAACTTAGATACTACCTAAGAATAATTATTTACTATTAGTAATCCTGATACCAAAAATCTAGTACCCTTTAATGTTAGGCATGTTAGGCTATTCATTATGTGAATTATACTTAAAAGTGTTGTTTCCTAGTACTTTGTCTATCATACATTAACAAATTGGGCTCAGAATTATTGAAACGATTAAAAAATTAGTTTTTTAATATAATAAACATTGACTAGCATAACACTACTGTAAAGCCCAAACAGATGGAGCCAGAAATAGGGAAACAATGTATCCGAGTCAAATGACACGAAGGGAACAAAGCGTCTGTACAATTGGACAACACGTTTGACATCGTCATATTTGCTTATCAGGGAAGAATCTGCTACTTGCTTTAGTTGTGGTTCACTAACTGTTCACACATCAATGCCGAATGTCTAGTTACTAGTCTAAGGAGAGGAAGGAGAGCGAGATCACTCATGCTATGACTACAGAGCACTGGTGCCTTTAACATAATATACCATTAAACGTACGAAAACCCGTAAAAGCAATGCTCGCCCATAGTAATATTCAATTTGTTTGTACCATGTAAATCAAGAGATGCAGTGGATAATGACCGTTGCAGTCGATGCCAGTAAAACAAGTAAACCAGCAAACAATTTTAATAGTCTGATCATCTGAGTGCTTCGTTGCAAAAGTTAGGTTAGCTAAATGTTGAGACGGTATTCAAAATTTTGATTACTATATGATCAGTGACTACAGATTTTACTTAACATTTCATGGGTATGTCCACTCTAGGAGTATCATGTTCTAAAATACATGCACGAACTGTGCTTCAACAAATAGCTTTACTGTGTCGTAAGTTTTCACTGTACCGCTCCTAAAGCCATGTTATGTGGGATGAGCACGATGACTTGATTTTACTATTACTTCGAAATTCGAATGTTATATGTTACCACTTGGACCCACACAACATAGGTTATTAGCTCTGACTGAAAAAAATTGAAGCAATACTTTATCAAACTACTCGTATTCAAGAGATCGGTTATATAAAATTTAAACAACAGCGTCAGTTACATCCTCCCCGAACTCTGTTTCTACTTTAGCGATGAAGTTTTAAACTTCCAGTTTAAATTGTCTTCCAACGATGTATGTCTCTATGTCATACATTATGTATCTGTGTGTAGACATTACTTGTATATATTGCCTTTATACCATGACGTTTGTTGTTTTTGTTGGGCTTGGCATTGCATATTTATATCATACTATCAATGTAACTTCTCTAATCTACATATCCACTTGTGGCATTAATAGGTCATTTCGTCACAAAAGCTGTAACAAAAACGATTCCCATTTCTAGAGGATAATGTACAGCAATTGCAATTAAAATTACACCTATCCATTGTATCCGTCGCATCGCATCGCTCGTTTCGTCATTATTTATTTGAACGATCCGTAAGTTTTTAGCTCTCCACTGGTAGCTAGTCAATTCAATCATTATAAAATAGATTAAGTCGAACTGTAGATATAGCAACAGTTAAGTGATAAACACAGGGTGTTCCAAAAAGGTGGTGCCAAACTTTGGGAGATTCAGAAATAAGTCGTTTTGTCTACAAAGTCATTTTTGGTCACAAAAGCGTTGTTACCTGCTTGAGCCTAAAACGGGTAACAATGTTATTGTCTGGAAAGCATAGTGACGGGAATCGTGTCCTAACATCTGTCAGTATCTCCTAGTCTACTAATTGACTTGGAATTTCTTTTGGAGATGAACTAAAAAGTGGTAAGAAGCAATAAACTTTTTTTCTCTTGAAACAAATTTATGAACAGTGGATTCCTGAATTCTTATTGAAGTGCTTTACATCTGTTTCTTTTGCATAAAGGTGCTGTCTTTAAATTGAGAAAATTAGCCAAGAATATGCGGACATGCATCTTATTTATGAAGCAGCAAGATGCAATACCAAAGCAGCTGAGCGGCTTTATGCTGAGCAATTTTCTAATCGCTTACATCCCTCTCGAAGAAGATTTGCAGCAGTTCATCGAAGATTACGAGCAAAAGACATTTTCAAACCATCTGGTGGATCCCGACATCCTCAGACTGCACGAAGAAGAGGTTTTAGACTGAACTGCTTAACAACCTAGCACCAGCACGCATGCAATAGCGAAACAAATGAATGCCACCCGCCAAACAGTGTAACATGTACCTCACGAGCAGCTCTTGCACCCTTATTTTCTTCAAAAAATGGCAGCGCATCCTATTCATTGATGAGGCTTACTTCACTAAGGACGGCAGCTTCAATAATCGCAACAGCCACATGTAGGGACGACAACAATCCTAATGCTGCATAGGTTAGATCTCATCAACAGCAATTTGCGATTAACATGTGAACCGGTGTTGTTGCAGCTTTTTAACTAGTCCAAACCTGCTTCCGCCTCCGCTAACTGGTAACATCTACTTGCATCTTCTACACGCCGTACTGCCTCTTCTATTAGTCAATGCACGTGCTCCTACCCAGTAAACACTCATACGTTAGTTAAAGTGACACCTTTCCATTTTAACGTTACTTTTTTACGTACAATCAACTTTACAATGTTTCGATTTTTAACGTTACAAGTTACGTATAAATATACGTTTCACTCCGGTTTTAAAAAAGCGACCATTTCACGATTAAAGATGTTCAATCTTTAACCCTTTTCAAAACGTTTAATAATCGTGTATTTCCAACCTGAGTAAGTTATTATTTTTGCCTCAAAGAAACATTATTCTTAGGTTATATTTGAATTGTTATTAATAGTGCTCATAATTTTAAAGGCTGTCATAAATAAAAACAACAAATAAATGTCAGTTTTTAACGTATTCATTAAACTTCCACTAATAGGTGAATACATCAAATTAGAAAGCCGCTTATAAAAAGACTATAACAAACTTAAAATTTATACGCAACTATAAGGACGCTTATAAAAAGAATATAAAAAACAAAAATTTTTGTTTCATCAAACTAGTTCGTTTTTTGCTTTGCAGCTGACGCTTCGAGAGGATCTTAAAACATGGCATAATTCCCTATACCTATTTGTTCTTAATTACCGACATTAATAAATATGGTGGTTAAACCAAATCATCATAAATACGTGGAAATAAATCATAAAATAAACCAACACGATTTTATTACATCAACTGTATGAAATAAAATGAAAAAAATAAAGTCAAGTTGATTGACTCAGTCTGTCGATCTGTCGGTCTGTCTGTCTGTTGGTGTTTTTCTAGCCTCCTAATATCAGTAACTGCTGCATAGATTTTGATGAAACCTGAGTAGCGATATGGGGTGGGGTCGTAGTAGGTAATGCTGCTATAATTTTGAAAATCGGTGCATGGGCGGCGGAGTAATTAGCAAAAAACAAAAAATTTCAAATATTCCTCAAACTTCGTTTTTTGGCGTTTTAGGGGTTCCTGATAATTTTCTGCTTTTTTTTAGGTGTGGGCCAAATTAGGGTGGTTGGGGGGTGGGGTTGTTAAGCTGAAAAATTTGTTGTATTCATAATAGGCTGTCCCAGTGACCTGAGAGAGAAAGGTCTAGCGGTATAATACACATTGCCTTGCCTATTAGAGAAACCAAGGACAGAGAATTTTCCGATGCGTACATACGATTATTGCTTTGTTTTGTATTTTATAATGTGGAAACTACTGAATTGATGTTAATGAAATTTCAGCACAGTATTACTATTTTGGCGAGGATGGCAAACGCGTATGATTTTTAGAAATCGTTTCAGTGGCGGCGCGGCATTAATAAAAAAAAAACTAAAAATTTAAAAACAGCTCAAACTTCGTTTTTAGACGTTTTAAGGGTTCCTGATCATTTAAATTTTTTTTGGGTGGGGGCGAAATTGAGGTAGTTTGGGGGTAGGGATTGTGAAACTCAAAAATTCGTTGTATTCATGATAGATTATCCATTGACCTGTGATGAAGTACCTAGTGGAATAACACACTTTTCTTGCGGTCGGGCGAGCGATGATTTGGTTGCAAGGGTATCTCAGACTATAGCTTCATGCTATGGGAAAATATGAAAACTCGTATCACCGGAATGTGTGGGAAGTACTGAGTCAATTAACTTGAATACATTTTTTTCTACGATTACGTCTCTCGATAAAGCATCTTCAGTAATGTTCTTAGTAGGAAAAATAAAGGCATCATTAGTTAAATCTGGAGGGCTACCTGAGGTCGAGGTTTATCTGAAATAAAAATACATTCTGCCTCGAATTCAAAATATAGCGAGTCATACGAATTAATTGGGGATAATTAACAAAACTTGGGAAAGATAATATAATTTCGCAGTGTTTAAACAACTCCAATCTATA
The DNA here is from genome assembly GCA_951848785.1 of Callosobruchus maculatus. Lineage (NCBI taxonomy): Eukaryota > Metazoa > Arthropoda > Insecta > Coleoptera > Chrysomelidae > Callosobruchus > Callosobruchus maculatus. The sequence goes on along the minus strand of CATOUR010000122.1, from coordinate 2,027,755 downwards.
CGAATTATTCTATAACAGGTTCGTAGTTCCATTCTCTATGCGAATTACCATTGAATCAAAATGAGAGGCGTTCACCCTCTAAAAGCTGCCGAACTGTCACTCTGAAGCCGCAACTCTATTTACATAACGTGGTGAAGTCGGTGTCAACTTATTTATTCATACTAAGCAGCCCTTTAATAGAATACGGTCAAATTTAAAAAGTTCCTGCATGCTAATGAGAATTTCCCAGCGACCTCGCCGCGCCGATAGAAAGTCGATTTTTGAATTGGTAATGTTGCACAAGATAATCTAAGTTTTGATTTTCGTTTACATATTTTATCGGGGGAGTGGGAGAACAAATGTAGGTTTGCAGATTTCTGATTGGAACGCTAATAAAAATCCTGCATTTATTGGCCTAAATTCGGGAGATGATTATTATTCGCCACATTCTATTGGACATTTTAGAATCATTACCAAAACAGTGTAGGTATAATGACACTTCAAGGCAGATGGGAACTAATATTATATAGGCATGATTATATTCTATACTAAATTTGAAGGAAATAAATATTATAGTTTGTCATAATAGAGGCTGTGATACAGAGTGGGCGGAAGATTGTGGGCTTACTAAAACATATTTCAGAAACCTGTCACTTGACCGCGGTAGGGAACCTTGAGGGCTATAACATAAAAATAATTTCACTTAAATTTTGACGTTTATACAGGGTGATTCATATCAAACTTACATTTTTTAGAATGGAACCTGCTATATATTATTAAATATTTGGATTGCTTGGTCAATTCTAGTGTGACTTTATGTATCACACATGAAATTTTAAACGAACCGTTTAGGCGCACATCACCATTTTTGGTATAGGTAGGTATCAGAAAAAAATTGAATATCGCAGCGATTATAAAACATAGAAGGCCGTAACTTCGCGGTACGACTAAGCATAAAATGCGTCACCTTAGGCCAGACGGCTAATTTTGAATTCTTTTTGTACTTGGAGAAATCAGTAGATTAATCAAAGAAACTTCAATCACAGATAACTTGATTTTTTCAAATGGGAATGCCTATTTTGGTTTAAGGAATCAAATGTAAAATTTGATTATCTTTCTAACGATATAGCATTTTCGATATCCGTCTTTTTTGGTTTTCATTCTATTTCAAATTTTGAATCAAATGGGTGTTTTTCAATTTTCCTGCGTGCAAACAACCTAGCAGGCCTTGAAAAATAAACATAAGCCTGTTAATATGGAAGAAACCACCGACTATAAACCTAGGTAGACACATCTATTTACAAAAATCCTTGGTCGGAACATTCGAGCGCTGTTGCCCGAATACAACCTAGGAAAGCTAAATTTACGAAATGCATGTCCATTGTTTTCAGTATCATTAGACCTGTAGAAGATAGAACCTGGAGTAGAAGTTAGAAATAATATATTACATAAATATAATGCTTGAGCAATGAGCAATGTCTATAGATTCTAATTCCTGAGGAGTTAAAAACTGAAATATAAGAATGTGGTACATACGACGGAGCTATATTGTTGACTTGGCAACGCCGCTACACCATTTACTACAGGCATTTACGACACTTGACGTATGCTTGACGTTGTCATTCAAATTTGCGATTGTTGTAATTAGGTCAACCTGAGCTGCATTTTTGGTGTGTTTTTATTGTTTACTAGCTGACCCGACAGACGCTGTCCTGTCTTAGCTATGAATATTGAAATTGAACTTAAATCTGCAATAAATAATAATTACCTATCTGAAGAGCATAGTGAACATGTTTTGTTTCGTTTTCGGGCCCATAAATAAATAATGATGATTTTGTCAACACGGAACAGGCTACATGACCATGTGGAAAACATGCATTATGAAGACTGATCCCAAAAACGTTCAACGACTGTCCTTGCGATTTAGTTATCGTCATGCAAATGCAAGCCGCACTGAAAATTGCAACCGCCTAAAGTCGAATGGCATGTTTTTAAAGTCATAGGGATGCGTGGAATCAAGACGTCTTAGCTTTTGTATTCCCCTGTATTTTTTATCAATTTTACGTTTTTTCTCTGAACGTATTTCTGACCCAAATTCAAGCAGAAAAGTTCACTTAAACATGTGCCTAAAGTCTGGACTTCAAGTTACATGGTGCCAAAGTTTGGAAAATATCGAATGTATGCCACTGACCTTAAAAAAAATTAAATATTGTTTTTCAGGCGAAACAGATGAAAATCCAACTTTTTTGTCTTCTCATGTCTCTTTGTATCCCACTTTGTTTTGAAGGAAAAAAATAAAAACTACTTCATAGCCCGTCGAAAAAGTGGGGCTATGAAATACGAAAAGACATCAAAAGAAAAGAAAAGGTATTTTTATCTGTTTAATCTGAAAAACAGCATTTGATTTTTTCAAAGTTAGTGGCGTCCATCTTTTTGCTAATATTCTCGTGGGACTGCCCCCCTACCCCCGTCACGCCACTGGAAAGGATAATTATCTTCTAGTCAGTGGTGACTTAGATTCTTAATGCAGTGAAAGACTACGGATTAAAAAAACGGCTCATTAATGTTTAAGTCATTGATAAAAAACAATTTTATTTCCAATCTTTGACACCCTGTATCTTGAAATCCAGAACTTTCAAGATACATGTCGATCCATTGTTTATTCAGGGTGACCTCACATTATTATGGACATTCAGATAGGAACATGAAGCCATATGCTTAATTTTCAAGATACAGGGTGCCAAAGTTTCCTATTATTTTGTTTTGTTCTCAATTACCCCGCAATAAAATGGCACAACGTATCTAAAATTATGTATCGGGAATTCAACCACAGTTTTGCTAACATGAATAGAGGGCACATCGAACTCTTTTAAATTAACAAAACTTTTTTCCGTTTTGGAACCTGAATATTAAAAACATCGTTTCCTCAATATGCGTTACGAAAGAAAGGTATACTTTGTTTAAGTCCCTAGAGGTAACCGTTTTCGAGATAATCTTTATCAAAATATCCAAGGCAGCCCAATTACTTGTACAATGTGATCAAAAGAATTATCGGTTTTATGGCACGAATTAATATTCGGTAGATCAAAAAACATGTTTCAAATATATCTAATTTTCTCAATAGGTGGTGTTGAAATTTGAGAATACTTCGTAAATGGGATTTAAAAGTATGAGCCTAAGCCTAATATTTGTTCGTGTGGAAATACTAATAATTCCTTCGATGGCAATTTACAATTCAGTCGCATTAGAAACTTCAATGAAGATTATGTCGAAAACAGTTACCTCTAGAGACTCAAACAGATCATACCTTTTTCATGTAAAACATTGAGGATTTTGTTGATACATTGAAGCAGCAAGCCGGAAAAAGGTTTTGGTAATACAAATCCGTTCAATGTTCCTTGGGTGGCGCCCTCTATTCATGATAGCAAAACTATGGCTGAATTTGGATTTTTCGCCTTAAAAAAACCCTCCGATTGTAATTTTATATCGTTCTGCCATTTTATTGCGAAAGAATTGAGAAAAAGCGAAAATAAAAGAAAACATTTTGACACCCTGTATCTTGAAAATTAAGCATTGTAAGGTTTTATGTTCCTATCTCAACGTTTATAGAAACGTGGGGTCTATCACCTGTCAAGCGTTATCGGTCGATTATACGGACACCCTGTATGAGCTTTTATTATTTGAATTTGAGTGATAAATATGCGCTTGAAATTACGGTCTATTAACAATTAACGCTCTGTATACGCATTTGTCATTATTTCTACGACGCACACTTGACGGGCACGAAATCTCCAGATCATTAAACATCTAACACCTAACCGGTATTTTTGACAGCAACGTCATACATGACAACAATAACAAACAAATCACTAACACTACACACCCTTCGTAGTTGTCAAGTTTTCTCGCATTTTTTCAAATTTTCTAATGTTCTGTATAATTTTTCTTAGATTTCTTCCCGTAAGAACCTTCTGCAAAGTAATAGCAAACTTATAAAAAAAAGATGGACGAAATTGGTAAAGCCATTCTCACGTGATGCCGTGACCAAGGGAAAAAGGGACTCATTTTTATATATAGAGATGCATTTGATAGCAAATTTCCTGCTGATAATGGTGCGTTACTGTTATGCGTGCGAAGTGTATTCTCGCCAGCCTGAATCGCAAGGCTTAACCTTCCATCGGTAAGTAAAATAAAGTTTAACTAGAATTTGAGGTTATAAACATACATCATTGGCGTCGCATTATCGTGTCTTCACTAATTTATTTTATTCGAAACGTGTAGTTCCATTCTAATAGCCAACATTTCTACTATAAATTTATCAAAGACGTGAAATAATGTTTGCTGCTTGCACACTTTGCATGCCCACGTGTTCAGGGGTGTATTTGTCGAAATAGGGCCTGTTTGTCTCCTTTTTTCATTACTTGTAATCGCTATGTAAAATTGAAAATGCTTTTTCTCGTCAATTTTAGGTTTCCTAATAATTCTTCAAGAAGAGCTATTTGGATGTCTCTTTTGGGATTTGAAAAAGATCATTCATTTCCAAAGTATGTTGATGTCTGTTCGAAACACTTCCAGGAGAGTGATTTCGTGTACTTGGCTGATGGATGTAGGCATCTTGAAATGGGTGCTGTTCCAACTCCTGTCCATTCTGCCTTCGATTCTGCAGTGAATATCAGGTATCAGCTTTTTTAACAATTCTTTATTAACAAAACAAACAGTTTGTTACAGATTTATCTAAGCAGTGTTTGCAACATTAGCCTCGAGAAAATAAAACTAAATAAAAAATATGTATTTTTTCAGTTTGTAACAAAGTAACTGAATTTTTTTATATTTTTTATATCCCTAAGTAGATTATAAAGTTTTTGATGAATTTATTGCAGGATTGTAAACATGTAAGTTACTTCTTGTATTTATCTGACAAATATTCTTTATGATTCTCGTCTCATAATTTTGAACCTGATTAGATCATATTAAGTCTGTATTTGACTTTTGTTACTTATTAAAGATTTTGAATATCAATTACATTGCTCAATCTGCAACAGAGCACTTGAAAAGAAATGATGAAGTTCTTAATATAATTTATTTGCATAGAAATGAAAATTGTAAAATAGTATTTCATATGTTCCTAACTTTTTCTATCTTTTGATGAAAAACGTTGTAACCAATTATCTTATATTTTAGTTCAGAGTCAGAGTCAATGAGCATTGACTCTATCAGCAGCCCAGACAAGGATCACAGTTTTGTCAAGCTCGCAGCAACATTCTGAAGTTGACATTCTGTCTCTACAAGTTAGCCCTGTTAAAAGAAAGTAAGTACATCTTCTATTCAGGAATTTGTATGAAATACCCTCTGTTAACTCTTGAAATGTCAAGTCCATAAATTAGTTATAGTAATATATCTGACAGATTGTGCTACATGTATTGGTCACTAGCAATATCAGCTGATAAGCCAACAAAGTGAGAATACAAAAAAAACATTTAGCTAGCACACATTAGAAATTACAGTGAAATACAGGGATTGAATGTATAAAATGATAACTTAGTTGGTAGCTTGTTTGGTTGTCTGATCAAGTTAGTTCAATCATTGAACAACAAACTAATTTAAGAGCCAGTTTCAACTAAATATATAAAACGATAATCATTATAATTTTATGGTTGCGTTAATAAGCTCAAAATAATTAAAAACATACAAAAATGTGTTTTTTATAAAGGTCACCATATGATGAAGCTCTCAATTTTCCTGGACCCTCAAGTAGCTTACGATCGTTGCCCATGGTTGCTGATGAAAATTCATCTACAGCTACTGTATCAGAGGTAGATGAAAAGCTCACCTTTGTTGAGAGAATTATCCATCCTCAAGTAGACCAGAGAGAAAAGAAGAGGCAAGGAAAGAAAAGGTAACACACACTCACACACGTAGATATATATATAAATTATAGTATAATATTAAAATTAATTTATAATGTCAAAACCTTCTGGTAAAAATCTATACGTGACTATTATGGTATAATGTAACCTTTCTGTGTATTTAATTTTTTCATTTTAACTCTAGTATATTTCTGTTTAAAATATAAAGGAAGTCACTCTGCCATTACTCAATTTAATGTAGTCGTCGATTGCTCACAGTTGGATTGTTCAGATTCAGAATTTCTTTTAGATTTTAGTGGACACAAAATTGAGATTCATAAAGCCACATAAACATGCTGTCTAAACAGATATAACAAAAACTCAAGACTTTTGATGGAAATCTCTATATGCTATATTTTTAACATTCTATAATTTTAACTAGAAGCTATGGCATAATTGTTTACTATCCATCCCAGTTGACCAAAGGCAGACTGCAAATAATTTGTGAGTTAATAAAACATGACCACCTTCCAAATAATTTTGCATTACCCAAGTTACTCAAGACTAATAATATAGTATCACTACCAAAGTTTTTTATGTAAATTTGCTAAAATTTTTGATACAGTGTATCTCCGAGAAACATATATCACTCGTCATATTCACAAACAAATTATACATTTGTAATATCAGAATACCTTAGCATTCTACTTCTTTTTTTAAATGTGGTTTCTCCTTCAATGCAGTTTTTTTATAACTCCAATAACAAATAGTTTCAAGGGTCATCTTTAAAATCATTCGAACTTAAACTTAAAGGATTTTTTGTTGCTCAACAACATTGAATAATTTGCTACTTAATAACTATTATTTAACATTTCTATTGTTACCTGTGCTATGTCATTTTTTTATATTAATCTATAAAGTTTCGATTATCTATTTCTTTTTGTTTATTCTGCGATTTTGACTATTTTGTCGGACCCCCACGGATTCTGAGATAAGATATGTTATTTGTTAACACAGTCTTCTCCACTGACCAAATGTTTCACAATTAATCTATTCCTAGATGTATTATATAGTTTTATTGTTTTATGTAACTTTTAGGAAAAGTAAATATGTTGGAGACATGACCAGTGACGACTTTTGCTTACCAGTAAGAGGGAAAATTTTTTTTAAAATTATGAAAAACGTGATAACTGTTCAGAGGAAGAAAATCGATTGGCTTCAAAGAAAAGTTAGAACACTAAGACGAAAAGTGAGGACATTAAACGATTTAACTTCAACTGCTGAAGAAAAAGTCCTACATAAGTGACTCATCTGAGAATATCTTAAAGGTACTTTTATCCGCACTTCTTATATATACAAAATCTAAAGTGATATATCTGTTTCAGGCATCACTGTCTGGCTCGTCGCTCAAATTATTCGAGAGATTGTTGAAGGGACCATCTAAACAAAAATATGGTTCGTTATTAAGATCATTTGCACTAACTTTATCTTTTTACTCCCCTAGAGCGTATAATTTTGTAAGAAGCACATTCAACAAATTTCATCGTTACCACATCTGAATACAATTAGTAAATGGTACCAATCAGTTGATGGTTCCCCAGGCTTTACTCATGAAGAAGACAATAAACATTTCAGAAAGCGTAACATATGAACAAATAGTATGTATTTTTTACTGGCCTGAATTTTCTACCTATTATACTCTACCGACGACCTTAAGATTTCGTCCTCTGAAAGATATGTATGTCATTCTTGAGATTAAAATTATTCTTTATTATTATTCGAAGCTCCAAATTATTTTTAAGCAATTCAAAAGCGTTTCTACATATCCATACATTGATAACATTATTTGTACAAATTTTTTTGAGCACGTAAAACCATTACTGTCAGCATCGCAATACGGTTTCGCACCTAATAAGTCCACAATTACAAATCTCTGAATTTTCTCAGACATGCATGTGAGACAATTACTAGTAAATGTGCTGATCTTCAATTGGATTCAGGTTCTGTAGTAAATTGGTCTGCAATTAACAAATTGACTCTTAATATTGATAAATGCTCTTGGGTTACTTTTACTTGAAAGCATAACTGGACAGTACGTGATTATATCAAACGCGCATCTTTAGTAAGGAGTAATAAAGTTAAAGACCTTTGAGTTCATTTTGAATCTCCGTTCAGATTTTAGGATCATCTTGTGAATATTGTGACTAGAGCTTATAAAGTCAATATTGCAACAATAATAAAACTATATAACGCCTTTGTGAGACCAAAATTGAAGTATGCATCGAATATATAGTCACCAACAACTGCAGTCAGACTGAGAAAGTACAGGAAAGGCTGCAGAGATGTCTTTATGCTAAAAAATGTATTTATCTCATGTAGATCAATGTGGGAGAGTTTTAACTCTGCCTACAAGGAGAGAAAGACAAGCAATTCTTTTATATTCTGCATTGTCAGTTATATTAAGTTCTAGGACTGTTTTTGATAACCTTTAAAATATAGAAGTCTAGATTAAGTAGTGGAAATAAGGAAATATTTCATATATCTAATAATTTGCCTCCAATCAACAATATGTTGGCATTGTGCAATTACTTTGTAAAACAGTAAGAAATTATGCACTTTTTTAGTGCCTGTTCAGAAACAGCTTATAAAACTGTGACCTACACTGTTAATAAGTGTTTTTATTGTGTTTTTCTTTTTCTCTTCCTTTACCTGTAATCACCCCAGGAGAGATGTTTGTTGTAAAGTGTATTAAATAAATAAAAAAACTGTGACCTACACCGTTACCTGTGTTTTTATTGTATTTTTCTTCTCTTCCTTTACCTGTAATTTGACTCAAATTCTATATGGTGTCGTATGTATCACTTCTTAAACCACCCTTCAAAACATACAGCACACATTTTTAAATATATGAAATTTATTCAAAATATTCAAAGTATTCAAAATCGGCAGAAAAGTTAAAATCTCAAAATGAATACATGCGAGACGTGCAGAGTCAATATACTTGATCAGCAAAAATGTGTTAGAAATACAGAGTCAATCTACTTGACGCCATTTTTTTGTAGTTAAAATCCATCATCGTTATTCCACAGAGCATTATTGAAAGTGCCTTATTATACTTTTTGTGATACGCCCCTGGTCGGAATCTGTGTCGTGGTTGTCAAAACCTAGACGGCGGCCATTTTTGCTTCCCCCTGCCGGCTGGCCTATACTTAATGTTCCGACGTTACAAATGTAGATTTATGAATGGGATGAGGGGTCTAAGGTTTATAGTCGGTGGAAGAAACCAACTAACTTATTAGAAAGATGCAAACTAACTAGAGTAACGAGGCAAGATTATGAAAATTCCTTACATATTAGCTCTAACCGGATACAACAGCGGCAAGATATCTAATGTCAATGAGTAGTTGAGGTATGACAGATGTGTTTGTTTTTACAGCCTACTAGCTATTGAGGTCTACTAGAGCTTGACAACTTTCCATAATGATTAAGAATTTTGAAACATAAGGAAAACTACCAGCGATTTTTGCTTACAGTCTAACATGTTTAGAATGAAATTTCACATTTAATGGGAAAAAAAATTGGTCATTTCCGTTTAGTTAAGTCCAAAGTGAAGATATCTCTAACTGGAGCATTCTGAGCATCTATTGAAATAATTGCTAGAATTTTTTAATTACGCTATGTTGTAATTGTGTTTATTTCATGTAGCTTTTTACAAACTAAATTATGTTTTACAATTCAAACAGACTGCAATTGAAGTTTCATTTTCCGTGATTTTGCTAATAAGTAGAAGTATCACTAGTAGTTTCCCTTTGATTAAATATTTTTTTACTGACTTTGGAAATTGGCTAATAGGTAGTAGGCTGTGAAAAATGAGCGTTCTTGTTACCGCTATTGTTTCTGGTTAGAGCTAATATGTTGTAAGGAAGTTTCATAATCTTGTCTCGTTACTCTAGTTTGCATCTTTCTATTAAGTTAAATGGTTTCTTCCATATTAACGGGCTTTTGTTTATTTTTCATGACCTGCTAGGTTGCTTGCACGCAGGAAAATTGAAAAACACCGATTTGACTAAAAATTTGAAATAAAATGTACAAATACAAAAGGAATTGAAACTTAGCCGTCTGACCTAAGGTGACGCATTTTATGCTTAGTCGTACCGCAAAGTCACGGCCTTCTAAGTCTTATAATCGCTGCAACATTCAATTTTTTTCTGATACCTACTTATACCAAAAATGGTGATTTGCGCTCAAACGGTTTGTTTAAAATTTCATGTATTGTGTGATACATAAAGTCACACTAGAATTGACCAAGGAATCCAAATATGCCATAATATACATATAGGCAGTTCCATTCAAAAAATGTAGGTTTGATATGAATCGCCCTGTATAAACGTCAAAATTTAATTGGAAATATTTTTACGTTATAGCCCTCAAGGGTCTCTACCATGGTCAAGTGGCAGATTTTTGAAATATTTTTTAGTAAGCCCACAATCTTCCGTCCTGTATAATAACCTGCTAATATCTAAGGGGATGACTAATGAGTTCATTTTCAGAAAAAACCTATATACCTATGGATGAAAAGACTACGTTCGAACTTTTAATATACAGGGTGTCAAGGTTTTTTTAAGAAACACATTTTACAGAATATCTGGTATATTCTGGGTATATTTGTCAAAGTTGGCACATACGCTTTCTACTCATGAAGTAACATTTTCTGGTATACACATTTTTTAGTAGCAAAAAATAGCAAAAAATGAACATGTTCATAACTACCGAAAACTTTGTTTTAAAGCGTCCTATGGGTAAGCATGTAAAATTGGGTTGGTGAAGACGGTAGAGAAGGAAGAACTACACATTTTTGTGTCTAGCATTATAAAACATGACTTTAGTTTTATGTAGCGTTCGGATCTCTCCGCACGTGTCATTTGTAGGCATATCTTAAAATATCTCAAAGCTGTTAAAAAATTGATTTTTAGACGTTTTAAGAATTTCTGACCATTTTTCAGTTTTTTGGTATGGTGGGTGAAATAGGGATGACAGGAAAGATGGGGGACACGAGAGATCCACTATCTACGAAATACTATATTGCCGTAAAAACATGAACTTAGTGATATTTGATGTTGAACGTACGTATCTGAACTTTGCCTTTGGAAACGTAACCTCTAACCTGCAAACTACTAGGTAGGTTGTTAACTATCTTTCCTGAGGGTTGTTGTAGGTAATCTAAGTCTATACATTTTTATAGAGTCTGTGCCACATAAAGACCTATGCTTTCTTGCTGGACGGTGCCGCACTTATTTGAAATATCTGTGTTTCTGTTTTTCATTACAACTGCTGGCATCATTTGCACGAATAATATATTTTATATTTCAAGCCTAGTACTTTTACCACCACAAAAGAGGTAAAACATGATTACAACATCTAAAACACTCAAAAACAAGGTCTGATTGATTTTTATACGGCTCGCTTTATATTAATCCGCTACAATCAGTGTAATTACGGAAAAATTGACATTTTCTTTCATCTCTGCTAGGGCAGTAATACGCGACGAAAGTTTCATTATAACCTAAGCTGGTATTTTCTAAGTTACAGGTTATAAGATTATCGAGTGTATCAAAGAATGTGGAGCATTTCTGAGCATTTTCGTTTATTGCTAATTACTACACCGCCAATAGACATATTTTTAAACATATAGCAGAATTATTTGTCACGATCCCATATACAAAATCGGTACAGTAGTTATTGAGATTCCGCCTCTACAAAAATAAATAATACCCCCGCCTATATAGCATTGGAAATTCACAGATTAGTCTTCAAAGGCAATTTTCGGATAAGGAAAACAGCACCCCAATTCTGGTCCCTCCCGATAAAATATCAGAAAGCACTAAAATGTCTAAAATCAAAGTGTGCAGTGGTCCTGAGAATTTTCGTTATTTGTTAATTACTCCAACACCACATCGATTAAAAAAATAATATCTTTACCTGCTACCACTCCAGCGAATATCACATTTCTAATGAGTGAATTATGTTTGTGATATAGACGAAATGAAATGATCAAAAAAATTATCTCTCTCAAAATCTCAAATTTTCGCCATTACAATAGGTACCCCCTACCACCTACGCTAGGAGAAATAAAAAATTTACATTTTCTGTTTTAGAACCGATCACAGTGTACAGTGAAAATGTGGACAATGTTAAAGGTTCGTTCTTAACAAAACTAGCTACTTTGTGACAATAGTAAATTGACCAGCAGAAATAATTTGGTGAAAGAAGTAAGGCGTTGCCATAACTCTTAATTTATTTTAAATATCAAAAACTAAAAATTGTATGCTGTTTCGAATTAAAATGTTCCAATTAAATTCTTAATTTTACTTCTAATAGTTATCCCTCGTTTCTTTTTATATGGTTTGCAATAATGTATATCTAGTGAACTTTTTATTGATCTGGTTCATAAAACTTATAGCTACAACCGTCAAAAGCAGATTTTCTTCCCCACCTTAAAGACGAATGAATAATTGCTGCAGATAATACTTAATGTCCTTATTTTTTCTATCCCTTTTTAGACTCGACATGATAATGACGATCGCTACCCAAGAGAACCTCCCGCTCCCCTTACCTCATGCCGCGCTGGTCAATTTACGATGGCCACACAGTACATACGGACAGATACAGACACTGAAGCTGTCCCTTTATTAGTTCGGCGGTCCATGGCGTCTCAGTGGTGCCAAACATTTAATCTAGCTATTGATGCTTCGTTCAAAAGTCCAAACCTGTAAATGATAACAAGTTATTTCTGGTCGTATTGTATGATAGCTTTAGTGGTACAACGCCCATTCCCATTTCGATTTTAAGTATGTAGATTTCATAAATGTCGGTTATAATAGGATCTCGTAAAAACAGAAATGGGCACGGTCCTCACCAGAGAACTCCACTAGAGAGTGGCGCGTTCTCAATGCGAAGAATGATAGATTACAATTTCCATGGGCCGTGACTAGCAAACTCCCAGCCCCAAAGTACACAGTACACCTGAGTGGGCAGTAGCGTCACATGCAGGAGGATCGCTCTATCGAAGTTGCACGTTATTTATCTTTTGATTTTGTCCAAATCATATTTACCTAATATTACTGAATTGAATTATTGATAGTGAACTTTCCAGAAGAGAGCGGTTATACTAATCGATACGCTTAACCTCACAAAGGACCTCCATAGTCTGGAACACCGAAGAAGGGTGGCTGTCCTGTTCTTGTTTTACAGATTCTATCATAGAAGATGTTCGAGTGAGCTCTCCCAGATAATAACACCAAAGGCCGTTCAAACGAGAAACACTAGAGAGGCTATGCGAGCTCAACCTTACCAGGTCGAGGTCCCTACCCAGTCTCCTCCAGCATTACTTCTTGTGGAGAACTTGGGCGCTGTAGAATGAGCTGCCGGGGAATTTCTTTCCCGACAGATACAACCTGCAGCATTTCAAATCTAACGTGCACCGACACTTATCCTTTTGCAACGCTTCTACAGTTCCATAGGCGTTCAGCCTTTGCGGGAGGATGACCATAAAAAACAATATAGTGCATCATACCATCCAACTTTAATAAATAAACATTAATTTTCAATGTGCCCGTGTGGGGGCGGGTTAGAATATCTCCCATCGTATATCCTGCGTGTCGTAAAAAGCGACTAAAAGGTACCGAACTACTGTCGGTATAAGCGGTAACCTCTTCTCAACCAACAGCTTTGGGTGGACGAGTTGAGAAGAGTCAGGACACTCTCTTGTCCTTGGGGTGAGAAATTGCCCCTAAAGGCGGATGAACCAGTATCTGGTCAACGGAATCAGGATGCAGAAAGCAAATGGGAAACTACTGCATTAAAGATCTTAAAGATATCCCAAGAGAAACTACTAAAATGAGTAAATGCATTTTACGAGTTCACAACATGTCTGTTAAGACATTGTGACTATGATGATGAATTTTCAATGAGTGACATTGTTGACAGCTGTGGTAGTAAACAGCTTTTATGATTTGCGAACTTCACCATAAGTAGGTGAGATCTTTAAGATTGGAAAGTATGGCATTTGCGTTGCTGATAAATCCAAAATGATAGCCTGTAGCCCGTAGTACGTCGGCATCTCAGGATCACGATACTGTCTGCCCTATCAGTGAATAATGTGACACACAGACTCCAAAATATGGCAATACCTCAGACAATACCGCATCTTATCCAAGATCCAACAAACCATAACGAAATCTGGAAAAAAAACTGTTGGTCCACTTTTTGATTTTGAGAACATTGATCAGGTTTTTCCGTGTGGTTAGTTTCTATTTGTTTGGTTGGACAAGCTGGTATCTTTGTTAACATATATCTGCTCCTGTTGTTACATTGGTTATAACTGTCCATTAATTGGTCAAATCAAATAATTGCAAATGGTTTGAATTAAAAACTGCTTTGTATAAATTACTTTTGTCTTATGCATCAATATCGTTTTGTATTGTTCTTCTATTTGGATTCATGCATTTTTAATAATCCCTTCAGCAGGATATGGATGAGTTGGTGATTGTTTTGCAACTAGCCTGCGTATTGCTATACACCTTATGCGAACAATTATTTTGTTTTCTTTAATACTATGAATTCAGTAGTTTTTGCTAATTTTAATAAAAATAAACGTTCAGTCACCCAGCAGCCAAATCATTTATAGTAATGTCACGCTGTATAAATTATATAATGTTTGGTTTTAGAAAGGGCCAAAGTACCACCACCATACCAGTACGTTATCTTGCGCAGTAGACGACATAATTCGTGCTTGCCGCTCTTAGACTTTAGCAGGGCCTTCGGCACCATAAACCATAACTTAGTCATCACGAAACACGTTGGCTGTGATGACCTCTCACTTGCGTGGCTTAGTAGTTACCTGAAGATAGACAGCAGTATGTTTCTATTACAAATACTCTATCATCCATCAAATCGATCTATTCTGGCATCCCTCAAGGTTCTGTTTTGGGACCTATGCTATTTTTAATTTGCACTTTACCCACCGTTTTCAAACAATTCAAGGTAGAATGTGAAGACTAACAGTGACATTAAAACCATCCCAGTATATGCGAGCAGTCATAACTTGCGTTTAAATCCTTCTAAGTCAAACGCTTTGTTATTATGTGGAAAGAAGTACAGAGATACCATCAAATCCAAGGTTACTGTTAAGGCTGACGATGATATGACGTTAAATTTACGTCTTGTGCGCGTGAAAGTTAGATTGTCTCTAAATTAATGTATATTACTAGTTTATTATCCATATCTTGATCAAGTAACCAGGTAACATAATTCAAAAAATACAAAACTCCTGCTGTTGACTAGAGAATAATCTACGCAATCACGTTACGCAACCAGTCATTAACACCAAATGGCTCAAAATAGAAAACTTTTTAAACTGCAGCTGTTATCCTTCGCCTCCAAAATTTTATGAAATTCCATCAGTAGATACCTAAATGTCAAACTCATCTATTGTGAATTTGTTTGTGAATGTTAGGCATATGAATTTACTAACGATGCCCACCACACTCTGGATTTGTTCCAAAGGAGTTTTACGTATGACGCAGTAAAGACGATAAGTTATCTCCCCGCACTTAAATTGCAAACTAATAATTTCAGGCTGTTATTTAAGAAATATTTATTGTTACCTATTGATTAGTTGAGTTAGAAGTTAGTTTTTAGCTAAATTATTTAAATTAAGTAGAGAGGCCTATGGCCGGACTCTGCCGTTGTATTATAGTTTTACATGTATGTATAACAATTACAGTAAAATAAAGTTATTATCATCAAGTTACTTCCCCTAAGATTGTATACACTTTTACTTCCCACACCGATAGGTGAGGGGAGTATTGTGATCGCGAAAATTTTCGATTTTGAGATAATACACTTTTTGGGCGTTTTATGATGCCTACATCACGAAAATCCACGTCACTCATTTCCGTCGGTCTGTCTGTCTGTTGGCGTTTTTCTAGCCTCCTAATCTCAGTAACCGCTACATAGATTTTGATGAAATTTGGGTGGTGATATGGTGTAGGGTCGTAGTAGGTAATGTTGCTACAATTTTGAAAATCGCTGCATGGGCGGCGGAGTAGTTAGCAAAAAACGAAAAATTTCAAATATGCGTTAAACTTCGTTTTTAGGCGTTTTAGAGGTTCCTGATCATTTTCTACTTTTTTTTGGGTGGGGGTGAATTTGGGGTGGTTGAGGAGTGGGGGGTTGTAATACTGAAAAATTTGTTGTATTCATAATGGGCTCTCTAATGACCTGTGAATGAAAGACCTAGCGCCATAATACAATTTTTTAGGTCCATCCGAACATTGCTTTGCTTATAATAGAAACCAAGGGACTTAGAATAATTTGTGATGTATACATCCGAGTGTTGTTTTCGTTTTAGATCGTTCTTTATTGCGTAACGCCAAAATTATCGAATGGATTTTAATGAAATTTTGACACAGTATTACTGCCACTGCGAGGATGGAAAGCGCGCATATTTTGGAAAAATCGTGTCAGTGGCGGCGCGGCAATAATAAAAAAACTAAAAATGTAAAAATAGCTCAAACTTTGTTTTTCGGCGTTTTAGGGGTTTCTCATCATTTTTTACTTTTTTTTGGGTGGGGGTGAAATTGGGGTGGTTAGGGGGTGGGGGGTTGTAAAACTCAAAAATTTATTCCATTTATAATAGTGTCCATTGACCTGTGAAAGAAAGACTTAGCGGCATAATAGACGTTTGTTAGGTCCATCCGAACATTGCCTTGGCTATTACAGAAATCAAGGGATTTGGTATTGGTAGGGGTAGGTATTGATTCAGGTCGTTCTGAATTTAGTAACATGGAAATTATGGAATTAATTTTAATGAAATTTAGGCACACTATTATTACCGCGGCAAGGATGAAAAATGCGTATGGTTATCAAAAATCGTGTCAGTGGCGGCGCAGCAATAATAAAAATCTAAAAATATAAAAATAGCTCAAACTTCGTTTTTAAGCAATTTGGGGGTTCCTGATTGTTTCGTTTCGTCCAGTTAAAGCTGAATTGTGTCGTTTTAGTTCCTACGGAGAGATTTAGGAAACTATTTACTAGTTTTTGTGTTGGATGTTTTTTGACGACAGGCGGGCGATGATTTGGTTGCAACTGTTATGTGTGGGAAGTACTGAGTCAATCAACTTGACTCCATTTTTTTCTTCCAAGCAAAGGATTTCAGTTTCCTGTCGCCTCCTTAAGCTTGTCTACAAAATTATTATTGTCTATGAATATTTATGTACACGATGGTACAGTATCTTCACTTTTGAAACAAAGTACATTGTTGAACAGCTTTGTGAAAGCATATATTAATATTTTGTATTTATTTTAGATAAAAGGCAGGCAAACTATTAGTTTGTCCAACAATATTCCACTTACAATTTGGCTGCGTCTTTCGCTGATGTCACTTCAGGGATGCTTGTTTAATATTTGATAAACTTTACGCACTTTTCAATCGAGTTCATCAAAAAAAAAAGTGCGGTTGATATAACATATAAAAAGACTGGGATGGGCACTCTAGACACCTAATATATACTGCGTCCCAGGACGAATCCCGAAAACTTTAAGGGGTGATTTCAGGCACCGACTTTTGTTATAATATGTTTAAATTATATGTTTATTCTTAATAGAAAAAAAGTTGAAATTTTCTTAGCTAGATCGCGAAATGGTTAATGTGTGACACCCTTTATTATATTCGTATGGTACAAGCAATATGATCATATGATATTTGCTGCAAACAATCGACAAAAATATACCTGTTAGCGTAATCCGATTCCTTGTTTTTTCAAGGAATTCCCGAAAGGGAAAGTGAAATAAGGTGGACAACACACGTTTCAGTATCTCTAGAACCAAACTTCAAACGTTCATTTCTCTGTAACAAATGCGAATTTCAGGATAATTTCTTTTGATATAGGCTTCACATTCCAAAACCTAAGTGCGATTTCTTTTTTCGGGATTCGTCCTGGTAGATTTTGTATACCTAAAATGAGATTATTTGGAGAAATAGGAACTAGTTGGCTAAATAAACTGCCATTGGAATGCTGCAAGGATAAATGACGCTAAATATACCCCAATGTTCAGAAAACTTCTACTTCCATTATTAGGGAAACGTCAATGAGACTGAAGTGTGAAAGATGCTACGTGGAAAAACTCCAACCATAGCACAATCGTACCAAGTGATGGTAAAATGACATTTGTAGTTTACAATTAGTGCACTGCAAATTAGTAACGCTTTTGTATACTTTTACTTTACTCGTTTCACAAATAAAATACATTATAGAATATCATCTCTCAAGTGTATCCAGGAAGCTTAAGCTGAAAAGGAAACACTTTGCCCATGTATCGCCTAACTTTTATTTTTAATGAGAGGCAAGCAACTCTCACTGGATTATTTAGACTTTGCACACGTACTAATTGAGTCCAAAAAATAATTCGCTCACTTTACTGTCTGATGATTGAGGTGATGAGTCTAACCATCCTGGCCACCCATTAGATTTAATATACGTACCAGAGCCGTTGCAGAAACAAAAGCCAGTTGAGTTGAGATAATACTAGTTTCAAGGGTCCTTGAACATGAGGATAAAAGATGAGCAGGACCCCAGGCCATCCTCACCTTTGCGACTAGGGTCACCAAAAAGTCTCTTTGCTTCTTTCATTCATTTATTCAAGTAAATTGATTTTATTTAATGAGGTGCTGTGAACTAAATGCAAAAATTCGCATTTTTAACTATTCGTGTATGTTGAAGCTTTCTGAAATATAATGCTTCCATCATCAGGGACACGGTGGGACGGAAACGTGAAAGATGTTACATACATGGAAAAATCACGAGAGTCGTATTAGATCATGGTAAAATAACACACACATGAATAACTATATATTAGTAGATTGGATATAATATTTTCCGAGGCGAGAAATGAAGTAGATGGGATTTCCAGCTCTGCAAAGTAGGTTAGAATATATAGTCAACAATGAGTTTGGCCGAGAGTTTGGCCGTATCCCAATGAATAGTAAGTAACTCAGAACTTTTTATTGGCGAAGCAATCACATGATCCATTAAACCAGCCGCATTTTGGTTTGGATTTTTTAATTGTATTGTATATCTCAGAGATCATATTGACCATAATGCCAATCGCTGCATCTTGGGTGAACTTCTGAAGACAAATTTGTCTTGCAAAGTGGGTACTTTATCAAGAGGAAGCCTTAATTCGAGCTGAATCATGTAAACTTGACGTCGGTATCAAGGAATTGGCTGAGTAACTAAAAAACCCTTTAGTAGTCTTATGTAAACAAAACAGGAGAAGAAAAATAGTGGGTCCTTTTATTGTGCTGTATTAATTCTCGACCAATGGAGGACGCTTTTGCTTTTCACTCCGCTACGTTAATTTTGATAGGGATCAAGCGGATCTCATTGTCAACGCTGAGACCTTCATAAGAAAGCCAATGTCTAAGAGGTTGACCGATTTGCCAAATAATCTAGGAGATCTGCCTAGTATAGTAGATGATAGGAGTGATATATTGTACCCCTTCTTAGTGGTTTGCAGTATGGCAAGCCCATAAAACGTAAAAACAGAAGTCAGTACTTTTCCAAAAACAAGAGTGACTGACTTTTAATGGTTCTTGTCAATGCCGAGTATGAGACTTCCTTGTCCATCATAGACGATTACTACACCCATTTGCTAGATACCACGTGGTCAGAATAGTTTTTGTGGTGGTACCGTGGTCAATGATAATTTAATATAGATGTTCCTTGAATTACAGTACGTAACGATTTATCAAAGAATCGCGTTATTTCTCCATAAACTACAATTTTACCTTTAAATACGGAACAAATTATCTGTAGTAAAATTATTTGCTGAAAATGAAGAACAAAAAGCCTCGCAAAAAGCTTTTGTCATAGGGGTTTTCCGGAATAGCGAGTTCTCCAATAAATTTAATAATACGAACTGAGTTATAATCTACCAATGTTAATTAATTAATATTTTTTCTGCTATAGCATTTTTCAAGGATAAATCTCAATCAATTTTTTATTCATTTTCTAATTTGGAGGAATATTTTACTACCGATAGGTTTTTAGTCCAATTTGCATTTTCTGATGATGTATGGGCGAACCAACGCTTGAGGTAAAATGTTCTTTTCAACTTTTTTCTTAATTGATTCCTTAAACTAAGCATGCTTTCAGTACAGCTTACTTTCATATAATATTAGTAACTGAGGTGTGTGACGGGGTGTCTATATGGCATACCTACCTACCATAGCCACATTCCAATTCTTCCACTGAAACTTTTTAATTCCTTTTAGGGGGTAGAGATTGTGATATGTGGGGACCCTCAAGATAAATGGTTTTTTCTTTTTTACTTTTCACTTGAGGCAAAAGTTTTTCTATGGATTTGTAAGTTTTGTATCCGCTTGGTTTTTTATTGTCTTATGGGTATTAAGGAAATTGGGTAATATCGGAGATAAAAAAGATTATTCATTTTCGGCGACAAAGAAAAGCTATATTTAAGCAATACATAGTCTCAGCGTGGCTTTCATTTTGTTTAATTTTTGAGATATGTACTGGACATCCTGTACGATTGATTTATTATTTCTTTATTTTCGTTAAGTCAAAATTGAGTCTTACGCTAAAGCAACATTTGATCTTTTCGGAGGGTATATGACGGGACTTCTACGAGAATTATTTTTTATTTTCGGTTTCAGATAAAAGTTTTGCTATGAGAGTTTTGAGCCCAATTGGTTTTTTATTTTTAGGAAAAGGGGTATATGGCGTTTTGTCATCATTGGTTCCTACACAAAAGAAACTTTATTTAAACTATGCAGGGTTTCAGCACAGTCCTATTTATTCAACTTCTGAGGTACTACTGCTATGTCCAGGGACCAACACGACAGCTTTTTGTGTTCTAAAGCTGAAGAAAATGTCACGTGTGTGTAGACTAATGTCATTGTCTCAAGAGCAAAACATTTATGATCCTAATAAGTTCAAGGAGTTAATTTACTTCACGCAATTGCTATTGACTCGAACGATCCGGAGCAAAGTTCGGACAAAGAGCGAAGAGCTAGAAAGATCCTTTATTTATGAGTTAAGACTCGGTTTAGCTACTATAGTGAGAAGGTAGCCAAACATTACCTGTCCATGCTCAGGCAATACCTCCGCATTGCTGTTGGCGCTGTTACGAAATGCCGTCAGCTAAAGACATCTACAATATGAGCTGCTACAACTGGACATGAAGATAAGACAGTTCATCACCAGCTGTCTTACCAACGCGAGAAGCCATTCTGAGAAAACGCTAGCCTTTCATGGTTAGGGTAAGAGGAATCTCGCTAAGTATATCACCCCCTTCCCACTTAGGTGGGGCGGTTGAACTCTCAGTTGTATCCCAATGGAGCCTAATCGCCGCAATCTTGACAGATCTTCCTTCTTCTAATACAAAAATATCAACATTTTTCTACAACTTTAGCAAAGTGTAGTTTGAATCAAACATTATTTTTATTATTGTTATTGGTATTGTGAAGTGCAACTGGACGAATTTTGTATATTAATCGCTGACGACACTTTATGATTATAAAACTGATAACATTACTACTGCTGGAGAAAGTGACGTAACTACTAAGTCAGTTTCAGGTGAAGTCAGTGGAGACGAGGTCTCTGATCAGAAATTTGGTTTATGGTATGGTGTGCGTTCATAGTACAGTGGTCCTTTGTATGTCCTAAAATGCTCAGAACTGCATCTAGTTTTATCATTTTACATTTTATCCGGGAGGAGAGAAACAGTGGTGGTGGAGGTAGCTAATTCGAAAACTTATTTGTATATATAAAGCGTTTTCCGTTATACGCCCTATAATATTGTATTCTGTATTTTACCGTCCTGTACAAGGAATGTTTTTGGGGCATATCTGAAAATTTTGATAAATATTATACCTACTTTTTAATCCCATGAACTGAAACAAACAGCCTGGTTTTGATGGAATTTTGTAATCGCATTGCTACTACAGCGACAGTAACGATTGAGAATTGTATAGGGTTTGAAAATCATGCTAGTGGTGGTGGACAAATCATCAAGAAAACGAAGAGTATGAAAACCGATTAAACTTGTTGTAAACTATTTTTAAAAGGATAATAAGTTGTGGTAATGGTGTATTACAAATACTATCTTCAGCAGCCTTGCAGTTTAATGTCTGACAGTGAATGCTTCTCTATACGAATTTATGAAAGCAGAACTGCATCAAAACCTGTATACATTGTACGCTTGCTTACGTTCCCAACATTTCGCTTATGTGATGTCTTAATGCAGTCTGGAGTGCATTTACAACTTTGGAAATTATTTTCAGTAACATTCCTCGAACTAAGAAATATCTTCTTATCAAGGTATCATATCCAGATTGTCTACAGAAATATGTTTATGCAAAATGTATATATGAGGGACGTTAGGATAACTTCGAAGACTTTGTTAGTATCGAGAATGTGTCGAGCGAATCACTGCGAACTGCGAGTCAAGCCATGTGGAGACATTTAAGAAAAATATGTCTAAAGTAGTGGGCATTCTCAGAATACTTTTGAACCAATTGAGGTTATTCTACGTCCAATGAACCATCCTCTTGAATCGAATTTTCGAGATTAAGAGTCGCTCACCTCCAGAGTCTGATATCGGTAGTCAACAAGCTAATGGCAATAAATAAATTCGGACGTCAGTTTCTAAATACATTTTTATACAGCTGTTCCAGGAGACAGGTTTTGTTATTTCTGGTTAACCAACTTTCTAACTAAATTTAATAACGGTATTCCCATCAGCGTCACAAGATCACGATACTTTCTGTCTGAATGAACGATGTGACACACAGGCTGCAGCCATAATATGAGACAATATTGTATCTCCACCAGTATCCGAGAATAAACTCTAAGAAAACTTGGAAACAACTTACGCCCCACTCTTTAGTTTGGAGAACATTGATGACATGATTCCTTGGAGCATATCCAATCATATTGGCACACAGTCAACTGATTAATTAGAAATGCCAATCACGATTCAACGTTACACAGGAAGGTTTTTCTTTTATAACTATTATCGTCTTTGTCTAAATCAGTGGGTGAATTCTGTAATTCTAAGCGAAGCGACAGCGAAGCGAAAGCGACATTTGTCCAACGCTTTCGCTCGTTTCGGTATTCCATGAATGTCTTCGTTCCGACTCGGACATAACGAACGCAGACGAACGGTATAAGCGATAGCGAAATATTTTAGATCTCATTTTTCAAGTTTTGACGTTATTATTTTTGTGTGTCAAAGTAACAATTTGCTTAAGTTTATTTGTGTACCTTTTGCAGAGCCTCATCCAGAGATATTTAGGCCAACTCGTGAATACTCGTGAGTCATCGAGCTCTATGCCGAAAGCGTAAAGAAGCGTTAAACTTTGGTTATGGAATGCCGTCAAAAATCGTTATCGTATCTATATTACACAATAGTGATACAAAACATACAGGATTTCATAATCACCATTACATACATCAAGATGTGTTCTCAATTCAAGAATTCTGATAATCTTGTAAAGATATACTAGCGACAAGGACATTGTTCCCGCTGAGAGGAAGTTTACTTCATGAGGAAATAATGGTTAATTTGAACCAAAAATTACTATATTTTTGAGTTCAACACTCATTCTAAACAAATATGCTCCGGCTAAAAATATAATTCCCTTCGCAACTAAAATTTCAGTACTCTTCTAGGTACCAAGTATTTCATAAAGTGTTAATAAAGATTTCACATTTTCCAACTCAGCTCCTATTACATACCTCGATCAACAATACAAACAGCTTGTTAATTGTGAAGTACGTCAGTGATAATATTTGGTTTATTGACAGATCCCCATAGGCCTCATAGTCATTAATTCGTTAATAATTAATAATGTTATCTGTGTCTGTATGTTATGTATAATATACTCTCATGAAAGCATTGTTGCGAAGTTGGGGTTGTGGGGATCTCCTACAGATGTTCGTATGTAAGTAGGTACAAAACGTGATATGCAACATATTTTATTCGTTGTGAATGGATTATAAACAATGGCGAATCGATGGACGTAACGTATGCTTCTAGTTGAAAAGTACGATTACCTACTAATTTTCTTCTTATCTGTAGTAATCGGTATTTTTCATCATAAATTTAGAAACATAATGTATAATGTAAAATTCCAGAATGCTAGTCAACATATTGTAATAGATGAAATATATTTATTGTTTTGTTTTCGAGATTATGACACAGCATAGTAAACAACCAGCACAATATCTCAGGTAATTACACGCGCGTCCCCACATTTGGATGATTTTTTTGTAGGGATGCTAACGATACTTCGATACTTATACTTCTGCACTAATATCGAGTATTTTTATCTTAGATACTTTTTGAGCGATTCCAAGCTGGTATCAATACTTTTGTAGGGGTATCGGTATCGAAAATAATTATATAATTATTGAGGGGTGTAATCAATCGCACAAAATTCTCTGTACGAACCAAGCGCGCTTATTTGGCTAAAAAATATCGAGTTGGAAAACATTTTATATAGGAAATCCTCAGAGATATAGTGCTGGTTGTTTACTATGCTGTGATTATGACATACTTTATTTAATATTTCGATATCCTTACCTTCAATACTTCCCAGTTTTGAATTGAAAATATTCACTTAATGGGTATAATCCTATATGATCAAAAATATCACATTATTGGTTTAATATTATAATTACAGCTTTGCTTTGCAAAAAAATATGGTGTACTTGGATGAAGATACATATTCTTCATTCTAGAATGTATTTTTATGTGTGTAGTTAGCTAACAAAAATAGTCTTCTGAAAGTTTTATTACCAAAGTAAGTCCATATCTAGTATATTGTCGGTATTATGCAAAAAGTGACAAAGTCAAAAATCGATGGTTTGACGCAGTGATTTAACGTTTTTGGTACTAAGCGACTGTAAATAATTTTGTCTCTTTCAGGAAAAATTGCCCAAGTCAGTACTCAAATATTTTTGCAGTTTAGTTTATAGCTCGTTTTGACCAAGTCCATAGAACTAATAAAGAAGCTGGTAAAAGTGATCAACTTGATTTGATCATTTGTACATTGTAGTGGATTGCCTGGTTCCATTCACGACACTAATGTACTGTCATCTGCGAAGCTGTAGATTGGATTTGATGTTATTTCCAGCAGCTCGTCGATGAACAGCAGAAACAGTGTAGGGGATAGAACAGATCCCTGAGGAACACCGGCGTTTATTGAAAATACGTCTGATGAACAGCCCTCGACTACAACAAACAGTGATCGGTCGTTCAAAAAGCCCTTCAGTCACTGGCGCAGGCCAGGTGGTAGTCCATAAGCAGCAAGCTTCACCAGAACTCCCTCATGCCACACTCTGTCGAAAGATTTCGATATGTCAAGTGCAATAACACAGGATTCGCCATGATTTTCTATTGCTCTGTTCCACAAGTGAGTGACGTAGTCAAGGAGGTCACCTGTAGACCTGTGCTTACGGAAGCCATACTGGAAAACATTTATGATGTTATTATTGTTCAGGTATATCAGGAGCTGTGTATTAATGACAGTCTCCATAACCTTAGAAATGATACTGAGAAGAGCCACAGGTCTATAATTGGTGGGATCAGTTTTTTTGCCTTTCTTAGGGATGGGCTGTACGCAGCCAATCTTCCACGAAGCGGGAAACGCGCCTCGTTGATACGAAAGTTTGAAGAGCTTGCAAACAATAGGTGCAAGCTCAGCGGCACAGCGTTCAACATAACATACATAAGTACATTTTTGTTTACCTCTACCGAGTAATATTGTAAAAAGTACCCGATCCCGGTACCCAGTACCCGTTACCGGTATTGCAGGGTGAATCAGTAGTCAGCGTTGTAGGGTATACCGATATCGAAGATGATGGTAAAAACCACCGGTAGAGGTACCGGTACCGGTACAGGATACTCAGCGCACCGCACAGCGCGCTGCTTTGGGATTTGGTAATAATCGGTACCGATCGAGGCGGCTTGGATAGGAAGCTCTGCTAGGTATTTGTACCTAAAATACATAGTGTTGCGCCAAGACAAAGTAACGGGTACTTATTTTAGCACTTAGCCGGTACCCAGTATTTAGTGGTGTAACGGGTATTTCATACCGGGTAGTTACAATATTGACATCACTATACATTTTAGATAGGGAAAAAGCGATGTTCCGGAACCAAATTGTTCTGAATCCGGATCAGACTAGTTTTAAATATGATTGACTATGTAAATTATCTCAAAATAAATTAAATGTATTTTGAGTATATTTTGAATTAATATACTTATAACATCAAGCGCGACCAAGTCAGAAATATAATTTAGATATTGAAGATAAGGTCACTGAGCCTTATTTCTATGATACTTTAACTCACAGTGAAAATTCACGAGTTCTTTGTTTTCTAGAAAACGCGTTGAGTAATTTTCTACTGAAATAATTACTTTCAACAGCCATTTGCGAGGAAACAGTCTTTGACTTGGTTACTTCTTGCAGTATACCTACGGTACCGGTGTGAGCTTCTTATTAGTGGGCCAGTGAAAAGTGACAGTGTCTGAAGTATAATGAGTGCCGGGATGTAGAAAAATCGCAGAAAAAATATTTTAGTAGACCTTGTCATTCGGTGGATTAGCGTAAAGTGGAAGCGCCTCTGATGCCGCGCCGCTGTGGATCGCCACGTTTACGGTTACGGTGCGGCACGCCCAGTAATTTCATAATGGCCAGTTTCACGTGACAAGTGCAAACAGACGCACACAACGCGCGCACGTACACACATACACCAAACTAATCGTCTCTAATTTGCTAATTATCGACCAGCTTTCCTACTTTCCGATAAAACCGCGCAAGGGGACGCTTGTCACGATGAAGCTCAATGTTTGAAATCCGGGGACAATATGGAGGACAAAAGATATTGAAATGCGGCAATAGGTCTGACGCTCACAAAGCTTCCATAACTGAAAAACACTTCTTTTACAAACGCTTCTGTGTCACGATGAACAAGACAACGAAGCTACGGAATTTGTGGAAAGAATTATACAGATGCTAGAATCATTGCTATTGATAAAATCTGGACGTTGAACGAGGTTGACCTCATTCTAGCGACTTCCCCGACTCAAGTCATTGTTGTTCACCTCCTGTCCTTGTTTTGTGCAACTCACACTCCCTTTAACCCTGAAGAGTCCAATCGAATAGTAACATTATTTTGAGGTAGATACCTAAGTTATTTACGACTGCCTAACATCAAACAATTCAGTGCACAAATACAGCAGTTAATGACATTCGATCACTCATCTAATTTTTTTTAAGCCTCCATTCTGGAAAAACTAAGATGCGATATATGGTTTTAGACATACACTTTCAACTGGTGCTATCAAATTTATATGTTGTATTACATTTTTTTGTGTACCCCCTACCCTTTCCCACCCCTATTGTCCGATCGGCACCAAAACCTTTTCAACTCGAAAGGACCTTTACTAATTCAAGTTAGCAAAATTTAGGAGCAATCGCTCGAGGCGTTTTTGAGTAATCGTTGGAGAGCGAAATCGCGGACGTACACACACCTACACACCATCACACAGGACATCAAAAAACCAAAGTTTTCCGATTTCCTTTAAACTGGGTCACTATAAAAAGTTTATCGTTAGAAACAAAAATCTAGTTTTGGTCCCGCTGCGATGATAGAAAAAGGGGGGGGGGGTTAGGGTAACTCAAAATAATGTCATTTTTGGGTGTGAAGGTTCTTCTCGGGTACCACCATTCTTCTTGGCAAGATTCTTTTGGGTCTGAAGATTCGTCTCTGGTAGAACTGCTTTCTGAGTGCCACTACCATTCTACAAAGGGAACAAGAACAAACATTCTTCATGGCTAAGGGCACCATTCATTCTCTTGGCATGAGAAGACTACTTCACAGGCCAAGGACAAGGATCTTCAGCATGGATGACAGCCGAATCTACGTTCTTGTTTTAATAAAAAATAAAATAATATACTGCACTCATATACTGAAATAAATGTCTATTGAACCATTACTATCCTGTGTTTTCATTTCTTCTTGTCAGTTAAACTACTAGGCACATGCACGCACCCACACGCTCTGGTTTCATGCATCCTTCTGAGAAGCTGGTTGCTATGGACAGGATGTTGATTGTTGGCTCAGTGACCTAATCCTTAGTGACCTAGGGATAAGCGTATGAATTACCAATCATTTCATATTTGGAAAAGCAGACGTTGATCCAAGAAATGTTAGAGAAAAGTATCTGATACCAATTCAGGTACCCGCACAGCAAAAGTATACACAATGTACATACAATGGATGTCAAATAGACATTGAAAAAAATACATTTCATGTACGTTTGTCGCAAACTTTCATATCCATGGCATATGCATAGAATGTACATATGTGCATACGTCTAATGTGCATTCATAGTATATGTAATATAGACCAGGTATGAACATGTATATTCATAACATATACCATGCCATACCATACTATACAGGGTGTAACTTTTAAGGATGTCCACACCTACACCACCATGTAGATCTCGCTGAGCTGATCATTTTTCGATAAGCAACATGGGTCCAAAATCAAACCGTTACGGAGATAACGCTACCGAAAGTTATCCTTGCTGACGCTTGAAGTTAGGCAATTCATTCAACGCCTCGTAATTGGCAGAGGAGGTAGGGGGTTACGGATCAGCTGCTAAGACAGATTCGGCTTGTCAACATTTAATCGTCATGGCCAAAATGTCAAAAGTAAACCAAACAAACAAAACAAAAGAAACATTGCAAAAAACAACAACAAAAAACACCGAGACCAGTCAAAAATCAGTGAAGGAGAGGCTCCACGTGGCCATCGCCTTCTTGCTCGCATAATCTGGGTCGATGGATGACCGATGCAGTGGCAGCGTTGATTACCTGTGGCTGCTCCCTGACAGCTGCTGCAATGATGCGTGCAATCAGCTCTTCTGCTGTGTGCGGTGTATCCCCTTGGTAGACAAGTGCTTCCAGGTGACCCCACAGGAAAAAAATCCAGGGAATTGAGATCCGGAGACCGCGCCGGCCACCCTACTGGCCGCAAGGCGTCGAATTAATTGCCTAACTTCAGGCGTCAGAAAGGACTACTTCCGGTAGCGCTATCTACGAAACGGTTCGTTTCCGGACCCATGTTGCTTATTGAAAAATGATCAGCTCAGCAAGATCTACACGGTAATATAGGTGTGGACATCCTGTATAGTGGATATGTATATCCACAAATGGAGCATGAAGGGCTAATGGATGTAAAATTGACACAAAAAAATTACATTACGTTTGTCGGGAATTTACACATCCATGGTATATCCGTTAAATGTACATTCATGTACTTTTAATACACATGCATAGTGTATGAAAGCTCAATGTAGAGTCAGAAAGATAAACAAACTTTATACTTTCATTATGTATTGTTATTAATTGAATTTCTAGACAATAACAATACTTGGCAAAGTCGATTACTGTGATTGTCATCTCTTGCCTGTTGGATGATATATGTCTAAAATCACAAAGAAATCAAGGTTATACAATTTTGTAGGTGGTTTGTTCCGCTTACGACTTACCGTCAAACGCTGGATGAGAGTATTATCAGTAGCCAGAAGATAAGTAACATTGCACAATATTTCACTCGATCAGGTAATCAGGCACAGCCAGCACCAGCACATATGAATATATCTTTCATACATGAATATACCTACGTGAATATACATAGTATATTACACTAGTGTATATCATTTTTCATATGTACATTCAACGTCCTACGAATATTCAAAATATACATGTTCAAACTGGAATATCTAATGTACATTCTGTGGATGTACGTATCCATATAGTGTTATGTGGGCAGTATGACCATGATATCAGGTTTTGCCGCTTGTCGAACAAGATAAATTCACTTCGACGACTGTATTAATACATCCGAAATGTTAACGATCCCAATGCTTCCCTTAGTTAGGAAGCAAAACACAGTAATACCTGTTATAATCTGTGACGACATTATTACAGAGTTCGTATTTGAATCTAAGCGTTGCGTTATGTGAATTGCCGGCTTGGAATCGATCCGCCAATTTCATAAATATCTTCCAGTTACTGGTTTATCAATTATGCACTGTTGAAGTTCATCTCAAACAGCATCTACCAACAAAATCTGCTTCCTCCAGTTTAAATTTTAAACCCTCTAGTCATTTGCATTATTAGCGAGGCTTGCGAAATCATCAGAATCCTCGAAGGAAGGGTAGATCAAGGTGTGTTTCAATAATGAATAACTCTTTGTTGTCTAAATGTTATTAAGTATTCTCTCTAACTCGTAGCGCAAAGAGCACGTCGTGTCAGAATCTCTTGCACAGTTGCTTATGTTATCGAATCTTTACATATAATAAATCAGCTTCACCTATTCAGATCAGTTCCTAGACCTTAAGACGCGTCCGCTTAGACGATAGTCAGCGTCACCCCTGTCGAATATGTATGTTGTTCAGCAGTGACGTATTTGGGATTTCAGTTGGGGGTTCTTTGGGATTACAAGTAGCAACAAGTCGTCGGAAAATTGTACTGTGAATTCCTGCATGGATTCTATTCGTCAAGCCTGCCAGATCAGCAGAAAGCGTATCAATAAGTAGCGAGGTCTTGTTTGTTCCAAACCGGTGGAACAAGGACATAGAAGACGACAAGCATGTATCGCGGCTAAAAGGAAGTGTTCCAGAAGAAACAGGCCCTATTATGCTACTGTCCTTGATAGTGGCATATAAAAGAGAAAGAGCTACATCGGGCAATAGACACCTCTATATTTGGGGTGATTGATATCTAAAACTGATAAATAGGATACCGGTAGATCTTACGGTCGAGAAGAACGTGCAGATCGCCCTACTATTGTTTCTTCTTAGGGAAGATACGCTAGAGGAGATCCCGGTATGTACAGACGTGCGGCACTTCACAAGTGATGAGCTTTCAGAGGCCATGGAAGCCATCAA
The DNA here is from genome assembly GCA_951848785.1 of Callosobruchus maculatus. Taxonomy (NCBI): domain Eukaryota; kingdom Metazoa; phylum Arthropoda; class Insecta; order Coleoptera; family Chrysomelidae; genus Callosobruchus; species Callosobruchus maculatus. The sequence continues at coordinate 1,996,877 of CATOUR010000122.1, read as the reverse complement.
GGCGGGCAAATCACCAGAGCCGGATGGGGTACCTCCAGAGGCTCTAAAATAAAACGAGTATTATGACAAGAGCGCTGTGAGATTCAGAAACAATTGCTGCCTAATAAGAATATAGCCTCCGTCACATCGTATTAGTAATCATTCTATAGATAACACTCAAGTAAAACCACTAGAAATCATATTTTAAATTTTTTGAAATAACCTACAGGTGGCATAGTAGTCGCCAATAAGCGCTATTTGCAATTTTCAAAATAATGGAACTTTTAAAAGAAACAAACAAAAAGAAATTACAGTATAAAATTGACTATTATATTTATTATTATTTAATGTCAATTTGATCGGATCACAAAGTGTTATGTGAACTCCACAGGCAAAGATAGTAAAAAAAACAAATAATAAGATGTTATAACAACAAGGATGAAAAACAAAAAATATATAAACCTAATTAACATGCGCACACCATACCTACTGTCGGTGTTGCCTTCGATGTTTGATGGCGTCCATCGTTTTAGATGCACTTATAGGTACATCAATTCACGCGTAGATAAAACTGCCAGTTTGACCATCTAGAGCAACACTGAAAATAAGCTTAGTATACGCGTTAGTTAGGTTTATGTATTTTATCTTTGTTGTTATACCACGTTACTTTGCCCTATTTTGCTGTTAATTAGCCTTAATTTTTAAGATCTATTTACATCGATTTTTTCTTACTATGTTTGCTTGTTTTGTTCAGTTCTTATAACACTTTGTCATCAGCTCAAATTGACGTTTAATGATCATGAAAATAATGATCAATTTTAAACTGTAACTTGTTTTTATTTGTTTCTTTTAGAAGTTCTGTTATCATGAAGATTGAATACAGCACATATTGGCTACTACTGCGCCACCTGGTGGTTATTTTAGAAAGTCAAAATGATTTCTAGTAGTTTTACTTGGGTTTTATCTATAGAATGATTACTAAAACGACGTGACGCAGGGGATATTCCTATAGGGCAGCAATTTTTTCTGAATCTCACAGCACACTTGTCATAATACTTGTTTTATTGATATCTCCGGTTTGAAAACAGAGAGGAACTTGAAACTTGAACTGACTTTTTAAGAATTTAGTCTTCTATATACATGCGTTAAAATAGATACAGCATACTATTTGAAATGTTCGTGATAATGCGTAATAATTGTTATGATGTCAAATAGCGCCCTGTAGCTACTAAGTCAAAATAATCTTGGATAATTTTTATATAACAGATTATTTATTAGGTGAGGACAGCTCTTTCAAAGGAGACTTAGCTCATTTAATTATGTTAACTTATACCAAAGCTATGGCCATTTAAAGAGAAACTTTTTTGATATTCCCTCACCACTATATCTTACAAGATAAAGTAAAAAACTGTTAACAAAAAAACAAAATCGAAATTTGTGCTGCCTACGTGATGGTAGAATTTATAATATACCTTTACTTGCATATTTTTTGTGAAAAAGCCGTTTTTCTGATTGACCGCAACAGTTGCGCACCCTAGCGGCCACTTGCTGAAGTTGAAAATAATTTCCAGCGATTTCTCTTAGCCGATTTACCTAATAATGTTTTTTGCTAGAAGTTATATGATTGACGGTTACCGAGATATTGCCGGCGTCCATCCTTGTTAGGCCACCCTGTACATGTAGCCCAGTGGACTAAGCAAGTTAATACCTAACCTTGAGATGTAACTGAGCTGCCTACACCGTGACATGGATTACAACATTACGGGTCATGGGAGCCTTCGTTCCTACTTGAAAAGAATTGGCAAAAAGCAGGGCGACCAGTGTGTCTATTGCGAGGATGTGGATGATGCGCGTATCACACCTTACAATTCGTCATTGTCTGTCAGAGCGGTCCGGTGGACCTTTGCTCTTAATTACAGTCGTGTCAGTCGATCGGTCTGTCAGGTCCGGTTACCCAGAAACCAGACAAAGTCAGGGAGAAGTAAGGGAAGAAAAAGGAAAAGAAGGAAGAAGAGCAAAGAGGAGGAAGTTCGTCAGTTGGAGGGTTTAGCTTGACATAGCCGATTAAAGTTCGGAAATTTTTGGGTTTGACCAGGAGTTAATTTTGAGGTTACATGTCTAAAAGGGAAAAATTTAGTTTTCAAAATTGCACGACTTAATTTTGATCACAATGCGAGCCGCGGCCTTGTGTGCTTGCGAACTTGTTCGACTGTGTAGTTCATTGACTCGCGCAATAGAGGGTTGCTGTGCGATTCCGCTTGACTATAACGTTGTTGCGCTTGCTGTTTAATGTAATCCCTCAAGTAAGGGATGTCGAGGTCTCTGTGAAGGGTGTCGGTAGAAACATACCATGGGGCATTAGTGATTATACGTAATGTCCCGCTCTGCAAAACCTGCAGGCTTCGCATGTGCGTCTTGGCGAGGAAACACCAAGCCGCACATGCGTAGGTAATTGTCGGTCTAATAATCATCTTGTATAGTCGAATTTTATTCACCAAACTTAATTTTGAACTTCTACATAACATAGGGTAGAGCTGACGAAACGTAATTTCGAATTTTGTTTTCAACGCTTCAGTGTGCTTCTGCCAAGTCATACCCTTGTCCAGGGTAATTCCTAGGTACTTGGCAGATTTTTTCCCATGGAATCCTAGCACCGTTTACTGAGACCTCGAACGGGGCACCACGACGCTTTTTGGTACAATATATAGCCTGCGTTTTTGAATGATTGATTTTGATGAGCCACCGATCCGCCCACTCCAACACTTCATCCACCGCAAGCTGCAGCCTATCGCGGACCAGATCTCCAGTCCACGACTGAGCTACAAACGCAGTGTCGTCAGCATAGAGATAGACTTCACAGTTGCTGAGGCAAGGGACGTCATGTATAAAAAGTGAATAAAGGATAGGTCCAAGGACCGAACCCTGAGGAACACCGGCCTTTATGGGCTGTAATGTCGAAAAAGTATTGTTAATTTTGATTCTAAATTTATTTCCTTCGACAAAGGATTTTAAAAGTTTTAGAAGTCAAAATGGGAAACCCTTTTAAATTAATTTATAGAGGAGGCCCTCATGCCACACCTTGTCAAAAGCCTTTGATACATCCAGAAGCAAGATGCCAGTACTTTTGTCTTGAGTGAATCACTGGTTATACGCTCCACCAGCCTGACTGCCTGCAACTCCGTGCTGTGCTCAGACCGAAATCCAAATTGAACGTCAGGAATCGTGTTGTGATCTGACGAGCAATTCTCAAGGTGATGTTTAATCACCCTTTCGGCAAGCTTAGACGGCGCAGACAGCAGACTAATGGGACGATAATCCTGCGGAAAAATCGAACCCACCTTCTTTGAAATCATGATGATATCAGCAACCTTCCATGCCTTTGGAAAGTACTGAGTTCTGAGAATTGCGTTAATTATTGCCACCAGATATGTCAAAGCCTTTGGCGAAAGTAACTTCAATGCCTTATTTGTGATCTGCTCCTCTCCAGGTGCTTTACGCACCTTTAGGTCTTTAATATGACCTTGAAGCTCTGCTGGTATGCAATGAGGAATCACTCGTGATTCTTTGGGTATGCTATGTAGAGCTTCTGCAGAAGAATTTTCCGAAGAAGAATCTTCAGAAGAGGAATCACAAATAGAAGCATCATCGCCACTGACGCCATTGGCCCTAAAATATCTCCTGACGGATCTTACAATTTGTCGCTCCTCATCGAGGTCATTATCTAGATCATAGTTGGGTGAGAACTGATTTTCCATGGCATCAGCAAAAACCTCCACCTTTTCCTCAGTCGTGAAGACAACACCTCCAGAACCATGGATATGAGGAAGTTGTTCCCATTTGCCATTTCTGAGCGATTTTGCTACTTTCCAGAGAGGAACACTTGAGTCAAGCATTCCCGCCAGAAAGTCGCCCCACTGCTCGTTTCGGAATTCATGAAGTGCGCTTTTTACTTCATGGACAAGATTTGTTGCCCTACGGATGTCGTCGGGATGACAAGATCTTTTCGCTTGTTTGATTGCTGACCTTTTGTCAGAAATTTTTTGCCTAATGTCGGCTGGGAGGAAAGGTCTGCCCGGTCTCCATACAGGAAGAATGGCTGCACGTTGTAAAGCTTGTTGAACAAACCCCGTCCATTCCATTTGAGCGGCATCTATTTCATTTTCATCATCTATGGTCAGGATATCTGGAAACTATCTGAGAAGGGACTTGTATAGTTTCTAATCAACGCGTTTCTTTGAAGGAGTTTTCTCCTCCAAAGTATTCCCATCACCCACCTCCAAAACTACAGGAAGATGGTCGCTTGAGACGTCATACATGACACGAGAAGTAATACTGTATCTACAGCTTCTAGATATTGCAAAATCAATTACATCTGGTGCTTGAAGATGATTGAATGGATATTATGTAGGCTCGTCAGTGCTATGTATGAGACACCCATTTCGTACTACATGGTTATACAGCCGAATTTCACTAGTAGAATTTAGCCTGGAATGCCATGCTCGATGTTTGCAGTTGAAGTCCCCTGCCACGAGAAGCAGACCCGAGTAGTCCAAGAGGACTTCCAAGTCCGCCTCACGTAACCTGGCACCACACCTGACATACACCGATGTGATCTTCAACGGGATGCCTCCTGCCATATTGACCACCACAGAAGCTGCCTTGATGGTCTACATCTCAGCATTTGTGCTTCTGTGATGGTCAATACCACGTTTGATCAGCGCCGCCAAGCGGCCACCCCGTCCATTCAGTCTATCAGCGCGGATGACATCATAATTCGAGAAAGCTGGACGATCTCCCGGATTAAGTAATGTTTCCTGCAGCAGAGCTACGTCTATGCATTCATCCAAAAGAACTTTGTGAAACTCCCGTTTTTAGGAATGTCCCTTAGACCTAAACAATTCCAAAAAAGAATTTTGATAAATGCAGGCTGTCTACTATTGTACCTAGACATTTACCGGAAAAATCGCTTTCAAGGTCTGTGTGGCGCTTATCAGAGGACTAATTATTTGCTGTAAGGACTTGAGCGCTGTTGCTAAGTCCACGCTTTGAGCAGTCGAAGGTGAGCTGGAGGCAGCAGAAGTAGTCTAGGTTGCAACCTTGGCTGCGTTCGCGTATGAGTTGGTTCGCCTTTGTGCGATGACTTGTAGATTCCTCCTAAGATTGAATCTGCAGGTGGGACTGTTTGCCGGATGATCCCCACCACAGTTCGCACATTTGCGCACCTCTTGTCCTGTTTGAGGGCACATATGTGTCATGTGGTCTTGGGCGCATTTCAGACACTTTGGAGAACCAGTACAGTACGACTGAGCATGTGACACTGTCCTACTAATCGGGAGTTTTTTTGCTCCACAACTCTGACAGACAGTCCTAGAAATTCGTGCTCATTGAAAACTTGCTGAGATTTTTCCGTCATTGGCAGAATTGCCACTACCAATCGCATGGGCACGCCATCGTTGCGCTTCAGGCGAATTATGTGGTGGGGAGCATAACCCTTCTGTTCGAGCTCCTCTTTGATTTCCTGCTCTTTAGTTGATGCTGGGATCCTTCTGATGACAACGTGGATGTTCCTTTCAGAGGGCAGAGGAAATGTGTGGTAAGGAATAATTTCCTCTTTAAAAAGACGGTTTATCTTTCGATAATCGTCCTCGGTTTTGGATACTATACGTATCCCAGTATCAACAGCTACCTCGCGCGTAATCTTTATGCCAAGGCTAATGAAAGAATAGTTTATGGTGCGCCATTTCGTCGCATCCCTCAATACAACAGAAGTCACTCGGTCACTCGGCCTTGACGAGTTTGTTGATCCTGTGTATCAACGGTAGCTTGAGATAGTGAAGCAGCAATGTTGCTGCCAGCCGATGGAGCAGCCGGTGATAGTGATATAGGCGTTTCAGCCTGTTTTGAGGTTGAGGTTTGCACATCCATTGGCTGGCTGGCAGAAGTAAAAAGAACTGACGCAGGCGGTATTTGGTTTACTGACGTTACGCTTATTGGGGATCTGTGTGCCGGTAAAGGCGGAGATTTGTCTACTTTACTAACTGTTCGCTTTTTGCGACGTCGTCGGGCAGTAGTGAAATCACCACCCTGTATATCATCGTCAGTTTCAGTATGTAAATCGCTAGTTGGACTGTCATGTCTGCGCTTTGATAATTTGGAAGAACTGTCATTATTAGGCATGAATTTGTTAAGAAGATTATTAAGATTAAAAACCTGGGTATTTAGTGACTCAACGCAGTCCGTCAGTCTCTTGATTTGCTCTGCCTGGTCCTTAATTTGTTGTGCCTGCTCTGCAACGATGCGATGTAGCTTATCCGGCTGCTCTGGTCCATAGCTGTCACTGTGGACGTCTCGCTCTGGTGCCGCGTGCCTTCGAATTTTTGCTGCTGGCTCTCAAGCTGGTCGAAATTCGGGTTGCCCCCATTTGTGGCCGTGGAGGGGTCACCAAGTGACCCTCTAGACTCATTTCCATATTTATTTCTGCTTTCTACTCAAATTATTTAATAAAAATCGCTAAGCTCAATTCTGACACTTCGTGTCGGTTGACGTCTTAGACGTCATCCCCATGTCATCCCATCACACCTTGTTCCGCTGCCAAAGGTGGAGCGAAGTGAGAGGTCAAGCTACATACTTCTATTGGACAAGAGAATCGGATGTCACGTCACCAAAAAAAAACAAACAAATACCTCATTGGGTAACGCAATGACAGGAAAAGAAACAACATTTGCTGTAATTTACATCTCCAAAATTATAATTCTCTACTACTGCCCAGTGCCGATATATTGCTTGTCGTCGTGGGACACCCTGTATTTGTTGCACTATGTACCAGAAAACTCAGTTTTTCTGTTTTTCTTGCTACTACAAGATGCATATCGACCATGGATTGTATTCGGAGCGGGTAAGTTTTCTCCTTGCAAACTGAGATCATCGTCTTCTACCTCTGAAGAAGGAGTCGTAACTTCTTCAAATGGCGCAGTAATAGCACCTGCCCCCTTTCATAAGAATACGCCATACTTGTAGATAGTGCCTGGGAATATGACATACCAATAAATCATAATGAAACAAATAAAATAGCTTACTGTTCAACTTCTTCAATATCCTTGCAAGCCACTATTTGCGCAAACAAGGAAAATAACACAAATAGGTTCCTCACACATCAACGTTTGTTGGCAGCTCAAGTAAATGAATAAATACGCTATGTCAAGGAATGAGAGGTGCTTGCTTACCCCGCAAGAGGGAGATAATTCCAATCATTTGGTTCACAGAAAAATCGGAAAAATGAAGGGTACTGGCTGGATTCGAACCAGCGTCTCCGGCATTCTAAGCCGACGCGATACCAGTTACACTACGGAATTCATTTTTCCGATGTTTATGTGAACCAAATGATTGGCATTATCTCTCTCTTGCGAAGTAAGCAAGCACATTTCATTCTATGAAATCCTGGACGACTGAGGAGTTGTACTTCAATAAGAAAGAGAGCCGTCGTGCAAATAACGGTGGCAGATTCACACTCACCCAACAGCCGACTAGATCTCTCTGGATGACAGAAATACATGGTTCCCAGACAGATACGGGGGAGTGGTGGGTGTCAGCAGAGTCGATACCTTGTCGTCTGCGGTGCACATCGGTTACATCGCGGGGAACCGTAGTGTAGTTGGTATCGCGTCGGCCCAGAATACCAGAGACGCTGGTTCGAATCCAGCCTGTACCCTTCATTTTTCCGATTTTTCTGTGAACCAAATTATTGGAATTATCTCCCTTTTGCGGAGTAAGCAAACAACTTCCATTCCATGAAATTCTGGCCGACTGAGGAGTCGTTTTTCAATAAGAAAGAGAGCTGTCGTGCAAATAGCGGTGGGAGATTCACACTCTCCCAACAGCCGACCAGATCTCTCTGGATGACTAAAATACATGGTTCAAGGGAGATACGGGGGAGTGGTGGGTGTCGGCGGAGTCGATACCTTGTCGTCGGCGATGTATATCAGCTACATCGCGGGGGACCTAGTGTAGTTGGTATCGCGTCGACCTAGAATGCCGGAGACGCTGGTTCCAATCCAGCCGGTACCCTTCATTTTTCTGTGAACCAAATGATTGATGCTATGTCAAGTAAAATGCCGGCATAAGACGTATTTAGCTATCCCCCTTTCGTAGCATAAAAGTGTAGCCTCTATCACTGGATATACTAGTATCCCATATGGTCAATTTGGTTTAAAACTTCCAAGATCCTCTTGAGGTTGGAAACACACTAGATTAAATAACTGAACATTTGTTTTATTTGTACTTAAAAACGTAAAGTGCAAGTATATAAACATGACTTCTCCCAGAAGTATAGATGCTCTGATAAACTAGCGCAAGGTAAACGAAACGAATCATAGGGATAATAAAATAGAAATTTCGGGCAACATCATTCCTATGGTAGGGCTATTAGTTATGTTGGTAGACAAAACCGAAGAGTACTCTGCTACATCCTTGTTTTAGTTATGGTTACGGGAGAAGAGTTTGGGTAGCCTCCTTATATCCAAATGTGTAATACCTCAGGCCAACTATAATATTATGAATGACAAACATCGAGAAATTACCCCGTGAATGTATTTCATTGATATTTCGGAATAGCAATGATAAGAGAAAGGTCAACTACTTAAACACAATGTATTGAAAAGAAAATCAGAAATCTCGTCGGTATGTTGTACCTTTATATAAACTTTGTGATGCTCTTCAACGTTCATATACCTGTGCAGTAAAACGAAAGATGGTACCAAGTACTATGGCAAAGCTATCGTCTCCATGGGCCCATAAACAAAACCGCGTCTATAAAGGTGACTTGGTTCAAAAATGTAGGAAAGGGTAAAAATATCAGCATCATGTGTTAAATAGTATGGAGAGCCGACGCAAGGGATAGAAGATTACTTGTAGACCTTTTGGATAGAAACGTTAAACTTATTACGCCTTATCTCAACTTGTTGGCATACAAGATCCGCAATCTTAGCTGGATGTTTCAAAGAATTCCTCCCGAAATTCAATCTGTTAGCGTGGTACGTCACCTGTCACCTATGAAATATATATAAAATAAGTACCATAAGCTAAATGCCATGGAGGAACCTACTACAAGCAGAGATCCGTCACCTCATCCGCATCTTGTATTTAAGAGTTAAGAAAATCAAAGTCTGTATTGATTTAGGTACAGGATAGCACTTTTTCGTTTCTTCTATGACACAAGCACAAAATATCAATAAAGCACAGGCAGGTATCGCCCTACGAACAAAAATTTGCCCCTCCCAGCTCCCCCCCAAAGATCTACTTACGCCCCTGCCTTCTTTTGGGAAGGTATATTAGATACTGTATGTAAATGTTATACCAGACAAGCTCTGTATAGCAACCGGAATTCTCAACAGCAGCAAACTAACATACCCCTGCACTCTGTGGGATAGACGCGATTAAGGCATATAAAGGATTAGATTCCACATGACGTTAGTGTTCAAATTATCCAAACTATTAATGGGAATGCTCTCGTACTGTGATATGACCAGAGTACAGAAAGTTTCGCTTTGATTATTAAACAGTTAGTAGTTTAATGGCAAGGTGGCCGGCTTCTATTTACCCAACCCTCAAAGTTTCCATTGATGCGGTATTTGTGCTTATAGTATATGTTCGTCGAATAGCTAAAAGTTACAGAAAATCTTAGTAAATCTGTGTTTTATATAGGAAAGTCGATATTTTGATGTCGTAATGTGAAATCAATTATCTGGGTACGAGATAGACAGTAGTTTTGTAAAGTGGAAATTTTACCACATTCCAAGTAAATATCCATATTCCTCATTTTAAGTTTAAGTCAAATATAGCAGTAAGAGATACACCAATACGCAACATAATTAAGTTCTTGTGATTATGTAGACATCGGCAGACTTACGGTAGTTTATCAAACTTCATGTTAATGTTAGGGATACTATTACATTACATCTGACCTAGGTGAAATGAGGATTTATTATTCCCGGCGACGAGACGGCGACGGTTCCTTTTGGCGTGTCTGAGAGTCCAAAGACGTCAAAAGTGACTTCTAAAACGCTATATTAGCAAGTCTGCCTTTTTAATATATTGAGGTATCTACCTTTTTTTGATTCAAAAACTCAATCGCAGACAATTCTTTCGGTTCCTAATGTGTTTGATAAACTTTCTGAAGTTGAAAATTTTATGAAAATTTACCTTAGCAAGGGTGAAAATGATAATAGGTTATTCATATAACGATTATAAAGCCTTGTTTTCATGGCGACAGTTCCTGCGATAGTTGCTGTTATGACAGCAACTATCACAAAAAATGTCACCGTGTAGACCACGTGATGGCTTATCACACTATATCGTTCGACGAGATAGTTGACAGTACTCTCACGATAGTTTTCGAACTATCGCTTCTACTATCATCGTGCATACAACACTGACAGCATGATAGTTTATTTGATATCTGTCTCTTGTTTGGGGCCAATTTCTGATGTTTTGTTTATGTTTTCCATAAAAGATGTCTGAACGATTTGATGTTTCAAAGTTTCAGAGGAATATTCAAGGTTTCCATGTTTATGGAAAAAATCGACAGACATCAACAATAGAGTTAAGAGGAATCATGCAGATGAAATTCTATTGCCAGTTTTCATGCGTACAAAATTGTAAAAACTTCTTGGGTCTTCTACTGCGACTTCCCTCATCAGTGTCTCGGAAGCTCCAGTGCATTTCATCTTTAGGTCAACTGTCTCACCCACCTCCTTATACATTTTTGAGCTTTTCGACGTTTGATTCTAACGATTTCACAATGATAGCAGCCACCGCGGAAACCATATCCGTTATATTGGTGTTTCGTACTAGTCTTGCTCTGTCAGTTCTGTGTTCTGTGCTTGCCACTATAACAATACCCTTTCAACGTGTAGACATTTGACTCTAATGACACGGCTATCATGAGACTACTTTCACGATAGTAACCATAACCGTTAAAATTAGGCTTAAATGTAAATACATAGGTGGGATCCACCACATGGGCTTTAAAACGTGATCTTAGCAACTCGGACGTTTTAATGTATTGATGTTTATAACGTTTTTATTCAAAAACTCAATTTCAGAAGCTTATTCCGATGACTAAAGTATTTTACATAATTTCAGAGGTTAAATATTTTACAAAAAATTTTAAAGTGTTCAAAATGTATAGTGTACAGAATACACCTCCATCTTTCCCCCAAAAAGAATGAATATAGGTATCCCCAAATATGGACAGTGAGCGAAACAATGCCTGTATGTTGGAACCCATCTATGTGTCTGCCTTTTAAAAACTTCGCTGATAACAATAATGTGAATAACATATATGATTTTCATCCTTGCTAGAATAACGCAGAAGATTGATGTGGCAGAATTGCTAATACCATGTTTTAGAAGTCATTATTGTCGCTTTTGGGACTTTTGGGCAGCCCAAAGTAACTGTCGCCAGGCATAGTGAATCCCCCATTTCATTTCACAAGTGACATTGTTTGATAACTATGTCAGGAAATAGTTTTTGTTTTTGAGAATCAACTTGGTAACTAACTAACGGGGATTCTGGAACCTTAACACAGAGTAGTGCATTCGACTTCTTGTCTTACGGGCGAATAAAAAGGCAAACAGACTGCACCTTTTCTTCTATCTATAACTATTATGCCACATTGTTCATTCATAACACAGACATCATCGTTATCCTGAGACAGTGATGTATTGCTTCTTATTTTAGATATATCAACATTGCAAATCCAACGCTCTGTGTTCTTCAAGATTTAATTTTACCGTTAGCTAAACAAGAAGATGATTCGCCAAAAAAAATGATGCATAACTGGCATCCAATTAATGCCATTTCACGTATCTTTATAATATATATAAAAATGAGTCCCTTTTTCCCTTGGTCACGGCATCACGTGAGAACGGCTTTACCAATTTCATCCATCTTTTTTTTATAAGTTTGCCATTACTTCGTAGAAGGTTGTTACGGGAAGAAATCTAAGGAAAATTATACGGAACTTTAGAAAATTTGAAAAAATCCGAGAAAACTTGACAACTACGAAGGTTGTGTAGTGTTAGTGATTTGTTTGTTATTGTTGTCATGTATGACGTTGCTGTCAAAAATACCGGTTAGGTGTTAGATGTTTAAACGTCAATTGTGCGTCGTATATTAATGACAAATGCGTATACAGAGTGTTACTTATTGATAGACCGTAATTTCAAAGGCATATTTATGACTCAAATTCAAATAAAAAAAGCTCATACAGGGTGTCAAAATGCTTCATTTTCAAGATACAGGGTGTCAAAATGTTTTCTTTTATTTTCGTTTTTTCTCAATTCTTTCGCAATAAAATGGCACAACGATATAAAATTACGTATCAGGGGTTTTTTAAGGTGAAAAATCCAAATTCAAACATCGTTTTGCTATCATGAATAGAGGACGCCACCCAAGGAACATTGAATGGATTTAAATTATCAAACCATTTTTCCGGTTTGCTGCGTCAATGATCAAAAAAATCCTCAATATGTTTTACATGAAAAAGGTATGATTTGTTTGAGTCTCTAGAGGTAACTGTTTTCGAGATAATCTTCATTGAAATTTTCAATGCGACTGAATTGTAAATTGCGATCAAAAGAATCATCAGTATTTCCGCATGAATCAATATCAGGCTTAGGCTCATAGTTTTAAATACCATTTACGAAGTATTCTCAAATTTCAACACTAGGGACTTAAAGTATACCTTTTTTTCGTAACACATATTGGGGAAACGATGTTTTTAATATTCAGGTTGATGCTCTAAAACGGAAAAAAGTTTCCTTAATTTAAAAGAGTTCGATGTGCCGTAGGTGACGCCTCGATTCATGCTAGCAAAACCGTGGTTGAATTCCCAATACATAATTTTAGATACGTTGTGCCATTTTATTGCGGGATAATTGAGATAAAACCAAAATAAAAGGAAACATTGACACCCTGTATCTTGAAAATTGAGCGTATTGAGGCTTCATGTCCCTATTTGAATGTCCATAATAATGTGAAGTCACCCTGAATGAACAATGGATCGACATGTAGCTTGAAGATTCTGGATTTCAAGATACATGGTGTGAAAGATTGGAAATGAAATTGTTTTTTCATCAATGACTTAAACATTAATGAGCAGTTTTTTTAATCTGTAGTCTTTCACTGCATTAAGAATCTAAGTCACCACTGACCAGAAGATAGTTATCCTTTCCAGTGGCGTATTGGGGGTCGGAGGGCAGTCCCACGAGAATATTAGCAAAAAGATGTACGGATCCAACTTTAAAAAAATTAAATGCTGCTTTTCAGATTAAACAGATAAAAATACCTTTTCTTTTCGTTTAATGTCGCTTCGTATCTCACTTTGTTTTGGAACAAATAAATAAAAACCACTTCATTTCATAGCTCCACTTTTTCGACGGGCTATGAAGTAGTTTTTATTTTTTTCCTCCAAAACAAAGTGGGATACGAAGAGACATCAAAAGACAGAAAAGTTGGATTTTCATCTGTGTCATCTGAAAAACAATATTTTTTTTAAGGTCAGTGGCATACATTCTATATTTTCCAAAATTTGACACCATTTATCTTAAAGACCAGACTTTAGGCACATGTTTAAGTGGACTTTTCTACTTGAATTTGGGTCGGAAATACGTTCAGAGAAAAAACGTAAAATTGATTAAAAATACAGGGGAATACAAGAGCGAAGACGTCTTGATTCCACACATCCCTATGATTTCAAGCAACATGCCATTCGACTTTAAGCGGTTGCAATTTTCAGTGCGGCTTGCATTTGCATGACGATAACTAAATAGCAAGGACAGTCGTTGAACATTTGTGGGATCAATCTTGATAATGCATGTTTTCCACATGATCATGTAGCCTGCTCCGTGTTGACAAAATCATCATTATTTATTTATGGGCCCGAAAATGAAACAAAAAATGTTGGATATCAAAAAGTATTTCAATGATCGCTATGCTCTTCAGATAGGTAATTATTATTTATTGCAGATTTAAGTTCAATTTCAATATTCATAGCTAAGGCAGGACAGCATCTGTCGGGTCAGCTAGTATGTTGTTATTGATGAGCTAGTAAAGCGCGATGGAACGGAGAGACATTTGCTAGTTATATCTCCAGACTGAGCCTAGAAGTATAGGGACCAAACTCCAAAAGTGTGTTGTTCATGTGAATATAAGACGAGTACATAGAGGTCAAACGTTGATATGAGATTTGATGTTTTCGCCTCAATTGACCCATTTCTTCATAAGTCTGCACTTAGTTGGAGTTATCTTTTATTATTTTTTTAGGCACCAAATGAAAATAAGCAGACATTCAGCCTTTTTTGGAAGCCGCCAGAGTTATACGGCATCTGAAAGAGGCAGGTAAATAATGAGAACGAGCTCGTGTGTACTGCTTCACAACAAACGCGGAGATAATATCCGGACCAGCAGCTTCAAAGTGCCTAGTGACTTTCTTTGCAAGTTTAATTTCACTCATATTGGAAGATCCCTCGGTAAAGCTGGCACCTGAATGTTGGAAGTAACATTTATTTTGAGCACAGATCTTGGCAGATGCTTTGGCTCTATCCTTGGAGGCTGCAGTATTTTTTTTACTAGTCAGCTATATTACAAGACTAGTTAAGCCAACTATTGCAGAGTGGTTTGGATGCTTTGGTCATGTGGAAGTGTGGTTGATCTGACAATAACTATGAGGATAGAAAGATATGAAAATATCCAAGATCTATTAAAAAGTTAGAAACTAAAATAAATTTGACAGGGGACTTTTAAAAATCGTGTCAGTGGCGGCGCAGCAATAATAAAAAAACTAAAATATCACAAACTTCGTTTTCAGGCAATTTGGCGGTTCCTGATCATTTCGTTTCATCCAGTTGAAGCTCGCAGAATGAAAATTGTGTCACTCTAGTTCTCATGGAGAGATTTAAGAAACTATTCACTATAGTTTTTGCGTTGGATGTATTTTTAGGGCAAGCGGGCGATGATTTGATTGCAAGAGGATCTTAGCCTATAGCTTCATGCAAAGGAAAAATAATAAAATGATCTCACCATTATGTGTGGGAAGTACAGAGTCAATCAACTCGACTCCATTTTTCTATTATTGCTGAGCCACTCTTGACACGATTTCTAAGAACCATACGCAATTTCGATCCTTGACACGGTAAAAATCCTGTGCCGAAATTTCATTAAAATCAATTTCAGGTTACACAATACAGAATGGTCTAAAGCAGTACTCGTATATATGCATTAGAAAATTCTAAGTCCCTTGTTTCTTAAATAGGCAGGGCAGTGTTACGAAAAAAGGGTATTATGCCGCTAGGTCCTTCTTTCACATGTCAATGGACGGCCTACTATGAATATAACATATTTTTGGGGTTTAGAACCTCCCACCCCCGACCATCTCAATTTCACCCCCACCCAAAAAAGTAGACAATGATCAGGAACCCCTTAAACACCTAATCACGCAGTTTGAGCTGTTTTATTATATTCTCAGCGTTTTACTGTTGCCGAGCCGCCAGTAAAAACCATACGCGTTTTTAATCCTCGCCACAGTAATAATACTGTAGTGAAGTTTAATTTAAATCAACTTCATGAATTCCATGCTACTCAATAAAGAACGATCTAAAGCAACATTCGTATGTGTACATTCGAAAATTGTAAGCCGCTTGGTTTCTGTAGTAGGCAAGGCAATGTTTGGAAGAACCTCAAAAAGGGTATTATGCCGCTAGGTCTTTCTTTCACAGTTCAATGGACAGCCTATTATACATACAACAAATTTTTCAGTTCTACAACCCCCCACCCCCCAACCACCCCAATTTCACCCTCACCCAAAAAAAAGTAGAAAATGATCAGGGACCTCTAAAACACCTAAAAACGAAGTTTGAGGAATATCTACATTTTTTGTTTTTTTATAATCGTTCCGCCGCTTATGCACCGATTTTCAAGGCTAGAAAAACGCGCACGACAGACAGGCAGACCGACGGAAATGAATGACGTCGATTTTCGTCATGTAGACGTTATAAAACATTATAAAACGCCCAAAAAGCGTATTATCTCAAAATTGGACATTTTCGCGATCACAATATTCCCCTCACCTATCGGTGTGGCAAGTAAAAAGGGCCGAGGGAAAATATTTTTTGTAACTACACCTTTTCCAGCTGTAGTTTCTGAAGCGTTAAGTGATCATTCAAAACGGTTAAGTTAATTTTCCAACTTGTCATTTGTAATTTCAAACCGAAGGGTGTAATTTACAATTGACGAGTTGGAAAATTAACTTGACCGTTTTGAATTATCACTTGACGCCTTACAGCTGGAAAAGGTGTAGAGGGGTCGTGTCGTGACAAATGTTGCAAACCACTGCTCTAAAGCAGTGCACCTTTGCCACAAATATTCTCGCAGGTGCACGGAAAGTGATAGACCTGAACCCAGCTATATCAGGGCATTCATCAATGTAATGATGGTCATATGAGTGTCGCATGAATGACCTATATACCCGGTGGAAGTGTCGAAAATTGCTACCGTCCGGTTGCGGGGTGGGTCCTAGCGCGAAAGGGGGGGCAGGGAGAGGGGGCGGCGCAGGCGCCCCCCCGCAGGATGGGGTGTGGCGGCCGGCGTCGGCGGCAACGCGACGCGTCGCGACGCTGTTATCTCATCAGTCGGCTGTGCGGCGTGTTCCCACCGACACCCTGAACACACCACCCTCTGTTCCATCCAACTCCACCAGACAACCACCAGCAGCGTGTAGTGTACGACATTTGGCGATCCGTCGGGCGATCATATCGGCGCTGTAAGTTGCTACGTGTAGATTTAGTGGTTTAGTAGAAGCTTTTAGGGTAGTAGGTTGCAGTAGTGTGTGAGTATTTCCAATATGTTTATCAATCCTATTCACCAACAGGATGGTCCACGTATGTGATAAATGCAAGACACTGGTGCACTCAAGCTTTATTTATTTATTTGTAAGAAATAGTCCGGAAAAATCTTATATCTTAAATCTTGGGGATCTCGACAGCAACATCGGATCAACAAGTGAACAGTCTGCCGTTATTTAATTTTTTTTGACCGAGAAAGGCTTCTGTAGCCGGTTTTTCCGCTCTAAGTCTGGGAAAATCCAATCCGATATGTTTATCAGTCATATTTACTAAGCAGGGGTTTCCACGTATATTATAAATTCGATTCAAAATGTTGATGCACTAGTGATCTATTTATTTATAATAAATAATCCTGACATGCAAAAGAGCCTCGGCGGTATCTAATGCCGCTTACACATCTGAGCAAACGAACCGAATGAGCACTACGCGTCGAATGAGCATTCGTAAGGGTAATTTTCGATTGTCCCGCACAGAACCACATGAGCATGCATTCGAAGGCGCTCCATCAGTTCGACGAATGATTTTATTGACCGCGATGGAAAATTTGGGTAGTAGTAGTAGTACTAGTAGTTATATTTATTAAAATAAATACAAGGCAGTAACAAAGAAAAGATTAAAATAAACATCAGGAATCCACTGAAGCTGTGCTTGTGCGTGGATTTTGATAACAAAGTTATGTCTTAAATCTAAGATAAGTTTATGCTAATTAATTAATTAGGGAAATATAAGACAAGTTATAAATCTAAATAGAGAAACGATACAAAAACAAAAAAAATCACAATATTCGTTACCTCTGGTCATTGCAAGTTATTTTTTAGATCAATTAATTCTGATGCAAACGTTCTGGGTTTATCTAATAACCATCTTTGTAAGTTCTTCTTAAATACATCTCTAGATTTAATACTTTTAATTTCATCTAAGTACAGGGTACAGGGTACAGTGGAAATTGATTTCTCATTTCTGCTTATTGCAACTAAGGATAAGAAATCCAGAAGATTTTTGCAATTTCCTGCCAGGCATTCTCCTTTTACTTCCCACACCGATAGGTATGGGGGGAGTATTGTCATCGCGAAAATTTTCGATTTTGTGATAATACACTTTTTGGGCGTACATAACGAAAATCCACGTCACTCATTTCCCTCTGTCTGTCGCTCTGTCAGTCGGTCTGTCTGTCGGTCTGTCTGTCGGTCTGTCTGTCGGTCTGTCTGTCGGTCTGTCTGTCGGTCTGTCTTTCGGTCTGTCTGTCGGTCTGTCTGTCGGTCTGTCTGTCGGTCTGTCTGTCGGTCTGTCTGTCGGTCTGTTTGTCGGTCTGTCTGTCGGTCTGTCTGTCGGTCTGTTTGTCGATCTGTCTGTCGGTCTGTCTGTCGGTCTTTCTGTCGGTCTGTCTGTCGGTCTGTCTGTCGGTCTGTCTGTCGGTCTGTCTGTCGGTCTGTCTGTCGGTCTGTCTGTCGGTCTGTCTGTCGGTCTGTCTATCGGTCTGTCTATCGATCTGTATGTCTGTCTGTTGGCGTTCTTCTAGCCTCCTAATCTCAATAACCCCTGCATTGATTTTGATGAAATTTGGGTAGCGATATGGTGTGGGGTCGTAGTAGGTTATGTTGCTAAAATTTTGGAAATCGGTGCATGGGCGGCGGAGTAACTAACAAAAAACGAAAAATTCCAAATATTTGTACTCTTATATTGTGAAAGCAATAAAAGAAGAAATGACCAAGCAGTGTAACTTCAGAGAACGTATTTGCCATATATATCCATATTCAATATTTTAAAAGAAAACAAATCCACAGGATGCTTGTCAGTCGCTCGTATTCGCTTGAAAAAGACAAACCCGTTTGAACTTCTAGAGAGAAGCAGTGATTCGCGCGACTAATTCGCTTCGACTGTAACCACCTACAGTTGTTTCTGTGTGTTTGTTTCCTTCGCGCGAGTCCGAGGCGTTATCTACGTTTGGTCAGCAGATCAAGCAGTCGTACTGAATCCTGGGTCTGACGACTGCCATATAGAGCCAATTTAGCACATTAGGATCGAGCCTTCATCTCCTACCATGAAGCTGCCAAATGGAAGTTATTGACTTTTTGTAAAAATGATCAACATGCACTCGCCAGCTAATTAACTTCTTGAGTTAAGATCGGTGCCTGTATTGGCAACATTTGTTTTTCACTACCTGGACTTTGGTCAATGGTGGTGGGTTTAAACGTACAGTCATGCTTACCTGTAAATGGTTTGAATTTTGCGTTCAATCATCATGGTAGCCCTACCAGTACATGCGCTCACGTTAGTTGATTACTTCAGTGATACCAACTTGGAACGTCAGCGAGATTCATGCCTGTCTAGCAGCCGGTAGTACTAACTTTATCTTTCCTGGAATGATGATATCATGGGAATCAGTGCTTTGTGATTCAATTCAAGTCTTCTTTTCTGGCCAACATTGAGATAGGAGTTCCTGCTTTCATTTAAGACAGGACAGTCGAAGATAACACGCTTAGCTGTTTCCTGTGCCTCACCGCACTTCTTGCATAATGGGTTCGCCATTTCAATTCCCAGGTTTTGCATGTGTGCGCTAAACGTCCAGTGGCTAGTGATAAATCCAACCACCCTTCGTATTTCCTTCCCACGATAACGCTTTTTGGGTTGGGTGTTTTATGATGTCTACATAACGCAAATCCATGTCACTCATTTCCGTCGGTCTGTCTGTCTGCCGATCTGTCTGTCTGTGCGCGTTTTTCTAGCCTTGTAATCTCAGTAACCGCTGCATGGATTGTAACGTTCCTATAATTTTGGAAATCCGTGCATGGGCGGCGGACTAGTTAGCAAAAAACAAAAAAAATAAATATTCCTCAAACTTCGTTCTTAGGCCTTTTAGGGGTTCCTGGTCATTTTTTACTTTTTTTTTTTGTAGAACTGAACAATTTGTTGTATTCATAATAGGCTGTCCACTAACCTGTGAAAGAAAGACCTAGCGTCATAGTACACTTATTTAGGACCATTCGAACATTGCCTTGCCTATAACAGAAACCAAACGACTTAGAATTTTCTGATGTATACAGGGTTATTCACGTTATCCGACACGGAGCATTATGGCTGACGTAACTAATGAAAATGAAAATAATAATTTCGGATGGATAGGGACCCATTAAGGTTACATTTTAAAAATATTTTCATGTTATACATGGTGTCCCCAAAACACGAAACGTATCAAAGTTATGTCTCTTAAATTGAACACCCCATATATTATTGCATATTCGGATTCCTTAGTAAATTCTAGTGTGACTTTATGTATCATACATGGGGTCTAAAGCTAACCGTTTAGGTGTAAATCACCATTTTCGGTATAAGTAGATGTCAGAAAAAAATTGAATATCGCAGAGATTATAAAATTTGGAAGGCTGTGACTTTGCCGTATTACTAAGCATAAAATGCGTCAGCTTTGATGGGACTGTCAAATTTAAATTACTTTATGCTTGGAGAAATCAATCGATTAATCAAGGAAACTTCGATCAGAGATAACTTGATTTTTTCAAATGGGAATGCCTTATATCATTAGGTTATAAAATTCTACATTTAACCGTATGAAAGATTCGGCATTCCCATTTGAAAACATCAAGTTATCTCTATCAAATTTGACCGTCTAACCTAGGCCGACGCATTTCATGCTTAGTAATACGGCAAAGTCACAGCTTACAGATTACAAAACTTAGAAAGCTTTACATCGTTCTGTATTGTGTAACTTGAAATTGATTTTAATGTAATTTCGACACAATATTATTACCATGTCGAGGATGAAAAATGTGCATGTTTTTTTAAAATTGTGTCAGTGGCGGCTCAGCAATAATAAAAAGACCAAAAATATAAAAACAGCTCAAACTTCATTTTTAGGCAACTTGGGGGTTCCTGATCTTTTCATTTCATCCAGCTGAAGCTTGCAGAATAAAAAGTGTGTCGTTCTACTTAGTTCCTACGGAGGAAGATGCAAGAAACTATTTACTAGAGTTTTTATGTTGGATTGTTTTAGAGGGCAGGCGGGCGATGATTTGGTTGCTTCATGCAATAAGAAAATAATAAAATGACATCACCGTTATGTATGGGAAGTATTGAGTCAATCAACTTGACTCCATTTTTTTAATGTAACTCAACATATATTCAGCCACACTGTGGCATAGACCTCTGACGGTTAAGAATGTTCTTCACCGTTAATACTGCAGCCTTATGGCTTATAGTGCTATAGCTCCTATTTTTTATGCACCTACTCCAGCACTGTAGAACCCTACATTAGCTTGTGCAGTTTTCCTACTGGCCCATTGTGCATCCTTCCAGGAAGCTTTTTCCTCAGATCATCATCCATCCTGCCATTTTTAGGAAGGTTGACATGTTGTTTAGGGAGATCTCCCTTATGTGGGCAGGCGTAGGCCAAGACTCGCCGAACGCGCAGTCTCTAATAGAAGATAACTCTGGGTACTCTCATATGATCTGTTGCAAAGTTTCGTCTTCGCTCGCACAATCTACATATCGGTGTGTCACTTAAATCCATAATGTGCAGGTGTTTCCTGAGTTGACAATGGCCAGTCAGGAATCCTACAATGAGGCTTAGGTTTGACCTGATCATCGCCAAGTACCTCTTGGATATTGTCATGCCAAAGCTTGCAAGGGTCTTTTTGGCAAATCGGCGTCCTTGTAGTACTTCCCACCGTCTTACCATTTGGGTATGGGAGTGTTCCTGGCTATTTGCGCAATTGTGGTTGCCATTCCAGGAAGGTCACATAGTCCCAAAATTCTTTGGTCAGCAGCTTTTCTGGCTAGACTGTCCGCTATCCGGTTGCCTTTGTTGTTGCTATGCTCTTTAAACCACCTCATGACAATACTGTCTTTGTCTGAATCTGCATGGGCTAATAATTGGTGGAATTCCATTGCTAGCCCTGATGTGGTGCAAGGTATTTTCAGGGTTAGAACTGCTTGTCTGCTGTCGGTGCAGGTTATTAAGGTCTTACTGGATTAATCTCTTCTAGTTAGTTATTTAGCAGCTATCGATATGCCAGCCAGTTCCGTTTGAACGACACTGACATTTTTACCCCTTGCCCACTTTTTTCTTAGGTTTAGAGACCTGGAGTACACACCACATTCAGGCCCTTTCCTTGTTTTGGAACCATCTGTGTATATGCAATTTGCATTTGTCACATTTGGCTCAGCATTCTGTTTAATTACTACTTTGTAGGGTCTCTTGAAAACAAATGTCGGTTCAATTGAGTCGACGGTTGCTTGTAGTGCATCTAGCGCTTTCCGCCATACCGGCTACCTCAATCGTCCCATACCTACATCGGGATTAATACCAACCGTGCAAAGTCGTAGCACTGACAGTAACGCAACCTCTTTGATGCAAGTATTTAGAAAGGTCATACGGGTCATACCAATTATTACTTCCATGGCAGCAGTTGGTGTTGTTCTCATGGCTGTTACTGAGTTAAAATCTATTGGCTCTAGCCTAAGTTTCCCAAAGTGTTGTTGTATGTTGTGATCCAGCACTTTGTACCCACAAAGCACATGGAAGGTTGCCTCTGTCCCTCTGCCACATAAACGAGGTCTCCATCTCATAGCCCCATAATCTTCAGGTGTTCCTTCAGGCCACAATGTCCTGTAAGGAGACCAGACAGGCTCCTTTATATTTCTCTTATAACTAATACCCCAGTGTCTATTCCTATTTTACCCTAAACAATTTAATAGGCAACAGGAAATCTGTATTGCTGTTTTTTAAATAATTGGTATGCAGAACAAATTAGCGTAAAAATCATAGCATGGCTTCAACCAGAAACAACGGGAATAAAAAACAATAACCGCAAATGAGGTCAATTTCGAATGTAAATGTAATCTAAACATGTAGCAATTTAAAATTAAAATGATTGTTCTGGAGTCGAGCAACAAATTTCGTTTTTATCCATGTACACACGTTCCAAAAATGCGGAATGATCGTGTAGTTAGCCCCAGGATAATCGTTTTGTTTTTGCTTTAGCCACTTTTATGTGACTTGTTTGCACACCACTAGATTGTAACATCGCCATACATCATTACGGCGAGCTAGAAAAACTCTCTAAGCAGTTTTCTGGCAGTCGCAGTATGCTGATCGCTATAAACTGAAAGCTTGTTTTGGAAGTATTCTTTGAACTTCATATCGACTTTACATTGTTAATCGCAGAAAGATATATTTGGTACATAGTGTCGTAAAATCGTTGTATTCCATCTTTTGAACTTCAATTGTACGAATTGGCGATATCAAAATGATTTTGGAGTTTACAAATATAATAGAAGAACAAAAAAAGAAAAATACTATACATACAAATACATACATGCATACATACAAATACATTACTAGCTTCTCCATCAATATATTTTAAACATTCATTGAATCAATCTTTGACGATTATCATTTTGATGTGCATAGCGATCATTGAAAAAATAGCACTGCAGGTTTGCGGGTTTCCTCTTTATGATATATCGTGTAGTATAGAACTCCAGCTGTCGCTTTCTATTGTAGTTTTTATTTTCGCTGTCGACAGTTCAGTTTGATTCTTTGGCTACGTTCAGCATATTTAGTTACATTTTAAGCTAAAGAGGTGGACGCCATGGCATCTTTCAATAACGTCAAGAAAATTACTTGAACAACTTTAACGAGTAAAATATTTCCTCCAAAAACAGTTATAATTATGGGAGCTGAGTATGAGAAGAGAGTCAGTTTGAAAAACTTATATAGAATTGTTATGTGTAAAGAAAGTGACTTTCAGTAGGGTATATAATAAGACTTAGAATTGCATGAATTGTTCACAGGCATGGTACGATATTATATCATACAACAAACTTTGCAGGTGAATAAAACCAACCAACCAACCAATAGCCCAGCGAAATTAGGGTAACAAGGGAAATCTGTTTTCTTTACCATTTAGATCCGCTTAATATATGTATTTCTAATAAGCTGTGGATTATTCTGGCATATTCCTACCAATTACAATTCACATAACCACAAAAATTAGATACACCTCTTTTGCCCTACTTGCCAATTTATCAAGAAAAGCGCATGTTTTTATAGAATTTGATACCGTCAAATTTGCAGAAACTGAATGGTGACCATCGGTTTGATCCGATAATACGGAGTACCATCAACATGTACACAGAAAAAAATGTTGTTGCTTGTAGATGCTTTTCTGTTACTTCATACGCAGGGTGTTTCCTGATTGAACGTCAATATTTATGGGGGCGATTTTTGGGTCAATTTTGCTTACATGGTGGTAAAGTTTTCAAAAATAAATAATTTATTATTAATATTCACGATACCGCTTCAGATATTTTAATGAAATTCGTCATACGTGTAGTTTGAATCAAGAGGCATTTTTAATGTATCACTTATTCTTAAATTTCTACCAGTGGAGTTGGTACGTAATTTGACCTGCTTATTTTCGCAGACATTGGTGGTACGCCGCTGATTTCTCCTAAAATAAAGATTATTTTTGAAATCCCCACTCATTTCTAGCCAATTTTGAACACTTGATTTCAAATCTGCTCATAATTGAATACAGATTTAAAGAGTACACTTCAGAGTTTTCGTGTTTCGCATTTTAAAAATTTTTCAATACAACATTGAAAAAATTACATAAGTAAGAAAGAATCATTACTTATCGTAGTAGGAGTAGGCTATAGTCATATTTTTGCGATTAGGACACTAGAAGCGGCGTGATTCTGAATTCTGTTGTCAAGACGGTTGTCATTATTTTGTTTGTGAGTTCATCAGTCTTTGAATGCAGTGCTTCGCGATTCATTAATTTGTTGTTATACGAGCAGTGTTATTTTGAAAAATAACGGTCGAGTTTACTAAAGAGGAGTTGGCAGATATGCATTACATGGCAGGTTTGACTGATGGCAGATCGCCGGAAGCAAGGCGCTTGTATCAAGAGCGGTTTCCTAATAGAGTCATGCCAGATAGGTGAACATTTGCAAATGTACATAGAAGGTTGACTGAAACAGGTACTTTGAAGATGATGAATCTTCAGATTTTCTGTGTGTATAGAAGATTCTATAAATATAGTTCACAGCACACAGCGTCCACGCTGATGGCGGGTAGACCATTTTGCAAAAATAGTCCTTTCAATTTTGTATTTATTGAAATATTGCAGCATTATTCTGTTAAAAGCTTAGTATCCTCGATATATCTGACTCGATTTCTCTGGCAATAAATTTGAATTTGCGCCTCTATAAACTTCCTACCCATTTTCTTGTCTACTTCGTTTTTGTTTGTGATTTCAATTATAGTACTTACGACACTGACAGACAGTTTATAGATGAACCACCAATCGATCTACTTTTGCTTTAGGAATACGTACTAACTCATCAGCAAATGTGTTTCATTTTAATAAAATACCATCATAAAGTGGCCCTAAGATCTTTGTGGCCAAAAACGTGATATTCTGCGACCGCAAGTAAATCCGTTAAGGTCAACTTTTGTGGCAGTTGTCTTTTAATTATTTTATGGTGCTTTGTCTGTGCGTGGTCAGAAATTATGGAATCGCCTGTCTCTGCTAGGTGGGTTTCGAGGAGATAGTTTATGACTATTACCTTTTAATGATCTATCTATGGGGTCATTGTGATCTCTAGTCATAGCACAGCGAATGATTGGACACAACTTCTACAAAATATAGATTTGGAACCAATCAGAACAGGTTACATACAATATCATATCAGCTCGAAGAACATAAGTAATCAGGTGTTAAACATGTTCGATATTTCATATAAAGCAAGTGTATGTAAATTAGAATATGGTGGGACTTATTCTTAGGTTCTTAAGTTTGCATAGATGGTTAAAGTCACAAATAGGCTTTTGCTTTTTAGTTACCATACTGAATTGCAGCACATTGCGACGACGACCTGAGGACGCTGCAATTCCCAATGAGAAAGTTTCCATTTTTTCAAATTTTAGTTAATCAGATAGTCCTAAAGAGTTAGAGAACAACGGCGAAAAAATTTTGTAATTATCTCCATTAATAGAAAAGTTATAGTCATTCAAAGTTTGAATTGCCGTATCCTGCGCGCGAAGCCGCTGTGACGTCACACGTCACACGACACAGCGCAAGCCTGTGTATGTCCTGTCGAGGATGCTGCTCCCGCAAGCCACCGCGCCGCCGCCGGCCTCCTCGTTCATGTTCCTTGTTTTCAGTAGGTAGGCTACGCCGACGGTGACAAAACGATACACTGCAGTTTATTGGTACTCGTATTATTAGAATATGTCTAGCAGACCGAGAAAAACCACCATAAAAACACCAAACAAATATTTCAATGGATAGCCTATTATGAATACAAAAAATTGAGTTTTATGTTTTTTGTAATACTGTGTGAAAATTTAATTGAAATCAATCCTATAGTTTCCTAGTTACACCATACAGAATGATCAGAAGCAATACTCTCGCATGTATACATCAGAAAATTCTAAGTCGACGATCCGTAATAGCCAAGGTGATGTTCGGATGCACCTAAAAAAGTGTATTATGACGCTAGGCCTTTCTTTCACAGGTTATTGGACGGCCTGTTATGAATACAATCATTTTTTAGCTTTTCAACACCCATCCCCCAACCAACCCAATATCACTCCCATCCAAAAAAGTAGAAAATGATCAGGAACGTCTAAAACGCCTAAAAAAGTTTGAGGAATATCTAAAATTTTTGGTTTTTTGCTAATTACTCCACCGCCAATGCACCGATTTTCAAACTTATAAGAACTACTACTACCGCACAGCATATCGCTACCAAATTTCATAACAATCCATGCAGCGGTTAGTTTTTTACCTGGCTGGAAAAACGCGTACAGACAGACCGACGGAAATGAGTTGTGTGGATTTTCGTTATGTAGACATCATAAAGCACCCAAAAAGCGTATTATCTCAAAATCGAAAATTTTCACGATCACAATACTCATACACAATACTATCGGTATGAGAAGTAAAAGTCCATAATCATGTCATCCACTTTAGGAAGATTACTAGAATCGCCACGAACGTAACCTTCCTCCATACTTCAAAAATATACTGGCGTCTGCCCGTTACAACAAACACCTTCGCCGTTCCACTCAAGTCTAATGTCGCATAGTGTACAGCGCAGCGTATGCATAGCGGAGTCCCGGCTCCCGACTGCGGCTGTCGCGAACGATTAACAACGTGTGACTTGTGACGTCATACAGATTTGCACCTCCGCGGTTGCTTTACCCAAATATAAAATTGAATAACTCCGCCGTTTTTTGGAATATTCAGATGATTTTTTCGACGTTCATCAAGTGAAGAAATAGACTATGAGATAATAATGAATTTTCCAAATTTTATTTTTTTGGAAACTTCTCCATTGAATGAACTATACAGGATGAGAGAAGTTTAACGCCTCAGACTCTTGTGACCAAAAAAATAACTATGTGAGAATATATCAATCGTGTTATGGATAAATGGATAGAGCGGAGAGGACCTATAGAATGGCCTGCTAGATCCCATGTTTAGACACAATTCGATTTTTTTCTATGGGGATATTTAAACTCTATAGTCTCAGTCTAAAAGTTTGAATGACCTTCGTTGACGCATCATAGAAAACTGCCATGATGTCCTACAGGTTTATCTTTAGTAACTAAGCTCTTTATGTGACGTACCAATAATGTGTACACATTTACTGGTGAATACATTTTTATTACTATTCTTCAGATCTCTCCAACTATCTTCTGTATCCGAACATGAAGTATCATTCAGGTCGAATAAAGAGGTTATCATTGAAGAAAGAGTATGACGGACTTGAAACTTGTTATTTGGATATGATGATCATGTTCTTGCAAACGTGTTTACGGTGTATGGCCTGTATGATAGACAGATGTATCCACTTCAGGTTACTCCTACAGATTTCTAATTACGCTTTACATGTGTATGAGGGTCTAACGAACGAATGAACGAATGCATAATCAAACACCCGTGTTTATCAAAATGTAGGCGAACACAAAGTACGGATTACGTGTGTTTGCGTTTGTGTGTGCGTATATCGTTTCATCGGACCAGCCGTACTAAGGACAATACAAACACACTGAACTATGATTTTGTTACGAATGTGTTAAACGTTTATGGTAGACAGTGCAGATGATCACGTCTGCAGTGTATGTTTAATACTTGAGTGTATCTACTATTTTGCTACGCAGTTTTCAAGTTGAAAGTTGCATAGCGAAGCATCATTCCTAAAAACATACTATAAAACATACCATAATAATCAAGGACGGTTTTTTAGCGGTTGCCCAATATGGAATTACCTCCAAAATATTTTAGCAAAATAAAACTAAAGGCAAATAGAGGAGCTTATTTTGGCTTTACAAGTGCCAGACACAAATATATGTGCAGTTGTCTGCCTTTCAGCCTTTCAAAATTCCCACAGCTTAGGTTTTCTCTCACAAATGATTTATTTCAAGACAATATGTTGTTTGGAGTTTTATAATGTCGTCACGAAAATCTTCGTCACTGATCTTTGCAGATCTGTCTGACTGTTTCTCAGTCTGTCTGTCCATTGCCATTTCTCTAGCAGCGTAATTTGAGTAACTACCTCACCGATTTTGATAAAACTTGGGGTGTGATATGATGTGGGATCATAATCGGTACGTAACAATCCTCAGAATCGCTCCAATCTTCGTTTTCCGGAGTTTTTCTCCATTTGCGGGAAGAGGTGAAATTTGAGGAGTGAGGCTGAGTGAAAACGAACTCAAAAATTGTATGTATTCGCTTAACACCTATTGTCTTAAATGTCTTTGGATATATTTAATATCCCTGTTGATCCTATAACCTGTAAGTCGGAAACTTCTAGCTTAACTGTAATGAAATTTGCCGCCGCATCGCCACTGCGATGAAGATCAAAAAATAGGTGTCGAAAATCGTGCCACTGGCAGAATATTAAGTACTAAACCTCTTAAACTTTTGTTTTAGATTACCATGATCACATTTTTAACGTTTTAAGGGCGTCAATTGGAGAGCGGTGTTGTGAGTAATGGTGGTGGAATATAATAATTAATACTTATATGACCCAAATGTAAAAAGTACATTGCTTCGGCAGATTATATCTGTAGTCAATAATAATAGATAGCGTAAATAAACGCTCCGCTTTGGTCTTTAGATACTTTAGAAATCCATGATTAAAGTCATCTTTTCAGCATAATATTGTTACGCTATCGTCACAGAAGAAAAACTATAGCTAAGTAGCGCCATATGGTCTGAATAGGAAAGATATGTGTTAGGCTCAACCATCGTATTCTATAAACAAATAAGTGGATTCATACAGATGCATTCTATAAATAAAGAATGATGTCAAATAGTCTGATGTATGAGAAGTAAAACTGAAATGGTGTTTTGATTCTTCTTCAAACTTCCTTCACTCCTAATAAGTATACGTAGCTATGTTACAACTTTTCTACTATGGATGGACACAACAATTACAATTCAATCTAATCTACGAAATAGTTTCTAGATAACTTAACCATAGGTGTATGCTCTGAATATACTGTGACTCTACAAATATACAGAGGGTTGGTGTTCATTTGAAAACCTCCCGCCACGGATTAATCAAAAACTACTTTAAAAAAACGCCGAGACACCTCAAAAGATTTGTCAAGGGAGACAGGTTTTTTTTACCAAAAATTACGCCACTCTCTTGTACCTTCTGCCCCCAGGGCCATCCCATTAAAAATTTTAAATGGTGGGGTATCGAGTAATAGCTTGTTTCAAATGTATGTCGAAGTGCTTATTTTGACGTTATTTTTTTTAAATCGGTTGATTCGTTTTGATAATTTTATTCAATAGGCGTTACTATTATTGCTTTCTAGAAAATAAACCTTAATGTATCTTAATTTGTTCAGAAAACGAAAACCGCACAAAAGTATCACTTTAATTGCAATAAGTGTTATAAATGTTGCCCGTTATTGGCCAAGAAATAATATAGGCGATGTTCAAATTCCTAACAGATAGCTGCAAAAACTTGTTGCGAGATAACATGGCAGCTTTTGATGATGCGATGACGAAGGTCATCCAAACTGTCAGGTTGAGAACCAAACACAATAGATTTTAAATGGACCCCATAGAAAAAATCGAATCGCGTTAAATCAGGAGATCTAGCAGGCCATTCTATAGGCACTCTTCACCCTATCCATTTATCTGGAAAAGCGTCGGCGTCGTTTAGGCATTGCCGAACCGGAAGAACATAGTGCGGCGGAGTACTGTATTGCTGGAAATAGATTTGAGCCTCACGAAGTATAGCATTTCCATCCTCCTCGATTTTGTTTTCAATGGTTTCAGTGCTAAACGGATTGATTGTATTTTCCAACAGATCCAATTAAATGTCTCCGTTTAAATTTCGATTGATAAACAAAGGTCCAATGACATAGTTTCCCAAAGTGCTATTAATATTTTTGGGGTACGGTTTATGCCCTTATACAACACTTAGTATTTACTTGGTAATCAACACAAGCAATCAGTATACAGGGTGTCGCAGAACTCAACGTCAAGCCGAAACGGGGCGACAGGATTGATTGTAACCATCATGAGAAACATCAGAAAAAAATCTACCCCACAATAACCAAAAAATGGTAACAGTTTGACCAAATTTCTAAATTTTCCTTAAATGTCCATAATTATCTAACTGCACGTGATAGATTTTTTTTTATTTTTACTTCCCACACCGATAGATGAGGGGAGTATTGTGATCGCGAAAATTTTCGATTTTGAGATAATACGCTTTTTGGGCGTTTTATGATGTCTTACATAACGAAAATCCACGTCACTCATTTCCGTCGGTCTGTCTGTCTGTCTGTCTATCTGATTGCGATGAAATTTTTGTACCGATATGCTGTGGTGCCGTAGTAGGTAATGCTGCTATAATTTTGAAAATTGGTGCAGGGGCAGCGGAGTAATTAGCAAAAAACAAAAAAAAATATTTCTCAAACTTCGTTTTTGGGCGTTTTAGGTCTTCCTGATCATTTTCTAATTTTTTTTTGGTGGGGGTGAAATTGGGGTGGTTAGGGGGTGGGGGGTTGTAAAATTGAAAAATTTGTTGCTTTCATAATAGACTGTCCATTGACATGTGAAAGAAGGACCTAGCGGCATAATACCATTTTTTAGGACCAACACTGCCCTGCCTATTCAAGAAACAAGGGTCTTAGAATTTTCTGATGCATATATACGAGTATTGCTTTAGACCATTCTGTATTGTGTAACTTTTTAAGGTCCATCCGAACATTGCCTTGCCTATTACAGAAACTGAAGGCCTTAGAATTTTTTCTGGTGTAAACATACGCATATTGCTTTAGATTGTTCTACATTGTGTAACGAGGAAACTGTTGAATTTATTGTAATGAAATTTTGACACAGTACTACTACCGTGGCAAGGATTGAAAATGCGTATGGTTTTTATAAATCGTGCAAGTGGCGGCGCAGAAGTAATAAAAAAATAAAAATATAAAACCAGCTCAAACTTCGTTTTTAAGCGTTTTAGAGGTTCTTGATCATTTTCTGTGTTTTTTTGGGGGTGGTGAAATTGGGGTGATTAGGAGGGGATGTGTGGTTGAAAAACTGAAAAATTTGTTGCATTCATAATAGGCTGTCCACTAACCTGTGAAGGAAGACCTAGCGACATAAATCACCTTTTTAGGTCCATCCGAACATTGCCTTGCCTATTACTGAGACTATGTATTGTATTTTGTAAAGTGGAAACTATTAAATCGATTATAATGAAATTTTGACACAGTATTATTACCGCGGTGAGGATGGAAAACGCGTATGTTGTTAGAAATCATGTCAGTGGCGGCGTAGCAATAATTCGAAAACTAAAAATATGAAAACAGCTGAAATTTCTTTTTTAGATGTTTTGGGAGTTCTTGATCATTTTCTACCTTTTTTTGGGTGTGGGTGAAAGGGGTGGTTGGGGATGGGAGGTTGTAAAACCGAAAAGTTTGTAGTATTAATAATAGGCTGTCCATTGACCCGTGAAGGAAAGAACTAGCGTCATAAGGCAATTTTGGGGGGAGGGTGCTGGGGATAGCAGGGGGATCTCAGACTAAAGCTTCATGCTATGGGAAAATAATAAACTGGTATCACCGTAATGTGCGGGAAGTACTGAGTCAATCATCTTGACTTCATTTTTTTATGATGGTTCCAACCAATCCTGTCACCCCGTTTCGGCTTGACGTTGAGCTCTGGGAAACTCTGTATATTCTGAATAACAGAATAGACCTTGTAACAGTAAATAATTGTAAACTGGGAATTGGCGAAATTCTTATTTGATGAAATTCAACGGTGCATGTCCACACTGGCACAATATCAATATAGCGCTGGTTTATTTCTATTCAATTAACAAAATAAACACCGCCATAATTGAACAACATTTAAGGTAAACAAAAAAACGTGATGGCACGTTAATATAGCGGAACCAATAGTGAACAAAAACTCAAATGAAGTAGATAATGTTGCGATATTCCAGGTATTGCGCTTTAGTTCAGGGAGCGAGAATCTGAAGGAATGATGGAAATGTTTATTTGGATCAATAGTCATTAGTTAACTACAACACAGTTTAATGTAGCGTAACACTCTTTATTACATATGCTTGATGAAAAGCAAAATAGCAAATAATAGAAATAGTGCTCAAATATCTAATTTCAATTAATTAGCTAACCAATTCCAGAGTTATCACAACTTCAAAGCTCTGCTGCTATTCAGAGTGACCGAATTGCATTGTTGAAATGGTAGGTTGATGCAGTCCTTTGCATTCATTTTCTGTTATAGATAACATTTTGGAATGATCAAAATCTACAGCTTTCCCGATACACCAATTTCACCCCATATATGCAAACGCTGCATGTAATCAATACTAATCAAAAGATATTAAATGAATCTGCACACTGTGCCTTGAGGAACGGTGAGACCTCTTAATACAACTAACATTGAAAGTTATTTCTCAAGTTGTAAATGCTTTGAGGAACAAATTAGCCAACAAAAAGGGAGGCACTGGAATATTAAACAAGCGTATAAGTATTGCTTTGAATACTTATTACTAGTTAGAGACAAAATATATTACTATGTATTACAATCCTGCTTTAATACATAATACAAGACTTACAACTTCCAACTAGAAGTAGAATATACGCACTTTCGTCAAGATGATCCAATCACATATATCAAAAAATGGAGCGAACACTACCATAAAAATCGATCTGGAACAACGTACAAACAGAACATAAGAACAGAGCACTGGTTTAAAAAAAAACGAATAGATCATTTGTGAGAATCCTTTGCAGATTGAGGTGTGGGCATTGCTTAAGCCCTCAACACAAAACTAGAATAGGTTTAGCCGATGTTTTTACAAGTCTATATAGAGCAGCATTGTCTGTAATACATCTACATATAATATATGATTGAGATGCCCGGATACTAAGAAACATGAAGATCAGTACTCTGTCTGTAGACACGTCAAGTTCAGAGGTCTGGTAGCTTGTAGAGCATTATACGTTTAATGTTTCTCTGATTAGAAAATCCACAGTAAGACTTAAATATCTTTCTAAACTCACAACATTGCGGATGAAACACTTCTTCCCCTTATTTGCTCCGAAAACACCAAATTCAATCCAAAAAATATATATGATATATCGACTTTTTAAAGTACCTGTTTTTTTGACGAAGTGTGATAAATAGTGGCGTTTTTCCAATAAAATGATCACGGATGTCTAAAAACAAGTTTGAGCGGCTTAAATATTCTTCATATGATGGTCAGTTCGCCGCCAGTTCATAGTAGAAATAAGACGGTAAAAATTCATTACGACCAAGCTTTTAAGTAACGGGACTATTAAGTGTAATGTACCAAAAACTCAGTCAATAGATAAGTCGGGTGTTGAGGATGTCTTCAAAGGAAATGTTCACATATCTTTTCAAAGTATATAGTATCAGCAAGGTATACTTTTCACGGTAATAGGCAGCCATTTTAAAATAGAAAAAAGGACTACGGTGTCGGATGTAAAAAATTATATAAGTGACCAAAAAATATTTATAAGTATATGATGTTGCAAAAACAGTGTCAAGCAGAAGTCCATAGACCTTAGGTAACCCTAACGTCAAGTGTGACAAGGTGATCCACCTTCTCTAAGCTAAAAATTGTAAGTGATTCTATTGGCCCCGTATAGATTCTTTGGTGAAGCTAAAAACTTTAAGGTAATTCTGTTATGGAGTTCTTGTCTTTGGAAAACTTAAGTATACACAAAAAGAAACAAAAAACAATGCTGCGGTAACTGGGTCAATGGGATGGAGCGTAACTGAATGACAGGAGATCGACAGACTGATGAAAATTAGTATTCTGATGATACTAAGCATAACATATTATGCCGTTTGCTCTTTTACTATACCTTGAGCGTAAAGAAGGGATAATTTGACGATGATGCTTTTTGTAAAAATATGCCCTAAATTTTTATTGCGTGAACACATAACATAACAGTAAGTAATCCAGGTCAGCAAGTAGAAAACGTAATATTGAATATCATCATCCAACATCTACTTTATTGTTTTTTCTAATTACCGCTCTCAGAAGAATGGGAAAAAAGGAAGTAGTTAATACTATGAAGGCTCGAAAGCTCCCATATTTGGGGCATGTAATGAAAAACGAAACTCGATTTCGTTTATTGCAATCTATATTGCAAGTCAAAATACTGGAAAAACGGAGTGGGCAGCAGACGGAATTCATGGTTGAACAATCTTAGAACCTGCTTTCGTATAGTACAATTTAGCTATTCCGAGCTACAGCAAACAAAGTCAAAATAGCATGTGTGATAACCAACATCCGGAATGGATAGGAAATTTGAAATAAGAAGAATTTAGGCTTTGTCTATAAGATTTCTGCTAAATTATCTGGACCCGCCATCGAACCGTATCGGCACATAACAAACTATTGAGCACTACTAGCTCGATAATATATCTTCATTCATTAACTTATGATGCAGATCCATCCTAAAGTTTCACGTACAACATTCTCAGAAAGCAACATGTTCGCTGTCATCTATAGCAGGACATTTATCAGCAGTTGTGTCCGTCCTATTTTTGGTTATCAGAAGCACCCGAAGTGGGCACTATAGTTGGCTGTGAGTACTATTTTTATGTTCAATTGCCACTTTACGAATTAGAAAGAAGTAAATAGCTTAAAGTAGTTAATCTTCAGAATACTTATTCATATTCTCAACACCTATTTTCAAAACTTAATATACGCCTATCAACAAGAGCCTTACAGCAACTCCAGAGAAAGACTGTAATAAGTATAGTGTCTAAAAATGAAAAATGTATCAGACATTTAAACAACTTGACGCACAATAAACTAGCAGTAGAATATAGTCCCAGAACTTTACAGAACTTTTCTATTCCCATCCACTTTGTACACGAAACTATCAGCACATATCAATAAATTACAGTGATAAATTCCATTGCGTGTGTTCCTTCGTTTATGTATGGCAGGAAAAAAATGTATACATTTTGATACTGATTATACTACATTTATCCCGTCACATTGTTTCAACGAGAATAAGAACGTTTTAAGTTAATATTTGTATCTTTGAATGGACATACTATAAAAGGGATTAAGGCTGCGTGTCCACCAGAGATGTGCTAGAAAAATGTGGCGGAGCTATGAAACGGTGTACAGATAAGCGTTGCGAGGGTGTGTAGCGGGCTATTTTCAGATTTTTCTTTTTGCTCGTCACATCCCTAGCACACATCCCTCACAGCATATTCCTAGCATACATTCCTCGCCAACATACCTTGTTTTGTACGTACAAAAACGTCGCATGGCTAAACCGTTTTCACCAGAGCTGTATTGAGCGAAGCGAGGTAATTCAAGCGATCCTATCGGTTCGTTAAAAACACATTCCTCGCAACACATCCTCGCCCATCTCTGGTGGGAACGCAGCCTAAGTTGTCCAGATCCACTAACACCCGTATGCACCGTAAGTCAATTGCGCGATTAGTTACGTTAACCTGGATTAAATTACTTGTTTACTATGCACCACAAACTTACTGACAATTTTGACACTGTCACTGTCAAAATAATCTTGCGAACACAACCTTGCCGTATCTCCAATCTGGATTGGGTAATCTGTTGACGCTGCATGGCTATATGCCAAAGATTAGCAAAACGCGATTAGGGAACTAGGATTAGAATTGCCAAACGGTGCATACGGGTGTAAATCTACACAAAAATGTGTATATTGACTGAACATCCACCTAGGTACACAAAAGTAGTTGTAAACTGACGAAGTAAAGACATTTGCACAAGTGGGGTTGTAAAAAACGTGCTGACAATTGGCATTGGGCCATTTGTGTAAATCCTTATGTATGTAAGACTACTTTCAGAAAATATTGTTAGATCACCCTAGAATACTTACTACTATAAAAGTCTTATTCGCGTTCAGTTTCCAACATTTAATAAGATATCCTGAAGACGAAGCTTCTAGCGCTACTAGCAAGATTTCTATTTCTGCAAAATCTTTATTGAATTACTAACACCCGTATGCACCGTTTGGGGATTCTAATCCTAGTTCCGTAATCGCGTTTTGCTAATCTTTGGCATCTAGCCATGCACCGTCAAGAGATTAATTGATCCAGATTGGAGATACGGCAAGGTTGTGTTCGCAAGATTATTTTGACAGTGACAGTGTCAAAATTGTCAGTTTGTCATAATAAACAAGTAATCTAATCCAGGTTTATGTAACTAATCGCGCAATTGGCTTACGGTGCATACGGGTGTAAGCGACAGAGATATATCCCGAAAATATTCGATTTTGAGATATATCTTTTATATGCTTTGGACGATGAATAAATTCTATGTCACTTATTTCTATCTGTCTGTCTGTTAGTTTGCTGCTATTTTTCTACCAACGTATTTATTCACTGATCCGATTTTGATGAAATTTGGGGTTTGATGGTAAAGCACATAGTATAGGTCATCATGTATTGTTATTCTTCTGAGTGGCGTCGCCTCGTAGTAATTAACAAAAACTGAAATTCCGATTTGCTTCAAAGACCATTTATTTTTTAGTTAGTTTGGGGATTCCTAATCATTAGAAATCTGTAAGATGGAGCTTATAGGTTTACTGGCATCTAACTGCGATTTTACGGGGGAAAATGACATTTTCACTAGTGTTATATGTATACAGGGAATGTCCCAAAAGTCATTCTGTATATTTTTGTTCCAAAACTTTACTAGATACTGTAGTGTTGATATTCTTCAAAGAAATTACCTTTACAATCTCCACAGTTTTCACACCGTTCTTCCCATTCCTGGTAAGTCCCATGGAAAGCTGCAAAGGGAACCTTGTTTAAAGTCATTGTCACAGCTTTTTGGTCATCCTGAATGTTGTCAAAACGGTTTCCTTTGAGTTCATTCTGGATTCTCGGAAGAAGGAAGAAATCGGTTCCTATAACGTTTTTTATCATAGAGGGTTGAGGAAATCGGCTTGATCGCCAGCCAGAAGCACTCCCACACCCGAAAAGGTGAGAGAAAATCTGCCCGCTAAGACGTTGTACCAGCTTGAGTCCTCTGATGTCACGTCCAGCGGACGCAGTTGTCCCCGACATGCCTGACCGGTTAAAACCCGTTTCCCCTCTCCTTACCTCTTCTATCTCCACCTGCACCGGACGTCATCGTGAACAATATTCTTCGCAGCACAAGATGAGGTATTTTTTATTCCATATGTCTGCGTTCTTCTGACTCTTTTGCCCTCAAGACGCTTTGCATCATTTTGTGTAAGATCTTCTATCGTACTGTCACCATCTTTTCAGGCGTGAGATCCTCGGGCAGGTTTGCTCTCGCTTCCTGTCTATAGTGGGACCATCTACTGCAGACAAATAGTGTGTGCTCCGGTGTGTCCAGCACGTGGTAGTGATGGCACATGTTGTCAACTGCTCTGCCTATACGGTGTCTATACACTCTGAAAGGTCCATGGCCTGACAGCGCCTGAATGCGGAAATAGCACGTTGTTCTGTGCTTACATCCCACCCACTTCCTTAAGGACGGTATCACCCTCTTTGTCCATTGCGCCACATCCGATGTATCTGCCCACAGTTGCTGCTATTTTTCTAGCATGCTAAATCTTGCAGTTGGAAGATCTTCTTTGCCTCTATGCATGTGCGCTCTTTCTTCCGGTAAAAGAAACAGGGGTGATGTTGCTTTAATGACCTGTAGAGACCTGGTCGATGCGGTGCGGTATGCGCTAGCTACCTTTAGCAGCGCTTTGCTCTGCAGACTATCCAACGTTTGTTGGTATTTTTTCCTCTTAATGGCTTTTTGCCACACTGGGGATCCATAAAGATCAACTGTCTGAACTACTGTACACAGAAGTGCCATTTTCCTGCTACTAGGTCCACCGACGTTTGGCATAAGCCGGAAAAGAATTGCCACCTTCTTTTAAGGTTTGGCTGTCACTCTCTTGAGATACTGTCCAAAACTCTTCTCTTTGTCCAACGTAATGCCTAGATACACAATTGACTTTTTTGGTTCAAGCCGCTCTCCTCTGATGTGGAAAGTTATACTGCCTCTCTTAGCTATTCAGCCACGTATACCCTACTGCTTTTGTATTTTAACTATCCTGGAGTCAAGGTAGCTGCTAACGAGATTTCGAAAATACCTAGGCACGCGACGTCTTCTCGGTTCTTCCATGATTTTACATCAAGAGGCTGAGTTGAACGTATTTCATACGTCCAGAGTTACAAATTTGCACCATTTCAGCTTTGTCGTGTCTACGATACCTGTTACTGTCACCAAGGCATCAATGGTGGACCTTCCACTCCGGAAACCAAACTGGTATGGCGAGAGCCCTCCCGCTTTCTCTATTTCCAGGTCCAGCCTCCGGCGGATCGTAATTTCAAAGAACTTCCCAACCGTGTCCAGTAAGCAGATGGGTCTATACGATGATACGAGCTCAGGGGGTTTCTCGCTCTTGCTCAATAGCACCACATTGGCCTTCTTCCATTCCACTGGGAATGTTTGTTGCCGCAGGAGTTGGTTGAAAAGTTCCACTTCTGGAGGTATCCTGCCAGGTCCCGGGGCTTTCCCGAATCTAAGTTTTTCAATTGCCTCCTCTAGTTCCTCCAAACCACCTCGTCGACTACATCTTCCTTTCCCCATGCGTCTGAGATGGTTGGAAAAAGTTATGTTAATACTTCCTTTCTGTGCTCAGGAGACTCATTTGTTAGTTCAGAGTTAGTTTTTTGGAGACCACTTTGTACGGCGCGCCATAAGCCGTTTTTAGCTTCATTACACTGGTGTTTTCATAACTTTTTCTTTGCAATATATATTAGCGACTTCAAATGCTTCTTTTTAGCCGCGTACGTCTGTTACAATGGCCTTTTCACCTCCTCTGATCTGCGTCGGTTTCTGGTTGCCATGTTGTTTTTCACCAGAAATTCACGAACGCGCAGAGAACTGTGGCTTGGCGCATTCTCATGATGCAGAACCCAAGTAGTAGCGATGTCTTTTCGCACGTGGAGGGCAATCTTTCTTAATCTTTCCAAAACTTTCTCGTAGTACAGTCAGTATTCAATATATCACGAACACGATTGGCATTTTTGTCGATTGTGCTTGTTGACCATCTTCCAGATCGCGGGTTATCGTCCACCCCTTCCTGGCCCTCCTTAAGCTTCTTCGCCTATCACATAACTTGTACGTAGCTCAAAGCTGTATACATTTAACGTAGAAAGTGCGTTTCGGTAGTAGTTTTGTTGAGCTTTGAACAAAATTTTATCGCCCAACATTGTCAGCCATCGCGTGTTGTGACAGGGTTCCATAACACAGGTGCACTAATTCAACGATGCTGATGCTCCGGATGTTCAGAGGAGACCGAACTCGACCGGACTTGGGTGCGTTGCAAAGCCAAGGTTCCCCCCTACTGAACGCGATCGGTATGACCGCGCTATAACTAGTAGTCGCGTGACAGAAAAATAGGTTTCATGACTTTTAAGTTTAGAAATGCGTATGATCGAATAGATGCTATAATAACTGCAAAGATGAGTATGAGACGTCAAACGCTAATTCGGACAGTGTACGGCATTTACTTGATTGACTGAAGTGAGGCTAAGTTGTCAATAGTTCGTAATTACTAGCTGACCTGACAGACGTTGTCCTGTCTTAGCTGCGAATATTGAAATTGAACTTAAATCTGCAATAAATAATAATTATCTGAAAAGCATAGTGTTCATTGAAATACTTTTCATAGCCAACATGTTTTGTTTTGTTTTCGGGCGCGTAAATAAGTATTGATGATTTTGTCAACACAGATCAGGCCATGTGGAAAACGTGGATTATCAAGATTGATCCCACAAACGTTCAACGACTTCTCTTGCGATTTAGTTATCGTCGTTGCATATCCAAGCCGCACTGAAAACTGCAATCATTTAAAGTCGAAAGGCATGTTGCTTGGAGTCACAGGGATGCGTGGAATCAAGACGTCTTTTGTATTCCCCTATTTTTCTAACCAATTTTGCATTTCTTCTCTGAACGTTATCATCGACTGTTAATTAATGACAGGCCGTCATTTCGAGGGCGTATTACTGACTCAAATTCAAACAGAAAAGCTCACTTAACCATGTCTCCTAAGATATATGGTGTCAAAGCTTGGAAAATATTGAATGTATGCAGTATGTCAGTAGACTACCTTAAAAAAAATTAAATATTGTTTTTCAGATGTAACAGATGAAAACCCAACATTTTTGATGTCTCTTCGCACCATACTTTGTTTTGCAGGAAAAATTAAAAACCACTTCATAACCCGTCGAGGAAGTGGAGCTATGAAATGATGTGGTCTTTATTTATTTGTTTGTTCGGAAACAAAGTACAATACGAAGAGACAATAAAAGAAAAAAAAATGTGTTATTATCTGTCTAATCTGAAAAGCAGCATTTAATTCTTTCCAGGTCAGCGGCGTTCATCTTTTTGCTAATATTTTCGTGGGACTGCCCCCGGACCCTCGACTCGCAACAGAAAAGGATAACTATCTTCTAGACAGTGGTGACTTAGATTCTCAATGCAGTGAAAAACAGTGACAAATTTAAAAAAGAACAGCTCAGTGATGTCTAAGACATTGATTAAAAATCAATTTTATTTCCAATCAAGATACATTTTTATTCATTGTTTATTCAGAGTGTCAGGATGACATTCAACCGACGACGGCGCTTAACAAGTGCTAGACCTCACATTATTATGGAAATTGAGATAGAAACATGAGAAGCCTTGATAGTAAAGTAAAACTTTGACACCCTGTATCTTGAAAATTAAGCATTTTAAGCCTTCATATTCCTATCTCAATGTTCATAAAAATATGAGGTCTATTACCTCCCAAGCATTGTAGGTCGATTATCCGGATACCCTGTATGAGCTTTTCTATTTTAAATTCGAGTCATAAATATGCCTTGAAATTACGGTGTATCATTATTTAGCACCCTGTATACGTATTCATCATTATTTCCACGACGCACACTTGTCAGGCTCGAAATTTGCAGATGATTCCTTGACGTTTAAAGTTAAACATCTAACCTGTATTTTTGACAGCAACGTCATACATGACAACAATAACAAACAAATCACTAACACTATACAGTATGTTACATTCTTCGTAGTCGTTAGGTTTTCTCACATTTTCTAAATTTTCTAATATTGTGTATGATTTTCCTACGAAGTAACAGAAAAAGATATACGAAATTGGTAAAGCCGTTCTAACGTGATGCCGTGACCAAGGGAAAAAAGGATTCATTTTTATATATAGAGATTATGCAATTAAATCATACTATTAATTGCTTCGGTCGTAAATAAAGTAACGTATTCAACTTACGACTTACGGTAATGGTAATAACTCACTTGCCTATGACTCGTGATCCAAACGTCAACATTCTCTTTTATAGGATAATGAAATTTTGCAGATGCTTTTGGCTAATTAAATATCAATTTGGGACGACTTTTGTAATTCTCAAATTACGTTGTCAAATCACTAGCCCTTTTTGTCTCAGAGCCTTTCAAAGCTAATGTAAATTTCTGAACTGAAGCAGTAACAATTACATATTTCAAAGTAACTGATTCTAATTGTTATTTTTGATAAACTGTGAGCAATCAAAATATGTTCTGGAAAAATACATAATGAGTAAAACATTGAATAATGAACCTGAAGAACGTCGACAAAACCTAAACAAAACAACACAATAACTTATAAGGAGTTGGATAAATAGCAACCGACAGAGAGTAAGACAGATCGAAAATAAGTGACAGATTTCCATTATAAATGACCATCAAACGTCGAAAAGGATTATTATTATTTAAAATAAAAAAAATTCGCAATTACAATACTCTCCTCTCCTATGGTGTGGTGGGTAAAATTAGACATTACGAAGGTTATTCTCACGTTCAACCCATTTGTAAGGATCTATTTCGTTTTATGATACCCTAGATTATTCAAGCAACGTCTGGACTACTACCACTAGACACACAATCCATCCGGAAACGTGAACCGTAAGGTAACCGTTGTTAATTCGGTAAAAGCTTTCCGTATATGGCAGCCCGGACGCGCCAAGTAGCGCTGGAAAAACGACCTACTCCATCTCGGCCAGCTACTAAATCGCGCACAAAAAACTCCTTACTCAGACTAAACATCCGAAAGAGACAGCGGCGCGCCAAACGCTGTATATATACACAAGGGCGTAGCAAGGATTCCATTTAGGGGGGCAGACATACTAATAACATCAAGGGCGCAGCGAAAAAGTTTTTTGACACTTTTTTTTTTAAAGTGTGTAAGTTGATATTGAAATGGACTCAAAGTAGACGTTATGTTCACTTGAAAGACGTTTTTTATTCGATCTTCAAAAGTGTTGACAGTTCAGTCCAAAGATTGCAACCCAATGAAGTGTCAATACCTATGGAAGGGGCA
Source organism: Callosobruchus maculatus (assembly GCA_951848785.1). Taxonomy (NCBI): domain Eukaryota; kingdom Metazoa; phylum Arthropoda; class Insecta; order Coleoptera; family Chrysomelidae; genus Callosobruchus; species Callosobruchus maculatus. Next base: position 1,954,036 of record CATOUR010000122.1, on the reverse strand, counting down.
TGCGTGCACTCGTTTGCGGCTAGAATGAAATTGCGCTAGTCAGGGCTGCTGGTAGAAGATTTGCCGACAGCGTTGCCAATGCTCGCTCTTTAGAGCGATATCTCGCTCTTTTTTTGCCTGATCCGCTCCCTCGCTCCTCTTCGTCAAATCTCGCTCTTTTTCAACCATTCAAATATTTCACCAAGATACATTATAAAAAAGCTGACTGACATTTTTTCTATAACTGCATATTTTTAAAAGTTTGTAAACCGCAGGTATAATGTGTATTTATAATGAAAGTTATAAATTTACTAATTGATTAGAGATGGCGATGGCGCCAGTCTTGATACTCTATACGTGGTTGCCTGTATTCAGTACACAGTGCTATATAGTATAAATTATAATGTTTTGGCTCAGCTTTATACTTATTACAACTTACAATTCACGTCACGATATTATCTTTTGTGAAAGAACGAAGGAATAGGTATTTGGCAAAATTAGCTCGTCATTTATTCCTTTTCCAATTTTACAATTATGTCGACAATAACCGTTATTTATTGCTTTTTTTGAAATCTCGCTCTTTCAACCGCAATCCCGATCTTTTCGAATGCTTTTTCTCGCTCCCAAAAAGAGTCGGCTGTGGCAACACTGTTTGCCGTCGCGCCACATAGCTGGTTGGAGAAGACTGTGCTTTTTCCCTGACTAGTTCTATCTCTCTCTCTGACCTCTCTTTCTTATGCATGCTTTTTCCCTGTCTACCTCTATCTCTCTCACCGACCTCTCTTTCTTATGTTGTCCGCAAAAGTGGTACATTGTTTAAATGGCAAGGGGCCATTCCATAGGTATTGACACTTCATTGTTGCTATCCAACCCCTTGCTCCTACGAGGATGATTTCTGTCTACCCCTATGAACGATATGCACAGTAGAAAAACGTTCATCACGGAATAACAGTAATTTTTTCACATTAGCAGAAATTTGAAGTTCTTTGCAAAACCGTTTCAATGGTTCACTAACAACTTTATCTCCATTTTTGTGTACCGTCTTTCTGTGTAGAGAAGGAAATTAGTATTGCATTTCTTGTTACAGGAAAGAATATTTCTGCTTGCCTTAAGGTCTAGTTCCCTAAGGTTCTCTCTTGTCACACCCTTGTTCTGCCATGCTACAGTTAATGATATTGTCAATTCTATCCCTAACACAAATGTTACTTTTAATTTGCCTAGTGTCAATTGCAACCAATTTTCTGACTTCAAACTTTTAACAAAAAATGAACTTCATTCTATAATTTTATCTTCTACCAAATAAATATAGGCCAGATGATATAGAAATGTTGTATTCAAAAACCATTTTGATCTGGTCGCTGATCCCTTATTAAATTTGGTTAATAGTTCATTAGAAAAAGGTGTTTTTCCTGATATGCTGAAAGTAGCAAGCATAACTCCTATAAAAAAAGTAGCAAACAGTATAAATGCTGAAGATATGCGACCAATTAATACATTGCCTGCAATAGAGAAAATCCTAGAAAAAGTTGTCTACATTCAGCTAAAACAATTTATTACATTAAATAATTCACTTCGTAAATTTCAGTTAGGATTCAGAGATGATTATAGTTGTGAAACTGCATTACAGTACATCATAAATCAATAGAAGGAAGCAACAGATGATAGTAGATCTGTAGGCATTGTATTGACTTGAACGTGCATTCGAAACAAGTGATAGGTGCAAAATTATTGAAAAATTGAAAATATATGGTATTACTGGAAATGTCTGTAAATGGTTACAAGATTACTTAAGTAATAGGAAACAAGTAGTTAAGTTAGATGAAACAATATCAGAACAATTAGATTTTAATTTTGGTGTACCCCAAGGGAGTATCTTAGGGCCCCTATTATTTATTATGTATATAAATGATATTCACTATGTATTTACAGAATGTAATTATCATTTGTTTGCTGATGATACCATCATATATCTGGAAACCCAAGCAAATAGACTAGCAGAAAAGATGAATGCTGATCTAAAAAAGCTAAAAGACTGGTTAGATAGAAATAAACTTATGTTAAATGTTAAAAAAACAAAACGCATGATAATAGGTAATAGTGGTGTAAAGTAGGAATTTGAACAGGGAAATTTAAATTTTAATATATGTGGGAAGGTTACTGAGATGGTAAATGAAATTAAATATCTTGGGGTTATAGTAGATGCAGATTTGAAATTTGAAAAACAAAAATTGGATTTTTGCGGAGGGTCAGTAAGTTTTTAACAGTTTATTCGAGGAAATTAGTGTATAATACAATAATTTTGCCACATTTCAACTATTGCCCGACTATTATATACATGGCAAAGCAAAGTGATTTGAAAAGGTTACAAATTCTACAAAATAGAGCTCTGAGATGTATTTTGCAATGTAATTATAGGACTTCAGTAGACAGTATGTTAAAAAAATTACAGTGGTTAAATGTGACGGCATATGTAAGATATAGCATGTTACTTTATATATATAAGGCGGGGTTCCTACGTCCTTCGACGCATCCCGCATTTCGACCTCCATTTTTTCTTATCACCCCAGTCATCTTCTGTAATCGCCCTATCTATCATGGACTCTCTAATTCCATCTATCCATTTTCTTGATGGTCTTCCTCTTTTCCTTCTGTTTCTTGGTTCGTATTTCAATGCTCTATTTGGCCATCTTTCAGGGTTCATCCTCCTTACGTGTCCATACCATAAGAGTTGTTTTGATTCTACAGTATCTGCAGTAGTGAATACTCTTCCTGTTCGTCTTCTTATTTCCTCATTATGTACATGTTCCAATCTTGATGTTCTACAAGCTCTACGTAAAAAATCCATTTCAACTGTTTCCAGTTTCTTTTTGTCTTCTTTGCCGAATTGCTCTACAATGACATTGTAGATAGTCATTTTTGTTTTTAATCTGATGTTTTTGGACCATAGTATTGAACTAAGTGTACGTATAGCCCTTTTCCCTTGTTGTGCTCTGTTATAGATGTCTGTTATAGAAGAGAGACATCTATAACAGAGCATGTTACTTTTTGTTCATAAAATTAATATAAATGTAGTTCCTGACTACTTGAAACATATTCTAGTTAAATTTGAAGATGTACGTACGCATGACACTGAAGGAAAAGAAAATTATATTGTTAAGCAAGTTAGAAAATTAAGGACATAGAGTTCAGTGTTTTACAAAGAAGTAGTGGACTATAATAGACTACCAAGTGAGATGAAGAATTTTCCTATTTTCATGTTCAAAAAGCGAGTAGAAGGGTTGTTACAAAATAGACTCATATAATTTATTTATTATATTTTTTTGTTATGTATTTGAATAGCTAATAGCTAAATAAAGATCTCTATTACTACAGTTCGACTTCACTACTGAACGCTTCCAAATGGTGGTATTGGCAGAAGACTTGTGATTTCTATATCAACCAGTGACAAATTCAACATTACACTGTGATGCGGTGACGTCAAACTGTTAAACCAAAAGCACGCAAACGTTTATCAGCAAAATGCTGCTTCAGTGTGGATATGAGATATAACGGAAAAGTCAATCACTTCCAAAAATCTCCTGGAGACTTAGACCGTCGGTTGGAGCGATGTTGCAGAACTTTTAAATGAGTTCTAATGGCAGTTGCAGTTCTGGCCAAACTACTTTAAACAATTTGGAATTTCCTGTCCCCGTTTCTACGATTATCCTTTATAATAGACGTTATTTTTGTTGATATGATTGTACATCGTCTTTGAGTGTAACGCATTAGCAACAGGTTCCAATATGCTTGAATCTTTGGCTATCAATCCAACACGCATATAATAAACTCACTCCCGGTTAATCCACCACCTTCTCTCAACTGTTGACTATAGAACTCCTCGGTTCGATCAGACTCCTAGCATGTGGTAAGCCATAGCTGGGCAGCTGTCCTCCTCTGGTCTCCCCTACTTTTGAACGGAGCAACCCACCTTAGGTTTTCATCAAACAAAATAGTAACATGTTTTCAACTATTTTTTTAGGATCAGAATGGGATCTCTTTCTAGTTACCTAGGTATTAAAAAGTGTTATGTAACAACTCGGAAACCCATTTTCCTATTTCTCATTTCGGCGTAGCACTGAGAACATATTAGTTCTGTTGTTTATCACACGGAATTTTACACCACGCACCACTGCCTTGTAAGCATTTTATACGTTTATATGTATATGATTCACATGTATATCCTAAAAGAGAAGAAAATCCAATTTGCTTCAATCGCGCGCACCTTCACTTGTAATATACATGTTGGGGCATTTATAACCATTGAAGCCTCAACATTTGCTTAGTTTTTCATAGTAAATGCACAATCTTGTATTGAAAGGCTTGTTTGACTGGTATCACAGTTATTGCATACTTTGCACAAACCTTATGCAGACCACAGACTTGCAAATCATATTCCTTAAACCATTGCAAATAAAAGCAACTCACAATTTTTGTAACAATTAAACTTTTTTTCATTGAAAAATAAAAAAAAATCAGTTATGTCAATGGAATTTCCCGGAAGCCACTCGTGAGGGCCTATACTTCTGCCTAATTTACTTCCAAATATTCTACAGAATCCATATCGGGCTCGTTTCAGTAGAATACCTATCATTTTAGAGATTTTTTTTCGGAGATTATTTTAATTTAATCAAGTAACGACACTACATCAGGGGCCGGAATATAATAGCATTTAGTAAAAAATTAACCTAAAGTGAAATATCAGGTTTCAACAAAAGTGTTGTAATTCGTACATTTTTAGAGATAAATCAATGAATAACAACATCCCCTCCAAAGGAACTACTTTTATCGCCACCAATTATTATTATCGGAGGACCATCAACATTCTTATAGTGTTCTCATTTCTGAGGGGCAGCAGGCATTTTCTGAGCCAGAACTGGTCGTATATTCATTTTATGCCAACGTAATAAGGCATTCGGCTGAAACATATATGTGACTAGATGGTTAATGTTGTAAGGTGTTGACCATTGTTTCAAAATTCACTATCATGTCTATCCAACGGCATCAAGAGTACAATTATTTTTATGTCAGCCAGAGCGAGTTCATTAAGATTAATACCGGTAGTACATGCCATTTGTCTTTTATTATTAAGACTGTCTCATCATTTATGTCGTAATGACTTTATTCACATGAAATGTACAAACAGTATTTCGATTTGTAATGTGATTGGCTTGAGGTTGATTTGGTCAAAAAGCTTTTTTGCAATGGAAAGGTCCTAGTAGGAAAAAGAAATTTAACTAGATAACAAAAAGACTACCAATTGATATAAAAATAGCCTCTAGTTTTAAGATCGGCTATAAAAAAGCCCGCGACGCATATTCGCATACAGGGTGATGTAGAATGCAAAATCCAGATTTTCTCTTTTTTTTTAAATGTAACTCCCAATGTTTTATTATACCAAGAATTGCTTTTAATATGCCGACAGACAGACAGACCAACAGACAGACAGGCCGACAGACAGACAGATCGACAGACAGACCGACAGACAGACCGACAGACAGACCGACAGACAGACCGACAGACAGACCGACAGACAGACCGACAGGCAGACCGACAGACAGACCGACAGACAGACCGACAGACCGACAGACAGACCGACAGACAAACCGACAGACAGATCGACAGACAGACCGACAGACAGACCGACAGACAGACCGACAGACAGACCGACAGACAGACCGACAGACAGACCGACAGACAGACCGACAGACAGACCGACAGACAGACCGACAGACAGACCGACAGACAGACCGACAGACAGACCGACAGACAGACCGACAGACAGACCGACAGACAGACCGACAGACAGACCGACAGACAGACCGACAGACAGACCGACAGACAGACCGACAGACAGACCGACAGACAGACCGACAGACAGACCGACAGACAGACCGACAGACAGACCGACAGACAGACCGACAGACAGACCGACAGACAGACCGACAGACAGACCGACAGACAGACCGACAGACAGACCGACAGACAGACCGACAGACAGACCGACAGACAGACCGACAGACAGACCGACAGACAGACCGACAGACAGACCGACAGACAGACCGACAGACAGACCGACAGACAGACCGACAGACAGACCGACAGACAGAACGACAGACAGACCGACAGACAGACCGACAGACAGACCAACAGACAGACCGGCAGACAGACCGGCAGACATACTGACAGACAGACCGACAGACAGACCGACAGACAGACCGACAGACAGACCGACAGACAGACCGACAGGCACACCGACAGATACACCGACAGAGATGAGTGACGTAGATTTTCGTTACGTATGTTTTATGTGTCATAAAACGCCCGAGAAGCGTATTATCTAGAAATCAAAAATCTTCGCGATCACAGCTTCGGTATGGGAAGTGAAAAGAATTTTAGCCGCACAGCATCGATTTTTGCAGCCTTTTACATTCGCATAGTAGATGGCATAATCTTCAGCTAAATATGTAATTTTGAAACTATTGCAATAACAGTTGATAATTATAGATACGGTGTCTAGCCTCACTAGATTTCATATGTTTATTCTAAGTTTAACTTCTATGAAACCTTTTCACTATTTCGTCAAAAGGATCAATAATCTTTGCAATGCAAAGCTTTTCACTGTATGGTCAAAAGAGTCAATAATCTTTACAATGCATTTTTAACAGTGACTGAGCTCATCTGAACGATCCTCCTTAGATCCGCTACTCATCGAGTCTGTTAAATGCACCAGCGGAACTACCACATCTTATCTTAAGGCGGTAATTTTTCATACACCAAGAACCGAGCGGTTTTCCTAGAGGGTTCAAGGCCTGACTGTTCGCCTATTCAAAGCCCACGATTATAAACATCCCTTTTTATCTCACTTATCTGTCGAGACAATTATAGCTTGAAGTATGAACAGGTTTAGTTTGAAATAAAATAATTTTAGAATCAACTATAAAACATGGGTTCGATTCAATGAAACGATGTATTTGAATCACTCATTGAAATCTAATGACACCTTGTAGTTGGATCAACAACAGAATATAATCAGTTAAGCATGTTATGCAAACTTGTTGAATGGCATTTAATTACTTGTGACAGATCGCATTTATGTGGGTAAATTGGGATGGTGGGGAGGTTGGAAAATCTAGTAACTCCAAAATAATTGTTATTACGGAGAATGTGTGACAAATACTCAGTCAAACTGCTTCCTACCATTTTTATTATTATCTATTCGTACAAGTCCTTTAAAGCATCGTGATGTCTCTATCAATTCACTTTTTGTAACTGCAATAGAAGTACTACGCCACTGGAAAAGGAGAACAGGAAACAGTCTCGCTTGGGTGGTTTTTTGAGTAGAGTACGTAGTTCAGAGGTTTTATAGATGACGGTTATTCGGTCACCGCATTTCTGGTTTGGACTTACGAAAGGGGGGTTGTACTTTTGATTTACGGAGTTCAAAAGACGATGTTCTTGACGATAAATTTGGTAGATAAAATCAGAACTACTTTGATGTGTTCGTTTTAAGGATTCACAAAATCTAAATCCAAGCTGTTCGACTGTGTATAGATTTATTACGCTTTGCAGTTATGTACATAGGTGTACATGTTTTGTGATTTACTGTGGTGGTGAACTGTATTTCGTTGAATGTCACTTGAGGTCTTCTATGAAGCATAATGAGGAGCAATACGAACGAATTTTGCAACTTTTCGCCCCCTTAGATGGCGCAACACACCACAAGAAGGTGATCCTGTTGTGGATCCCCGGGCACATTGGTAGACGGAGCAACGAGAGAGCGTACCGCCTAGATAGGATAGGAAACAGCACCTCTTGCATCGACCAGAATCTACGCTTTGAATTAGTAGGCCCCAGGCCAATGTTGCCCTAGATGACTGGGCTCACAAGGAACTAGCCAATTCTTGGTTGAAAAGATATGACTTCTGGCAAGCTAGAAGGTTTATAGCAGGCTTTGAGAAAATCCTTACGCTATGCCTTTTGAATAAAGACAGAAAGACGATCAACCTTCAAGTGGGGGCCTCACAGGGGATTGTCGGCTGAGTAGACATTTGTCACTCATGAGAGTGGTAAAGGACCCTACCTGCTCCAGATACTGGAAAGAAGATGCACCAGCGTTTCACTTTCTGGGAAGATCGGCTGTGGATCACAACGTCAGATATTTGACACGATGGAGTTTGGGAAGGAGCCACTATACGCGAACTGGTAACTAACTTCTGTTAAAAGTTCTGGTAGGTTAGAGAAGGAGGAGTTTACTAGGATGTTAGAGAAGGATGTCACGACTAGAGACGACAAGAGTCCAAAGTATGAGGCTGAGTTGAAATGTCAATATAATGTATTTTTAACCAAATTAGATCTAATAGGCTCTCCCGAATATAAGGACAAGCTATCAAAAATTTAAGTTGTAAGAAGGGGAAAAGTCGGTTTGATCGTCCCATTACATGCTAGCATCTAATTTGGCTGGCCTCGTTGAACCACTTTATTTGTCTGACTTAATTTCCATCAAGTTTTATACCGCCTCGCGTCTTATTAATGTCAGGTGAGCATGCGATGGAAAAAATCCACTTCTACTAATTAAACTTACTTTTCTCCTAACGGTTTTTCTTGACGAGTTTGAGATTGAGATAATCCGTGTATGTAAGTTATCTAATCAGATCTACAAAAGTACATATATGCAGTTCTGTTACTTCGTAAGGGTATTTCTTTCATTTCATTATTTACTTATATTATGCAGTAAAACAGATGATCGGAAAGTAATTTGTTAACAAATATAGCTCTTCCTTAAAATACTTTCAAGTATAGTTCAAAATTGTGGCTGGAATAAAACACTCAACAAGTCAAGATATGAGAATGAAGAAGAATAAAACCAAGAATCGCACTAGTTGTTAGAATAAAATGTACCGAGGTTGTGGCTGCCTTTTCTCCTTCACACACGTTAAATATTTATACAGGGTTGGGATAAAGTATGGAACGGAAAAAATGATATTGCTGAAAATTTGCAGGCAAGTGTAGTGACGTATAATGCATCCGAAGTCATAATGTCTAGCTATTAATGTACTTCCGGTTTAACCGGAAGTACCGTCAACTTTTTTAATTTAAATGGGACACCCTGTATATTTTTGCAGATTTTAATTCATCTTTTTTACGGGAAACGGGAAAGATAAAGCTTCTTTATCACCCCAGATGTTTAAAATGCCGGCCATTTACCTCCTGACATCCTGACAATACTGTCAATATTGTCAAGTCTCATGATAAATTTATTACCTTATCCCAACTCAAATCTGGTAGACGATTGTTGACAAAGTATCAAAGTTATTCGATTAATGTCAGTACTAGTACGGTTGATATGGTGTTTTAAATGAAAGAAAACGAATTGAAGTCTAAATGATGATCGGTTTTGGCGATCGCGTGGGATCTTACGAAGAAGTGTGCCAACTTTTCAATGATTTACATCCCGACAGGGGTCCTGTAACACGTTCGACGGTGACTGAAACACTAAAACGTTTCAATGTAACTGGGAATATTAAAAATTTGCCTAAAACGGGAAGACCGCAAACCGCCACGAACGAATTTATGAGACAAAACATCGCCATTGAGGTAGAGGAGTCACCTAACACTTCTACCACAACCTTAGCGCTAAACCATGGCATAAGTCGTCGTTCCGTGGGGAAAATATTGAAACGAGAAAAGTACCATCAATATAAAGTACAATTGGTTCAAGAATTGTCAGATGATGATTTTGACCGTCGCGACGGCTAGATTTTTGTGAAAGAATGATGGAAATTTGTAATGATGACGAAAATTTTGCAACTAACGTGGTATTTTCTGACGAGGCAACTTTGTGTTTAAATGGAACAGTCAATCGGCATAATTCAAGGTACTAGGTCCATTGAGAATCCTCATTGGATTCATGAAGCCCATAGCCAGCACCCACAAAAGTTGAATGTTTGGATGGGAATTGCAGGAAACAGACTTATAGGCACATTTTTCATAGACGGAAACTTGAAGGGGGACAAATACTTGGACCTACTGAATAATTACATCATTCCAGCACTCCAAAACAATAGGCAGTTCCTCATCATTTATGGCTCCAACAAGATGGTGCGCCTCCCCACTATGATAGACGAGTTAGGGGTCTGTTGGATGCTACTTTTCATAATCGATGGATTGGACGTAGAGCATTCATAGAGTGGCCTGCTCGTTCTCCCGACCTCAGTCCCTTAGACTTTTTTCTTTGTGGTTACCTCAAATCACGTGTTTACGTTTGCCGCCCAACCACTTTGCAGGAGTTGAGACAAAGAATAATAACTGAATGTTAATTGACTCGTAGAGACATCTTGGAAAAGGTAACTCAGCAATTTGTCAACACACTTGCATATTGTCAGGAAGTAAACGGCAGGCATTTTGAACATCTGAGATAATTTATTTTAAATTTTTTTATTTTCTTATTGTAAGACATCAAATAAAATGAACGTTTCAATAAATAAGAAACCTTTATCTTTCCCATTTTCACAGAAACAAATACTAAACCCACTATAGACGTATTCGGAAAAAAAGATGTATTAAAATCTGCAAGAATATACAGGGTGTCCCATTTAAATTAAAAAAATTGAAGGTACTTCCGGTTGGCCCGGAAGTACATTAATATCTAAGATAATATATTCGGATCCGTCACTACATTTACCTGCAAATTTTCAGCGATATCACCCTTTCCGTTTCAAAGATATTTGCTTGGCTCCATAATTTATCACAAGCCTGTATATACAGGCAATTTAGAAGAGATTCTTAGGATTTTGGAATAAAGTACTGCAAGAAGACTCAAAGAGCCGACGTTTCGGCGTTTATTTTACGCCTTCTTCAGGCCTATCGAACACTTCCCTATAGGAATAACATATCAGAAGGTGGTCAAAAGAATTACAAATCCCGCTGCTGCTGTACAGCTAGTGAACAGTGCAATTATCTTGAAAACGGTCCATCGTAAGAAAAAATGCAAAAATACTTTTTTATTTCAAAAGGTATGGATCATCGAACAATATTACTGTTATTAGCAGCAAAGTCAGTGGCGTACGTGTTTTTAAAAAAAGGTAATTCTATACCTACCCGTATTTCCACCACTAATTTTTGTAATATATCATCATATCCTCTAGATCATCGAGGAGCTTTAGCTTATACTGTGTGCCAAATTTCAATGTTTATCTAAGCAACGGTTTAGAAAATATTCAATAGATTTTTTCAAAGTTGAACACCCTGTATATCGAAACCGAGGTTGTCGCGAATATAACTGTATCTAGGAATTGTCATTATTTTAACATCTATGATGTCCTGAACTTATGCCACTATAAGGTGGACCACCCTATTTACATAATTTACAATATGGGCAACCGCACCCTACCTGTTTTGAGTTGGGCTGCTCTTCCACTATTGGGGCCTACCCTGGCTCAGAATTTGGAAACTACTACTGATGGGCACGCCTCTGAGCTGTAAGTGAATTGCTAAAATCTGATCATTTAGCGGCAACAGGCTACATGTGGGAAGCAGAGCGGTGAAACGATGAAGCGCGTTATGTGGTTTGGAACTTCGTAACGTTGCGCTTTGCGGCCGAAACTTGCCAATGTCTTGGTGTGGTACGCCTATGTATACATATTATAACAGGCATTTTATGAGCGTAGAAAAGCTGGATTATATATTTCATGATTCATTTATTAGGCCAATACGAGTAAAATTAAGTGGAAAAACCCGTTTTCTGGAATTCATTCCCAGCAAGCCATAAATCATCTTAATACCTCTGTTTGATCCTAAATGCGTGTAATTTGAGTCAAATTTTTGCACCTTTTTTTGTTTTACTTCCCACACCGATACGTGAGGGGAGTATTGTGGTCGCGAATATTTCCGATTTTGAGATAATACTCTTTTTGGGAGTTTTATGATACCTACATAACGAACATTCTAGTCACTCATTCCCGTCGGTCTGTCGGTCTGTCAGTCTGTCGGCATTTTTTTACTCTCATGATCTCTGTAACCGCTACATGAACTGTGATGAAATTTGGGATGCGATATGCTGCGGGGCCGTAGTAGGTAATGATGCTATAATTTTCAAAGTCGATGCATAGGCGGCGGAGTAATTAGCAAAAATCAAAAAAGTTCAAATACTCCCCAAACTTACATATTTATTGTCACGACGGCCTCTTTTTCTTCACACTGGGAATCAAACAGGACGAACTTTTCACTTCTTTACTTCACACTAATGGCGCCTTATATATACTTCATTGAACCATCTAGAGAACTCGAGACATCCAGATGACATTCTAGAACGCCCATCCGTCATTCCCGAAAACTCCAGATGATTCGATGATGTTTACACGTCAAAGATCTAACCTACCATTTTGACTTTACGTGATATATGACAACTAAAAGATCATACATCAACACTATAATATACAGGATGTTACAATATGTACGAGTATTCCTTTAGATCGTTTTGTATTGTATAATTATGATTTTTGAAAATTGCGTTAATGGCAGTGAAACTAAATTAGAAAAGAAACAGTGCCATATAAAAGTCGTTCAAACTCTGTTTTTGGGTACTCCAGGGACTTCTGATTCTTTTCTACTTTTCTTTAGTGGTTAAAAGGAGCTGAGGTAGGATGAGGTCCCGGGTAGGGTGGTTGAGAAACCCCGTAACACTTTTCATTGCGTTTTAAAGGTTGATACTAGTAATATAGTCTGTTTTGAGATATCGGAAAATCCACGTGCCATTTGATTAGGATATCAGTTGAGGATTGCAGAATAAAAACTGTATCGTCCTAGTTCGTACGGAGAGATATGGAAGATACTATGTAGGAGAGTTTTTGTGTTATATGTTCATTTGCGGTGGGGCGGGTGATGATTGAAAGGAGATCTTACACTATAGCTTTATGCTATGAAGAAATAATGGAATAGCATCACCGTAATAGGTGGGAAGTACTGAGTCAATCAACTCGGGGATCCCCAGCTCCGGTCGGAATCGCAGATGAGCGAGCAGGCCCCGCCCAATCGTTAACCAGCGACTGCTCAGCACTCTCGGCGGGACTTCAGGCCGAGGTGCAGGATACTGCTACTGGCATTATGACCAATTAACAACATATTCAGGGTTCTGCGGTAGGCGACCAGGCTGCATTCACTGGAAGAAATGACCCGCTAGGCGGTAAAGAAGGTGTTAATTCCCTTAGGAGGGAGGACCGCGTTCCAAGAAGTCCTCTGAAAGGAAGATTAATATCTGTCACAGAGCTGGATCTTAGACCCACGGAGGAGTCTTTGGACAATCCACCAAAGCGAAAAAGAGAAGACCAGACAGTAGCTGAATTGCGCAACAGCTCTTCACTCGTTATAAGGAAGCTGACCGAGAAGATCGATGAATTAAAACCGATCCTAAAAGTTGACGTCAACACTAAAACCTCAATTAAGGGAGGTGTTGACAAAATCGGAAGGTTAGTTGAAAGGTTGAAGCGTATAGACCAAATGGCTGACTGTATAAAGCTCCCTGAAGAGAAAGCAACGCGGGGAACTCAGACTGCAGCACGTGCAACGGCAAGTGTTGCCACACAGACGGAGGGTGTGTGCCACAGCAGAAAAAGCGGGGAGGACGAACTGGCAAGGCAGCTACGTTCGACCATAACTAGAGGTCGCGACGATTACAACGTTTTTTAGAAGTCAAAAAGAAGCAATGACCAGAAAAAACATACCTCAATACCAAAAAGGTAAAAGCTAACCTGCTACTACAAAGAGGAAGGCGGGGCGGATGGTTTTTCGTACCAAAAGTACGAAACATGTGTCGCCAGAGGTAAAGGGCCGCAGCAGATAAGTAAGAAGTACGTCTATAAAGTAATTATGGTCGAAGATGAGCATAAGACGTTCCATAACTTTATGGAACTGAGGGATTTCGCCACTAAAGAACGGCTAGATATTGCGATTCCAGCACCTGATCTCCCTACGGCGAGCAGATTCCGAAAGCTCACTGAGTTAGTTTTCACGGGAATGATAGTGAATATAGGAATATATTGACCCCCAAGGAGAAAGGCCAATGAAGCCAAGGGATCATCGCAAACGAACAATAGGAACAGGCAGAGGAGCAACACAGAAGCTGTAATAGACTCTGCGAAAGACATTAATTACTTGCAGCTGCTGAAGAAAGTCAAAGAGGAGGCGAAGAAAAGTGACCTCCAGATAACTGTTCAAAACATCAGACTAACGAAAAATGGAGAATTATTACTCACGGTTCCAAAGATGGGTGGGGGAGCTGAGAAACTAGGGCACGCTATTGGAAAACTTGCAATAGAAGGAATCCACACCAGGCATTCCGGGATAGTTGCTCTGCATGTGTGAGGCATAGATGGTGCTACTTCCGGAGCGGAAGTAGAAAGCGCGCTTCGCGAGATAGTTAACGGAGATGACTTACAGGTAAAAGCTTTAAGACCTACAAGAAACGGCAATAAGGTAGTCACTGCCCTCGCGTCAAGGAAGCAGGCTGATGAATTGACGAGTAAGGGCCGTTTTAAGCTGAAGATCGTGATGTGCACTGTCCAGGAAAGAGCTCCCATCAAAAAGTGCAGAAAGAGCTGGGGCGCCGGGCACAATGCCAGCATATGCAGGCCGAAAATAGGCAGAATTTATGCCTAAATTGCGGCAATACGAGGGACAAGATGGCCGAATGCAAAAGCCTGGTATTCTGCCCGATATGTGCTGTCGAAGGACACAAATCAGGTTCTTTGTCTTGCCATGTATATAAAAAGGCATTAAAAGTCAAAGAAACGAGAAAAACGCGGACGAGACCTCTGGGGCCCGTAGCGACCGAGGCGACCTATCGGACTGCGAGGCAGAAATTATGGAACAGTAAATGGTTACGATACTTCAAGCTAACTTGAACAGGTCACGTACAGCGAATGACATGGCTCATGCGCACCAGATCTGTTCAACCATCTTCTGAGTACGCCAACCGTACCAAAGGCGTGGAAAAGGGCAAACGTGGTATTGCTAAGCAAGATCGGGAAACCGCAAGAACTTTCCTCTTCATACAGGCTGATCTGCCTGTTGGATAGCATCGAAAAACTGTACGAAATTCTGATAAGAGGGAGGCTCGAGAAAGAGATCTAAAAGGCAGAAGGGCTCTCGCCACGCCAATTCGGTTTCCTCTCGGAGAGGTCCACCATTGATGCCTTGGACACGGTAACGAGGATTGCGCAAGAAACCAAGAAGAAATAGTGTGCGTTGGAGACGCTGGATGTCCGCAATGCTTTTAATACAGCCTCAGGGAGCATGATTATGGAGGAACTAGGAAAGCTGAAGATTTCAAAATACCTAAGAAATCTTATAAGCAGCTACCTAGACTCCAGATCAATTTGCATAGCTGAAACCGAAATTCCTATGACAACAGGGGTACTTCAAGGATCTGCTTTGGAGCCGTTACGCTAGAACACCCTATATGATGGGGTGCTAAGGCTTTCGTTGCCTAGTGGCGTAAAGACGGTAGCATACGCTGACGATCTGACACAAGTTGTCGTGGCAAATGAAGATGTAGAGCTTGTTCATGAAGCCAACGCACAAGCTTGAGTTGGCTCCAGAGGAAACGGAGGCAGTTATAATGCGCGGCCCAAGGAGCAAGAGAGCTAACGTGATCTTCCAACTAGAGGAGTGCAAGTCCCGACAAGCAAGTCCATAGTGTACCTCTGAGTCACACAAGATAACGAGAGGTTTTATGGAGAACTTCTTAAAATAGGAGTGGCAAAGTCTGATAAGAAGTCACGACTGATGCCAAATGTAGGAGGGCCCAGCAGCAACAAAAGGGCACTACTGTGCCAGGTTGTACAGTCGGTCGTCCTGTGTGGTATAAGGCTACGAAAGGAAAAGGTATCAAAAGGTCTTAGACAGCTTGCAGAGAAAGTCTCTGCTAAGGGTGGCCAGTGCTTATCGCACTGTGTCTACAAGAGCTCTGCAAGTTATAACGGGGATACCACCATTATATTATTTTGCTGGCCGAAGAGAGGACGCTGATCCGCCATGGTCAAGCAGGCAATGCGATATGCCGCCCTGAAGCTAAAAGACAGACAGCAAAAAGTGGCAAAGTCTATGGAACGAGACCACTGATATCGCACAGTGGACGAAGCGACTAATACCGTCGATAAAAGAATAGGCGGAATGCAGTCATCGACAGACGTCCCATTTCCTAACATGGCACTGTCTGAGCATGGGCCTTTTCCAGTGATTAGGAAAAGGGTAGGACGGGTGATGGACGAGAGATGCCTGCACTGCGAGGCGGAAGACGCGGTCGAGCATTCGCTGTTTCTGTGCGATACAGACTATAGGCCATACAGGCAGGAGGCAAGTCAAAAACTGGAGGGTGAGCTAACCCCAGAGACTATGGTCCTGATAACGTTATCCAGCGTGGGGGCGTGGAACATTATACATGAGATGGTAAACAAGAGTCTATCTGCAAAGGAGTAGGGGGAACGAACACAAGATTAGACGAAGGTGATAAGATATTCCTAAGTATAATTAGCAGAGGTACGAAAGAGGGAACGGGTTTTAGCCGGTCGGGCCATGGGGGCATATCGGATGGACGCGGTAGCCTCCGTGGGACATGTGATCAGACGACTCAAGCTGGTTCAACGTCGGGCGGGCAGATTCTCTCTCACGCCTTCGGGTGTGTGCGAGTGCTTCTGTACTTGCAATCAAGCCGATTTCCTAAACCCTTTATAGTAAATAAAAAAAGCAACATCGCTGGTACAGGTAAGCAAGAAACCTGCTTTCACCATGCTCCTATAGATGCAACTGGATCTTTGATCTGTAATACTGAAAATACCCAGATACAAAAATCACTTCAGACAATCAGAGGTGACAGTATGACGTCGGCATAAAAAAGAGCTTTAAAAAATGTAGCGTCGACGCGTCATCGGGTTGCGATGAACATTCCACTACCCCGCTTCTGATGGGTTTTGGCGCGGGCTGGGGGCGGCAGCAGGCAAGCGGAGTTGTCAAGGGGTTAATGTTGTTTACGCGCAGCGATATTTTAAACTAGCAAATCACATCGGAGTTGGTTGGGAGCAGTAATTATGCAGAGTTCGGTTCGGGTGACCGCGCGGCGAAATTCTGATTATTTGCAAAGTTTCGGACCCTCGGACGCTAAACGTGTTCTGTATTGCTACCGAAAACTTGGATGGATTTTGGATAGGAAGCGTTCCTGAACCGACTATTCCGATTATAGTTTTTAGTTTGCGGAGACTGTTGCACCGAGTCAATTTCCCTTTGTTGAGAATGTGAGTCTTAGGTGGTGCGAAGAAGTCTTTGTTAAAACATGCCTAAGTTGAAGTTTATGTTTATTTCGGTATAGCTTGATCTCCTTCAGCAAATCTGTTTTAAGTTTGATTCATGCTTGAAATATTTCTGGATAATTCAACGCCTTAGTAATTTCTCAAGTAGCGACGGCCAATCGATGATGTGCTAATAGACTGGAAGCCAGTGAACGGCAGACTTTCCAAAATTCGCTTCAGAATGATGTATCACAATAAGTATGGTGGTGTCATTTAAGATTTTGAAGTAAGGGTTGCTGGGGGATGAGGATTTTGGCGGTTCAGTGATGACGTATTCGGTGGAAAAGTTCCCCCTCGAAATACAAATCGACGTGTCACGGCGATTTTTATTTTTTTATCATTCCAGAGATAAGGTGGGTGACAAATTCTAGCTGGGACACACCGTCTGGTACCACTCCGGTTTTGTTGAATATTCTTGATTTATAAAAATATTGGTAGCATTACCTTCTGCGGCTTTACATTATACTGCTTTTGGAATTTCATTACAGTTAGTGCAGTGATTGCTCAATGCTCATGCTACACAATGACGAAAACGTCAACATCAGATACAAAAATATTCTATTTTACCATTTATCGCTGAATCGGCTGAATGAGACGTGTGGAATTTGTTTGGTCTGAGCATGTTGAAATGTTATCAGGCGGTTGTATTTCACAGGTTATGCGATTTCTTGTAAAATAAGGGATATCGCTATACCCTTTAGCAGTCGTCTTCCCTTCTAAAGCATTTTTCGAGTAATGGAGTTTCAGTTGATATCAACGTAAGACGTCGATAAATACCAAAATTGGAAATTCTTGTGCAAAGCAAAATGTTTATATATATAAAATACTCTTTTAGCAGCATACCGATATCTAATTATAACTAACCGATTTGATACTATATCAAAGAAATGGCTATTAAAATCCGATGAAAATTTACACATGGTTGTTTTTAATTTGAGGGTTGTGACATTATTATTATTTGTCCACATGAAATTTTGCACCATTGATCACGTAGGTTTCAATACTGTACATATATATTTGTAAATTAAGACCGTAAACACACCTATGTAATCAAATATTGCTAGCCTTTTTAACAAATGAAATGTTATCCATGGTTTTCGGCTTTGATCTGCTAAAAGTCAATTTATTTAGGTGTATTTATTTGTTTTGTTGGAGTTTTTAATTCACATACCTTTAGTGTTCAAACATGAAGTTCACCAGTAGTATTTATGTAGAGCGCAATCCTGAAAAAATTGATCCAAGGTACGCAACTACGACTATAATGTAAGTATTGTTATGTTAGATTAGCTTATAATCCATAGAGAGGTAAAGGGTATATACTATACATGTGTTCAGTTAAGCTACGATTCTCTCCAATTGAATCTATGCTGATAGGCATTATAAAATTGCACACTAACCCTTAACTACTATCAAAAACGCAAAGCACCATTTTATTGTTAAGGTGAAAAAAATACTATGACATTGTTTTGCTCATACTTGGCTTTAGCTTCCAGCTGCTGAAGTATGATCCCAGGATTGAAAGATCGGCAGTTAGTGTGGACTGTAGAATGTCAAAGTTGGTATTTCTGTACGCTAGAGCCACATCATCTGCATATGCGAATTTCCGGCGGGATAACTGATAAAGCTCCGAGGTATATAATATTGAACAAGAAGGGCGATAGGACGCAGCCCTGGGGTAATCCGTTACTTAAATGTCTCACGTTACTGGTATCAGATCTTATGACAACCTGCAGTGGCGTGCCAGGGTCTTCGCCCCCCCCCCCCGCAATTTTTTTCACGGGACATGATACATCGTTTAATGGCACAGATACGCGTCGCGTCAGTGTAACGTTGCCACTTGTTTTAGTCGTTTTGATCCTGTCATACTGTACTGATGAGGCAAAATAATTCGATTATGGAAAATTATGAGGTATAAACATATTCCGCCGCCATAAAATAAGTATAGGTATTATGGTTATTACTATGTAAAAAGCTTGCTCGATACCTCGAGCAAGCTTTTTAGTCGAGGCTGAGCGGCCCCCCCGGATGACCGGGGCTCCCCTCACCGCGGGCCCTGTGGGCCGTTTCGGCACGCCACTGACAACCTGGAATGATCTGACTGAAAACATATTGTTTATTAGGGTAGCTACTGTTTTGCACGGTACAGCTTGCATGCCAACACTTCTCACTAGACGGTGTCATAAGCTGCGGTCATGTCTACGAACACTATGACGGTCTTAACGCTACGTTGGTATCCGCTTTCAATAAAAGATGTGACGCTCAGTACCTGGACACAGCAACTACGATTCGGTCTGAAACCCGCCTGCTCAACTGGTATATGTTATTCTATCTTGAGACCTATTCTCATCAAGACTAATCGTTCAAGGGGTTTGAGACAGACGCTGAATAGCGCGATGGAGCGATAGTTCTTCACAAGTTCGCAGTCTTTTCCTGGTTTCGGTATGCCAATTATTATCTTCGATCTTTGAATTCTGGAGGTAGTTTACCAGTCTTTAAAGTATCTGTAAGGAAGCCACTTTCTTGTGCGTGATCCACAGTGAATTATGAATTTTGGAATAATTCTATTCCAAACCTTGGGCTTTCCCCGCTTTCATGCATTACTAACAAATCCTACCACGTGCAGGCATCGTTTGAAATTATTTTGCGTCGCTTTGTGGGCTACTTGTTAAAGGAATGTTGGTTTCGCATCAACTCCTTAGTTTGCTTTCTACTTCATTCCGTGGTTATTCCCAGAGCGGTTCCGTAGCCTACAAAATTATTCCTACGTGTCCTCATAACAGCACTCGCCATTTTGGTACCATGTACCGCAGTATATCCAAGTACCCACACTTCTGAGCCCTGGAAGGGGTCCTTCTGGGTGTGCCTTTACCCCTTAGGGCAAGTCTCGACGTTATCTTCTGAATTACAGATTTTTCTGAATACGAAACGCTCAATACAAAACTGCAAAGAGTTCCGCATAAAACAGATTCTAAGTAAATCGTAAAGTGTCCTTTACCTGGGCGTACGAAGGTCTAGCTCCCTTGGCACCATGATCGGAGCGTAGACACCACAGTCTCTTTCTGGATCTCTAGATCTGAGATAAGGAGATTTCGCATTGCTACGAGATAACGTAGAGAAGTAAGGTCTGCATTAGTTGTACAACACAAGCTAAAAATTGGCATTGACTAACTTTTTTAACATCTGTTTGAGAAGTAATTATGTTCAAGGAAAGTAAGTATCCCCTACAGCTGTGGCCAGAAGCCTTCATGGCCAGTAACTTCAGTCCCACATTTGTTGTGAATACCTTATACGTGCTAGATGGCCAGCTTTGAAAGCTGGTATATAGAAAAGGGTATCATTGCATTCAGCAGTAAAGCTCTTACTAAAGAATATAGCAACTAGATCGGTATCTATGACCCAAAACTGAGGTGACAACAACTGAGATTTTAATCTTGTTGTTTGTTAGTCGAAGAAGTTCTTCGTAAGGCTAGAATTTTCCAAAAATCGCCAAAAACTAACGCTTGGCTTACAACTCATAACTAATATACTTCTTTAGTAAAAGTTAAGCTAACAGCTTGCATCGAGTAATAATTCCGCACTCTGCCCATTTCACAACTCATGAGAAAGCGTTTCGTATGAATTTTAACGCTGAATTTCCCTTGTGACGCACATGCTTTCTGCGGAGCAGCTAGACAAACTGAGCATAAATGGATTACATATTGTTCATAGGCATTTAGTTTAGTTGAAGGGCCCTTGCCATTCGAGAGTAGTTGTAGTGCCACTCGAAAAAGTAATATACCACCCAGATTCAATATAAAGCAGCCGTGAGCCTGGTAATGAGCAGCGCTCTCAACTAACTGCGTACAGTATACATATTATATTGGAGAAGTTTCCTCGATGTTTGTCTATTGAAGGACTGACAATACATGTAAGTGATAACCCGTAAAATAGGGACGGTTTGGGACATTAATCATGTTGCACACTTACACCAGAAATCTGTAGGTCTGAGTAAATTAAGGGCCTATTGTATCAGCTGTGAGGGTTGAAAGCCAGATTGGTGGCCTGTGGTGATAGTTTGTCAGGGAGTGGGTTATGTTGTGTTGTAGAGAGGGGGTTTCAAAAACAACAATGATTTATTTAACTAAACAATTCAATAAGTAAGAAAATCAACCAAAAATGGCTCAAAATACTATCACTTACCACCTATCTCCGGGGGTATGCATACCTTCGGGTTACAGATCAACTTCTAGTTATTTGAAAAGCATAAAAAGGGGGAGTAGTTCAATGGTTTATATCTACGACGAGATACGTCCTTCGATAGTCCTTCAGCAGTCCTTTGGTAGTTACGTTGAGGTACTCAGCGGTCTCAGAATATCCCAAACAGGTTCAAACAGCAGTGTGTTGACGAAATCGGTAGGTACCAAAAATGGCTAAACCTTAGCTCCAAGTGAAATTTATGTTAGGGTACATAAACCCAACCCTTAACGTAGACAAAGTTAAGGTGATATCTATTAGATGCAATTAAAGGTTACGCAAAAGGGGGTCCAAAAAAGAAGGCCTGTGTTCGAGGGCGGCCTAAAAGTGAATATACCATAGACGGTATCTGATATCTGATGCTATTGCCAAACTCAAAATCCTCAATATGAGTGAGTAGCAAACTCCTGAATTTGGTGGCTTCTTCTTTCGGTGAAAATCCGTCACAACGACGTATTCCCTTCAAGGGTAGCAACCGGAAAGAAACAAGACTAGCAGCTCTCTGGGGGAAGGAACCTTGCAAGTCACCGTGTTCTAGAAAAATGGCAGTCACCGGTTCATGAGGAACTGGTTCGAGAGGGGATTTGATGGCGGCGTACCTGACAGAACAGCTGATGAATACTGAGGTTAAGAAACCCAAAACAAAACAATCAAACTCTCGATGTTGGGAGCTGTAATGATCAGGAGGGCCTAAGTAACGTTGACAAGGATTGGTAAGTCGACTATTGCATATTCTTGCCTTAGGTGAAGTAATATATTTTTCATTTCAGCCTCAAAATTTAACTACCGTGGTGCTAAGAGAGATCTCTGAACCCTAGATCTACTAGCAGGCTCAAAATAGGTACTTGAAACTCTATTTAACAGATGAACGGCTAATTCTAAGGCTTATCTAGAAGTGAATTGTAAATAGACCCGTTGTAAGTAACAAATTGGCAATAAATTGCAGTTAAAAAGGTGAGATACTTTCCTATTTTCGATTACGATTTTTAAACCTGTAACACACCCCTCTTTCCCCGGAAAAGTTTGAACGGCAAGTGAAAACTTTTAACAGAAACATCATTCTTCTTGAAGGGTCGGATCATCGGGAGGGTGAGCCTTTAAATCGTGGGCAGACCAAACACCTTTAGATCTTCCGCTCTCGTCCCCCAATTCATAGGTCCAAGGAGACACGATTCTAATTATGCTATAAGGGCCATCGAAACGGGGAGCTAGCTTTGAGGTACTACCTCTTGTGGCATCAGACAAAGTGAACTGTCGCTTCCAAACCTTTTGATGTAGACGGAACGTGTCAGGTCGGTGTCGAAGATTATATCGACGACTACTACGCTCAAAGGCTTGAGACAACCGAGATTGGATATCTCGAAAGACATCTTGCAAGGCTTGGTGGCGCTTCCGTGGTTCGAAATTAGGACGCTCGGCGGAACTATGCTCCTTTCCTGAAAGAACTACTTCCCTACCGAACATGACAAAATTGGGAGTGAACTCAGTTGCTTCGTGTTTGGCTGATCTCGTTGCAGCAGCAACTTGTGGCAAAAACTTATCCCACTGGTTATGCTTATCGCGTACATAACCTGAAAGAGCAGTCTTAAGAACCCGGTGAGTTCTTTCCACCGCATTCGCTTGAGGATGATAATTAGCCGTAAAACGATGCTCCATTTCATACTTGGCACAAA
This sequence comes from Callosobruchus maculatus, assembly GCA_951848785.1. Taxonomy (NCBI): domain Eukaryota; kingdom Metazoa; phylum Arthropoda; class Insecta; order Coleoptera; family Chrysomelidae; genus Callosobruchus; species Callosobruchus maculatus. The sequence continues at coordinate 1,930,773 of CATOUR010000122.1, read as the reverse complement.
GGCCAGCTACCGTTTTGTTTTTAAACTCGGTGCCATTGTCTGTAATTATTCTAGCAGGTACTCCAAAAACTAACAAAACTTGTTCCTCAAGAACCTTACAAATGCTTGGACCGGTACCATTCCGAAGAGGAAAGAACAGTACAAATTTAGAAAAGGGGTCTAATACTGAAAGTATGTATTTGTATCCATGGGTGGAACGGGGAAGCGGACCGGTGAGGTCTAAACTTAGTAATTGCCAGGGTCGACTGAGAGTGGGGGTGGTACTCAACATAAATCCAGCCGACCTCTTCTGCTCCGGTTTCGTTTGTAGACAAACCGTACATCTACTCACATACCTTGAGATGTCGGCTCGCATTTTTGGCCAATAATACCTTGAAGAGATTCGAGCATGGGTTTTATAAACACCTAAATGACCACACGTCGGAGGATCATGATTATTCTTGATTATGCTCTCCCTTTCGTGTTTTGGAACCACACGCAGCCAGCTGTCTTGTTTGTCAATAAGGTCCGGGTAACGCAAATTGATCCTTTTATAGAGCCTTTGATTTTCAATCCTCCATAACGGATAATTTGTGGGATTGTTACTCACCCTGTCTAACATTTTGCCATACCAGGGATCATCAGTTTTAGTCTCCTGCTCACAGTCCATCTGATCCACTGCCTCAACAACAGGCACAGATCGAGATAGAGCATCTGGGACTAGATTATGTTTCCCTTTGCGATGAATGATGTCAAAGTCATACATCTGAAGTCGAACTGCCCATCGCGCAATTCTACCAACCGGATCTTTGATGTTGTTCAGCCATTTCAAGCTGTAATGGTCAGTAATAACTGTAAACCGGGTACCTTCTACATAAGGTCGAAACTTTTCTATCGCGTGAATCACCGATAGGGCTTCTTTCTCCGTAGTCGAGTATTTTCTTTCATTCTTATTGAGTGATCGGCTCAAGTAAGCTATGACGGTCTCTTCTCCCATGTCATTCACCTGGGTGAGCACCGCACCTAAACCATAGTCACTCGCATCACACTGGATGACAAAGGGCCGACTAAAATCGGGACAGCTAAGGACTGGGGACGAAACTAGACATTCTTTTAAAGCTCGGAATGCTCTGGCGCACTCCGTGGTCCATTTGAAGGGGTGATTCTTTCTCAAAAGGTTACATAGTGGCGCAGTGAGAGAAGAAAAGTTAGGCACGAAACGCCGGTACCAGGATGTAAGCCCAATAAACTGTCTAACTTCTCGCACTGTAGAAGGGACCTTTATTTGTAATATGGCCTCTACTTTGGCCGGATCTACCATAAGTCCAGATGGACCTACCATATACCCAAGGTATTTAAGTTCTGATTTGCAGAAATGACACTTCTCCTTATTAAGAGTGAGACCTGCCTCAATTAGTTTATCTAGAACTCTGGATAACACTTCAACGTGTTTCTCGAAAGTACTGGTACATATGATTACATCATCTAGGTACACGAAACAATGATGTTCTAGGTCAGCTCCGATGACATTATCAATGAAACGTTGCCAAGTGGCGGGCGCGTTATGCAAACCCATGGGCATTCTTTTAAAGTGAAATAATCCTCTACCAGGAATTACAAAAGCCGTATACTGCTTGGAATCCTCTGATAAAGGGATCTGGAGATACGCAGACTTAATGTCAAGGGTTGATAAATAGCGGGCATCTCGAAGCCTGTCCAGAATCGAGGTTACTAGAGGTAAGGGATAAGCGTCTCTAGAAGTCACCTGGTTTAGTTTTCGGAAGTCAACAACAAATCTATATTTTTGGTCTTGCTTAATCAACAGAATTGGAGAACACCATGACGAGTTAGATGGCTCTATGACGTCATCAGCGAGCATTTTATCCAGCTCCTCATTAACTTGCTTTTGCAAAGCAGGAGAAATGGGGTAATATCGTTGACGAATAGGAGGGGACTCTGTTTTAATAACATGTTGTACCTTGGTCGTACAACCTAACTTGGTGCCCATTTTGGCAAAAGCCCTTTCTACTATGGAATGCAAAACAGCTTTCTGATTCTCGGGGAGAGTGTCTAAATCGGTGATCGCCGATACCACAGGAACTTCCTCCGAGGCACTGAAAGACCACACATCCGAAAACAGATCAGGAATGATCCCCATACATTTCCAAAAATCTATTCCCAAAATTAAGCGATGGGGTAGAGAAGGGATTACCAAAATTTCGAGAACCCTAACTCTGTCTTCGAGTTGTACAGGTACAAGTATGGAACCCAGAGTTTCACATGGTTGTCCATTAGCCACTGTAACAGATTTAACACTACAACTACCTAACTTACACACACCTTTCAAAATTTCCCAACCTGGGCCACCTAGAATAGTCCTAGTAGCTCCAGAATCTAGTAAACCTAAAATACTTAATCCATAAACTTTTACATTGACATAGGGACGTTGATCTCCCTTCGCATGGGACACAATAAAATCTAGTAAGACATCAGCCGCTTTCAAGGAGGAATCCAAAGCGCGGCTTACTGTTGGCTCCTCGGGAGGTTTTTTCGACAGATTGGACAATAGGTAAATGTAACATTGGGATGACCACACTTAAAGCAGAACTTCTTTCGAGAATCGGGACAAGACCTAAATTTGTGTTGGGTCGAACCGCAGTTCCAACACTTGCACGCCGCGTCTACGGTTGCGACTATAGTGGTTTTGGGATCTTGATTATCGCATAAATTAGACGATACAGCAGAATGAGAGGTAGGGGTGGTAGAGATTGGACCAACTGACAGAGGACTAGCATACGAAGGAGGGCCGTCACTCCGGCGATACCTGAGTTCAGGTTCCAGAAGGCCTCGCGCACTGGTCGGCGGGGGTTGATACTTTTGTGCTCTTTGAGCAGCTTCCTCAATGGAGCGAGCTAAGGTCATCAATTGAGACACGCTTCTTACGGGATGTAAGGCTAGTTGCGTCTGGAAGGATGGCAAGAGATTTCGCATGATCAAGTTAAGTTTGGTTGACTCCGGCACGGGAGTGGGGAGCTTCCGAAATAAGTTTTCCATTATCACTATATAGGTTCCCACACGTTCTTGAGCTCCTTGGGTTCTTCGACGGATTTCATCCCAAAGACTATGCTCGTAGTCATAGGGTTGAAACATATGCTTCAATTGGGAACACAATTCATCCCAAGAGGACACATGAGCCGTTCGATACCATAACAGGGCATCATGTGTGAACAGTTCTGCAGCAGACTGAAACAAACGTTCCTTTGAGACACCTCGAGAAATCCTCAATTCCTCGATACGTTCCAAGAAGTCCGTAACACTACTACGTCCATTGAACTTCACGTTCCATCTCCCAATGTCTATCGGGGAGCAACGGGGAGCGAAATAGTCAGAATGCACCGGTGCATTGGGATTCAAGGATGTCCCTTGAAAAGTACTATTGGCGGGGATATCGTCCACTATACCAACCCCAATGGAATCTTTTGCCGGAGGCTGAAGGACACGACCTTGGAGAGAAGGAGGATGAGCTGTCCGATTTCGGTCTGCCTCAGATGAAGCTGGACATTCATTAAAACGTACCTTCCCAGATGACTTGGTAACTGACAGGGCCTTGGCTTCCTGGGTGAGGACCTCTGGATACTTCAGAGAAAGGGATGCTCTTTCCAACTGATTGACCAATTCCGGGAGGTCGTCTAGCGGGGCATCTATCAAAGACATATTCATGGGTCGGTCTCCTTTGTCTAAAGTCGGCACATCTACCAACGCTACACTCTCAAGGTGGGAGTGGATCGCTTCTCTTTCAGCCTGAGTTGTCGGCTTTTGCACACAGGCGGTGTATCGACGATTCACGTCTGCCAGCAGTTGCATAGACATCTCCATAAGGACTTTTCTTTCCTCGACCTCATCTCCCTCACAATCTAACCTCGAAAGCCTACCAGATACATGTAATAATCGTGTATATATTCTTTTAAATTCGTTTTCTCGATTTTCTACATCAAAATGGGCTATCGCCTCTTTTAGCTCTTGGAGTTTGGCAGAACATTCGGGAAGCTCTTCCTGAGCTATACCACAACCATGTTGCGGAGGTGCCGATAAATTTTCTTTTTCCAACCTAAGGGCATCACGCAATAGTGCACGCTTTTCGGCTACTGTATTCCCAATTGGGAGTCCTCTTAGAAGCAGCTCATAAGTCAGTTCATCTCCAAGCAATCTATTAACCTCCATTTTCACTCGTCTAACTGTCTACAACTATGAAACTCCAGAAAAATTGAAAATATCTAAACTATCCGATCTATATTCCGAAAAAAATTCTCAACCCCCTCCCCTTCTTCGGATGAGGGAAAAAAAAGGTAACAACCTAAGTCCACAATAAGCGACCTAAACCACCAACACGACCACTCGACACAAGTCGTTTCTCGATTCGCTTAAGTATTGTAACACTAAACGGCCACAACCTGAAAAATTTCTCTAAAAATACGACAAGTCGTCAGTCACTATTACATCTATACATAATTATTGTCTGACAACAGCTTGTCAACCATAAACTTTCAGGTTACCAGTCCTACTATCTAAAAATCAACAGGCAATCGATCAAAACCTTTCTGATTAACCCTATAGATACTTTTTGACCAACCTTATACGCAAGGTTTAGCGGATGAGCACAAAACTCCAAAATGTCATGTGGTACCACACGATACTACAAAACATACGATAGCGGTAACATGGTACCACCAACTGTTGAACCTGTGATCATACCGGTGATTATTATGTCTAGATTCGGGTTCGACCAAAATAATGTTTCAAAAGTGTCAAAAATCTGATTACAGCGCTACAGTGCTGCTTCGACGTACCATCCAAAGGACGTGCCTGAATCTTATCTATAAGGGGGACCTGTATAAAAGTATAAACAATATAATATAGAGAAAGGAAATTTTACACTGCACAATTAAAATTGAGATTCTAGAACACAACATCCACTAAGTTGGGCGCCATTTTGTGAGGGTTGAAAGCCAGATTGGTGGCCTGTGGTGATAGTTTGTCAGGGAGTGGGTTATGTTGTGTTGTAGAGAGGGGGTTTCAAAAACAACAATGATTTATTTAACTAAACAATTCAATAAGTAAGAAAATCAACCAAAAATGGCTCAAAATACTATCACTTACCACCTATCTCCGGGGGTATGCATACCTTCGGGTTACAGATCAACTTCTAGTTATTTGAAAAGCATAAAAAGGGGGAGTAGTTCAATGGTTTATATCTACGACGAGATACGTCCTTCGATAGTCCTTCAGCAGTCCTTTGGTAGTTACGTTGAGGTACTCAGCGGTCTCAGAATATCCCAAACAGGTTCAAACAGCAGTGTGTTGACGAAATCGGTAGGTACCAAAAATGGCTAAACCTTAGCTCCAAGTGAAATTTATGTTAGGGTACATAAACCCAACCCTTAACGTAGACAAAGTTAAGGTGATATCTATTAGATGCAATTAAAGGTTACGCAAAAGGGGGTCCAAAAAAGAAGGCCTGTGTTCGAGGGCGGCCTAAAAGTGAATATACCATAGACGGTATCTGATATCTGATGCTATTGCCAAACTCAAAATCCTCAATATGAGTGAGTAGCAAACTCCTGAATTTGGTGGCTTCTTCTTTCGGTGAAAATCCGTCACAACGACGTATTCCCTTCAAGGGTAGCAACCGGAAAGAAACAAGACTAGCAGCTCTCTGGGGGAAGGAACCTTGCAAGTCACCGTGTTCTAGAAAAATGGCAGTCACCGGTTCATGAGGAACTGGTTCGAGAGGGGATTTGATGGCGGCGTACCTGACAGAACAGCTGATGAATACTGAGGTTAAGAAACCCAAAACAAAACAATCAAACTCTCGATGTTGGGAGCTGTAATGATCAGGAGGGCCTAAGTAACGTTGACAAGGATTGGTAAGTCGACTATTGCATATTCTTGCCTTAGGTGAAGTAATATATTTTTCATTTCAGCCTCAAAATTTAACTACCGTGGTGCTAAGAGAGATCTCTGAACCCTAGATCTACTAGCAGGCTCAAAATAGGTACTTGAAACTCTATTTAACAGATGAACGGCTAATTCTAAGGCTTATCTAGAAGTGAATTGTAAATAGACCCGTTGTAAGTAACAAATTGGCAATAAATTGCAGTTAAAAAGGTGAGATACTTTCCTATTTTCGATTACGATTTTTAAACCTGTAACACAGCATGTATATTTTCAAAGAAATAGTAATTAAAAAATTATTGAAATAAACATATAGTAATTAAAAGCAAATGAAAAACTACAGGTGGTTCTTTATAATTTGAGTGTTGGGACATTATTATTATGTCTAGATGAAATTTTGTACCATTCATCACATTGAACACATCCTCGACCGAAACATCTCGCTTCTGAGCATGTGTATAACCATATATTAATATACGGTCTCCTTTCAGAACGTCTGTTTCGTATGGTGAATTGCAAGTACTTATAGGTAAGTGGAACTAGTATTAAAAGATATGACTATTTCATATTGTCCTCATTTTTAAACATGAAGAACGTAGTTAGTCGCGTAACTAATGGAAAATAACTATGTGGACTTTGCCATGACCGAAGTTGTTCATCCAGCGCTACCGTAAAGCAGCAGTAATAATTTTGACAACACAGACCGTAGAAATATTTTGTTAGTCTTACTAGTACGATAAAAGCTTTTCATAACAGCGCTCGACTATTTTATTAGTACAGTAGTAATGAGAAATGATAGCAACGCCTTAGTACGGTCATTGTAATCAATTACTACGTTTACACCGTTTCTATTTTGGAGCGGTTCAACTAAAACCGCATTACTTAAAGGTTTGCGCATTAATTTTGGGAACCACTTTAAATCAGCTGATTGGAAATATTAATAGTGCTGCCAACCAATCACGGTCAGATATTAGAAGTAAGGTTATCTATCATGAACATCAACCTTGAAGGTCGCAAAAAGGATTTGAATTTGTATGCGGTCATTGGAACCACTGCATCGATTTGAGCCATGCCAAACCTCATTTTTAAAACGCTTTGAGTTAAACCGTTCTAACGCCTTAGATCGTTTAAGCCAGCGCTTATGCATTGGTTTTAACTAAACTGTTTTGAAGTGAACCATTTAAATAAGGCAAACGTGTAAACGTAGTAAATTAGGCAGGAAATACCATTTCAACAGTTTTAATTGACGCTTTTAAGTTTTGAGCATTTGATTGCAAAAGTGTCTCAAGTATTTTGCTATATGGTTGGAAACGAGTAAAGTGAGTTGTGCTTCGCAGTAGTAGGGATCATGTGAGAAACCATTTCTTCATAACTTGGACGACGTACTCATCATCATCACAAAGCTCTACAACCCCGGGTTGCTCTTGGCTGACTGCACAGCTTGCATCCATGTCCTTCGGTCTTCTATTAGGTTGTGATCGAGTGGTATATTCGTTGTTGACAGGTCCGCCCTGATATTGTCCTTCCAGTGCATTCGCGGGCGTCCTGATGGTCTCTTTCCAGCTGGTACCTCCTCCCATACAAGCTTCGCCAGTCTTTCGTTGTTCATTCTGTGGACATGTCCCAACCATCTTAGGCGTTCCGACATGATTTCCTGGACGATGTCTCCTCGCCATACAGTGCTTTAATCTCGGCATTATTTCTAATGCGGTATTGGTTGGCATCGGGGTGGTAACGCGGGCCGAAAATTTTTCTAAGCACTTTTCTTTCAAAGCATCTGAGCTTAGCCTCGTTTGCTTTTTTCATGGTCCAGGTTTCATATCCATAGATGACTATGGGTCGAATCACAGCCTTGTAGATTTTAATTTTTGAGGTTCTTGATATGACCTTCGACCTAAATATATTGCTCAGTGGAAAAAGGCATCGGTTTGCGGCTTGGATCCTTCCTTTAATTTCTTCTGTTATGTCGTTATCCGAGGTGATTATGGCGCCCAGGTATTTAAAGCGTTCTACCCTTTCAAAACTGTATGTGTTTATTGACACATTCTGTCCTATTCTATCTCGACCCCCTCGCCTGTTGATACACATATATTTAGTTTTTTCCTCGTTGATGTTCAGTGCCAGTTCTTTCGTTGTTTTGTCGATGTTGTTGAAGATGTCTTTCACTGTCAGGACAGAGTTTCCTACTAGGTCAATATCATCCGCATATGCTAAAAGAAGCTTCGGTCCATTGATTGTCAGAAGTCCTATATCGATTTCCGCTGCTCTTGTGGCTTTCTCTAATGCGATGTTGAAGAGCAGAGGTGATAGGGCATCTCCTTGTTTAAGGCCGCTCTTGATGTCGAAATTGTCTGAGGTATTCTTTCTCTCTCGGACTCTTGACCTTCCACCCTCCATGCATATCTTTGTCATTCGGATAAGTTTTCTGGGAAACGAGAGTTCTGCCATTGCGTTCCAGACTTGGCTTCTTTCGATGCTGTCATATGCCTGTCGGAAGTAAATGAATAAGTTGTGGATATCTCTATGGAATTCCCTTCCCTTTTCCAGAAGTTGTCGCAGCGTGAAAAGTTGGTCGATGGTGGCTCTGTTGTTCCTAAAGCCCGCCTGGTATTCCCCTATGATGTTCTCCGCATGCGGTGACAGCCTGTTAAGTAGTACGTTGACTAAGACCTTATATGCCGTGTTTATGAGCGAAATGCCTCTGTAATTAGCACATTTCGACTTGTCTCCCTTTTTATGGATGGGTATAATAGCGCTTTTCTGCCATTCCGTTGGGATTTTTTCGTCTTTCCACATCTGAGTGATCAGGTGGTGGAGCTGGTTGACTAGCGCATGGCCACCGTATTTTAGAAATTCCGATGGAATATTATCTGGCCCTGATGCTTCCAAGTTCTTTAACTGTCCTATTGCTTTCCGTACTTTGTCCAGTGTGGGTTCTTCTACGGGTAGGTCGGCAGTTTGATATATATGTTCGGTGTGTTTGACATCTGGATTTACATTTAAGAGGTTTTCGAAATGATTCTTCCATATTTCAATTTGTTCTTTTTCGCTGGATGTGACGTTTCCATTATTGGTTTTTAGCAGCGGTATTGTTCTTGGCTTGAAGCCTTTTCTTTTATTCGAGATGGCGTTGAAGAATTCTCGAGGGCTCGGTTTGGGCCTATTTCTTTCGATGGTCTCATATTTCTTTATTTCATGGTCCCGTTTTTTTCTTTTGATTACTTTTCTAGATTCTTTTCTGCATCTTTCGTACCTCTCTCTGTTCTCCTGTGTGTCGCATTGTAAATTGATCTTTCTTAGCCCTTCTCTTTATTCCAGGTGTTTCTGGCATTCTTCGTCAAACCATGTTTTGGAATGGTTTCTTCTGGTTGTGAGCTTTCCGACCGTCTCTTCGGCTGTCTCCGTTATTGTTTGCTTTATCTGTTCCTAGAGGTTTTCGGCGTCTACTTCCTGATTTGGGCATGCGTTGAGCTTTTGTTCTAGCCTTTGTTTGTATTTCTGTTGTTCTTCTTCCTTTTGCATTTTGTCCAAGTTCCATTTCGCGATTCCCTCAGTTCTAAGGTTTTTTTGTATTGATATTTTAATGTTCACTTTCGCTTTCACTGCCTGCCGTCTATAATAAAGTGGTCGATTTGGTTGCGCGTAACATGGTCATTGGAGACTCACGTTTGTTTGTGTATGTCTTTGTGGGGAAACATTGTGGATTTTACTATCACTCCGTTGGATGCTGCCAGTTCTATCAGCTTTTGTCCATTATCGTTTGATATATCGTGAAGGCTATGAGCGCCTATGGTTGGTCTTAGGTTGGGTTCTTTGCCTATTTTCGCGTTAAAGTCCCCGCATAGTATTCTCATATCGTGTTTTGGTAGTATTTCTATAGTCCGTTCTAATATGTCGTAGAAAGCATCTTTGGTGGTTTCGTCTTTCTCTTCTGTTGGGGCATGCACTGATAATAGTGAAATATTATACCACTTTGCCTTCAGCCGTATATAGCATATCCTTTTGTCTATAGGTTTAAAACGTATGACATTATTTACGAGTTGTTCGTTGATGACGAAACCTGTCCCGAACTCGTGTTGGCCGTTTTGATTTCCGCTGTAGAAAACTACTGATTTGCTGATCTTCAGATTTCCGCTGTCAGGCCATCGTATCTCCTGTACTGCGACCAAGTCCATTCCTATTTTTTCCAGTTGCTGTACGGCATGTATGGCGGCCCCAGGTCTGTACCAACTTTGTACGTTCCATGTTCCTAAATTCATGATCCTTTTTCGTTGCGGTTTTCGGTTTTCGGGTATTCCAATCTTGTTCCGAGGCGAGATTGCAGTTTTCATAACTGGTCTTTTTTTATAAGGGTAGGTAGTTGGCCTTCCGCTTAACCCTCCTCCTTTATCCGGGCTTGGGACCGGCAACGACCCTCGGTAGGTTACTCAGTTCACCTATCAGGGGTCGTAGGCGGAGTTGGACGACGACGTATTACTAAAGTATTTAACTACATTCAGTCATTCAAATAGTTCTTCATAACCAAAGTAAATAATCCTGATGTAGTTCAACTACTTGTACAACCTGACAAGTGTAGCAAGAGACTTGGCAATTTCGCTGCTGTCTCACACGCACACGTTATTTCATATCCTCTCGTCTCTTGCTATCTTTATCTATTTCATATTTCTCACGGCTCTTGTTACACTTGTTAGGCTATACTCTAGATGTGAAGGTGGCAGTGGCGTACCATAATGGCTTCAAATTTGATTTGTGCATATTGCAATAAGTCTTTCAAAACAAATCGAATGGTAAAATGGGCTGTATGCACATTTCATTTCGTCTGATGTTGGTTTCTATATCGTCCTAATGTTTGCTTTCTGCAGTCACCTCTTAATTCTGTCTGTAACCCGGGGAACATAAAGTAGGAAAGCTTTGGCTACTGGTCATGGTTGTGGTTGCTTTTCTGCTCTACGAGCTCGCGCAGATCTTGTTATTTGCTTTTTCGAGTAACCCTTTGCCTTCAACACATCCTTCTTCAGATGTTAGAACTCGGCACTGAGTTCGACTAGCTTACACACACTTCTTGCCCGTTCTCTCAGTGTTTTGATGATTCCAAACTTCTGGCATGGATGGCGGTGCGAGTTGTTGTGCAAATAACAATTGGTGTGTGTGTGTGTGTGTGTCAGTTTCCTGTACACTGTGTGTTCCAAGATTGATCCTCTTCTGGTTTATAGCACATCGAGAAAAGCAAGTTTTCTGTTTCCCTCCACTTGCATCGTGAACTGGATGTTCGGATGTACACTGTTTTGGTATTTTAGGAATTCCACTAGCCTGTCTTGTCCGTGGCTCCATACAACAAATGTTCCATCTACGTATCTGAACCATATTTTTAGCCTATACTGAGTGCTGTTCAAGGCCGTCTGCTCAATTTTATCCATCTCCATCTTAGCCATGACTGAATCTCTGTTAGGCTGAATCTCGCTTAGATTCAGAGGCTTGCAGCAATGAGCATAACAAGTGCCACGAGGATAACACCCACTGCTGCCCTGTTCTGCACCCACCTCTGGATAAAAAGAGAGGCGATGTCGGCCTGCTTGAGTGACAGGGGAACATGGACAGCACGAGAATCCCCTAGTTGCCCACACCAGAATAGAGCGATTCACGGAGAATAATATCCCGATATCGTCATTCAGGGTGAAAGAAGCCAAAGACATGTTAAGTTTAGATAATAGATTCTCACTAGTCATCCCGGAAAGAGACTATTGGATGGGAGAGAAAGTCAAATTTTTGCCCCATAGTCTGGTGTGCTTCACTGACGGATCGCTCCTAAAGGAGTCAGGATCCGGAGGAGCAGGCTTCTGCCTGGAGGGTAAAGAAGTGCGGCGGAGCTTCGCGATAGGAAGCTGCACGACTGTCTTCCAGGCGGAAGTGTATGCCATATTGATGGCGGCATACTCGACGGAAGTCGAACAGTGTTCTGAACAGAGCATATTATATTATATGCTCTGACAGCCAAGCAGCTCTAAAAGCGGTGGCAGCTCCGAGGGCCAGATCAGCTCTGGTTCAAGAATGCTCTACCGCCCTTCATAAATTAGCCAGTCATAAGAAGGTGACCCTGCTGTGGGTCCCCGGATACATTAGTATACCGGGTAACGAGAGAGCGGACTGATTAGCTAGGATAAGGGCCGGCAGCCCCTGCATCGGCCCAGAACCTATGCTGGGAATTTGCAGACGCCAGGTCAATGTGGCCCTGGACAACTGGGCCTACAAGGAACTGGCGAAAGCCTGGTTAGAGAGAGACGACTGCAGGCAAAGTACAGGTCCAAGTTTCAGAAATATGATCTGAGATTTAGTTGAATTCAGACGTTTGAGAACTTAAATTAAATAGCTTATAAAGGTAGACTATAATGTACAGATGTTGGTTTCACAAAAAGCAAAACTGTTCTTGCCTGAAGTCCATTCTGAAAATAATACTTCGGGGATTCTAGGTAAAATGTCTTACAATACTGCAGACCTTATTGGTCCTCAAGAAATTGTCGATGCATTTGCTATTTTAAGGTTTACCAACAGTTCAATATAAGCAATTCGATGGGCTTGTAGTTATGACGCAGTATATATCCGAGGTATTAGATAACTCTGGTCAAGTTAATGTATCTACTGACTGCTCAGAGCCCTTTGATAGGATTGACAACATTCTAATTGATAAATTGTATACCTATAGTCCCTTCAACAGAGCTATTGCCTTTAATAAATCTTACCTGACTAACCGGAAGCAGTTTGTGTCATACAATGGCTTCAAATCAGAGTTGCATCTAGCCTCTTCCGGAGGCAAGGCTCCAAATTAGGACATCCACTTCTTTTGCCATTTGCAAACGATCTCTGTGATAGTGTGGATTGTGAAAGACTATATTTCGCAGATGACCCCAAGTTATACTCTGCAGTAAATAGTTTTTGATGTAGTTATGAGCTTCAGTTTCAATCAGATTTTGTTCGTTTGTCGTGTATTAAGAATAGGTTACAATTAAACTCAAAGAAATGCAAAATCGTAAGTTACACTAGGAACAAGAGTACACTCGGCTTATAAAATTCAGGGTCAGCTATTAGAAGGACGCAGTAGTGTCAAGGATCTGGGTTTAGTATTTGACAAAAAACTAAGCTACAAAAATGTCTGAGGAGATGAAATTGTATAGCTTCAGTATCAGAAACTGCACGAATTCCCCAACGTTAAAGCAACCAAACTATTGTACTTTGCTTATGCAAGTTCGACGCTTGAATATACAAATATAGTTTGGTGTCCTATCTATAAGTGTCACAAGGTCGTGACTGAGATAGTGCAGAAAAGACTGCTGAAATTTTTTGAGTACAAAATTGATGGTATTTATCCAGAGAGAGGTTTTGACTACATCTGTGTAATTGTTTGAGTGTAGTATCTTTAGATCTTCGTCGCCATCGTGCATTCGATATTCCTGTTAAAAATTATTAAACTCAATTGCCTGCCTTACTCAGGCAAACAATTTTCAATGTACCAAATATCAATTCACACGAACTAACTTGTTACTTACTTCTAAAATGTGTATAATAGTGATTGTAACAGCATCTGTTCACAATATGGCATACTCCATCGTACACTTAGTGAATTGTGGCTAGTACTCACTCAAATTTATAGATTTAGGTACATATTGGTTTTCATCCCTTTAACTGTGTTAGTTTTCAGAAATTTTATTTAATTATAATTATTCCATAAATAGGAAACTGTTGGATAATAAATCGATTATTATTGTTAGTATTATTATTATACATAGCATGAATTATAATTGAGTTTTAAGAAAAGATAGTGCATGTTACTGATTTGTGAAAGATATTGATATTATTAATATGAGTCCGACAACTACAAAGGGGTTTTGTATGAAGCCATAGGTATCCTTCTACCGGTACAGGTATTTCTAAGTTTACCCCCAACTTACTACCGATTGAACGATTTTCAAAAACTAAAATAGTCTTTTTCGTGTATAATGCATAAGTAAAAAGTCATCAGATCATATGATTCGCTCATTCCAGATTATATTATTGACAGATCCAAAGTCTACCAGAATGACAGAATATCTAGAAAAACAGACAGACTGACGAAAATTAGTGGCATTAATTTTACGACATGGGTAATATTGAGACGTCACAACATTTCGTCTGCTTATTGGAATGGCAAGGATAAATATGATGTGGATTCGGAGCAAAAATGTTTTAAGGAGAAATAAGCATTTTGTATTTCAAGAACAGCTAAGTACTTTGAAAACATTTTCCTGAAACTACTCCAATGTGCATTTGACACAAATTTTATACTTGAGGTGATCGTTTGTGTATTCAGCTATTCGCCGCCATAAAAATATTTTCCGCTGGAACAAGACTAGGGAGAGAGAAAGATTGCGTCAGGTTATACCGAGCTGGGAAACATTTTTATGGGACCAATATATAGACCCAGAGCAAAAGCACACCGTATAAGTGCTTTGATCATTGCCTGCGTTTTTACTAGACATTTTACGGCTTCACCATTAACCACTCAATATACCTATTTGCCGGAGACAGAGAACTGCCTCATTTGCCGAGATTCCTATTACGATATACAGAGACGGTCTTCGTCGAAAATTAAAAACTGCTGGGGGCTTATTGAACATAAAACTCTGCTTTATACTTCCTACGTTAATAGGTAGGAAGGTATTGTAAATGCGAAAAAATGCATATTTAACATAGCGCGTTTTACCTTCCAAGCCAATAAGAGGAGGAGTTATATGGAATAATTATGTCTTATGGTTCTCGATGTCTACAATGTGTAGCAGCTTTTTTCAAAAGATAACATCTACTACATACGTTATTTTGATGTATAGTTAGACGGGAATTCAAATACACGTCATAAATATATTTTTTTTGATCCGGTCTCGATAGGCTCGTAGAAATCTCGAAGTTTGAATGTTTCTCATTCTCACATATAATAATGAGTGGTTAGTTTAAAAAAACTTTTCAAGATATATTTTTATGCGACGCTATAGTATTGGCATGTCGCATGTCTTTGGACCTTTGACTAATTTGTTCCCACCTAATGTGGCCTTATTTACTGCTATATTTGATCTGTGACTACTCAATATGTTGTACCTCACAATGGCATATATGGCATTTAAAGGTATTTTACAACTAAAATGTCCCTGTCCTATCAGGGGCACCTCTCATCTCAAAATATGGGCATGTTTATAACCCCTATTTTCTCTTTAAAACTAGCAAAAATCTAGTAGAATTGACTGTTATTTTTCATATTTAGATAGACATACATTATTGTTTTGGGGCTTTTGATTAATCAAAGAACCAAAAATAATACTTTATATGTTCGTTATGAGTAACAAAAACATGAATTTTAGTTTTTGTAAGATTTGTGAAGTATTAAAAAATCAGCTTCGTCTAAAAGTTTGATATAAAAGTAAATTGGAACCAAATTATGCTAGTTGTATACACAGACTAACTGAGACTGATTCATGAACACTGTGACTGGCGCATTCTTGTATTCTCTGCGGTCACACTATCTATCTCATTTCTTATTTGTGGGTAATTTTTGTTAAACTAGGGTAATACATCAGACAAGGGACATCGAATAGAGTTTATATAATTTACATAAGTAAGTAAGTGATGATCGCTTCTATACAGGGTGAGCCAATAGTGCGTGGACGGAAGATTGTGGGCTTCCTAAAAAATATTTCTAAAATCTGTCACTTGATCATGGTAGGCACCCTTGGGGGCTATAACGTAAAAATATTTTCACTTAAATTTTGACGCTTATACAGGGTATTCATATCAAAGTTACATTTTTTTGAATGGAACTCCGTATACATTATTGCATATTTGGATTCCTTGGTAAATTATAGTATGACTTTATGTATCATATATGGAACTTTAAACGAACCGTTTAGGCGCAAATCACCATTTTTGGTATAAGTAGGTATCAGCAAAAAAAAAATGAATATAGCAGTGATTATAAAACTTAGAAGGCCGTCGCTTTGCGATACGACTAAGCATGAAATGCGCCACCTTAGTTCAGACGGCATAATTTGAATTCTTTTTATACTTGGAGTAATCTGTAGATTAATTAGGGAAACCTCAATCACAGATAACTTGATTTTTTTGAATAGGAATGTGTATATTGGTTTAAAGAATCAAATGTAGAATTTGATTACCTTCCTAACAATATAGCATTCTCGATATCAGTCCTTTTTGGTTTTCATTTTATTTAAAATTTTCAGTCAAATCGGTGTTTTTCAATTTTCCTGCGTGCAAGCATTTTAGCAGGCCATGAAAAGTAAACAAAAGTCCGTTAATATGGAAGAAACCAACTAACTTAGTAGAAAGATGCAAACTATCTAGAGTAACGAGGCAAGATTATGAAAATTTCTTACAACGTATTAGCTCTAACCAAAAGCAATAGCGGTAACAAGAACGCTCATTTTTCACAGCCTACTAGCTATTAGCCAATATACAAAGAAAATATCTAATCAAAGGAAAACTACTAGTGATTGTTGCTGGCAGTAGAATATCTATGTCTTCTGAATAAATTTTCACATTTAATGCCATTTCCGTAAGTCAAAAGTAATAACACCTCTGACTGGAACCCTTCAAATTCTTCAGTAGGTACTTCTACTTATTAGCAAAATCACGGAAAATGAAACTTGAATTGCGGTCTGTTTGGATTGTAAAACATAATTTAGTTTATAGAAAATTACATGAAATAAACACAATTACAACATTGCGGAATTAAAAAATTCTAGCAATCATTTCAATAGATGTTCAGAATGCTTCAGTTAGAGATATCTTCACTTTTGACTTAACTGAACGGAAATGACTAATTATTTTATCCCATTAAATGTGAAATATTACTCTAAAGATGTTAGACTGTAAACAAAAATTGCTGGTATTTTTCCTTTTGTTTCAAATTTTTTAATCGTTTTGGAAAGTTGCCAAGCTCAAGACCTCAATAGCTAGTAAGCTGTGAAAAACAAATACTTCTGTCATACCCCAGCTTCTCCTTGACATTAGATATCTGGCCGCTGTCGTATCCGGTTATAGCTGATGTTTTGTAGAGAATTTTCATGATCCTGCCTCGCTGCTCTAGTTTGTTTGCATCTTTCTACTAAATTAGTTCGTTTCTTCCATATTAACGGACTTTTGTTTATTTTTCATGGCCTGCTAGGTTGCTTGCACGCAGGAAAATTGAAAAACACCGATTTGACTGAAAACTTGAAATAAAATGAAAACCAAAAAAGATTGATATTGAGAATCCTATATCTTTAGAAAGGTAATCAAATAGGCATTCCCATTTGTAAAGTTATCTGCTATTGAAGTTTCCTTAATTAATCTACTGATTTCTCCAACTATAAAAAGAATTCAAGTTTATCCGTCTAAGCTAAGGTGACACGTTTCATGATTGATCATACCGCAAATTCGCGGCCTTATAGGTTTTACAATCTCTGCGAAATTCAATTTTTTTCTGATACCTACTTATACAAAAATTGGTGATTTGCGCCTAAACGGTTTGATTAAGGTTCCATATATGATAAATAAAGTCACATTAGAATTGACCAAGGAACTCAAATATGCAATAATATATAGGGGGTTCCATTCAAAAAAATGTAAGTTAGATATGAATCACCCTGTATAAGCGTCAGAATTTAAGTAAAATTATTTTTATGTTATAGCTCTCAAAGTTCCCTACCATGATCAAGTGACAGGTTAATAAAATAGTAAGCTCACAATCTTCTGCCCACGCACTATTGGCCCACCCTGTATATCACTCAGCGATATCTGGATTTCTATGTATATAAGTTTTTGACAATAATTATACAGTCAGGAGTGTAAATTGAAAGCTAAAAAATAGACGCTCGTTTTGTAGAAAGGTATTACCCCCGAGAATAAGAAAACTGTTACCCTCTTAAATTGCAAAAAGAATATTAAAGGTGGGCCAAAATGTCTTAGTGAAAATGGGAGTCGGAAAAGGCTAACAACAAAATAGATACACGGCTGCTGAAGTTAATTGAAAACATATTATTCGTGTATTCTCAAGCAATAAAAGATAGATTTAGCAATATTATTGCTCTACTTACTGTCTCTACTCAAATCACGTGGACCGACTCTTCTTTCAGGTTACGCACGCAAAATAATCTGAGAGTCGCAATACTAGCTATTATAATCAGGTTCAAGTATTCTCTATTCTAAGGGTAAAACGTATACTTTTTACTTTGACAAATCCAATAAATAAGCCGCAAAGGTTGTACCGACTTTAAATGTATGGTTCCTTTTGCTGATGCTGGGGGGAAGAGAAATGGCGTTTCACTTCCTGGGCAGATGTGCTGTGTATCTCAACCACAGGATTCAGGTATCCGGCACAACTGGAATCGGGGCAGCTAAAAAAAGTAGCAAACATAGAGCCCACAGGGATCGTCGTTGGGTCTTCTTCCGTGGAATGCCCTGTATGATGGGGTTTTAAGGATAGCTCTTTCTCGAAACGCAAAGACTGTGGCGTTTGCGGACGACCTTGCTCTGGTAGTCTTCACCAAAGACGAGAAAAATTTGGTGCAAACGTCAAACGAGGCGCTGAGAAGGATAGATGAGTGGATGTCCAGGCACCAACTTCAGCTGGCACCAAGCAAAACTGAAGCGGTCATTCTCCGGGGTTCTAGGATTACTAGAAACTAAAGCCTGCTACTCACTATTCGTTAATTCGTTTCATTAATGCGATTCGTCGGTTCATTTCGTTAATTCGCGCGTCAACCATGAAACGCATGACATCCTACTCATTATGCGTTGTTTCACTTCGCTTCGATGATGCATGGAAATTCGTCCATTGTGCGAAGTGTGACCAAAAAAGCTTTTGTAGCAGTAAAAATGAATTCTGAAGAAGGAGACCTGCTTCTTTTCGCTGCAGCTCAGGCTTGTTATGTGGTTATTTCGGATCCATGTAAAAAGAAGAGAAAAAGAAGATGGTGGACCCAATCTTTCTATAAAAGCAGATCTCGGTGCTCCCGACTTCTGGCTACAGAATACCTTTCTCCTATAGCCTCGGTAAGTTTGAAAAATACTTTCTTTTTTGTTTTTAAATTCTTCGATGTTCTCAGTTTCCATTTCCTTAGCAATGCTTTTGAAAGCATCATGCACTTTATTCCGTTTTTTTATTTTTGTCACTTGGATTCCATAAACTTTAGAAATATTCTCTTCATTCCATTCCATTTTTAAGTAATTACTAAACGCACAGGACGACTCTTTCCTTCAACATACGATTTGTGACTGAGATCTGAGACCTCAGCGTCAACTTCGTCGCTTCGTTGACTTCGTCGCATCGTTCATTTTTTCTTTGATGTTTCGTCCAAATACTGACTTCAAGGCGAAGTCTGGCGAAGCGCCGCACAACGAAACGCATCGACGCAGCGCATCATACTACTCAGCAATACTCCGTGAATTACTGCGACGAATTGGTGCAGTACTGAATAGTGAGTAGCAAGCTTAAGTGAGTTTCTGTCTTAGAGGGGTACAAATAGTACCCCGCAAATCGATAGTGTACTTGGGGATTACCGAGGACAAAGAAAGATATTCCAACGAACATATAAAGACAACTGCGGTGGAAGCAGAAAAAAGGGTAGCATTACTGTCGCGTATAATACCAAACGCTGGCAGCCCAAGTATGAGGTAAAGGCAGTTATCCACTCAGTTATGTTATATGGAGCTCCAATGTAGTATAAAGCGATTGAGAGGAAAAAGCACCATCACACTGTAGACAGGGTACAAAGGAAGTCGCTGCTGAGGGTGGTCAGTGCGTATCGTACTGTCTCTACCAAAGCGCTGCATGTTATAACACCACTGCATCTTCTGTTGACCAAGGAGAGGAGCAATATGTATACCGCAGAAAGTGCTCTGCCAGAGCTGCGGAGGACCGCCAGGCAGAAAAAAATGGACCACTGGCAGGAGATCTGGTCCAGTACAACGGAGGTGGCGCAGTGGACTAAGCGCCTGATTCCAAATATACGAGAGTGGGCAGAGTGTAAACACAGGACAACCTGCTATTACCTAACACAGGCGCTGTTGGGTCGCGGTCCCTTTCGGGTATATAGGAACAAGATGGGGCAAGCGACGGACGACCGTTGTCGACATTGTGGCCAGAGAGACAGAGTCGAGCACACCCTATTTGAGTGTCAGAGATGGTCCTGTTACAAGTAGGAAGTGAGCGAACCTGCCTGAGGTCCTGGCCCCGGAGAGCATGGTGCCTGTATGATGATATCAAGCAAGCAACGCCGGAAGATAATACATAAGATTGTTCAAAACATTTTAAAATCCAAAGAGGAAGAGGAGCGTAGGGCAAAAAGAAAAAGAAGAAGAAGAAAAGCATACTTGCGCTGCGAAGAATATTGTTCACGATGATGCCCGGTGCAGATAGAGATTGAGCAGAGATAAGAAAAGAGGGAACGGGTTTTAGCCGGTTGGGCCGTGGTGACATGTCGGATGGATGCGTTTGCGTCCGTTGGACATGACATCAGAGGACTGGTCCAACGTCGGGTGGGCAGACTCCCTCTCACTTTTCCGGGTGTGCGAGTGCTTCTGTCATTGCAATTAGGTCGATTCTCTGAACCATATAGATTAATAAAAACAACTGAATTCGGGGAGAAGTCAGTATATTCAGCGTGGTGGTCTCAAGAGCACTGTTAGATTCAACGCGGGGGAGATTTCTAGAACGCTAGGTTTTTAGTGTTTTCAGTGTTGGTTCCGTTGAATCAAAGGGCCAAAGGTAGTCTACTTTCCTGGCTTCGGCACGCCATTACTACTACTACTACTTATACTGACGATATGTCCACTGAGTCCTCGATATACATGTTATTATTTTTTCATGTACAAGCTCCAGATTATAAAAACATATTTTAATCTACATAGGCCGATTATATGTATATCAAATTGCATTAGGTTATATGTTTGGAAAGGTTGTCAGTTTCCTAGTTTTTATTTACTTAACGCAAGTAAAGGGTCCTACTCGTCAAAACAGTATAAGCAGGTTGTGCACCAAATTTTTTAATTAATTTTTCCAAGCAAGTTTAAAAACACCTATTTGCCATGAGGAGCTATGAGGTATAGTGATCCACAAACATACGTGCAGCTGATAACGTCTGAAATCAATTGCATTCTCCACGTTTTATGGAAAGTCGTCTACAATCTCCACTGTCATTTTATTAATAGCTTATACAATTCTTTGCTACTGAATTCCCTACCACTCCAGTAGAGCCCCATTAGTTGCATATCCTTCTTTTTCAGGTCTTCTTCGTCATATAAGTGTAATCAAGTGTGCAACATTTTCCTTTTTTTCAATGCTTCGTTCTCTGTGGGATGATATTAATCGGGTCAAACAGACAAAGTCCCACTTCGTCTTTACTGTACTTTGCTTTATGTATTCATCCTGGCATTCTTATAAAGTCAAATTCCTAATCGGATTATGGCTTCTCACCTCCGCACTGCCGATTCTGAACTGACTCATTTTGAGGGGTTAAATTTTATCTACCAGAAATAATTACCACTTCTATCTTCTTTGGAGCAACCGTCGGTTCATTTCTCTGCAGCATCTTCTTTGGTTTGGAGAAGGACAAAACTTTTTCTGATTTCTATAATTTCGGTACGTATGCTAGCACTATAGGGCTCGGGAAGGCTTTAACAATGTTCTGCTGATTTGTTATCATACAAAAGTACACGATGCTCTAATTGAAGTACAAATATGAGTTAAACTGTTGCACCTTTAAGTCACCTCTACAACCATCAGATTATTGTTTCCTATTAAACATGGCTAGGACTGCACTGAAATATCCTTCACCGGCCCTGGATCCATACTAGGAATTAGTAGGCGCCAGGTAAATGTTGCCCTGGACACCGTATATTAACAAAGACAAGTAGGGTCACTCTAAGCTCCGCCCCCAATGTGGTCTTTCCAGCTGTGCTCTCGGATACTACGCAAGCTGGCGGATTCTGGCGCCCGGCGATCCCGAGCAGTAGCCGAACGCTAACAGCTGTGGTTTACAGGGTCAGTCCACCTAACACGCGACACGGTGCACAGGATACAATCGGATCTACCGGGGTGCCTAAATAAGTAGTGTTTGTGTGTTATTGAGCGTTTAGCGCGTATTTCACAAAAAAATCCCGGCGACATGCTCTGTATATGGCCCCATTGTTTTTATATTTGTGCCTACTTATTCCCACTGATTTTTAAAATATCTGTTTTCAATACTTTAATTTTATTATTGACTTGATTCTTAAGTTTTTTAAATTCATTTTCCAAATTCGTGTTTCCCGGTTCTTTAACTTTTTGTTTATAAATTTTGACTCGGTTTTCATTCATTTCGAAAATTTCTTGATTTATCCAGTCGTTATTTTCACGTATCTTATACGTCTTTTTGAATTCCGAATCATTTTACAAGAAGTGATAAAGTCAATTAGTTCCCCAAATAATTGAACTTTTGTAGTTTGAATATTCTTTTCAAATTTTGAGATGAATTTTTTATGATCTGTTCTGTTTACTTCTTTTCTATATTTTGTCGCAAGTACTTTTATGTTTACACTTAGGGTTATTGACAACAAATTATGTTAACTGTTAACTGTTACTGTTACTTACTACTTGAATCGTACATTTCAAATTACTACATCTATCTGACAAAACATGATCTATAATACTGCTTGAGCTATTTGCCACCCCAGTAGCTGCATCTGCAGTTATTGTGTTGAATGGTTTATTGAATAATAAATTATATTCTATCTATACTATAGAATTCATTTCTATTGACCCCCGTATAAGTACAGTGAACGTCGACCGTTGACGTCGACAATATCGCACAGTCGGATTCCCTGTAAGAAAACGAGATCGCACGAAGGGAACCCCTCTCAAATCGAGGCGGCTTGCATTTGTGATACTCACATCAAAGTCGGCACGGCGAGTGACCCTACTTGTCTTTGTTAATGTACGGTGCCCTGGATGAGTGGGCTTGCAGCGACCGAGCGAGAGCTTGGTTAGAGAGAGTCGACTACAAGGAAAAAGATTCATAGCAGGCTGGGACAGGGGCCGTACGTTGTGGCTTTGGATCAGAGAATCACTCAACCTTCTGGCGAGGGTTCTTAAATGTCAGTTGAGAGACATTCATCACTCATGGAAACTTCCAGGATAGATGTGATGTGTATCGCACTTTAATATCCTGATGTTTGGCACAACGGAGTTTGAAGAAGAATCGTTATACTCAGTAGCCTGGTCTGGCAGGTTTGCAGAAAGGAGTTCCCAGGAGGTCGTGAAGGTCGTGAAGGCTTTTAGCGTTGGTTCTATGAGGTCGGCAAAAAGGGTCAAATGGAGCTCCGTGCCTGGCTTCACCTCCCCTTCACTGTTACTACTACTGCTACTATTACCACCACTAATCTCACAAGCATATATCTTTTTAAGGGATGTATTAAAATGCGGCGGAATAGCTTGAACATGAAAAAGAAAAAGGTAGTTTACCTTGATGGATCGCATCTCCTTTGCAGACGCTGTCGTGTAACAAAGTTTCTGATATTTTCCCTGTTTACCCATTTTTTCACAGGAACTTTATAGAAGAACAATATAATTAGCTTATTCCGCTCGTCTGGCGAAATCTCCTAACAGGGTTTGCTAACTTTTAATTTAGCCCGTTAACAATACACGGGTGCTTTTAAAAACTCCACTAGCTGAAACATCGTGCGGACGCCGACGTTGGAGGAAAAGCTTATTTGTTATGTTCACATCATATAAATGCGTAGTTTTCTTTAGAATATACAAACTAGTTGCAAATATCTACATTGCGTACATATAGGGTGTTCATTTGAAAACTTCTCACGACGGATCTATCGAAAACCACTAATCAAAAGAAAAAACATCGAGACACGTCAAAAGATTTGTCAAAGGAGACAACTTTATAACCAAAAACTACTTAATCCTCTTGTACTCTCTGCCCCCTACAGTCATCACCTTTAAATTTTTAATCACCAGGGGGTAATAGCTTGTTTTAAAGGCACGTCGAAGTCCTGTATTGGGATGTTAGATTGTATAAAGTCGGTCCGTTCGTTTTCGATAAAATTAGAAAAATCTTTATATATCTTAATTTGTTTAGATTTTATACATTTTATCTATTTGGATTTGTTAATAAGCATAACTGCAGGTACTGGAGCAATGAAAATTCTCAAGCTTTTGTGGAAAGGAATACCAGTACCACCAAGAAATTAATGTATGGGGCTATGGGCAGGTACTTTACGAAGTGATTTTAAGAAGGCCGGAACCTATAGGGTGCTCCAATAAGGACGATAGGAAAGAAAAATTAAATAAAGCAACAATGGTTTGAGTTATCAAATTGGTTTTGGCTTTATTTTGAAGCTACATCCATGACATTATGTATGGAATAGAACATCATTCAAATGTCCGCCTCCGGCTCGCTGGCTGTGCTTCAAGCGATCGGTCCCATTTCGGATGACATTTTCGAGCATTTGTGGCCTTACGGCGTTGATGAATACACAAATATTGTTTTCGAGGGCATCCAAAGTGGCTGGTTTGTTGGAGTAGACCAATGATTTGACGTACCCCCAAAGAAAATAATCAAGAGATGTCAAATCACACGATCGCGGTGGACGAACAATGAACGCTCGTCTGGTAATGATCCATCAGTCACCAAACTTCTGTCGAACAACTTCGAGCGTCGCGTCGCTTGTGTGGCTCGTGGCTCCATCCTGTTGGAACCACACGTCGGTAATATCGATGTTGTCGAGCTCTGGCCACAGAAATTCTTCCAACATCGCTCGGTAGCGTCGCCCATTGGTTGTAACGGTGTCTCCTCCCTCATTTCGAAAGAAATAAGGACCGATGATGCCGCCGTACCACAATCCGCACCACATATTCAATTTTTTCGGGTATTGGACCACTTCTTCGGTCATTTGTGGATTGTTCACAGCCCAGTAGCGACATTTCTGCTTGCTGACATAGCCACTGAGGTAAAAATTGGCTTCGCCTGAGAAGATGATTTTTTGACCAAAATGAGGATCTTCGTCCAACATTTGTAGCGCCCAATTTGCGAACTCACGGTGACGGACTGTGGTCGTCCGGCTTCAATTGTTGCGTTAGCATGATCTTATACGGGTGCAGTCCCAAATCCAAACGCAAAATTCGTCGAGTTGTCTTTTGAGAGAGGCCCAATTCCGCGGCTCGGTGTCGATACGACAAATTTGAGTCGTCGTGAACACTGGCCGCTACAGTAGCGATATTTTCTTCGCGTCGCGTTTGGGGCTGGTTTCTTTAGGTCCAACAGACTGTACTCACGCTCAAACTTTTTCATGGTGCGACGAATTGCCTACTCTCTGAAGCCATGATTAGGGCCGAGTTCACGAATAAATACGCGTTGCGTATTTACAATTGAGCGGGAATTTCCGTAGTACTTTTTAATAATTTCAAAACGATCGGCAAGCGTGAAACGATCCACGATGAATTGTCAAACCTTACTGAATATTTTTACAGCTGGATGACGTTTTTACCTTTGACGGCTGTCTAGATATCCGTATTAGAAAACCTATCACTTCTATTGGGGCACCCTATATTTCCTGCAGAACGGCGCTCTTTCTCACTGTGTTCTTCCTGTTCGGCAATGGCTAGACGACGCGTTTCCAGATAAATGGATAGGGCGAAGAGAGCCTACAGAATGGCCTGTTAGATCTCCTGATTTGACGCCATTAGACTTTTTTTCCTATGGGGTCATTTAAAATATATTATGTTTAGTCTCCAACCTGAAATTTTGGATGACCTTAGTCAAAGCATCGTCGAAAGGAGCCATGATATTCTACAAAATATGTTTGCAACTGCCCGTCAGGAATTTAGACATAGCCTATGTCATTGTTTGAGCAATTTTGCGTAACATTTTGAACATTTATTGAAAAAAAAACTGATTTTTTCGTGTATTTCTGTTTTCTGTTTAAACGAATCAAGATACATATAGAAATATAGAGTTTTTAGCTCTCACTGACTCACTGAAGTCACTAAAGAGAGTTTATGCAGAGCCTCTGTCTGTCCGCCCGTCTGTCCGTATATAAAAAAAAGCCAAAACTACAGGTGCTAGCGAAAAACTAAATACAGATTCGGAATCGGCATGAAAAAACTAGTCCTGGAAAAGTTGTCAATCTCGCTTTCGGTTTGAAAAATTGAATTAAATTACGAGAGGTAACTGACGACGTATCGTCTACGGTGTATTGATATTCCTGAAGCACAGGCATCGTGGCCAAGCGGTTAAGGCACCAGTCCGTAAGGGCGTGGGTTCGAATCTCACCGCGGTCAACAGCTTTTTTTTTTTTTAAGATTGAAGATTTTTTGATCGATGAATATTGAAGATTGATTGATTTTAAGAAATGTTAAATTTGTTGACTACTAGTTCGTACATTGTACTACAAATGATTTCAAAATTAGTCAGTCACAAACAACAAATTTACGCAGCAAGTGTATTTGTTCAGCTCTGGGTATATACTCGTAGTCCTAGCAATCTTAATATCTAAAGCTAAATCTGACTACCTTCAACCTTATTGGATTATGTAATTGATGCAGAGACCTCAAGCACAGTACTAAGCACTGGGTTGTTTACTAGAATAATCGCCTGGTTTTGACCTTCTCCTGAAAATATGGGCTATCCTGAATACGATTACATGGGATGGGAAGACTGCGCATTTAAGTGTGAACGTGGAGGCAATAACCATACCATCCATGACACCACGAGACAGTGTTCTGCGGGCCTAAAGTGGGGTCAGGTAAGTACGTTTTCCTGAGGGCTTGATCGGTGAGATTTTGGACACTTGTTATTGTACTAACAGTTTATTATTTTTCCATGGCATAAAGAGAGATGAGTCCCCTTGCAACCAAATCATCGCCCACCCATCTGTAAAAGGTGTATTATTATCTGTTTTTATAATTTTAGTTTTTTTATTATTGCCTTTCCATCTTAGCCAAGGTAATAACCCTGTGTCAAAATTTCATTAAAATCAATTCAGTAGTTTCCACGTTACACAATATACAACGATCTAAAGAAATACCATGCCTATATATGTAAATGGAAACAACCTATACATCTGAAGATTTTAAGTCATTTGGTTTCTGTAATAGGCAAGTAATGCTCGGATGGACCTGAAAAAGTGTATTATGCCACTAGTTCTCTCTTTCACAGCTCAACTTACAGCCTAGTATGAATCCCACATTTTTTTCAGTTTTACAACCTCCCACCTCCCAACCACCCCAAATTCACCCCCATCAAAAAAAAAACAGAAAATGACCAAGAACTCTTGAAATGCCGAAAAGGAAAGTTTGAGCTATTTTTATATTTCCTGTTTGTTTTTATTATTGTTGCGCCGGCTATCTAGCCATATCTATCGGTGAGGGGAGTAAAATATTACCGCCATTATTTACACTTAATTACTGGCCCAACTTATAAACATTTTTATAACCATTAACCATACACTAGGACGCTAAGACACGGAGAGGGGAAACATTCGCTATAAGGGCATGACGTAAATCTAAATAGTGTTTATCCTATAGTTTCCTTAATCTCATTTTATAGTGAGGCGTTTGCGAGTTTAAAGGCGAATAAACTGGTTAATAAGGTAGAAAATGTCCTCGAAATAATTTAGCTGTGAAAAAGGGTGGAACTAAAGCCGGTTTTTAGAGCGGAGCTGAAGTCGAAGGAACAATTCCGATGATATTGCTTTTATAAAGCCGGATTTTCCGGCGCTATAACACGATCGTTATGTAGCAATATGTGGATGCAGTGCCGTGCTGAATATTGTGACAAACTTTCAGTGTGCACGTCGCACCACTTTGTTGCGGATGTAAAGGTATGTCAATGGATACGGAAAACGGGGCCTAGTTGGATTTTGATATTTATTTAGATTGCCGTTAAGCCAATGGGGTATTCTGTCTGAGCCATTGAGATAGGATACTAATGAGGCGGAATTCCAAGAACCATTTTTAGTTTTGTCGAAACCTACTGGCTGATACAGCTCAGTATTTCATACCTTTTTAAAGCAAACTTGCTTTAAGAACTTCATTGAGGCAATGATATAACCTCCACACAGCCGGGAGGGCCCACACTTAAGAGAGCTGTCACGGCTTTCGATAGCCTTAAGACCACAAGTACTTGAGCAAGTCTGTGTTAAGTCTCCGATAAATACTCACTCTTCTGTTCTTAAAGCTTTCTTAAATCTTTTAGGCTTTAAGACATCATAACCTGAGGCCATGAAATAACTTCTTAAGATTGCTTTCCTTTAAATATTTTGGTAGACAAAATGACGTGTAAAGATTAGTTGGTTTTATGTACATTTTATCAGTGCTCTATCATGAAAACGGAAAGCTTTTTTATCTAGACATTTACAACATGGAGTATTGTAGGTATATATACTATCTATTACTATTTTATGATCATAAATTCCGAATTTTCTCGATTACTACAATGAAAAAAATAAAACGAATCACAGTTTATTAATGAAACTTTATAAGATAGCCCTAAAAAATGAGAGCCCTCCAGATATATTACAATTTTGATGAAAAACTTAATTAAAAAATATTCAATTCTTTTAGGTTAAAATATAAAGTCGCACATATATTAGTTTCAAAATGCAAGGGTTTACTTGCAATATATGTTCAGTCGATATGCACGCTAGGAATTGTACTATTATCAAATACAAGTATGTATATAAAATAATTGCGGTAATCAGTAACTCAAAAAATATGGCGCAATAGACGCCTATTTCCAGAACATTCTTAAAACCACCTTAAAACTCATAAGTCCTTCATATGGAAAATATGGTTTTGATACTGGCCTAATTTTTTTAAAATAGCTAACCTCAAAATATATTTCTTATTCCGTAATATGTCGTAAGTAGGTTAACCTGTTGATGTTGGCAATTTTGTGTGACATTGCAATAATTGACAAACTAAAAACTAATCCTTTTGTGGTTTCGTGCATCAATAATTATGTGCTGCTGTGGTTGGAGTTGAGCCTTTGAAATTGTTTGAAATGACGTTGGTATTTCTTATCACCAAATATTTTTTTTAATTTGCTTTTGGAATGCCCATTTTTATTTATTTTGCACCACTCATTAAGTTTGAATCCCTTGTTAAGCTTTAATTTTATCCAAGCCTATCTAACAAAAACATGTCTATCTATCTTAAAGCCAATAAGTTTGAAAGAAGATTTTAGTTGTGCCTATTTGACTTGGAACATATATAGTTTTAAGGCGGCTTCAATGAGTATTTTCCTTTAACTGTTTGAAACCATTAGGCTTTCTTGAAGGCTTTTTTAATAGTCGTAAGGACAAAATAGCTTTAACAGAATTTATATGAGACCACCATAAAGCTTCATTAAAACTCTACAGTTTAAATTGACTATTGGCCTTACGAAATAGGCTTTACGGATACTCCTTATAACCTGTTGATAGGATAATTTGATCCTGAGTGCATTTCCCCATCGACAATGCAGTCATAAAACACAACTCTAACCAAATGTCACCTTAAAACCTATTTAAAACCTCCATGAAGCTAATAGGCTGCTGAAATGTTTCTTGGGTTACGCGATCAAAAATGGGTACCACTGACATTACATTCACTAAACACCTTTGGTACTCTCTGACACGAATCAAAATGTTTTCTGAAATAGCATCTGTATGTAATAATAGATTCTTAATGTTGCAAGAAATGGTCTTAAATAGTTTCTACAATACAACTCCAGCTATATATGGTGTGGCCAAATCATGGCTGATATCTTGTGTTTCTTGTATACCTTGTAATGGCTCATATAATATTTAATAATAAATCCTGAGATACGGTCGATATTATATTTAAGAAAATATTTATATAATTATTACGACGTTTCGACGCTTAAACGTGCGTCATCTTCGGGTCATGAAGGGTAACTAAAATTAAAATTGAAAGTCTTAAGAACATGAGAAAATAATCAATATCTACAATTTTACGAAACACATTATAACTTAAAATGGAAAACAATAAAATGCACAGAAAACAACAGTCACATATCTTTTTGCCGGATGGTGTTGACAAACTGATTCTTATGGAGATACTTGTCAGACAAAAATACATAGCTGATAAAATATACATTAAAAACTATACAAATAAAAAATACATTAAAATTAATTTTAGGAAGGTAAATTTCATTAAGGTGCTCCAATTATTAAAGTTGGATGTATACATGAGATATTGCACGTATCTGTTCTGAAATTCTTGCTTTCCTTTTATACCAATATTTCTATTTGCATAATGTTCTAACATTGTCAAAGTCGGTTGAGTGTTTATTTTCTACAGCATATTTACTAAGAGCGGTAGAATTCAGATGACTATTTTTAATTTCATATTTATGTCTATATATGCGTTTATGTAGGTATTGTTCAGTTTGTCCTTTGTATGATTTTTTTTAATTGTGGTTTTAGGTTTAGGTAGAATGGGCAACTTGTATGTTATGTTTATTGATGATTTTATTTATGTTGGAATTGAAATCTAGATAACTATCTGGTCATGCTGGTTTTGTATACCAATTTATTTCAGTGCAACCATCATTGTCATACCTCACTGTAACATCAAGAAAGTTTATTATATTATATTCGACTTCTTTTGTAAGTTGTAGCCTTGGATGGAAGTTATTGAATGGATGGAAGGTTTCTTCAATATGGTCTTTATGTATATATACAAAGCAGACAGTCGTCAACGTATCTTTCATAGAAAGCAGGTTTGTCAGTTAATTTATCGATAGTGTTTTGTTCTAGTTCCTCCATAACGCGGTTTGCAATGGTTGACGGAATCAGTGAACCCATAGCTGTACCAAAAATTTGAGAATAATATTCCTCTCCAAACCTGAAATATGTGGTATGATATTCTAGATCTTTCCAACGTCTTTCAATGCATTTAGTGGCAATGTCGACAGGTACATTAGCAAATAGTGACTTTACGTCAAAGGATGCAACTAGGTGGTTGCCTGGACTGGTTTGTTGACCGTATGCTAGGATTTATTATTAAATATTCGACTACATCGGTCAGGATACAAATTGTGAATAAAGGCTCATTATAGTGGAACTCTGATGACTGAAGGATCTGTAGGCTGACAATCTGCTGTTATAAAAGGTTTCAAAATGCTCCAACAGACTCATCAGCTTCACAATTAAATCCAGCGGAGTGAGGTGACATCAAATTATTTACTCAAGACTCATCAAAGTCTTGAAACAGGAAACAACGGAGTATCAGGTAGGGTTAGTATTGGTGACTTCGTAGCTCCGTACATTAAAAAAAATCTCAAGGAGACCTAGGTTTGATCCCCTAGGAGACAGAAACTGGAAACCACCTTTTCTTTTTGCCAAATATTCAGAAATCCACGAAGTGTGAAAATTCAGCGCCGGTACTCTGTAACTTAAGGGATATAAACCTGTTTCAATCACTATGATGATCTGGCAGTTTCGTTTGCTTCCACACAGTGCCTACTTTGCTGACCTATTTACGAAGCCAACCGATCCCATAGTACATAGTGCATAGAAAGACGCTCCTAAGTTACAGAGTACCGTGTAAGGCTTTCGCGGCCATCATCCATCGAATTTATGGTTCTTGGGATCTTAGGCCGACGTCGATTAGCGTTAGGGCTTGACGTTTCACCACCATGAGTGGATGGTATCTTCAGAAGCTATTTCACTTCGGCGACTTCTAAAATGCTGACGGCTGCAGGATCTGCACCTGTATTTATACCTATTAACGGTGACGTGGCCCAACCAGGTAGCGTTGGTGGCCCGCCTCCTTGCGATATGGCAGTTTCTTCCAAGGTTGCCAGATGTGGCGATTTATCGCCATTTGGGCGACTTTGGAGCTACCTTTGGCAACTAGCGACAGCTTTGGGCGACTTTCATTTCAAATTTGGATAAGAATCAAAATAGAAACTTAATTTAATTAGGTACATCATGCTGTTTTCATCTTACATTCCGTCTACGTTTATGCAATAACTGAAACCGACTGAAACAATGCTGCAAAAATCTAATGCAAGTATATACAGGGTTGGGATAAAGTATGGAACCAAGCAAATGACTTTGGAACGGAAAGAGTGATATTGCTGAAAATTTGCAGGCAAGTGTAGTGACGTCTAATGCATCCGAGAACATTATGTTAGCTATTAATGTACTTCCGGTTTGACCGGAAGTACCGTCAACTTTTTTAATTTAAATAAGACACCCTGTATATTTTTGCAGATTTTAATTCATCTTTTCCGAATACGTCCATAGTGGGTTTAGTATTTGTTTCTTAAAAAATTTGTCACACAAATTCGTCCGTGGCGGTCTGCGGTCTTCCCGTTTGAGGCAATTTTTTTTTGTATTTTTTTTTTTAGTCACCGTCAAACATGTTATAGGACCCTGTCGGGACGTAAATTATTAAAAGTTGACACACTTCTTTGTGAGTTCTCACGCGATCGCCAAAACCGACTTTGAACTACCGGCATTTTAAATACCTGAAATGATAAAGAAGCTTTATCTTTCCCGTTTTTACAGAAACTAATGCTAAACCCACTATGGACGTATTCGGAAAAAAAAGATGAATTAAAATCTGCAAAAAAAAAACAGGGCGTCCCATTTAAATTAAAAAAGTTGACAGTACTTTCGGTTAAACCGGAAGTACATTAATAGCTAACATAATGTCTTAGGATGCACTAGACGTCATTACATTTGCCTCCAAATTTTCAGCAATATCACTCTTTCCGTTCCAAAGTTATTTGCTTGGTTCCATACTTTATCCCATCAACCCTGTATAAAACAGGAATAATTAATAGTCTAGATCAAATTTACTGCCGACACAGGCAGTGTTGTTAGAATTAGTAGATCCATGTATAGGTATCAATGAACAGTACTTTGTACATTTATTATACATTACAGAAATTAAAAAAAAAAGATAATTCATTTTTTTATTTTCTGCATCATTGGATGACTTGCAAAAGCAAGAATATAGCAGATTAGGTATTGCTACCATGTAAACTGTTAACTGATAGTAAGCCCGAAAACGTTACAAGACACAAAAGCTGTGCGGTACCACCTTGATTTGAATTCGAACCCTAGATTCTAACCGCGAACGTCTGACCAGGATGATGTAGAGGATAATAGATGACTTTGATCGTCTAGTCCCAGAGAAAGATTAATATTTTTTGTTCAAAACAAAGTTGCAAGTTGCTGTAGTGGCGTTGCGCCATCTACTTTTTGGTTTTTTTGTCTTGAAAGTTATTTAATTCAGATTTCCCTCATTAAATTAGTAAATTTTATTGGAAACTATTGTTGGCGACAAATATGGGCGATCTGATCATTATGGTTGGCGATTTTTGGCGATATCTTTCGTTCTGTTTGGCGACATGATTGTCCATGGGCCTGGCAACACTGGTTTCTTCATCGATCGTTAGCGCAACAGATTCGCTACTTCGGTACTTACATAAAGAATCAAACCACCATCCATCTCAGAGGTACGGAATTATTAGAACCTTGACAGAACGGGCTAGAAAAGTGTGCGAACCAGAGGAACTCGTCACCGAACTGGAACACCTGCAGAATGCTCTTAAGGCAAGCACCCATACAGAAAAAGAAATAACAAGGACAATGAGAAGAAATAGGGCAAAACAAGAACCTGAACCGATAGCAAAAGCTTTTCTACCCTATGTGCCTGGAATAACAGACCGAATAGGAAAAATGTTATGAAAAGAAAACGTAAGATCATCTACAAGCCCACAAGAAAGATACAGAAGTATTTGAGAACGGTGAAATATAAAAAAGACCCACTCACAATACCGGGGATTTATCGCATACCATGCACATGTGGGTGTGTACATAGGAACAACGAAGCGATCGATGAACACAAAGATTGCAGAACATAAGGCTAGATGTCGACTAGGTTATATGAAAAAATCAGCGGTAGCTGAACGTGCGATTAAGGAAGTAGGCCATAAGATCAAGTTTGAAGAAACCTAGGTTCTTGCCGCAACGTCTTCATACTACACCAGACTTAAGAGAAAAGCGATTGAGATACAAAAACACCAAAATAATTTCAATAGAAAAAAAGAAATACAGAGAAGTCAACCGGACATGGGCACCCATCCTAAAGGACCTGAAGACACTGCCATACATCGGAAGGGGGCGGGGCTACCAACGCTACCTGGTTGGGCCACGTCACCGTTAACAGATATAAATACACAGGAAAAAATAATTACATAACTTAACGTTGGTAATTTGTAACCAACGTTAAGTTATGTAATTTCACAGTCGTTCTGATGTAAAGACATTTTACATAATCTGTAATGTATTTTTTTTACATAATGTATTCTGTGATTCTCCAGTACTTGTTCTGTGTTGGAATACATAACAAGTTATGGAAAAACTATGCATTCTTTGTCGTTTTCCATAACATATTATGTGGTTGTTGTTACATAATATGTTGTGTTTCGTGCATAATTTTTATTGCTATTGTACATAGTTTATTATGGAATTTATTATACAGGATGTGCCACTTACGTATGAATTTGAGTTCAATTATAATTTCTATAAAAAAATCTTAATTTAGGTACCCACATATTAATGAACCAAAAATTAAAATTTATACAAAAAAATCTTCATATGATATGATGGATATGTATTATTGAAAATTCACTGTTTGAAATTGCTAAGTCCAACACTTTCCTTTTTCATGCAGCCACATTTTTGTTTTTCAGCCAGCGTCAGCAAGCTTAAATGCTTCAATAAATGATTCGTAGAGGTCAATCAAATGTTTTTCCACAAAAAGATAGAATCTTGTTTTGCCATTTGTTTCTGTTAAATCTGTAAAATAAAGCACATTGTAAGAGTAATGTAAATAAACATGTAAAAGAAGTGCGATAAGATATAACAGAATCGCACTATTATACAACATAATTATAAAATGGGACAGATTACTTTTCGCGTTATTAAAAATAAGGATTTGGACTGTAGATACATTAGAATTCAGTCAAAACATTTCTGTAAATTCTCTAGATTTGAACGTTTACGTAGGACATTTTATCCCAACTTATCCTAACCTTAGTGCCAATAGCAAGCAGCATTATGTTGCGCTCGTTTTACATCAAGTGGCACATTCCATTCCGTGATATTTTTACATCAGTAAATTATTTAAACGGCATTCTGTTACATTTCACTGCAGGCAAATAAATTGTACGCCTTGCCAGTTCCTATGGACATACTGGTGGCTGTTATATTTCGTCAGTGCATGGCATTTGAACTGGCAAGTAGGTACAGCAAATAAACATGATGCTAATAAGCTTACCTTCAGAAACACAACCTTCGTCCTTCACAAAATACGTTAAATACACAATTACACTCCTATAAATCACCAAAACAGCAAAAGGTGGGTGGCGTCTGTTGTACGCGAAACTTGAGGTTTTAGGTTATGTGTTCATAACCTATGAATAGATGGCGCGCTTAGACGGCACGAAGGCGCTTCCTTAATATGTTATGTGATTTCACATAATCTATTATGAGATTCACAGTGTTTGTGTGAATTTAAAGTGGACAGTTAATAATACATTGTAACTTTATTTTTATTACATGTTTTCTAATGTAAAAATAGTTGTTTACATATTAAGCACAGTATTATGTAAAAGCACATGATAAATAGTGTAATTTCATGAAAAACATAATATATTATGCAAAGTTTACATAATACAGAATGTGATTTTACCCCCATTTTTTGCAGTGTACAGGTGCAGATCCTCCAGCCGTCAGTATTTTGGAAGTCACTGGAGTGAAATAGCTTCTGAAGATGCCATCCAGTCGTGGTGGACGCCGGCCTAAAGACCTAAGAACCATACATTCATTACAGGGTACCGGTGCTGTTTTTTATAGATGGAGTAACTGTAAAATTGGATGAGGGAGGGGATTGATAGTACATTGTAGTATTAGTGTGCCTAGATTTGCATGTCACAGTACTCCGCAAAGGTTTCCCAGGAAGAGCTGTTATTGAGAAACCATTGACCCTATCGTACAAGGTATTAAAGAATAGAAGTAGATCAGCTGTATCTGCCACCTTGGGATCTGGGAACTCTACTAGTTTTCATGGCAGTAGCAACTGTGGAGCTGAAGACTTGAGTACTATACTTTTATCCATTTTCTGTGGTAAGAGATGCAGGTCAGTTAGCTTATGTAACTGACTGAATCTGTCTATTTCCTGATCCATGCGGTAGAATTCTAGTATACGTGACCATGATGCTACTTTACTCTGTCCACCTAAAGTATAACTCAGATCGCTTGTCAATGAGCTATTGCAGATACCCTTTAATAAATGAGGACAGTCATATATGTGTACCACCTCTACCCAGCTATTTATTCTATTTCATTTATTTATTTAACGGAAAACTTTACTTTTACAATTATTGAAGACATTCAAGTTCAACACAGTGGAAAAAAATAACTAAAGGTATATCTATAACAAACAATACATACTTAAACTAAACAAGTTATGGATAACATGGAAAGAGAATCAACATCAAGGAAAACGGTATATCAGAAAAATAAATCAACAATGTGGTTTTTACAGGTATTCAAGGCCTCTAAATTAATACGTGGTAGTAACTATATAAAAAAATTATGATTACCCAAGGTCCAGAACATTGGGCATTGCACTGTTATGCCAAATAAATCTATACTACCACTACTACTAAAACGAAACGTATCTATTCCATCAAATTTTGCGTAGAAATCAGACACTTAAACTTATTAAATGGAAATATAAAAGGGTCAAGGTTGTTTCTCTTCAAGATTCTGCACAGTGTGTGAGAGGGTTGCGCATACCGCAATCAGTAGGATGTGTTGGTATAAAAAACAGGCAATTATGACATGTTGTTCGAGAGGCAACAAAGTATATGGGACCCAAAGGTCGCTTTTATAATTTGCCGTTGCACGGCACGGCACGATAATGTTGTAGGTCGTGCCGTGCCGTGGAATACCGCTGCGGTATGAACCGTCGGAAAAACTTTTATAATTCCACGATAAAATCGTTTCAGTCTGCGTCAGTCAATGATCAGTCATGGACAAACGGCGGTTACTCCTTCTTTATTTGTTGTATTTAAGACGTAAAAAGAGACAAATCACAAGGAGGTATTGGAGACACCCGTTATTAAAAGTAAAATACCTCGAAGGGTCGTACTACACTCTTTTTGAGAAACTCAAAAAATATCCAGAGAAGTTTTTCAATTACTTCCTGATGTCAATGAAAACTTTTCATTATTTTCGGTCACTACAATTCGGTCTTTAAATTCTGATATAGATTTATCCCAAATACAGGGCCTAGCTTCAACGAGTACCAACAAAGTTATTATATCGTATACTTAAACGCCATTTTGTTTGTCACAATACACGAATACTTGTTGCAAACACGCTTCTTTCGCTCGGCGGCACGATAGGGAGCTAAGACAGCTACGATGACGGCACGGCATAACGTTGATATTCACGGCATGCCGTTACCGTCAGCGTTAAATTAAAAGCATCTCCATATAATCCTGTACATTTTGCTCTCATTTTAACGTAACGATAAAAACGTGCCGTACCGTGCCGTGTAACGGCAAATTATAAAAGCGACCAAAAGTTCTATCTACCCTTGGCACCTGCTGTCAATATTATTTGACAAACAGTACGCATTACTCTTATTGAGGAGGGCTCTGATTGCGGCAGCATTGGTAGCACCTTAGTCACTGATACTAGCAACAATGTGCACACCAGTTTGACGAACATGTCTTACCACATCCTTTACTACGTTCCCACGGGCTTTCGAAACGTTTTCAAAACGTTTTGAGTTCTGAAATACATCGTGGAAACGTCAATTGGATTCGTTCTCAAAACGTTTCTTGCTCAAGATCGATTCGCAAACTTTTGGGAACGTATCGAGATCCAAATGTCGTGGAAACGCCAGCTGTCACTTTCAAAACGTTTTAAAACTGAACATGCCTTTGAATTCTTTAAAGTTCCAGGAACATGCACAGTGTGTTGCTGTCTAATCTCATCACTGTCACTTTGTTAAAGTTTATTTGAAATTCGATACTGAAGATTTACAGTAAACAACATAATAGGTTATAAAACTAGGAAATGACATTTTTCAGGAGTGTCAGTTTAAAATGTTTTTAATGCGTTTCGACAATCGTTTCGAAACCCATCGTGGAAACACCGACAATCTAAATTCGCAAAACGTTTTGGACACAGTTTTGAAAGCCCGTGGAAACGTAGTATTTGATCAATATAATCAGATGCACAGTTTGGGATGTACTGTGACTGAAGCAAACACATGGATTGCTCCATTTGCGATATATGCATTTCAATATGAAAACTAAAGCACGATTAGCATAGTGGGCTCGCCATTCAGCAATTCTAGAATCTACAAATCGCTGCATAAAGTTTCCACTAGAGTTGTATTGAAGCCCAGTCTGCAATGCCATTTCATCAAACAATATTTGTCTAAGCTTTTCATCCTTCACAGTTGTCTCAAATTGCTTAACAGTATTATCATTAATGCCACAATTAAATGATATGCTATGCAACATTATCTTGCGAAAAAGAAGAGTAAAAAGTTTAGACAAATATCTATACCCCTTACCTGTTTTTTTGAAAACAGACAGGGCTAGAATGTTATTCTTCTTATCGTCCAGAGTGTACCTTCTACCTTTTGGCTTTAGTTTTTAATTTCTAATCTGACTTTCAATAAAAAGTTTTGTTACGATATTTAACAATTCCATACATTTGTAAGGTGCGGGTGCTGTTCGAAGATCAGTATCCTTTGTTTCAGACTGACGTTTCTCCTTTTCATAGTCTGTCTGCTCTCTTCAAGACCCTGATTTTGTTTTGTACAATTTTTTGAGCTTGAGTTGGCTTCTTCCTTTTTCCTTTCCCTGATATGGGTCGGTGGATGTGTATCTGATATTTATATCTAAAACAAAATTACTGAACCTCAGTATGCTACATTTTTTGGATTTCATACAGAATCATGGCTAAATTGGGACACTAAACTTCATAATTTATTTATTATTTATATTAAAATCAGTTTGTTTTTCCATTACTAAACGAAAAAAAATATTTACATCACAATAAGAAGAATAATTCAAGAAATAAGCTTAGCAGCGTGTCCATAAAAAATACAGTACTTCTCACACATGATGATTTTTGACATTTAATTATTTCCCATTGCATGAAGCTATAGTCTAAAATCTCCTTGCAACTAAATCATCGCCCATCCGCCCGCAAAAACAACATCCAACACAAAAACCCTCTTAAATAGTTTCTTGCGTCTCCCTCCTTAGGAACTAGGGTGCCACAGTTTTTTTCTGCGTGCTTGAACTGGACGATGCGAAACGATCAAGAACCTCCAACCCGTCTAAAAACGAAGTTTCGGCTGTTTTTGATTTTTTTATTATTGCTACGCCGCCATTGACACGGTTTTTCAAAAACAGAGTCGTTTTCCATTCTCGCAGCGGTAATAAATTCTGTGTCAAAATTTTATTAAAATCAATTCAATAATTTTCGCTTTACGCAATATACATACATAGAACTCGTATGTACAGATCACAAAACTGGTTTCTGTAATAGGCAAGCCAATGTTCGGATGGACCTAAAAAAGTGTAATATGCCGCTGGGTATTTCTTCTGCAGGTCAATAGACGGACTATTATGAATACAACAAATTTTTCAGTTTTACTACCCCCCACCCCCAACCGATATCACCCCACCCAAAAAAAAAAAAATTGAAAATAATCAGGAACCCTTAAAACGCCTATAAACAAGGTTTGACCTGTTTTCATATTTTTAGTTTTTTTATTATTGCTGCGCCGCCACTGACACTATTTTTCCAAAACATACGCGTTTTCTATCCTCGCTGCGGTAGTAATACTGTTTCAAAATTTCATTAAAATCAATTCAATAACTTTCGCGTTACGCAATATAGAACGATCTAAAACAATACTCGTATGTATACATCACAAATTTTAAGTCCCTTGGTTTTTATAATAAGCAAGTCAATGTTCGGATGTACGTAAAAAGTGTATTATGCTGCTAGACTTTTCATTCAAAGATCAATGGACACCCCATTATGACTACGACAAATTTTTCAGTTTTACAACCCCCCACCCTCCAACCACCCCAAATTCACCCCCACCCAAAAAAACGTAGAAAATGATCAGAAACCCCTAAAACGCCTAAAAACAAAGTTTGAGCTGTTTTTATATTTTTAGTTTTTTTATTATTGCCACGGCCAATGACCCGATTTTTCCAAAACATACGCGTTTTCCATCTTCGCCTTGGGAGTAATACTATGTCAAAACTTCATTAAAATCAATTGAACAATTTTTGCGTTACGCGATATCGAACGATCTAAACAATACTCGTTGTATACCTACATTACAAATTCTAAGTCCCGTGGTTTCTATATGGTTTCCTTAATAAGCATGCAACGTTCGGATGGACCTAAAAAAGTGTATCATGCCGCTAGGTTTTTCGTTCACATATCAATGGACAGCCCATTACGAATACAACAAAATTTTCAGTATTACAACCCCCCACCCCTTAACCACCCCAAATTCACCCCCACCCAAGAAAAAGTAGAAAATGATCAGGAACCCCTACAACGCCTAAAAACGAAGTTTGAGGCATATTTGAAATTTTTTGTTTTTTGCTAATTACTCCGCCCGTATAACGATTTTCAAAATTATAGGAACATTACCTGCTACGACCCCACAGCATAACGCTGCCCAAATTTCATCACAATCCATGTAGCGGTTACTGTGACTACGAGGGTAGAAAGACGGGACAGTCAGACAGACAGACCGACAGACCGACGTAAATGAGTGACGTGGATATTCGTTATGTACACATCATAAATCGCCCAAAAGGCGTATTATCTCAAAATCGAAAATTTTCGCGATCACAATACTCCCCTCACCTATCAATCGGTGTGGGAAGTAAAAACACAAAAACCAAATAACAATTAATATTTACATGTGTCTTACCCTTAATGTGCAATGGAACTTCCTCACTGAACATGGAGGAGGAGGATGATGGTACTGAGTCACCTGGTGCATCATTAAATGTAGCAGATGGTGGTCCTGGCTGCACCAGTTCTTGCACATCCTCAGCAAGTAAAAATAGACACTTCTTAACAGGACTTATATATACTTTTAGAGGCTTCTTTGTCCTTTTCACCGGACTTTCTCCAGAGAAAGTTGTTGGTGTTTTTATTTTCACTAACATTTCTGGAAAGTTGATCACTGTTTATAACGAAGATTTACCAAAAGATGTTAAACAATTTCGACTTGGTGCTTTCTGGTAGGCTGGAATGACTCTATTCTTTAGCTGGGAATCCTCTCCAATATCTGTAAGATCATATAGATATCATTAATAATGCTGGTGCTGTAGCGTTCTAGCTTTAGTTGTCATGTACGTTATGGTACTTTGAGCCGGGGAAGTAGCCCATTGATAGAGTATAGTACTTCAAAAATATGCGATAAGAGACATTGTAAACTTTCAGTGACGTCAGCCCTGTAGAAATTATTTCAAGGCAAGAACTTTCTTCGTCTTAAACAAGATCATACTTATTTTACAAGACCCAAATAGTTGCTGGTTCCACACAAACATCGAACTGCAGCATATCAAAAAATTTATATAATAATTATATAGGCTGCAAAGT
The DNA here is from genome assembly GCA_951848785.1 of Callosobruchus maculatus. NCBI lineage: Eukaryota > Metazoa > Arthropoda > Insecta > Coleoptera > Chrysomelidae > Callosobruchus > Callosobruchus maculatus. Next base: position 1,889,079 of record CATOUR010000122.1, on the reverse strand, counting down.
TTTCAACAAACAATAGCATCCATAGGGCATACACTGTTGATAAGTTTAAGCAAAAACTGCAATATTTTGTTATAGAAAAAGGTGTTTACAGTCTGGAAGAATTTTTTACATAGTGATCATTTGTAGTATATACGTAGTATTTTAAATGTTAAGTTTTCTACCTGTTTGCTTGACGTTCAGTTTGTTGTGGAAAATTTGTATATGCCATTCAATAGTTAATAGACGCTTAGTTATATTGTTATTATGATTTTATGGCCTGTGTCAGTATGAGGTTCTGCAAGAGTAGATTTTGTCGAGTTTCTCTGTATGCCATTCGTGTTTCTAAAATGGGTGGCTGCGGTCCTTCCTGTCTGACCAGCTTTCCCACAAGAACACGGTATTTCGTATACGCCTTCTGAGCTGGAACAATTAGATTATCAACGGATCTGTAATAATAAAGCAATTTGTACCAATCCAAACAGAGCATTGAACACTTGGACCATACATTCTTCTCGCAATACTATGATCCACAATAATGACTATGAGGATGAGAACGTCTGCGTCTCGGTCTCTTTTTTATTAGCTTCCAAAATTGCCGGTGTATGGTGTGTCGGGCGACAAGTTAATAAAACCGATAAATCCGTAACGGCAGATCAGACCGGGGATCCTGACGGTAGCAGGTTGCAGCAGTAGGGTGACGCACCCGACACGTATTTGCATTTTAAGTGTTTTCGGTGTGTATTGATGACACACAGGCGCGGGGCGGCTTGGACTGGATGATTCCCCATCTTTAGCCAATATGAAATTGGCACCGGAGGTTTTTTTGAATTTACAATTTTTCAGAGCTCTGAACCAAAAGGCATATAAGTTAAGATAAGGAGATACTTTATTCAATGAATCATCATAGGATGACATAGAATGGGTCATGAACTAAATTATGTACCTAGTAATATACATACACTATAAGCTGTAGCAATGGAAATAATATTACTAATATAAATATGAAATTAAAAAGACAATATAGAACACAATACAATAAAAGAATTAAAATCATTCACACAAGAATGTCGTCGATAAAAAAACTAGCATACAAAAACAGGTATGTACATAATATATATAACATCTAACAAATACCGTTGTCTAAAAGGTACTCTTCAACGGATTAATAAGCTTTTTTCAGTAGAATCGCTTTCATCTTTTGTCCAAACATGTTCACCTGCATGTTTTTCATGTTATCAGGGAGTTTATTATATAGCTTAATTGCCATGTGTTTAGGGCCCTTTTCTATATTGGATGATCCATGAGAAGGAATTTGAAGTATAGATGAGTTCCTTGTGGAATACTTATTACGACAGTTTAATTTTGTAAAATCAGATTTTTCTGATATTGTGTATGCTAAAAGTTCCAAAATGTAGATACTGAACACTGTCATTATTTTCAGTTTTACAAACTCCTTCCTGCAATTTGTTCGTCTTTTTGAATTTGAAATTGGTCTAATTATCCTTTTCTGCATAATGAAAACCCTTGTTGCGTCCTTGGACCCTCCCCATACTATTATACCATATCATAATGTGGAATGTACATAGGCATAATAGTATGTTAAAATTACTGATTCATCTACTATAAAACGTAACCGATTCAAACAATATGCCTTTGTTGCAAGTTGTTTGAATATATAATCTACATGGAGATTCCACTTGCAATTCTCTGATATGTGGATACCCAAAAACTTAGCAGAGCTGACTTGTTCGATCGACTTATCTAAGGATATTATTAATAAGCTATCTTGACTACGTTGGCTAAAAGAAAACCTTATGAGCTGCATCTTAGCAGTATTCAAAATAATTCCATTATCTATGAACCACCGCTGTATTCTTTTAGCTCTACCTTTTCCAGCAGTAGTTTCGTAACAATCAAATTACATTTCTAAAGCATCAAATTGTAATTTCCAAAGCGTCAAATTATAATTTCCAAAGCGTAAATTGCAGTTTCAAATAGTCAGATGAATTTTCTAATGCGTCAAATGAAGTTTGGTCCAGGCGGCAGGGGTTTTTTGACAGCAAAAGGTCGGAAAGAGATGAAATTTGGTGGGATGGTAGACACTGGTACCCTGAATGTACACCTAAGTTTGCAACCTCGGGGTCTTGTCGCTCGAGGGGGGTGGGGGAGGTTGAATACTCTACTTAACGACGATTTTTGAAAAATAGCGTCGTTTTGGTGAGTGATATCGAAAAAAGCTTTAAATGATTTATGGAAAGAACAAAATTCACTACTCACGAGCGGCAACCCCGAGTTCTCTTATTTGAACCTCTTTTCGATAGCACCAAACCGACGCTATTTTTCGAAAATAGTCGCCAAGCAGAGTTTTCACACCCCCACACCTCGAGCGGCAACCACCCAAGTTCGCAAACTTAGGTGAAAGGTTCAGGGGACCAATGTCTGCCATCCGACCAAATTTCATTTCTTTCCGACGTATTGCGCTAAAAGACTTTTGTAGGAATTAACGATTGGCTAATATCGGTAGTCGGTAGCGATGTGTTCCTAAATGTCGTGCTTTGTTTTAGCCCAAATGTGTTATTTAAGCAGTTGCAGATAATAGAGATAGGATATTCTCTTAGGAGAAAAAGTATTAGAAATTTTTGATAGCGTTCTTCGACCTATTACGCGATAAAGTTTTGATCTTAGTAAAAATCACAAACCATCCCCTAACTTTGGGGCACTGAAGAATGGAAACTATTCGTCGCACAAGAAAAATGTAAAGGCACAAATATATCAATTGAACTTTTTTGCGGTAGCACTTACAACAACGGCGCTATTTGTCGACAAGCGTCACGAAACAGTTTTCATCCCCCTCTCCCACCCTCGAATGGCAAGCCCAGTGATCGCAAATTGAATCTTATCTTAATTAAGGAACGCCAAAGTAGTATCATTTCCACTGAAGTATGTACAAATAAGATATTTTCTGCGACAGCACATATCGGTAGTAGGTAGCGGTGTGTTCCTAAAGGTCGTATTTTTTAAACCAAATGCGTGTGTTTAGGCAGCTGCTTATAATAAATAAGTGAGAAAATATCACTCTTTTAGAGAAACAAAATCGTTACAAGACTTTTGGTAAAGCTTTTCGTCTTAATCCGCGATGAAATTATAATTTTAATAAAAATCAGAAACCAACCCCTAACTTTAAAGTACTTTGTAGGAGAGAAACTTTTGATCGCACGCGAAAAATGTAGAAACTAAAATTATACCGAACTTAGTTCTCTCCATAAATCAGTTATTTGAAGCTTTTTTTGATATCACTTACCAAAACGACGATATTTTTCGAAAATCGTCGCGAAGCAGAGATTCCACCCCCAACCCCTCAAGCGGCAACTCCCTAAGGTCACAAACTTGGGTGTAGGTTCAATGTCTACCATCTCACCAAATTTCGTTTCTTCCCGACCTTTTGCTGTCAAAAGTCTTGTTTTGCGAAGTAACGATTTGATGAGTGTTGAATAGTCAATATCAGTAAGACCCAAATCAAATGTCTAAGGCGTCATTTGTAGTTTCTAAGGCAATAGTTCAATATTCTAACATGTGGTCTGAAAAGTCCAAAATAGATATCGTATGGTAGAGCGATTTATACAGGGTGGCCCATTTTCTAACAGCATAACTGCAGGGCATCATAAACGATTCTAAAATAATGACGATTTTCCAAAACACTTATATCCGGAACGGCTTCGTTTTCGAAATACAGGGTGTTGAAATTAGAAAAAACTATATTAGTTTGAATATTTCCTAAACCGTTGCTTAAAAAAATCTGAAATTTGACAGACAGAATAAGCTAAGATCCTCAATGATCTAGGGAACATGATGGTACACTACAAAAACCAGTGTTGGAGATATGGCTATACAATTACCCCTTTTTAAACTCCTACTGACTTTGTTGTAAATAACAATAATATTGTTTGACGAACCATGCCTCTCAAAATAAAAAAAAGGACTCTTGTAACCCAAACGAGTGTTACAAGCTCACAAACCCACATACAGGTGAGGCTAGTAAAAGCGTGTTGAAAAGACCGAGATCAGTTTCTCCCAAACAAAGAACTGCATAATTTTAACATACGGTATAGGGATGTTCTACATGTACCCTTTGCGAAATACTACAAAGGAAGTAGGTCGCCCAATATTGAGGGACCAAAAACAAGCTGCCTAATAAAGTGAAGTACTGCAAATCACTGGAATGTTCTCAGAATAAAATCTTAAAGCTTTATTGTTAAATAAGTGTTTGTATGACGCCATAGAATTCTATGTAACTATTTAGAATTTGTATTATTGGCCTTTGTTTTATTTCTTTGTTTATATACGTTTGCATGTTTCTTTTGTTACTTCTATATTGACGAATCCAATGTACATCTAATGTCGAAAGGATAATAAAGAATTAATGCTAAAATATTAGCACTATAATTGCTAATTTCCCATATTCTGCTTAGTTATCCATAGCAACCACCTATGCTATGAAGCCGTTTCCACACAAACCTCAACACATAATTTTCATAGTGTCACACGGCACTGCTTGTTGGACGTCAGTATGACCGCAACGAGTGGCCAACCGGGGAGCTATAGGTGCGGTCTCTATTGTGACATGCTCGCCACATCTATGACGGTGGGGATCTTTGATGTACGTGTTTTCGTTCAAATTAGCTACCCAACCGCCCTCATTGCATAATGGACGAGCTTTACGGAAAATTCACTTTTAGTGCGCAATGGTACAGGGTCACATAGAGAGAGCGCATCAATAGTGCTAAAAAAGGTGAGTAAACGTATCGGTGACCTTTGCAGCCGTCATTAAATTACAAAATGTTTGACAACAAATTCACAATTGCGACCGATAGCAATTTTTTGTACGAACTAATTTTGAGTTCCTCAATGTTCCAGAATGAACAACATGAAAGTTGGTTAAAAAAAAAACATATGTGCTTCCTGGCGCAGCTGTTAAATACTGTCCTTTATTCCAAATTAAAATATTTTGTACTGTAAAGAAGGCTACATACAGACTTAGATGAAACGTCAACAAAAAGTGTATCTTTTACTTTCCACACCAATAGGTGAGGGGAGTATTGTGGTCGCGAAAATTTACGATTTTGAGATTATACGTTTTTTGGGCGTTTTATTCATCATCATTTCCGTCGGTCTGTTTGTCTGTTTATCTGTCGGTCTGTCTGTCTGTTGGAATTTGGACAGCGATATGCTGTTGGGTCGTAGTAGGAAATCTTCCATAATTTTGAAAATCGGTGCACGGGTGGCGGAGAATTAACAAAAAAAAAAACTAAAAAAAATATTCCTCAAACTTAGGTTTTAGGTGTTTTAGGGGTTCCTGATCATTTTCTACTTTTTTGGAGGGGGGTGAAATTGGCGTGGTTGGGGGTGAAGGCTTTTAAAGCTGAAAAATTTGTTATATTCATTATAGGCTGTCCAATAACCTCTGAAAGAAAGACCTAGCGTCATAATAAATTTTTTTAGGTCCATCTGAACATTACCTTGCCTATTACAGAAACCAAGGGACCTATTATTTTCTGACGGCTAGTCGTAAAACTAAAAAAAAATGGTGTTAATACTAGGCTATCTATTGACCAGTGAAAGAAAGACGAAGGCGCATAACACACTTTTTTTGGTCAAGCGGGCTATGATTTGGTTGCTATGGAGTCTCAGACTATATAGCTTCATACTATGGGAAAATAATAAACTGGTATCACCGTAATGTGAGCGAAGTACTGTGTCAATCAACTTGACTTCATTTTTTACATACTTTGTTTTTATGATAGGCTAGTAAAGTGCGAAAAGAAATTTGACGAGTATGATCATTTTATAGCTCACCATTTCAGCTACTCATCTAATCATTCTCTTATCCTCGATAGTGAATTCCATACAATTAGTCCCAACAGTACAACTATTAAATGCCGGATATTTTATAACGTTTAGGTAACTTTAACGTTCATGAAAGTGATACAAGTCACAGAAAAGCTTAGTTTTTATTCTGACATATGCAAATAAAGTTATTTTTACTTCCCACAGGTGAAGGTGAGGTGAGTACTGTGATTGCGAAAAATTTCGATTTCAAGACAATGCGCTTTTTGGCCACATAATCAAAATCCATTTCCGTTGGTTTGTCTGTTGACGTTCTTCAACACTGGTAACCTTAGTAACTACTGCATGGATTGTGATAAGAGTTGAAGAATGCTAGTATAATTTTGGAAATAGGCGCATGGGCGGCGAAGTAAAATGCAAAAAATTAAATATTCCTGAAAATTAGTTTTTAGGCATTTTAGGGGTTCCTGATTATTTTCCAGTTTTTTTTCGCGGGAGTGTAATAGGGGCATAGAGTTGTGTAAAGGTAAAAAATTTGTTGTATTCATAATATTCATTGACCTGTGAAAAAACGTTGCCTTGCCTACTGCGTAAACCAAGAAACTTAGAATTTTCTGATGCATACATACGAGTATTGCTTTAGATCGATCCGTATTGTGTATCCTGGAAATTTTTAAATTGATTCTAACAAAACTTTGACACAGTACTATTGTTAGCTTTTTACCTAGAGGTCCAGATGCCAGTACCTCCAGTGCAACAGAGTTGTTCTGATGGCAAGTAATAAAGTAATTTAAAATTAGTTCCTAACGAACTATATTTCAAGAAACTGCACGCCTGGAAATAGTAAAGAAGTTGGGCAAAGTAATAAATAGGGATAGAGCCCCGACTGTAATCAGTTTATTATTCACTTTGGTTTCTTAGATGTTACCTGGTTACCTAACCTGTTCCTTCGATAGTTAATAAAGGCGGCACACTTAAGGTATAACAGGCGATAATTAGGAGTTCGATTTTTATTGAATTACTGCCCCAAAAATTATAACACAGTGCCTCAGGTGACGAGTAAGTCGGTTTGATGAACGGTCATTTTATAGTTTTATATCTATGTGCATAGCGTTTCCAGTTCAACGTATGTCAGTTACGAAGTTAAATAGTGAAAATCATTAAGTGTATGAATTCTTGGTGTACCTGAGAAGCGCCCGTCGTGCCTATTTCCAAACAGAAGTAGTATGTCTTGCACTCTTGCTGTTATGATGAACGTAAATGTATATACAGGGTATTCATTTGAAAGCATCCCACCACGGATTTATCAAAAACCACTGATTGAAAGAAAAAACGCCGAGACACTTCTGAAGATGTGTCAAGGGGGACAACTTTTTAATCAAAAATTACTTTTACCCTTGTACATCAATCGCCTGAACATTTTTAGAACTATCGAGTAATAGCTTGTTTCAAACGTATGTCAAAGTCCTTTATTTTGACGTTTGATCTTTTAAATCGTTCTATTTGTTTTCGAGAAAATTAGAATTAGAATTGGAAATCAATCCGTTCAAACAGAAAACGAAGACACACGCGAAAATATCACTTTTTGTTGCAATAAGTGTTCAAAGTGTTGCTCGTTATTGGCCAAAAAATTATATAGGCGATGTTTAAATTCCTCAGGAATAATTGCAAAAGCATGTTGTGGGATAATGATGGTAGCTTTATATATTATACGTTGACGACGGTCGTCCAAACTTTCAGGTTGAGGAGTAAACACAATAGATTTTAAATGACCTCATAGAAAAAAATCTAATGCCGTTAAATCAGGAATTCAAGCAGGCCATTCAATAGGCCCTCTTCGCCCTATCCATTTATCTGGAAACACATTGTCTAGCTATTGCCGAACCGAAAGAACATAGTGAGGAGGAGCGCCGTCTTGCTGGAAATAGATTATAGCTTCAACAAGTATAGTGTTTCCATCCTCTTCGATTTGTTTTTTAATGATTTCAGTGATAAGTGGAATGATGGTATTTTCCAACATATCCATATAAACGTCTTCTTTAAATTTCCATCGATAAATGATGAATGACCCAGTCATTTTGTTTTTTAAAATACCTCCTCATAACATTGATTTTTTGGGGGTACTGTACTACAAGTCATAAATCGCTGTTTTGTTCACAAAACTCGGCTCGCCGATCGAAATCATCTTCGGTTACCTCTTGCACTATTTTCGTTTTGGATGGATGAAATTTATGAAGTTTAGTGACTGTGTGTATTGAGTGTAATGATATATCCGTCGAATCCACAATTTTACGTCATAAAGTATTAGGTTCTATACCAAAATGATCCAAAATGACAAGCGGCTTCATCCAAAATTGTCAATTTTTAATTTACAACAGATGCAGTTTGAGTAAATTTCGTAACAAGGTCCAAAACATACCTATGCGAAGTTATGTTCCCCGGATATCTGGCGTGAAATGTAACGGCAGTTTGCCAAGCACATTGATTTTGGATACCATAAATTAGGTTCATTTTCACTGTTTTGCAACAGTTCGTCAGGGATTTGAACATCACCGATATCTCGCAGAAAAGGTTCTTCGGATTTTGGGACAAAAATACTGCAGAGGTTTTTTCTCAAAAAGCCGACGTTTCGGCGTTTATTTTACGCCTTCTTCAGGGCTATCGAGCACACCCCTATAACACCAAAGGATAACATATCCCTTTGGGCCACAGTGTACACAGTGTACACAGTGTACAGCAGCAAATACGAAAAATCAGGTGATGACATACGGCATTCGTTATTGTTTTTAGCCATCTTCTAGAATGTTTATCGTTTTCCGACTCAAAGGGATACGTTACGGGTGTACTCGATAGCCCTGAAGAAGGCGTAAAATACACGCCGAAACATCGGCTTTCTGAGAAAAAACCTCTGGAGTATTTTTATCCCAAAATCCGAAGAACGTTTTCTGCGAAATAGTATTAATAAACTGGGATAGGATTGACTTTCTACTGTATCACCAATATTATTATTTGGCCAATAATGACGACATTTTGGACACTAATTGCAACAAAAAGTATTATGTTTACGTGTTTCTCTTCTATCTGAACAAATTAAGATAGATGAAGATTTTTCTAACTTTCTCGAAAACGAATCGACCGATTTTAAAAAGTCAAACTTCAAAATGAAGGTCATCGACGTACCTTTCAAACAAGCAAATACTCGATACCTTTTGTTACTCAAAATTTTTAAGGGGATGACCCTGGGGGAACATGGTACAAGCGGAGGAAGTAGTTTTCAGCTACCTTGAAAAATCTTTTTCCTTATCTCGGGGTTCTTTCTTTTACTTAGCGGTTTTCGATAAACCGGTGGAGGAACTTTTCAAATGAGCACCCTGTATGTAGAAAACTACTCATCCACTATAAACATAATATGCCTCACGTATGCAACATGGACTCTTTCGTGTTATAACTTTTCATAAGGTAACACAGTTTTGCTGTGTACTTAATTAGATTTATGCCTGAAGATGATATAGCTTCGACTTTATCAAGGAACACTGCAATATGCTGCTAATGCAATAATTAAATTATTTTGATTCACCACACACCATGTAACCGTAAGTAAAGACTAAACTCCAATATTCTAGATGCATTCAATGGCGTCACAGTGGATACCGAAGAAGGAAACAAGTAATCAATGCATCTATTTGGTAGACTTACCATATTGGTATTGAACAAAAAAAAAAAGATACGAAAATTTCTGGCGCATGTGTAGCCGTTATGAATACTTTGACTGCCAACGCGAACTATCTCGTTTTTGTCTGCATTATACTAACGAAATACGCTGTGGGGTCTAAGGGCTAAACAAAAAGTGTGTGTAATATGTTTTAACCGAGGTTTTAACTATATATTATGATTTTCGTATGATGGCATCCAGGAAAGGTTCCTACGCAAGTAGGATGGCAGTCAGTGTTAAAGTTCAAAATGATAATTATTTTAACTTCCCTAGGTAACAACATTTATCATACTGATGATTAACTTTCTAGATAAGTCTACAACATTATGGGGTCCTGAGTTACCGATGCATAAGTGGTTCTTGCTATGAAGAGAAGTTCATGATGTTAAAAAAGTAGGTACATCAAATCAGTGACCGTCAACATTAATAAATTATGTGCTGAAGCTGTGAGTCAGTAATACAATGAAACATTCTGGATCATTAATAAATATTGACATTAACACGATATGCTGAAGTATATCAACTTGCGGCTACTGCGGATTATAAACAATCTTGGTCTTGTATCTCAGCATTAAATAATCGATTCAAATACATAATAATTAAAAGCTATTGACAACTTATCCACACTCCTGGCACCATAACAAATACTTTACACCGTTCGAACTAGCGTTCCGTTTGACGTTTAGTAGCCACCTTTGCAGTTATTATCATCATCATAGTCACAATGTCTTAACAGACATGTTGTGAACTCGTAAATGCATTAAGTCGGACCTAGAGTATTTCCGAAACGAATATTATCAATAGCTTTGAGAACTGTAGCTCGCAATCGTTCGAGATTTACTGTCAGTTCAGTGGCAGTCTTGATACTCATATCCAGCAACTGTTTCGTCGTATCCACCCACCGTGTAGGAAAACGACCACTGCGCCGCCCACTCGGGGCACGACCCTGAACTACAAGTGTTTCCATATGATCGCTTCTTTGTATATGTCCGAAGAATGTAAGCTTTGTCTATACAATGGAGGATAGTCTTTTTGGATTACCGAGCTCATCCAGTATGGAAACGTTAGTTCGATGGGCGTTATAAGGAACTCTCTCTCTCCTCCACGTCCACATTTCAAAAGTATCTATGCGAGCTCGATCAGCCTTTTTAACACTCCAAGTTTCCGAGGCATACAAAAATGTGGAGGACATAAAAGACTGATCTAGCAACATTTTGATAGCTTTAGTGATGTTATGGTCACGCCATATTATAGTAGGCTTTGTCATGGCCACACATGCCTGTTGAATGCGCCGTCGAATCTCATTTCCACAGCTATCCGAATAATTGTCGATCAAAGAACCGAGGTACACAAAACTTTGAACTACCTCACAACGGCCTTGCTTGCAGTTATTATAGCATATATTTAATTGTTATATGCATTTCCAATAGATCAGTATTGGTATCTAGTAGGCGTTGCTCGTTGATTGACTGATAATCGCTATATAACTTAATGGGATTAGATAATGATATAATGAAAATAATAATACGCCTACGGCTCGTGCTGCAAGCTTCAATTACGTGCGTTAATACCGTCATTACCGCTCGTTGAACAACATTCTATTTTATGTTCTACTGACAGGGATAATGATGATTCTTTGTGCATCCCATTCATCTTTTATTTCTGATGTGTATACTACCTAGGTGTATAATTGCAATGCATAACGTAACAACTACTTTATTCCTCGCGCTGTCAAGGCGGTCCGGAGGACCTAGGTCGTCATGTCATAGCTCGATAGTTTGCCATTCTGGCGGCCTGGTCACTCAGCAATCAGACAATGTTAAAAAGAAAAGAAAGAGTCATAGAGGAAGGAAGAAGAAGAGCAAAGAGACAAGTGCAACTGTTAAAGTCGGCATCGTTAAAATTACCTGGGTAATTTTGATGCTCTAAACGCAATTTTGTTGAGATAAAATGTTGCTAAGTAGCGAATTTGTGTGATCTGAAATTCCACCACCCAGGCAGTATTTCCACCAGAGATGTGCTAGGAAAATGAGCGGTGCAAAGATGTGTGGCGGAGCTGTAAAACGGTGCTCAGAGTGCTCTTTTCCTCAGATTTTTCTTTATGCTTGCCAACATCCACAGCCACATCCCTCGTCCACATCTGTAGCACACATCCCTCGCTAGACATTTCTAGCACACATCTCTCGAAACACATTCCTAGCACACATTTCTCGCCAACATGCCTTATTTTGCACGTACAGAAACTTCTCTCCGCTAAGTCGTTTCCACCAGAGCTGTGCTGAGCGAGGCGAGGTAATTCAAGCGATTCTATTGGTTCGTCAAAAACACATTACTCGTAACACATCCTCGCACATATCTGGTGGAAACGCAGCCTTAATGTTGGTTACAGTGCGAGCTGCAGCCTGGAATGTTTGCGGACTTGCTCGACCGTGTAGTCTACTCACGTCTAGTCACGCAGCAAGGGGTTGGTATGCGATTCCGATGTTCATAGCGCCGCTGCGCATGTTTTTTGATATAGTCCTTTAAATAACAAGTATCGAGATCCTTATGCAGGGTTCATTTGAAGCATACCAAGGGGCACTTGTAATGTTTCTCAGGATCCTGCTTTGGAGTACCTGCAAAGCTCGCATGTGCGTATTAGCAAGAAAACACCAGGCCGCACAGACCTAATTTTGAAATTCTACATAGCAAAGGATAAATCAGTCGAAATGTAATTTGGAATTTTGTTTATAACATATCAGTTTTATTTCAAGATGTCGTACCTTTGTCTAGGGTGACACCAAGGTACTTAACGGAAGAGCTACAATGTAATAGAGTACCGTTAATAGAGACCTCTGGCGGGGTGCCGCGATGCTTTTTGCTACAATATATAGCCTGCGTTTTAAGAATCGTTGATTTTGATGAGCCACCGATCAGTCCACTCTATACCATTTCCAGCACTAGCTTCAAAGGGATCAAATTAAATTTCTAAAGCGTAAATTGTAAATCCAAACTTACAGGTTTAAATTGCACCTCACACTTTGAATTTATAATTGACGCTTTATAATTGTAATTTGATGCTTTTGAACTACAGCTGGAAAAGTACAGTACTTAATCCACCGCTGTCTGTAGCCTGTCATGGACTAGGTTGCTAGACCATGGCTGGGCCACTAGTGTGGCCTCGCCAGCATAGAGATAGATCTCACAGTAGCTGGGGTTAGGGACATCGTAAATGAAAAGTAATAACGTATTGGTTCAACGAACGAACCAGGAGGAACACCGGCGTTGATAGGGCGTATTGTCGACAAAACGTATGTAACAACGTAAAAAGCTTTGTAGTCAACTGCCAATACCGAGATGAATCTTCTAGTATTATACCGTATGTCGTTTATTATAGCCATCGATTTTGAAGCATTTATTTAAACTTAAACTATCAACATATTATTATACTGAAAAAATGCTTACTTTTGATAGCAATAACTACGACAGTAAGTTGACTTTTAAAACTGACTTAGATAACATTTAATGCTTGAAAGAACCAGAAAGGCTATAAAAGCGCAAAGCGGTGCTAACGAGAGGTGCAACCTTCCAGGGTGGCTATATTTGTATTGTACTTATTACAGATAAGTTAAAGAAAAATAACAAAATCTGCGAAAACTGAATCTGTTAATTATTGTGCACCATTTTTGGGGGTCTTCGCTTAAAGTAATTCTTATAGGGAAGTTTCAATCGTACCGATGCAATGACTCAAAGCCCCACAGAATCATTCTCTAACTTCGCTTAGAAGTATGAATAATAGTAAAACCTGTATATATCTTAATCTACATAAATCTCATAACACAAAAGTCCCCCCTTTTTCCTGCTGAAAGGATGAATGCTTTGAAACGTATCCTCCTATTTATATAGGAATACATGTATAAATGTTACTATTATTACTGTTTCTACTACCTTCTGTTAAATAAATCGCGTACGTATAATGGAGGATGTTGGTTCATGAAATTTACAATAATAGTTAATTAAAGTCAGCTACTAATTTCGGAAAGCATCGAGCGCAAAACTGGTGTTTTGTTTTCTGTGAGAGATAATAAACGCGCTCAGTTTCGGGTCGGCTAATTGCTAATTATAATGCTTTATACAATGATTTAATTATATTACGAGTACGAACCGATGCTTCTCCAGTTCGGAGTTCTTTAGGCTCAGATAGAAAGTGTATATACTATTTGGAATTTATAGTCTTCGCAGTAAGCTCACTACAGCTGTAAACATTCCAAGGCAAAATCATCCTCCGTTAGGATTAAGTTACACCAATAGGTGAAGGTAGTAATGTAATCAAAAAATTTTAGAATTTCAGAAAAATAGCAACTGATTGTATACAGGGTGATTTTCGTTAGAGAATTTCAAATAAGTGAGATTCAGAATAAAAAAGATGAATCTGGGCTTGTGTATCAACACGTACCTAGTCCGTTTACATTTAACTTCTTGCTCGGATTCTTATTTTATCGAGGCACTGTACCTGCCAGTTAGAGTAGTAGTCACTTTCTAATTATCGTTGTTACTTTTAAATTGGTAAATCCTGAACATAGCACATTATTATGAAAACAATTTAAAATTACGATAAGCTGAAAGTGGCCACTGAACTGATTGGCACAAAGCTTGATGAAGAAGACAAAAAACCGAGCGAAAAACTCTACATAAACAGATGCCCACAAAACCAGATTTACTTTTTTTAAATCAACTTACTGACAAAAGTTATTTGAAAAAGGTTTTTCTTTAAGCGACTTCTATACACAGTTAAAAAAAAGTATCAAACTAGGAGTCGCTCTGTATATTGTATGTATCATACCTCTTGCGCTAAGCTAAATTTATTAAATTTCAAACTTCTAGGTCACTACCCGAATGATGATTCTAGAAATGTGAATAGTTTGGCAGTACAAAGTCACTATTCTACATGCTTCAAGCAGTCATGTTTTACTAATTGCGTTATCTTATCTCAACCACATTCTTGACTATGTAAAAACTTAAAAATTACTATAAATTCAAATCAGAAAACTGCACTTACAGAGCACTTCTTTTATATGCTCACAGAATATTTCAATTGCAATAATTGGTAGTTTGGTTATGCGAAAGGTTCAGGTATAGTATAGCTTAGGAAGTTCTAAGATAAGGTGAGGAATCCTGTCTATATCTGGTATATTGGCTGGTATAGTTTTGTCTGTATGTATTTCAAAACACCCCAGTATAGTTTGTATTGTTGTATTGATTGGTATCAAGCTTTGATGTTGGTCTGAAATTATAATATGGATCTTTGTTTTCTATTAGTTTGTTTGTTACAGCTAGAGATTGATACATCACTTGCCGCAGAGCAATATCTGGATGAGCACTTGGTTCCAGCGAGAGTTTTGCATGCGCTTGTTATGTGTTCTATTGTTTTCTTATGCTGGTGACATTTTCTGCAATAACTGTCGGTTATGAATGGGTCTTTTAATGATGTATTTCTTGTAGTTTCGTGTCACAATCACTTGGTCCTGGATAACAAGCATGAACCCCCCGTTTCTGGAAAGAACTGACCATCCTGAAGCCAGGACACGGTGTCTATGTTTACCATAGCGTGTTTTCTGCAACCAGGTGTTTAGTTTTCCTTGTTATAATTGTAAGGGATTGTACGCGTCTGCTGCGTGGCCTGGACAAGAGAGAATGAGTGGTATGTAGTTTTTATGTTAGCTTCTACCTTGATTTGTGTGTGGTCTATCTTAACCTTCGTCCTGATTCAAAACCCAGGTACCTGTGCACTTGGCGAGTAATTATTTCCTGTTCCGAATGGTTCTTCCATTAGCCTTTATTGATGCGGAGCACCTTACATTTACTCATTCTAAATTCCATCCTGAACTCCATTCTGACGTCTGACGTACAAACTTCTGTTATTTTGAGTAATTCTCTCAGTTTCATTTCAGTGGCGGCATATAGATATCATCCATGTAGAGAAGACTATTGGTTTTGCATTGATTTACTTTCTGGTGTTCGATGGTGAAACCACAGTTTGTGTTGCTAAGTATGCTGGAGAACGGATTAAGACAGAGGCAGAATCATAGTGAACTGAGAAAGTCACTCTGGAAGATACCGCGTCGTATGTGTAGCTCATTCGTGTGGATATGACCGTCATGAATTTTAAGATGTATGTTGGTTCACCATGTATTTTTGGTTCTTGTAAGAAATTGACGAAAGCCTCGTTTGATTATAAGTTACGATGATATTATATAAACAAAATATAGAGTTTCCATTAAGCGGCCCACAGACGCTGCGGAAATCCTCATAGGGAAAACTGCGCAGTCCTGGCCTGAAGGCCCTTCCACATTGGTCTAAATACATCCTCCTTCACAGACGCTCAGAAAATCTTTCAGTTCAGTTCAGTTCTAGCAAGCATGGCATCAAAAAACGGCCTGCGCAGGCGATCGAATGGTTTTTCAAGTCTACATTGGGTGGCCTGTACAGTCCGGCGAACCTCCACATGCGCTTCGATAATCGTTGAGGCCAGGACTGTGCAGTTTTTCCTCTGAGGATTTCCGGAGCGTCTGTTGGCCGCTTTAGCAAGCTATTGGGTTCAGAGTCAAATACTTTCTTATAATCCATGAAACAGGTATGAAGATTACTGGGTTATTTCCTAGTTTGCTCCATGATTACACTATCAACTATAAGATGTTTATTGCAGCATGGACTTTGTTTTTCACATCCCCGTTGTTCTTCAGTAAGGATGTTGTTTTGCCTAAGGCGATGTTCAAGGATTCTGCATATTGTTGCGGTGATGCTCTTGTATAAGGCGGGGAGATAACTATTCGGGTGGTAATTGGCAGGGTTCTTGCTATCCGCATTTTTGGGATTTATATACGTTATGCCTTATGCGAGGAATTCGGAAAGCCTAATATGTTGGAGTATGGCTTGATTAATCTGGTCTGTGAGTACTGTATGGTTAACTGCATTGTTTGTATCAAAAAATTGTACATTATTCACGCCTGGGCACTTCTAATTAGTTTTATTGTATCAGCTATTTCCTGTAGTGTAAGAATAACATCGCTCTGTTCCATTACACATTTATGTTTTTCCTCTTCTTGTCAGATCCCTGGATCATTTTCATTATATAGTCTGGGTCCAGTTAATTTTTGTCTACTTGGAGGTTATATAGCTGTTCTAGTTATTTAATGTCGCCTTTTGGTAGAACTGGTTTTCACTGCTCAGAAAATGATTGTTGGCATCCTTTGGATCTGTTGTATCCACGGAGTGTAACTGCATAAACTGCAAGCTTCTGTTTAAGTGTATCAGATATTTCTGATACTGTTTGTTGTGCTGACTTCGATTTGGGTATATTTATTGTAATCTGAATGTGTTGCCTATGCCTATGCCTATCCATAACATCGTAGTAACATTTGGCCCAAATTTGATATACAGGGTTATTCACGTTATTCGACACGGAGCATTATGGCTAAAGTATTTGATAAAAAAAAATAATAATTTTGGATGGAGAGCGACCCATAAAGGCTACATTTTAAAGATATTTTCATGTTATACAGGGTGTCCCACCAAAAACACTAAATGTATCAAAGTTATGTTTTTTTAAACGGAACACACCATACGTTATTGCATATTCGGATTCCTTGGTGAATTCTAGTGTGACTTTATGTATCATACATGGGACTTAAAGCGAACCGTTTAAGTGTAAATGCGTCAGCTTTCACGAGACCTTCAAGATTAAATTGCGTTTATGCTTGGAGAAATCGGCTGATTAATTAAGGAAATTTCGAGCAGCGATAACTTGATTTTTTCAAACGGAAATGTCTAATTTCTTTTATACGGTTAAACGTACAATTTGATAACCTTTCTAATGATATAAGGTTGTGGATATCAATCTCTGGTAGTTTTCATTTAATTTGAAATTTTCAAACAAATCGGCGTTTTTCAATTTTCCTTCCTATAAGTAACGCAGCAGGCCATGAAATATAAAAAAAACCTGATCAGGTAGGAGAAAACAACTAACTAACGAAAAATACACACGAATGGGGCAAGATTATAAAAATTACTCACAATAAACAAAGTCTAACCAGAAACAACGGCGGAAACATATATTTGGTCAAAGAGAAGCTGGAGTATGGCAGAAATGGAGTTTTTCACGGCCTATTAGCTACTGCAATGTACTAGAGATTGGCAATTTCCAAAACCATTACAAATTTTGAGATGAAACGAAAACTCTTAGACAATGTTGTAGTCAGTTTATTACTCGGTTTATTATTTTCATAATAAAATTTCACATTTAATGATATAAAAAAGTATGCAATTCTGTCAAAACTCAAATCAAAAGTACCTCTGACGGGAGTTCTGGACATTCTGAAGTACCTATTAGCAAGATCGCAGAAAATGGAGAATGAATTAAAATTTGTTCAAATTATAAAACATAACTTAAATGACAGAAAATTTAAATCTGATTTGCCAGTATTCCTTTTTTGCAATATTGCTAATGGATATTGAAAGATAGAAGGGCTCCATTCAGAGGTATCGACTTCGACGCAAATTGCTACTTTTTTAGACCATTACATATGATGGACAATTGCGCGCTAGAGCAACGGTCGCTGGTCGTTTTTGTTTCACATCAGGGTTTTTAATTGTCTTGGAAATTTTTAACCTCTAGTAAATTGCGGTAGCTAGTAGACTGTAACCATGTTAGCATCTTCGTGAAAAAATCTTAACAAATGGCAGATAACACGTCAAGCCTGAAAAGATCGGCTTGGTGAGTGGTCAGTCGAATGTAGTATTATCATTGGCCTCAAAATAGGCATTTCCAATTTTTCCTGAATTCGCGGTTCGAAAATGACAGGACTATCGCTTTTTTCATGGTTGAGTTAGCTGTAAAAGGGGGTGGGTGACCTCCGTTGTATCCGCGGCTGTCTACAATATTGCACTTGAAGTTATATGTTTGCCTGGCGTTACCCAGAATATCCCGTATTAACATCAAGCGATGCTGTTAAGTATGCTCCATTCATAACACGATGATATTGGTGTACAAGGAACATGTAGGCGCATAGCTGGTTCAGTCGTGTTACAGGACTAACTTTCTATTATGGCTAAATTAACAAGTATTGTTTCACAGAGTATGTACAAGGAGGTTATAATCCGATGGAGCTACAGCTTCGGTGTACGCGTAGATTTCCGATTTTGTCCGGGTATCTCTACTGTCACTTACACCTACCCCATATATCATCTATTATATATTACCATCTAACGTTTCCAAGCCCTTATCTCAGAAATGGATTTCCTTAACAATAATAAAAGATATACGATGTACAGAAACAGTAGGTATGTACCTACTTGTGCTAATTTTCAGCTTTACAACTAGGTTTAAGGGTCTAGGGTATAGCGCGCGAAATTGAGAATCCAAGAAAAGACGTATTCCCGTGTTAGCGAGGAGGCGTGGTCGCCTGCTCCCTTTCTCCAGTGTGTGTGTCTAAGATGAGGGGAGATAAGTCCAAAAATCCAAAGGTAAGGTCAAAAGGTCCAAAGGTAAGGTCCAAAGGTCACCATAAAAACGAATTTCGCATTTCCAAGCTCCTGATGTTACCTTTAAACTTACAGTAATGACTCAAAGAGCAAATTGAAGAAGAAATCTTGCGCTTGGGCAACTATTTAGCCTTTTTTTGATATCGCGTTTGGTTATTAAATTACAGGCATTTGTAGAATGTATGATTTTGCATTGCGAGTTTTTTTTTGCACATTAAAAAACTTTTTTGAGAAAATCGAAAATCGAAAATAGTTGTCACACGAAACATCCAAGCTCTTTTGATAATCTAAGACCTATCACTATTTTACCTACACTCTCAAAGATTCTCGAGAAAATTATTGAAAGGCAGATGAAGACACATTTGGACGAAAATAACATCATACCAGTCAATCAGTCAGGCTTCAAAAAAAATCATAGTTGTACTTCTGCATTGTTAAAAGTGACTGATGATATATTCCGAGCAAATGATCAAGGTAAGCTAACAATTCTTGTACTATTAGATTTTTCTAAAGCGTTCGATACCCTAAATCATAAATTAATGTTGAATATCTTAAACTATATAGGTCTTTCACATTCTGCAGTTCAATTATTTGATATGTACTTCAGAGATAGAATGCAGTCAGTAAACGTTGCTGGTAATAGGTCCTCCTTCTTACGTCTGCATTCAGGGGTTCCACAAGGGTCTACTTTAGGACCACTGTTATTTTCAATCTACACTTCTCAACTGAAATCGGCTCTAGTCTCTTGTCAACAACATTTTTATGCAGATGATACTCAAGTTTATATATCTTTTTTCCCTGATGAAGCTCCTCAAGCAATTTGTGCTTTAAACCTAGATTTAAATTTGTTATATAATTCCTCATTACAACACTGTCTAAAACTGAATCCCCTAAAATCTTCCTTAATCGTTTTTGGAAATAGACATATTAGAAATAGATTTTCTCAAGTTAACTTGCCCATTGCTATAAATGGCGAAATTATTGATAGGAAAACCACATTAAAAAACCTGGGGCTGATTTTAGACGACAACTTGAGGTTCAGTGATCATATTAAATATAAACTCCAAAGTGCTTACCTTTGTTTAAAAACTATCTATCAGAACAGACAATATCTTACTGTAAGTATGAAAAAAATGCTCTGCGATTCTCTAGTACTGTCTCATCTAAACTATTGTGATGTCATCTACGACTCTTGTCTAACAGCCTCAGATACGTTTAGAATTCAGAAGCTTCAAAACAGCTGTCTTAGGCTTATTTTTGGTATTAGGAAGTATGACCACATAACTCATAAATTGAATGATGCACTCTGGTTAAATATGAAAAATCGTCGACTTCTTCACGCGTGTTGCACGTATCTCTCACTGATAAGATTAAAGGAACCTCAGTATCTGACTGATAAATTAGAATTTCGGACTGATGCACACAATATTAACCTACGCCATAAAAATTTGCTTACCACCCCTTCACATAATACTGAACAGTTTAAAAGATCTTTTAGTTATAATATCGTTAGACTATACAATAACCTTCCTGAGGCCTTGAGGAACCTACCCAGTAAATCGTTATTTAAAAGCAAGCTCACACAATATTTAATGAGCCAGCAGAGAAGATAAATTGAAGATAAATTGAAATAAATTAAAATTAAAAATGAAGAGAAATTAGAGTTAAGTAGTAATAAAAGAGAAAAGAAGTATGTTGAATAATATTGCATATGTCATCTGCCATTTTCCTGTGTATTTGGGGTTAGGTGGAAGAGCAGCCCTCCCGTCAGGGATGTGCTGAACCTCGCCCTAATTGATGATTTCCACACAATTATATGTTACTTCTATTAATAAAGACATTTATTATCATTATTATTATTATTATTCATTAAGGTCTTAACTATCGCCTTCTGAAATACTATACAGGGCTATTCACGTTATTCGACACGGAGCATTATGGCTAAAGTATTTGATAAAAAAGAAAATAATAATACGGGATGGATAGAGACCCATAAAGGCTACATTTTAAAAATATTTTCATGTTATACAGGGTGTCTCAAAAACACGAAATGTGTCAAAGTTGTGTTTTTTTATATGGAACACCCCATATATTATTACATATTCAGATTCCCTGGTGAATTCTGGTGTGACTTTATGTATCATACATGGTACCTAAAGCGAACCGTTAAGGTGTAAATCACCATTTTCGGTATAAGTAGATATCAGGAAAAAATTGAATATCGCAGAGATTACAAAATATAGAAGGCTGTGACTTTGCCGTATTACTAAGCATAAAATGCATCAGCTTTGATGAGACCGTCAAATTTAAATTACGTTTATGCTTGGAGAAATCGGTCGATGAATTAAGGAAACTTCGATCAGCGATAACTTGATTTTTTCAAATGGGAATGCCTAATTTTTTTTATACGGTTAAAAGTAGAATTTGATAGCCTTTCTAATGATATAAGGTTGTGAATATCAATCTCTCGTAGTTTTCATTTAATTTTAAATTTTCAAACAAATCGGCGATTTTCAACTTTCCTACCTATCAGCAACGTAGTAGGCCATGAAATATAAACAAAAATTTGTTCAGCTAGAAGAAAACAACTAACTTAGCTGAAAAATACGCACTAACTAGACTAAAGGGACAAGATTATAAAAATTCCTTACAACAAATCAACTCTCCCAGAAACAACTGCGATAACATCTCTAAGGTCAAAGAGAAGCTGGAGTATGGCAGTAATAGATATTTTTACTGTTTACTGGCTACCGCAATTTACTAGAGGTTAAAAATTTCCAAGGCAATCAAAAACCTCATATGAAACAGAAACAACCAGCGACTGTTGCTCCAGCACGCAACTATCAATCATATGTAATGGTGTAAAAAAGTACTAATTTGCGTCGTAGTCGATACCTCTGACTGGAGCCCTTCTATTTTTCAATATTTATTAGCAATATTGCAAAAAAGGAATACTGACAAATCAGATTTACATTTTCTGCCATTTAAGCTATGTTTTATAATTTGAACAAATTTTAATTCATTCTTCATTTTCTGCGACCTTGCTAATAGGTAGTGAAGAATTTTCAGAACTCCAGTCAGAGGTACTTTTGACTTGAGTTTTGACAGAACTGCACACTTTTTTATATCATTAAATGTAAGATTTTATTATGAATATAATAAACTGCTTACAACATTCTCTAGTAGTTTTTACTTTATTTCAAGATTTTTAATGGTTTTGGAAATTGCCAATCTCTAGTACATTGCAGTAGCTAGTAGGCCGTGAAAAAATCCATTTCTGCCATACTCCAGCTTCTCTTCTCTCAAAGATATGTTACCGCCGTTGTTTCTGGTTAGACTTTGTTTGTGTCAGTAATTTTTATAATTTTGTCCCTTTAGTCTAGTCCGTGTGTATTTTTCAGCCAAGTTAGTTGTTTTCTTCTACCTGAACAGGTTTTTGTTTATATTTCATGGCCTGCTACGTTGGTTATAGGTAGGCAAATTGAAAATCGCCGATTTGTTTGAAATTTTAAAATTAAATGAAAACTACCAGAGATTGATATGCATAATCTTATATCATTAGAAAGGTTATCAAATTCTGTTTCCGTATAAAAAAAATTAGGCATTCCCATTTGAAAAAATCAAGTTATCGCTGATCGAAGTTTCCTTAATTCATCGACCGATTTCTCCAAGCATAAACGTAATTTAAACTTGACAGTCTCATCAAAGCTGACGCATGTGATGCTTAGTAATACGGCAAAGTCAAAGCCTTCCAAATTTTATAATCTCTGCGATATTCAATTTTTTCCTGATATCTACTTATACCGAAAATGGTGATTTACACCTAAACGGTTCGCTTTAAGTCCCATGTGTGATACATAAAGTCACAATAGAATTTATCAGGGAATCTGAATATGCAATAATATACGGGGTGTTCCATTTAAAAAAACATAACTTTGATACATTTCGTGCTTGTGGGACACCCTGTATAACATGAAAATATTTTTAAAATGTAGCCTTTGTTGGTCTCTATCCATCCCAGGTTATTATTTTCTTTTTTATCAAATACTTTAGCCATAATGCTCCGTGTCGAATGACGTGAATAACCCTGTATATGTAGTTTGAAAATAGAGTGAGTTATGCGAGAAATTGTGAGTCCGTGTTTTACATGGCAAATACGTATGTATAAATGTCTGTATCCAGGCCCCTTAAGTGCTGTTTCTGATTGGTTTTAATTACCGTACTGTCTTATGAGACATAACATTTTTCAGTTTATACTAATTCCTCTAGATTGCTTAGCGGCATAAAAATCCCACAACCTATGCAGTAAATTTTGTAAAACGGTAAACATCATAATATACTCACTTCACTAACTGTAACTAAAACAAGACTTTCAGTTCATCTTGCGTATTCTAGGTAGTAATTTATATGACGGTAGCAGTGACCTTCATATGCTCGTTGAAACATAGTTTGTTGTCTACGGTAATTCCCAAGTATACTATCGATGTGCTGGATACTATTTGCACCCCTCTAAAAAAGAAGCTCACTTGGTTTCTAGTGATCCTAGAACCCCAGAGAATGACCGCGTCAGTTTTGCTTAGTGCGAGCTGAAGTTGGTGCTTGAACATCCACTCATCTATCCTTCTCAGCGCGTCGTTTGTCGTTTGCACCAAAGTTTTCTCATCTTTCGTGGATGCTACCAAAGCTCGTCCGCGAACGCCACTTTGTGTTGTAAGGATAGGCACTAACGTGAGCACATAATGCACAATTTATTCCGTAAGTCTATTCTGTGTTCAGTGAAGTCTCTTCTAGTAGGTTGAAAATTATTAGTAGACAGTGCTCCAAAAATAACTTGACTTGTCATTGAATATTTTTTTCTTATAGTAGAGCTCTTGCAACAATTCCTCAAAAAGGGCTGACTGTGCAAGAAGCATCTGATATAGATTTTGGCGGAAATAATGACGAATGTGTATGGAGGCGGTTTATATTGCTCCACCAGAACCGGCTACGCTGGCTTGATAAAGATTCCGGAGATCACATAAAGTTATCAACCAATAGTCCAACGTGGAACATCGCCAGCGATGGTGAATATACCATGGACAAGCCCCAGGATTAAAGCTGCTTATAGGCCCAAATGAGTGGATCACTAGATGGCTAATGAAGCTCAAGTGGAATGATGTTAGGCAGGTTGTTGCTGTAATTACTAGCCACGTCACACATTTATAGAGTCTTGAAATTACCAACAGAAAACAGAATTTAGACTTTGATATCAGTCTCAAGAGATTGATCGACATATTATCATTCCAGCCAAATGACGAAACCGACTATAGTTTTGAGAACAACCTCACGAATCTGATCAAGGGCTCAGGAATTAGCTTATTTTTAGTAGGGGGCGCACAATGAGCTTCGGTTGACGTGTGATGAATCTAATAATTATAATCTAAGCACCTCCCGAAGTGGGAGCGTTCCATAGTCATCCTCGATTGCACAAAGGGTTGCTGATGAAGTTGGATATTGGACTGATCATCTGGTAGAAACAATTTAAAATGACAAAAGAAGACGCTGCGCCGGTGGTGGTGCTCTTGAGTCGGTGTACTTTTTTGCACCCAGTAGTACCTAACGATACATATACAGGGTGAGTTTTTAGTACCGGCTCGGTCGATAACTCCGCTACTATAGAAGATAGCGAAAAAAGTTGTATATAAAAGTTGTAGCCATGGATATGCTCCTTGCTAAGAAAATATTTGGATTTATACAGGGTGATCCATAACTACGTGGTAATGCAAACATGCATTTTTGTAAATGATAACCCTATATAATATTATTCCATATTCGAATTCTACTAATGATTTCCGTTCTTCGAATATAGGGTATTGTTTCATTATACAGGGTATTTCAAAAGTGATGACCATTTTTATATCCAAATCGCTGTGAAATGAACGTACTGTATATCAAAAGTGATGAACCAAAAATCATTTTTTTACACGGATGGATAAAAAATATCCTCTGGTTTTAAAATCGGTATAAAAAAGCCCGCGAGGCATATTCGTATACAGAGTGATGTAAAATGCAAAATCTAGACTTTCTCTCTTTTTTCTTAAAATGCATAACCCCCAATATTTTATTATACCAAAGAATTGCTTTTAATATGCTTTTTCATCTTTGTATAGCACTTGTTGTGGCTGCATTCATTAGTTTCTGAGATAGTTCGATTTTTCTACAAATTTTAAATATACCTTTTATTTGTTTACTAAAATTTGTTTAATTTGAGAAAGTACTATCAAACTTTATTTTTGCTTAACAAACAACTAAAATATAAGGCCATAATAGTACCTAATCAAGTCAAAACACTGAATTAGATAATATAGGTCAAGTTTGCTGATCTTGCTGAGGAAACAATTTTATAGACGTCATGCATAATTAGCAAGCAGATCTATCAGGTAGGCTATGAAATAATAAACGACACAGTCCAAATAAAACGATTCTTTAATCTTTCAAACGCATTAGTTTTAGAGTGCCTTCGTTCTGGATATTGTTGTTCATAGTTAGTATATTCTAGAGGCAAGTAGGCAATTTCTCAAAGATTGTCCCAAATACCCTCAATGGAAAAATTAATTTTTAAAGCTCATTTTTCACACGGTACGGAATTATTGAGCAGGTTATGAAAACTGTCAGTTTTTCAAAGCCTACCTGATAAATCTGATTGATAATAATTATGCATCACCCCTACAAAATTGATTCCTCAGCATACTTGACTTTATTATCTCGATGATTCAGGGTTTTGACTTCATCAAATACTATCATGACCTTATAATTTAGTTGTCCGTTAAAAAAAAAGACAAATTCGATAATACTTTCTCAAAATAAATAAATTTCAGTACACAAATAGAAGCTATATTTTAAATTTACAGAAAAATCGAAATATCTTGGAAACTGATGGACGTAGGTGCAACAAGTATACAAAGATGAAAGAGCATATTAAAAGCAATTCTTTGGTATAATAAAATACTTGGGGTTACATTTAAAGAAAAGAGAGAAAATCTGGATTTTGCATTTTGCATTCTACATCGCCCTGTATACGAATATGCGTCCTGGGCTTTTTCATGCCCAACTAGAACATATTTTTTATCTTTCCATGCAAAAAAAATAATTTTTGATACAGATAAATTCTTAGTAGAATCTAAAAATGGGATAATATATAGGGTGTCTCATTTGAAAAAATATATGTTTGCATCACCACGTAGTTATGGATCACCCTGTATAAATCAAAATATTTTTTGAGTAAGGAGCATATCCGTGGCTAAAACTTTTTTATATACAATTTTTTTCGCTATCTTCTACAGTAGTGGAGTTATCGACCGAGCCGGTACTAAAAACTCACCCTGCATGTAACACCTCATACTGAGTGATCTAAAACCCCGAGAGCAGAGATCCATGCATTTACTGTTCTTTTATGATCAATAGATTTTGGTCAATAAAATTACGAAAAAAAAAACGATTTCTGGCCACTAATGCCGTTTGCTAAAACCTGAATTTCTATCTACGATGTCCCTGGCAGGGTTTGATTTCAGTATAATCTCCACTGGTTCAGTAAGTTTTTTGTGGGAACATCAATACATCATGGTCAAGCTTGTTTTGATCAAAGCGAAGTTTCGTCTTACATTTCGTTTTACGATGACACACCTATACTATTCGAAAAGAAAAATATACCGGTACGAAATACGACAAGTTTCATACGTGTTGTTCATACCTGTCGGAACACATTTTCAGGTGGGGTGAAAAAGTCGATTTAACAAATGATAAAATTCATCAACGTAGGTACAGGAAAAAAGCTCGTCGAACAGACGTCGATATAAAACCCTGGTGAAAACGTGATATGCTTCATGTTTAATTCAAGAGCATCGGTGGTGGCTTGGCGATATCCAGCCCCACTTTCCAGTGACGTACAGGCATTGGCTTCAATAGTTTGCTAGGAATTTTCCAGAGTAAAACGCATGTGTTCATATAGTAGTAGATGAAACGATGTATATATTTGACACATTTATAATAGTGGAAGAGCTGAATATGTGCGTATTCGCATATTAAAAGTGGTTGCAATTCCTTTACAGTTTATTTACAATGAAATTTTAGTTTCCATAAAATATACTCCTTGCAACAGACTGGGTCCATACAGGATGTATTTAACTGTGGTACTCAACAAAACAGCTACATATAGTATCTTCTAATAGTAAACAAAATACTCTAAAATGGTTGTAATATATTCTCATATGTAAAATGTTTGGACTATGACTAAAATGACTGAGAATTAATTTTGGTCATTTGTAATGTTGCCTCTTTTTGGTTATTTCTTCGGCGCCACTAAATCGGTTTTCAAAATTAGGTAAGATTTCACTGTTGCAGCCACAAATAAGATACAGTAGAAATCTATTCAGTCATTACTTTCCGAGCAATAGCGTGCCAACTATTACTTCGCGCTACTGATTAGATAGTGACAATTTATAAAGTATTCTCGTTTTTGCCGCAGCAGTAACCTACCGGTGAATGATAAGCTGAGTATTTTTCGAGTTTTATAAGGGCGAAGAGTGAGATTAATGTATAGACTTTAACCAGAGAGACAGGCAACATATTGACGGACATGTCATGTGCATTGTAATATCGATGCCATAAAATACTTTAGTAGAAAAAGTTTCTTCGGATTTTGGGATACATTAATGCAAGAGGTTTTAACTCAAAGAGCCGACGTTTGGACGTTTATTTTATGCCTTCTTTAGGGCTAAAATTCATACGAAGACGAAAAATATATAAGTAAAAAATATAAAGTGCCAAAACGGTGAGCATAAGCGTTGACAATTCAGTGTAACAAACAAATTTAAAAAATTTCACAAATAAAGTTACAACTAAAATTCAAAAAAAAATTACATTTAAAAAATAACTGCAAACCAATCAAAAATGAAACGACGGTACATTGCATAAATATATAAAAGTTGAAAATACAATACAATTTTTTATTCAAATGTTAAAATACACTAAAATGTAGAGCATACATCCTTACCTATCGAGCACACCCCTATAGCAACAAGGAATAACATATCCCTTTGTGTCAATAAACAACAAAAAACACTGCAGCAGATGGATAAAAGGAATCGCAAATGCCGTTCGTCAATATACCTTTTATTGGTATATGCTGCTGCACTCTAAAGACAGTGTGAGAAAATATGAATATTTCATACTTACGTACTATTTAATGGATATACCAGGTTCAGTCATAAAGTCAAACAATTCTGGAAATTATTTTCAAATTCCGCAAGTGGCCGCTGGGGGGCGCAACTGTTACGATCAATCAGAAAAACGGCTTTTTCTCTAAAAATATGCAAGCAAAGGTATATTATAAATTCTACCATCATGTAGACAGGACAATTTCTGATTTTGTGAACTCGTACCAAAGTTACGGCCATTAGGATAAACACTTTTTTGACATTCCCCACCACTACATCTTACAAGATAGAGCAAAAAACTATTAACGAGACGATTAACAAACAAAATCAGAAATTGTCCTGTCTACATGATGGTAGAATTTATAATATACCTTTGCTTGCATATTTTTTGAGAAAAAGCCGTTTTTCTGATTGATCGTAACAGTTGCGCACCCTAGCGGCCACTTGCGGAATTTGAAAATAATTTCCAGCGACTTCTCTTAGCCGATTTACCTCATAATATTTTTTGCTCTAAGTTATATGATTAACGGTTACCGAGATATAGCCGGCGTCCATTGTTATTAGGTCACATTGTACAGTACCATATACAAATAAAAGGTGTATGGACGAATGGCATTTGCGATTCTTTCTATCCATCTTCTGGAGTGCTTTTTGTTGTTTATTGACACAAAAGGATATGTTATTCCTTGTTGCTATAGGGGTGTGCTCGATAGGTAAGGATGTATGCTTTACATTTTAGTGTATTTTAACATTTGAATGGAAAATTGTATTGTATTTTTAACTTTTATATTTAATGCAATATACGGGCTTTTTAATTTTGATTGTTTTGCAGAGTTATTCTCTTAAATGTAAAAAACTTCTAAATTTCAAGCGAAACTTTATGTGTAAATTTTTCTAAATTTTTTAAATTTGTTTGTTACTCTGAATTGTCAACGCTTATATGTACTCACCATTTTGGCACTTTATATTTTTTACTTATATATTTTTCGTCTTTGTCTGAATTTTAGCCCTGAAGAAGCCGTAAAATAAACGCCGAAACGTCGGCTCTTTGAGTTAAATCCTCTTGCATTAATTTATCCCAAAATCCGAAGAAACCTTTCCTACTAAAAAAACTGGGATAAGAATTACTTTTAACTGGATTATAAAACACCTTATATTAAATTTGAAACTTACGCTGTGTCCTACAATTTGAGAACAAAAATAAATATGTGTCAAATCAAGGTGCTACCAGAAAATGAATGCCGGAAAAAGAACCAACTGCCAGCTGGATTCGAACCAACGCCTCAGAAATTCTAGTCCGGCGCTCTTACTGACTGTGCCATGACGATCATGGCAATCCAGCCGGCGAAGCGATCCCAAGAAGCATCGAATTCTCTTCACGCCCACTGACAGCGCTGGACTAGAATTTTGGAGGCGCGGATTCGAATCTCGCTTGCAGTTGGTTGTTCTTCTGGCATTTTCAGGTGGCCCTTGATTTAAGAGCCCGGAATGCGGGCAATATCATGAAACATGGTATAACAAGTATGTGTCAATTGATTAAGTGCTTTAGTGCTGTGCCAGGAATTTACTTTTAATCTTCCTTGTGAATTGAAACTTATTTTCGGCAACTGTTGATTTCTTGTCCGAATAGTGGGAGTTTCCGAAAACTTGGCATACTCAGTGGTGTCCGACCTAAACAGGATTTTCATCCAAAACTAAAACCGAACTTTCAGGCTCGCTCTCAGTTTCGGCTAAAACCTAAACCGTAACGCATTCAGATATAGGTATGTTGACATTTATTATCTCTATTGAAAACTGAAATGTAGAATATACAGACAACTAACTTGTACTTCGTAAAATAAAAATCAATAATTGAAGTACGTGATATAAATATTTATTTATCTATGTCCTACATGAACAAAAATAACATATTTTTAAACATAAGAGCATATTCTTTTGAGCAGTACCTATTTAACACTGCCTCCAAGGATAGAAAAGAAGTGCTACCAATAGCGTCAAATTTAGCACCACAGTCAGAGCAAGTATCGTTTCCGTTCCGTTTTGGATGACATCTCAGCAAGGCATTAGATATCGCTTAGTGTAGGTGCCGAGTCATGCTGGAGTTTGCAGTAATGAAACGGTAGACGCGCTGGCAAGGCGAGGGTCGAGGAATAAGTTTCTGGGATCTGAGCCGGCTGTGGGGCTGGCAGTAGGTACCATTAGAAGGAAACTACAAGTGTGGTTGTATCTTATGAGATGGAGAAGAATTTCAGGACATTTCCGCCAAGCTAGAGAACTTATTTTAGGTCCTCTGTCCAAGGTGCGGCGGTTCTATCTCTCACTGGACAGAATCCGGTTAAGGTTATTTGCGGGCCTGCTATCCGCCTCTAACACCCTCAGACGTCACTTGTATGATACAGGGGCTTCAAGCGACACGAAGTGTGAACGCTGTAGCGATTCGAAAGAGTCCTTGGCATACATTCTATGTCGCTGTGAAGCCCTTGAGTATCACAGGCAGACTACTCGTATACTAGGTTCAAGAATCCTTGAACTTTAAGACATAAGACGGGCGGAACCCAAGGCCATCCTTACCTTTGCGATGAGGCTGCACTTGGAAACTAGGGAGAGGTGCATAAAGGAAATGATCGCTTGTAGACCTATGCACTGGTGGTTCTGGTCACCAGAAAGCCTCTCTCATTCTTTCATTAATTCAGTCCTAGCCCGGATCAGTGAAATGAACTACAAACATTAAACTTTGATGAGTACATGTTACTCGGTGGGAAATATGAACTGGGGTCTCCTAACAATTTCATGCATCACAAAGTTTAAGTGCTCATTTCACGTCCCTCCACGCACTACGACGCACGACTTTTTCGTTTTATAAATCTCACCATTTTAACACACATACTATATAGATAAATATAGCGTGTCAGACTGCTCGATGAATTGCTAATGTGTGGTGAAATTACTACAAATCGACAAGCTATCTCTCACGGTGGACGGTCATAGCCTTTGCCTCTCACCTAGGATTGTTTCCCTAACTGATAGTATGCGGTTGTACACCTCTAAGATCGGTCAGTCCGTGGCTGACAGGCCGTCCAGAAGTCTGTGGGTACCAGAACACCACTCCTGTAAAGAATGATGAATGTGCTAACAGGACGGTTGTAAGCATTTAAAAAGGTGAATGTTCCTTCAGGCAAGGACGGTCAGTCCGTGGCCGACAGATCGCTAGTAAATGTATGGGTACAATTAGCTCCTCTACTGTAAAAATTGATGAATGTGCCTACACGACTTTTGTAAGCATTATAAATATGGTGAAGGTGTAAAATACCCACTAATTCTTTAGCCAGTTGTTATAGCTGCAAAGGGCACAAAACAAGGTGGTTCGGACCCAAGATTTTGGACTCGGCTGCCTGTTTCCAACTGGCCTGCTAAAATATAGCCTCTCGATAATGAGTGCCCTTTCTCCTCTTATTAACCTAATATGTATGTTGAAGCTGACCTTTGCTAAATGCATGCATGTGCGCCACTGCCTAGTGGTTGCCGAGGCCCCAGGTTCCTGGCCGGCGATCTCGACCGCCATAGCTGATAATGACTGCAGTCTTTTTCACGTATATGCGCCGCCGCTTCACAGTTTCACCCAATTTAATCTATAAGTTGAAGGGTCGTTAGGTGCTCAATGCACTCTTTGCCAAGCAAATTCGATAATGGAAATGGTTTTTACGAAATGGCAAACGTACACTACACAGGCACAAAATCTTCATCGCGAGTGCTTATTCTGCGTTATGTGTTAAAATAAACATTAATAATTAAGGTTTTCCGTCCTATCGTTAATGTAATTTCCGAAACTTATCATGCGGTTGTCTCTCTGTTCCATCATGGTTTACTATACCATCAATAGAAACCACATAAGCTGGAAGATAAACTGCAGATAAAGATGGTTTGCTTTTTGGGCGTTTTACATAACGAAAATCCACGTCACTCATTTCCTCCTGTCTGTCTGACAGTTTGTCTGTCGGTCTGTCTGTCGGTTTGTCTGTCGGTCTGTCTGTCGATCGGCCTGTCTGTCGGTCTGTCTGTCGGTCTATCTGTCGTTCTGTCTGTCGGTCTGTCTGTCGGTCTGTCTGTCGGTCTGTCTGTCTGTCTGTCTGTCTGTCTGTCTGTCTGTCTGTCTGTCTGTCTGTCTGTCGGTCTGTCTGTCCGTCTGTCTGACTGCTGGCGTTTTTCTGGCCTCGTAATTTCATTAACCGCGGCATGGACTGTAACTAAATTTGGGTAAATTTGGGCGATATTCTGCAGGATCGTGGTACGTAATGCTGCTATAATTGTGAAAACGGTGCATGGGCGGCGGAGTAATCAGTAAAAGTAAAAAAATTTCAAATATTACTCAAACTCCGTTTCTAGGCGTTTAAGGGGTACCTGATCAATTTCTACTTTTGATTGGGTGTGTAAACTGTTTGGAAAATAGCTGGCTAATAAAATGCTCTGGGCGGTGATTACTATTACAAATGACTGTTTATTAACAAGTTAATTATGCATCGATATAATGACATTTATACGCACATTAAACTAAGTAAGCACTATTATATTTGGTTGCACTACTGGTGGGTGTAAAATTGGATAGTAGCGGGGTGGGGGGGTTGCAAAACTGAAAAATGTGTTATATTCACAATAGGCTGTCCATTGACCTGTGAAAAAAGGCCTAGCGGCATAATACTGTTTTTAGGGTAGCAATATGCTGTTGGAGTCGTCGTAGGTAACGCTTTCCAAAATTGGTGCACTGGCGGCTGAGAAATAGGTAAAAAATGAAAAAGAAACCCTCCAAACTTCGTTTTTGGGCGTCTCAGGGGTACTTGATCCATTTTCTTTATGGAGGGAGTAAAATCGGGGAGGTAGGACTGGTGGGGGTGTGTTTTTCTTATAAGTGAGCAGATTGCGTAGGCACACTAGAGTACCACGGCTGCTGTGAAAATGTTGTTTTAGGAGAAGTTTATTAACGCGGGACCTGAATGGGCCAACACCCGCAGGCCCAATAAATACATCTCCTGGCAGTCCATTCCAAGCCTTCGACACCTTAGGAATAAATGTGCGGTCATACCGCTTGGTTCTTGATGTATGAAGAGCGACCGTCTTAGTATGAGATGCGGATCTGCGAGCGGCGGAACTATACATAGAGGATAGCTCAGAGGAGCAGACTCTGTTTGAATATGGGTAAAAGAGTGATAGGTCACCAACCATATGCCGGTGAGAGAGTAACTGGAGGTGGTGCGTTAAGGACGGGTCACCAATTAGTCGAATTGCCTTTCTCTGGACGGCATCTAGTATAGACAGGGTAGTAGGGGCAGCAGCTCCCCAGACATGGGAGCAATACACCAAGCTAGGTCATGTCTGAGCTTTATACATTGTGAGTAGATTAGATGGTGAAAAGTACTTTCGGGCTACGAAAAGATACTCAAGCTTTGGCCAGCAGCCGCTGCAAATGAATATTTCACGTTGGTAACATTCGTTATTTCACTGAAATAACTGACTTTGCTGATATCTTGAGCATTATAAATTACTATCGTGGAGAAAATGGCAACAGTGTATCGCTATTGGAACTCTTGTCAGTGGCGGAGGAGAAATCAACAAAAAACGAAGGGTTTCAAAATCGGTCAAGCTAGATATTTCAAAGGTCCCTGAGCAAAGTCTACTTTTTTATGAGGATGGTGTAGGGATAAAGAGACCACAAATTTTGTGTTAGCACCGATAACGAGTGGAAAGTGCTGAATAAAAACACTTGATGTCATTTTCTTGCTAAAATGGCGATCTGACGAAGACGTTGATTTTAAATACTTGAAGAACACAGAGTTTTGCATTTACGTTGCTGATGAATCAAAAATTTGAGCCTGTAATATATCAACGCCCTAGAATCGCGATGCTATTTGTCTAATAACGTCCACCAGATCTTACAAGAGTCAAGTTTCAAGATACCCTGCCCTACCCAATTAAGCCCTCAAAAAAAAACGGGATAAAATAGGAAGTACGATAAAATTCCCTCCACAGTATTACTTAATACATATAACGAAGAATTTATTTCAAATCACAGCTGAAATTTAATAATGTGTACGCCTGAAAGGTTATCTCTTCCTCGATTAATTTTAAAAACATAAAATGGTTTAGTTTTATCGAACAATAAATTTATCATTTCTCTGCCCAATGTAATTTGTCGTTCTGAAAGTCCATGTAGCTCTTGTATAAAATATTTTTTGAAGTTCCTATCGTTACCAAGCTATTTTATTTGCACGTAATGCTGGGCTACACTGTTATGTGTGGGTGTATATACATGTAGGTACGCTTTACATAATGCTAATTTACGCGTTGTCGATTACAATCCTGCATTCGAGCAATTATAGGCAACAGTGAACAATTATTAGATATATTAGTAATAACTGTGAGGAAATTGCATCTCATTTCTGGATATTGTTCGGTGAATCAATACAGTAATCACACGGAAGCGGACATGAGGACGTCACAGTTACCATCATATACCTACAGTATTTAGACATGAGTGTTGTTATACCTAGCGTAGACAAACAACAAATACAAGCTCACTGATAATGCCGGTGCGTCCATATCTCCAACTGTTTGGGTCACGGTACCCTTGAGACCCATTTATGCTTTCACTGTATATTTGAGGCCTCAACTCAGGGTCGAAAACAACTTTCGTCACATGTAACAGTATTACTTAAAAACTGTAGATTATGTTGCAGTTGCCGATTCCAATACTGACAAATTGGCACTCGATTCACTCTTCGTTCATCCGTCATCATTTTTGGAATCTATCTTGCCGCATCTTTTCGGTACTCTCTGGCCCGATTTTATCAACACGCGCACTTTAACAAAGGCTTTGACCAATCAGAGCAGCCCATTCAAAAACATGCATCTGTCAAAGTTCTGTGAAAATTATTGATTTCTCTTGAAATTTACCGCAAAAAGCTGAAAAAGCATGCTTTATATGCAATCGACCATTATGAATCATCTAGTATCTTTTCTAGTCTGATTTTCCATCCTAAAAAGGTGAAAAATTGCATATTGGTGTTTGACGGTCCCTTTGACGGTCGATTTAGCTCAACGAATCAGAATCCAGGAAAGCAGAACTTTTGATCACTGGTTGATAGTGTATTAAACAAATAATAATGAAGAGAAGGCACTCACTTACTGCATTATTTTGATAAAAAAATATTACTAACTATAATAGCTATAAATGCTTGCAATATACCTTGTGTTATAGTAGAAAGGGGTAAAAATAACATTTTGTTGCACTTCACAAAGCCAAACACATGACTTAACTGTTTTTCGGCCCAGAAAAGTAGTACAATTTGATATAACTTTCATATGAACAATAATTACTGCACCATCCTGACAAAAACAAGACTGTTACTATCTATAATAATTATAAAAATAATTATAAATACCTGTGAGATACAATACCTTTGTATTATAAGATATATGGAGATAGTTCACCAATCCCCGTTTTTCGTATTATATCTAACAGCCTACTTTTGTACCATAAATGTACAGATTTTTCTTAGTTTACCCTTATGTTAAGAGGGTGTTGACATCTCAATAGGCAATCCGTGGGTATGCAAAGCACTGCTGAAAACTTATACATATACGAGTAGCTGTTTTTAATTTGAAAAAATAACTACCTAAATAAAAAGAATATAGATTAATGTAAATTGTAAGTGTAAACAAATGAAGAGTGAAGACGTGAATGCCACATTGACCTTGACACCACAAAACACATCTTGACCACAAAATAGGTAGGAAGGTAGGGGTAGGCACCACCGGGTAGGCACTTGTCTCAGACTCGGATCGCAAAACTAGAGATGGGATGTTGTCGGTATATACGGTATAGTATCAGAACGACAAGAATTGAACTAAATATAATTATGTAGTTAAATCATGACGGTATTATTTGTCATAAACAATAAATTCATATATCATATTCCAAAGAGAACTAAAGAATATATATATATTTATTTACAGCGGATCACCCAGCGTCCGGACCAAAAGCGTTTTACCCAGCGTCTGGCGTATATAACTGTATATAGGTAAGTTTCAGAAACAGGTAGCTTGGCGTCATAGTTCACCGTTAGCTCCACTGGGCGTCCATATTTTTTATGCCTGTCTATTAATAGAATTTATATACAGACTTTGTGTAAATTCAGCGTTGATGTTACTAGGCGTCCACCCTTGAATGGCTTATTGCCACGAGGCAAGGGTTCTGAGAGCCGTTAGAATGAGTGGAACGTTGAGCGTGTTGATTAGAAGCGTAATGGCTAATGAGAGAAGAGTCACTGCCCAAGAACTATGATACAGCTATGCAGTTATAGTGGTACAATACTACAGGGTGTCTCAAAACGACCCGACTGTTTGAGGTAGGGAAAAACCAAAACCGGCTTATTGTAAATACCATTGATTAGTGCCAATGGAGAGATGAAGGAAGAAATTTTACTTTTTCAAAATAACATTCTTTAAATGACGCCCATTTTGTTGAAGGCGTTTTTCAAACCGTTTGTGCACATTTTAGCAAAAACTGTTCCAAGGAGTTGCTGAGTTGCTATCGATCTGATGCTTTCTTCAATATTGTGGCAACTAAACATGCATCCTGGCAACTAAAAGTGCAATATCTAACGAGTGTTCTTACCGAGCGAGCGGTGCGGGCTTACTCCCTCCACCACGCTTTATTTGCGTCTCGTGCACTCTAAGTAGTTGGACCGTTTTGATAATGTGCACAAACGCTTTGAAGAATACCGTCAACAAAATGGGCGTCATTTTAAGAATGTTATTTTGAAAAAGTAAAAAAAGTAAAATTTCTTCCTTTATCTCTCCATTTGGTTTTTCCCTACCTCAAATAGTCGGGTCCTTTTGAGACACCCTGTATATGGTTACGGAGATTTGAGCACAGAATATGTATAGAACTTTTCATCGCGTACTGCAACTTAAAATAAAGTCACTATAGCCCAAAAATTGCCTTTGAGTGTATTATATTGTTGGTACACTACGCTTACACGGAAATGGAATATACTGAAGAATTGCATTAGCATATTATGGAGGAAATGTGTTCATAGGCTTTTCGGTATAGCCTAAACGCTCAACTCCTAAGTTCTTAGCATGCTGTTGAGTACTGTACCCATGCAAGAAAGACAAATCTGCAAGTACGTCGTGAGCAGAGAATATTTGATAGCTGGGAAAGACGCTATTAAGGAATTTCGGTACTTTGCACATTTCAAGGGCAAGATTCAGCGACAGACGCTGGGTAAACCGCTGCAAAACACAAAGAATATGATGATACTAAAAATAGATTTACTTTACAATAGGGGAGCATAGTAAACCTGTACACTGGATTTTTTATGAAATAAACAATGACCTTTAACACTTTATATGGATTTCCCTTCTGGACACCCCCCATTTATCTCACAAATTATTTTATGCTCACAAAAAGACTTATGAGAGTTGAATGATTATTTATATGGATGTCGAGGGTGAACAAAACAAAATTACAGCATGTACAGGAAAGTGGGGCGCAACTAAAACAGATTCTTTAGGTGCGCTGCCCTGGATAATTTCATACCATTATATTATTTTATATTTACAGTATAATCTTAATATGTGGCGTTATCAAATTTTTCAGAGGTGGTCGATAGTTGAGTAAACTAGAAAGGTATCGAAAAAAGTTTAACAAGGGTTTGTAGGAGCAGTCATCAGCAGTCTCATTTTTAATTATACACAGTGACTCCATAAATTCGGCAAACCAAAGTTGTATTTGTTACATGAATCAAGCTGCATCTTACTGATTTTCACGTAAAACATGAAGACTGGATTTTGCCTATTTCGCTCCCAGATCATATGAAAATCTCTAAGAAAAATTCAAACTTTTAAAATAGTTTCTTTTTGACAAAAACTGAGAACTTCTGAAAAAAACGTAAAGTTTAGAAACTGTGTGAAATAATTATGAAATTTTCGAAAAAAATTTGACTTCCTAAAGAACTATAAAACTTTCAAAAAAAAAAAATATAAAAATTTTGAGATATCCGACTTCAAGATAATCACGTGAAATTTGAGTTTTTTGGAAAGAGTTGGATATTCGAAACATAAACCTTAAGAAAATTATGATCTTAATAAACGAGATGATTCCAAAACAAGTGAAATTTTCGACCAATTTTGCAACTTTTCGAAATTTTGAAAAATAAACATTTTAAATTACTAGGGTACTTGTAGAAAAAAATATTATGTCATTTACGCGTTCCTTAGAGCCTAGTAAACATGACAAAATCACTTGTTTGGTTTTTTGGTGTCGGCTGTGAGAGATATTCCAAAAATTATTTCTAATGCCGGAAAATGCCGCCCAAACAACCTCTGACGTCAGTGATATCCTATAGTGATGGGATGTAAAGTATTGATATTCGATATCGATAGCCAATGCTAACCTAACATTTTGACATTGATCATTATAATCACAAAACAGGCACATACAAAAGTACAAAAGTCAAAAGAATAAAAGTTAGGCTAGATTACTAATTCACCTTGTAGGGATGGGCTTGAATTAGATTCTATCTTTGAATTCATTCATAATGGGATGCGTCGAAATAAGATGATGGCTTCGATTAGTTGCGAATCTCGGTCACAAACAGGATGAACTGTGATACCTATCAGATATAAAAATGTATTGCAACAAAAACGCTAGTGAGTTAATTGCCTGTTTCAAATATGTTTAAGTATCAATAAATTGAGTCGCATTGTTTCATCTCTAGTCGAATGCGCAGTTGGCAAACCACAAAGAAAATATGGTTCGAACAGCTGATATGGTTTCGTTTTGCATTTTGCATCTCGCAGTATTACTCAATGAGGAACTACGGCTGTAGTAGGATAAAAGAGAAGTCTTATTTCATTTGGGAATATGTATACCCATATAACAAAACTCGCTCGTAAATTAAATTATTGATATATGGCCAACGTAA
The DNA here is from genome assembly GCA_951848785.1 of Callosobruchus maculatus. Lineage (NCBI taxonomy): Eukaryota > Metazoa > Arthropoda > Insecta > Coleoptera > Chrysomelidae > Callosobruchus > Callosobruchus maculatus. Next base: position 1,849,849 of record CATOUR010000122.1, on the reverse strand, counting down.
ATATTTAAAAAGAAATTTGGCAACATCAGAAATAGTTTGCAGTTGAATCTCACTGACCTGCGCTGTAGCAGTATCGATTGTCGATATCGATAAGATACCTGTGACGTCAGCCCTTGTTTTAAGTCACGTGGAAAAATTTGATTATATCCTTATTTTATTTTGCAAATATCTTTTTTTGGCCGTCCGTAAAATCATGTTTTTTGTTTCCTACTGCTTCTTGATATGGTTTTCTTTACGTTATGTATACTCCCGAGGCGATTTCACGACCTCTGCAAGTACCCTAACGATATTGTCAAAAATTACTCACATTTTGATTATTTTTTGTATTTTAAAAATGTTTACTTTTTCAAACCAATGACCCTTCCGATAAAATTCAAAACTTTTTGGAAAATTCAGAGATATTTATAACAAAAACAAACAAAGAAGCAGGATTTATTCGAAAAATGAGGTTTTTAGAATGAATTAATTTTTAGACCAATTTTGGAAATTTGAGAAACTTCAAGATGCAATAAATATTTTGAAATTTTACTAGTCTGCATCTTTTTACTAAGTTAGTTGCTTTCTTCCATATTAACGAGCTTTTGTTTATTTTTCGTGGCCTGCTAGGTTGCTTGCACGCAGGAAAATTGAAAAACGCCGATTTGACTGAAAATTTGAAATAAAATGAAAACGAAAAAAGACTGATATTAAGAATGCTATATCATTAGAAAGGTAATCAAATTTTAGAATTGATTATTTAAACCAAAATAGGCATTCCCATTTGAAAAAATCAAGTTATCTGTGATTGAAGTTTCCTTAATTTATCCTCTGATTTCTCAAAGTACAAAAAGAATTCAAATTTAGCCGTCTAACCTAAGGTGACGCATTTCATGCTTAATCGTACCGCGAGGTCAGGGCCTTCTAGGTATTATAATTGCTGCGATATTCAATTTTTTTCTGATACCTACTTATACCAACAATGGTGATTTGCGCCTAAACGGTTTAAAGTTCCATGTGTGATACATAAAGTCACATTAGAATTGACCAAGGAATCCAAATATGCAATAATATATAGGGGGATCCATTCAAAAAAATCTAGGTTTGTTATGAATCACCCTGTATAAACGTCAAAATTCAAGTGAAAATATTTTTACGTTATAGCCCTTAAGGATCCCTACCATGATCAAGTAACAGATTTTTGAAATATTTTTTAGTAAGCCCGCAATTCTCCGTCCACGCACTATTGGCCCACCCTGTATGTATCATCTAAATCATTGTAAATCTTGATGGCATTGTAGGTGTATGATCTGCGATATAGTACAGTTTTATACATGGGATCTCTAAAATTGATGTCTAAATTACTACGTCTAAATACAAATTTTTCGTAAAGGGGGGGGAGCGAGAAGAAACAATTTTATGTGTAAATGTTGCTAAGTAATATTTACACGCATTTTATATGCCTAACCAACCACGCTGATTTCTCTTCAAAGAGATATGATCGTATTTTTTCAAAGAAAATACAACACATGTTTTGCAGTTTTTGTAATATGTTCTTAGTAACCGAATCTAAACAAAAATAGTATACACTGCTACAATAAAATATGCTAGGAAATATGAGAGACTCACATAGTTTTTTCTTATTTTAAAATTCAAAATTGAACGATTCACATATAAAGACTTCAAATTAATACAACATTTTTTCAAAACATTTGACACATGTTCTTTGAAACGCAGACTATCAGTATCAATGGTTAATCCCAAATTTTTGGCAGTATTTACCGTATTCAAAGAGTCGTTGTTAATTTTGACATCAAAGTGATTGGTTATAAAATGATGTTTAGGGCCTGGGCAAAATAACATTACAGAACACTTGTCTTTATTAAGTTTCAAATTATTATTTTGAGAGTAGTTTGCAATGGCATTTAGATCATTATTAATCTGGAGGAGTGCACTGTCCATGGAGTTGGTGCTGAAGCTTTTGTAAATTTGTGTATCGTCAGCATAACACATTACTGACGAGTTTTCTACGGAGTTGGACATATCAATTGTGTAAATTAAATACAAGAGTGGTCCAGGACTGACCCTTGAGGAACACCTGAGGATATTTCAATTGGGTTGGATAAACAGCTATCGATTATTACTGATTTCCACGTAAAACATGAAAACTGGAGTTTGGTCTATTTCGCTCCCATATCATATGGAAGTCTCTAAGAAAAATTCAAACTTTTAAAATAGTTTCCTTTTGACAAAAACTGAGAACTTCTGAAAAAACGTAAAGTTTTGAAACTTTGTGGAGTAATTATGAAATTTTCGAAAAAGATTTGCCTTCCTAAAAAACTATAAAATTTTCGAAATAATATAAAAATTTTGAGATATCCGACTTCAAGATAATCACGTGAAATTTTAGTTTCCTGGAATGATTTGGATCTTCAACAGAAACCTTAAGAAAATTATGATTTTGGTAAACGAGATGATTCCAAAACAAGTGAAATTTTCGACCAATTTTGCAACTTTTCGAAATTTTGAAGAATAAACATTTTAAATTACACCAAATTATGATATTGTCGAAAATTACTCACATATTGATCATTTTTTGTATTTTAAAAATTTTTACTTTTTCAAAGCAATGACCCTTGCGATAAAATTCAAAGCTTTTTGGAAAATTCCGAGATATTTATAACGAAAACAACCAAAGAAGCAGGATTTATTCGAAAAATGAGGTTTTTTGAATGAATGAACTTTTCGACCAATTTTGGAAATTTGAGAAACTTCAAGATGCAATAAACATTTTGAAATTTTACTAGTCTGTGATGCTCTCGGAAATAACCGATGTTAAGAAACATTTTGTGTAAACAATGGGACGTTTTTTGAAAAATTATGAAATTTTTGAACAATTCAGACTTCAAAACATTAGATTTTGGAATAAAATTTTTGGAAGATTGCGTCTCGCCCTTAGAGAATTATTTCGACTAGATGAAATATTTGAAAGCTACTGATAATCGTAGTAACCAATTTTCAAAAATCTCATATCCGAGCACAAGAATAGCAATATTAGTTGCAGGCACTGTAGTTGCATAAATCAATGAATCGAACTACATTTCTCTTTTAAACTTCACAGAAGTAAAACATAAAACTGTTATCTATGCACATTTGTTCGTTATTATTCCGACTTTAGAGTAAACCTAGAGTTTAGCTCCAACGGTAGCTACTGAAATAAATCCAAAACAATCCTCCAATGTATTAGAAGAGACAATATTCAATGACAACAAACGACGGCAGTCGCCGAGTAAACCGCTGCAGTGTACGTAGTATAGTTATTCTAAAAATAGATTAATATAAAAAATTGGCGCCGGGTAAACCCGTGCACTGGATTCTGTATACGGCGCCGGGTAAACCCCTGCACTGGATTCTGTATACGGTAAGTATATAAATGAGGACCCCCAGCGCAGCAGGTGGTAGAAGCTTGAACTTCGATTTTGTACGCAAATCAGTATTAGGTGCCAGTGGGCGTCCAGCCGATTTTAACGGTTTTGGAATCTACACATGTTATAAGTATCGAAAACAAGGTTTTAAGGGGGTGGTTACTGGGCGTCCGTATATCCGGACGCCCAGTGACCTCGGACGCCGAGTGAACCTAAGATTTTGCATTGGAGACGCACAGTTGTACCGTGTAGATATATATATATATATATATATATATATATATATATATATATATATATATATATATATATAGACAAAACAAAAACAAAAAAGGTGCAACCCGGGCTCCGACACACCGGGCTGCTGTTCCATTCCCCAGCGACTACTCCTCACACCGTGAGGTGAGCAATCACTGGGTCCGCGTATCGTGCGTCCTAAGCAGACGAAGGGACCCATGGATGACTGCCTTCTGCATTCTGGCGGCTAAGATGTGCGCCGCCGCACGGCACACCGGCATTTTGCGCAGTGCAGAGAGCAGCGTATCCCTCATACCACCTAGGGATCCAATGACCATTACTAGCAGACTCACAGTGTAGTCCGGCCAGAGCCTGCGAAGTTGTCCGAGGAGCTCCTGATACTTGGTCCGCTTTTCCTCCTCCTTAGAGACGATGTTCCCCTCGGCAGGTGCCGAGAACTCGATAACGAACATCGTCTTTTGTTGGTAGTCGAGGAGGACTATGTCGGGCTTATTTGCGTGTATAAGCTCGAGCGTGGAGAATGAGTAGTTCCAGTAAATTCGGCACCTCTCGTTCTCCACAACGGACTCAATGTCCCCTGGAGCGTATGGCAGCACCGGTGTCTCATCTATACCGTATGAGTGCCTTAAATGGTAGTATAGCACTCGTAGAGCCGCGTTGTGCCGATAGACGTAGGCTGTGCCAGCGTACACCTTACACGCCGACAACAGGTGCGTAAGGGTCTCTGGCGCCTGCAGGCAGGCTCTACAGCGGATATCGGGCACATCCATACCCATAATCCGGCTACGGTATACTAAGGTGTTGAAGACACCGTCTTGGCAAGCCATTATAGAGCTCTCAGTCTCCGACTTCAACCCATTAGACCTTAGGAAGGAGAAGGTCAACTGCTCAGATAAACCATGCTCTTCTAGATGTTTGTAGAAGATTCCGTGCATTGGTTTATCTTTGTGAAGTCTTAAAAGCAATTGGACTTCAGCAGTTTTAATCCGGGTTTTTAATTGTGCGGGAGCAAGTTCCGTAACGGACTGCTGACACCTCCGCGTGAAGTCGAGCGTGAGACTAAGTTCTTCGGCTGCCCGTGTTGCTGCTTTAAAAAGGAAGGCTCCTTTACCCGCAATCTCGTGCTCTCGCACAAAGCGGATCAGGGGATCGGTGCTCGTCGTAACATAGCAGGCAGTGGCCAGTACTACTCTGTTGTGCAGATGCTCCAAACTCAATAGTCCACGCCCTCCCAGGTGTCGCGGGAGGTATATTCGCGGGACAGAGGATCTAGGATGCAGACTTCCCTCCATATTCATCCTTTTGCGGGTCTTTATGTCGATTTGTCGCAGCTCTTCCACGTTCCAGTGGATAGCACCAAAGCTGTATAGCAACAATGGGACCGCAAGCATGTTTGTGGCAGCGACTTTGTTTTTGCCGGACAGCTCTGACGACCAGATCTGCCGGAGCCGGTGCAAATACTTGCGGCGGAGACACTCTTTGACCAATTCTGCCTCTTGGATGTGACGCTGCGCCACTCCAAGGTAGGTATAGGTATCTCCGGCATGCAGTTGTCGCAAGATGCTCCCATCAACGAGCTGCTCCTCATCTTCACTATCTCCGCAACGTCCTCTTTTGAGATGAACCATGGCACATTTGTCTATCCCGAACTCCATACCAATAGCTTGACTGTAATCCTGCACTACCCTAAGCGACTGCTCTAAATCGCGTTGTCCGGAGGCATAGAGTTTCAGGTCATCCATGTAAAATAAGTGGGTGACCTTGTGCCTCCGGTAATTGGGCTTGCCACAGCTGTATCCCTTAGTATTTTTCAGCGCTATGGACAAAGGCAGTAGCGATATGCAAAAGAGCAAGGGACTCAAGGAGTCTCCTTGGAAGACCCCTCTTTTAAATGATACCAACTCTGTTCGAACCCTGGTTTCACCCGATGTTATAGTGAACCGAGTCTTCCAGAGCGGCATCAGTTGTTTGATGCATCCCACTATTTGATCATCTACCGAAAGACATTCCAACAGCCGCACAATCAGTTCATGAGACGTAGTGTCGAATGCCTTCCGATAGTCGATCCAGGCCATAGAAAGGTTTCGCAGGTAATGCACGGAGTCCTGTGTGACACAGCGGTCAATCAACAGGTTATCCCTGCAGCCAGCTACTCCTTTCTTAGACCCTCTTTGTTCATATACGCTGAGAAATACGGGATTTACAGCTTGAAGGATACGCATGTACAAGATTCTGGTGAAGAGCTTGTAACATGCGTTCAGACATGTTATTGGCCTGTAGTTTTTAGGATCAGACAAATCTCCGGTCTTCGGGAGAAGCACGGTTCGACCCTCGACAAACCAAGCCGGAATTGGCTGCTCCTGATTTAGCCACGAGTTAAAAACTCTAGCTAAATGCCGGTGGCAACTGGGAAACTTTTTCAACCAGTAGGTGTTTATGCCATCCGGGCCAGGAGCTGCGAAATTCTTTGCGCCTCGTAAGGCGCCAAGAATTTCTTCCGTGTTTATCGGGTGACGCAGTACATTCAGGTTTGGAGTCCTCCTACAAACGGACTCGAACTGCGCCAAGGCCGGAGTGTCTGCTTGGAGAGGTTTGGGGTGTTCGTAAATGCCCCTCCAGAAAGTCTCCACGCGATCAGCAGTTGGCGGCTGCTCTATGACTGGTGGTCGCTGTTGGAAGAGACGAGCAGGCTTTTCGGAAAACAATCTGTTTTCCTCCAAACCTCTCGCACGCGTCACCAGTGATCGTTTAGCAGCGATTAGCGTCCGTATCCTGTCAAGACAATGCTGCTTGACAACAACCAGTACCGCTTGACTGAGCGTGTGATGGTCGCGCCTTAGCTCTCGGGCTATCTGGCGCACGCGGCGCGTAAAAGGCCTACCGGCCGCTCTATATTCCATCACACACTGGATACGGGATGCTTCTTGGCGAGCCAACTGGATTTTCGCTTCCATCTGGCGCACCCGCCTCTGTGCTCTCTCGACAGGAGAGTCTCTCACTCTCCCCTGTCCAGCCAGCCTCAGAGCCGCAGCGTAAATTTCGCAATTGATGCTCCAAATGTCAGAGACCTCCGATAGACGTTCACTCAACGCCTCATCCTCTCTCTTTAAATCTGCCAGCTTGAAGGACCTCTTGTTGTTATGCAAGGCCCTTCGGTCACTGAAATCTCCAGGTGAGACGGCTTCGTCGATTTCCCTCTCAGCGGGCCTCATCGGCGACCTTCCAGCCTGGTTAACAGGCCTTTCAGTCGCCGGAGGGGCAGGCTGAGCTGGAGCACGAACGTATCCCTGCCCCCGAAGGTAAAATACCTGGTTCCGCAAGCTCTGGGAGGTAATTGTGCTATGCTCTGGATGCATTTCACACCACCTCCCATGCATGCGGGACATGTATCCCCTACGGCGCGGGCTACTGCTCTCGTAGCAGCTCAGCAGGTCATCCTTCAGTTCCGTCGTCCACCTAAAACGGTCCATGTCGATGCGTGTGTCGTCGTCAGGGCGATCCGAGGCACCGCCACCTTGCCCAGAGCCGGCTTCCGATACCGGCCTGGTGTGGGTGCTCTTCTTCTGGGGCGGTCGAACCAGAAGGTAGGGCCCGTCCGGTGGTTAGCCTTAGGGCCCCCAGCCGACATTTCGGAGGCAGCCGACCACATTGCCTCCTAGGGATGACCTATACAGGTTGCCGGCCGGCTTTCATCCCTGGCTTGGGTTATCCCCACAGTGTCGCCACGCACCGAATAGCCGTTTGATGTTGGTCGGCTTCCTGGGGGCGCATTTTATACCTACTGCCAGGTTTGCTATCAGCCGCCCCTAACCTGGGGTCAGACGCTGTTGGGAAGCCGTCCTTAACACAGGTGCAGCCGCTTCCTCACTATGGTGGTTCATACGCCTGCTTTCACAGCCGGTGACCACCATAGGCCCTTTTAAGGCAAGGACTACCAATCTTTTAGTCGCCTCTTACGACAGGCAGATTAAACCCTGGGAACATTCTAAACCCGGACCCAGACGGGTATATATATATATATATATATATATATATATATTTTTGGCCCGTGGTACAAGTGAGGCTAGCCCGTGCAAAATCTGCATAACAAGTGAGGACCGCGACCAAGTGAGGACCAATATACGGACCTCACAAGGACTTCGCTTGAAATTTTTGTGGTGAGTTGCGGATATGGTCTTGAGTCAAATTTGAAAATTTCAGCTGGTCCTCATTTTTTTCGTTTTACGGTAAATGTATACATTTTAGTTCACCGCTTTGGCACCAGATGGTTTCTCGAGTTTGTATACCGCCACCCCATATACGTTACATACCAGTGCATGCGACAAGTGAGGTCCTGAAATTCGGCAACGATGAAATACCGGCAGACTAATGCCTCTCACGATATTTCGCCTTTTCTTTGTGTACTTGATTGTTTAGCTTCCCATATTACACGTTGCTGTCTTTGAGAAGAAAATTAGGTGTTGCGAGTCATAATTTTGTTCACAAGTGCCCCATCATGAGGAACTTTTGGAATGAGATCTAAGCGGCTTTTATGGCAGAAAAGTTTTAGATTGCAGGTCATCGCTCTATGCATGAAGGGTTTAGGAGTAGGATCTTCGGTATAGCGATTACTAGACAGTTCTGAAATCATGAACCATGCCCTTATGCGTGAGAACCAGCAGGTGTTTCAATTAGTTTAATATCGAGTGATACAATTTTCGTTTGGAATCTAAGACGGTCAATTCAACTGACGTTTTAGATACCGTGTGATATGCCTTTTGAAATTGTTAAAGCTCATTTTTGTACAACTGAGAAGCATATTTTAGACTTAGGTAAAAAATGGGCGAGAGTGTCTGAGAGAGTAGAGTGCTATCCGAGTCAAATCGTTCCAAGTTCGTCAGATTTTAGCTGCTCCGATAAGCATCTTAAGAGTTTTTGATCTGGCTTGACCCGATTTCACTCGTTTCATGTCAATCCAGCTTCAGCTTTAAAAATTCGATAAGTTATAAAATACTTTTCTTTTCAAACATTCCAACAAAATATGTGAATTCCTCTCAGAGTACATATTATTATGTGATAGATGCAATACAGGGTGGGCCAATAGTGAGTAGACGGAGGATTGTTGACTTAGAAGGATATTTCAAAAATCTGTTACTTGATCATGGTAGGGCCCCTGAAGGTTATAACGTTAAAATACTTTCACTCAAACTTTAACGTTTATATAGGCTGATTATCAAACTAACATTTTTTTAATAGAACCGCCTATATATTATTGCATATTTGAATTGCTTAGTGAATTCTAGTGTGACTTCATGTATCTTATATGGAACTTTAAACGGACCGTTTAGGCGCAAATCACTTTTTTTTGATATAAGTGGGTATAAGAGAAAAATTGAATATCGCAGCGATCATAAAACTTAGAAGGCCGTGTCTTTACGGTGTGACTAAGCATAAAACGTGTCATACTTGGAGAAATCAGTAGAATAATTAAGGAAATTTCAATCACATGTACCTTGATTATTTCAAATGGGAATGCCTAATTTTTCTTATACCATCGAATCTAAAACTTGATAACCTTTCCAACAATGTAGGATTGTTGGAATCAATCTTTTTTAATTTTCATTTTATTCCAAATTTTAAGTCAAATCGGTGTTTTACACTTTCCCAGCTTCTAAGTAATCTAGCAGTCCATGAAAAATAAACAAAAACCTGTTCAGATGGAAGAAACCAACTAACTTGGCATAAAAACGCAAACAAACTAGATTAGTGAGGTAAGATTATAAAAATGTCTTACAAGATATCAGCTCTAACCAGAAACGACAGCGGCAACAAGAAGGCTTACTTTTCACAGCCTATTAGCTATACGCAGATATCCAAAATCAGTACAAAAAAAATTAAATAAAAGACAAAATACCAGCGATCGTTACTGGCAGGGAGTATCTATATTTTCAGAATAAATTTTCACATTTAGTTCCATAAAATAGCCGTAAGTCAAAAGCCTGGAGCCCTTCAAATTCTTCACTGGTACTTCTACTTATTAGCAAAATCGCAAAAAATGAAAACTGAATTGCAGTATGTTATATGATAAAACATTATTTACTTGGTAGGAACATACATGAAATAAACACAGTTACAACATGGAGTAATAAAAAAATCTAACAATCACATCAATAGATGCTCAGAGTGCTCCAGTTAGACGTATCTTTACTTTTGACTTAACAGAGATGACTACTTTTCTATCCCATTAAATGTGAAATTTCATTCTGACGATGCTAAACTGTCAGCAGCAATCACTGGTAGTTTTTTTTTTGTTTCAATATTTTTAATCGTTTTTTGTTATCAAGCTCTAGTAGATCTCAATAGCTGGTAGGCTGTGGAAAAATAACACTTCTGTCATACGCCAGCTGGTCATTGTCATTAGATTTCTTACCGCTGTTGTTAGAGATTATGTGTTGTAAGGAATTTCCATTTGTTGTGTTGTTTAGCTTGTTTGTGTCTTTCTACTAAGTTAGTTGGTTTCTTCCATCTTAACGGGCTTTTGTTTGTTTTTCATGACTTGCTAGATTTCTTATAAGTAGGAAAACTGAAAAACACTGATTTGACTGAAAATTTTAAATAAAATGGAAACTAAAAAGATTGAGATCGAGGTAATCAAATTCTGCATTTGATTCTGTAAACAAAAATGGGTATTCTTATTTGAACAAATCAAGTTCTCTGTGACTGAAGTTTCCTTAATTAATCTACTGATTTCAAGTACAAAAAAAAATTAAATTTAACCGTCTGACCTAAGGTGACGCATCTCATGCTTAGTCGTACCGCAATGTCACGGCCTTCTAAGATTTATAATCACTGCGATATTTAAATTTTTTCTGATACCTACTTATATCAAGAATGCTGATTTGTGCCTAAACGGTTCGTTAAAGTTCAATATAAGATACATTGAGTCACACTAGAATTCACCAAGGAATTCAAATATGCAATAATGTATAGGGAGTCGCCTTCAAAAAAATGTAAGTTTGATATGAACCACCCTATATAGACATCAAAATTTAAGTGAAAATATTCAACGTTATATCACTCAAAGGTCCCTACCATGACCAAGTGACAGATTTCTGAAATATGTTTTAGTAAGTCAACAATGCTCCATCTGCTCACTATTGGTCCACCCTGTATATGTGAATGGACGTATCAAATGTCTCCTGGGTCAGTAACCGAATAAGTTGAAAAAGTATATAATTTCATATTTTTAGGCCAATGGAGGGTATTTTATGTTTACAACAAATTTTCAAGGTTTCCCCCCTCCCCACCTTAACAATTTCAGCCCCTCCCAGAAATGGTAGATAATTAACTCATAAAACGCTCAAACAGAAGTCTGAGGGGTTTTGCCTTTTACTACGCCAACGCACAGCTTTCATGAAATGAAGCTTTACCTATTACCACCCAGCAGCATGCCGCTTTTCAAATTTCATCCACTTAAAAAACGCAACTTAGGTACACCTAAACCATATGACCAACTCTGTTTAATTAAAATGAACTATTCTTTTAGATCGATAAAAAAATACTCGGGTGGTCCTCAGTTTGCCGCGTATATCACCCGGTCCTCGTTTATCAGTTCTAATAGTATGAACAGGTATACACTGCACACATGACGTGAAAAAGTCGAAATTAGCATAACAATACTGATGTTTGAGTCCTTTACGGCCGCCACTTGCCCTCGCTTATTCCTCCTACTTGTATAAAGATACTTATGTATACTTATGTGCAGAGTGCAGCTGCGGCCTAAATAATCTCTGGTAGGATTTTTGTGCATTTTTTTATTTAAACTTTTGTGCGCCCCTTTCAAAAATTCAGAAACCGCTGCTGTTCCACAGTTTAAAAAACATTCTCTGTCCACCTTTAAAGCTGAACTCCAGTAGTATTTAGCTGTTACATCGATTTTGCTAGTAGAAACGGCAGTTCTACGTGAGCAGCAGATGTGTAGTCACCGAGGTATCAAGCCTTCAGATTACGTTACTGAGGACAAATTTTCATTTGATTTTATTTGTCAAGGAATAGGTAGGCACAGAAAAGGTCTCAAAGTAACAGATTTATTTGGAACGTGTCGGCAGATGTTTCGTAATATCTGTTTCAGATGTCATTGCCTATACATTTCAAGAAGATAATTGAAGACAACGAATCAATCGACACATCATGATACTTGAAAATCTTATAGTAAATAGAAGTCTATAATCGACCTTATGGATCGATTTACCTGGAGACACGTTTTAGGACGCTGTGCAGATAAATAACAAAGTTCATTGACCGCAACGGTAGTATTTCATCTAAACTAATCGAACAGGAGGACCAATGAATGGTAGCTTAGACGGAATAAGCAATCAGCAAGCATATCCAGGGCCGGTTCAAACCCCCGCATGAGTATTCCCATGAATGAAATAACTACTAAAATAATGCAAAATAAAGATAATCAAGGATGCTTTCTCCAAGCTTAGTGATTTATTCTACTACCAACCAATCCCTCGGTGCTCATGACTCATAAGCAGCGATACCATCTATACAGATGTTTAACAAATTAAGACATTACATATTCTTTTATACATGAACCCCTCCTAAGGTCACCATGAACCCCCTCCATGGTCAGCGCCTAGCTACGGCCCTGAGTATATCTCTGTACTAATAGGAGAGAACAAGTGATCACCGGTACAAAACGATCTGACAGTCTTGGTATTTAAAAAATAGTTGCACTTTTTCCACATTCTCTGTATATCTCTCCGATTAGAACAAATATGAGAGGACCGGTAATGTATAAGGCAATAACCGAGGTCCACATGCATATTAATTAATCGATACCACCCTACCATCTGAAATGCCTTTCGCGCCTTTGTATGACCTCTGCTTCTTTTTAGTTAATTTTATTTCCCACACCGATAGGAAATTGTGATAGGTATTGTGATCGCGAAAATTTTCGATTTTGAGATAATACGCTTTTTTGGGCGTTTTATGATGTCTATATAACGTCGGTCTGTCTGTCTTTGCGTGTTTTTCTAGGCTAGTCACATCAGTAACCGTGGATTGTGATAAAATTTGGGTACCGGTATCCTATGGGGTCCTAGTAGGTATTGCTCCTATAATTTTAAAAATCGGTGCATTGGCAGCGGAGTAATTTGCAAAAAACAAAAACCTCGTTTTTGGGCGTTTTAGGATTTGATGATAATTTTCTACTTTTTTGGGTGAGAGTGTGATTGGGATCGTTGGGGGGGCGGAGGGTTGTAAAACTCAAAAATTTGTTGTATTCATTATAGAGATTTTCATTAAAATGCAGGCCTCCAAACTAAAACTCTAATAAAACAAAATTGTATTGTCGGATTTCGAAATTTTTGGTATTAGTCCTTAGAAAATATGCTATCACGTCATTACCAACTAAAAAAAGGGATCAGGTATAACACTCTTAATAGTGTCAAGATTAGCATGCTTTGAAAAGTGACTTCAAAAACGTTACAAAAAGAGGAATCTTTAAAATATCACCAAATAATTAACCGTGCACTTTAAGGTAAACACATGCCTTTCTAGTTGTTAATTGGTACCATAAGCTTGTTGTAAATGTGTACATATGCAGTAAGAGATTTAAACTCTAAAGGCATATTGGATCGCTAAGAGTGCAAAATTTCAACAGACGGTTTGGCAAAAGCTTGTCATCAGATTTTTAATTTTTGTTATGGTTACTTGAATAATGTGCTATCACATCACGATTAGTCATAAAAAGTGATCAGTTGACCAAAACTTCGGTATATGGTCTCAAAACTATAATTTTAGATAACTTCAAGTTGCGATTTAAAATAGATTCGTCTTAAGAAGTTAGGCAAGCAAACAGAACATGCAGACCACGTTATAAAGTGTCTTGTAACCGTAGATTTTTAGTTATGTATGAATTCATCCGTCCAAAGAATCCTACTTAAAAAAGTTGCATCTCCGGCATCCACATGAAGCATAAGTCGACAAAAATCCATTCTTCTGACAGGATCGCCTTCCTCCAAAATGTGTACTGGCATGTAATGGTACGGATGTACGGATACATACCAGTTGTTTTCGCAGTGAACCACATCTTCCGCTAAGAAATACCAGCAACAGCGTAGGTGGAGCTGTAGGATGATTTCGTGTATGCGTGAACACCAACGCCGTTGCCCGCTCTAAAAGTAGAGACGCAGCTGTCACAACCCACTGTATCTTAATTTGCGCAGGCGTGCGTTCACTACTGTTGATCCACAGCACAAAATCTACAGTTGCAGCTTTAGCGTATGTATGTTCATGACTGATCCATAATACGAGGTTGTTCCCTAAAGATATCATGCTTAATTTTCTACTACTTCGTTCTCGATTATTTACAACCTCTCATTTATACACCAGTGAAAATCTATGAATACACGATACTTTATAAAGTGGCTTGCATGTTCTGCTTGATTATCTACCATCTATTAAGAAATTACCTAGCGACTTTTTAAGACGACTCGATTTTAAGTTAAAACTTGAAGTTTTCTTCTAATATCATACAATTTGTAGACCCTATACTGAAGTTTTAGTTGATAGATCTCTTTTTTATGATGTAATAGAACATTATTAAAGTACACAAAAATTAGAAATCCGATGACACGTTTTTGCATACGGTTGTTGAAATTTTGCGGTCCCCGAGATCCAATACACCTCTAGAGCTTAAATGCAATTTTGTTGCCTATGTTTACCACATTTATAAGAAGTTTGTGGTACCAATGGATAACTAGAAAGATGGGCATGTATTTACCGTAAAGTACGTGGTTAACTATTTGGCGATCTTTTAAGATAAATTCCTTTTTTGTAATGTTTCTTGATGTCACTTTTCAAAACATGCTGATTTTGATACTATCTCGAGTTTGAGTGTTTGATACATGATCACTTTCTTTTAGTAAACAATGACGTGACATCGTCTTTTCTAATCACTGATACTAAAAATTCCAAAATCCGACGATAAAATTTTGTTTGATTATGGTTTTCGTTTGGAGGTCTGCATTTCAATGAAAATCAAATTTAGGTATCTCTGAAACAGTTGAAAATCGGACTCTAATTTATATGACTTTTTTGTTGGAAATAAGACTTCTCCTAAAGTATTTTCCATTCGTCCATTGACCTGTGAAAGAGTGCTAGCGGCGCGGCGGCCCTATAGGTCCATCCGATCATTACCTTGCCTACTACAGAAACCAATGGCCTTGGAATTTTCGGATATATGCATACATACGAAAATTGTTTTAGATCGTTAATGAAACTTTGCCACAGTATTATTACCATGCCAAGCATGGAAAATGGGTATGCTTTTTAGAAATCGTGCCGTCACCACGGCGCAGCGACAATAAAAAACTAAATATATAAAAACAACTCAAACCAGTTTTTAGGCCTTTTGGGGGTTCCTGATCATTTTCTGTTTTTTGAGTGAGGGTGAAATTGAGGTGGTTGGGCTGGAGGGTTGCAAAACTAATAAAGGTTTTGTATGCATTACACGCTCTCCATTGACCTACAAAAAAAGGACCTAGCGACATAATACACTTTTTAGGTTTATCAGAACGTTGCCTTGATTGTTACAGAAACTGAGGGATTTTCTCTGACGTATGTTGTATACGAGTATTGCTTTACATAGTTCTGTATTATGTAACCTGAAATTGATTTTAATTACATTTAGACACAGTAGTATTACCGTGACGATGATGGAAAATGCGTATGGTCTTTAAAAATCGTGTCAGAACTAAAAATATAAAAATAACTCAAACTTCGTTTTTAGGCGATTTGGGTGTTCCTGGTCGTTTCGTTTCATCCAATTAAAGCTCGCAGAATAAAACCAGTGTCGATCTAGTTCCTATGGAGAGGAGTATCAAGAAACTATTTACTAGAGTTTTTGTGTTGGATGTTTTTTGAGGGCAGGAGGGTGATGATTTGGTTGCAAGGGGATCTCAGACTATAGCTTAATGCAAAGGGAAAATAATAAACTGATATCACTTTAATGTGTGGGAAGTACTAAGTTAGTCAATTATCGTTCATATTGATTGAACCTCATGTATAACTGTACAGTACAAATTTCTGAATTCATAAATGTTGTACCCCTGTCAAGCATATCTTCCCTTATCTAACAGTATATTCTCGTTACAGATTTGTTGCCTTTCTAGCTAACTTTATTGTATCACAGGCATAGACACGTTTTATGACGCCAAATGCCAACCGAAAGTGCAGTCAACTGATTCACGCGTTAGATTAAATCAATTTTCGAATTACGCGTCTACAAATATTGAATAATTCCCAAAACATGGTCAGATATTAAAAAAATAGAAGTCAAGTTTATTGATTCAGTTCTTCTCAGGAATACTTGTTTTTAATAACGAAGGGCGATACCATTTTCAACATCAGCGATTTAGCAAGTGAGTCATGTCCTATTTCAGTTGGTCTGATTGAAAAAGTCTTGCTCCTGTAGTCGCAGTGCCTAGACTAGTCAATAAACGTTCAAAATAGATCCGTTGAACTAAGTTACCTGAATTCGCCGTTATTGACATGTTCAGATTATTAGCAAAATTTTGGTAATTAGAGGGGTCGAATTTTTCGCTATATGTGCCACGCGGTATCTACATCCCTGTAGTCGAATTTTAACAAAGGAAAAGGTTAATTTTACATTTAGTTGCATTTATTTTCACTTAGTTGAAATCCGTAGTAGCACATGTTAATGAATGTTATTTTACTCCATGAAAGCTGAATTAGTATATCTCTTTACGAATAGGAGGAATAAGTGAGGACCGCTGGCGGTGGTGACTCACTCGTAGATATTAGTATTGTTAAGCTAATTTCGACTTTTCTGCATGTCATGTTTCCAGCGTTTACGTGATTATGCTATTAGAACTGATAAACGAGGACCGGCTGACATGCACGACAAACTGAGAACCACCTGAGTATTTTTTGTAAACGTCTTTCCTGCTCTTCTCATGTAAACGACAACTGCATTAAAACCAAATCGGCCGCACAACGAATACATCACATGAAAGTCTCCTGTGTGCATGCCGAAAGTTCCGTTTTTAAGAGGACGATATTTTTATACATAGCAGCATGGTGCTGGGTAGTAATAGGTAAAAATGGAGTCAAGTTGATTGACTCAGTACTTCCCACACATAATGATGATACCATTTTATTATTTCCCATTGCATGAAGCTATAGCCTAAAATTCCCTTGCAACTGAATTATCGCCCATCCGCCTCCAAAAACAACATCCAACACAAAAACCCTCGTAAATAGTTTCTTGCGTCTCCCTTCTTAGGAACTAGGGCGCCATAGTTTTTTTCTACATGCTTGAACTGGACAATGCGAAACGATCAAGAGCCTCCAACCCGTCTAAAAACGAAGTTTGAGCTGATTTTATGTTTTTGGTTTTTTGATTATTGCTGCGCCGCCTCTGACATGGTTTTTCAAAAACAGAGTCGTTTTCCATTCTCGCAGCGGTAATTCTGTGTCAAAATTTTATTAAAATCAATTCAATAATTTTCGCTTTACGCAATATACATAGAACGAAATAAAGCAAAACTCGTATGTGCAGATCACAAAATTGGTTTCTGTAATAGGCAAGCCAAAGTTCGGACGGACATAAAAAAGTGCAATATGCCGCTAGGTATTTCTTCTTCAGGTCAATAGACGGACTATTATGAATACAACAAATTTTTCAGTTTTACTACCCCCCACCCCCCAACCGCCCCGATTTCACCCCACCCAAAAAAATTTGTAAATGATCAGGAACCCGTAAAACGCCTAAAAACAATGTTTGAGCTGTTTTTATATTTTTAGTTTTTTTATTATTGCTGCGCCGTCACTGACACTATTTTTCCAAAACATACGCGTTTTTCATCCTCGGCTTGGGAGTAATACTATGTCAAAATTTCATTAAAATCAATTGAACAATTTTCGCGTTACGCGATATCGAACGATCTAAAACAATACCCGTATGTGTACATCATAAATTCTGATGAACATCAATTCAGTAATTTCAACATTATAAAATACAAAACTATCTAATATGTATACATCGGAAAATTCTCAAAGTTCCGTGGTTTCTATAATAAGCATGCAACGTTCGGATGAACCTAAAAAAGTGTATCATGCCGCTAGGCTTTTCATTCACATATTAATGGACAGCCCATTGCGAATAAAACAAATTGAAAAAACTGAAAATCAGTATTACAACCCCCCACCCCCCAACCATCCCAAATTCACCCCCACCCAAGAAAAAGTGGAAAATGATCAGGAACCCCTAAAACGCTTAAAAACGAAGTTTGAGGCATATTTGACATTTTTCGTTTTTTGCTAATTACTCCGCCCCCCGTATAACGATTTTCAAAATTATAGGAACATTACCTACTACGACCCCACAGCATAACGCTGCCCAAATTTCATCACAATCCATGCAGCGGTTATTGAGATTACGAGGGTAGAAAAACGCGACAGACAGACAGACAGACCGACAGACCGACAGACCGACAGACCGACAGACCGACAGACCGACAGACCGACAGACCGACAGACCGACAGACCGACAACCGACAGACCGACAGACCGACAGACCGACAGACCGACAGACCGACAGACCGACAGACCGACAGACCGACAGACCGACAGACCGACAGACCGACAGACCGACAGACCGACAGACCGACAGACCGACAGACCGACAGACCGACAGACCGACAGACCGACAGACCGACAGACCGACAGACCGACAGACCGACAGACCGACAGACAGACAGACCGACAGACAGATCGACGGAAATGAGTGACGTGGATTTTCGTTATGTACACATCATAAAACGCCCAAGAAGCGTATTATCTCAAAATCGAAAATTTTCGCGATCGCAATACTCCCCTCACCTATCGTGTGGGAAGTAAAAATTCATTTTATAAAAAGCTTCGCGTTGGTGTAGTGAGAGACAAAACCCCTCAGAATTATTTTTATAAGTTACCAATCATCTACCGTTTTTGGGAGGGGATGAAATTGGGAAGGTGGGGATGGGGGAGTCGAAATCCCGAAAATTTCTTGTAAACATAAAATACCCTCGATTTCCCTAAAAAATATGAAATTCTAGACTTTTCAGACTTATCCGAATACTGACCTAGGAGACATTTGATACGCTTATTTACCTATACAGGGTGGGCCAACACTGGGCGGACGGAGGATTGTTGACTTACTAACATATATTTAAAAAGTCTGTCACTTGGTGGGGGGTGGGAACCCTTGACTGCTATAAAGTTAAAATATTTTCACTTGAATTTTTAAGTTTATACAGGGTGATTCATAATAAAATTACATTTTTAAATGAATGGAGTGGAATATATTATTGCGTATTTAGATTGCTTGGTAAATTCTAGTTTGACCCCATGTATTTTATATGGAACCTTAAACGAACTGTTTAGGTGCAAATCACCATTCTTGGTATAAGTAGGTATCAGAAAAAAATTGAGTGTCACAGTGACTACTAATCTTAGAAGGCCACGACTTTTCGGTACGGCTGAGCGTAAGGTGCGTCAGACGGTTAAATTTGAAATCTTTTTGAACTTGGAAAAATCAGTAGATTAATTAAAGAAACCTCGGTCACAGATAATTTGATTTTTTTCCCTATAATGGTCAAATTTTAACAGAGTTCTTATCTAAGATACCAAATTACCTACATCCCTGCAAAGGTTAATTTTACATTAAGTTGTATTTATTTTCACTCAACTGAAATCCGTACTAGCACATATTAATGAATGTTATTTTACTGCATGAACGTTGAATTAGTATACGAATAGGTAGAATAAGTGTGGAATAAGTGAGGACCGGTAGACGGTGGTGAATCACTCGAAGATATTAGGATTGTTAAGCAAATTTCGCATTTTCTACCTGTTATGTATAATATACAGTGTTTACGTGTTTATACTATTAGAAGTGATAAACGAGGACCGGGTGATATAGACGACAGAGGACCACCTGAGTATTTTTTGTAAGCGTCCTTCTTGCCCTTTTACTATTATTGATCTTCAAGTAGGTATATTTTCGGATCGATCTGAAATTCATGTAACCGTCAACCGTACTGAACCCGAATCGGCCGCACAACGCATATACAGGGTGAGTCAAGCTCAACGCTTCGGACTCTTGTGACCAAACGATACCACTTTTCGAAAAATCGACTTTGCGAGTGTATGTAGGTCGAGTTGGACTACATTTAAAAAATAAGGACCTTTCTACAGGGCGTCTAATAAAAGCGTGACATATCAAAGCTGTTTTTTTAAATGGAATACCCTGTACATTATTGCATATTTAGACTCCAGTGCATTTTAGTGTGACTTTATGTATCACACATGGGACTTTGAGCGAACCGTTTAGGTACAAATCACAATTTTGGGTATAGGTAGATGTCAGAAGAAAATTGAATATCGCAGCTATTATAAATCCTAGAGAGCTGTGACTTTGCCGTGTTACTAAGCATGAAATGTGTCAGCGTACGTTAGACGGTCGAGTTCGAATTACATTTGTACTTGGAGAAATCGGTAGATCAATTAAGTAAACTCCAATCAAAGGTAACTTGATTTTTTCAAATGGAAATGCATAATTTTTTTTATACCATCGAATGTGCAATTTGATAAGCTTTCTAATGATATGCGGTTGTAAATATAAATCTCTGGTAGTTTTGATTTAATTTCAAACTTTCAGTAAAACCGGTGTTTTTCAATTCTCCTACCTATAAGCAAGTTAGCAGGCCATGAAATATGAGCAAAAAACTGTTCAGATGGAACAAAACAACTAAATTAGCAGATAGTTATGGACGAACTAAAGTAAAAGGACAAAATTATAAACATGACTTACAACAAATCAATTCTAACCAGAAATAGCAGACATAACACATCTAAGGTCAAAAAGCAGCTGGAGTATGACAGAAATAGGTATTTTTTACAGCATACCGGCTACTACAATATTCTAAAGATTGAAGAGTCACAAAACCATTGTGAATTTTGAAATGTTGCTGGCAGCTTAATAGCTTCAGAACACAATCTCACATTTCATGATTTAAAAAAATAGTAACCGATACCTCTGACTGGAGTTCTGCAAATTTTTCAATACTCATAAGCAAGATCGCCGAAAATGAAGAATAAATCAAAAATCTGCTCTAATTATTAAACATAATTTATCTGACAGAAAATTAAAATATGATTTGTCAGTATTCCTTTTTTGTGATCTTGCTAATAGATACTGAAAAGTTCAAAGGACGACAGTGAGAGGTATCATTACTTTTGCCTTTGACGGAAATGACTACTGATTTATGCCATTAAATGTGAAATTGCGCTCTGAAGATATTAGACTGACGGCAACGATCGCTGAAAGTTTTGCTTTCATTTCAAAGTGTTTAGTGATTTTGGAAATTTTTAATCTGTAGTACATTGCAGTCGCTAGTAGGCTGTAAAAATTATCCATTTCTGTCATACTTCAGCTTCTCTTTAACCTTAGACATGTTACCGCCGTTGTTTCTGGTTAGAGTTGATTTGTTGTAGGGAATTTTTATAATCTTGTTCTTTTACTCTAGTTCTGCTGGATCTTTTTACGAAGTTAGTTGTTTTCTTCCATCTGAATACGATTTTGTTTATATTTCATGGCCTGCTAGTTTGTTTATAGGTAGGGAAATTGAAAGACACTGATTTGATTGAAATCTCGAAATTTAATAAAAACTACCACAGATTGATATTCACAACCTGATATAATTAGAAAGCCTATCAAATTGCACATTTGATCGTATAAAAAAAATTATGCATTCCCTTTGAAAAAGTCAAGTTACCTTTGATTGAAGTTTCCTTAATTCATCTACCGATTTGTACAAATGTAATTCGATCTCGACCGTCTAACGTAAGCTGATACATTTCATGCTTAGTAACATGGCAACGTCACAGCCCTCTAAGATTTATAATAGCTGCGGTATTCAATTTTTTTCTGACATCCACCTATACCCTATATACTAAACGGTTCGCTTAAAGTCCCATGTGTGATACATAAAGTCCCACTAACATTCACCCAGGAATCTAAATATGCAATAATATACAGGGTGTTCCATTTGAAAAAAACATAAGTTTGATATGTCACGCTTATATTAGACACCCTGTATGAAAGTCATTATTTTTAAAATGTAGCCCAACTCGACCTACATACACTTGCAAAGTCGATTTTCCGAAAAGTAGTATCATTTGGTCACAAGAGTCCGAGGCGTTGAGCTTGAGTCACCCTGTATAACCTTAAAATGACCTGTGCGCATGCTCAACGTTGGAAATAATGTAAAAACGAAATGAGTTCTCGATCTAAAGGAATAGTGAAAATTTTAATTAGACAGAGCTGGTCGTATAGCTTAGGTGCACCTACGTTGCATTTTGCATTTTTTAAATGGATGAATTTTGGATAGCAGTATGTTGCTGGGTAGTAGTAGGTAAAGCTGCACTTTATGAAAAGCTGGACGTAGGCGTAGTGAAAGATAAAACCCCTCGGCCTTTGTTTCAAGCTTTTTATGAGTTTTCAATTATCTGTTATTTTTTAGGAGGGGATGAAATGGGGAAGGTGGGGAGAGAGGGAGATGAAATCTCGAAAAATTGTTGTTAACATAAAGTACCCTCCATTGCCCTAAAAAATATTAAATTCTATGCTTTTTAGACCTAGACGAAAACTGTCCTTGAAGACTTACCTACATTCTTTTTTGATACCCATTCATTACACTTAGGGCCAGTTTCACTCGTCTCTGATAAGTTTCGGATAGCGTATCTGTCACATAGGCCCATATCATTTATATGACAGATAGGCTTTCGGTCTGTTGGTTTGTCTGTCTGTTACACTTAGAACCGGTTTCACCGGTCTCTGATAAGTTTCAGATAGCGTATCTGTCAGATAGGCCCGTAATATTTATATGGCATTATCGGACATGTAGGCTATCGGTCTGTCGGTTTATCTGCCTGTTGGTGTTTTTCTATCCTCATAATCTCAGTAACCTTTGCACGGAGCGATATACTGTGGGGTCGTAATAGGTAATATACTGCTATAATTTTGAAAATCCGTGCATGGGCGATGAAGGAATTAGCAAAAACAAAAAAAGTCAAATATTCCTCAAACTTCGTTTTTAGGATTTTTGGGGGTTCCTAATCATTTTGTACTACAGGATGGATGGTGGAGGGCTATGAATAGAGATGGGCATATCGGGTCATTTTTAAGATGCGGATCACCGGATCTAGAACACCTCAAAGATCCGGAACAGTGATCCGGTTCACGGGTCAGTCGGATCCCGACTAGCGAATGCAATCGTTCACCTTCGATCTCAAGATCTCAAGATCGAAGGTGAACGATTGGTCAACCGAAGCACGAAGGAACCGCCCAATCTGGGTACTCGGTGCAGACAGAAATGAGCCAGTACAGTACAGTACACTTCATGTATAATTTATTAATTTGTTTTATCTTTATATCAGATGATATTTATTTTTTTATAAATATGTACCTAGAAGATGTATATGTATTAATACTATTCTTTATAAATTTCGATTTGAGTAAATAATTATTCAGTTTTGAGTTTCTCGTATTTGTTAAAATACACTCCTAGCACGTAAAAGGAATTTTTTGTCTCTACTATAAACAGCCACAACTCATCATACAAGAAAAATATTCATTTATTATTCGCCCTAAAATATCTATCTAAATATTCTTTTAAATTCAGATCCCAGAACATTGAGCATTATGGCTATCCTGTAGCTTAAGCAGAACACTGAACCGAAAACTGAACATCGCCAATCGTCAGATCGACTGACCGACATATATCGCCGTGGCACGCACCATCCTGCTTTGTGATTCTGATGAACAAGCCGCCGAATTTGTGACCCGACTGACCCGTTGAGATTAAATTTAGGATTCGGTTCAGTTAGGTCACCTTAAAGATCCGGATCAATGAACCGGATCAGAACCGTTCTACACATCTCTAGCTATGAAAATGAAAAAATTGTTGTATTCATAATAGGCTGTCTAAAGCTTATCAAAAAATGGCCAAATATATGAAACTTGTCAATCTTGGGTTAATTCCGCATAATGATGTAACATTTAATAATGTAATGTAAAATCTAAATGCTAAAAGTAAAGCCATTACACACACATACAGACTACACGCAAACACACTGACCTGTGAGAGAAAGACCCAGCGGCATAATACACTTTTTTAGGTCCATCCTAACAGTGCCTTGCGTATTGCAGAAAACAAGGGACTTCGAATACGAGTTTTGCTTTAGGTCGTTCTGTATTTGGTGGAAACTTTTGTTCGATTTTAATGAAATTTTGACATAGTATTATTACTGTGTCGAGAATGGAAATGCGTATGGTTTTTAGAAATCGTATCAGTGGCGGCGCAGCAATAATGAAAAAAACTAAAAATATAAAAACATCTCAAACATCGTTTTTAGGCGTTTGAGACGTGACTGATCATTTTCTAATTTTTTGGTAAGGGAGAAATTGGGATCGTTGGGGGGTGAGGGGTTGTAAAACTGAAAAGCTTATTGTATTCATAATAGGCTGTCCATTGACCTGTGACACTTTTTTAGATCCATCCGAACATTGTCTAGCCTATTGCTGAAACCAAGAATTTCCTGATGTATACGTAATAATGGCATTGCTCTAGATTGTTCTGTAGCGTGGAAAATATTGAACTGATTTTGATGAAATCTCGACACAGTGCGAGTAGACAGAAGGAATTCTGCCTGTGCGCCATCTAGTACCCGAAGGTGACGGCAACCAAAGAGGAACGCTACTAGCAGCAGTAAACTCTCCTGGAACGACAAGGCTCGTTCGCTTTTTGCCACTAGAGGCACGGATTTTGACGCAAGCAGCGTAAAGCCGATATACGAGGGTTGCTCTATACCTCCGTCAATCCACCAGTACGCAGACAGCTGTTTCACGCTTATTAGCGATCATCAGTGCGCCATAGGCCATAGTTACAAGGATCTATATAACACTGATTCTAAATCAATTATTTGGAGGATTCATGACCATATGTCTATGGGAGCAGAACATGATGTCAAAGCATTTGTGAATTCACACATCATTGAAGTCCATCAGGTTACACGTTACAACAACAGGGTAGTTGTTGTAAAGTGTAATTTAAAAAACACCTATTCAGTAAAAGTCGTAGAACGGCTTATATTGCGGTGTCATTTTGGCAACGCAGCTATGACCTCGCTTGGTGCGTTGTATACCGATTTCGGACCTCCGTTGTTCTCTGGGATAAAAAGCGGGTATATCGTGGCTCACTTAATTCTTTCATTGAAAGGTCCTCACTTGTCTCGATATACACGTATCAATTTTCTCATCGGTAAAATAGCTTTCATGTGTATATTTGAATGTTTCTTATCAAATGGCACATCTTCGTAATATCTATCATAAAATGATGCCATTATCTCGTTGTCCTCACTTGGTCACTAATATGTACTGTCCTCACTTGGTGCGCCAGCCAAGTATATATATATATATATATATATATATATATATATATATATATATATATATATATATATATATATATATACCCGTCTGGGTCCGGGTTTAGAATGTTCCCAGGGTTTAATCTGCCTGTCGTAAGAGGCGACTAAAAGATTGGTAGTCCTTGCCTTAAAAGGGCCTATGGTGGTCACCGGCTGTGAAAGCAGGCGTATGAACCACCATAGTGAGGAAGCGGCTGCACCTATGTTAAGGACGGCTTCCCGACAGCGTCTGACCCCAGGTTAGGGGCGGCTGATAGCAAACCTGGCAGTAGGTATAAAATGCGCCCCCAGGAAGCCGACCAACATCAAACGGCTATTCGGTGCGTGGCGACACTGCGGGGATAACCCAAGCCAGGGATGAAAGCCGGCCGGCAACCTGTACAGGTCATCCCTAGGAGGCAATGTGGTCGGCTGCCTCTGAAATGTCGGCTGGGGGCCCTAAGGCTAACCACCGGACGGGCCCTACCTTCTGGTTCGACCGCCCCAGAAGAAGAGCACCCACACCAGGCCGGTATCGGAAGCCGGCTCTGGGCAAGGTGGCGGTGCCTCGGATCGCCCTGACGACGACACACGCAACGACATGGACTGTTTTAGGTGGACGACGGAACTGAAGGATGACCTGCTGAGCTGCTACGAGAGCAGTAGCCCGCGCCGTAGGGGATACATGGCCCGCATGCATGGGAGGTGGTGTGAAATGCATCCAGAGCATAGCACAATTACCTCCCAGAGCTTGCGGAACCAGGTATTTTACCTTCGGGGGCAGGGATACGTTCGTGCTCCAGCTCAGCCTGCCCCTCCGGCGACTGAAAGGCCTGTTAACCAGGCTGAAAGGTCGCCGATGAGGCCCGCTGAGAGGGAAATCGACGAAGCCGTCTCACCTGGAGATTTCAGTGACCGAAGGGCCTTGCATAACAACAGGAGGTCCTTCAAGCTGGCAGATTTAAAGAGAGAGGATGAGGCGCTGAGTGAACGTCTATCGGAGGTCTCTGACATTTGGAGCATTAATTGCGAAATTTACGCTGCGGCTCTGAGGCTGGCTGGACAGGGGAGAGTGAGAGACTCTCCTGTCGAGAGAGCACAGAGGCGGGTGCGCCAAATGGAAGCGAAAATCCAGTTGGCTCGCCAAGAAGCATCCCGTATCCAGTGTGTGATGGAATATAGAGCGGCCGGTAGGCCTTTTACGCGCCGCGTGCGCCAGATAGCCCGAGAGCTAAGGCGCGACCATCACACGCTCAGTCAAGCGGTACTGGTTGTTGTCAAGCAGCATTGTCTTGACAGGATACGGACGCTAATCGCTGCTAAACGATCACTGGTGACGCGGGCGAGAGGTTTGGAGGAAAACAGATTGTTTTCCGAAAAGCCTGCTCGTCTCTTCCAACAGCGACCACCAGTCATAGAGCAGCCGCCAACTGCTGATCGCGTGGAGACTTTCTGGAGGGGCATTTACGAACACCCCAAACCTCTCCAAGCAGACACTCCGGCCTTGGCGCAGTTCGAGTCCGTTTGTAGGAGGACTCCAAACCTGAATGTACTGCGTCACCCGATAAACACGGAAGAAATTCTTGGTGCCTTACGAGGCGCAAAGAATTTCGCAGCTCCTGGCCCGGATGGCATAAACACCTACTGGTTGAAAAAGTTTCCCAGTTGCCACCGGCATTTAGCTAGAGTTTTTAACTCGTGGCTAAATCAGGAGCAGCCAATTCCGGCTTGGTTTGTCGACGGTCGAACCGTGCTTCTCCCGAAGACCGGAGATTTGTCTGATCCTAAAAACTACAGGCCAATAACATGTCTGAACGCATGTTACAAGCTCTTCACCAGAATCTTGTACATGCGTATCCTTCAAGCTGTAAATCCCGTATTTCTCAGCGTATATGAACAAAGAGGGTCTAAGAAAGGAGTAGCTGGCTGCAGGGATAACCTGTTGATTGACCGCTGTGTCACACAGGACTCCGTGCATTACCTGCGAAACCTTTCTATGGCCTGGATCGACTATCGGAAGGCATTCGACACTACGTCTCATGAACTGATTGTGCGGCTGTTGGAATGTCTTTCGGTAGATGATCAAATAGTGGGATGCATCAAACAACTGATGCCGCTCTGGAAGACTCGGTTCACCATAACATCGGGTGAAACCAGGGTTCGAACAGAGTTGGTATCATTTAAAAGAGGGGTCTTCCAAGGAGACTCCTTGAGTCCCTTGCTCTTTTGCATCTCGCTACTGCCTTTGTCCATAGCGCTGAAAAATACTAAGGGATACAGCTGTGGCAAGCCCAATTACCGGAGGCACAAGGTCACCCACTTATTTTACATGGATGACCTGAAACTCTATGCCTCCGGACAACGCGATTTAGAGCAGTCGCTGAGGGTAGTGCAGGATTACAGTCAAGCTATTGGTATGGAGTTCGGGATAGACAAATGTGCCATGGTTCATCTCAAAAGAGGACGTTGCGGAGATAGTGAAGATGAGGAGCAGCTCGTTGATGGGAGCATCTTGCGACAACTGCATGCCGGAGATACTTATACCTACCTTGGAGTGGCGCAGCGTCACATCCAAGAGGCAGAATTGGTCAAAGAGTGTCTCCGCCGCAAGTATTTGCACCGACTCCGGCAGATCTGGTCGTCAGAACTGTCCGGCAAAAACAAAGTCGCTGCCACAAACATGCTTGCGGTCCCATTGTTGCTATACAGCTTTGGTGCTATCCACTGGAACGTGGAAGAGCTGCGACAAATCGACATAAAGACTCGCAAAAGGATGAATATGGAGGGAAGTCTACATCCTAGATCCTCTGTCCCGCGAATATACCTCCCGCGACACCTGGGAGGGCGTGGACTATTGAGTTTGGAGCATCTGCACAACAGAGTAGTACTGGCCACTGCCTGCTATGTTACGACGAGCACCGATCCCCTGATCCGCTTTGTGCGAGAGCACGAGATTGCGGGTAAAGGAGCCTTCCTTTTTAGAGCAGCAACACGGGCAGCCGAAGAACTTAGTCTCACGCTCGACTTCACGCGGAGGTGTCAGCAGTCCGTTACGGAACTTGCTCCCGCACAATTAAAAGCCCGGATTAAAACTGCTGAAGTCCAATTGCTTTTAAGACTTCACAAAGATAAACCAATGCACGGAATCTTCTACAAACATCTAGAAGAGCATGGTTTATCTGAGCAGTTGACCTTCTCCTTCCTAAGGTCTAATGGGTTGAAGTCGGAGACTGAGAGCTCTATAATGGCTTGCCAAGACGGTGTCTTCAACACCTTAGTATACCGTAGCCGGATTATGGGTATGGATGTGCCCGATATCCGCTGTAGAGCCTGCCTGCAGGCGCCAGAGACCCTTACGCACCTCTTGTCGGCGTGTAAGGTGTACGCTGGCACAGCCTACATCTATCGGCACAATGCGGCTCTACGAGTGCTATACTACCATTTAAGGCACTCATACGGTATAGATGAGACACCGGTGCTGCCATACGCTCCAGGGGACATTGAGTCCGTTGTGGAGAACGAGAGGTGCCGAATTTACTGGAACTACTCATTCTCCACGCTCGAGCTTATACATGCAAATAAGCCCGACATAGTCCTCCTCGACTACCAACAAAAGACGATGTTCGTTATCGAGTTCTCGGCACCTGCCGAGGGGAACATCGTCTCTAAGGAGGAGGAAAAGCGGACCAAGTATCAGGAGCTCCTCGGACAACTTCGCAGGCTCTGGCCGGACTACACTGTGAGTCTGCTAGTAATGGTCATTGGATCCCTAGGTGGTATGAGGGATACGCTGCTCTCTGCACTGCGCAAAATGCCGGTGTGCCGTGCGGCGGCGCACATCTTAGCCGCCAGAATGCAGAAGGCAGTCATCCATGGGTCCCTTCGTCTGCTTAGGACGCACGATACGCGGACCCAGTGATTGCTCACCTCACGGTGTGAGGAGTAGTCGCTGGGGAATGGAACAGCAGCCCGGTGTGTCGGAGCCCGGGCTGCACCTTTTTTGTTTTTGTTTTGTCTATATATATATATATATATATATATATATATATATATATATATCTACACGGTACAACTGTGCGTCTCCAATGCAAAATCTTAGGTTCACTCGGCGTCCGAGGTCACTGGGCGTCCGGATATACGGACGCCCAGTAACCACCCCCTTAAAACCTTGTTTTCGATACTTATAACATGTGTAGATTCCAAAACCGTTAAAATCGGCTGGACGCCCACTGGCACCTAATACTGATTTGCGTACAAAATCGAAGTTCAAGCTTCTACCACCTGCTGCGCTGGGGGTCCTCATTTATATACTTACCGTATACAGAATCCAGTGCAGGGGTTTACCCGGCGCCGTATACAGAATCCAGTGCACGGGTTTACCCGGCGCCAATTTTTTATATTAATCTATTTTTAGAATAACTATACTACGTACACTGCAGCGGTTTACTCGGCGACTGCCGTCGTTTGTTGTCATTGAATATTGTCTCTTCTAATACATTGGAGGATTGTTTTGGATTTATTTCAGTAGCTACCGTTGGAGCTAAACTCTAGGTTTACTCTAAAGTCGGAATAATAACGAACAAATGTGCATAGATAACAGTTTTATGTTTTACTTCTGTGAAGTTTAAAAGAGAAATGTAGTTCGATTCATTGATTTATGCAACTACAGTGCCTGCAACTAATATTGCTATTCTTGTGCTCGGATATGAGATTTTTGAAAATTGGTTACTACGATTATCAGTAGCTTTCAAATATTTCATCTAGTCGAAATAATTCTCTAAGGGCGAGACGCAATCTTCCAAAAATTTTATTCCAAAATCTAATGTTTTGAAGTCTGAATTGTTCAAAAATTTCATAATTTTTCAAAAAACGTCCCATTGTTTACACAAAATGTTTCTTAACATCGGTTATTTCCGAGAGCATCACAGACTAGTAAAATTTCAAAATGTTTATTGCATCTTGAAGTTTCTCAAATTTCCAAAATTGGTCGAAAAGTTCATTCATTCAAAAAACCTCATTTTTCGAATAAATCCTGCTTCTTTGGTTGTTTTCGTTATAAATATCTCGGAATTTTCCAAAAAGCTTTGAATTTTATCGCAAGGGTCATTGCTTTGAAAAAGTAAAAATTTTTAAAATACAAAAAATGATCAATATGTGAGTAATTTTCGACAATATCATAATTTGGTGTAATTTAAAATGTTTATTCTTCAAAATTTCGAAAAGTTGCAAAATTGGTCGAAAATTTCACTTGTTTTGGAATCATCTCGTTTACCAAAATCATAATTTTCTTAAGGTTTCTGTTGAAGATCCAAATCATTCCAGGAAACTAAAATTTCACGTGATTATCTTGAAGTCGGATATCTCAAAATTTTTATATTATTTCGAAAATTTTATAGTTTTTTAGGAAGGCAAATCTTTTTCGAAAATTTCATAATTACTCCACAAAGTTTCAAAACTTTACGTTTTTTCAGAAGTTCTCAGTTTTTGTCAAAAGGAAACTATTTTAAAAGTTTGAATTTTTCTTAGAGACTTCCATATGATATGGGAGCGAAATAGACCAAACTCCAGTTTTCATGTTTTACGTGGAAATCAGTAATAATCGATAGCTGTTTATCCAACCCAATTGAAATATCCTCAGGTGTTCCTCAAGGGTCAGTCCTGGACCACTCTTGTATTTAATTTACACAATTGATATGTCCAACTCCGTAGAAAACTCGTCAGTAATGTGTTATGCTGACGATACACAAATTTACAAAAGCTTCAGCACCAACTCCATGGACAGTGCACTCCTCCAGATTAATAATGATCTAAATGCCATTGCAAACTACTCTCAAAATAATAATTTGAAACTTAATAAAGACAAGTGTTCTGTAATGTTATTTTGCCCAGGCCCTAAACATCATTTTATAACCAATCACTTTGATGTCAAAATTAACAACGACTCTTTGAATACGGTAAATACTGCCAAAAATTTGGGATTAACCATTGATACTGATAGTCTGCGTTTCAAAGAACATGTGTCAAATGTTTTGAAAAAATGTTGTATTAATTTGAAGTCTTTATATGTGAATCGTTCAATTTTGAATT
Source organism: Callosobruchus maculatus (assembly GCA_951848785.1). Lineage (NCBI taxonomy): Eukaryota > Metazoa > Arthropoda > Insecta > Coleoptera > Chrysomelidae > Callosobruchus > Callosobruchus maculatus. The sequence goes on along the minus strand of CATOUR010000122.1, from coordinate 1,818,581 downwards.
TTAAAATAAGAAAAAACTATGTGAGTCTCTCATATTTCCTAGCATATTTTATTGTAGCAGTGTATACTATTTTTGTTTAGATTCGGTTACTAAGAACATATTACAAAAACTGCAAAACATGTGTTGTATTTTCTTTGAAAAAATACGATCATATCTCTTTGAAGAGAAATCAGCGTGGTTGGTTAGGCATATAAAATGCGTGTAAATATTACTTAGCAACATTTACACATAAAATTGTTTCTTCTCGCTCCCCCCCCTTTACGAAAAATTTGTATTTAGACGTAGTAATTTAGACATCAATTTTAGAGATCCCATGTATAAAACTGTACTATATCGCAGATCATACACCTACAATGCCATCAAGATTTACAATGATTTAGATGATACATACAGGGTGGGCCAATAGTGCGTGGACGGAGAATTGCGGGCTTACTAAAAAATATTTCAAAAATCTGTTACTTGATCATGGTAGGGATCCTTAAGGGCTATAACGTAAAAATATTTTCACTTGAATTTTGACGTTTATACAGGGTGATTCATAACAAACCTAGATTTTTTTGAATGGATCCCCCTATATATTATTGCATATTTGGATTCCTTGGTCAATTCTAATGTGACTTTATGTATCACACATGGAACTTTAAACCGTTTAGGCGCAAATCACCATTGTTGGTATAAGTAGGTATCAGAAAAAAATTGAATATCGCAGCAATTATAATACCTAGAAGGCCCTGACCTCGCGGTACGATTAAGCATGAAATGCGTCACCTTAGGTTAGACGGCTAAATTTGAATTCTTTTTGTACTTTGAGAAATCAGAGGATAAATTAAGGAAACTTCAATCACAGATAACTTGATTTTTTCAAATGGGAATGCCTATTTTGGTTTAAATAATCAATTCTAAAATTTGATTACCTTTCTAATGATATAGCATTCTTAATATCAGTCTTTTTTCGTTTTCATTTTATTTCAAATTTTCAGTCAAATCGGCGTTTTTCAATTTTCCTGCGTGCAAGCAACCTAGCAGGCCACGAAAAATAAACAAAAGCTCGTTAATATGGAAGAAAGCAACTAACTTAGTAAAAAGATGCAGACTAGTAAAATTTCAAAATATTTATTGCATCTTGAAGTTTCTCAAATTTCCAAAATTGGTCTAAAAATTAATTCATTCTAAAAACCTCATTTTTCGAATAAATCCTGCTTCTTTGTTTGTTTTTGTTATAAATATCTCTGAATTTTCCAAAAAGTTTTGAATTTTATCGGAAGGGTCATTGGTTTGAAAAAGTAAACATTTTTAAAATACAAAAAATAATCAAAATGTGAGTAATTTTTGACAATATCGTTAGGGTACTTGCAGAGGTCGTGAAATCGCCTCGGGAGTATACATAACGTAAAGAAAACCATATCAAGAAGCAGTAGGAAACAAAAAACATGATTTTACGGACGGCCAAAAAAAGATATTTGCAAAATAAAATAAGGATATAATCAAATTTTTCCACGTGACTTAAAACAAGGGCTGACGTCACAGGTATCTTATCGATATCGACAATCGATACTGCTACAGCGCAGGTCAGTGAGATTCAACTGCAAACTATTTCTGATGTTGCCAAATTTCTTTTTAAATATTTACGTTGGCCATATATCAATAATTTAATTTACGAGCGAGTTTTGTTATATGGGTATACATATTCCCAAATGAAATAAGACTTCTCTTTTATCCTACTACAGCCGTAGTTCCTCATTGAGTAATACTGCGAGATGCAAAATGCAAAACGAAACCATATCAGCTGTTCGAACCATATTTTCTTTGTGGTTTGCCAACTGCGCATTCGACTAGAGATGAAACAATGCGACTCAATTTATTGATACTTAAACATATTTGAAACAGGCAATTAACTCACTAGCGTTTTTGTTGCAATACATTTTTATATCTGATAGGTATCACAGTTCATCCTGTTTGTGACCGAGATTCGCAACTAATCGAAGCCATCATCTTATTTCGACGCATCCCATTATGAATGAATTCAAAGATAGAATCTAATTCAAGCCCATCCCTACAAGGTGAATTAGTAATCTAGCCTAACTTTTATTCTTTTGACTTTTGTACTTTTGTATGTGCCTGTTTTGTGATTATAATGATCAATGTCAAAATGTTAGGTTAGCATTGGCTATCGATATCGAATATCAATACTTTACATCCCATCACTATAGGATATCACTGACGTCAGAGGTTGTTTGGGCGGCATTTTCCGGCATTAGAAATAATTTTTGGAATATCTCTCACAGCCGACACCAAAAAACCAAACAAGTGATTTTGTCATGTTTACTAGGCTCTAAGGAACGCGTAAATGACATAATATTTTTTTCTACAAGTACCCTAGTAATTTAAAATGTTTATTTTTCAAAATTTCGAAAAGTTGCAAAATTGGTCGAAAATTTCACTTGTTTTGGAATCATCTCGTTTATTAAGATCATAATTTTCTTAAGGTTTATGTTTCGAATATCCAACTCTTTCCAAAAAACTCAAATTTCACGTGATTATCTTGAAGTCGGATATCTCAAAATTTTTATATTTTTTTTTTTGAAAGTTTTATAGTTCTTTAGGAAGTCAAATTTTTTTCGAAAATTTCATAATTATTTCACACAGTTTCTAAACTTTACGTTTTTTTCAGAAGTTCTCAGTTTTTGTCAAAAAGAAACTATTTTAAAAGTTTGAATTTTTCTTAGAGATTTTCATATGATCTGGGAGCGAAATAGGCAAAATCCAGTCTTCATGTTTTACGTGAAAATCAGTAAGATGCAGCTTGATTCATGTAACAAATACAACTTTGGTTTGCCGAATTTATGGAGTCACTGTGTATAATTAAAAATGAGACTGCTGATGACTGCTCCTACAAACCCTTGTTAAACTTTTTTCGATACCTTTCTAGTTTACTCAACTATCGACCACCTCTGAAAAATTTGATAACGCCACATATTAAGATTATACTGTAAATATAAAATAATATAATGGTATGAAATTATCCAGGGCAGCGCACCTAAAGAATCTGTTTTAGTTGCGCCCCACTTTCCTGTACATGCTGTAATTTTGTTTTGTTCACCCTCGACATCCATATAAATAATCATTCAACTCTCATAAGTCTTTTTGTGAGCATAAAATAATTTGTGAGATAAATGGGGGGTGTCCAGAAGGGAAATCCATATAAAGTGTTAAAGGTCATTGTTTATTTCATAAAAAATCCAGTGTACAGGTTTACTATGCTCCCCTATTGTAAAGTAAATCTATTTTTAGTATCATCATATTCTTTGTGTTTTGCAGCGGTTTACCCAGCGTCTGTCGCTGAATCTTGCCCTTGAAATGTGCAAAGTACCGAAATTCCTTAATAGCGTCTTTCCCAGCTATCAAATATTCTCTGCTCACGACGTACTTGCAGATTTGTCTTTCTTGCATGGGTACAGTACTCAACAGCATGCTAAGAACTTAGGAGTTGAGCGTTTAGGCTATACCGAAAAGCCTATGAACACATTTCCTCCATAATATGCTAATGCAATTCTTCAGTATATTCCATTTCCGTGTAAGCGTAGTGTACCAACAATATAATACACTCAAAGGCAATTTTTGGGCTATAGTGACTTTATTTTAAGTTGCAGTACGCGATGAAAAGTTCTATACATATTCTGTGCTCAAATCTCCGTAACCATATACAGGGTGTCTCAAAAGGACCCGACTATTTGAGGTAGGGAAAAACCAAATGGAGAGATAAAGGAAGAAATTTTACTTTTTTTACTTTTTCAAAATAACATTCTTAAAATGACGCCCATTTTGTTGACGGTATTCTTCAAAGCGTTTGTGCACATTATCAAAACGGTCCAACTACTTAGAGTGCACGAGACGCAAATAAAGCGTGGTGGAGGGAGTAAGCCCGCACCGCTCGCTCGGTAAGAACACTCGTTAGATATTGCACTTTTAGTTGCCAGGATGCATGTTTAGTTGCCACAATATTGAAGAAAGCATCAGATCGATAGCAACTCAGCAACTCCTTGGAACAGTTTTTGCTAAAATGTGCACAAACGGTTTGAAAAACGCCTTCAACAAAATGGGCGTCATTTAAAGAATGTTATTTTGAAAAAGTAAAATTTCTTCCTTCATCTCTCCATTGGCACTAATCAATGGTATTTACAATAAGCCGGTTTTGGTTTTTCCCTACCTCAAACAGTCGGGTCGTTTTGAGACACCCTGTAGTATTGTACCACTATAACTGCATAGCTGTATCATAGTTCTTGGGCAGTGACTCTTCTCTCATTAGCCATTACGCTTCTAATCAACACGCTCAACGTTCCACTCATTCTAACGGCTCTCAGAACCCTTGCCTCGTGGCAATAAGCCATTCAAGGGTGGACGCCTAGTAACATCAACGCTGAATTTACACAAAGTCTGTATATAAATTCTATTAATAGACAGGCATAAAAAATATGGACGCCCAGTGGAGCTAACGGTGAACTATGACGCCAAGCTACCTGTTTCTGAAACTTACCTATATACAGTTATATACGCCAGACGCTGGGTAAAACGCTTTTGGTCCGGACGCTGGGTGATCCGCTGTAAATAAATATATATATATATATATATATATATATATATATTATATATATATATATACGGGTACTGAAGATCCCGTTACTTATTTACAGCTCCCACTTCGATAAAAAATGTAACTAGTAGTTATGAGTGTATGTACTAAATAGCCCGATGTCGATGCTTTACAGATCAATTTTCCTTATCCGTAAAAAATAAGACTTGCTCAAGATACTACAGCTTATAGCAAATATGATAGAAACTGGAAAAACAAAATATATGTGGGTCAAATAAAGCGATTTCATATTTTAATCTTATATAACAATCCATAAAATTCAATTACATGAAAAAGTAGTTACAATATAGTATTATAGGGTAGGTGAGTAGGGCATAAATAGCTACTAATAAAAATAATATAATTATTCTGAAGCAAGTAAATAATGAAACTTGAAGAACAAAATTTAGAAAAACATCTCCGTAATAATATTACTGAAGCAGCCATGCTTCCGCTATAGATATGGCATGACAAGTATATATTGGTTTCAAACACTTCACCTAACTAGATCGTTGCACAATAAAAAATACGAAAGAATGATCATGCTACCAATTAGGAACTTATTTCTCAAACCCATCACTACTGCTATCAGCTGTTTCTCGGTGATCGTCTACCACCACCACAGAACTACTAACACCGGCTCATAACGTTTTGTGCCGGCTCAGTGCTCGCAGTTGTGGCTCCCAGCGTTGCCTGATGTGCCATTTCAAGGGATACCTGCTATTTTTAGCACCCAGCTTTTTACACTGAAATTTTTTTTCGCCACTACCTACCTATTAAATATTGTCTTGTGTCTTCACACCTTTCACCTTTTTGAAACCAGCAAGTCTCATATGATCCCAAATTTCTCTGATTTTTTATTAGACACTTGCTTCATTCGTTTGCCTACATTGAATATTTTCTCAAATGAAGTTGCTGTAAACGCACCAGCGGTATTGCTTAACACGTTTTGCAGTACTGCACTGTTGCTTTGCTTCATAGTAAGGCTTTTGTTTGCGCCCGAAAGAAAAATTACGTAGGTATGCCATTCTTTCGATTCCACAATGTTCTTGAAGCTACATAATTCAAAAATGTACTAGAAAAACTCAGACCTAACGGATTCGGAATCGAAATAATAAAGTTCGTATACAGCTTTATTATCACAGTTGATTTGTATATAGCCGCAAGCGCACTTGTTTTATTGGTAATATTTTATGTGATTATTGTTGTGTTATACTTTGTCTGCATCTTGAATAAACACATTCAATAAAAACTGCTGTTGAGATGGTTGAGATCAAAAAATCTCTTGTTTTTATCTGCTCTGCACTGCTGCCGTTTTAGTTCATTTGTACTATTTCCAATTTCTAGTACATATTCGACGTCAAAAGTACAGTACATGAAGGCCGAATTCTAGTTCAGTTTCTTCATTTCATACGATGTAGCTTCTCAAAAGGATGTATAATGCAGGCACGCAGAGGTTTGAGTTTTTTTTTGTTTTTTTGCTCTTCACAAAATGATAGAGCGTACATCATGTGTTGTCTATTGCCAGTTCATAAAGAAATTCACGGATCACGGGTTTTAGTATAATTTAGTACAGTCTCGTATATTTTATTACTTTCAACTAGTACGTTTCAGAAACGCAGCACTGTTGCTCTGTTCTACGAGTAAAATATTCATCCGGCAACACGGCACCGCCAACACGGCACCGCCAACGTAACAGTTGGCTTTATTTTAAGCAGACAGAAATAGTGATGGGGAAAACCTACCAATTTCTATAATCAAGTGATCACTCGAGTTAAGTTCCAATCAATATGAACAGAAGGAACTTGTCAGTACTCAGTAGTAAATATTTATGCGTGCCAAGTACGTCGGTAGCATCGAAAACACTTTTTTTCTGGAGCAGCTCAACTCTCTAATTTAAGAAGTAAACAGAGACTATCACCTAAAAATCTGGTAATTATTGTTTGTATCATTTGATATTTTGGTTAAAGTTACCTAGTATCTAGAATGAGAGGTTTAATTTTTGTTAATAATGTATAATTTTTGTAATCTCTCTTTCTGTGTATTTTTGATTTTATTCCAAGTTACCTTGTTTGTACAACGAGTTTTAATTTTTATCTATTATAGTATTTTATTTTGTTCAAAATAATGCGAAAATATAATATCTCATTAATATCATTTTGAAATATTCAGTTTGTGGTAAGTTTTCAATTATTATTCTATTTATGTTTACTGTTTTACCCTACCAATTATTTTTAATTTGAAGTTACTTGTTTGTGTGTGCAGTTTGTCGAAGAATTTTTGTAAATTAAAAATATGGTTACGTTATTTTTTTCTCAACGACTCAAAACTAAATTAAAATATAATTACATATATAATATATTTATATTTAATTTGTTTCTTTGTTAATCCATATTTGTTAACTAGATTCTTACATCACTGTCTAGCAAATTCTGTTTCATTCGCTTGTCGCTCGACTCGGCGCGACAGCGACGGAACGATACTTGCCGTTGGTACAGAATTTAGTTCATAATGAATAAAAATGTTTCAGTTTCACGTTTTGGTTGCTGCTTGCACTCGTAAATCACATCGTTCGCTGATTATCGAGTGACGTCGGTTAATCGGTTATATCAATAATCGACTACTCCAGTACATTTTCACTCGAGTTATCCCATCACTAGACAGAAACCAAAGGAGAAAAAAGGTGGAAAAAAGAAAACAACTGTTTTGTGTTTGTGCCGTTGATGGTAAACAAAACAATGTGCAATGTGCAATGCGAATTTACTATAAATAGTGGTATTATTAATTTTTCTAGGCAAAAGTGTGGATAAATTGGAATTGTTATATCGGGAGGAACACAAAAAGTCACAAATATACAGGGTGTCACAATAAAAATTTTGAATCGGACGTCACATGATAAAAACAAGTACCTCATTGGGTGACACAATAATAAGAAAATATACTATATTTGCTCTAATTTACACCCCCCAAATTAGAATTCGCTACTACTGCCCAACTCCAATATACTGCTTATCTCAATCGTCGTGGGACACCCTGTATAATATATAATGTATATAATATACGAGTACATATATAATTTTGCAATCAGTTTATTGGCATCTATTACCGACGATATGATATATATGGAGGTGTTGTACAGAATACACCACGCGTGTACTTAAGTTTTAAAACAAGGCGCGTATAGCTAAAGGTTAAAAAAATGTTAATGTGTAAAATTTGTTTATATTTTGTTATTAGCTATAACTTGAAAACAAATGAGAGTTTGGTGCGACACTCCCGACCCACATTGTATACTTATATATCCTCGTACAATAGCGCAACAGAGAAAACAGAGAAATACAGATGGTTTCTTAGACCGTACTTAGATTTTTTGGAAACTTTTATTTATTTTTATTACTCTCAAATATGCATCCCGAATAACTAACAGTGAGTAGGAGAAGCTTGAGGAAAGTATTTTGAGGCACAATTATACCAACGACAGCATTACTTTTCACTACTATGTCATTTTTAAAGGTATCTTTTTTAATCAGCTACGTAGCATATTTTTCCATCCATGTATGTTCCCTTCTTGTACACAACATAATCCGATCGCATCCCCTGAGCCGTTAAAGAACTTCTATATCCACCCCCATGCTAATTACGTCGCCGCAAATGAAGACCTAGTAGGGATTTATATACCTACTGGCTTATTGCATCTGCGGCTTTCAAAAAAACAGTCTTTAGGCAGAAGCGTCGTCATAAGGAGGGAAAGCTATGAAGAATTGATGAATGAGGTATAGATATCAAAGTTTGAAAATTAATGGAAATAACAATAACTGTTCCAGTTTTCGATCCCATAAACATACTAAGTATGTTGATCGTAAAATTTTTCGAGTTCCAGATAACACGGTTTTTTTTTTGGCGTTGGTACATCATACAAACTGTGGAAAATCCTTATCTCTATGGGAGTCCCTTACCACTTAGTATTTCTCATATTTATGAGTCTAGCTCGGCTCGTGTAAGAATTGATGGTAACCTGTCTGGTCAAATAGCAACCAGAAAAGAAGTTCGTCAGGATGTGTGTTATCTCCGATGCTATTTAACATTTACTCTGAATTTGTGATGAGACAGGTATTGGATAACTGGAATGGCGGTATAATTACTGGCGGAAGCAAAATATCCAACTCAAGATCTGCTGACGATACAACCCTTATTGCCCCTTCTCAGGAAGAACTAGTAGCTCTATTGAACATTTTAGAACAACACAGTGCAGCATATCGTCTTGGTATTAACTACAACAAAACCAAGGTTATGATCGTAGATAGAGAGCATGATAATCATCGAGAATTAAAGTCAATAGGCCGTTGTGAAGTAGTTCAAAGTTTTGTGTACCTCGGTTCTTTCATCGGCAATTCGGGTAGCTGTGAAAATGAGATTCGACGGCGCGTTCAACAGGCCCGTGTGGCCATGACAAAGCTTACTGAAATATGGCGTGACCAGAACACCACTAAAGCTACCAAAATGTCGCTGGTTCAGTCTCTTGTGTTCTCCATACTTTTGTATGCCTCGGAAACTTGCACTGTTCAAAGGCATAGATGCTTTTGAAATGTGGACGTGGAGGAGAGAGTTCCTTATACAGCCCATCGAACTAATGTTTCCATAACTGGATGAGCTCGGTAATCCAAAGAGTCTACACTCCATTGTGTCGACGAGAATGCTTGAATTCTTAATTAACTTGTAGTTCGGGGACTCGCCCCGAGTGCATGGGCGGCACCGTGGCGGTTCCCCTACACGATGGGTGGATACGACGAAACAGTTGCTGGATATGAGTATCAAGAGCGCCACTGAACTGATAGTTATTCGCGAACGATAGCGAGCTACAGTTCTCACAACTATTGATAATATTCATGTCGGCAATACTCTAGCTCCGACTTAATGCTATTGACGAGTTCACAACATGTCTGTTAAGACATTGTGACTATGATGATAATGACATCATAAAGAATGATGATCTGGATGTATAGTTTGTTCTGTTAGTTTTCAACTCTGAAAGTGCTATTCAGATCAAGATGTACTACAACTAAGATAGCGACAAAAAACATTTGGTGGTTTTGAAAAAATTGGGTCAAGTCTTTTGACTTGGTACTTCCCACACATTATGTTGCTAACAAAAAATTTGGAGTTCCTCTATCCCTACACCGTTCTCATCAAAAAAGTAAACCTTTGAAAAATCTAAAACGAGGTTTGAGATATTTTGAAATTTTTTGTTTGTTGATTTCTCCTCCGCCACTGTCAAGAGTTCCAACAACGATACATTGTTACCCTTACTCGACGGTAGTAATACGGTGTCATAATTTCATAATAATTACCCGCTACCCAAATTTCATTACAATCCCAGCAGCGCTTACTGAGATTACGCTGCTAGAAAAATGCCAGTAGACAGACAGACTAACGGAAAAGGGTGACGTGAATTTTCGTTATATACAGGATCTCCCACGACGATTAAGACAAGCAATATATCGGAACTGGACACTAGTAGCGAATTATAATTTTGGGGGTGTAAATTAGAACAAATATAGTATCTTTTCTTATTATTGTGTCACCCAATAAAGTATTTTGTTTTTGATCACGTGACATCCGATTCAAAATGTTTAATGGGACACTTTGTATATTTGTGAACTTTTGTGTTCCTTCCGATAAACCAACTCCAACAAACTAGCACATTAGGGGTCTAAAGTGATTAGTTCAAGAGCTACAGATACTTAAAGGATGGTACCACTGCCATTGATTATAACATGTACCCTACAGTTGAATTATTTTGGTAGTGTTTCATAATGGTAGTGGTAGAAAGATACTATATTTGCTCTAATTTACACCCCCAAAATTATAATTCGCTACTACTGCCCAGTTCCGATATGTTGCTTGTCTTAATCGTCGTGGGACACCCTGTAGATATCATAAAACACCGAAAAAGGGTATTAGCTCAAAATCGAAAGAGTTCGAGATCACAATTCTTCCCTATCACTTATCGGTGTAAGAACTCAAATGTAAAAAACGATCAGGAACCACCAAATCGCCAAAAAAAACGAAGTTAGAGCTGTTTTTATGTTTTTAGTTTTTTTATTATTACTGCGCCGCCACTGACACGATTTGTAAAAATAGTATGCGCTTTCTACCCTCACCACGGTAGTAATTTTGTATCTATGTTTCATTAAAACAAATTCAATCATTACCACGTCACACATCACAGAACTATCTAAAGCAATGCTCATATGTATATGTTACGGCCACTGTTGTAAATTGGGCATTGATGACATTGGCCGGGCATTAACGTTAGAAGCCAAATATGCAGGCCAATATCGTTATTGCCCAGGCTATAACGAGAATGCCCGTCTGTCGTGGACAAGGTTGAAAGTATTTTAGTTTTTGCATCTTTGTCCGGCCATTCACGATATGGACCATCAATGCATGGTCAAAGTTGATATTACAGGTTAGAGCAGCGTATTATTCTGTGATGTTTCGTTGTTTTCTTAGACTTCTCGGTACAAAGCACTTCTTTCGCGCCTTTTAATTTGCTAATTTGCTGTTCGTATTCACTTCCACTCAAAAACGCCTTATTATCATTTCGCTTTGATTTAATAAGCAATGAATTTTTCACATATTGCACTCATATTTATCACCTACTGTATGCTTAAAGCTGTTAAACTCACACTCTACTTACACAAACAGACACAAAAATGGCAAAATGAGAATAACATAACCTATATTTTATTCAAACCTTGACAGCCCACTCTTGAGCGGACATTAACGAGATTGCCCGTGCAAAGTCGTAAAAACGTAGATCCATTCCCAGTTTATCAACAGTGCCCAGTTTACATGGATATTCACGCTATTGGCCGGTCACTATCAGGACGTCCCGCTGTAATAGGACATTCACGACAATGACCGGCCAATATCGTTAAAGACCGAAATATCATCTTTGACCGTAACATATACATACATCAGAAAACTCCCTTGGTTTTTGTAATGGGCAAGGCAACGTTCGGATGGACCTAAAAAATTGCGTTATCCGCTAGGCCTTATTTCTTTCACAGGTCAATGGACAGCGTATTATGAATATAACAAACTTCTCAGTTTTACAACCCCCAACCAGTCCAATTTCACCTCCGCCCAAAAAAAGTATAAGATTAGAAACACCTAAAACACCTAAATACAGAGTTTGAGGAGAAAAATGCGAGCAGACATGCAGACGGACCGACAGACAGACTGATTGACAGACCGATAGAAATGAGTGACGTGGATTTTCGCTATGGACGCTCAAATAGCGTATTATCTCAAAATCGAAAAATTTGCTGATCACAATACTGCCATCACCTATCGGTGTGAGAAGTTCGGACAAAGGTATTTTCAAACTCCTCAAGTACTCAAAAGATTCCGTCTAATTTTAGTCATTCTCATTTTCAAAATGAGTTGATAGATAACCAAATTAGTATATAGTAACATAAAAACGATTCACTTCTCACAGGTCAGACTAGCATTTCAGATGTCAACTAAAAAAATAATACAAAAATGACAACATCAAGATTAAAATGCATAATTGCTATGAAAACCAAATTACACTTGTATACAAATTCAAGCTGCATCAAAACCGGATATGACTAAATAGTGTCGTGGAAATCTCAAGCTGGTTCTCCATGCCCCTACATTTCTTTTTAGATACGTAAAAGGTATTGTCTTATCCTATTTTGAAACGATGGATATTAAAATATTCAATTGGGTATGGGAAGAGTATAAAGAAGATGAAGATTTAAATGATGTTGTTCACCGATTTAGTAGCATGATAATTGGCTGATTCTAAGAAGGACTTGTTATTTAGTGAAGACAGACTATTAGTAACCAAGATACCACTATATTTATCATTAGTCATTTGATCTCAAGATGTTTTCTTCGGAAAGAGACTGTGTGACTAACCTGTTAATAATTATAAAAGGACAAACCTATACATATAACAAAACTTCCTAATAATTTATTATTCTACTTTGATAGTAAAAATCACCATATCTACAAACATTTCTAAATAGGGGCTTCAAAACATATCTAAATATACTTTTTTTTCTCAAAATGCCTTGTTTGTAACACCTTGAAGGAATCGTAACGTTTAGCTAGTCATCATATGAGTTTTTATGGATCCTTAGACCCACCCACCCTCCATATGCAAGGTGTTTCTTTTTTAGTAGTCTAGGTTTCCATTTTTGACAACGACTGTTCTCGATGTGGCAGAGCTAATTTGTGATGGAATAGTAGCGACAAAATAGACTAAAGCACATCATATATTAATTTTAAGTAATGACCTGCCAAAATAATTTTATTTGGAGCTGTTGCTGTAGTTGTTTTCTCAATTTACACTACTAGAGTTTTGATATGTCCACACCAGTAAACATCTACCTGCTTAGAGAATGATACTACTCGGACAGGATAAGTGTGCTGTAAGTTTCAGGTGTAAATTGCAACCATTCGTCAATCCTATCTACAAGTATTTCTAAATGGGAGCTTCAAACCTTTCTAAAGGCTGCCTATTCTAAAAATACTCTACGTATAACGCTTTGAGAGGATCATGACCTTTAACTAGTCGTTCTCTAGAATTTTTACCGCCCCTCAAACTTTCCAACAGTGCATGAGTTGAGCTGTTATTTTTGGAAACGACAATTCTCGATGTGGCAGAGATAACGTGTGATTGATTAGTAGCAGAAATGTGGGCTAAATCATACACATTTTAAGTACCAACCTGTAAAAATGTATAACACTTGAGCCTCAGGTCTTTCGCTATGTCCTATTATTGTAACAAGTATCTCTCCCCTACCCGTTTATAGGATGACAAGGTAAACAGAACTGCACGGGAGGATGAATTCGTACGGAAAAAACTATCAAATGTTACAATGCAAATAGAGAGAGATATTGGTTGAAAATCCTTGGCAGAATCTTAAAACTATAATGTGCTATGAATATCGCGCGACACATAAGGTAGAGTATAGTGGGGTAAGTGATCAGTCCGAATAGTGGGGAGGAACAGCAAAATTGGCGAGGTGCATATTTGACTACATTTGACCTTCTTTCCTCTTTAAGTAAGCCTAACAAGTCCACACAAAAGTAACAAAGAGCAACATTTGTCACCACGACTTATTTTTAGAAACAAAGTTGCAACCTGTCGATGTGATATTAGGCCGCTTCGACCGTTGCTTCTTTACGTTTCGCCTTCCGAAAAAATTGAGCAAAAAGCGTCGACAAGCTACAACTTTTTTATAGTAGTGAGGGGGTTAGGGTTCAGTTGCCCTAAAAGTTTCCGCTCAACCTTAAGGGTGTAGGGTATAGCGCGCGAAATTGAGGATCCAAATTGAAGAAGAAAGCTTCCGCTTTGTCACGTATTTGGCCTTTTTTGATATCGTGTTTGGTTGTTAAATTACCGACATTTGAAGAATGTATGATTTTGCATTGCGAGTTTTTTTGCACACTGAAAAACTTTTCTCTTAACTATCACCTTCTGAAATACTGTGTATGTAGTTTGAAAAAGAAGTTAGTTCTGTTCGAAATAGGAATCCGTGTTTTAACATGGCAAATACATTATGTATAACTGTGTACTGGTATACCCAGGCCCCTTAAGGCTTATTATGCAGGCCCGATCCAGGGCATCAAACACAGTCCCATCCTAAGTTCTTTGCGAATTTGGAGATGCATTGAACTATGCTCTCTTGTTTTCTGTCTTGGCCTATATTCAGATAGGAGTTCCTGCTCTCACTCAGGAAGCTATTACTTGCGAGCTAGGCTTCGTGTAATCAATCGATTGTTGATGGTAGCGATGTTTCTAAAAGAGGTTTGAGAGATCGAAATAAATATGGCTCAGTGAACAAATAATAAAACTGTTCAGTTGAGGAAGTTTGACAGTTTTAGAAAGTTTTTCATACTAGCACTTGTATCATCATTTGTCAGTGTTGTCATGTGATGCATACCTCCACACCTCCACTAAAGCGCCATTGTTGTAAAGAAGGAAGCATCCAACAATTTATTTTGCCTCGACACAACAGAACGAAAGCTGCTGCAGCTATTATCACATCGTCCTCATTCCACGTTAGTAATATCTACGATGAGATCTACCACTATGCAATGTTTATTCCGTGTGAACACTATGTTTTTTATACTAGTGATATGTTTCCTTTTACTAGAAACTCCAAGAAAGATGTACCCTTCAGTGCAGACACTTTGTTTTTTATTTCTGTGACATGTTTTAGCAACAAGAAACATAGTTTGACAAAGTCATCACAGGATGTTCCTCCTTGTTGCCTCTGCACACAAAAAAATATGTCGTTCTGTCAAAGACTTACGCTTGGATTCAATGGGACGTTACACTCAGTATTCCTCAAATACAGCGATGTTTTATCCAATGGGCAGTGTATAGTTTGTAATGAATTATATCGTATTTTCGATTCAACTACAAAATGTCATTGGATTCTAATGAATAATTCAATCGTAGCCTGTCGTTGAATCGAATCTGTGTTTGGTAATTGATTCTAAACTACTTTCTTTTCCTTGGACCAACAGATTTTATTGCGAGGACAGCTGATTGATTCGTTTGGATGTTTAATTGTGTGATTTCGTTTGAAGTTATAAGGAACATGATATAAGAATTAGACATAAGCCTGCACCAGTTGTTGCATTACTATCTGAAATATAAACTGTCTGACTAATCTAAATACCTACATTCAAATGTGGGTGTTAGTTCTTCTAAGTCCCAATTTCTCAGTAGGTCCTCCATTTGATATATAACTGGACACATTTAAATCACACAATTGCTGATGCAATATGCAAAACTACGAGACGACACAACACGCTTAACACCGAAACGACACAACGGAACAACCTCGCCATTGGGTAAATTTCGAAAACAAAAGGATGTTTTGGTTGCACTATATGTCAATACTGGTATTAGAAGGATTATACAAATCGTTAGAACGAATATAAAATTATTTTGAATTTATTGGCGTACCTGTGACTATTTCGTATATAAGGATTGAATTCTTTCAACGACATGGATTTGAAACAACTGTAAATAAATTTAAAGCGATGGAAAAACATCCAAATACTAACAATTAACAGTATTTTTTTCTGTGTGTGTGGACCAGTCTTAATCACTTTTTGCTGAGCAACAGAATCGCTTTTAGAATTTGTTCAATGCCTCATATGTTGGTTATCCTAAGTCATGGTGTTTCCTAGTTTGGGACTTTTGTTCATAGGGCACATAGTACTCCTCAAAAGAGTGATCTTTCTAAGTAACATATAACCAAAATATTTAGCGATTTCAAAATATTGACCGATAATGAAGTACGCATCTCTAATTCCGTCCCTGTGCGATTAGATCAAAACAGAGGCAAACAACGGAAAAACCCCATCTTTACAAAGGCAAAAAACGAAAAACCCAGTTCACCAAGGAGCATAGATGTAGGTAGCAGCAGCTGCGCGCATTAGCCGTCTGTTGAGTTCTTGATGTGCTACATCACAGGACAACAAAGATGGTGCAACCGGTATAACTATAATGAACTGGTGGAAATGAGTTTAGTGTACGGTAAAACTGGTCAAAATGCCTCTTGGACGAATGCGTGCTGTTAATTTCCCTGACCGTATTCACCCCGCACCCCGTCGATTTGTCCATCTCGTATAAAGAGCTGAATGCATAGACGATATTTCTATTCACATCATAGTAGACACGCTTGACACCCTAGACAATCTCGAATGGCCCAAATTGACGAAGAATTGCTTGGCTTTTCAGCCTCCGCGAATGTAGAACCATATCTTAGGACTCATATGACAGGACTGCAGTTAAAACTTTGCAGCAAATGAATATTGAGTATTTTCTTACCATTTTACTTCCCACACCGATAGGTAAGGAGAGCATTGTGATCGCAAAAATGTTCGATTTTGACTTGAGATAATACGCTTTATGGGCGTTTCATGATGTCTACATAACGAAAATCCACGACACTCATTTCCGTCGGTCTGCCTGTCTATCGGTCGGTCTGTCTATCGGTCTGTCTGTCTATCGGTCTGTCTGTCTGTCTGTCGCGTTTTTTCTACCCTCGTAATCTCAGTAACCTCTGCATGGATTGCGATGAAATTTAGGTACCTATATGCTGTGGGGTCCTAGTTGGTAATGCTTCTAAAATTTTGAAAATCGGTGCATTGGCGGCGGTGTAATTAGCAAAAAACGAAAAAATTAAATACTCCTGAAACTTGGTTTTAAGGCGTTTTAGGAGTTCCTGATTATTTTCTACCTTTTTTATGGGGGTAAATTGGGGTGGTTGAGGGCTGGGGGGTTGTAAAACTCAAAAATTTGTTGTATTCATAATAGCCCAGCAAGGAGACGTACGTCATTATGACGTCGAATTGTGGTGAATTTTGGTCACGTTCGTCATATGCCGATTGAATGACGTCGCACTAACGTCATTTTTAATGACGTCACATAAACGTTTGTCACTTGACGTCGTTATTACGTCAAAATGTGGATATAGGTGGAGAAAATGTATCTCAAAACTTAATGACTTCACTTTTCTTATCCCTTCCGTATATATTTATGAAAAAATGTCTATGCTCGCATAATTACTAAAAAATATTAATTAATTAGATAGATATAGAATATCTAAATTATTATCCAAAAATATAGTCGACTTCAGGTAACGTAGGTATATCCCAAATAAAGCAGATACGACAAAATTGTGGCTAATTATTCCGTTGATTGGGTTTTGATAGATTTTATGTTTGCATGAGGTAATTTTGTATTAACCGCGGTTTAGTTCACTGCTGAATCACTGCATAACTTACCTAAGGTACAGACCAACGACGGTACAGACCAATGAATGAATCGCATGTAATCCGACCCGATCCGACTGCAGCCGAACTGCTGATCTCGATCCCGATCATCATCACAAGGCACAAATTGCCATTTTCGCCATTTTCTACTTGTGTTTTCTACGATGAAGCTGTGACATGGGGACGGAAATTTTAACCTTATGTGCTGTGTGCGCAATGTCTGTATGTGTGGATTCCACCATAAATAATAATAGGTATATATTATTTTTGTATCCTGTCTTTACTGTGAAATACACGATTAATTTATTTTGAATTAGTATATTTTATTACCCTTACTCAAATTAATGCTACACAGATTTCTCACAGCATTATCTCATAAACATTTATCCTATAAGGTAATTAACGTCCAAACTATTTTATCTAGGAACTACGACTGCACCAGAAGATATCGTCAGATCAGCATTGACTATTGGAGAGACATAAAGTAAGACAAAGTAACCATCGCCAATAATCAGTGCTGATCTGACGATACCTTCTGGTGCAGCCTTGGTTGCTGTATAAAATAGTGTCGACGGAAGGACATGTACATGACGATATTGAGACGACACGTTTGTGACGTTATTGGGACGGCGGTTAGGTGACGTTACTAACACGGCACTCAATGACGTCTTTGGGCTGTGACATTGTGCCGTCACAGACACGTCATATATTCCTCTTTATCGACGTGATAATGACGAATGGGGTGTCGTCAAAATGACGTTAGTATAACGACAACGTGTTTGCTGGGAGGCTGTCCATTGACCTGTGAAATAGAGTATCAGCGGCATAATACCCTTTTTACTTCCCACACCGATATGTGAGGGGAGTATTGTGATCGCGATAATTTTCGATTTTGAGATAATACACTTTCTGGGCGTGTTATGATGTCTACATAACGAAAATCACGTCACTCATTTCCGTCGGTCTGTCTGTCGGTCTGTCTGTCTGTCTGTCTGTCTGTCTGTCTGTTGGCGTTTTTCTAACGTCGTAATCTCAGTAACCGCTGCATGGATTGTGATGAAATTTGGGTAGCGATATGCTATGATATCGTAGTAGGTAATGTTGGAAATCGTTGTACGGGGGGTGGAGTAATTTGCAAAAAAACGAAAAATGTCAAATATTCCTCAAACTTCGTTTTTAGGCGTTTTAGGGGTTCCTGACCGTTTTCTACTTTTTTGGGTGGGGTTGAATTTGGGGTGGTTGGAGGGTGGGGGGTTGTAAAACTGAAAAATTTGTTGTATTCATAATGGGCTGTCCAATGACCTGTGAATGAAAGACCTAGCGGCATAGTACACTTTTTTATGTCCATCCGAACATTGCCTTGCTTATAATAGAAACCAAGGGACTTAGAATTTGTGATGTAGTCATGCGAGTGTTTTAGATTGTTGTATACTGCGTAACGCGAAAATTGTCGAATTGATTTTAATGAAATTTTGACACAGTATTACTGCCGCGGCGAGGATGGAAAACGCGTATGTTTTGGAAAAATCGGGTCAGTGGCAGCGCAGCAATAATACAAAACTAAAAATATAAAACTAGCTCAAACTTAGTTTTTAGGCGTTTTAAGAGTTCCTGATCATTTTTTACTTTTTTTGGGTGGGGATGAAATTGGGGTGGTTAGGGGGTGGGGGGTTGTAAAACTCAAAAATTTATTCTATTCATAATAAGCTGCCCATTGACCTGTGAAAGAAAGACTTAGCGGCATAATAGACGTTTGTTAGGTCCATTGGCTTGCCTATTACAGAAACCAATTTTGTGATGTATAGATACGAATGTTGCTTTATTTCGTTCTATGTATATTGCGTAAAGTGGAAATTATTATTATGCCGCGGCAAGAATGGAAAACGCATCTGTTTCTGAAAAATCGTGTCAGTGGAGGCGCAGCAATAATAAAAAAGCTAAAAATATAAATCAGCTCAAACTTCGTTTTTTTAGACGTTTTGGAGAGGCTCCTGATCGTTTCGCATCGTCCAGTTGAAGCATGCAGAATGCGGGAGACGCAAACTATTTACAAGAGTTTTTTCGTTGGATGTTTTTTGCGGGCGGGTAGGCAATGATTTGGTTGCAAGGGAATTTCAAACTATACCTTCATGCAATGGAGAAATAATAAAATTGTATCATTATGTGTGGGAAGTACTGAGTCAATCAACTTGACTCCATTTTTTAGGTCAGTCCGAATATTGCTTTAGTTCGTTCTGTATTGAGTAACATGGAAATTATGAAACTGGTTTTGATGAAACTTTGCCACCGTATCATTACCATTCCAAGGATGGAAAACGCATATGGTTTTTGGAAATCGTGTCAATGGCGGTGCAGCAACACTAAAAAGCTAAAAATATAAAAACTGTTCGAACTTCGTTTTTAGGCGGTTTAGGGGTTCCTGATCATTTTCTACTTCTTTTTGGGTGGGGATGAATTTGGGGTGGTTGAGGGGTGGAGGGTTGTAGAACTGAAAAATTTGTTGTATTTATAATGCGTTGCCCATTGACCTGTGAATTAAAAACCTAGCGACATCTTACACTTTTTAAGTCCGTCTGCCGCTTGCCTATTACAGAAACCAATTTTGTGATGTATGCATATGAATTTTGATTTATTTCGTTTTATGTATATTGCGTAATGCAAAAATTATTGAATTGATTTTAATGAAACTTTGACACAGGATTTACTGCCGCGGCGAGAATGGAAAACGCGCCTGTTTTTGAAAAGTCGTGTCAGTGGCGGCGCAGCAATAATAAAAAACTAAAAATATATAAACAGCTCAAACTTCCTTTTTAGATGGTTTGGAGGCACCTGATCGTTTCGCATTATCCAGTTGAGATGCAGAAAAAACTGTGGCGTCCTAGTTCCTAAGCAGGGAGACGCAAGAAACTATTTACGAGAGTCTTTGTGTTGGTTGTTTTTTTGCGGGCGGGTGGGCGATGATTTGGTTGCAAGGGGATTCCAAACTATAATAAACTGGTATCACCGTAATGTGTGGGAAGTACTGAGTCAATCAACTTGACTCCATTTTCTTTATTCTTCTGCTGCTAATTCACCGTACATTATATATATCCTGTATATATGTTCCCGGATATATCTCATTAAAGGCAGTATTGTACGCCATGCAAAGAAGAGTAAGAGGTTTGCAAATAGGTTGTCTTAGTCACTCTGTCTCGACGACAATTGCTTTACTATGTACGCACAATCGTAAAACCTCGTTGTCCTCCAGTACAAATGTTTCGTAGATCATTATGGTACGCCAATGAGAGTGGAAAATTAAATTTGTACTGGTAGGCAAGTAGTTGGCACAAAGTGGAAATATGCTCACGGTGTATAACGAAGCTGTAAATCGTTTTACGAATTTTACTGCTTTCATTACGAGCGTATCGTAAAAGTAAATGATGCAAATTCAGATTAGGCTTTGATGACGGAGAAAACATTACCTGAATGGAGCTACAGATTAGGAGTCAGGACAGTCTTCGCTCATTGCCATGGATGGGTATTTGTACTTTCAGTTATATAGTTTCTATTGCCGTATCTTAGTGAATGCAATCAAATGCGAATTTATTTTAGTTCCCCATTGGAAGCAGTGCCCATTTCTGACACATTAATAATTAGACCTCAAAGGATTGACATATCGATTTCTGTGAAGGATATCGGCTTTCTTTATTCGGTTTTACTACCATAATAATTAACCAACCTTGTCAGGTATTCGTGATGGCATAAGCGGTGCAGATTTGCTTCTCAAGAGTACACGGTGCATGAATACAGGCACCGATATGCTCACTTGATGGCACACATTAATATTACGTGAGCAGTTTTTTTTAACTCATTTATTACTTATTTTCTTTATTGGTGTCTGCTGCTAAGTCTATTGGCCATTCAGTGGGGTTGGTAAACAAAATTCGTTATCGAGATATTGATCGTTAGGTTTTATAGTAGTTTTCCGTTTCTGATAGGTACCTAAGAACTCTATTATGTTCGGAGGCGTTGGACAGTAGAGATTGTATATCTGCATTCATATGCAAGCTACAGCGCAATGCATTATTATTTGGGCAGGAAGGTCTTTCGTCACCACTAAGTGAGTATAGGTGAGTTAAGTTGGTGTGTCCAATGCGTAAACGGCATAGCATTACTTGTCTGCGGCTTAGCCCCTTGGGATTTTCTATTTCTTACATCTCTTTTAATAGATTGCATGTGGCCAGTATATCGTTCCCATTCATTTCCCAAGCACTATATGTGGTCATTTTTATGATGGTTAATGTAGTCGTTGACTGGAAGGGCCGTCATCTTTAGGTTTCTGTGCTGCCTTTTTGGCAGATCCATCGACTACGTCATTTCCTGGTATCCCTAGATGCCTAGGGACCCATAACAAATAAACACGTCTATTTTGGCTATGAAGATGCGTGATGAGGTCCAATATCTTCAAAGGAGAATATATTTTCTAAGGATTTCAAAACGCTTTATTACTTAATTGACGACTTAATTGTTTTTAGTGGAGTGGCATAATTAAAATCAGATGTATGTGTTAAGGCTTGAAGTTACGCATGACATGAATTAAGTATCTGGGTTAGGTTTTTGAGTCTGACAAAATTTAATTCATATGTACACGTATTATGTAAGTAAAACAAAATTTGGTCCTCTAGATTGATATAAAATCCTCATGCCGTAAAGATCAACAAACATTCTTGTGGCATCAGACAAAAAAAAATTAGTTGGCTCAGTTCTTTCTATGTATTCCTAGTAATTCCAACAGCTTTACAGCGTCGAAGTTCTCCAAAAGAAGGAATGCTGGAGGAGACTGGTTCGGGTAGTAAGGACCTCGACCTGGTAAGGATGAACTCGCAGAGCTTCTTTAGTGTTCCTGGCTCGGACGGCCTGTGGTGTTATTATCTGGGAGAGCTCACTCGAACATCTTTCGTGATAGAATCTGTTAAACAGGGATAGGTCAGCCACTCTCCTTCGATGTTTCAGGCTGTGGAGGTCCTTTTTGAGGTTAGGCGTATGATGTTGATTCCCAAGAGCTTGCCGGAAGATGATTCGACTATTAGGTGACCCTCCATTTCCACAGTTCGTAAGCCATCGTGAGACTTCTTTGTAAGTGTTGTTGCCCGAATTTTTTGTACGTTGAACTGTGCTTTATTTGCTAATCCCCACTTGACAATTGTTTTGATATCTGCGTTGATCTGTGAGGCATGCTGCTGTCGCCGACGTGCCGTCTCCTGGGATGATAGTGGCTTGCCTGGTTCCATGCAAGACACTAATGAACTGTAATCTGCGAAGCTGTACATTGGATTGGATGTTATTTCCAGCAGCTCGTTGATGTACAGCAAAGACAGTTTAGGGGATAGGACAGATCCCTGAGGAACGCCGGCGTTTATTGAAAATACGTCGGATGAACAGCCCTCGACTACAACAAACTGAGATCGGTCGTTCAAAAAGCTATTCAGCCACTGTCGCAGGCCAGGCGGTGTCGCAGGTAGGCAGCAATCTTAACCAGAAGTCCGTCATGCCACACTCTGGTGAAAGCTTTCGATATGTCAAGTGCAACAACACGGGATTCGCCATGATTGTCTATTGCTCTGTTCCACAAGTGAGTGACGTAGGCAAGGAGGTCACCTGTAGACCTGTGCTTACGGAAGCCATACTGGCGATCATTTGTGATGTTATTGTTGTCCAGGTATTTCAGGAGCTGTGTGTTAATGACAGTTTCCATAACCTTAGACATGATGCTGAGAAGAGCCACAGGTCTATATAAACACGATATTATTGACAATATTAAAAAAACCCACTTACCTGTGTTTCTTGTACTATTCCTCCACAATTTTTCAACTATAAATGATAGACAAATTGAGTGTAACAATAAATCACTAGGACCACGCGTCTATCAGTGAATGGAAAAACGAATGGTAAACCACCAGCTACATATAAATAATAATATGCTAGTGGACTAAGGCAATTTTTGCGTTGAAGTGGTCATTCATAGTGACTAACAGACTGTGTCCTTAGGCTCATCTTCCATTGAATTTATTTTATCTAATATTTGGCTGGACTTAAGCACATGTTACACTGAACTGAGAACTATTTTAAAAAACTCATGCTCATATAACCACTTAAGTGCGTCTTACTACAATTTTAGATATACTACCAGAAAACTTACAAAAAGTTTGCATCGATGGTACTGATAGTCTATAATAATTGATGAAAATGTGACTTAGGCACTTCTTGCATTGGACCCTTCATATTCAGTGCTTCTCATGGGCGTGCAATTTGTAGCACAGATCCTCAGAACTACCACATGTTGCCAGACAAGCCGCTCAGGTATAAATTGCGCGTGTAGAAGAGCATTTAAGCTGTCATTAATCGTATGAGCGAGAGCGATAATAGGTGGGGATTCAGAGAGCCAGTGAAATGATTAAGTGGGCCCAGTCGAGTCGAACTAACGCGGCCCAGGACCTGCGCTACAGCTGAGAATTATTCCCAGCGTACTACCCGGAATTACAGATGCGGGGATCGACCCGGAACATATGTATGGAGTGTTAGTTGCATGAGGTATGCATACAGGGCGATTTAATGCTAACATGAAGACGGGTTGATCTCCTTTATGTTGTGGTTTTGCTTTCCATGCCATAAGAGGGAAGCATTATTATCGGAAAACTTTTCTGAGATAATACATTGTGTAAAGGCTGTACGTCACGATTCTATTTTCCATCCTAAATACTGGAGAAAGAAATCGGCAAAAAAATTGTCGTAAGAATGGGAATGATAAATTATTCTGCATGTATGCAACGATGAAATATTTTGTTACAAATATGGGACAAGGGCATGCGCATTAGTAGCACAGACATATCATTTGTCTTTTGTATTATACCGTTTCTGTCAAAGTCATTCTCGTGCTGTCAATAAGTCACGTCAACACATGGTTCTCATTTTAACATTCCGTACATAATCTTTAAACTGTTAAGTTTGTGACCTTATTCTAACCTGATATTTGTGGTTACCTTTTTATTTCGAGGATTAGTTCTTGTTGTGGTTAATTTTTTTGCGAAGGTTGTTATTCGACAAAAGACAGAAACATGCAAATTAAGATTATTCAATTTTCATAACCTAAGCTTTCAACTGTCACCAGCTTAGGATTCTAATGCGCAGTAATATAACGCGCAGTTTTACATTTATTTTGCTCAAATGTCAGAATAAATTGGATATAAAGGTGCGCAGTAGCAAATGCGCAGGACCGTAACATACAGCCTTAAGGCTTTCGAAGCACTGGTCCGATAAGCTGTTGCTTTTTGGGCTGTTCGGCCGGCATCGGCACGCTCTGCCGCCTTGGCATCGGCGCGCTTCGCTGCTTGACGTTTCGCAGGCACGCGTGGTTGGCATCCTCAGAAGTGTTACTTGTTCGGCGTGTTCCGAGAAACTGAGACCGCGTCACCGGGTTGAGCACTTATATGTATACCCCGGATTAGGAGTGGGAGCGGCTGCGCTGTGCACCGCCGAATCCTGTGGATCTTCTGTGCATCTTAGAATCCTTGCATCTCTTAGTGCGTGTATCCATATTCTCGTTCATACAAGCGCAACAGTATTATCATGATATAAAAGAGTAAAAAGTGCTGTTGTGTAACTGTTACTTTGAAAATTTTGACAAAATGAAGTTCTTCAATATATTGACTGATGCTGTTGTTATTCACAAAGAAGTAGTATTTTATCAGTGCCATGAATATTGTTCCCTAAAAAAGCAATACTCAACCTGCAGCATTGGATCAGATATAGTGTGATATTTTTAATTAAATTAGATATAGTTTATTTGGTATATGAGTTGGCAGTTGACGACTTAACTTGTCCTCTCTACAGGCTGTAAATGGTTTCATTGAATCAAATTCAAAGACCAAGCATCAACGGCCGCTCAAATGGACATCAATAAATACAACAGTTTGCGACTTTTGGTGTCCTCCTTTGAGTGTGATTATTTTTTTTTATGAATATGGATTAATTGCCATTTTAACAAGTTGGTATTAAAACTAAAGAGGCAATCTTTTTACAAGGAATAGGGCTAAGGAGACATCAGAAATGTTGGTGAACCTATTTTTAAGTTATCGTCCGTCATCCTTCCTATAGACTACCTAGCATTCTAAATAGTAAAACGCAAAAATTAAATATTATCAGAACTATGACAGTTAGCAAAAAGGTTTTATTAATTACTTCAGAATCTCTCTTCATCTGTACCAATTTATTATTAATATTTGTTGTAAAGTAACTAGTTCCCAAGAAGTAGTCCACAAATGACGCTCAACGGCATGATGTCTGCTATATATCGAATTTTTACGATCGCGCGCTATATACTCCGTCACTCTCCATTAATTTGATCGTCACGAAGCAATCAAGAAAGTTGTATCGAAGGCATTAGCACTGAGCGTCCGACCACAGAGACGCTAAAATAATGTATATTTTATTTATGATAATTTTATTGCTACTTGCTTTCCCAGGTTGTCATATAGACTTCCCTATACTCTTATGACTTCGCGATGACGTATCTAGCGCATCGGTAAAGCATCGTTTAACAATATGTTGTTATAGACAATAAGGTACCATGCACACAGTTTTGGGTACATTTGGAATACCTTCTCCAAAGTTGTAACGGTTCGCCCGTTTTGAAAATTATTTCCATACTATCAACTTGGCTGTCATACATAAATAGCTTATATATGTTCCATTTTCAGTAACTATTTCTTCATTATACTAGTCCCGTTTCCATACTTGTTCGATTAGACCTCTTTTAATTCTTTTTCGCGTCACTATTCAGTCCTCTCAGCTAGAATTGAAATCGTTTGATATAATTTACGAATACAGAATACACAAAACAGTTCTTGTTTTGTACCTTCCTGAAAAGTGGGGAGCGTGCTATCTCTCTCTGCGAACCTTACTTGTAAAGTAACAACATAAAACTCTCCCCTGTTAATATCTACACTTTCAGCTGTACACTACTATAATTCTGTAAGATAAAATGGCTTGTGGGTGCAATTATGTCCTGATTAAGGATACCAACCTTCTGGGTAAAGGCATTATTTGAGGGTACGAGAACAACCTTCTTCTTGGTGAAAGGACCATACTTCAAAAGACTTCTGGGTATGCAGACCATCTTCTCGACATGAGGATCATACTTAGTGAGGGCACTACCATACTTCTCGGGTAGGAACAAACTTCTTAATGACTAGCGGCACCGTTCATCCTCTTGGTGTGGGGGAACCACTTCATGGACTCCAACCTTAGAACCATCCTCAGCATGAAGGTGCCTTCGCAGCCAAACTCCCAAGGATGACAGCCGAAGCTGTTTTTTGTTGATATATAAAATGATGTATTGCAATCGTATAACAGATATAAATCTCAGTTAAATCATTGTTGTCTTTTCATATCTTGGCAGTTAAACTACTAGGCACCCTTCTGAGCGGCTGGTTCCTATGGAGGATCTGTTGGTTGGTAGCTCAGTGACCTAATTCTTAGTAACCTAAGGATTAGCGATCTGAATTACCAACCAGTGTATTCGCTACAAGGTGTTAAGACAGTTATATTTACTAGCACATTAAGAATATTAAGAGGACTGCGTAAATCAAAATATTTAACTGCGGATTGCGTGGCGCACTGCATAACTATCTCCTCTTTGTATTGCACATTAAGGCCCGTAGCCAGGATTTTTTTTCAGGGGAGAGGGTTCACTAGCTTAATCATCTCACCTACGGGGGGGGGGGAGGTAGAAACTGGGGGCAGTCAGCTATCACCAACAACGTCCTACTGAAGGACGTTTTGGGTATCAGGAGTAGGTTGTCATTGGGTGTCACCATTTTTGTCGACCAAAAAAGAGGCTGGTTAGGTGTCCGTTTCGCAGACTTGTTGGAGGAGCAGTAAATAAGTGTCACCATTACAGCAAAAAAAGGTTTTGTGGCTCCTACCCGCTATGAAAAAACCGAACAGGTGACGCCCTACCTAGGGAGGACATGTTAAAACCTGTTTTATCCACTTATCCCCCAAGTACCCGAGGGGACTTGAGCTCGATATATTTTTTTGCTGGCTATTATCCATTCTTTTGATACCCAAAAATAAACTATATCAAATATAGAATAACCAAACGACAGGAGGAGGATAAGGTTGTATGTTTTAATGGTGTTTATAATTTACAATAACAAAAAATAATCATTATAGCCTTCTTGGGAGTAAAAGGTGGAACATAGAAATGATTTACGAGGGTTGCTCTATACCTCCGTCAATCCACCAGTACGCAGACAGCTGTTTCACGCTGATTAGCGATCGTCAGTGCGTCATAGGTCGATTGATGGAAATAGAGAGCATCAATTCTTTCATATCCACCAGACTTCATGTGAAGCATGTTGTAGCAGGCGACAGAAAGGTTTTGCCGGTGCGCCATCTGGTACCCGAAGGTAACGGCAAACCAAGGAAATCGCTGCTGAACAGCAGTAGATTTCTTGGTGGGACGCCACGGCGCGTCCGCTTGGCCACCAGAGAGCGCGGGTTCTATATGCTGCTGCATATGAAAGCCGATATACGAGGGTTGCTCTATACCTCCGTCAATACACCAGTACGCGGACAGCTGTTTCACGCTTATTAGCGATCATCAGTGCGCCATAGGTCGATTGACCGAAATAGAGAGCATCAATTCTTTCATGTCTACCAGACTTCATGTGAAGCATGTTGTTCCAGGCGACAGAAAGGTTCTGCCGGTGCGCCATCTGGTACCCGAAGGTAACGGCAAACCAAGGAAATCGCTGCTGAACAGCAGTAGATTTCTTGGTGGGACGCCACGGCGCGTCCGCTTGGCCACCAGAGAGCGCGGGTTCTATATGCTGCTGCATATGAAAGCCGATATACGAGGGTTGCTCTATACCTCCGTCAATACACCAGTACGCGGACAGCTGTTTCACGCTTATTAGCGATCATCAGTGCGCCATAGGTCGATTGACCGAAATAGAGAGCATCAATTCTTTCATGTCTACCAGACTTCATGTGAAGCATGTTGTTCCAGGCGACAGAAAGGTTCTGCCGGTGCGCCATCTGGTACCCGAAGGTAACGGCAAACCAAGGCGGTGGCGTTCCACCAAAAAATCTACTGCTGTTCAGCAGCGATTTCCTTGGTTTGCCGTTACCTTCGGATACCAGATGGCGCACCGGCAGAACCTTTCTGTCGCCTGCTACATAGAAATGATTTTTTTCTACGAATTCTGAGCAGAAACTGTATGTAACATAATACTCGCATCTGTACATAAGTTCAACTGTTTCAGAATTTTGTTTGTTTGTTGTTGTTTAAATTTGTTTCGATGCGATCCCTCATGGCCGACTCTACACTAGGCCGGAGCCTTAGATGTGGCAACGTGGCTTAGCTGTCAAATAGTGGGCCTATAGTTTCAGAATAATTATTACATTCTATATGTATTAGAGTTCATCTCGGTTAATAAATTAAGAAAAATACTTTTTAGAACTACTACTACTAATACCACTTGCATCTGATGTCTGGTTCATCGTAGTCAAACACTACAAAATAAAAATAAACGCAACCTGTTTCCTGCTGCCACTTCCACTTCCACTTAAATTAACACTCAATTCACTTTGTAAATTGTCACTTGAGCTAGAAAAATTCACTATTAGGTCACTGCGAAGCCATTCTTGCTGGTCTTGATTCCCTTTCACTATCAAATCTTTTCGTAGGTATGCCCAGATGCATGCCCAGATGAGTTCTATTAACTGTATTTTTCTGTGATATTTGGGAGGTCCAGAAAATATTGTAGGTACCACATTGTGCTTTAGAATTGGTCTTATCCTTTGAAATGTTTGTAAGTATTGCCTTTATTCTTATAAATATAAGCAGCCCATACGAGGAATACCGTTCACCCACTTCTTTTTATGTCCTTTATTGGAAGCACAATTGCTTGTGCAACCTGGTACTACACACTTTGCAGGCATCTGTTTATCTTTATAGTTTCGTTTGTGCAGGTAAATAATTAGAAACACATTAAAAATCACCTTCCACTCTTCTTGTTCACTCTGAAATGTTATGGTTGGTATGTCCTTTATTGGAAGCACAATTGCTAGTGCAACCTGATACTACCTTTGCAGGCATCTTTTTATCTTTATAGTTTCGTTCGTGCAGGTAAATAATTAGAAACACATTAAAAATCACCTTCTACTCTTCTTGTTTACTCTGGAAGGTTATGGTTGGTATGTCATTTATTGGAAGCACAATTGATAGTGAAGGTTATGGTTGGTATGTCCTTTATTGGAAGCATAATTGCTAGTGCAATCTGGTACTACACACTTTGCAGGCATCTTTTTTATCTTTATAGTTTCATTTGTGCAAGTAAATAATTATAAACACATTGAAAATCACCTTCCAATTTCCTTTTTTGCTCTGGAAGATTACACTAATGATTTAACAACAAATAAAAGCTCGGTCCCCGATTCAGTGTTGCCATATTTCAATGCTCCGGCCTAGTGAGTAGAGTCGGCCATGGATCCCTTGAATATTTTACCCAATAAAATTGACCATCTCCAATCTTTATTGAGATGGTTTCTTCTAAGCTCGTAGCATAAAAGTTTCAGCAGTTTAGAAATATACAGGGTGGGCCAATAGTGCGTGGACGGAGGATTGTGGGCTTACTAAAAAATATTTCAAAAATCTGTCACTTGATCATAGTTAGGACCCTTGAGGGCTATAACGCAAAAATATTTTCACTTAAATTTTGACGTTTATACAGGGTGATTCATATCAAACTTACATTTTTTAAATGGAACCCTCTGTATATTATTACATATTTGGATTCCTTGGTCAATTCTAATGTGACTTTATGTATCATACATGGATCTTTAAACGAACCGTTTAGGCGCAAATCACCATTTTTGGTATAAGTAGGTATCAGAAAAAAATTGAATATCGCAGCGATTATAAAACTTAGAAGGCCGTGACTTTGCGGTACGACTAAGCATGAAATGCGTCACCTAAGGTCAGACGGCTAAATTTGAATTCTTTTTGTACTTGGAGAAATCAGTACATTAATTAAGGAAACTTAAATCACAGAAAACTTGATTTTTTCAAATGGGAATGCCCATTTTGGTTTAAAGAATCAAATGTAAAATTTGATTACCTTTCTAACGATATAGCATTCTTGATATCAATCTTCTTTGGTTTTCATTTTATTTCAAATTTTAAGTCAAATCGGTGTTTTTCAATTTTCCTGCGTGCAAGCAACCTAGTAGGCCATGAAAAATAAACAAAAGCTCGTTAATATGGAAGAAAACAACTAACTTAGTAGAAAGATGCAAACGAACTCGAGTAGCGAGGCAAGAACATGAAAATTCCTTACAACACATCAGCTCTAACCGAAAACAACAGCGGCAAGATATCTAATGTCAATGAGTAGCTGGGGTATGACAGAAGTGTTTGTTTTACACAGCCTACTAGCTATTGAGGTCTACTAGAGCTTGGCAACTTTCCAAAACGATTAAACATTTTGAAACAAAAAGAGAACTATCAACGATTTTTGCTTACAGTCTAACATGTTTAGAATGAAATTTCACATTTTTTTCCGTTTAGTTAAGTC
Source organism: Callosobruchus maculatus (assembly GCA_951848785.1). Lineage (NCBI taxonomy): Eukaryota > Metazoa > Arthropoda > Insecta > Coleoptera > Chrysomelidae > Callosobruchus > Callosobruchus maculatus. Next base: position 1,787,498 of record CATOUR010000122.1, on the reverse strand, counting down.
GAAAGTAAAGATATCTCCAACTGGAGCATTCTGAACATCTATTGAAATAATTGCTGGAATTTTTTTATTACGCTATGTTGTAATTGTGATTATTTCATGTAGTTTTCTGCAAACTAATTTATGTTTGACAATTCAAACAGACTGCAATTCAAGTTTCATTTTCCGCGATTTTGCTAATAAGCAGAAGTACCTACCGAAGAATTTGAAGGGTTCCAGTCAGAGGTATCGTTACTTTTGACTTACGGAAATGGCTACTTTTTTATAGCAATAAATGTGAAAATTTATTCAAATTTATTCAGAAGACATAGATATTCTACTGCCAGCAACAATCACTAGTAGTTTTCCTTTGATAAGATATTTTTTTCCTAACTTTGGAAATTGGCTAATAGCTAGTAGGCTGTGAAAAATGAGCGTTCTTGTTACTGCTATTGTTTCTGGTTAGAGCTAATATGTTGTAAGGAATTTTCGTAATCTTGCCTTGCTGCTCTAGTTAGTTTGCATTTTTCTACTAAGTTAGTTGCTTTCTTCCATATTAACGAGCTTTTGTTTATTTTTCATGGCCTGCTAGGTTGCTTGCATGCAGGAATGTTGAAAAACACCGATTTGACTTAAAATTTGAAATAAAATGAAAACCAAAGAAGATTGATATCAAGAATGCTATATCGTTAGAAAGGTAATCAAATTTTACATTTGATTCTTTAAACCAAAATGGGCATTCCCATTTGAAAAAATCAAGTTATCTGTGATTGAAGTTTCCTTAATTTATCCTCTGATATCTCCAAGTGCAAAAAGAATTCAAATTGAACCGTCTGACCTAAGATGTCGCATTTCATGCTTAGTCGTACCACAAAGTCAAAGCCTTCTAAGTTTTATAATCGCTGCGATATTCAATTTTTTTCTGATACCTACTTATACCAAAAATGGTGATTTGCGCCTAAACGGTTCGTTTAAAGTTGCATATGTGATACATAAAGTCACACTAGAATTGACCAAAGAATCCAAATATGCAATAATATATAGGGGGTTCCATTCAAAAAAATGCATGTTTGATATGAATCACCCTGTATAAACGTCAAAATTTAAGTGAAAATATTTTTACGTTATAGGCCTCAAGGGTCCCTACCATGATCAAGTGACAGATTTTTGAAATATTTTTTAGTAAGCCCACAATCCTCCGTCCACGCACTATTGGCCCACCCTGTATAAATCACTACGATACTTTGTAACTTTCGAGGGGGGGCTTCCCCATGCCTGGATACGTGCCTGTGCACATCCATCTCAGTCTATCAGTTTCAACTATGAACAAAGTGGATATTTCAATAGTATTCGTTATAGATTTGCAATAAATATTAGGGATTTATTTTGATTAGACGGTGGAATTTTAATTAATTCTACATGAAATTTCTCTTACAAAATCTGGTGACTTTGTCAAAATTAAATACGAGCTTCCTTGCAGATACAATTTCGTTGAGTTTCTTACATGTTAAATAATACGCTTTAGGTCATCTCTATGCCTGTAGAGACATAGTTGACTTCTTGAACACTTCAATTCGTCAATGTTTTTCAGAGTCATCTGCACTACCTGATTCCTTAACAAAGGCACGTCGAAGTCGCTGTGAATAGGCTTGTAGAAAACATGTTATCAGCATTGCAACTATGCAGGCAGGTACCTTTTTGCAAAGAAACGCGAAGTCCCGCATTTATGGTTAATTACAGGCTGAACAACCATATCCTTTAGGCATATTTTATTCACGAAATTTAAATTTGAAGTACTGAATAGTACGGTAGAGTTGACGAAACGCAATTCTTTATTTTGTTCCCCCCAATGTTCTCAGCATCTTCGTATTCAGTATTCAATTACTCATAACTCATCATTTTGATTACTAGCTGGAATCTGTGCGAATGCATTTTTTTAATAACTTATATGATCTTAAAATATACTTTATTGCCTCTAGTCCACATATTGGCATTAAAAACTATCGTTGACTAAGATACAAGGTTATTATAGCAATATTTTTCTGTTACATCGGTGTATTTAAGTGCAATGTCGAACAATCAGACGCTGTTTAAAACTACATATTTTTGAAATAATTTTAGCTAGCACTAGCTTAGCAAGTCAACCTTATGGATGAAAGTGTACTTCCCAGCAACTATGAATTTTACGAAAAAAAGGAAACCTTGGAGTTCTTCTTCTCAGGCAAACAAATCTACATTCTGGATTCATTTACAATGAAAAAATGTATCAGTCTTGTTCACTGTCCCTGTATAGCTTTCGGATTACCATTTTCTATACCATAAGGTGAACGATATGGTGGAAACAAAAAAAAATGGAGCTCCTTCAATCTCCCTATTCAATGCCCCATTTCAGCTTCATGCTTCAATAAAGGAAATAAGAAATGGTCACGAAGCTCGGAAATACCTAAAAACAAAAATCAAGCATCATTGCATTATTCATTTCCTGATGTAGTAATAAGGTGTCAATATCCAATCACAGTCAAATTAGTGGCTTCCAAGTTAGGTGATAGAATGCTCACATGTGATAGTGACATTTGCAACGGAAATGTCTTAAACCGTTCAGGAAACGTATTACTACGAAAACTGAAATACTCGGAATCGCAATACTCGTCATAGTTATGGTGTGATAAATAGTAAGACTTTTACTGATCAACTGATGTAATGTCCATGGAATAACATTCTACGGATACAGATTGGGATCTATAAGGACTGCGACGGCAAATGTATATTTCTCAGTCTTCTATGAGCGATCCGTTTTGCAAGAAAAGTGCGCCCCCTCCACCCAGTTCCACCCTCCTATACGGCGGACATTATTTGTATTAAATGAACAAATTTTATTGGACCAATCTTCATACGACACATTGAGGTACAAAGATACCTCTTAATTCAAGAAACGCCACTGAATTTTTTCTTAGCTATCCATGTCCAGTCCCTAATAGATTCCAAGATAAATTTTATTAAATCTTAGAGATTTTCATTGAACTGCAGAACTCCAAACGAAAACCCTAATAATCTTGGAATCTTGGAATATTTGGTACTAGTCCTTAGAAAATATGCTAAATACGTCACTACCGACTAAAAGAAAGTGATCACGTATGAAAAACTTCGCGAGACAGTGTGAAAATCAACATGTGTTGAAAAGTGAATTTAAGAAATGTTACAAAAAATTAATGCATCTTAAAAAGTTACCAAAAAATAATCGTGCACTTTGCGGAAAGAGTATGCCCATATGTTTCTAGTTATCGACTGGTACCATAAACAAGTTGTAATTTGATAAACACAGGCAATAAGATTGTATTTTTGTTATGGGTATTTCAATAATGTGCTATTATATCTTCAATAGCCATAAAAGTGGTTAACCAAAACTTTGGTATATAGGCTCTCAAAACTATATAACTTTAAACGGAAAATTCAAGTTAGAATTTAAAATAGATTCGTCTCAGAAAGTGGCTAGGTAATCAAGCAGAACATGTAAATTACGTTATAGAGTATCTTGTATCTATAGATTTTCACTCATGTACAAATAAGGGGTCTCAAATCATCTAAAACAAATCTAAAATTAATCATACCCTCTCTCTAGTGAACACACCATGAATCGATCAAGAATGTACGTACACTAAAACTAAAACTGTAGATTTTGTACTGTAGATCGACAGTAATAAACGCACGCCTGTGAAAGTTAAGTTCAGGTGGGGTTTCTTTTATGGTCAGCTTCCCGCAAAGGTTGAAAGCCAATGGCGCTGTAGAAGCGCTCCGAGAGGATATCACAACTGCGTCTCTATTTTCAGAAAGGGCAACGGTGCAGGTGTGCCCGGTAACCACCTACAGTTTCAGCTTAAGCGTACGTACGTTCATGATCGGTCTATAGTGTGTTCACTAGTGGTCATTAAGTTTACAAATGAAGAGTATGCGGACATTGTGGACGGTTAATGCTATGGAAACGCTACGGCTGCTCGCGCGGAATATAGCTGGCGATACCCCTATCGCAGTCAACCCAACGAAAGAATTTTTTCTGGGACTTTTCGGCGTCTACGCGAGACAGGAACATTTTGACGACGCCCCAGTGATTTCGGTGGGCCTCGTTTGTATGATCCCGTAGATGATGATGAAATTTCTCGGAATTTTGAACAAGATCCTACATCCACACCCACAGTTTTACAAATCTCCTCAATACAGTATTTTACAGTGAAGGTGTGGTTTACTGCATACACCACTGGTCTGTATCCGCACCATTACATGCCAATACACTTTTTGCAGGAAGGCGACCCTGTCAGAAGAATTAGTTTTTGTCGATTTGTGTTCCATGTGGACGCCAAAGATGCTACTTCTTTAAATAGGATGCTGTAGACGGATGAGTCCATTCATAACTAAAAATCTACCGACTCAAGGTACTTTATAACGCAAAGCAAAATATGCAAGCCATATTTTGCTTGCTTGCGTAGCGACCTTTCAATGACAACTTGAGGTTTTCTTCCAAAGTTATACAATTTTGAGACCCTGTACTAACGTTTTGGTTAACAGATCACTTTTTGTGACTAATCATGATGTAGTAAAATATTATACAAGTACCCATAACAAAAACCGGAGATCCATTATGCATTTATAGCTTAAAATGCAATATTATTGCCTGGGTTTGCCACATTTACAGCAAGTTTGTGGTACCAATAGATAACCAGAAAGATGGGCGTATTTTTACCGCAAAGCATCGTTAATTATTTGGGTACTTTTGAGGTAAATTTATTTCTTTGTAACGTTTCTTGAATTCACTTTTCAACGCATGCTGATGTTGAAACTATTTCGCGCAGTGTTCGATACATGATCATTTTCTTTTAGTCCATAATGGCGTAATATTATATTTTCGAAAGACGTATACCAAAATCAGACAAAAAAATTGTTTTATTAGGACTTTGGTTTGGAGGTCTGCATTTCAATAAAAATCTCTAAAATGCAATTTTTCTCGGAAACTATTAGGAATGGGACATGGTATTGTATAGTCAAGTTATTGCCTACTACCTCTGCTATCACCTCCCCAAAATAGAACAAGTTTTATATTCTGCTCAATTTTTGGTTCATTTTACGCTTTTGAAATAACTTCCTGTAGTCAGTCCTTAATTACCACAATGGGGTTCTATGAGACCCTGGAATTATTTTAAATCTGCACTACTTTTTTATTTTGGATAATATATTCTGGAGCATCCACCTAAGCCGATATGTTAGCTTCTCCAGAGCTGTGGAGCCATTAGCGTGAGAAGTTAGCTTTGGATCTAATTGACCCCAGTGTGTTATTTAAAGGTGGATATTTCAAGTACGCAGTTTTGTTGTTTCATTGAATATTTCCAAAAATAAAAATATTCGATAATGATTTTCTTCACCCTCTGACCTATAGAGAACTACAGTTGGAAATTCAGAATATTTTAGTTGAAAATGCAGGGAATGACCTTGTTGGAGGCCCCATATGCCAAGCCCACTTGTGACTAGCATAAACACTCATTTTGTGCAAACTGTACTGCTGAAATGTAAAGATGAAATGATTAATTTAAAAAAAGGGACTTTAGAGACAGTTCGAGTTGGAAATTAAGAATATTTTAGTTGAAAACGCAGAGGAGGATCTTGTTGGAGACCCCATGTACGAAGCTCATTTATGACAAACACAAAGACTCAATTTGAGTGAACGAAATGTAAATATGAAATTATTAATATTGAAAAAGGTACTTGAGAGGTATTACCAGAATCACGAAGGTTTTGTTATTTTGTCTTAATCTTTTTGTTTTCATTTATCAATGCGTGTCTTAGTTTTCGATTAAGAATTTAAGTTTTATTACTTTTATGTAAACAGTTCGTAATGTATTTGGTTAAGCTTTTATTTTTTTGAAATCTTATGTTTTAGTTATATAAGTTACATTAAAAAATTTGGAAAAACGACATTGGGGTCCGTCAGACCCCAGTGTGGTAATTGTGTCATAAAAAATAAGTCTGTATATTGAGGGTTAAAAAAGTAGTGTAGTTTAAAGCACTCTCTACTGCCGGTACGCCTACGCTGGCGCCGCTGTGTGCCAAACGTGGGACTCGGGGCAACGTGCAGCTGCAAGAGGAGGTGTTGAGATACAATACGACGCCGACGTCGACGACAATTGCGGTAGGGCTGGGCGGTGCAGTAGTTGTAACCGAAACATGCTCGATTTGGCCGCAAACAGAGCGAGTACGAACACTTTACACCAGACACCCGCTACGATCAACACCGACTGCAACTTGTGCAAATGCAACGAGGGATGACACTCAAGACAAGAGTATATACTGCCAGGGGATCAATCGCCTTGATTGCCTAGCGCATTTACCGCGCTGTTCTTCGGTTAATTATCTCGGATTACACATAGTAGGTAATGGTGATTCGCCATCCGGTGACTATAGATATCGGTGTTTCATATTATTTGCATTAAAATGTCTAACGGAACTACATTTTCGCTGATTTCTCTTTGAAGGTGTCTTGGGACTGGGAGAGTTACAAAATCACATAAACGCTATCCTATTTAACCACCCGTCAAACATGTTTTTTTCAAAGTTAACTCGTATTTTGATAACCTCTGGGAAAAGCTAACGACCAATTTCATCTACGTTAAAGGTTCAGCGGACTAATTGAAACATCCTATTTCTAGACATCCTCCTGTCAACAATACGAAAATATATTGATTTGAACAAGGACAGATTAGTATCAGTTTGATTTTACTTCCCACACCGATAGGTGAGGGGACTATTGTGATCGCGAAAATTTACGATTTCCAGTTAATACACTTTTTGGGCGTTTTATGATGTCTACATAACGAAAATCCACGTCACTCATTTTCGTCGGTCCGTCTGTCGGTCTGTCTGTCTGTGCGCGTTTTTCTAGCCTAGTAATCTCAGTAACCGCTGCATGGATTTTGATGAAATTTGGCTACCGGTATGCAATGGAACCCTAGTAGATAATGCTGCTAAATTTTGAAAATCGGCGCATTCGTGGCGGAGTAATTAGCAAAAAACGAAAAATTTCAGATATTCCTCAAACTTCGTTTTTAGGCGTTTTATGGGTCTCTGATCATTTTCTAATTTTTTTGTGGTGGTGAAATTGGTGTGGTTAAGGGGATGGGGGGGTTGTAGAACTGAAAAATTTGTTATATTCATAATAGGCTGTCAACCGACCTGTGAAAGATAAATCTAGCGTCATGATACATCTTTTTAGGTCCATCCGAACATTGTCTTGCCTATTACAGAAACCAAGGAAGGGACTGATACATACGTGTATTTTTTGTGATCGTTCTGTATCGTGTAACATGAAAACTGATTGACTTTAATGAAATTTTTATACAGTATTACTACCATGCCTATGATGGAAAACGTTTATGATTTTTAGAAATCGTGTCAGTGGCGCCGCAGCAATAATAAAAAACTAAAAATATATAAAACAGCTCAAACTTCGTTTTTAGAGGGTTTGAAGGCACCTGATCGTTTCGCATTATACGGTTGAGGCATGCAGAGAAAACTGTGGCGTCCTAGCTCCTAAGCAGGAAGACGCAGGAAACTATTTACGAGAGTTTTTGTGTTGGTTGTTCTTTTGCGGGCGGGTGGGCGATGATTTGGGAACAGCTCAAACTTCGTTTTTAGGCGTCTTAGGGGTTCCTGATCACCTTCAATTTTTTTGGATGGGGGTGAAATTTGGGTGGTTGGGGGGTGGGGTGTCGTAAATCTCAAAAGTTTGTTGTATTCATAATAAGCTGTCCACTGACCTGTGAAGGAGAGTCCTAAAGGCATAATACCCTTTTTTAGATCCATTCGAACACTAGCTTGCCTATTACAGAAACCAAGGGAATTAGAAAATATTGCTTTAGATCGTTCTATATTAGGTAACGTAGAAATTATGAAATTGACTTTAATGTAACTTTGCCAAAGTACTACTACCGTGCCATGGATTGACAACGCGTATCGTTTTTAGAAATCGTGACACTGGCGGCACATCAACAATAAAAAATAAAACTAGAAAGACAGCTCAAACCTGGTTTTTAGGCGTTTTAGGGGTTCCTGATCATTTTCTGTTCTTTTTTTGGTGGGGGTGAAATTGGGCGGTTGCAAAACCGAAAAAGTTTTTGTATGGATGATATGCTCTCCATTGACTTGCAGAAGAAGAACCTAGCGACATAATTCACTTTTTTACGTCCATCGGAACATTGCCTTGCCTATTACAGAAATCAAGGGACTTCGATTTTTTTCTGATGTATGTTACGTACGAGAATTGCTTTACATCCTTCTGTATTGTGCAACCTGAAATTGATTTTAATGAAAATACGACACAATATCATTCCCGTGGCGAGGATGAAAAATACGTATGGTTTTAGAGATCGTGACAGTGGCGGCGTAGCAATAATAAAAGGAAATAAAAATATAAAAATAGCTCAAGCAGCGTTTTTAGGCAATTTGGGGATTCCTGATCATTTCGTTTCGTCCAGTTGAGGGTCTTAGAATGAAAAAAAAAATAATAAGTCAATCACCTTGACTCCGTTTTTTATTTTTCATTATAGATTCACCTGAATTTTATACCACAGTGCCATCCGCACCTGTAATTTCATACCCAACATCATGGAAATTATACCACCTGAAAGTCGATGGTAAGCAAACAATAAGAATATTTGATTGTTCCCTCCTTTTTACGCAGTTTTCTTAAATTATGCCTATCCAGTTGGAAGAGCGACGAAAATTTCGACTTACTTTGTGCCTATCAAGTTGGAAGAGCGACGAAAATTTCGACTTACTTATTTAAAACTTGGAAATAGTAAATAGTTATCAACTAAAACCTTTTTTTTTATAACTGAGCACTGAGCAGACCGCGTAGGAAGAGCCAAAATACCAGAGTACCACGGCCGTTGTGAAGGGATTACGTTAAGTGGAGTTTGTTAACGCGGGATTTGAGTGGGCCAACATCCGCTGGTCCAATAAATACATCTCTTACCATTCCATTCCAAGCCTTGGGTACCCTGGGAATAAATATGCGGTTGTACCGCTTGGTTCTTGATGTATGAAGAATGACCGCCTTGAGATGAGAAGCATCTGGTAGAAGCGGTAAGCGGCGGAATGATAGAGGATAGCTCATAGGAGAAGATTCCGTTTGAATAGCGGTAGAAGAATTAGAGGACACCAACAACACGCCACGTCGGTGAGAAAGTGGCTGGAGGTAGCGCGTTAAGGCCGGGTCGTCAATTAGTGGAATTGCCCTTCTCTGGGCGGCATCTAGTATAGCCAGGATAGTAGGGGCAGCAGCTCCCCAGACATAAGACCAGTACTCCAGGCCAGGTCTTAACTGGGCTTTATATGGCGTGAGGAGGTTACATGGTGAGAAGGACTTTCTGGCTCTGAGTAGGTCCCCAAGCTATTTACTAGCAGCTGCTACAATTGACGCAACGTGTTCGTGCCAGATCAGAATTTCTGTTGACTCCTAACAGCTTGAATGGATGACTTATTGGCAGAGCCTGGTTGTTCATTAGAACCGGGTGTTGGCTTGGGCACTTCTTGTTTCATATCGTACAATACTGGGTCTTGGAACCATATTCTTGGACATCCAAGCGGTAGTGGTATCGACATCATTTGAAAGTGAAGCTGCTACTGCCAGTCTTCTGCATTCCAGCTCGGCCACAGAGATCGGTCTATTGCTCATGATACCTGCATGTAGCATACTGTCATCCGCAAAACCGTGGATTGGGTTTGTAGTGCTAGAGAGTGGATTACTGATGTGAAGCAGAAACAATGTCGGAGCCAATACCGGTCCCTGCGGAACACCAGCATCGATTTTATAGAAAGAAGACGAAAAGCCGCCTACCACGACATAAAAGGAAGTCTGCGAGCCATCCGCAAAGCTTAACAGGGAGCCCCTTAATGTGGGAGCTGGTTAGGAGAGCTGCATGCCACAGTTGATCGAATGTCTTTGAGAGCAACGAGGTGAACCTCGCCAAATGACTGGATGAGTTTGCTCCACACATGTGTGACATAAGCCAGGAGATCTCCGGTTGATATTTGGTGTCGAAATCCATATTGTCTATCGTTTATTAAGTGAACTTAAAAAGAAAAAAATCAATGTGAATAGATCTCAAAAACTAACGTCAGCTAACAGCAAAATAAAGCAAAATAATGTGGTATAAAAACAAGGTTAACAAATAAAATACATAAATCTAGCTCACACGCGTATACCATACCTATTTGCAGGGTTGCTCTAAATGCTCAAACTAGCAGATTTATCTACGCGTGAATTGATGCATAAGTGCATCTAAAATGATGGCCGCCATCAAGCATCTAACGCAACACTGACAATAGGTATAGCATGCGCATGTGAATTAGGCTTACGTATTTTTTGTTTGTTATTCTTGCTGTAATACTACCTAATTTTGCTTTATTTTGCTGTTAATTGGTCTTGATTTTTATTCGTGTTGATTTTTTCTTACTATACTTGCTTGTTGAGTTTATATAACACTTTCATCTTAAAGTGGCGTTCAGTAATTATAAAAATAATAATATTTATACTGTACCTTATTTTTGTTTGTTTCTTTTAATGGTTGAACTATTATGGAAGCAGCTACACTTCCTAGAGGCTGCTTGCGGAACTTGAAGATAACTTCCAGCTATATTTCTCTTGGCAGGTTTACCTGAAAAGAATGTTTGCTCAAAGTAGTATGACTAACGGTTACCGAGATATTGCCGGCGTCTATTCTTAGTCGACCACCCTGTGTATGAAAATGGTAACGATGACACGGTAATGTCGATATGAGTGATTCGGTTTTAAGTTCTGCTGATCATTTCAGCTCTATGCATCCAAGTTACAGATTTGATTCCACAATTATTCTCCGACCCAGTTTTTAGATTCATTGAGATACAAAACTGGACAGCATACAGCCAACCATAGAGCTCGACAAACTTGTTGAGTTTGGAGATCCGTATTTAGTAATTTAGCATATTTACTGACGAGATGTGGCGACCCCATCGCCCAGAGGTGATGGCACACCTCGCACCAACGATGGCGCATCGTGTACTATTAGCTCTGAAATCAGCCACAGGGGGGAGAAGTGCAGCCACTTAGCTTCGGCGGCGGTGGAATCATCCCCACATCGGAATATTTCCGGGAAACTAGAAATAGGTTCCCGGAAACAGGCGGCGCCAAATGGCCTCATGGTTCATGTTCCGTCGCTGGGCTGATGTTCTCGGTTTCTCATAAGTGACAAATTGGATTAAATAAAAGTAAAAGATGCTCAATGGCTCTTCCAGGATCAAAAGATTCCAGAGGTAAAATACCTGGCCGTTCAGATCTCCGGGTGCCAGGTGGTCCGGGGGAACATTAAGCGAAGATCGTTTAAAAAATTTTGCTGCCACTCCTCATCAGGCTAACAACAGAAGCCGTCCTTCGCAGCAACTTCGCACTGACGACAGGCCCGAAGGCCAGAGCAACGTGTTTAGAGCCGATTTTACAAATATACGAGGTCTTGCCTCCAACATAAACTCTGTCCATCAACATCTTCAGGCAGAGAAGCCACACATTCTGGCTCTTACGGAAACTCAAGTCGGCTATTCAACAATGGATAATTGCTTTAGATATCCCGGATATGACTTATATACCCGATTTAGACGTAGGTTTGACGTATGCGTGTACGTTAAATTTGGGCTTTCTTGTCTTCGAGAGGAAGAGCTCGAACTGGAAGGATTTGACATCATATGGCTTAAAATATCGAGAAGCTTTCAGCCACTGTGGACGCGCTGCAGTCAGGTCATCCTAATTCGGAGATAGTCTTTCTGGGCGACTTCAACGTTCACAACTCAGACTGGCTCAAACACTCAAATAAAACCGACGACGAGGGACGTGAAGCTGAAGCCTTTGCTATTAGCTGCGGCTTGGAGCAGATAGTTAAAGAACCAACAAGAATTCCCAGCCGCCACGCAGATTTTGCCAGTCTGTTGGACCTACGCCTCACAACTACCCCAACAATTTACACAGTGAAGGTAACCGCTCCACTAGGATCGTCTGACCATAACACCGTCTCAACAATATGCAGGATGCATTCTCCAGATCCCCACCATACAATGCCTCGCCGTGTCTGGCATTACGGATCAGCAAAGTGGGACGACCTAAGGGAATACTACCAGTCCTTTCCCTGGCACGACATCTGCTTCAAGTTACGAGACCCATCAGCTTGCGCCCAAGAAATAACCGAGGTATTAATATCCGGCATGGAAGCCTATATTCCACATGTCGTCCAGCGTCCCTCCAAAAACAAGCCATGGTTTAAACCGCGTTGTAAAGATGCAGTTACTTCTAAAAACCAACATTACAAGGAATGGAGGGAAAATCCAAATGCCGAGAACCTATTCTTTGCAAGCTCTTCAAACTATCATATCAGCAAGGCGTGTTTCCCGCTTCATGGAAGATTGGCTGAGTACAACCCATCCCTAAGAAAGGCAAAAAAACCGATCCCACAAATTATAGACCTGTGGCTCATCTCAGCATCATGTCTAAGGTTATGGAGACTGTCATTAATACACAGATCCTGAAATACCTGGACAATAATAACATCATAAATGATCGCCAGTATGGCTTCCGTAAGCACAGTTCTATGGATGACCTTCTGGCCGATGTCACTCACTTGTGGAACAGGTCAATTGAAAACCATGGCGAATCCCGTGTTGTTGCGCTTGACATATCGAAAGCCTTCGACAGAATGTGGCATGAGGGACTTCTAGTCAAGCTTGCTGCTTATGGACTACCACCTGGCTTGCGTCAGTGGCTGAATAGCTTTTTGAACGACCGATCTCTGTTTGTTGTAGTCGAAGGCTGTTCATCAGACGTATTTTCAATAAACGCTGGTGTGCCCCAGGGATCTGTTTTATCCCCTACACTGTTCCTGCTGTACATCAACGAGCTGCTGGAAATAACATCCAATCCAATCTACAGCTTCGCAGACGACAGTACATTAATATCGTGCATGGAACCAGGCAAGCCACTATCATCCCAGCAGACGGTACGTCAGCGACAGCAGCATGCCTCACAGATCAACGCAGATATCAAAAACATTGTCGAGTGGGGATTAATAAATAAAGTACAGTTCAACGTACAGAAAACCCAGGCACACCACTTACAAAGAAGTCTCACATTGGCTTACCAACAGAGAAAATGGAGGGTCACCCCATCAATAACAACATGTCCTGGCACGACCATGTCGTCAATATTGCTAAAACGGCATCCCAGAAGCTTGGAGTTTTGTTCCGCTACAGCGCGCTGTAGGAAGCTGTACACACCAGGGCAACTATTGCTGCTCTACAAGGCACAGATCCGACCATCGCTGGAGTATTGCTCCCATGTGTGGGGATGCGCTCCGAAGCACTCTCTAAAGCTTCCAGAAGAGAGCAATTAGACTAATCGACACACCTAACCTCACAAAGGACCTCCATAGCCTGGAACATCGAAGATGGGTGGCTGACCTGTCCTTGTTCTACAGATTCTATCACGGAAGATGTTCGGGTGAGCTCTCCCAGGTAATAACAGCAAAGGCCGTCCGAACGAGGAACACTAGAGAGGCACTGCGAGCTCACCCTTACCAGGTCGAGGTCCCTACTCCACGAACCAGTCTTCTCCAGCATTCCTTCTTTTGGAGAACTTCGATATAGGCTTTTAGCCTTTGCGGGAGGCTGGCCATAAAAAAATGCTTGATAAAAATATATAATTACTGTAGTGCAGCGAAAAGAACGTGATGCCTTTTTAATTATTCTTTTGGTGTATCGCATCCCTATACAGTTTGACTTGAGATGTTTTCATACTAACAGGTATTCAGCCAGATTTAGAAAGACCTTCTTTCACCGTATTTGTATCCTGAGTAAAGAAAAACGAGAAGATATTTTCCGCTTCTTTCAACGGTATGCTGCCATGGTGGCATATTCTCGGTATATTTTTCGTCCAATTACAGAGGACGTATACAATAAATCCCAGAATAAACGTCAACTTCGTTTCACTGAATACAATTTGAAATTAAGGAATATTTGAGAAATGCGGAAAATTGAGAGAGGATAAACATATTTTCCATCTGCATTCGCTCATAGACAATGTTCTACAATCACGATGAAGAGTTATGCCGAGGCGACGGTTATAGAACTACAGTTCATTCGAGGATAAGGATGTCTTTTAGTAAAGCTCGCCCTTCCTATGAACTGGATTTATAAATGTATTTACTCATACAGGGTGTATTTGAAAACTTCCCACTTTCTCAAAAACCACTGATTAAAAGAAATAACGCCGAAATATTTGTCAAGGGGGACACCTTTTTAACCAAGAACGTCACCCATATCATGTTGTTTGGCCAAGAACGGGAAACATGTTGAACACTTTTTGCAATAAAAGTGATATTTTCGTATGTTTTTGTTTCCTTTATAAGCAAACTAAGATACGTAAACATTTTCCTAATTTTCTTGAAAACGAATCGTTGAAAAGACCAAACGTCAAAATAAAGGACTTCGACATACCTTTAAAACATGATGTTGCTGGATACTTCTTGTCATTTAACTTTTTTTTTTGTTAAAAGGTTGTCCTTGACAGATATTCTGTCATACCTTGACATTTCCCTTTTAATCAGTGGTTTTCGATAAATCCGTGATGAGAAGTTTTCAAATGAACAACCTGTATATACAGCTTAACAAAATTGTAAAATTGTCTGCATAAGTTGAAGAATTATTTTTATTGGACTTGAGCAACTTGATTTTAAGCTTCTAGTTGCAGCATATCTTTGAGCGCATGCCATACAAAACTGAGTGTTACAGAGTTATCAGAGACCGTATAGATTTTACGACAACCCTCAATGCTAGCTTACTAGATGGAAAGGGAGTTGAATTAATCAACAAGCTACCGGCAGGTATTTCGTGAGGAGCGTTTATTCAAACGCAGACATAATCTACATTTTGTCGAGAAAAAAATTCGAGAAAAAAGGATACCACTGAACATATTAAAGAAGAATTATTCCAAAAAGCCTCTTTTTCTGGAAGATATTTAGCAAATTTTTTGGCTATGTCTACCTCGGCGTGAACATAATGGATAAGTTTGGTTTTGTCTGAACACATGAACGAAACGCTTCGATTTGCTTGGACATAATGAAGTTAAATAATGTTTATATCTACACATACTTGTTTCAGATCCTCAAACGAAATGCATAAAGTTAAAGTCTATTACATATATTAGATATGCTATTGCGGGTCATTCAAGGCAGCCAGAAGACTCATCATCGAGAGGTTCAACTTCTACAATATGTTCATGCTATGCTTCCTCTCCACCTTCTTCCAAAATAGGTTTGAAAAATTAATTCTAAAGAATGCATACTTTATCACGGTACATCTGTGCAATTGAACTGTTTTTCCAAGAGGGCGTCAACATCTTTCTTTTTTATTTTTGTTTTGTCACGTTTTCTAAGCGAAAAAATCAACACCTCCTATATTTTATTACAGTATCTCTAGTAGACGCAAATTTTCTCAGAAAATATTCTCTTTAGGTCATTAATTAACAGAACTAGTTAACTGCTACGCAATCTAGTCGACGCAGCAGAACCCAATCATAAGCCCATTAGAATTGTATGTGGATATGAAATCAACCTGTGAACCCAAGGTGCACTTGTAATGGGATTTGTCTTATTTTCTTTGAAAAAAAAATTATTTGAACATGACTTGTTTTGGTTGAACTCGGCATTTTATATGGCAAACAATATTGAATATGTAATGTATTGCGAGAATTCGTTATGGTACAAAAAAAATATTAGTGTCCTTCCTATACTCTGTCCCGTTTCATCCGAGCTTGATTTCCAAAAACTGTACAGCTGGTCCATCTTCGTCGTAGCAGTAACACGGAGTCAGAATTTCAAGACAATATTCGGATAGGTCTGTGAAGTATCATACCACTAAATTCATGTTAATGGTAATAGAGAGTCCTTTATATATACAAAAAATTATGAAATTCTCCATTTTCCACCTTTCCTGTCACTTTAATTTCACCAAATTGAGATGAGGACATAATCTGCAAGCTTTGAATCAAATAAAAGGTAGATATGGAGGGGATCTGATGATCGATGGTCTTTCCTAATTGCTACACCGCCAATACACCACTTTCCAAAAATGTAGCAACATTATCTACTATGATTTCACATCCTGTTGTACACCAACTTGCTCTTCCATCGCGCTTTACTGACCCATCAATAAAAATGGTCAAAGATACATTTTACTGACGTTTTGGGCACTTTAATACGGTTGGATAGAGCAGACGATAATTTTTCAGGGTTGCTTATGGTGTGTAGCACAATCAAGTCATATTATTATTATTTACTCATAAGACAGTCAGCGTCGAGATCCTAGGATGCTAGTGCTGTGTTACTGGATATTTTTACTTCCCACACCGATAGGTGAGGGGAGTATTGTGATCGCGAAAATTTTCGATTAGAGATAATACGCTTTTTGGACGACTTATGATGTCTACATAACGAAAATCCACGTCACTCATTTCCGTCGGTCTGTCTGTCGGTCTGTCGCTCTGTCTGTCTGTTGGCGTCTTTCTAGCCCCGTAATCTCAATAACCGCTGCACGGATTGTAATGAAATTCAGGCAACGATATACTGTGGGGTCATAGTAGGTAATGTTCCTATAATTTTGAAAATCGGTGCATGGGCGGCGGAGTAATTAGCAAAAAACTAAAAAGTCTGAATATTCTCCAAACTTCGTTTTTAGACGTTTTAGGGCTTCCTGATCATTTTCTACTTTTTTTGCATGAGGGTGAAACTGGGGTGGTTGGGGGGTGGAGGGTTGTAAAACTGAAAAAATTGCTGTATTCATAGTAGGCTGTCAATTAACCTATGAAAAAAAGACCTAGGGCTATAATACACTTTTTAGGTCCATTCGAACATTTCCTCGCCTATTACAGAAATCAAGGGACTTAGAATTTTCTGATGTGTACATGCGAGTATTGCTTCTGATTGTTCTATATTGTGTAAGGTGGAAACTAGTGGATTGATTTTCATGAAATTTTTACACAGTATTACTACCGCAGCGAGGATGGAAAACGCGTATGGTTTTCATAAATCGTGTCAATAGCGGCGCAGCAATAAAAAAAAACTAAAATATAAAAACAGCTCAAACATCGTTTTTAGGCGTTTTAGGGGTTCCTAATCATTTTCTACTTTTTCTTGGGTGGTGGTGAAATTGGGGTGGTTGGGGGGTGGGGGGCTGGAAAACTCAAAAATTTGTTGTATTAATAATAGGCTATCCACTGACCTGTAAAACAAAGTCCTAGAGTCATGATACAGGTTTTAAGGTCCATCCGAACATTACCTTGCCTACTACGAAACCCAAGTGCCTTAGAATTTTCTGATATATGTATACATACATATGAATATTGCATTAGATCGTTCTGTACTGATTAATGTGGAAGCTATGAAATTGATTTTATTGAAACTTTTCCACAGTATTGCTACCGTGCCAAGGATGGAAAACGCGTATGGTTTTTAGAAATCATGTTAGTGGCGGCGCAGCAACAATAAAAAAAACAAAATATAAAAACAGCTCAAACTTCGTTTTTAAGTGTTTTGGGAGCTCCTGACAATTTTCTGTTTTTTTTTGGGTGGGGGTGAATTTGGGGTGTGGGAGGGTGGAGAATTCCAAAACTGAAAAAGTTTTTGTATGCATGATAGGCTCTCCATTGACCTACGAAAGAAGGACCTAGCGACATAATACACTTTTTCCATCGAAACATTGCGTTGTCTATTACAGAAATCAAGGGAGGGAGGGAGGAGAGATTTTTTTTTGACGTATGTTACATACGAGTATTGCTTTACATTGTTTTGTATTGTGTAACCTGAAAATGATTTTAATAATATTTCGACACAATATTATTGCCGTGCCGTGTAACCTGAAAATGATTTTAATAAAATTTCGACACAGTATTATTGCCTGGCGAGGATGATAAATGCATATATGGTTTTTAGAAATCGTGTCAGTGGCGGAGAGGCAGTAATAAAAAACTAAAAATATAAAAATAGCTCAAACTTCGTTTTTAGACGTTTGGAGTATCATGATCGTTTCGTTTCATTCAGCTGAAGCTCGCAGAATAAAAACTGTGTCGTTCTAGTTCCTACGGAGAGAGATGCAAGAAAGTATTTACTAGAGTTTTTGTGTTGGACGTTTTTTGAGGACAGGCGGACGATTATTTGATTGCAAGGGTATCTCAAACTATAGCTTCTTGCAATTGGAAAATAATAAAATTATATCACAGTTATGTGTGGGAAGTACTGAGTCAATCAACTTGACTCCAATTTTTTGGATTTATCAATAATACAAATGCAATAATATTTGGGAATTACCGACCTAGCAAGTTAGTCCTCAAAAAATAACAACCGTTTTTTTGACAGTACTTTGCATGCAGGCATCATGAGGCGATGACCGATCTCGTTTTCGAAGGATCTGGAGACTATTGCCATTCGGGGGCTTAAGAATATGGTAAAAATTAATGCTTCCGAGACTCAGTATTGTACGCTAGCACATGAGGAGTGCCCAAGCTAGCATCCAGTTTAGCATTACATCAGCATTACAGAAAATCTGACCTAGTGCGAACACGTTGCGTCAATTGTAACAGCTGCTGGTAAACAGCTTGGGTATACCTATTTAGAACCAGAAAGTCCTTCTCACCATGTAACTTTCTCACCCCATATAAAGCCCAGTTAAGACCTGGCCTGGAGTATTATGCTCTCATGTCTGGGAAGCTGCTGTCCCTACTACCCTGTGGTAGTTGGTGGTCTATGGTTCCGTCGCTCACTGATCCTATCAGATGCACTCGCGAGAATGCTGCATCTTATCCAGAGATGGTCGTTCTTCCTACATCAAGAACCGAGCCGTACGACCGCACATCTATTATCAAGGTTTCCAAGGCTTGGAATGGACTACTAGATGTATTTATTGGGCCTGTGGGTGTTCGCTTACTCAAATCTCGTGTTAAAAAACTTCCCCTAACATAATCTTTCCACAACAAAACGTTGAATATCATCTCATTTCTATACTCATCTGTTCGGTGCTCATTCATAGAAGTTGAACTCTGTTAATCTGTTTTTTTTTTGATTCATGAAGTTGAATGTGTCCTTTAACATAAGTTACCGTAAGCTAAAGGTTAAGTGGAAGACCAGCTTAAAGCTGAACTTCGCCTTTTCAACAGAAACAAAATAATTTTATTACTGTAATTAAAAATGAATAAAGTCTATTATTATTATGTTTAAAACAAAAAAGTGCAGCCCGGGCTCCGACACACCGGGCTGCTGTTCCATTACCCAATGACTACTCCTCACACCGTGAGGTGAGCAATCACTGGGTCCGCGAATCGTGCGCCCTAAGTAGACGAAGGGACCCAAGGATAACTGCCTTCTGCATTCTGGCGGCTAAGATGTGCGCCGCCGCACGGCACACCGGTATTTTGCGCAGTGCAGAGAGCAGCGTATTCCTCATTCCACCTAGGGATCCAATGACCATAACCAGCAGACTTACAGTGTAGTCTGGCCAGAGCCTGCGAAGTTGTCCGAGCAACTCCTGATATTTGGTCCGTTTTTCCTCCTCCTTAGAGACGATGTTCACCTCGGCAGGCGCCGAAAACTCAATAACGAACATCGTCTTCTGTTGGTGGTCGAGAAGGACTATGTCGGGCTTGTTTGCCTGTACAAGCTCGAGCGTGGGGAACGAGTAGTTCCAGTAAATCCGGCATCTCTCGTTCTCCACAACGGACTCTATATCCCCTGGAGCGTATGGCAGCACCGGTGTCTCATCGATACCGTATGAGTGCCTCAAATGATAGTAGAGCACTCGCAGAGCCGCGTTGTGCCGATGGACGTAAGCCGTCCCAGCGTACGTCTTACATGCCGACAAGAGATGCATAAGCGTCTCTGGCGCCTGTCGGCAAGCTCTACAAAGGGTGTCGGGTACATCTACACCCATAACCCTTTTACGGTACACCAAGGTGTTGAAGACACCGTCTTGGCAAGCCATTATAAAGCCCTCAGTCTCCGACTTCAACCCACTAGACCTTAGGAAAGAGAAGGTCAACTGCTCAGACAAGCCATGCTCTTCCAGATGTTTGTAGAAGATTCCATGCATTGGCTTATCTTTATGAAGTCTTAAAAGGAAGTCGACTTCGGCAGTTTTAAGGTGGGATTTTAATTCTGCGGGAGCAAGTTCCGTAATGGACTGCTGACACCTCCGCTTGATGTCGAGTGTGAGGCTGAGCTCCTCGGCTGCTCGTTTCGCTGAGCTAAAAAGAAAGGCTCCTTTTCCCGCATTCTCGTGCTCTCGCACAAAGCGGATCAGGGGATCGGTGCTGTTCGTTACATAGCAGGCAGTGGTCAGTACTACTCTGTTGTGCAGACGCTCGAAACTCAATAGTCCACGCCCTCCCAGGTGTCGCGGGAGGTATATTCGCGGGACAGAGAACTTAGGATGCAGGCTTCTCTCCATATTCATCCTTTTGCGGGTCTTCGTGTCGATTTCCTTCAGCTCGTTCACTTTCCAGTGTATAGCACCAAAGGTGTATAATAACAATGGGACCGCAAGCATGTTTGTGGCAGCGACTTTGTTCTTGCCGGACAGTTCTGACGACCAGATCTGCCGGAGTCGGTGCAAATACTTGCGGCGGAGACACTCTTTAACCAATGCTGCCTCTTGGACATGACGCTGCGCCACTCCAAGGTAGGTATAAGTATCTCCGGCATGTAGTTGTCGCAAGATGCTCCCATCAACGAGCTGTTCCTCATCTCCACTATCTCCGCTTCGTCCTTTCTTGAGATGAACCAATGCACATTTGTCTGTCCCGAACTCCATTCCGATAGCATGACTGTACTCCTGCACCACCCTCAGCGATTGTTGTAGTTCGCGTTGGCCGGAGGCATAAAGTTTTAGGTCTTCCATATAAAACAGATGGGTGACCTTGTGCCTCCGGTTATTGGGCGTGCCACAGCTGTATCCTTTAGTATTTCTCAGCGCTATGGACAGAGGCAAAAGTGAGATGCAAAAGAGCAAGGGACTCAAGGAGTCTCCTTGGAAGACACCTCTTTTCAATGACACCAACTCTGTCTGAACCCGAGTTTCACCTGATGTTATAGTGAATCGGGTCTTCCAGAGTGGCATCAGTTGTTTGATGCATCCCACTATCTGATTATCCACCGAAAGACATTCCAACAGCCGCACAATGAGCTCATGAGACGTGCTGTCGAATGCCTTGCGATAGTCAATCCAGGCCATAGAAAGGTTTCGCTTGTACTGCACGGAGTCCTGCGTGACACATCGGTCAATCAACAAGTTCTCCTTGCAGCCAGCTACTCCTTTCTTTGACCCTCTCTGTTCATACACGTCGAGAAATACAGGATTCACAGCTTGAAGGAGACGCATGTACAAGATTCTGGTGAAGAGCTTGTAACATGCGTTCAGACATGTTATTGGCCTGTAGTTTTTGGGATCAGACAAATCTCCGGTCTTCGGGAGAAGCACGGTTCGACCCTCGACAAACCAAGCCGGAATTGGCTGCTCCTGATTTAGCCACGAGTTAAAAACTCTAGCTAAATGCCGGTGGCAACTGGGGAATTTTTTCCACCAGTAGGTGTTTATGCCATCCGGGCCAGGAGCTGCGAAATTCTTTGCGCCTCGTAAGGCGTCAAGAATTTCTTCCGTGTTTATCGGATGACGCAGTACATTCAAGTTAGGAGTCCTCCTACAAACGGACTCAAACTGCGCCAAGGCCGGAGTGTCTGCTGAGAGAGGTTTGGGTTGTTCGTAAATGTCCCTCCAAAAGGCCTCCACGCGATCAGCAGTTGGCGGCTGCTCTATGGCTGGAGGCGGCTGTTGGAAAAGGCGAGAAGGTCTTTCGTAGAACATTCTGTTCTGCTCCAGACCTCTCGCCCGCGCCACCAACGATCGCTTAGCAGCGATTAGCATCCGTATCCTGTCAAGACAGTGTTGCTTGACAACAACCAGTACCGCTTGACTGAGTGTATGATGGTCGCGCCTCAACCCGTAGGCTATCTGGCGCACTCGGCGCGTAAAAGGCTTTCCAGCCGCTCTATATTCCATCACACACTGGATACGGGATGCTTCCTGGCGAGCCAACTGGATTTTCGCTTCCATTTGGCGCACCCGTCTCTGTGCTCTCTCAACAGGAGAGTCTCTCACTCTCCCCTGTCTAGCTAGCCTCAGAGCCGCAGCGTAAATTTCGCAATTGATGCTCCAAATGTCAGAGGCCTCCGATAGACGTTCACCCACAACCTCATCCTCTCTCTTCAAATCTGCCAGCTTCAAGGACCTTCCGTTGTTATGCAAGGCTCTTCGGTCTCTGAAATCCCCAGGTGAGACGACTTGGTCGATTTCCCTCTCAGCGGGCCTTACCGGCGAACTTTCACCCTGGTTAACAGGCCTTCCGTCCGCCGAAGGGGCAGGCTGAGCTGGAGCACGAACATATCCCTGCCTCCGGAGGTACGATACATAATCTCGCAAATTCTGAGAGGTAAGCGTGCTATGCTCTGGGTGCATTTCACACCACCTCTCATACATGCGGGACATGTATCCCCTACGGCGCGGGCTACTGCTCTCGTAGCAGCTCAGTAGGTCATCCTTGAGCTCCGTCGTCCACCTAAAACGGTCCATGTCATTGCGGGGGTCGTCAACAGGGCAATTATTATTATTATTATTAACAGCCGCGGAACCCTAGTATGTAGGCTCTGCCTACACGGTCTATTCAGTGAAAAAAACATGTGATTTTCATTCACGGACGATAAGAGCGTGATAGAACAGAGATACAGCCATAGGATAAGCCTCAGAAATTATATTAACCTTCTTGTTGTCCCATCCAAGCGGTAAAGCGTGCACGCATTGTAGGATAAAGCTAAGCATTTCAACAGCTTTTTTTCGGAACATGTGTGTGTTCTACCTTGGTCCAACTAGAATTGCTATCGTTTATGAACCGTGCCAAGCATGATCGTTTTGATATTTGCGGGAACGGCAAGAGTGGATAGTAATTGTGAGAAATATAGTTCAACCGTCACTTTTACCATATTTCGTGCAACGTGATGCTCGGACTTTTTATTCACCGTATCTATCCCGGGACTTTCATGCGGCGATTGTAAATTGCAGCGATGGTCAAGTATTCTTAATCCGGGATATGAAAATTGCAGCGGCTGGTTATTTTTCCATTTCAGGTAAACATGTGGATTGCAGCGGACGACCCTCTGTTAGGGATAGGAGTTTTTATAGCAGCCATCCATCATTGTTTATTTTTGAGAGTCTTTGATAAATACTGAAACAGACACATACATTAAAATGAATAGTGTCAGAATAAAGCACACTCCAAATGCAACAACTAAAAAGAAGCAAGATTTTTTGAATCTTAGAATAGGTTTATTACTCAATGAAAATAGGATAAGTGGATTAGAAGATATAAAAAGTGTATGTCATTTTTATGGTGAGAACCTTAGTTAGTAATTATGGTTTTTTATGTATATATTGATCTAAGACGATTTACGAACATGTTTGTACATAATGTTATGTATTATTAACAATTAACAATTTAGAAAAGTATAATTTTCTTTCAATGTCAATAGTTTTTGTTTTATTATTAACTGCTCTAACAAAAGAAGGATTTATTAGTTTCAGTCTAAAAAAACCGCGCATTCCGAAAATTGCAAAGAAGTATCAAAATTGTCACAATAATTGTTGATATTGTCGAAATTGCCTAAAATAATGGAAATATGTATCAAGAAATTAACTTTTCTAGTTAAGTTCTAGTTAGTTAAGTAGAGAATTGCAAAATCTCTATAACAATAAGTGCGAATAAAATTTCGGGTTTGTAATTTAAAAAAGTCATTGGGATGTCATATAGTTTTAACGATCACTAACAGAAGTAGGTAAGTAAATGCCACAAAATTGTTGCTTTAGATAAAAATTAATTTGACCTGTCACATATTATTTTTATATAATATTTTGCTATACAAATCCAAATTAATTTTTAGAATGCCTCCAAACAGGTAGACTATGCCGATAAGGGACCCTCGCTGCAATTTTCAACATCTTTTATGGTCACCTTTGAGATTTATAGGATTATACCCTAACCGCGGCTGCAATTTGTATCTGCCCCTTTCATGCTAGCACGATGTTAGAATGTATTTACCTGAACGGTGCTAGGCGCGATTCGAAACAGTGCGGCCAAAACTGTTGATATTCGGACCACAACCGAATCACTGACACCTCACTAACACTCCCTGACCGGTTTGATACCCCATCTGCCCCGAAAAAGCACTTAGCATGAACGATCGTCTGGTGCGGCGAGGCGGGGCTTTCGGAAACCGGCGATCGTGACGTGGCATCGTCGACGGGGATTTACCGACGGGAGAGCACAGGCATACGGCGCGGCGCGGTGCGGCGTCTCATACCAACCGTTCCCGCTACCCACCGTTTCCTCCCCTTGAGCCGTATGACACGATACTGAATTTGCTATAAAATTTCAAATACATCAAATTGGATCGCAAATTTGTTATGAAATTTCTTAACAAAAATGGTATAAAAAAAGTGCAGAGAATTTGAAGCTGTATGATACCAGCCGCATTCGTTTTGCAACTGAAGTGCGATATTTCAAACCTGTTTCAAACTAAAGGTCCTTTCCTTTTACATGATTCATCTGATAATTCTCACTTGTGACGTCATGACTAATTTCAATGTATGTTCCTTTTGTCTTCTGAATCCGAGTCTAAAGTGAGATATTTTATCCCCACTTAAGCCCATCTGCATTAATAGCTCGGAAGGTAGATCAGATGTCTCAGATCATTTAAAGGGGTGATACACGTACGAGCAAGTACGCGTACTTATGGCTCGACGACCTTTTTCGCCTGTGTGTCCCCGTAAGTACGCGTACTTTAAAACCGTCGCGCAAACCGCTGGCGATTCAACTGGTTTGAAATTTTGCTCGTAGGTTGTCTCAGCTCGTACTACGAGCCGCGAGGCACCACTCTGTTTCGCCAGGTCATCGGTGCACAACGCTTGTTGTGTTTGGCGTTTGTTAAAAGTTTTGTTTATTTAGGAAAATCATCAAAATGGGTGATTTCAGCTTCACGTGTGTCACCGACGTCGAGCCGAGTAAGTTCACGAACTTAAGAACCGCGTACTTAAAGCTCGTACGTGTATCACCCCTTAGATGACAAATAAATGAGGTTAGAATTTTGTGTAAACTTCTTGTTTTTGAATTTCAGCGAGTTTTGTGGTGTATGGATAGTCGATAGTGTATGGTGAGCGGCGAAAAACGTAAATAAATAGGTTATGGAAAGGATCGACAGATCATAGAACCATGACATATTACAAAATTTCGGGGAATGACATTTAACTGCACAAACACGTTCGTTTTACTCATCTGAGCGATGAGATTTCCAACTGAGCTGAGTCATATCATTTCTTAAATGATCTGAGTTAGTGCAGATGTAAAAGGAAAGCACCATAAAATGAGATTGTCAAATCAGTAAATGTCAGTTCTATCAAAGGGGTGATAAACGTACGAGCAAGTACGCATACTTATGGCTCGACGACCTTTTTCGCCTGTGTCACCGTAAGTACGCGTACTTTAAAACCGTCGCGCAAACCGCCGGCGATCCAACTGGTTTGAAATCTTGCTCGTAGCTTGTCTCGGCTCGTACTGCGAGCCGCGAGCCACCACTTTGTTTCGGCAGGCCATCGATGCGCAACGCTTGTTGTGTTTGTCGTCTGTTAAAAGTTTTGTTTATTTAGGAAAATTATCAAAATGAGTGATTTCAGCTTCACGTGTATCACCGACGTCGGGCCGAGTAAGTTGGCGAACTTAAAAACCGCGTACTTAAAGTTCGTACGTGTGTCACCCACATTAGGTCTTCAAAAAGAACAGCTGAGCACAGTAGTTATGTAACGAATATTCGCATACGCGGACACTCGAATATTTTTGCATATTCGCATTCGCGAGATTACTCCGGATTTTTTTTTAAATGTAATAGTTGGTTAATAAAACGAATTCGAATCCATTTCTTAAGATTTTTTATATGAAAAAGTAACAAACTCGTAATCACATCAGTCTTCTGTTTATCACTTGGTGTCATTTATTTTACTTCCCACACCGATAGGTGATGGGAGAATAATTGTGATCGCGAAAATTTTCGATTTTCAAATAACACGCTTTTTGAGCGTTTTATGATACTTACATAATTCTGTACATGATATGTGGGATTGAGCAATACACTATTACGAAACAGACTTCCAAGCCTAATGGGATAGCTGTATTAGTTCAATCCCCACTTGATCTACATATTTATATAATATTGATTTACACACATATTATTACATGCCATTATTTTGTATAGAATATTATTCTAAATTTTGAATGTATTGTAATGAACAATGTACAATAAATAAAAAATTAAAATCCACGTCACTCATTTCCGTCGGTCTGTTTGTCGGACTGTCTGTCTGTCGGTCTGTCTCGCGGTGATTTGGTTGCAATGGAATCTTAGATTATAGCTTCATGCCATGGAAAAATATCACCGTAATGTGTGAGAAATACTAAGTCAATCAACTTGACTTCATTTTTTTTAACTTTGGGTAGCGAGGCTTAACAATTGAATTTTCACGAAATTCTACAAAGTATATACTAAGTGCAATGTAAACAAACAAAAAATTCTTTTCAATGTTATAATATCTTCTATCTGTCCAATTTTAGTTTTTTTATATTTCTTATGAGGGGCTGCCATATTGGTCTAATTTCCACACTAGGCTTGCTGTACACGTTTTTGTTGCTGGCATATAAGCTGCTTCCTTGAATTTCTAGCGATACCATTGAGGTTCTTTGTCAATAACCTCTGCTCTCTGTACTCCTTAATTCTCGCTTCCGGGTCTTTTCATTTCACCAATGTATACTTTGCCACATTCACATGGTACTTCGTAGATGCAGTTTTTGTTTCTTGATGTTCATTCCTGGGTTTTGTTTTCGTTAGTAGACTTCGAAGGGTGGTGCTTCTTGAGAATCGTGTTTGAATTTTATACTGTTGTCCTATTCTTCTGACTGTATCTGATAGTCCTTTCACGTATGGTATACTTAATGAATGCCTGTGTTCTTCAGGACCCTTATTTCTGCTAGTATGATTCTCTTGCATTGTTGCTTCCACTAGCCTCTTGGGATATGCGTTCTTTGATGGATCTCCTTTAATTTGACGTAGTTCTTCTTCTAGTCCTTGTTGTGTGTTACAAATATTCTTGGCTCGATCGACCAAGGTTTGAATGACTCCTTTCTTTATTGATGTTGGATGGTTTGAGGTGTAATTCAGGTACTGGTTTTCTGTATACTTTGGTTTCTATTTCGGTGTTTCTTCTCATTACCAAGACATCAAGAAAAGGAAAGCTGTTATTGTTCTCTTCTTCTTTCATAAACTTTATCGATGGTCTCATGTTGTTGAGATGTGCAAGAAACGTTTCCAGTTGTTCGTCTCCACGGTTCCAGATTATGAATGTGTCATCAACATAGCGAAGCCATAACTTTGGTTTAACATCAGAGGTTTCAATGGCAGTTGATTCGAACCATTCCATGTAAAGGTTGGCCACGATTGGAGATAGCGGTGATCCCATGGGTAATCCATCTTCTTGCATATAAAACTTGTCCTTTTCTTGGAAATGGTTGTCCTCCAGACAGAACTTTAATAGCTCCATGACTCCATTCACTGGAAGACTCGTTCTGTCTTTCATTGTTGGGTCTTCTTGTAGCCTCTTCTGGATTATCCCTAGTGCCTCTCCAACTGGCACATTTGTGTATAGGCTATCTATGTCGAAACTTATCAACCGATCTTCTGCGTCTAGTTTCGTTTGTGCAAGTATCTCCACAAAGTGTTTCGAGTCCTTTACAAATGATGACGAAAAACGACACGTCAGCTAGATGAGAATAAATATCAATGAAAGGAACATGTGCGACAGTTTACCTGAAGAAATCGAAACAATGCAATCCAAAAATTATATAGACAATGGAAGTCCGAAGCAGACCTTTTGAAACATCTATACCTTGTCTACAAATTTCAAACAACAATAATAAATACTCCTACTACAAATATACTGTAAATATAAATATCTTACATAAGAGATAACACTTTAAGCACATAAAGTGGAATTATATCTTTTATTTTAATAAATATAAAACCCAATATTCGTATTCACGGACGTTGGCAGCACATATTCGCATTTGCTTCCGCGTATGTCCAAAATGTGACATTCGTTACATCACTACAGCACAGTTGATGAGGTTATAACCTAAAATTAACAGTTTCGACGTTTTCGTTGACGTCATTTGAACTGAGTGGATAAAAAGAACACGTATTGAACTGAGTAAGGTTAAGTGAGCTGAGATTATCTGAGATTTTGTGTAGAACGAATGCACCTACCATCTCAAGTTTAATATCAAATTTGAGTCCTACGCAAGCGCAGTTGAAACCGAATATGACAGCTGCCAATACTGGGTTGACAGTGCTGACACTATTGACAAATATCAGCAAGAATTCTAAATTGTGTTTTACAGGTTATGTTAGCATTGCGGTGTTAATACATATGGAATGGCCCCTTCCCATTTAAACAATGTACCACATTTACGGACGACATAAGAAAGAGAGGTTGGTGAGAGAGGTAGAGCTAGACAGGGAAAAAGCACAGCCATCTACCTCCTAACCAGCTGTGTGGCGCATCGGCAAATCTTCTGCCGTTTTCTCTGACTAGCGCTTTCTCATTCTAGCCGTAAACGAGTGCACGCATGCCCTTTCCATATGTATTGACACTCCAGGTTCTTTCCAACAGCATATTTTGTACCGTCCATTGAACCGTCACGAAACTGTTCGGATCGTTTGTGGTGCGCATGCGTTGATTTTGGATGGTTTCGTGACCGTACAAACAGGAAAATCTGTTGGACCGGTTCTTTCTCTTATTTCACTGGACTCGTCAGTTCTGACAGCTATCAAACAAAACTAACCTCGATTTCATTTCAAGCCACCGTCAAAAGCCAAGACGCAAAGAGCTTTATTAAAATTGATCGGGGCCTGAGTTTTCTGACGATGACTTGGTGTTAGGCTATCAACCACAACCGAAAAATGAGGACTATTTGGGTAATTTTAGCCATGAATAATGGTTGCCACTCACAACCAGGTATTCCTGTAACTCTATAAACAAAGAACCTGTGTTATGTTTTCCATAAAAATGACCGAATTTATCATAACATCCCATGTATAACATTATTGTTTGATTCCATTTCCATTTTTGGCTTTGGTGAAGTTTCGGCCAACAAATGAGCCAGCCAAACAACAAGCAACAGCAAAAACAAAAGAAGCAAAATCAAATCACACTCAAGACTCAAGGAAGCAAGAAAACAGAAGGCGCATAGAAATGACAAAATAAAATTGTGCGCCAAGCGGGCGATTTACTTCCTACTGCGCATGTCAGTCCTCACAGTCCTTACTCTAGACCAAGTACCGATTTGTCCGTACAGAAACCGTCCCATGAACGGTAACGAAATCTGATGGAACGCTTTATGGACCGTTTCATGAACGGTCACAAAACAGTGTTGGAATGCATTTCACGTTCTGCGCATGTCCGTGACGATACATTGTAAGGTATTCAGGCCTGTTGGAAAGAACCTTTCATTGGTCTACAGGCGCTTTCCTTTCACACATCATCTCAGATATTCTCACCTCAGTTCCGTACGCGTTCCATTCGCTAAATGAGGAAAGTTTGTACTGAGGATATTTGTTCCGTCTTCACCTTTCCAGAGCTTGATGGTTTTATGGTTGTGCTCCGACGAGTTTTTGGATTACTAACCTTACTTTCGTTTTTCTGTATGTTTGTATAGTGTCTATTTATGTATTATCCTATTAAAGGAAACGTCATGTTATGACTAATATTTTACATAAAAATTATAATTTTAATTTTAAATATTATAAAAGAATGTAGCGACCACACCATGCATGTACAGCAATGAAAAATCATGAGTAGGTCCACAATCATACAAAATATAGAGAGCAGAAATGCCAATGTTCCTTGAAGTGTTATTGCAATTTCCATTTGCATAAATTTGAATTAAGAATGCCAAATAAACATAAAATGATGTTAAACTTAATTGTTACATAGCTATGTATATATCCATATTGTTCATATTTTCATACGTTTTCTGCTCATTTACCTTTCTGTTATTCCAGAGATGTATTTTGTCTTAATGTACTGAAAACAGTGAAACATTATATTCAAAATGGACTAATATCATGATTTTTTTTGGTTGCATAATATGATAGAGTACGTCATAAGAAGCATCTCATTTTTTTCTCCGATTTTTTTGGGCACAGGAGAGCCGTGAAAATAAGGAAAATATTGGAATTCTCCTAGGGCAGTGACGCCACTGCCCTAAAGGCGAAAGGCCAATCAAAAGACAGATATGTGTGCTGTGTTGCCGCATTCTGATGGCGCGTGAAATGCCGGAGCTGTACGCAGGCTGCCTCATGTATCTTGTCTTTTGTTCCCGTCTGCGAGCCGGAGCTGTTCTTGGCAACAATGCACTGCTGATGATTCGCGCGGTTGGCACTGATTGGCTGAATTTGAATTCCTTTCTTTAAACTTTAGAATGGAATTGCTAAAAAACAAAATGATTTAGAAAGTAACGAAATGCAGCAGTACGTTTATTTTTTTATGCGTGATGCTAGTCCATTGTATTTACTTAGGTTGCGCTTTATTTACAGCTGTGACATTTAGAGATTGTTGTTTTGTAGTGAGAAGTGAAATGTGAGCCAACTCGTACCTTTCATGTAAGGATGAGCTTTTCGTCTCAAGAAGTGAAGTAATATTTGTCTCACATGAGACCTAACCTCTCAAAGGACCTCCACAGCCTGGAACATCTAAGAAGGGTGGATGACCTGTCTATGTTTTACAGATTCTATCACGGAAAATGTTTGAGTGAGATCTCCCAGATAATACCACCAAAATCCGTCCAAACGAGGAACACTAGAGAGGCTCTGCGAGCGCATCCTTACCAGGTCGGGGTACCTACTCCTCGAACCAGTCTCCTCCAGCATGCCTTCATTTAGAGAACTCCGACGCTGTGGAATGAGCTGCCGGGGAATTTGTTTCCTGACGGCTGCATCCTGCAGCATTTCAAATCTAACTTATCCTCTCGCAGCGCTTCTACGATGTAATAGGTTTTCAGCCTTTGCGGGAGGCAGACCATAAAAAAAACACACTGGTGGCTGGACAACTAGGCTTACAAGGAACTGGTGAAAGCCTAGCTAAAGAGATTAAACTACAGGCTCTGCATTCCTCTAGACATCTGTCGCCCGCGCCGCTAGTGATCGTTTGGCAGCAATCAACATCCGTATCCCCTCAAGATAGTTTCTGCTTGGCACCTACTAGTACAGGTCGACTGAGCATGTGCATAATTATGCCTTAACATGAGGCGTAAAGGACTTTCCTCCCTCTCTACATTACATTACATATTGGATATAAGATGTATAACAGGAGAGGTTCTTAGTCCCTGCAGTCACCGTACATTAACATGCTGTCTAGCCTCAGAGATGCAGCGAGAAGTTTGCGATTGAGTCACCAAATGCTAAAGTTCTCCCAGAGGTGCTCGTTGACTGCAGCATCCTGCCTTTAATTCTGACACCTTAAACTATAAAAAAACAGAAATGTACAACCTAGACTGCGACGCACCCGACTACTGTTCTTTTACCTATCGAATACGCATCACACCGTGAGGATGACTTCCTTCTGCATTCTGGCGGTTAAGATCTGCTTTGACGCATGGCACACCTGCATTGCGCACAGTGCAGGGAGCAGCGTATTCCTCATACCGCCTAGAGATCCAATGACTATATCTAGCAGATTAACAGCGTAATCTGCTAGGTATGGTCATTCTTATGCTTCATCTAATTATTATTAATGCTTAAGAGTGATGTGATCCCGAAAACAATACGATCATCACTACAATGCCTCACTCTTACAGCTGGAGTATGATTTGCTCTAATCGTGAGTACTTTAAACGATCTAAAATGTTTTTGAATTAAAATTTCGAAAATGGAAAGGATTAAGATCCTCTCAATAGAGATTTATATTTCCCATCTTACTTTGATTTCACTTTATTTTAAAGCGATTTAATTCACATCAGCACAACCTAGTCAGGCGAGTTATAGTCCAAATATTTATATAAATCAAAATCCTCTAACTATCCAGTATTTTTAGATGCCAAAATAACTAAGCTGACGTTTTTCAACTCTGAAATGTGTGGGCATGTTTTTGTTCAAAAGGGTGGATCAAAATATGTGCCCTCATTTCTGACATAGATATGTGAAAAACAATATATGAGAAATGAATTCCAAAGCTCTGGAAAACCTTTACGCTTTTCAATCATTACCCCAATGGAAACCTTCAACAGTAACTGAATGGAAATTCGTATTTCTGGAAAAAATGAGAAAACATTTCAAATCTATCTTGACTTGTATATAACGTGGCAGAAGCTGATAGCCTCAAGAGGAGGAAGTTTTTGTAGGAAGTTGGTTTCCCATTTGAATAAGGTGAGGGTTTGACATTTTCTGTGAAAATGGAAAAACATTTCCAGAACATTTGTGTCAACCTGCAATTAACAAATCCCTCCTGTTATAACAGAGGCTATGAAGTATGGTTTCAAGCTCCTGAGACATAATTCATCGATGTGCAAAATTAAGACTTAAAATTAAGTTATGAAAGTATATAATAGTATCCTATTTACTGCCTTTTGGTGTACTTGCTTGTTTGTAGATCTTTTAGATTCAGCAACACTATGATTGGTAATAACTACTAGGCTTTATGTTCTTATGGATTCCTTGGGTTAGTAGGATAGTCTTGTGTAGCATATACGGGATATGGCACTAATGCTGGCTCAAGTTTTGTTAGGTGGATTTAACAGTTACATGAGTTACAATCCAAGTAAACTCATAATTTGGAAATTATGGTTTCCAGACATGTGCATTCCGGTCAAACTAGTTAAATTTGTTTGAAAATAATTACGCAAAAGTGCACTGAACTTGGTACAGAATTATAACAGGTGGTGTCATTGACTTCAACATCGAATCTGTTTTATAAACCCTATACCTACGAATAATATATATCTTTGTACACTATAAGTGAGCCACTTTAATTGTTGTTTACTTATAATGCATTTAGTCATGAATTTTACTGAGAGGTTAAAGAGACAGCTCATGTCAATTCTCTATGTGCAGTTATGTCTTATTGCCAGAGATAGCTAAAAAATGGTCAACTTTGAAATAAGTGAGTTCTGAGTTATTTCCTCTAGTAGCGCCTTTTTAGTCCTGCCACAAGAGAAACTTTGAATGCCGTGACAGTCATTAAGATGTTATTATGGTACAGCTATTACGGGATTAATGCCAATTTGATAATTGATGATTTGTTTAAGGTGATGTTTAAATTTCATATTGTTCTTGCCTGTTTTTGAAAAAGCTGCTCTAAACTTCATAGGTAACCGTCATCCTTCCACTATTTGAAAAAATCGCAATGTCAGAATAGATTAATATTTACAATTAAGCATTACTTGCAGTTCTGTCAATTTTGGCTCAGAACTGCAACTATCATGCCAGTTCGAAAAACATATGGCATAACAGCGGCATCCTTTAGGGCAGTCAGCATTTGTTATTTACACAAGTATCTTCTCCAAAGCATTTGATTCTATGCCAGATGAGCAGCTACTAACAAAGTTGGAAACTTATTGTTTAGACGGCCACTGGACGGGATCATTCCACACTTTCTTATCTCATTGATTGCAGTGTGTAACCATTGATGAGGGCCTGCGATTCATGGAGCAGTGTCTATTTGTGCTTTATGAGAATGGCTTGTTCCACTGCATGCTGCCTAATTCCTGTATAATGTATATGTTGCATTCAATAGCCGAATTCGGGCAATGCCCGAAAAGAATACGCAACTAGTTTTGAGCAAGGAATATTTCCCAAACCCGAAATATTAATCTTATACGACTACTGAGCATTACTAAGTATCTAGTTCTGTGGTACGGAGTGACAACCCAAGTGAACATTCATTATGCATTGTGTGTCAAAAACCAGCAAAAACCTATTGTTTAGGAGCGTTTAGGTTAGGTTAGGTTAGGTTTCTTTGCCAACGTTCCTGCAATATAAGTACGAATCGTGAAAACGCAAAAAGAGGTTTGGAAGCACAAGCCAATTTGATGCTCACACAATCAAATAAAAAGTTTAAACCAGCCTCAGTTGGCGATTTGTTATTTGTTGGTATTCATTGAAATATATTTAGCCTCCCCAACTTTATATTTATTTGAGTCCGTCGCTAGTTCTGTGTAATTCAAGATGCGCA
Source organism: Callosobruchus maculatus (assembly GCA_951848785.1). Taxonomy (NCBI): domain Eukaryota; kingdom Metazoa; phylum Arthropoda; class Insecta; order Coleoptera; family Chrysomelidae; genus Callosobruchus; species Callosobruchus maculatus. The sequence continues at coordinate 1,753,043 of CATOUR010000122.1, read as the reverse complement.
AAACTAGTTCTGCGTATTTTTTTCGGGCATCGTCCGAATTCGGGTATTGAGCGTAACATATACACAAACCGAGACACAAACATAATACTTATACTTACATGACGATACATCCATCATCACAAAAGTTAAATGTAGCGAATAACTTAAATGATCTAAATCATAGAATTTAATTTCATCTACTATTATATCCAAGGGTAAGGTTGCCACTCTGCTTTGAATAATTTTAGACAACGATTTCTGAAGTTGAATGAAATCTCTTCTTTGACATCTCGAAATGAAACCGCTAATTATCTTACGGGTATTAAAACATTGTCACTTCTGATTATTTTAATTCTGCCTCAACCACTGTATAGCCTAATGGGACAACTTGAGAATTAGAGCTACTTAAACTACCCTTTACTCAAAAAAAAGCTATCAGAATCATATAATTAAGGCAGAGACGCGTATTTCAGTGTCAAGAAAGAAGGGGGGTGTTAAAACGTGGAAAAAATCGTTAAGTAAACGAATGAAAATGCGGTAACATTTTAGTACACCTACCAACTCACGTTCCAAAAAATCGCATCCAAGGGCGGTTTGCGCGTAGTGATTTATTCGGGGATTTATTTAAAGTGAAAGAGAAAAAGTTGCGACGAAACCGGTCGGAACTTGATGGCAATTTTTTTGTTTATTTTCTAGATAACACAAAAAAATACTATCATCATATCTACTGAGCTGTTTATTGAGCCTCAAGTTCAATTTTTCACGTCATTTTCATCAAGACTTTAAAAAATTGTTAGTATTGTTTAAAACGGATGACGGTTTTTATACATGTTCGTGGGACTATGACATGTATCAGTTTCATCCGTTTTTATCATGTTTAACTCCATTTTTCAACCCTTATAGGGGATGACATTATTGAACGTCTACTTCCTATAGGGGTATAAAAATGGATGACATCTATACATTTCATAGTTGGACCTTTCAAGAACATGTATGAAGAAAACGTCAATTTTCTTATAAACTGCCCAGCAGAAATGGATGACAGTATTTTTTGTGTGACCTACAAAACAAACAAAGAATTTTCCAAGTTCCGACCAATTTTGAGCCGACTTCTTTGTTCTTTTATTTTAAAAATTCGGTACGCGCAAACCGCCTGTAGATTTTGGATGACGATTGTTTTGAACATTAACAGGTAGGTGTACTAATGAATAAGGACCAGAGGCTATCCAGCCCGGAATGTGGCTGGTGCATAGGCCACACGATGGGCCCTTTTGCGCCTCTATCCGCGCTAGTTCCTAAGACCTGCCCTTTTGGCAAAGGCAAGTACATTCTTAGGTCCTATCCGTTTCATCTCTATTGGTTCCAAGGTTCTTGAGCCCAGCATAGTCTGCCTGTGATAACCCAGGGTTTCACAGCGACACAGGATGTGTGCCGAGGATTCTTCCTCTTCACCACACCACGTGCACGTTGGGTCGTTGACCACCCTCATCACAAACAAGTGACGCCTGAAGGTATTGTGACCCGTTAATAAGCCTACTAACAATCTCAAGTTACTCCTATCCAGAGAGAGACAAAATCGTCCTATTCTCTCTGCAGGCCCTGCTAATAGCTCCCGAGCCTGACGGAGATGACCAGAGAGGTTGTTCCATCTCAGAGAGTGTTGATTCTGGATCCACTCTCCAGTTGTTTTCCTAACCAAGTTTGCAGACAGTCCTAAGGCTGGTTCCGGGCCCACAAAACTGTTTCCGGATACCATCCTGGCTAGATGATCCGCCATTTCATTACCCTTTACCCCAGCGTGCTCAGGTACCCACATCAGTGATACCTTGTGTTTAGCTGAGATGTCGTCAAGGGCCCTCCTGCACTCCAGGACCAGTCCCGACGTTATTTTCCAAGCACTCAGTGCTTTGATGGCTGCCTGACTGTCAGAGCAGATAGTAATCCGCTTCCTAGACCCGTCAATTTCCCGAATACGATTTACACAGGCAAGTGTCGCATAGACCTCAGCCTGGAATACTGTGGTGTGCCCCCCAAGAGGGAATGAAAGTCTTGTACGGGGTCCGTAGACTCCCGAGCCCGAGCCCTCTCTAGCGAGTGAACCGTCTGTGTACCAGACCAGGTGTAGGTGTACTAAAATGCTACTGCATTTTCATTCGGTTACTTAACGATCTATTTTTACGTTTTAAGACCCCCTTCTACCTCGGATCCCTCCTATTTTGGGGTTATGGTGCAACGACAAAAAAGTTTCCAAACTGCCTCTAGAACTCGATTACCAAGCATCATCCGGTTTCTTCTTCGACACAAAGCTACACTTGGCTCTGAATAACAGTTAGCTTAGATAGCATTTCAATACAATGCTTATCCCTATACTGTGTTCATTCATGCCATAGTGCTCGATATTCATAAAACCAAAAAGAGTTATCATGCGACCCTCTTCTTTGCGAAATCAAGAGAAAACTGTTTAATGCTTAATACCTGCCTGACGTTTTCTAATCCAGGAATAATATATTTGATTTAACTTCTTTAGGTACTGATTTCATAGCCAGTCAGTACTTTAAACCCTGGTTTCACCGGTCCCTGATAAGTTTTGGATAGCCTATATGCATTTTATTCTTTAATTTGACCTTATGTATATCCAGGACCTTTGGCTGGTCTGTCTTGTGTCTTGTACAAGATAAGTCAACGATAAATTAAGGTTCGTTGTCGCATTAATTTGGAGAACTAATTATAAGCAACTTAGGTGCGTTGTTAAAAAATGTTTCAAGTTTATAGGGTGGTATTGCTTGATATTCACAAAATCAAAAATAGTTATCATGCAGCTCTCTTCTTTGCCAATTCAGAAAAAACCATAGTATTATTCTGTGATTTGACCTTGAAATGTATGTATATGTAGGATTTTTGACTCGTGAGTCAACGATAGATTTGAGCTCGTTATCGCATTAATTTAGAGAGCTAATAGGCAACTATATAGGTATATATTCAATATTCGAAATTGTCAGTCAGAGGGAAATGCAGCATTTATTATATTACGAGTGACCGAATGCATGGAAGACTCCATAAACCAAATGTCTGGGTACCATGATCGCCAGGCAGATGAGGGTAACATCGACGTACAAGAGATGTAAATCTGGAGAACTGAAGACCGCTGCGCTGCCAGATCCGTCACCAAGTATACAAAATTTATGTTTCATTATTATCGGCCAATACCTTTATACAAGTTGTTACTTTCAAGGGTGGCCTTTATTTGTACTGGTACTTGTATAAATAAATAATAATAATAATAATAATAATAAGTCTGGTACAAGCAGTTCAGTGCAACGTATGAAATGCTAACAGAACAAATCAATAAAGCCATACTACAACCTAATAGGCTTCCCAAATTTCTCACACAAGGAATAACTTATATAAAACCAAAAAACGCAGACACCAGAAACCCTGCCAATTACCGCCCGATCACTTGTCTCCCAACCTTGTACAAGATCATCACCGCAACAATAGGCAAAAGGATTGAACAACACCTCACCCAAAACAACATCCTGACTGAAGAGCAAAAAGGATGTAGAAAACAAAGCCAAGGCTGCAAAGAACAACTAATAATCGATAGTGTCATCATGGAGCAAACCAGAAAAGAACACAGAAATCTTCATACTTGCTTCATCGATTATAAAAAAGCTTTTGACTCTGTACCCCTTAGCTGGCTAAAGAAAACTCTTCAAATATACAAAATTAACCCAGTCCTTTGCCAGTTCCTTACAAGAAGCATGGAGACATGGCGAACCAACATCATTAAAACTCAGGACGGCCATATCCAAACAGAGTAGCTACTCATACGACGCGGTATCTTCCAGGGTGATTCGCTTAGTTCACTGTGGTTCTGCCTTTGCTTAAATCCACTCTCTAACGCACTTAACAACTCAAATTATGGTTTCAACATCAGACACCAGAAAGTCAATCAGCACAGAATAAATCATCTTCTCTACATGGATGATATAAAACTATATGCAGCCACTGAAGTGCAACTAAAAGAATTACTCAGAATAACAGAAGTTTGTACGTCAGACGTCCGGATGGAATTCGGTATGAGCAAATGCAAGGTGCTCCACATCAATAAAGGCCAATGGAAGAACCAATCCGAACAGGAAATATTAACTGGCCAAACGCTGGATAACATGGATAAGGACGAAACGTACAAGTATCTGGGCTTCAATCAGAACATTAAGATCGACCACACACAAGTCAAAGCTCAACCAACACAAGAGTTCAGAGACCGCCTCGTTAAGCTTCTAAAATCAAAATTGAATTCCAAAAATCTTACAAAAGCAATTAACACATTTGCGATACCGGTCCTCACATACTCCTTCGGCATCATCAAGTGGTCACACACTGATATAGAAAACATCCATATCCTCATACGGACAGAACTTACGAAACACCGAATGTCACATCCAAACGCATGCAAAGAACGGCTCACCATAGACAGGAAACAGGGAGGCAGAGGGATCATAGATATACATTCACTCCGCGCAAGACAGATAAAAACACTCAGGCATTTCTTCCAAAGCAAACAAACAAATTTACATCGAGCAATAACAAAAGCAGACAAAAGCTATACACCACTCAACCTATCATCTCCAGACCACGCCGCAGACACACACAATCCCATACAATCACAACAGGAAAAAATAAACACCTGGTCGCAGAAACCACTCCATGGCAAACATAGATACCGTATTACGCAAGATCAGATAAATGAAAAACAGTCATATACCTGGCTGCAGGATGGCCAACTCTTTCCAGAAACTGAGGGATTTATGCTTGCTATCCAGGACCAAGTTATTGCGACGAGAAACTACAAGAAATACGTAATTAAAGATCCATCCATAACCAACGATAATTGCAGAAAATGGCACCAACAGAAGGAAACAATAGACCACATAACCAGCGCATGCAAAACTCTCGCTGGAACTGAGTACACGGCTAGACATAACTCGGCAGCCAAAATCATACATCAAGCATTAGCCACAAAAAACAAACTAATCGACAACTCAGATCCATATTACAAGTATACACCAACATCAGTACTCGATAATGATCACTACAAACTATACTGGGACGTTGAAATACACACAGACAAAACCATCAATGCAAACAGACCAGATATAGTATTTCAGACAAAGGCAGACAAAGTTACCTACTTAATAGATATTGCTATTCCCAATGATGTGAATGTTCAAAACACCTACGCTGGGAAAATATCTAAATACACTGACCTTGCCATAGACGTGAAGCGACTCTGAAACAAGATAAAGTTATTATTGTCCCCCTCATTATGTCGGTCTCAGGCCTCACACCGAACACATTTACACAACATCTACAACAGTTGGGCCTGGACGAAGGGTTACATAAAATATTCCAAAAGTCTGTAATCCTTAAGACCTGTAATATAGTACGATCTTTCCTAAATTCCGATCAGTAATAGTTCAGGTGTTGACTTGGCCTAGCCCGTCAACATTTGTCGTCACCGCAGTCATGCGAGAGAAGTTTGAAAAAACATAATAATAATAATAATAATATATAGGTATTTAAAATATTTTTCGAAAAATGTTTTTTTTATCGAGTATAACATGCTCTTTTCAGATAGGCACCCTAATTTTTGTTCTATTTTCAGGTTTTAGATGAAGCGACATAGCTTTTTGATAATGTTGTTATATATCTAAACCAATTAGTTTATAGTTTATATCCAAAACAAAAACTTTTTGAGTAGTTATCATAAAAAATCCATCAGCAATATTATGTCTATCTATATATGGCACGAGCGCCCTCGTACATAATTTGTACGTTACAAAATATATCGAACTTTTTCGAATAGAGTGTAGCATATTTCTTAAGTTTCTTTACATATTTATTTTCTTTCATTTTTAGAGAATAGTCGTGCCAATTATGAATTCATATTTTAAGAAACAAAGGCACTACTAGCGTTTTTTGACGATATTGTAATACCATTTTAAATACATTAAATTAAATATTAGGTAAACCAATAAGTTCAGATGTATAACAACATTAAAAAGCAGGTAAATAATTTTATGTAGAATACAAAAATAATTTTTTGAGCCACCCTGTATAGGGACCGATTTGGAGACATAAAGACCACTAGTCCGCCATGAGTCGTTTTGGCTATAGAGCTATTTAAACTTTAAAGTTTAAAACAAAGACATATTGTTTACCTTTTTGACTAAAACGTACCTGTTATTACAGAGAATGAAGGATGTTATAATAGGGGCTCAAAATGACGACCACCCACGTCGTTAATAAATTGGCCCTTCGTATCATTGATTCGCGCAGCCGCTTGAAGGTCTGAGGAACTTGCTGTATGTACAGATAGGCTTCCACCACTCTTCCTAATAATGTCTCTTGAGTCGCTACAAGGGTTTCATACACCAACGACTTCATGTACACCCCAGAGGAAAAATTCAACGGGGTTAGGCCGGGAGTTCGCGCTGGCCACCTGATAGGTACTTCTCTTCCTATCCATCGCCCTGGAAACTGTTCATTTAGGTGATGGTGCAGATGCACCATCATGTTGTCTAGTTCATATTCCCATAGCAATAAAGTGCATTTCCACATATTCTTTAAATGCAAACTCGACCATCCTCATGCAGAGTTCAAAAGCAACAATTTTTCGCAGAAGAAACTTCAATAATAATTCAGCATTCCGCTGTTTATAACTTCATGTCAAGCGACAAAAACATGTTTATTGGTTTTTATTTCCCTTTCGTTAAAAAAGTAAAATTCAAAGCTATTAATAGAATAACAGATTTTGGGAAACGATTTCAGTTAGTATGCCATTCATAAAATAACATTACCCGTTTTAAGCTTGTGATCAAAAATGACTCTAGCCAAAATGGCTCATGTCGAACTAGTGGTCTTTATGTAAAAAAATGTTTTCCGAATCGCCCCTATACATTGCTTAAGTTTGGCACCATCTTTTTGGAACACACTGTATAAAACTGTTTTGAACGAAGGTTTGAAAGAGTTCAAGTAGACTCTGTTCTAAAAAGTATGCTTTCGGATATTTGGTACCTCCTGTATACTATTCAGGTCGATAAAATAAAAAATGAAGTATTCCATAAAATAATAAAGGTCCCCCGAAACGTCTGCGGCTGGGGAGCATAGGGCAGTGGAGGCTGAATTTTTCACGTATTGTTTGCCTTCTTCGCAAACTGATTTATAAATCTTTAAAAACAATCATCTATCAATATATCTGGGGATTGAAAAAATACGTTGTGGGGCTGAAACTGTATAAGAAACATTGGAGTATGCCTTGAAAAAGCGATACTAGAAATTGAAGTATTAGTTTTGCAGAATTAATAGAGTGACTGCAGGTTCAAAAAGTAAAGCTAGTTTTAGATATGCCAAAACAAAAGAATTTATTGGAATGTGGCAAGATACTCAAAGAGTATACTACGTTGACTATGTATTCTTAGCTTTAGGAAACTCATGATTCCATCGACAAAGCTAAAATTATAAATACGATACACCAATGTTTTACAGGGTGTTACATTGGAAACAAACAGCGACAGGTAAAAGCTCACTATAAAACTTGAAATTTTTTCATAAAACGTATATAATGTGCTGTTTTCGAGTAGATAGGTAACTTTTATTAGTTTTTCGCTAGTGCACATCAAATTATTTGAGTTACAGAAGCGAGGCTTGGCACATATCTCAATAAACAATGATTGTATAAGCAATTTGTTTTTTATAAAAGTTGTTTAATATTGTATTTCGCATGACACATCAGTACTTATTTGTTTTGTTTCACAAAACAAATGAGCAATGAAAAACAATTGATTTTTTTGAATAGCATTATACCCTTTCTTTAGGCTCATTTGATAGATTTTCACTGATATAACATGTCAGTACCCAAATATAAGATAATTTACAAAAAAGAAATAGAAACTGTATTAAGTAGGTATCTTAATAACATGAATCTAATATCTATCTAGCCCTACCGTAACCATATGACAATAAGTATTTGTCACGTTCACTGGCTGGCTGACTGGCGGGATCTTAGGTATCTAGATTAATACTATTGACGTAATATATCTTAATACAGTTTCTAGTTTTAAGAAGCATTTTCTTGTATTTGAGTGTGAAAGTGTTATGTTGTTGGAATGAGAAAAAATATTTACTAAATGAGCCTAATGAAAAGGTATATTGATATTTAGAAAATGTAGACGTTGAACGAGGTAGACCTTATTATTTTAGTATTTCAATTTATTTAATTTCTTTAGCCTTCATTTCAGAAAAAAACATGTGATATATCGTTTTAGACGTGAAGACACATTCTTTTTCAACTGGTGCTATCAAATTTATATGTTGTATTACATTTTTCCGATTGGCACCAAAACCTTTTCAACTTGGAAGGACTTTTATTAATTTAAATTGGCCAAATTTAAGAGTAATCGCTTGTCGCATTTTTGAGTAATCGTTGGAGAACGAAATCGCGAACGTAGAGACAAACACGGACGGACATCAAACAACCAAAGTTTTCCGATTTTCTTCAAACTTGGTCACTATAAAAAGGAAAAAGGTTACCATTAGAAACAAAAATTTATTTTTTGCGCCCGCTGTGAAGATAAAAAAGGGGTTGGGGTGAAGGTATACTCAAAAAATAATGTCATAACGTGAAATTCTAATGCTTACTTATGTCGAAAACGCTACCGTGCATGCCGCAAAGTTTTCAAAATGGCTGAATAAAAATTCATAAATAGTAGCAAATTTTCGAACGTTAAAGTGGCAGTAACTATCACAAAAATGATCCAAATAATTTCAATAAAAAGATTTTTCTCTATCTTTTGGTCCACTTTTGGTGCAAATCTATGATTCAATGGTGGGGGGTGGTGGGAGTTACTCGGAAAAATAATAATATAATATAGCATGTTCTTTCCAGAAAATGAGTCAGGAGGTGATTTTATCTTGAAAATGGCACCTTGCACGTTGATTTCGGTAAAATTTGCGAAAACGCTTCTAATAACTTACCCCGCCTTTGTCGGGGAAGTTAAAAATCAAACGTTTTTTCTTAGTCATTTGCTTCCTGAAAGAAAATCAACTGATAACTGCCGTATACGATATTAACCAATTTTTATATATTAAAGTTTTTCATCCACTCATTATTTATTGAAATATACTACATGATATACATAATGGGCACACTGCATGAATAGCACATAAGACAGACGTATGTTATTACTTTCTCAACAAAAATCAAGTATACAATACATTACAAGAACTAGCTGATACGCTGATACATACATATGTATGATATTTAAGGTGTAGGTTAGCCCACAAAGTTGTACGTTTACATTCAGCAATAGTTTCAAATCAGCAAACACCGTATCAGTCTGAGTTTGAAAAAATTGAACATCGGTTACAAAAATTTATTTTGCTGAAATTCCGATAAAAATACCAAATACTCATACGGAGAAAATTTTAACATTGACTACAGCATGTCACTTTGATTGATTGAATTTTTGGTGATCGCTTTAGGAACAAAGACGAAATCCTGGGCGAAGTGAACCCGATTTCCACTTTAGCATCTATTTTACAGATGAACTATGTTTTACCAAAGATACTTAAATTTGATAGCTGCAACAGCTACATTTGGGATTACGAAAATCCCCATGCTATCGATTTAATGATAGACTCAAACAATTTCTTTATAAATATGTGCAGCGATATTGAAGACAACTATATACTGGGGAAATCTTGTGGTTAGCTTAGAAAGAGGTTATTTTATTTGTCTGGTACAAAGAAACAGTTACGATGTTAGCATAAAAATGTTTAAAAAAATATCAAACAGTGAAACAAATAAATACATTATGTGTTATAGTCAATTTTAGAATGATTTTGTTTATATTATTATTCCAGTTTTACAGAAAACATGTTTTAAAATTGAAAGTCATTTGAAGACAAAAAATTTGCTCTCCTTAGTCTTCGCTATGATTACCTCTCGGAAGAAATCAGGAAACGGCTGCGAAACCATAACACACCTAAATACAAAGCTTAGAGACGTTTTAATAATTTTCGTGTTTTACTAGTTATACCGCCATCGATGACCCAATTAAAAGACTTATCTACCGTGATCTGATAATTAGCACAATTTAGTTAAAATCAATGAGGCCACGGCGGTTACTGATCGCATGATAAAGAAAATATCAAAACACCAGTGGATGACCGACCATATTCTTGTGATCATCAAACATTCAAAAATGGATTACCTCGAAATAGATGAAAATGCTACACTCACCTGTATAGTGTGGGAAGCAAACCACTTAGAAAGCTGTAATTTAAGATTCTGGAACTCTCATAAAAACTCAAAAGACTTATATGGTATGAGTACTGTATTAATAAGAAACTGAAAGTGGACAAACATAGAAAAGTCAAACATTAGCGACAGAACGGTAAACCACGATCGGGTGCAGATTGTACTAGAGTATAAGAGTAAGAGAACGGAAGCATAATACTACATACAAGGCATTGCCCTCGCGGCGGTATTAGTGTGTACAAATAATTACACATACGTTACGACGAAAAACTTAATAATTTTACCTCTAGCAAAGCTAGTAGATTTGTCTGTGGATAATAATATATGGGCTGAGTATCTGGAATGAGCAATAGTCACACCTATTTCCTTAAGCGGGCACACAGAGGGGTTACAAAATACCACCTCATGTCGCTGCTAGCGGCTGGCAAATATTGTAAATTGTCAGCAACATTCGCTGATAGTTTACCTTTCATTTGATAGTTTTGGAAACTTTTAATCTCTAGGGCATTGCAGTAGTTAGAAAGAAGGCTGTGAAAAGCTTTTTTTTGATCCTAGATATGTTACCGCCGCTGTTTCTGATTAGAGTTGATTTGTTTCAAGGAATTTTCATAACCTTGTTCCTTTACTCTATTTCGTCTGTATCGTTCTGCTAACTTAGTTGGTTTCTTTCATACGAACACGTTTTTGTTTATATTTGATAGCCTGCTAACGACTGTTTCACACACGGCGGATTTTACCGCGACGGTCAAGTTACCGTCGCCGTCCATAGAATTTTCTAGGCTTTCACACACGGCGGTCGTCGCCGCTGCAAACGACGTTGTCGCTGGATTCGCGACGTGACCGTGGTTGGAGTATGTTTATATGAAAATAGCTGCATTCTCTATCGGACTATACATTATTTTGGAAATGAACAGGCAACAACTTTTAGCTTTATTGTTATATCGCCGTCGAATGAAAAAAAGAATACAAAATCGACTTATATGAATCCATCCAATAAATGAAAGCAGAAATGAGGGACACGTTGTTCGAACAGTTGAGGCAGGATGACACAAAATTCTTCAATTACTTCAGAATGTCGATTACATCCTTTGACGAACTGCATGGGCGAATCACGCGCCACTGCTGCAGTGTGGTAGTTGAAGTAGATGAGAGCTTACACATTAGGCGGAAAAAAAACGATCGGTAAATTTTCCGTTGGCGGTGGCGGTTGCAACCGCCGACTGCCACTGGAGCCGACGTTTTGTTGCCGTCGACGTCCACATAGTGGCCCACGTGGCCAGTTGAACGCTTGCACACACGGCGTTTATTCTACCGTCGGCTTCGTTTATTTCGCTGTGCTTAAGAAGATTTGTGAAAAATAAACAGATCAGTTTTACTTAAATTAAAGAGCAGCGATGAGTCATATAGACAATGATATTTTAATTGCATTGGTGGAAGCAAAACCTGTATTGTGGGATAAAACCCTCGACATATTTAAGGACCGAGATGCCACGAGAAATGCTTGGCGTGAAGTTTGTCTGGGCTTGCATAGCCAATTTGCTATCTTTGATTCGCCCATGCAGTTCGTCAAAGGATGTAATCGACATTCTGAAGTAATTGAAGAATTTTGTGTCATCCTGCCTCAACTGTTCGAACAACGTGTCCCTCATTTCTGCTTTCATTTATTGGATGGATCCATATAAGTCGATTTTGTATTCTTTTTTTCATTCGACGGCGATATAACAATAAAGCTAAAAGTTGTTGCCTGTTCATTTCCAAAATAATGTATAGTCTGATAGAGAATGCAGCTATTTTCATATCAACATACTCCAACCACGGTCACGTCGCGAATCCAGCGACAACGTCGTTTGCAGCGGCGACGACCGCCGTGTGTGAAAGCCTAGAAAATTCTATGGACGGCGACTGTAACTTGACCGTCGCGGTAAAATCCGCCGTGTGTGAAACAGTCGTAAGTATAAGTAGGAAAATGAAAAACAGATTTCATGCAATAATAAATTATCTTCTGATATCAACTTATACAAAAAACGGCGTTTGACATCTAAACGGTGCGTTTTAACTATAACGCTATTAATACTATAATTGACCAGGGAATCTGAATATGTAATAATATATGGGGTATTCCACTTAAAAAGCATAACTTTGATATGCCACGCTTTAATTAGACACCCTATATAGGAGTAATTATTTTTAAAATGTAGTCCAACGCGACCCACATACACTCGCACAGTTTTGTTGTCTGAAAACAGCTATGGTTATATTAAACTTTAATGTGTCTGTGTATTTTGTATTCCAGAAGTGTGTATGCATATGACCACATCATAATCAATTCTGATCGAATATTGTTTAAAATATGAACCATATTGCTAATACAGTAACTATTAACAAGACTGGTTATGAGTTTCCTATTCGGTTTAGTACATTCTAGCAAGTATTGTTATAAGTTTCAGGCGTCGGCTATGTTGTTATAAATAAGAGATCACGTGGGCATTTGAATTAAAGGTACTCTTGGCAAAGCCGGCGGTTTGTTCATGTATTGATGTCCTATCATCATATGTTTTAGTTCTGTGTAAATTGGCAATTTTCTGTGCCCATAAAAGTCATAAATAAGGAAAAGGTACTATAATAATAATAATAGTAGTAATAATAATCTTCATTCCCGAATGCGTGCACACTAGCATTGTGGAAAAGGCCATATACAAAAAAAATTGTATATATCTCTCCTTGTACGTTCTTCTATAAATTCTTGCAATTAAACAATCAGTTGAGCTGCAGCTTCTTATATTTAGGCGAAATAATTTACGAAATTTGTCATCAGAGAGCTTCAATAGATTGCTGGAATCCCTGATGTATCGAAAATGTAGGCGCAAGCTTTGACTGCAATTTAGTTTTAAATATGTAGTTTACAAACACACACAAAAATCCAAAAATGCACTTACCCGGCCAAAACGTTTACGAAAGTTAACATCAAAGTTAATGAAAACACGATTCACTGCCATTCTTCAACGATAAACAGTTGTTTCATAGTTAGCAAGTACTCAACTCCTGTTTGCCCAGATAGTAAGGTTCAAAAATAAGATCTCTTCAGTATGACAGACCACCTTGCCGAAATATTTTTATCAGAATAGTGAAATCGTGAACATTGCTGATAGCAAGTTCTCTTTATAACAGAAAGTAGCAACCTTGCTATATCCAAACAGAATTGACTTGAATGTATGCATGTATACCTACATGTATCAGTGTACAGAATATTTTTTATGCATTATAGAACTTATCAAGTTTGGTTACTAAAACCTATAATTTGATATGATGTTAGTAATACTATATTGGTATATTCAAAATTTATAACTTGACTTATGCAATCTACGTTACGCCACAATATACCTTTATTATTATTACTTTGATGAAATCCTGCCAATAAACTAATGATCAGGATTAAGGAGGTCGTCTTTCTACCGCTAGATTATTTCCACGAAATTAAACTTAACTTGTCTGATCAAAGAGTCTTGAAAAATTGAGTCCAACTTTCTTTTAGGACAGATGGATATGAAAAGTCTTCTTGATTATAGGTCTGTATATATGTTGCAACACTAATAATCAGACCCACGTTGCATCCCGTAATAATAATTGTTAACAAGTTGTTTGAACAAAATTGGCAAGCAGAGGATATTTTGAGGCGATCACATTTTTCTGACAAACCCGTCTCATGTATGTCATTATAGCCTTAATTACAAACAGGTTAATGTGACTGACGCAAAAGTATATGATCAATAATATAAGGACCGCACGAACTGTATGTGGTGGTTAAAATAATGATAAAATGAAAAATAAAAAAACATCCATAGAGTGAGTTGATGCCTGTATTTTAGTCATTTTCTTCCTTTTTTTCTTTTTCCTCGGGAGATTCGTCAGCCTTGTATGTTGTCTCAGCAATAACTTCTTCATCTGCCGTGATTTCCTGATCTTGTGAAGGCTGACTTTGCGACTCTTCATCTTCAGCCATGACACCAGTTATATTACGTTTTAAGTATTTCTTGATGATTTGCAACTGGGCCGGTGTGATATCTGTTTCCCTAACGTCCAACCATATTAGCGATTTGTTCTCCTCCATGCTTTCACATAAGAATTCTCCTCCGTCTGCACCAAGCCAATTATTGCTTATGTCTAGACCCTCCAGGGTGGTGTTGTGCTTGATCATTCGACAAAGCTATGTGACATAAAAAGATTGAAGTACAATTAAAGACCAGTTTTAGAGAAAAAGATAAAGTAAAAGGTAAAACATGCTGATGACATCCAATATGACTAAAATCGTGCTTTAGAGAAAAAGATAAAGTAAAAGGTAAAACATGCTGATGACATCCAATATGACTAAATTCGTGCTTTCTAATTCACAGATACATACAATATATATTTTTACTACTGCCATTCCGAGTTCATAAGAGGCCAGATTTTAGGAGCAGTTCTTTCTGCAAAGTATACATAAATCCAATTTGCTAAGGAAGATCCCATCTGTTAGAAAATAAGCAGCGACAAAAGTGACATTAAATCAGAAGTATAACTTGAAGATAACCCGAAACTTATGTACTCTACAAAACCAAATCTTCTGACAAGTTCTTGCTGAACATTCTGTTGAAACCTAATAATCTTTGAGATCCATTATGCTTTTAGAGCTTAATTGGAATCTCATTGCCTGTGTTTACAACAGTTACAACAAGATTGTGTTACCAATGGATAACTAGAAAGAGGGCCATAATTTCACAGTAAAGTGCACGATTAATTATTTGATGATTTTTTAATATAATTTAGTTTTTTTGTAGCATTTCTTGAAGCCACTTTTCAACACCTGCTGACTTCGACACTACCTCGCGAAGTGTTTCATATACAGGGTGTCCCAGAAGTCAACGTCAAGCCGCAACGGGATGACAGGATTGGTCGTAACTATCATGAAAAAAATCAGAAAAAAAATCTATTCCATGCAGTTTAAAAATTATGGGCATTTAAAGGAAACCTAGAAATTTGGTCAAATTATAACAATTTTTCGGTTATTGTGATTAACTTTTATTATTTCTGTTCATCTAAACTTTGGAACCGTAACCTTAAACAGCATTTCTAGAAGCACAGTCAAAAATAATGACACAATTGCCCCAAGTTTTCTAGAATGAAGACTATTTATTAAACTATGAATTTAAAATTTTCAAAGTTTGCCGACTTTGAAAGGCCCTCCTTCAAAAAAAAATTTACTAAAGTGCTATGGCAAGTGCCATTAAAAGTTAGCGCATTTAACCAGGATCATAAAATGATACAATACTTGTTAGTTTCATACTGAAAAAAACGAGTAAAAAAAGGAAAACCCCAAGTAACCCGATTTTTGATAACCCATTTCACTCAGGTCAGATGTTCTTTATTCGCACAAGTTTCTGGTAGGTTCTTAATTTTACGGCAAAATGATGAGAGGGGTGGATAGTGGACATGTTTGCCATGAGTGAGCAAGACAGATAGTGACGCCACTTATAGCAAGGTCAACAAAAATAAGTAAAATTTATAAAATAATGAAAAATCTTGACCTAGCTTAGTTTAAGTTTATTGGGTTAGAAGTCAGATGGGAAAATAACATTTTTTATTACAATAAAAGCTCAAATTGTATACCATCAGCCTCAATACACGTCCTGCATTTTCTTAAGAAAGATCAATACTTATTAGCCAGGCACATTTAATGCGAGAAGACAGCTCCCCAGTATCACTTTAAAGTAAGCCTGTGAACCGGAATTTTAAACGGCAAAATTGTTGGGCCTTTTGTGCTGCCTGAGAATTTGAGTGGCTCGAATTACCTACATTTTTTACGATAAAATTTACCAACTTTGTTGGAGGACGTACCACTAAGCGGCCTACAGACGTTGATGTAAGCTGCGATTCCTCAATCGACTCAAGGTTTCATGAAACTTACATCAGTTGCATAAGTTCTTACTCAAATCGAAACCTGTTGTGATCCCTGAATCGACTTGATATTTCATGCAGGTTTCACGCAACACAAGAATGGTAGGGTGTGCTTATATCTTTGTATCGGCGCAATACTATACACGTTGAAACCTGCATCACTTCATCAGCGTCACCGGCTCGGCGGCATGGCTCACCGTCCATAATAGTATTCCAGAATCGCTGCACACCGCAAGTGATACTAAATTCGTGATTCAGTACCACACACGCTGCTACTTGCGTTATGAAACGAAGAAGTCGATACCTGAATTGAATCGCAGCATGCATCAACGTCTGTAGACCGCTTAACAGATCGTCGCCACATGAGGTATCAGCAAGATGGCTGCCCAGCGTATCATGCCTATGAATATTCGGGAGGTGGAGGTGGACGTTCAGGCATTATCTCGTGGCCATCCCGTTCCCCTGATTTAAATCTCCTGGAATTTTGTTATCGGGATGTTCTCAAAGAAAAAGTTTATTCAAAGACCATTGAGAGCGTAGCCGAGCTGCGTAAACGAATTTCTCAAGCTGCTGAGGACAACAACTCTCGAGGATATGCCTGGCTAATAAGTAGGTCTTTTTTTTAAGAAGATGTAGGGCGTGTATTGAGGCTGATGGTAAACAATTTGGAATATTTATTGCCTGACCTTTAGTCCAATAAACCTAAACTAGGTCAAAATTTTTCATTATTTGATTAATTTTACTTATTTTTGTTGACTTTACTAAAAGTGGCGTCACTATCTGTTTCGCTCACTCATAGCAGGTATTGTTTATTATCCATTTCTCTCATCATTTTGCCGTAAAATTAAGAACCTACCAGAAGCTTCTGCGAATAAAGAACATCTGACCTGAGTGAAGTGGGATAGCAAAAATCAGGTTACTTGAGGTTTTCCTTTTTTTACTAGTTTTTTTTAGTATGGAACTAACAAGTATTGTACCAATTTACAATCCTGGTTAAATGCGCCAACTTTTAATGGCACCTGCCAAGGCACCTTAGTACATTTTTTTTAAAGGAGGGCCTTTCAAAGTCAGCAAACTTTGAAAATTTTAAATTCATAATTTAATAAATAGTGTTCATTCTAGAAAACTTGAGGCAATTGTGTCATTATTTTGGACTGTGCTTCTAGAAATGTTATTTAGGGTTACGGTTCCAAAGCTTAAATGAACAAAAATAATAAAAGTTAACCACAATAACCGAAACATTGTTATAATTTGGCCAAATTTCTAGGTTTTCTTTAAATACTCATAATTTTCAAACTACATGGGATATATTTTTTTTCTGATTTTTCTCATGATAGTTACAACCAATCCTGTCACCCCGTTGCGGCTTGACGTTGACTTCTGGGACACCCTGTATAATCACTTTATTTAGTGTATGACATGACAGCATATTTTGTAAGAACTAATACCAAAAATTCCAAAATCCGACAATAACATTTTGCGGTATTAGAGTTTTCGTTTGGAGGTCGGTAATTTAGTGAAAATCTCTAAAAATCAATTTATCTCCGAAACAGTTAAAAATCGGAACCTACTTGCTCGTAATATGACTTTTTTTTGTTGGAAATGAGGTGTACAGTCTTCTCCTAAAGTATTTTACATTCGTCATAGAACACCCTGTATAACAAAAATGAGTGAGGATGTTTTCTTTGTGTTCTGTGTAGGCTTTGTTACTGTTTCCCGGCGCCACCCGTTTAGGTGATCATATATGTCATGCGAACGTCTTTACCTCTAAATCTTACTGGTAGCTGGTCGAGTTACGTTTCATTAACAATAGTAGAAAAATGAACAATAACCATCAACGAAACAACTAATTTTAAATTTTAGTTATACATGGTAGTCAACGTATATAGTGAACACATTTTATTTTCACGGGAATCAACATACAGATGCAAAATCTGCGAACCTCAGCAAAGCAGTCGCTGGGGAAAAACATTTACAGCTATGGCATTTCTTAACAGCATACGTAAAAGCTATACCTTACCTTCCATGGAGTTTCTTCCTCAAAATTACAGCCACTTATAATAAGTTCCTTTGGGATGTCACATCGTACCAGGGCTCTTAGGACACCCATAACACCCTCGTGACCAAGCGGGTTCAATCTCAAATTCAACTCATGTATTCGAGCACATTTATCCAAGGTGAGGGCATAAGATATCCCTTCCGATCCTATTTGACCGATCCTGTTATTGGTCAAGTTCAACTTCTTCAACGTCGGATGCATTAAGAGGACTTTGGCCACACATAATGCTCCTTGATTTCCAATATTGCAGTTGGAAAGGTCAAGGACTACCAGTGTTCGATTACGTATCAAACTCTACATAAAAAAGTGATATTTTAGTGATACCTGCCTTCAGAATTGCAGCACAGAAGAGCATACATATTAAATTGTAACTGAGCAAATTAGAAAGGACAGGAGGCAGGTGATATCCATCACAATTTTAAGATAGGAACATGAAGCCTTAAAATGATTAATTTTCAAGATACATGGCGTCAAAGTTTTACTATTACTTGCGTTTTTTCTCAATTAATCCGCAATAAAATGGCACAACGATCTAAAATTACGTATAGGGGGATTTTTGAAGGCGAGAAATCCAAATTCATTCACGGTTTTGCTATCATGAATAGAGGGCGTAACCAACGGCACTCCTTTAAATTAACAAAGCTTTTTTCGGGTTTGATGCATCAATGTAATTATTATAGAAATCGTTTCCCCAATATGTGGTACGTAAAAGAGGTATACTTTATTTAAGCCCCTAGAGGTATAACTTTCGAGCTAACCTTCATTGAAATTTCCAACGTATCCCTCTAGTTGTAAAAAAATGTGATGGAAGGAATTATCGGTATTCTCGCATGAATTATTATTAGACCAAAAACATTTTAAAACATATATAATTCTTAAAATAGATTGTTTTGAAGTTTAAAAATACTTCGTAAATGGTATGTAAAAGTATGAACCTAAAACTCGTTTGTGCGTGATACCGCTAATTTAGTCACATTGGAAATTCTAATGAAGGTTATCTCGAAAACGATTACCTCTAGAGAATTGAACAAAGTATAGCTTTTCCACGTAAAACATATTGGGGAAACGATATCTTTGATACTCGTATTGATGCACCAAACCGGAAAAAAACTTGTGACAATATAGTTCAATGTCCCATTTTGTGGCAGAACAATTGAGAGAAAACTATAATAAAAGTAACACTTTAATATCCTGTATCTTGAAAATTAAGCATTTCAAGGATTTATGTGCCGATCTCAATGTTCATAAAAATTCGAGGTCTATCATCTGTCAAGCGTTGTCGGACGAATATCCGGACACCATGTATATCCAGGCAAGAAATTCAAATCCGTTCTTGGTTAGACTTGCCACTTTAAAATTACGTAACTTTTTTATGTTGCGGTATATGAGTGTAACTGTTGATTATATTTTTTTAGACATTTTTACGAAAAAAAGGTATATTTTGTAAATGTCGCTCCGAGTCGCTATTTTCCAGATATCTGCCTATATCAATTAGTCACAGTCAAATATCTGGATGTAATTTTTTTCATCAAAGTAGACTGTGATTAACTCAGATGTTAGTTGCAACAACAGACGCGACACACTTAGCTGGTTGCTTAGTTACTGTTAAACTTTGATAGTGTTTGTTGACATTTGGTTATTACTTCTTGGTTCTTGAAAGATTTTTTTCATATCAACACATGCAAAAATAAGGGAAGCAACCCAAAAGCCGTTTATCTAACTGTTTTAAACATTCAGTAGGGGCTAACCAAAATAGATCATGGTGGTCACTGATCAAGAGCTGAACAGTGTTTGCAACTCATAAGCCTTCCAGTAAATAATAAGCCTTTGCTATGAACATTCAGCCACAACGAACAAACACACATCCAATACCTCGGCTTTGCTAAAGTGATCTGACAAGGGTATCTCCTGTATCCCACACTATAAAAGTAGGTCAGATAAAAATTCTATTCACAATTTATCAGTCAAAATTTGGATAGGGAAATTTTTAACGTACCTGCATTAAAGCTTGGCAGTGTTTATATTCAATATTGCTTCTATGAACTCTAAGAATCTTAATTTGCTTGAGCTCTAAAATAGCTTTTCCGAGTCTGACGCAGTCTGTAACAGATACTTTAAACATGTCCCAGTTAAAGTCTTCACCCACATCATTCAACCCATACGAAATGCTAAATTCTGTAATCTGAGGCAGTCTCCTGAAAGAAAAATGTTAGATGGACTTATTATAGTGCAATACTTCCACATCCCGTATACTGTGACGCCTTGAGGGTGGTATAATAACACAAAACATAACAACTAAATAAATACCAGTGCGGAGCATCCTATGGTCAGATCAATAGCTTCTTATACATGCAGTTTTCTTCAACATACAGAGCATTAAGGAACTAAATCGCGACGATCAAGTATAAATGAGGCATGAGGAAATTTCTAATTTTTATATAAGTAGCATATCTTTTATAAAAGCCTCATTATCAAAGTCCCCCGATAATCTGATTTCTGGGTACAAGATTATTACTGCAAATAATAGGAGTATTTAACAATAACTCGTACAAAACAAGGTGAAAGGAAGTCTGGAGCATTAAGGCGCCTTAAAGTTCTTTAGGCAAGCCATCGTGAACTACTACTATAAACACCTAAATTCATGAGATGGTCATATCCAGGCAGAAAACTAACATGGGATATCTTTCAGGGTGGTAGGAAAATAGAATAATGCCGATTTGATTGAACATTGAAAATTACATGAACACTACCAGAGATTGATGTTTACATCCTAATATCATTACAAGCGCTATGAAATTTAACACTTGATCGTCTAAAAAAATTAGGCATTCCCATTTAAAAAGAATCAGGTTATCTCTGATTGAAGTTTCCTTCATTAATATACCGATTTCTCTAAGTATAAAAACAATTCAAATTGGATCGTCTAAGCTAAGCTGACGCATTTCATGTTTAATCATATAGCAAAGTCACAGCTTTCTAAGTTTTATAATCGCTCCCGTATTCATTTTTTGATATCTGCTTATACCAAAAATGGTATTTTGCACCTAAACGGCTCGTTTTACGTTCCATATGTGATACACAAAGTCAAATTAGAACTGACGACGGAATACGAATATGCAATAGTATACTTCAAATAAACGTAACATTGACCTCTCACGCTTTTATTAGACACCTTGTTTAAAAGTTATTATTTTTAAAATGTAGTCGAACTCGACCTACATACAGTCGCATAGCTATTTTTCTGAAAAGAGCTATCGCTTGGTCACAGGAGTCCGAGGCGTTGCGCTTGACTCAACCTGTATATTTATTTTAACTAAAGTTACTGCTGAACTAAGATTTTTATCTCTTTCAGATTCCGTGCGGACTATGTGGCATCCATTGGAATGTAAGTACCATATACCTACTACTACACACATTTCCGAAATGATAAAATTTACAGGTCAAAATGAGTGATTCTAAAATATTTAGGGTAATCGGTTTAAATAAATGCAGCTTTGGTGCGGGACGCCTCTATGTACAGCCCTGTATAATTCATTTTTTGGGTTCTTATATATTTTACCCAATAATGGATTGTTTGTTTCCAAGCTTTATTAATACCCTGGGTATTAGATAAGTTGAATTTACATTAGATTTACATACAGTTTCTGCTCAATATTTAGGAGAATTGAAATATCTAATAATGTACAAGGTATTTCGATTGAGACGTTCAACTTTGGTGTGCCATTATTTGATAACCAACACTGTGTAATTAACTATTATGTTAAAGCTTTTCTCATACCTTGGATATTTGACCCATAGTCTAAGATCCGAATATAAGACGACCTTCACCGAACTGGTTAATGGATGAAAAGCATTTTGTATTAAATTTATTATGTTAAAAAATAATCATATCTCGAGTGGGTTGACTAAAAAGTTTCAGTCCAGGATATGATTAATTAAATATTGAAAAATGATTTTTTTTTAACATTTCACTGGTTTGGTTAATAGACAAATCACATACCAATCGAAAGTATGAAGCCCATAGAATATGCAAACGTTAGGTTGGCTACGTTTTTCCCGTCCCAACTATAGGGTAGGCAGGTATAAACAGGTACATCAATAATAGTAATTTGCACCAGTGTGGTTAATGCATGAAACTCATATCAAAATAAAGATAATTTTATTGCCAACACGTCGATATAGGGTTGTCTGCAAAAAATCAGTCTGGAATTCCGGTTGTCGAATTTTAAAGATCAAAATATTGCTGCCAGTGAATACGTGCGCCAGAGAGGTCCGACCGAACTATCCCGGACGCAGCATAGCAGCTGCCTGTAGCTCGGCAATTGAATGAAAGAGAGTGCGTATGCCATGTGTCCGTGAAATTGAAAAGGATAGCGATACACTCGTAAAAGCTATGCAATATTTTGGAGCACTAATAATTTATTAATATTAAATTAAGTTATTAAGTAATAAAAGAATGAAATGTGTAACATTCATAAAATCAAAATATATGAATGTTATAAATATTTTTTTCATTAATTAAAAACTTGCATATGTGTTTATATATTGCATGTGATATTAAAATATATTCATATTTTTTAAATCAAAAAGTGATAGTGATACATATATAATATCTCAAAAATTGTGTTTGTTCCATCAGCTGCGTAAATAAAAACCAAAGGACCATCAAAAAGCTAAAACGAATAAAGCAATATTTTGATCTTTAAAAATCGACAACCAGAATTCCAGACCGATTTTTTGCAGACAACTCTAATATATCGACGTGTTTGCAATGAAATTATCTTTATTTTGATATAAGTTTCATGCATTAACTACACCGGTGCAAATTACTATTATTGATGTACCTGTTTATACCTGCCTACCTCATAGTTGGGACGGGAAAAACGTAGCCAACCTAACGTTTGCATATTCTATGGGCTTCATATGTTCGATTGGTATGTGATTTGTCTATTAACCAAACCAGTGAAATGTTTAAAACAAATTAATTTTTCAATATTTAATTAATCATATCCTGGACTGAAATTTTTCAGCCAACCCACTCGCGATATGTTTTTTAACATATTAAATTTAATATATAATGCTTTTCATCCATTAACCAGTTCGGTGAAGGTCGTCTTATATTCGGATCTTCTACTACCAACAGTTGACCATTCCTCTTCCTTGTTAAAAACTGTATAAATTTTAGTTATCGGCGATTTCATACACTCACCTGAGTACAAAGACTAAGTTGATATGATCGATAGGATACACCTCTGGAATATCCTCCTTCTCCATGGTCAGTGGCGGTTTCCAGGTCTGCAACTGTGTTACGAACAAACGTTGTGTGTAAGGAGCACACAGATCCAAAATCTCGTTCATGTTTTCTTCATCGCTATACTGTGGCTGGGCCTCTTCTATGATCTTCTGTACATGCCTTGAGAGATACAGGCTCTTCCAGGTCCAACACTGAGGCTTTCTGTTTGTCACTAGACCAAAGTGCTCAGTATACCTAACAGTACAAGTACACTATAAACAACAGAAATGAATGGTAGCAATTATAGATTTACGATCTGTGAACCAAAGCTTAGACGAGGAATTTTTCAGTTCCTATTGGTGCAAGTCCTTATACTGAAGCAGAAATAAAGCTAATTGACCCCTCTTTACTTGAAGAGCTTATTTGGGAAGACCCACATATTTTAACATAACTATTTTTAAAAACACTGTTTTATTGAAAATCTACATAAAAACAAGGAACCTAATATAAAGTGCGGGTACGTGAAATCACGTTCTAAGCAAAAACGAGACAAAGGTCATCTGGTCTTTTAATTATAAATGCAGGTAGACAGAAATATATGTACATTCTCTTCTTCGAAAATTTGTTGTTTCTTGAAAAATGAAATACAAAAACATGGAAAAACGGGTGAATCCTCACTCAGAGTAACAACTGAACATAGAGGTAGTAAACAACTAATTCTAATAGGCCAACATCTTTTCTTAAGTTGTCACATTGACCACCAGATACGGCAATCATAATTTTTTACTATCCTCTTAATTGTATAGCGTCCAGAAATATATCAGTCTACGTTAAAGAAGACGGTATTTTGATGGTTCAGGAATGAATACAGCAAAATCAATAAATAAGTTGACCTCTACTGCATTACTGCATGTTTCTTCACCATAAACGCAAATTCTGTATTAGATAAATTTTGAGGAGCTGGCAACGCCTATATAATTTTCCTGCGATTTGTTTACGGTAAACCCGGACTGTTAAACGTTTCTTTTGTTTGTGCGTCTTTTATGCTTGGTCAGTAAAATTGAATTCGCTATTTGTTGGTAACTGTAGTGAAGCTTTACGGACTTGCTGTGCTATATTCGAGTGTAGTTTAACAGTTTTTCGAGATGGGACAGTGCAGAGCAGTGTTTGTAACATCGGTTACATTGGAAGAATTTTTAGGTTAGGTGGCAATGTTTGGAGGCTGAAGTGTCAAAAGATGGTGGCTTTGAGCACGCCATGCTGAAGTGGTTTGTTTACTACCTTTATGTTCAGTTGTTACTCAGAGATCCTCACGTAAAACTTCTTCACTGCTACCAGCAGTTGGCTGTACTAATATTGGATATTCAACATTTTTTTGCACTGTTGGGGGTTTTTGTGTCAGCGTATACCTGCTATAACTTTGGAAAAAGATTTGACAATAATTGTACATATGTATACACAACCTAAATCAATGAAGTAGTCAACAGTGACACCACTCTACTGCACCTTGCTGTAGATAAATCCCGAAATTGGAAATCAGTTAAACCTTGTTTGGGCGCCATTTCGTAAGGTGATACAAAACTCTTGTATAATGTCATTCTTTATATCCATTGATCAGTTTAGCGACATCAAGGTATATCTATTTTTTCAGTGCTTGACCTCTTTTAACAGGAAAATGTCATAAGTTATCTATATTTTTGACAATCTTAAACGGGACATACATGGTGAGACCTACCTCGCTGCTTGCGAGACAAAGGCAAATCTCATTGTTAATGTTGCGGTCTAGCTAGTATCACGTATCATTGAGACGGAGACCGACCCCGGCGGTTTCATGGAACTTCGTAAGAGACACCACATGTATGAGGTATTGATGAGGATCTACATTTTGAACCAGCACGAAACCGTTACATACAGAATGTCCCAGCATGAAGTGCACAAACCGAACTGGGTGAAAATAGACCACAACTTATCGACAAAAAAATATTCCAAACAATCTAAAACAATATTTGCCTTTTATTGACAGTTTCATTTTTGAATCCTTTTTATCTGAACTCACCATAACCTTTGAAGCATTTCGTGCGCTTTCTTGCGGTTGTTTGTATTTTTCTATTCATTCCTCCCAATTGTATAGTGAATTATTATTATTAAATAAACATTATTATTATCTAACTTATCTGTACATTTCAAACAGTTGATGCCCTTGTATAAGTCATAGTAGATAATAAACCCTTAACTGGTGTGGCGAAAAAAATTAAACTCAACGTACGGCGGGGTCTGGCTAGACCTATAGAATTTTTGTGTAAAAAAAAAGGTATGAATGTAAAAGAATTTATATTGTATTATAGTATTGCTGCCATAGAAACAAAAAAAAATCATTTCAGACATCCGCATGGAAAAATATACAGGATACATTTGAAAAGTAGTGGAAGGACAAACATTTTAATGATAAAAATTAAAAAGTGTGTTTTTGTATCAAAAATCAACAAACCTTATTTATATACAAAATCAATTGGAAAACGAAAGAAAACAAATCTTCATCAAGAAAATAAAAATTCTGTTTTAGCAAGTTTCAGCAAGGTTAGCAGCATAGATTTTTAGTCGCTACATCTGCTGCAATTTTTTTTATTTATTGATTTGTATAAATAGTGAAATACAAAATAAATGCTTGTTCGATGATTTCTAAAAATATGTGTATTACACGCTTAGGTGTTCTTCCAATTGACCTGTCTCATTTTCGTTCTCTTCAGGAATGTTGTCAACATGACGAATAAGCGCTCTCAGTTCAATAGTGGGGGAATCGTAGAAATGTCATGATCACTATCAAATGCATCAACAATCTGTTGTAACTCTTATTGAGTCAGAGGATTAGCCATTACTTCTCACAGATGATACACAAAAAACATACGTGTAAGGTATGACGGGGCCAATTTTGACCCAAGAGGCGTGGATGGTCTGTGGACGTGGATGACCTGAATGGGTAAAAGGTCAACAGCAACCACAATACATAGGAGCTTTAATTGTCGTTTTAAGGGAATAACTAGACGGTGGGGTTACCAGGTCGTTCCACTTTTCTGTAATTTCATTAAGTATTTCGGTTGGGGTCAAAATGGACCCTCTCATACCAGTTAAGGGTTAAGAAAAATAATAAGTTACAAGCACCTATTGTGTTTAAGACATACCGTCATACCTACGCTGCCAATAAAACTCGTCATCTATCAACGGAATGATCAATTCTAGAGGTAAATCAAGGTACAAGATTTCCAATAAGTAGTTCCTGTCCTCACAAGGTAGTTCTTCTAGTATGGGTTTGTTCTCGAAGTTCTTGTTTATCGCCCGAACGGCCCAGTCGGTTAATGGTGGTACAAAGGCATCATCCCATGTGAAATCTTCAGCCCTAAATTGTCGTGCTATTTCTCCTACCAGCTCCAAACATTCTGGTGATGGGGTATAGACCTTTAAGGTATTCGAGTTAATTATGTGTGGGATTCTCATGGTTACTATCTCAGATTTGGCTCTAACTGATAATTATTTTCAGGGCTCAGATGTCGCCAGTGACATTAACAAACATGACGTAAATTTAAAATGGATCTATTGCGCTGGCTTATCGTCTTAACGGTAAGCCAGCACCCTTTTTTATGATTAAGCTCAGGGTATCTGGCATAAATGCATTCCCCTAAGTAATTTGAAGATCTAATTTGTTAAGGAAAACAGTGAAAGAGTTTTCGGCATGAATGTCATGGAATATATTTTTCTATCATGACTAGTGAAATAATGGCTTATACTTATATATAGTGAAGAAAAATAAGCTTCTTTAGAACTAGAAGAATAAATTGATAATGTTTTGAAATTTGCTGCTATGTAAATGTTTGTGTTGCAATGTATTCTCCTTTAAATTCTCTATAAAAATATTTCTTACCGTTTTTTGCATATCTCTCACCCAATGCTCGTGAATGACCTTGCAAGATAAGCATAGTTATCAGCGCGAACAGACAAAAAATGTGCCGTCTTTTGCGGCGATTATCTCGAAAAGATTTAGTCTCGATTAGTCTCTTTAGTACTCGATACCCCTTGTTATTTAAAAGTTTTAAGGGAATGACTCTGGAGGCAGAGGAAGCAAGGGGAAGAAGTAGTTTTTGGTTAAAGGGTTGTCCTCCTAGACATGCCTCGGCGTTTTTTCTTTCAATCAATGGTTTTCGATAAATCCGTATAATAATTAGTGATGCTTGCTGGGAAGCCAAATTTAACTTATTTACAGGATGATGAAAAACTTTGTTATTATGCGAAGCCTAAAATTGTGTCTTTACAGTAATCTACTAATTAGTTGCCCTGTTCACTATACATATTATGAGCTTGTACTGACATTAGTTAAAGTTACATCAAAGTGGAAACTCAGATATACTGTTATTTTTGTATTATAACCAAATCAAGTCGTAAACGATAGTTAGTACTGTTCGTGGAACCTTGGCTCATGTGTCATGGTAATATACTTACTTGGACATAGGTCCAATGAATGTCCGATCCTTATAACGCCAACCCCCCACACAAACGAATGATAAATACTCAGCTCATTTGACAATCATAAAATAGAAAAACGCAAAGCAAACACTCAGGCAAGGAAACGAAACTTAGACAGGGAGCGTTGACGTGAAAAAATATATTGTTGAATACGGGTACTATTGGTAATGGTTATGGTGTGTGAGATGCTGTAAATACACACAAATTATCTCTTTTGCACCTTAAGGTAAAGTGTTACTAGTTATCTGTTTTACTGCAAATGTTTAAATACATAAAAATATTGGTGAAATCAGCTGAGATATTCCATCAGAAATTCTGTTCCACTGGATGCTTGAGCCATTTTGAGCTATTGGCTTAGGTTATGAATAACTGGGAAGTTATTTTTTTCATAATATACTATTCATCATTAGTTTCACATAATGTACTTGAATACCTAGGATTTGTAGCACCACCAGTCAATCTTTCTTTTAAATACATGCCTTCATTATTTGCCAATAAAAAAGTTTCTTGCCTAATTTTATCTGAAAGCTTCTTCTGGATACGTGACCTTTGGGCTATACTTGCCATTCACTGTTCAAATTAATGACAATGAGAATCGATAGAGATCGATATACTGACAAGATAGAAAATGTAAGTACTCCAAGTTAAACTAATAATTTGTCTGTCTACAAGGAATTTCTGAGAATACCAGTCGGTATTATTTATTTCTTCTGTGGTGACAATATTCTGAATTTTAACTTCAGCTGGCAGGTAGGCCACTAGTATATAATAACCACAGTGCCAGGTGCTCGTGAATTTGAAATTAAGTATGAAATTAGGCAAAGTTTATATTAACTGATAAATCAACAGTTGAGTGTTCAACAGCTTAAAAGTATGAGTTTCATTCAAAAAATTATAAAAAAATAATTTGCTCGAATGGCATTCCCATTAGCCTTTAATAACAAGACAACATTTCCAGAGGCCTTTTTTCTTTTATTTGAGCGGATCCTGCTTTATTTCATTAATTAGATTTCTTACAGAAGTGGCTGACATCCAGGGAAAGTAATATTTTCCTCCTCAAAACAGATACTTCCTCCTATGTAATGTCTCTTATTCATTAGGTATGTTTTGCATTTCCTTTTCCCAACCTTACTCATTAAACAACCTTCTATTTTCCGCAATATATCTACGAAACGCTTTCAGATCAACCTTATGTTCAGATTCAATCTATTTCACATTTCATCTGTCTGTTGTGGCCATCTTGATTAACACATACGTAATTTTGCCACAATATTACCTGTTTGTTCGGCACTAGTAAAAAAAACCCTCTAAAATTGTACGTAATAACGTGACAATGTACCAGATTTAGTTTTTAGTATCAAAATAGAATAATACTGTCGTCTGTTCTATCGAAAATGTCTATATATTCCTAATCTCGCATCGCCACTGACACTCTGGCAGAAAAAAGTTATTCTTTTGCTCAAAATTTTGATCACCATCATAAACAAAGAAGGTTGGTCATATCCAGGGTGTAAGTACATACTAAAGTAGTATGATGCTTTAAAAACTAACTTTTGGATTTTGAAAAAAAGGTTCTTATTTTTATGGTGATTCACAAGTAAATTACTGTTATAAAATCATTTAAGGTATTACCAGCAGAGTTGGGCGTTGACGCGTCGACTTTCATTGTCGACCTCGACGTATCTACAATACGTCGACTATGAAACAGTGTCGACAATGTCAACAATAGCTACCTGACACCTGACCGCTTTCATAGGAAAGATACTCTCGTACCTCTGAAGATAGTAGCCACTCGCGCTGGTGAAACGTTAGGAAGAAACTCCAACAAATGACGGCCGAAAGACACGAGAAGACCTCTGAACTCTCCGAATAAGGGTAATGGTTTGATGCGTGTTGAAATGGTGTCATGGATGTTAAAGAGTGTCAACGAGATTAGGTATCATGTCAACAATTGAATTGTTGAAGCGTCAACTATGATTTAGATGTCGACTTCATAGATGACGTACGTGCCTACAATCAATCATTAATTCAGTACAAAAGTTATAGCTACAGCTCTTTTGGTTGCAGATTTTATCAGAAAAACCATGAAACTAAATGGTCAGTAAGACGGTAGGATGATTATTCTTCCTTAAATATATAGGAAAATAGATATTATGAGCATTAGTAACTTAATAATAATTATTAGGTGTGTGTCTAATACTGGTCATATCACTTACGCCATTCTCCAAAATATTAAAGGCTTGAATACCTTTTTCTAAAAAAGCGGCAATATGCCTGCAACAATGTTAGCGGTTAGGTTCACAAAAGACAAAAATGGGAAACTTTTAGTGGACTGGCATATTTCAATAATTGAAAACAAGTACCCGTAGAAGTCATAAAATCACAAACCTAACCCCAAATGTCAAACATACGAGCATTGTTGACATTGTCGACATTATATTTCATAGTCGACGTATTGTAGATGTAGATACGTCGAGGTCGACAATGAAAGTCGACGCGTCAACGCCCAACTCTGCTCGTAATACCTTGAATTATTTTATAGCAGTAATTTACTTGTGTATTACAAGAAAAATAAGAACCTTCTTTCAAAATCCGAAAGTTGGTTTTTAAAGCATCAGACTACTCTGGATATGACCAACCTTCTTTGTTTATGATCGTTATCGAAATTTTGAGCAAAAGTATAACTTTTCTCTGCGAAAGTGTCAGTAGTGATGCGAGATTAGAAATATATAGACATTTTCGAAACAACAGACCACAATATTATTCTATTTGATACTAAAAGCTAAATTTGATTCATAATGCCACATCAGTCAGATGAAATGTAAAATAGATTGAATCTGATCATAAAGTTGATCTGAAGGCGTTTTGTAGGTATTTTGCGGAAAATAAAGGATTATTTAATAAGTAAGTTTGGGAAAAGGAAATGCAAAACATACTGTCACGACGGCCTCTTTTTTCTTCACCAAAGAATCAAACTGGACGTAACTTTCACCGTTTTACTACACAACTCAATACAATATCTCTTAAAGATACAACTCGACTCGACTGAACTGAACTACTCCACGCTACCCTTATATATACTTCATCAAACCATCTAGAGATTTCGATGACATTCGAGAATGCCAATCCGTCATTCTAGAAAACTCTAGACGATTCGATGACGTTTACACTTCAAAGATCTAACCTAACACTTTGACTTTACATCATGCATGACAACTAATACACAATACATGAATACCATAATATACAGTATGTTACATTCTTCCCCCCTTAGCGTTCGGCGTCCTCGACGAACAACTTCGATTCTTGTATCACCACAGACATCAGCACAGTTGACCTTCGGCTTTCCACTTCACTCTGAGGCGGTTCGTCTCCAAGTAGGGTCCCTCCAAATGATATTGAAGCTTCGGACATCTACCCTTCTTTTTGTCGTGTGTTGTAAGACCATACCAGATCACCTTGTAACTGCGACATCCTTTGCTCAACTTGTGATTCTCATCTTCAGCTTCAGCAGCGTTCTCTTTTCCTAACTCTGCTATCATCCTCTTCTGTTGCGCCTTTTCGTCTTGTCGGCTGTCAACTCTCGACACTCCCTTCTCGTCACTCAGGTTGTTCTCCAGTTCCTCTGTCAGTCTGCTCAGTTTGTCTTCCTGTTCCGCAATCCTGCTGTTCTGCTTACCATTCTCGCCCCTTAGTTGCGCGGCTTGAACGTTAAGCTCTGTTCCTATCTTCGCGTTTTCTCTCTCCAGCTGCGCCAATATATGCTTCAAATCTACATCGTCATTTTGCATCGCTGATACTTCGTACACACCTTTGCTTGCATTTTCAATGACGTGGTTCGAATTCTTCTTTAGTCTATCGCTATCGCTCTCGCTTTCCATCTGCGCAATCTTCTGCTTTATCTTATTATGCCCGTACTTCAATTGTTTCATCCCAAAACTATCAGCCTGTGCTGCAGCCAAAGCATCTTCCAGCTCCTTTTTCAGTCGAACGTTCTCATCTTCCAAATTCGCCAGTTGCTCTTTCATCTTATTGTCAACGTCTCTTGCTTTATACAAGTCTTCCATGACCTTTCTCACACTACCAAGCGCATCTGACATATCTGATTTCATTTTCTTCATTTCTGCTTCATGATGCACCAACCTTGACTCCTCTTCCTTGACCCCGGTCTTTTTGGCTTGCACAATCCGTGGTCCAGGTATTTCTTTAAGGATGCGTTCTCAGCCTCCAGCTGGGCGATCTTCAGTTTCAGCACTGCTTTGTCGTTCTTCGCTTGGTCACATCTATCCTCCGCTTTCTTCAGCTGATCCTTCAATCTCTTGGTTTCATTTTTCAAAGCAGAAACTTCTCTGTCGTGTTTTTCGTTGAGCTTTCTCAAGGCTGCCTCGTGTTGGTCATTCTTCTTCTAACAGATTCTTTTTGTCCCTTTCAAACTTGCTCCTAATACCCATCAATTCTCGTTTCTGAGAGTCAAGCAACTGCTTCAGCGTATCTTGGTCTGCTGTAAGTTCCCTCATGGCTACTCTGTGTTGTCCTTGAAGCTTAGCGATAGTTTCCTCGTTCTTCTTCAGCAAATTCTTCGTGTCTCTGTCAAACTGCTCCTTCATTGAGTTTATCGTGCCTTGCATAGAATTCATTTTACTTGCATATTCATCTGCTTTTTCTACATCCACCTGCAACTTATCGACCCGCATCCGGCAGCCTACTCTAAGGTGCCCCTTGTGCCCACATCTCTAGCACCTAAACTTCTCAGGTCCTCCTAGATTTGTGCGAGCTGGGTTTCTTTGAAAAAATACCATAATATACAGTATGTTACAATACCTAATGAATAAGAGACATTACATAGGAGGAAGCATCTGTTTTACGGAGGAAAATATTATTTTCCCTGGGTGTAAGCAACCTATATAAGAAATCTAATTAATAAGGTAAAGCAGGATCCGGTCAAATAAAAGAAAAAAGGCCTTTGGAAACGTTATCTTATTATTAAAGGCAAATGGAAAGACCATTCGGTCAGGTATCAGGTAGCTTTTATAAGAAAAATACCGACCTCTGAAGATGCTAACCGTTCGCGCTATTGAAACGTTAGGAAGAAGCTCCAACAGAGGACTGACGATGACTGCGAAAGCCTCAACAACTTATTTATCCTTATAACTAGTTGCCCTCATCCTGTTGTCAATCTGCAGTTTCACAGACAACCGAGAAGGAGACCCAATGAATCGGTTGTTTTATTCAGAACCTTTCAACCCATAATTCGTATTCCAGAGTATAAAATGTAGGTTTTCAGCTGGAAACATTAATTACCCAGATTATAAGAGAGCTTAATAACGCGTCACTTCCATTGTCACAATTTTGGGGAAGCTGAATGATTGTTGAGACAAGTATAATGAGAAATTTCCTTACTTTGAGTTTGAAGGTTCAGGTATACAACGCGACGTTTCCCAATATGTTTCAAGGAGATGACAACTTCCCTGTAGGACAATTTTATTATAAAGTAGATAAAGCCAAGTTGATTGACTCAATAATTTCCTCTCATTCGCGCGTTTCATAACGTACGGCGATGTCAGTTCTCTTTTGCTACCATTCTTCACTGAGTTCAAGTTAACTAAAATTTACTCACTACAAACAACTACACCCAAAGATTAACTAAATACTAGAGTTCACCAAAACTCTATTGTTTTCTTTAACTGATGTATTAAATGAAATCCATCCGGTGGAAAAATATTTAAAAATTTGTGTCATAGCCCAATCGTTGCATCGTAAAAAAAGGCTTTTCACATCAACCTACACCTACAAACGGGAAAAAAATCCCCGGCAGCTCATTCCACAGCGTCAAAGTCGAGACTGGTTCGGGGAGTAGGGACCTCGACCTGGTAAGGATCAGCTCGCAAAACCTTTCTAGTGTTCCTCGTCCGGATGGCATTTGATGCTATTATCTAGGAGAACTCACTCGAACATCTTCCGTGATGGAATCTGTAAAATAGGGGTAGGCCAGCCACACTTATTTGATGTTCCAGACAGTGAAGGTCCTTTGTGAGGTTAGGCGTATCGATTAGTCTAATTGCTCTCTTCTGAATAGCGTCCAGAAGCTTCAGAGGGTGCTTTGGAGTGCATCCCCACACATGGGAGCAATAGTCCAACGATGATCGGATCTGTGCCTTCTTTTGCGGCACATTTAGGTACACAACATATGCACTCATGATACAAAAAGTGTGAGCTTCTAATATAAGTAGATTCAGTTAGAGAAGTGTCACTTCATAGGATAACATCAATTTATTAGAAATTCGGAATTTGGAGTAATATTTGTAGCCTCAGTAATATGAGTAGCTTCAGCCACTAACATGCACCATCCCAAGTGAACTCAACATAGCATTAAAATACTTAACTGCCGAGAATTATTATCTAAAAAATGTGTAGCAATTAACATTATCCAGACTATCACTATAGTTCATCACAATAGCAAAAGATGTTTCTAAAGAATCTATAAAATGTTTACAGTTAACTGTAGGAGTCTTATTAACTAGTTAAACCTATCACAAAGAATATGATTGTGATGTGGCAGTTCAACAAACAGTTGTTATACGCAGCAAGATGTTCCAATTATTTCATATTTGAACATATGTATAGCATAGCTTATGTACAATAAGCGCCGGTGCACACTTGCGGCTGTTTACCTTCCGGCGTCGTTGCGGTGCCGTTGCGGCACCGCGAGTTTGGCTGTACACTACCTGCGGCTTTGTAACGGTACCGCATGAATCCATGTCGCTTGGGACGTCAACATGGAAATACATAGAAGAAAGCAACCGATTTTTGCTTACCTAGTGTAGCAACATTTTATTTTGAAAAGTAACTGAAGATACTGGATAACTGGATACATCCGTTTATGGAGCTAAGGCTCACTAGAGGTAGATTTGTTACATCCTTTTAGAATTTAAGCACATCCGGATACATTTTTTTAATACTTTCGAATGAGCATTGCCTCAGCTTTTAGTGAAAATTTCGTGTAAGATACGATCCCAGGATTCCTTTCGTCAAAGGCCTCCGAGAACGTTTCGCAAATCTTGATCCATGCACTCCTCTTTTTTACACGGTCGTGACGCATTTCGGAGGCAATATTCCATACTTCTGGATAATTCTTAATACTGTCTTTAAACATTTCTACATCCAGATTGTCTTGACAGGCCATCGTGTAGTACTGTAGACCCGGAGATGCGGCTGCGGTGCCGCTGCGGTTCCAAAGATATCGACGGCTCGCAACAGCCGCATCGTGATCGTAGGGCACCGCAGCGGTGCCGGACACCAATGTGCATCTTTCAATCTACCGCTTAGTACTTGAGACCGCAATTGAAGTTTTGAATTAAGAAAAAAAGTACCTACTTTTTTTGTGATAAATGGATAGATCATATATAAGTTTTATAACAAAACTGTTTTCGTTTCCTTTTTTTCCGCAATAATTCAAAAGTTATATCAAAATAAAAATGGGTTTTTGAATCGAGTACCGAAAACACGTCGACGGCTCCCGAACCCGTGTGACGTCACCATGGCGCTAAGGATGCTCCTTTGACCAGCGACGTCCTACTCCGATACTAGATTCCCAGCCAATCGCGAAAATACGTACTGCTAAACTGGTAATTAGTGTATATTTGTTGCAACACAGTCGATGAATGAAGCTTACAGCTCGAGACGAAGTCTACGATCGAGATAAATGTTTTTGAATGTTTGAAGTTGAAGTCAGATTCCTGTAAGTAAGTACCTAATCAAAAATGTTTCGTTGAAAGGATCTCCTTAATAGAAGGATGGCCCAGTAGTTAGAGAGTCCGCTAGTGGATCTCAGGGTCTTTGGATCGAAACCCAGCCCTTCCAACTTTTTTTTATTATTTTTATCAAAACATTTATTGATGTACTTTTTGCACTTGCTACGCACATTTTTTCTACGATCAACATAAATATGTGTTTGAATCAAATTTTGTTAGACATATTACTGGCACTGCACACTGCAAAAACCAAGTACAGGAGGCGGTGGACATTTCAAAAAATCAGTAGAAATGAGGTTTGTCCGTCAATATCAATCGCCATTAATTTTTTTTTAATGTAATAGTTGCTTAATAAAACAAAATCCCTTCATCCATTCAATTCACTCATTTTTAAGTTTTTTAATGTAAAAAAGTAGCTCAAATTCGTAATTACATTGTGTTTATCACTTGGTACTGTTATTTATTTATCTTTGGGCAATAAAGCTTGACAATATTAAATTTTCATAAAAATTTAACAAGCACTATGCAGTGCAAGTAATATGTCTAACAAAATTTGATTCAAACACATATTTATGTTGATCGTAGAAAAAATGTGCGTAACAAGTGCAAAAAGCACATCAATATATTCTTTGATTAAAAAAAAATTAAAAAAAAGTTGGAAGGCATGGGTTTCGATCCAAAGACCCTGAGATCCACTAGCGCATTCTCTAACCACTGGCCCATCCTTCGATTGAGGAGATCTTTTCAACGAAACATATTTGATTAAGTGCTTACTTACTGGAATCTGAAATCTGACTTCAACTTCAAACATTCAAAAACATATTTATTTGGATCGTAGACTTCGTCTCGAGCTGCAAACTTCATCCGTCGGCTGTGTTGCAACAAATATACACTTGTTACCAGTTTAGCAGTACGTATTTTCGCGATTGGCTGGGAATCTAGAATCTAGTTTCAGAGTAGGACGTCGTTGGTCAAAGGAGCATCCTTACCGCCATGGTGACGTCACACGGGTTCGGGAGCGGTCGGCGTGTTTTCGGTACTCGATTCAAAAACCCATTTTTATTTTGATATAACTTTTGAATTATTCGGAAAAAAAAGAAAACACAAACAGTTTTGCTATAAAACTTATATATAATCTTTCTATTTATGACAAAAATAATTTTATTCAAAACCTCAATTCCGGTGCCGTTGCGGCGCCGGACGGTAAACAGCCGCAAGTGTGCACCGGCGCTAAGCCTCTAGCGCTACCGCTATCCCTATCTTCCCTACAGATGGTATCCATCAATCACAAGACAATTGGACTAATCCCTTCAGGCGACCAGGTTTTGAAAATTGCTAGAATATTGAACTTCTTATACTCTGCATAATCTTTTGAGTCACAAATGTTTGCTAAAAGACATATTACATCAAAATTTTAATATATTCACGTCGATGATACTCCCTCCACCTACGGTGTGGGAGGTAAAATGCTCCAGATGCAACTGAAACGTTAATAAGCTATTTTCTGTCTCCGCGACTATGATCCTACTTATTAACTAATGAAACGCGATGTTCCATTACCGACTCTCAGATTTGTAGATCTACCACTTTGTACAAACGACTTCATCTTACTTGGAGCAACTATCGATCTACTTCACACGGAGAGGTGGGCACCTCAACGAGTAATCGTCTAAATTACTTCGCAGCTACGGCACTTTATTAACTCGCTTGTCTGTGTGAAAACAGTCCAAAGCTTACCGCCCATGCCAGCTCAAAGCTATGAGTCGCAAAAAGTAATTACCGAATTCATATAGGCGAATCCACACGGAATTCTGCGTCGGTTAAAATCCTGATATGATAATAATGACATGGCTTCATTTCTTCAGACTTAAGAAGATGTGTATGTAATTCAGTGTAATTACGTTACCCAGAAATCTCTCACCGAAACAGCACGTGCATTGACTTTCAGAGTTATTGTAACTTAACTGAGGAGCAGTGTCATGTACCCACAGCATACACAATAGAAAATTATATCAAGTATCTTGACTCAGTACTTCACAGAAAAAAATACTGTTGCGTTTCCAATTAATTGTTAGTATTTGGATGTTTTCCCATCACTTTAAATATATTTACAATTGTTTCAAATCGATGTCATTGAAAGAATTCAATCCTTATATTCGAAGTAATCACAGGTACGCCAATAAATTCAAAATAATTTTGTATTCGTTATAACGATATGTATAATCCTTCTAATACCAGTATTGACATATAATGCAATCAAAACATCCTTTTGTTTTCGAAATGTACCCTATGTTTCATTTAAGCAAATCATACAATCTATTCAATGTACAAAAATCATTACTGCAACAGCAGTTCGTGATAATTCATCTGATAAAAATTAATTTTGTTCCAATGGCCCTTGTCGTTCGCTGAACGATCAGTATTCGGCGGGACTGATGTCCCGATTCAATGAAGGTAAGAATAAAGAACAGGGGGATGATCTCAGTGCTACTATCGCCGCGAACTCGTCAACATGGACGAAGTTGTTCCGTTGTGTTGT
Source organism: Callosobruchus maculatus (assembly GCA_951848785.1). Taxonomy (NCBI): domain Eukaryota; kingdom Metazoa; phylum Arthropoda; class Insecta; order Coleoptera; family Chrysomelidae; genus Callosobruchus; species Callosobruchus maculatus. Next base: position 1,714,712 of record CATOUR010000122.1, on the reverse strand, counting down.
TTCGGTGTTAGCCGTGTTGTCGTCTCGTGGTTTTGCGCCTTGCATCAGCAATTGTGTGACTTAAATGTGTCCAGTTATATATTAAATGGAGGACCTACTGAGGAATTGGAACTTAGAAGAGCTAACACCCACATTTCAGTGTAGGTATTTGGATTAGTCAGACAGTTATGTTTCAGGTAATAATGCAACAACTGGTGCAGGCTTATGTCTAATTATTATATCATGCTCCTTATAACTTCACACAAAATCAAACCATTAAACATCCAAACGAATCAATCAGCTGTCCTCGCAATAAAATCTGTTTGTCCAAGGAAGAGAAAGTAGTTTAGAACCAATACCAAACACAGATTCGATTCAACGACAGGCTGCGATTGACTCATTCATTGGAATCCAATGACATCTTGTAGTTGAATCGACAATACGATATAATTCGCTACCAACTATACACTTCCCACTGGAGAAAACGTCGCTGTATTTGAGGAATGCTAAGTGTAACGTCCCATTGAATCCAAGCGTAAGCCTTTGACAAAGGGACAGATTTTTCTGTGTGTTCCCATATATTATCGGTGCTAACGAACCATTTGGAGTTTCTTTGTTCCTACACCATCCTCATCAAAAAAGTAGACAAAGATCAGGGACTTCTGAAACATCTAAAAACGAAGTATGATCGATTTTGAAATCTTGGTTTTTCGTCGACTCCTCCGCCACTGGGAAGAGTTCCAACAGCGATACACAGTTCCCATTTCTTCCACGATAGTAATACGGTGCCACAATCAAGTTTGTAGTTTCCAAGTTACTCGTTATAGGATTATAATGTGTATGTATCAAATTATTGCATAAATCTCAAATTTAAAGGCAACAATCGGATAGGTCTAAAAAGCACAAGGTATCACTAAAGTCAATATTTTTTAGCTCAATATAGAGTATTTTTATTAATGATACAAATATTTCATTTTTCAAATCTCCCACCCGCTGCACCACCCCCATTTCACCCCTTCCAAAAAAATGGAAAAGGATCAGGTTCCCCTGAAACGCCTAAAAACGAAGTTTGCAGGGGTTCTGAGAATTGTAAGTCTTTTTGCCAACTTCTCCACCGCCAATGCACAGATTTTCAAAATGATAGCAGTATTGCATAGTATCACAGAGTACACAGAACATCGCTACCTGAATTTCATTGGAATTCAAGCACTGGTTACTGAGATTATGCGGCCAGAAAAACGCCAATAAATAGACAGCCCGACGGAAATGAGTGACATGTATTTTCGTTATTTATATAGCATAGTCGATATCATAATCTGCCCAAAAAGCATATTATCTTCAAACCGAAGATTTTCCCTCCACTTTCCTATCGGTGTAGGAAGTGAAATGTGGAAAATGATCAGGGACCCTCAAATTGCCTAAAACGAAGTTTAAGCTGTTTCTATATTTTTTGTCTTTTTTTTATTATTGCTGCGCCGCCACTGACACGATTTCTAAAAACCATACGCTTTTTTCATCCTCTCTACGGTAGTAATACTGTGCCAAACGTTCAATCAGAAAATTCACGTGGTTTCTGAAATAGGTAAGGGAAGATCGTGCCACTAAGTTTTTCTTGCACAGGTCAATGGACAGCCCGCACAGCACCCGATATCCCTAGAACATCCTAAATGAAGCCGTATCGCTCGAGTTTGGGATAAGAGCAGAATGATAAACGTGTTTACTAGTTTTGTTAATGGTGAAATAACTAAATTAGAAATTGTCTTTAATACTTTTACATTAATACCATATTTTTTTGCTTTTTGAATCCTGACAGTCGGTATCAAATATTTAGTAAAACAATCTTGGGATACGGTCACTTATTATATTTCCAAAATATAAAATTTTACGACGTTTCGACGCTTCTATTAGGCGTCATCTTCAGGTATTAAAACTAAAATAAAATATCAGAATTGTCAAATAGATACAAAATGACTAACATTTACAATTAATTTTTTTTAACAATTAAATATCGAGGGAGGAAGGTAAATATTGATAAGATGGAAGAAAGTATAGGCTATGTTCCATTTATTAAATTTGTATATATGCATGAAAGATTGCTTGTATCTGTCCTGAAATTCATGCTGTTAGAACTTTTTTTTATATATGTATCATCTCTAAGATGTTTCTTTAATACCAATCTTTCTCTTTGCATAAAGTTCTAATGTTGTTAAAATCGATGGTATGTTTATTTTCTATAGCATGTTTGCTGAGGGCGGTAGAATTCAGGTTTTTATTTTTAATATCATACTTGTGTTTATATATGCGTTTATTTAAATATTGTTTAGTTTGTCTTATGTATACGTTAGGGCAATCTTTACAAGGTATTTCATAAACCAAATTGCTATGCATGTCCTTTTTTAATGCAGGTTTCAGGCTTGAAAATACTGCACGGGTTGTTGTCGTGGCAGTATGGGCAACATTTACGTTAAACTTATTGAATTTTTTTTAATTTTTTCGGAGAGTCCAGGTGTATAAGGCATTGAAAAATATTTCTTTTTATTATTATCATTATTTGAACGTTGCTGGCGGTTATAAAGTTGATGAACTCTCTTCTTGATAGTAGTGTTTGTGAAGTGCTGGGGGTAATTGTTTTGGGACAGGATATTCCTTACCTTTTTGAGATTGTCAGGGTTGTTTTTAACGTCAGAAAGTAAAATGGCTCGATCGGTGAGACTATTTATTACAATGGTTTTATATGTTTTCGGCACGTTAGAATCGAAGTTGAGGTATCTTCCTGACCATAATAATTTTCAAAACCAATTTGTTTCAATACAGCTATCACTGTCATACTTCAATGTAACGTCAAGAAAATGTAATGTTTTATTATTTTCAACATCTTTTGTCTATCCTCTCTCTCTCTATCTATTTGACAATTCTGATATTTTATTTTAGTTTTAATACCTGAAGATGACGCCTAATAGAAGCGTCGAAACGTCGTAAAATTTTATATTTTGGAAATATAATAAGTGACCGTATCCCAAGATTGTTTTACTAAATATTAATACCATAAGGTTCCCAACTTTTGGTATTTTTTAAACTTTCTATTGCATCCCTTACTTCTATGAAACTTACTTGGCGAAAGCTGAACGATAAACTTCTATCACTACGGTGTTCCATCTCAAACGAATCAGTATTCGGAAGCTGGTTGATAGTATTTTTGGCGATGTTTATAAAAAATTCGTTGAAATTTTCTGAATTAAGTGCGGAAGATGTGGGATTCGAACTTGTTTGTTTTCCACCATACGGTTTAATCAAATTCCACATTGCCAGACTTTTGTTGGAGGCTTGGTTGATATACCTGTCAACAGCATTTTTTCTTTTTGTCTTAATTAGAGAACGATACCAATTTCTAAGCCTATTTAGCTCCCCTCTAGGAATAAGTTCTGGCGATGCCTGGTGCAACTGTTTTATTAAATGTAATTTTTCCCTCATTTGTCTCAATTCGTCATCAAACCAGTTGATTTTGGGTGGACTACTCTTATCTACTAATTTAGATTTCATGGGTAAGCAACTGGTATCAAACACATTTACCTTAATACGAGACAAATTGATATTTGTGAAGACATTATCCAAGCAAGCATTATCAGTAAGCTTATCGTGACTGTTGAATTTAACGTTAAAATCTCCAGTAAATATTATATTATTTTTATGGTCTAACTGACCAAGCAACCGTTCAGTCAGATAATCATTCGGTAAACTGTTTATTTTCGCAAGGTGGGTGTCGAATTGTCCAAGTCAGCATTCTATAGGAACATTAAAAAGGAAAAGGAAAGTTTAATGGCAAAACTTTATATCACGATGCACTTTATGATGGAATGGAACAGAATGAGGTTAGTTTGAATTGTGTTAAACAATCTGTGCCTAGAATAACCCTGCATGTAAGAGTGTAGGAAAACACTTCTAGAAAAATAATCCCGTTGTTTCCGAGTAACCTAAGTGTTTCGCATAAGGTGACCCACAGCGGTCTGGGGGTCTGCACTGCTATCTTTTAGGACAACCTTAGAATTTACCTATGGGCTAGCCTACGTCAGACTAAATGATAATATTTTGGGCCAACCTGAGGATTTCCCTATAGGCTTACCCATGGTGGTCTAATAAAGTCCCATCGGGATATTTATAGGCTGTCCCATGCCAGGTCGTCCAGGATATGGCTTTCCCCTGGGACATTTAAGGACAGCCTGGCACCATACAGTGGATATCAAATGCTGTGCGGGAGATGATCTCATGCACAGCATAGTAAACGACCAGCACAATAACTCAAGTTGGCGGAAATTACACGCGCATCCCCACTTTTGGAAGATTTTTTGTAGGGATGGTAACGGTACTTCGATACTTGTACTTCTGCACCAATATCGACTATTTTTATCTTAGATACTTTTTGAGCGATTCCAGGCTGGCATCGATACTGTTGTAGGTGTATCGGTATATAATTATTGAGGGGTGTAATCAATTGCACAAAATTCTGTGTACGAACCAAACGCGCCTATGAGGCTAAACAATATCGAGTTGGTACCGGTATCGATATTTTCATTTTCGCATCTTTACCCAAACTTCACAGCCGTAAAATTATCCATAAACCCTCCCAAGGTCAAATTTTTTGGGAACCATTTTTATATGGGAAATCCTCAGAGATATTATGCTGGTTGTTTACGATGCTGTGATCTCATGTCTCTCGACTCAATATAGTTAAAAAGTTTTTAGTGTTGGATTTGTTCGTTTCATTATATAGATATCTCTGTAAAGGTATGATATTTGTTGTGGCTGTTTACTTTTTTGACAATCTAATCTTAGAACCTGGGCAGAGTGATCACTAATGTTATTGTTGTTATTGTTGACTACAGTATCATTATATTTTGAATAATCCACCTTTATACACATATTATAGATACGAAATGCTAAATTGATATTAAAATCTCCACAAAGAATACTTCTATGTCTATCACAAATGTTTGATCCTTCGGGGGTGTTCGTGCAAGTAAACTCAAACAGCTTGTCAATTGAAATGTTTTTAACAGAATCTAGCTGACTATATTCTAAATCAGATTTAAAATAAATAGATGTGCCTCGATGACCAAAAAGTGTTCTGCAGTATGAACTTGCGAAACAATAATTCTCTATATAGGTACCTCCCACCACAGGCACAGTAGAACAAACCCACTGTATGTCAAATATACTTGAAAAATTATTGGGCGTGTCCCTAAATGAGAGTACACGCAACTCGAATTGAGAAATATTTTTAATAAGTAATAAGTCGTAAATTTAAAACCAGCAGTCTGTTATTATTTGGCGCAGGGAAGTGACGACCCCACCGCCCAGAGGTTTTATAACTTCTGCAATCAGCCAGCCGAGTGACTGCCGGGATAAGCAGTACTCTCTTTATGACCAGCGGCTTAGGGCGGATGAGTTTTCAAGAGTAGGGCACCTTCTTGCCCTTGGATCAAGAAATTGGTCCAAAGATGGATGAACAAACCAATAATTGTCAACGGCATGGAGATGCAGAACGCAATGGAGAACCACTGCATTAAAGACTCATAGAGTGCTCCAAAACCATCATGGAAGTTAAAAAGAACGAATCTCAGATGCCATGCGATCCGACTTGCAATCGGCGCTCTCAGGTTTCCGGGCTTGAAAGTGAGAGATGTGGTACCGGCCACGTTAGGTTGTGATCCAGGCCTAGCGCGACAACTATGCGACTGATCCACAAAGAAAAAAATAATATCATTAAATTAGCGACGTGGAATGTTCGAACATTATATCAGGCAGGTAAACTAAGAAATGCAGCAATGAAAATGAAAAGAATGAAAGAAATGAAAGAAGAACATCGATGTCTTAGGCTTGAGTGAAATGAGATGGCCTGTAAATGGAATATATAGAACGGATGGTGCAGTGATGTATTATCTGGTAGTGGTGAACAGGACCCAAATCATCGTCACGGGGTGGCTATTGTGATAGATGAAGCGACAAATATATTTGTAAATAAATTCGTTCCATATTCTGAAAGATGAGCTATTCTACAAATAAACAGTCTTCCTTTTAACATCAATATCATACAACGCACCAACAGCGGATAAAAGCGATGAAGAAGTAGAAGAATTCTACCATGAAATTGAAGGCATAATGCGTGGTGCAAAAAACAATGACATAAATATCGTCATGGGCGACTTTAACGTTTTGCCAAGAAAAATCATTAGTAGTAACTAATACATGGTTTAAGTTGCCCCCAAGGAGATTATATACCTGGAAGTCACCACAGGATGGCACTGCAAAAATCGTAAGAAATCAAATCGACTTCATCATGATCAATAGTAGATTCCGGGATGCCATAACGTCTGCAAAAACATATCCTGGAGCAGATATAGGGTCAGATATTAACCCTCTGTTGGCCCAATTCAGAGTCAGATTAAAAAAGGTCAATGGCGACAATGAAAGTAACAAAATAAATCTTGATGCTCTTAGGGATAACCAAAAGAAGCTCGAACTTTCTAATCAACTTAATAATAGGATAAAAAGTATAAAGGAAGACATAGACAATATGGAAACTGACGAAATATGGACAAATATCAGAGACACTGCAAAAGATACTACGTTAGAGATCCTGGGGAAAGCAAGTAAACATAATGGAAGAGAGAAGATTACAGAAAAACAACAACAAAAATTATAATAGAATTAACAGAATAATCAAGTGGGAAATTAAAGAAGCTAAGGAAAAATGGGTTAATGAACAATGTAGTGACATAGAAGCATTGGAACAAAAACACAACAGTTTTCATCTTCATAAAAAGATCAAAGGGATGATGTACACTTGTAAACGTAAAATACTGGCACTTATTGATAATAATAACAAATAATTTGTTAGTAATAGATAAACAGGAAGAATTAGAGATATTGAGAGCTTACATAACAGAATGTTTTACTGATTACCGAGAATCAACAGATCAATTCGACAGTGACTTAAAAGGACCGGACATAATTAAGGAAGAACCCGTTAAAGCTCTGAAAGAAACTAAAAATGGAAAAGCTACAGGACTCGATAATTTAAATGTTGAAATCATAAAACTGCTAGATGATGAAAACCTTGATCTTCTACTCAAATTAGAATTTACAGAGAGATCGAAGGACGACGAGGGATCGGGCGAAAAAAGTTCTCCTGGCTTCGGACCTTACGCAAGTGGTTTAATATAAGAGAGGCCTGCACAATCATTCGTTTAGCCCAAGACAGAGAAGAGCTCCAAATGATGGTCGCCAACCTCCACTGAGGAGATGGTACTGAAAGAAGAAAGTCTGTTAGATGGTTAAGCACCGAATGAACTTACTGAAATTTATACATTTCGTTGATTTTATTCGAGACTTTCACTTTACTTTTACAACTACTTTAAAATGCAGTTATGATCTTAAATGATGACAGAGGTCATCAATTTTCCCTCAAGAGTTTTCCCTACGCTCATGCATAACATAATATATTGGTATACCGCTGAGAGGTATGCATGCGGTTTATATTTTTTTGTTGCTTTATGTTTGTCTGACCGTGTGCTTCGGTAGAGAGCGTCGATGTTTCTCTGAATGCGATTGAGAGATTTGCGTACGATTTCATCGCAGTTAACTCAACTATTCACTGATTTCCGCTATATTCATGCGAATATTTAAGGCTCGAGAGTTTTCCTGTTGCTACATGCCAATAATGCAAATATCAGAGTTTTCCGATATTGGAAGTTTCGTACTTTGGAATGCTGCAGATATAGTGCTGATTTCAATGACAAGATTTAGAGTTGAACAGATCGCAGACAAATGGAGAGGTATATCAAATACAAGCTGAATTGTAAGCTGGTTGTGTCAGTATAAGGATATAATGGCTGTGTTATACAGAGCGTCCTTGGATAGTCGGTTCAAACACAAGTGGGTGTAACCAGGCCACAATTTATTCACAAAAGGTATAGTTAATAAAATAAAAAAATGTTTGCTATGTATAAGCAGTTTGATTTATTTGCACTTTTCACCTGAAATACACATAAGTTTGGCACTTTTGCATGCAGTTCGTTGAAATAAAAATTTTAATGCCTAGTAATGGGTTATGCTTAGCAAATCAAAAATATGCCAATAAGTTTAGCTTCACAAAAAAAAGCTTCATAAGAATATGATTTATCCGGTGTTGTTATCCTCATCTAAATTATACTGCCAGTCGGTCATACTGTCATCACTAAACTACTCGACCATGAAATTCAGCCTTAGGTTAGGTTAAGTTCAAAGTGCCTTGTCCCTATTGTAGCACACACCTATTTATAGTTCTGCGTACAATCCACACCTCTTGAGGAATACGATGGTCATGTTGGATGAAGCTGCCTTGCAGTCAGTAGGTTTCCATTGGACGAATCTGAAATCCGAAATCAAAACCTAGTTCTTTCCAATACTGGACAGAAGCACAATATGTGCTCCGCTGTTTTGTCCTCTACATAGCAGAAACGACCATCTGTAGTTTTTTTCAGACCTATCTTTCGCAAGTGGTTCCTGAGATTACAATGTCCCGTCAACAAACAAACCAAAATGTGCAGATTATTCCTGCTCCATTGTAGTAGCCCTGATGTATCGCGTAAGTGTAGGCGTACTATATCCTTTCTGCCCAGTCTTAGATGAATTTCTGGGCAGTGCTTTCCGCAATGCTTGCAAATGGTTCTGGTCCTATGAAGATAGATTCGGTATCTCCTCTAGCGAGTTTATCGGCCAATATTTTGCCTTCCACTCCACTACACATAGAAAAAACTGTCGTTTTGTCAAAGACTTACGCTTGGATTCAATGGGGCGTTACACTCAGCATTCCTCAAATATAGCGATGTTTTATCCAATGGGAAGTGTATAGTTGGTAGCAAATTATATCGTATTGTCGATTCAACTACAAGATGTCATTGGATTCTAATGAATGATTCAATCGCAGCCTGTCGTTGAATCAAATCTGTGTTTGGTAATTGATTCTAAATTATTTCCTTTTCCTTGGAAAAACAGATTTTATTGCGAGGACTAATGATCGACTCGTTTGGATGTTTAATGATGTGATTTTGTATGAAGTTACAAGGAGCACGATATAAAAATTAGACATAAGCCTGCACCAGTTGTTGCATTATTACCTGATATATAACTGTCTGACTAATATAAATACCTACATTCAAATGTGGGTGTTAGCTCTTCTAAGTCTCAATTTCTCAGTAGGTCCTCCATTTAATATATAACTGGATACATTTAAATTACACAATTGCTGATGCAATACGCATAACCACGAGATGACAGAACACAGCTAACACCGAAACAACACAACGGAACAACCTCGTCCATGTTTACGGGTTCGATAGTAGCACTGAGAAGAACCCCCTTTCTTTATTCTTACGTTCATCGAATCGGGACATCAGTCCCGCAGAATACTGATTATAGTTCAGCGAACGACAAGGGCCACTGGAACTAGATCAATTTTTATCAGATGAATTATCACGAACTGCTGTTGCAGTAATGATTTTTGTACATTGAATAGATTGTATGCTTTGCTTAAATGAAACATAGGGTAAATTTCGAAAACAAAAGGATGTTTTGATTGCATTGTATGTCAACACTGTTATTAGAAGGATTATGCATATCGTTAGAACGAATCTAAAATTATTTTGATTTATTGGCGTACCTGTTATTACTTCGAATATAAGGATTGAATTCTTTCAATGACATGGATTTGAAACAACTGTAAATATATTTAAAGCGATGGAAAAACATCCAAATACTAACAATTAATTGGAAATGCAACAGTATTTTTTTCTGTGTATAACCGCGGTTGCGTCCGTCGGACATGTGATCAGAGGACTCAAGCTGGTTCAACATCAGGCGGGCAGACTCTCTCTCACACCTCCGGGTGTGCGAGTGTTTTCTGTCCTTGCGATAAAACCGATTTCATGAACCTTATTGATGTAACAAAAAAACGCCACTATATGACCTGGAATGCAAACCAAAGTTACTTTATTCCTTGTTCCAAGTTCATTGAGGAGATGTATACAATTCCATACGAGTCTTGAGTCAACCCGCTTGGAGCTCAGTTCTTTCAGGGCAGCCTGGCTATCTGGAAAGGTTTTTATAGATTCTTTTCTTCAGCTCCCTGACTCCCCAATGATGGCTATCATTTCCGCTTGGAAGACCATGGTACACCTCCCAAGGTTTACTGAGGTTTCTACTCTTCAATTGGTATCAGCTACTTTCGCTCTTGTCCCCAGTTCTGACTTGGAGTCATCCGTGAATAGCTTAAGATATGAGGGCGGTATGAAACTGTCGCTTCCCTTCCATTCGTCTCGTCCTGGGAAAATGACGTTGTAGGATCTTTCTGTGTGCGTTTTGGGAAGTGTAGAGTCACCATTATAATAATTTACAATTTCACTCATAATACGCATTGTGACCAGTCCTAGTTCCCTTTTGTCCTGTCTAGCAGTTGATAGCAGGCGACCATTCTGGCACCTCTCTTTATCTCAATGTGTAGAGGGGTTAAGTTTGGGAGGGTCTCCATGGCCAGTGTTGGTGTAGTAGACAAGGCACCAGTAATAGCCAAGCAGCGCGAACCTCCAACGCAGAAGCTCTCGTAAACAGTTTCTTGCATCGCTGTAAGGAACAGGACGACACAGTTTATATTATGCAAGCTCAGCTGGATGAAACGTAGCAATTATGAACCCCCAAATTACTCAAAACGAAGTTTGAGCTGATTTTATATTTTTAGTTTTTTACTATTCCCGCGCCGCCACTGGCACGATTTCTAAAAACCATACGCATTTTCCGTTCTTGCCAGGGTAATAATACAGGTTGCTCAATACAGAACGATCTAAAGCAATACTTGTATGTATGAGTATACCTCAGAAATTTCCCTTGTTTCTGTAATAGGCACTGTTCCGATGGCCCTAAAAAAGTGTATTATGCCACTAGGTCCGTCTTTCACAGATCAATGGAGAGCTTAGTATCAATACAAAAGCTTTTTCAGTTTTATAACCTCCTACCCCCTAACCAACCCAATTTCACCACCACCCAAAAAAAAGAAGAAAATGAGCAGGGACCCCTAAACGCGTAAAAAGGAAGCTTGAGCTGTTTTCATATTTGGGTCGCCACTGACACCATTTCCAGAGATCATACGCTTTTTTCATCCTCGTCAAGGTAGTAATACCGCGTCAAAATTTCATTAAAATCAATTTACGAGTTACCTCATACAATACAGAACGATCTAAAGCAATGCTCGTCATCAGACCCCTCTTTTCTATAACGGGCAAAGGCAATGTTCGGGTGGGCCTATTATGCCGCAAGATTTTTCTTCCACAGGTCCATAGACAGCCTAATAGGCTTAGCTTATTATAAATACAACACATTTTTCAGTTTTGCAACCCCCATCCCAACCACCCCAATTTTATCTCGACCCAAAGAAAAAGGAAAAAATGATCAGCAACTCCTAAAACGCCTAAAACAAAGTTTGAGGAAGATTTGAATCTTCTTGTTTTTTGCTAATTAGTCCGCCGCCCGAGCAAAATTATAGCAGCATTGCCTACTACGACCCCACAGCACATCCCTACCTGAATTTCATCATAATCCATGCAGCAGTTACTTAGATTACGAGGCTAGAAGAACGCGACTGACAGACAGACAGACAGCAGACCGACGGAAATGAGTGACGTGAATTTTCGCTATGTAGACATCATAAAACGCACAAAAAGCGCATTACATTAAAATCAAAAATTTTTGTGATCACAACACTCCCTTCACCTAAGGGTGTGGAAAGTAAAAAGTATAGTTGAGGTGGTTTGTCCTAAGGACCAAAGGAGCAAATCTTGCGATTTAAATTTGTTTAAAAGAAACTTTTTTCCATAAGCTTATGGAAGGCCCCTCTAGGACTACCTTCGTAATTCTTATATGAGTTCTTATCTAAATGATTTTATAAGAAGAATCAAAAGAAGAACTGGAAGCTCTAATTCGCTTTTGAATTATTACATAACTAGACGCAAATAAAACCAGTGAAAGGAACGATTTAGTATTCAGGCGACAAACATTTCGAAGAATATGTATTCGCTTTTGTGCTCAGCGTCACTTCATGAACAATAAACATGAAAAATGCCATTATTATTCAGTTTAAGCCAGTTTAATTCTGTTCCATCTCGGTTCGCAAATGGCCCTCAGAGGGTAACCGCCCTTCAACAGATGAATAAATGCAGCGTTGCCAGTATTAAAAAGTAGGTATAGTCAGGTGGATTCTGGCGACAAGGGATTGATCTACGATGACGTAGTATTTCAAAAAAATGAAGTCAAATTGATTGATTCAGTACTTCCCACACATTACGGTGATACCAGTTATTTTCCTATAGCATGAAGCCGTAGTCTGAGATTCCTTTGCAACCAAATCATCGCCAAATTTCACCCTCACTCAAAAAAGGTAGAAAATGATCAGAAACCCCTAAAACATCTAAAAACGAAGTTTGAGCTGTTTTCATATTTTTAGTTTTTTGAATATTGCTGCGCTGCCACTGACACGATTTCTAACAACCATACGCGTTTTCACTTGCGTCTAGCCGGACCGTGCAACTTTCCAACCCGCAGTTCCGCATGCGCATTTGTCATGACTACCGAGATTGACAGTGACAGTTCCGTGTGGTGTGAGGTTTGCAGAATTCACAAAGGTGTGTTGTTTTGAAAGAATTTCTCTATTTTCGTGGTGTTTTCATGTTGCTTTAGCCTTGACTCTTTAAAAGAAATAGAAAGTTTACCAAACAGAATATTGATAAAATTGCTATGAATCTTACGTATCCAAAATCCCGATAAGCAAAAAAATTGAAATATGTTGTACTTCGTCTTTTGTACCTTGATAAAGGCTAAGGTGGCCGAAAGTCAATAAATAGCATTCTTCGGCGATGTCCGGAAATAGTGTATTTATATAGCTTCTGAAGATGCCATCCATTGGTGGTGGTGAAACGTCAAGGCCTTAACGTTAAACGACGCCGGTCTAAAAACCTAAGAACCACAAATTCATTGGACGATGACCGCGAAAGCCTTACACAGCACAGTAGTTTGTCTTTCGGAACACGTAGTTTTACTGATGGGCTAGTACCGCGCGGTGGCTCAAAGAGACATCCACGGGATACACTTTAGAGATTACATTAAACATGATCGTGTTTCAGTGAAAATAAACAGTTTATATAGATACTAATACTTCCATAGGCAATTATTTCTCAGCATGAAACTCTTGGATGGTAGAACCTTACTGTCGCAAAGCGTAGATGTAAGTTTGATCATGGTACAAGCTTCTAGAAAACGCAAACGCAAATCATCATGACATGATATCAACAATAATAATGACAAGACCAGATCACATATAGTTTTTCAGTCAAAGGCAGACAAAGTAAGATATTTGTTACATAATACTATTCCCAATCGTACGAGCATTTAAAACATCTATGCTGGGAAGATACCCAAATACACAGATCTTGTCATAGAAATAAAACGGCTCTGGAAACGAAACAAAGTTTTTATTGGCCCTCTCATCATGACTTACACCAAAAATATTTACACTACGCCTGCAATAGTTAGGTCTAGACAAAAAGTCACATAAAAAGTTCCAAAAATTTGCGTTTCTGAAGATTTTAGTTCAGTGTTGACTTGGCATAGCCCGTCAATATTTGTTGCTACCGCAAACATGCGAGAGAAATTAGAATGTAATGATAGTGTAATAGGTGTTGCTTGTCTTCTGGTTATGCTTATTGGATTCCTAGAAGGCATGGAAATATGCTGCTCTTTGCACAGCTAGCATTACCAGTGTGCCGTACAGCGGTGAAAATCTTGGCTGCGAGAATGCAGAAGGCATCTACTTAGGACGCACGATTAGAGGACTGACTATACACTTCATGGCGTGAGGAGTGGTCGCTGGGTGATGGAACAGCAGCCACATCCTGCTACCTTTTTCGTTCTCGTTTTTCCAATAACAATTTCTTTATTTCTTGATTACGTAATACATAGTTTCTTTCAAGTACTCCTGGAGCCGCTCTTCACTAGCCCCATATGTGGTCATATTAGTAAGAGAGAAATACAAAAAGGTGTTTGTTTCTTGTTTCGATCTCTAAATGACCAAAAGAATTTTATCTTAATAGATATGCTTCCCGGTAGCAGAAAAATGTGGAATATTGATGGCAATCCACGAAGATAACTGTGGTGTGGAAAATGGTCGACAAAGAAGTTTTGATTGAGACGAACTATGCAAAACAGTGTAATTTCTGTGAAAAGTATCGCCACGGTGTTGTTGGTAGGCTCTTGCCGGTGGTCTCAGCGTGTTTTCCTTCCACCCTTCTTCCTCAGATTACACACGAAACCAAGTGCTATGGTATGTCTCCTCCCCTGAATGAGTGTATATGTCATTAATTTGGACCTTATTCCATATTTGTCTTTGTTGTGGTTATGCCAAGGATGTTCCATTACACTACATGATTTTCAGCGCGCGGGTGGCTGATTTGGCAACGCAGCCTAGTCTACTTCTCGCGCGGTCGAAATATAAATGCAGCGAGATGCCTGAGCTCGTTCCAAAGTTAAAAGCGGGTGATATTTATTCCGCTTTTATTCTTTTTTCTTCCCAGAGATCCTACAGGATTCCCGTAGGACCGGCTGCTGCTATTTATGATGGCATAAACAGACGATAAACAATTGCGAAGGCCTCAGATTCCACCTGAGATCTCGCAGCAGCTACAGCGACAGTCTGTTGTTTCTTTTTGTGCTTGTGCGCTACAAAAGCATTGATAGCTTTAACAGGTAAAGGGGAGTTCAAAGAGACACACTTGCGAAACGCCTATCATGCTCAAATATACTTTATAGTATGGGCGCCAATCTATTAATATCGGCCACATCTCCATACCCAACGCCGGTACTCTGTAACTTAGAGGTAGAAACGTGTTTCTATCACCATGATAACCATGACGTTAGGGTAGTTTCAGGTGCCTACCACAAAGTGGCTACTACGCTGACACATTCGCGAAGCCACCCGATACCATAGTACATAGTGCATAGAAACGCGTTTCTAAGTTACAGAGTACCGGTGCAGGACCTGTTAGTATTAAACCATAGGAGTCTTCGCAGTCGCCTGGTTATCATACCAATATGTGATTTCCTTGTGAAGGTCAGTGTCTTCTGAACGTAGCATATTGATCGGTGTTCTGATTTCAGATATTCAGCCTTTTTCGACACTTTGACACTGAACTTTAGTGACAGACAACGACAAGTTTCACTTTTTTAGTACACCGGCTTGTTAGTCTTCCAATAAGTCATAGATCGACTCAAGAATCTACAAAAACATTAGCTACTGCTACTAAGGCAAATGAATCTACTACATTATCGACAAATTAGAGGAGAAAACCAAAAAACGTTTCCAAAATATTCGAAGCGACTTGAAATGGTTCTTAACAGTTTAGTAAGCATAACGGTATATCAGGCTCGTCCAAAAATTTAAAGACTAGGTACTAGACAATCTAAAGGACAAAAGTGATAAACTAGTATATGAAATTAGCTATGTAGTTGTAATAAGTGTCATACAGTACAAATAAGGGTATTTTTAAGACTATATTAAAGAATAGCATGTTTAATATATTGTAGCATAGATAAATCTAGTGAATACTTGTCCAACGAGAATTTAAGGTACATCAAATAGCATCTCTGTAGTCCAGTTCTTCAAGGAAGTTAATTGTATTCCAGTATCCCTAGAATTTTCTATACATTTCAAATTGCGCTCTTCACAGTGGATGATTTCCTTCCCTGGAGGTTAGTCGCAATAGCACTGGCGAGCAAGAAAATTCTGACTCATCATTTTGTGGATGCATCAGGACCTCATAATCTTCTTAATTTTCCTGGGTGTGATCCTGTATAATGCTATTGATAACCTGCATATAAAGACTTCTGACGTTGATGTAGCTGCAGTTATTGCAGTGATTAATTTGTCTTCTTTTTATCCGTTCTGTTTTTTGTCATATCTTTGTTCCAGTGGAGAGGGAGAGAAAGAACGACGTCGTATTATCTAAGTCTTCTGTATGGAACACTGATAATGGCAGACAATATTTTAGTTAAATATTAAGGTCGCCATCCGATACCAAACGTCTGTACTGCGAGTGTCTTTCACTATGTGACTAGTTAGAGAGGGTATAAAATAACTCCGTCCAAAATACATCCCCCACAGACTCGTCTTGGAAGGATCATGGGTGGAATCCTATCTATTACGCTTATGCATGTCGTCCCTGAGATTGCAATAAACAGTTTCATTGAATTGCCCTCGTATCTATTACTGTTCGACGTTTGAAAATAAGCAGTGAAATCAGCTTTTTACTCAAAGATTATTGAAGTCTACGATTTTCATATATGTTCATTCTTAGACGGCATTTCAATTTGTTGAAAATATGAATATTGTATCGGGCAGCGGTTCTTTCAGCATGTCAAATATATAGTTGGATCTATTTCGATCTGCCTTATTATAACACTGCTCATTAAACAACACTTTGGTGCAGTCAAACCTCGTTGAAGGTATTATAACACTGCAGCATGCTCCCGATATCAATCAAGCAAATTTTAGAAAAAAAAACATTGGTTTGTCCAGTTTTACCAGAATAGTTCTTACATTGACGTCCACCCGCTTATCACGACGAAATATGACATGACACAATGAGTCCCACTATAAAGTATACAGGGTGTTCCACGACGATTAAGACAAGCAATGTATCAGAACCGGGGAGTAGTAGCGATTTATAATTTTGGGGGTGTAAATTAGAGCAAATATGGTATCTTTTCTTATTATTGTGTCATTCAATGAGGTACTTGTTTTCGGTCACGTGACGTCCAATTCATAATTTTCAATGGGACACCCTGTATATTTGTGACTTTTTGTATTCCTCTCGATAAAACAATTCCAACAAGCTAACACACTTGGGGTCTAAAATGATTATTTCAAGAGCTACAGGTACTTAAAGGACTATACCACAACCACTATGAAACACTAGCAAATAATTTAACTGTAGTGGTACATCTTATAATCAATGGTAGTGCTACCATCTTTTAAGTAGCTGTAGCTCTTGAACCAATTACTTTAGAACCCAAGTGTGCTAGTTTGTTGGCATTGTTTTATCGGGAGGAATATAAAAAGTAACAAATATATAGGGTGTCCCGTTAAAAATTTTGAATCGGACGTCACGTGATCAAAAACAAATACCTCAATGGGTGACACAATAACAAGAAAAGATGTTATATTTGCTCCAATTTACACCCCCAAAGTCATAATTCCCTACTACTGCCCAGTTCAGATATATTGCTTGTCGTCGTGAGACACCCTGTATGTTTATAGGTGTAGTTGTAACCATCGGCTTGGAAGACCTCGTTACATAATACTATATAATACTTTAACGAGAGTAGTAGTATTCGCGGAGACTGATATAATAAGAAATCCGTCAGATCATATAAAATTTCAGGTGAAGCCCTTTACTCCCCAACTATGAGAAAAAAGAGACCAAAGTAAAAGGAAATCCATCTTTTCGACTCGGGCGAGGAGTTGTTTGCTTTAACTTGCACTTGCAGCCGTATTGACTGGCTTTATGAAAAGTAATCGCTTTAAACTGGAAATAAAAGATGAAAGATCTTAAAATAAAAGGTCTACGATAGAGAGCGCGCCGTGCTGCTGCCAAGGCGGATTACTCGGATAAACATAACGACGATTGCCGACCTTCCTTTCCTTTAACTTTTAAAATTATTCGTCTGAGGTTCACTTGACTGACAAGAACCAGACAGTGTACAAGGAAACAGTAGTACCTATAATGCTAGATGATAAGATCTTCTGCTTAAATTATGCAATAGAATTTACAATACTGGAGAGATACCCAGGCAATGGCTGCAATCCACATTTGTCACACTTCTCAAAAAACCCAACTGACTGATGAGCCTTATGTGCAATTCCTTAAAAGCTTTTTTACGTATCCTGCACTCCATGGAGAAAGATTGAGGAAAATATCGGTGAAACCCAGTTCGGATTTAGAAATGGTTTGGGAACTAGATACGCATTGTTCTCCATACAGGTCCTAATCTAGAAATGCCTAGATCAGCAAAGAAATGTCTTCGCATGTTTTATAGACTATGAGAAGGCATTTGATAACGTGAGACGCGATAAATTGATATATTTGCTCAAACGACTCGGGTTAGATGGCAAGGGCATAAGGATTATCAAAAAATTAATGGAATCAGTCACAATGTCTTAACAGACATGTTATATGAACTCGTAAAATGCATTACGTCGGAGCTAGAGTATTAGAGTATTGCCGACACCAATATTATCAGTACATTTAAAAACTGTAGCTCGCCATCGTTCGCAATTTACTGTCAGTCCAGTGGCGCTCTTGATACTCATATCCAGTCTCTGTTTTGCCGTATCCACCCAGCGTGTAGGGGAACGGCCACGGCGCCACCCACTCGGGGCATGACCCTGAACTACAAGTTTCTCCATATTATCGCTTCTGTGGATACGTCCGAAGAATGTAAGCATTCTCGTCGACACAATGGAGGATAGTCTCTTTGGATTACCGAGCTCATCCAGTATGGAATCGTTAGCTCGATGGGCGGTATAAGGAACTCTCAGCATTCTCCTCCACGTCCACATTTCGAAAGCACCTATGCGAGCTCGATTTGCCTTTCTAACAGTCCAAGTTTCCGAGGCATACAAAAATATAGAGAACACAAGAGACTGATCCAGCAATATTTTGGTAGCTTTAGTGATGTTACGGTCACGCCATATTTTAGTAAGCTTTGTCATGGCCTCACGTTGATATGCGAATATGCGTCATTTACTTATATTACAATTAACAATAAAACTAGAAGATACTCTTCATCTTGGCATGTAAAAAATATTTTTGATTCATTGTTCTTTGATATACAGTACGTAAATTTGACAGCGAGTGATATACAAAAATTGCCATAACTTTTGAACTACCCTGTATAATGCTACAATACCTCATATTGTTGGAACGAAAATCATTAGAGTAATTTAAATGTGGAATAAATGTGGAATAATGTATCAATCAAATTTTTTTTCTACGCAAAGAGTATATCCTTACAACATTTGCATACAGCTTTTTTCGCTATCTTTTGCAGTAGTAAAGTTGTGGACCAATCCAGTACTAGAAACTCACCCTGTATTACATTATTGTATTATTATATAGGTTTTTTGGTCATGATCCTATTTAGTGGAATCGATGTCAAACCCGAAAGTGATACAAATATATAAATATTTTATTATAATTTTGAAATATTTTTAAATGATGCTCTTCAGCCTGCCATAACATCTGCATGAGAAGTGTTCTCATATTCGTTCAAGTTTTCTGTAGTTTTTTTCTAACTCTGTGGATCCAGGATCAATAATAAAAATCAGAAGGTTTACAGTAACCCATTGTTCCCAGTTATGATGATATGGGTCATTCTCACCAAAAACGAAAAATTAGGTCATCGGATGTTATAATATACAGGGTGGCCAATCGGGTGACGATAATAATTTTTTTTTAGATAGCCCGTACCGAGACCTATCCAAAGCACTCCCATGTATGTGTACCGATTATTGATAGTTTTCGAGTTATGATTTTTTTTTTGAAAACGTAGAGATTTTCCAGTTTTTCCCAGAAATCGTCAAAAACAAAAACAAGACTGCTTTTTGGCTTTTATTTTTTTCTACAGTTATACTCAGTATTAAGCCTATTTTAATATCCAATAAAGAGAACCTGTACATCCGAACAATAATTAAGTACATTTTGGGGCCAAAGTTTGAAATCTCTGTTTCTAGTCAGGAGACCAAAACCTTCAAAATAAGATTAAAAATACTTATGTCTGATTCTGGAGCTTCAAACTAATCTTGAAAACTTTGCAAGACATTGCACTTTCGAAATAAAAATGAAAAAATAGAACTTATGGGGACATTTTGCGCCGTACGTGAGTGTTAAAGGTAAAAAGGTGATAATTCACGAATTTCCAAAATGATTTAAAAAACTACTATTTTTCTTTATTATGTCAAATTAAATAAAAAAAACTCGTAACAACTAATAAACCCGATAATCATGACGTTTAATAAAAAAACTAATACCCAAATTGTGATTTTTGAAGTGTATTTGCTATGTACTATTGAACTTCTGCTAAATTAAGTTGTATGGAAAGTTAACAAAGGATAGGAATAATGAACAATAATCTGACTTCCAATTTCATGGCAGAATTACCTGGGAAGCGATGTTGTAGCATACGCCATCCCTTTTTTTCAGAGTAGCCTTTTGCAAGTTCATGTCGGCGAAGCGCAGTTGTGTTAATTAATTTTCGGTAATAGGCAATGTTCGGATGGACCTAAAAAGGTGATTTATATCGTTAGGTCTTCCTTGACAGGTCAGTAGACAGCCTATCATGAATACAACAAGTTTTTCAGCTCCCCACCTCACAAACACCCAAATTCCACCCCACCTAAAAAAACGCAGAAAATGATCAAGAACTTCTAAAACGCCTAAAAACGAAGTTTGGGGAATATTTGAAATTTGTGTTTTAATTACTCCGCCGCCCATGTACCGATTTCCAAAATTATAGCAGCATTACCTACTAAGACCCCACAGCATATTGCTGCCCAAATTTCATCACAGTCCATGCAGCGGTTACTGAGATTACGAGGCTAGAAAAACGCGTACAGACAGACAGACCGACAGTCAGACCGACAGACAGAACGACGGAAATGAGTGACGCGGATTTTCGTTATGTAGACATTATAAAACGCCCAAAAAACCTATTATCTCAAAATTGAAAATTTTCACGATCACAATCCTCCCCTCACCTATTGGTGTGGGAAGTAAAAGGGATGGCGTATGCTACGATAATGCTTCCCAGGCAATTCCGCCATGGAATTAAAAGTCAGATTGTTGTTTTATTATTCTTTTCCTTTGTTAACTTTCCATACAACTTAATTTAGCAGAAGTTCAATAGTACACAGCAAAAAGCACAGGTATTAATTTTTTTTATTAAAAGTGGTTAAAACATCAATGATTATCATGTTTATTAGTTGTTATGAGTTTTTTTTTCTTAAATTTGTCATAGTAAAGTAAAATAATGGTTTTTTAAATCATTTTGGAAATTCGTGAATTATCACCTTTTTACCTTTAACAGTCACGTACGGCGCAAAATGCCCCCATAGGTGCTATTTTTTCATTGTTATTTGGAAAGTGCAATACCTTGCAGAGTTTTTAAGATTTGATTGGAGCTCCAGAACCAGACATAAGTATTTTTAATTTTATTTTGAAGGTTTTGGTCTCCTGACTAAAAACAGAGATTTCAAAGTTGGGGCCCAAAATGTACTTAATTATTGTTCGGGTGTACAGGTTCTCTTTATTGGATATTAAAATAGGCTTAATACTGAGTATAATTGCTGAAAAAATAAAAGTTAAAAAGCATTCTTGTTTTTGTTTTTGGCGATTCCTTGGAAAAACTGGAAAATCCCTAAGTTTTCAAAAAAAAATCATAACTCGAAAACTATCAATAATCGGTACACATACATGGGGGTTTTTTGGATAGGTCTCGGTATGGGCTATCTAAAAAAAAATTATTATCGTCACCCAATTGGCCACCCTGTAGAAGAACAAAAGCTAGAGTGGTGCTATAATATAACAATGGAATATTTATTTAAAAATTTTCTACAACTATTCTTCAAAGTACTTTCGCTTTATCTGTTTGTCATGAACTTCTTAGAAACAAATTCTTATAATCTGTTTGGTATACTCACCACAGAATTGTTGAGATCTAAATCTTAATCAAATCGAAGATTTCGGGCCTATCAATTCTTCAGAAACCAAAGGACTTAAAATTTTCTGGTGTACATACATCATACGAGTATTGCTTTAGATCGTTCTGTATTATGTAACCTGGAAATTACCGAATTGATTTAAATGAAATTTCGACACAGTATTACTACCTTGGCGAGAATGGAAAGCACGTATGGTTTTTAGAAATCGTGTCGGTGGTGGCGCTGCAATAATCAAACAAACTAAAAATATAAAAACAGATAAAACTTCGTTTTTAGGCATTTCAGGGATCCCGGATCATTTTCCAATTTGTTTTGGAGGGAGGTGAGATTGAGGTGGTTGGTGGTTGGGGGGTTGTAAAACTGAAAAATTTGTTGTATTGATAATAGGCTGTCGAGTGACCTATGAAGGAAAGACCTAGCGACATAACACATTCTTGGGGGGGGGGGATATTGCTGAAAATATGCCGGCAAGTGTAGTGACGTCTAGTGCATCCGAAGACATTATGTTAGCTATTAATGTACTTCCTGTTTAACCGGAAGTACCGTCAACTTTTTCAATTTAAATGGGACACCCTGTATATTTTTGCAGATTTTAATTCATCTTTTTTTTTCCGAATACGTCCATAGTGGGTTTAGCATTAGTTTCTGTAAAAACGGGAAAGATAAAGCTTCTTTATCATTTCAGGTGTTTAAAATGCCGGTCATGCAAAGTCGGTTTTGGCGATCGCGTGAGAACTCACAAAGAAGTGTGTCATCTTTTAATGATTTACGTCCCGACAGGGGTCCTATAACACGTTTGACGGTGACTAAAATAAAAAATACAAAAAAATTACCTCGAACGGGAAGACCTCAGACCGCCACGGACGAATTTGTGAGACAATTTTTTTAAGAAACAAATACTAAACCCACTATGGACGTATTCGGAAAAAAAAAAGATGAATTAAAATCTGCAAAAATATACAGGATGTCCCATTTAAATTAAAAAAGTTGACCGTACTTCCGGTTAAACCGGAAGTACATTAATAGCTAACACAATGTCTTCGGATGTATTAGACGTCACTACACTTGCCTGCCAATTTTCAGCAATATCACTCTTTCCATTCCAAAGTTATTTGCTTGGTTCCATACTTTATCCCAACCCTGTACAATAGTTTGTATGCACAATCCTATTGTTGTCACTAGCTAGTATATCGGTCACACAAGCAGCTAATATACAATGTTCAGTGATACTAATCTCTCCTTATCTGCACTAAGAGTCATCGTCTAATCCTATTCTAGTTTTGTGTTAGGGGTTTAGGCAATGCCCTCACCTCAATCTGCAAAGTGGTCTATTCGTTTTGTCCTTAAACCAGGGTTCTGCTCTTATGGTCTACTGGATCTGTTTGTTTGTCGTGCCAGATGGATTTCTATGGTAATGTTCGCTCCATTTTTTTTTCAGGTTTTTGTTTAACCTATTGCTCAAACCACTGTCTGGAATTTTGAAACTTCTCAGCAATATTTCATCTATACTAGCTGTTTTTGTTAGTCTGTCGGCTGTGCTGTTTGATATATAACTGCATGTGCTTTAATCCATACGATTTTTATCCAAATTGCTCTGTCTGTTAATCAATTCAATTATGTTCGAGAGTACATGGCTGAAAATACAAAAAGCTTATTAAAACAAAATTTTATAGTTATCTTTGGAATTTTTGGTATTGGCCCTTAGAAAATATGCGTTTACGTCTTTATCGACTAAAGTAAAGTGATCATGTATCAACCACTTCGCGGGACAGTCTCAACATAAGAATGTATTGAACAGGAGTGGAAAGTGGAAAGTCGATTCAAGAAACGTTACAAAAAATATATTTGTTTTAAAAATCGCACCAAATAATTAACCGTGTACTTTGGGGTAACATATCTAGGGTTACGGTCAGAGTGCATCCGCCTTCTACCGATTTTTCGCACGGCCGCGAACGGTGGAAAACACAAATCCGGCGAATTTAACGAAGACGGTCACAGTTGCGCCGTCCAGCACTGACGCGCATGACTGTGACCGTCTGCATTACATTTGCCGGATTTGCTTTTACTTCCCACACCGATAGGTGAGGGGAGTATTGTGATCGCGAAAATTTTTGGGCGTTTAATGATATCTACATAACGAAAATCCATGTCACTCATTTCCGTCGGTCTGTCTGTCTGTCGGTATGTATGTCTGTCTGTCTGTGCGCGTTTTTCTAGCCTCGTAATCTCAGTAACCGCTGCATGGATTGTGATGAAATTTGAGCAGCGATATGCTGTGGGGTCGTAGTAGGTAATGCTCTTATAATATTGAAAATTGGTACATGAGCGGCGGACTAATTAGCAAAAAACAAAAAAAATTAAATATTTCCCAAACTTCGTCTTTAGGTGTTTTAGGGGTTCCTGATCATTTTCTACTTTTTTTTGGGTGGGGTTGAAATTGGGGTGGTTGGGGGGTGGGGGGTTGTAAATCTCAAAAAAGTGTTATATTATTTTAATAGGCTATCCATTGACCTAGCGGCATAATACCCTTTTTTAGGACCATCCGAATATTGCCTTGCCTATTCCAGAAACCAAGGGACTTAGAATTTTCTGATAAGTACATAGGAATATTGCTTCAGATCGTTCTGTATTACGTAACGTAAAAGTTATGGAATGGATTTTAATAAAACTTTGTCACAATATTACTACTGCGGTGAGAATGAAAAATGCCTATATTTTGGAAAAATCGTGTCAGTGGCGGCGCAGCAATAATAAAAAACAAAAAAAATAAAAACGCGTCAAACTTTGCTTTTAGGCATTTTCTACTTTTTTGGGTAGGGGAGAATTTGGGGTGGTTGGAGGGTGGGGGGTTGGAAACTGAAAAATTTGTTGTATTCATAATGGACTGTCCATTGACCTGCGAATGAAAAACCTAGCGGCATAATACACTTTTTTAGATCCATTTTAACATTGCCTTGCTCATTATAGAAACTAAGGGACTTGGAATTTGTGATGTATATGTACATAGGAGTACTGTTTTAGATCGTTCTACATTGCGTAACGCGAAAATTATTCAATTGATTTTAACGAAATTTTGACATAGTATTACTACCGCGGCGAGGATGGAAAACGGCTATGTTTTGGAAAATTCGTGTCAGTGGCGACGCAGCAATAATAAAAAACACTAAAAATATAAAAACAGCTCAAATCTTGTTTTTAGGCGTTTTAGGGGTTCCTGGATGAGGGTGAAATTGGGGTGATTGGGGGGTGGGGGGCTGTAGAACTGAAAGATTTGTTCTATTCCTAATAGCTTGTCTATTGACCTATGGAAGAAATACGTAGCGGAATTTTTAAATCCATGTGAACATTGCCTTGCCTACTACAGAAACCAAGGGACTTAGAATTTTGTGATGTATATGTTACGAAAAAAATACGCAGAACTAGTTTTGAGCAAGGAATATTTCCCAAACCCGAAATATGAATTTTACACGCCTATTGAGCATTACCAAATAGGCAGAACTAGTTTTGCGCATCTTGAAATACACAGAACTAGTTTTGCGCAACTTGAAATGCACAGGACTAGTTCTGTATATTTTCTGAATGAACAGCACAAATTCTGCTTCTGCCATCTAATCAGCGCCAGCGACGGATTCAAATAAATATAAAGTTGGAGATGTTAAATATATTTTAATGAATACCAACAAATAATAAATCGCCAACTGAGGCTGGTTTAAATTTTTTATTTGACTGTTTGACTGTGTGAGCATCAAATAGGCTTGTGCTTCCAACCCCCTTTTTGCGTTTTCACGATTCGTACTCATATTGCAAGAACGTTGCAAGAACCTGATCTAACCTAACCCAACCTAACCTAACCTAAATGATAGGTTTTTGATTGTTTTTGACACACGATGCATAACGAATGTTCACTTTGGCTGGCACTCCGTACCACAGAACTAATTCTGTGCATTTCAGGTTGCGCAAAACTAGTTATGTGCATTTCAAGATGCGCAAAACTAGTTCTGCCTATTTGGTAATGCTCAATAGCCGTATAAAACTAATATTTCGGGTTTGGGAAATATTCCTTGCTCAAAACTAGTTCTGCGTATTTTTTTCAGGTATTGCCCGAATTCGGCTATTGAGTGTAACATATACATATACGAGTATTGCTTAATTTGGTTTTATGTACATATATTACGTAAAGCAAAAATTATTAAATTGATTTTACTGACATTAAGACACAGGGTTGACTATCGCTGTGAGAGTGGAAAACGTGTCAGTGTCTGAAAAATCGTGTCAGTGGCGCCGCAACAATAATGAAAAAGCTAAAAATATAAAAACAGCTCATACTTCGCTTTTAGACGGTTTAGAGGCTCCCGATCGTTTCGTATCGTTCAGTTGAAGCACGCAGAATGAAAACTGTGGCGTCCTAGTTTCTAAGGAGGGAGACGCAAGAAACTATTTACGAGAGTTTTTGTGTTGGATGTTTTTTTGCGGGCGGGTGGACGATAATTCGGTTGCAAGGAGATTTCAGGCTATAGCTTCATGCAATGGGAAAACAATAAAATGGTATGATTATTATGTATGGGAGATACTGCGTCAATCAACTTGACTCCATTTTTTCTACCGTTGTCGGCCGTTTACGCCAGTGCGAAAAATCGCTCACAGGCGGATGCACTCTGACCGTAGCCTAACAGGTCATTATTCATAGTTATGGCACAGCATAATAAACAACCAGCATAATATCTCTGAGGATTTCTTATATAAAAGTGGTTCCCACAAAATTTGTTCTTGGGAGGGTTTATGGATGATTTTACAGCTATGCAGTTTGGGCAGAGATGCGAAAATTAAAATATCGATACCGGTACCATCTCGATATTTTCTAGCCAAATAGTCGCGTTTGGTTCGTACAGAGCATTTTGTGCAACTGATTACACCCCTCAATAATTATGTAATTATTTTCGATACCGACACAAAAGTATCGATACCAGCTTGGAATGCCTCAAAAAGTATCAATGACAAAAATACTCGATATTAGTGCAGAAGTATCGAAGTACCGTCACCATCCCTACAAAAAATCATCCAAAAGTGGGGATGCGCGTGTAATTTCCGCCAACTTGAGTTATTGTGCTGGTTGTCTATTATGCTGTGGTTATGGTGCCGCAATATTTTGTTTATCCTTCGATGAGATCAAGACTAATTATATATCAATACGTCCTCGTATGCACCTCAGTGCAACTCAATCTCAATGTAGCGTCAAATTTGATTTTGTTCCAGATAGGCGTACGAACGTGCTCTGCCTGAAAAGGTCTCGACTCGGCGCTTCGTCGTTTTGGGGACAAATGAAGAAAAGTGGCGGAAAGATTACAAGTAAGTAATGTTTTTCGGGTAGCGCACCCGACGACTTAATGCCGGATATCAAACAAATAAACAACGTTTAGCAAGGTATCGTGCTGCTTCCATGGATATATGTACACTACACAGCAGGGCGACGAAGAATCACTCAGAGTAATGCAGTTTGCATATTCTCATCATATTTGTGGCTTGGATTAACAAGGGTCAAGGATATTCATGAACCAGTCACATCACCTCTGTTTAAGGTATAACAAAAATGACTATTGCCGAAAGAATGAATCAGTTTCCAACCTACCACCCAAGACGCTTTGAAAGAATCCTCCTCTTCATTATTTCTACTCTACAATTTTAAAATTTTAACGATATAAATACAGGGTGTTTATTTGAAAACTTCCCAACGCGGATTTATCAAAAACCACTTATTAAAAAAAAAACACAGATACACGTCGACAGATTCGTCAAGTGGGACAACTTTTTAACCAAAAACTACTTCACCCTCTTATACGAGGGTTGCTCTATACCTCCGTCAATCCACCAGTACGCAGACAGCTGTTTCACGCTTATTTGCGATCATCAGTGTGCCATGGGTCGATTGACGGAAATAGAGAGCATCAGGTCTTTCATGTTAACAAAACATGTGAAACATGTGTTAGCAAATGACAGAAAGTTCTGCCGGTGCGCCATCTGGTACCCCAACGTAACGGCAACCAAAGAGAAACGCTCGTCCGCTATTAGCTACCAGAGGCGCGGGTTCTGTACGCAGCAGCGTATGAAAGCCGATATACGAGGGTTCCTCTATGTACCTGATGTACCCTCTACCCCCCAGGATCAACCCCTTAAAAAAAATTAATGACAAAACGTATCGAGTAATATCTCGTTCCAAAGATTTGTCTTAGTCCTTTGTTTTGATATATGATCTTTTTAAATCGGTCGATTCGATTTTCAGAAAGTTAGAAACATCTTTATGTACCTAAATTTTGAAGATCAGGTATTTCATTTCTATTACGCTCAAGATACCTTAAAATACAGGGGAAGGATATTTTTGTACGTTCTAGTCACAAGAGAAGTTGAAAATCCGCCATTCTAACAGGACCACTCGATTATTCTATATATCGCCATGTTACTTGTCTTCTTAATTTAATATATTCATCATATTCGTCACCGTTTTTCAGGAAAACGAATTTATTCTGGGTGCCCAATACTAGATAACCTGTTAGAACAAACATGTTGTCATTACTATTCTAATAAATAATGCGGTTACAAAAAGGCGTATGCTTCCGACAACTACTTTTGCCCTGACTTTTTTCGCTTTGCAGAGATTCACTTAAAACGGACAGGTACCAAGACAAACTCGGCAGGCTTCGTATCAAAAAACCTCCCCACGAAACTCCGGAATCTACTGACAAACCACCTCTTTCACTCCATAAGTCTCCCTGGCATCCCCAAGAAAGCAATAAACTGCAGACAGCTCCGTTTGTGAAGCTGGGGTAAGTTGGTCTGACAGGGTGATGCTGTGCAGATGATACGTGTCTATTAGACAATAGACAAAGAGTATTCCAAAATAAAATACAGTTTTCTAATATATACAGGGGGTTCATTTGATAACTTCCCACCGTGGATTTATCAAAAACCACTGATTAGCAGAGACACTTCAAAATATTTGTCTATGGGGAAGGGGGTTGGCGAAAGTTTAATTAAAAACCATTCACACCTTAGTGTAACTGCAAATATTGGAGCAATGAAGAGAGCCCCATGCTTTTGTAGAAGGGCATACCCAGTTCCCTCAAAAAATTAATGTATGGGCAGGCATTTTGGGAAAGAAGTGATTTGGCCGTTGTTAGTTAATGCAAATCTAAATGGAGACTTTATTTGTATATGGTAGAAAATCAAAATTTACCCTATGCTTGATGAGGCTCAAACCTATTTCCAGCAATGTGTTCCTCCGGTTCGGCAATAAATGGGTGGGGCGAAGAGGGCCTATAAATCTGCTAGATCTCCTGATTGGAAGGGCCATTAAACTTGTTTCTGCAGGGCCATTTAAAATCTATTCACTCCCCAAACTGAAAGTTTTTATGAATTCATCAAACCATCCTCCAAAGCGGCCACAACATGTTTTTGCAACTGTCCGACGGGAATTTGAACATCGTCTATATCATTGTTTGGCCAATAAAGGGTAACGTTTTGAACACTTATTGCAATAAAAAGTATTATTTTTGTGTGTTTTTGTTTTCTATCTGAACAAATAAAGATAATTACACAATTTTTTTTAATTCTTTCGAATACGCATCGACCGACAAGCTATTAATCGATACCTCTTGTCATTTGAAATTTTTAGGGAGATGACCTTGGAGGGCAGAAGGTACAAGGGAGTGAAGTAGTTTTTGGTTAAAAAGTGTTCCCCTTGAAAAATCTTTTGACGTGCCACGAAAACTACATCACCCTCTGCACCCAGGGTCATCCTCTCAAAAATTTCAATAGAGTAATTGTCGTTCCAAAGGTATGTCGAAGTCCTTTATTTTGACGTTCGATTTTTTGAAATCAATCGATTCGTTTCCGAGAAAATTAGATAAAAAATTATGTACTTTAATTTAAAAAAACGCACCACAATATCACTTTATTGTTTAAAATGTTGCGTGTTATTATTGCCCCAAACAATGATATAAGCGATGTTTACACTTCAAGTGAGGAGATCTAGCAGTACATAGTGAGGAGCGCCGTCTTGCTGGAAATATATTTTAGTGACAAGCGGATTGATGGTGTTTCCCAACTTACCCAAATAAATGTCTCCATTCAAATTTCCATTAATAAACAATAACCCAGTTCCTTTATTTCCTTAAATACCTGCAGTTTTTTTTCAATAGTATAAGACCAAAAATCATAAAGATATAAAAGTTCTATACGTAATAAATCAAAAAAGAGAATCGAACTTTATGTTAGATTAAAAACTGGTAAAAAGCATATTCCAAACATTTCAAAATCAGTTAACAATAATACTTTAGTTTTGTGCTAATAAACAAGAATAACTTTCTAGCTATTGAGTTTACACAATTATTCTGTTCACACCTGAAAATCTGGAACTTCTAACGAAATTTGAATTAAAAACTTATCGAAGATCAATTTCGGTTAAAGTTGGACATTTTTTCTCACGCAGCTCCTTTATTTATAAAAATTAAAGAGCCTAATTTGCGCCATTTAAAAGATAGTTTGTGATGCCCCAGTAAAGCTTCCGAAGTGAAGCGCAAACGGTCTTAGAAATCCGATTTAAATGACTTTTCAATGTTTGAAAATAAGTTTTAGTCAGTTTTTTATCAAGCATAAAGTTTGAGTCTTCTTTTTTTTACTCTGCATATTATGATTGTTGGACATTTATGATTTTTTGTCCTATAGCATTGCAAAAAAAACTGCGTGGGATAAATAATTTCAATACTATTCAGACTATTTGAAGAATAGTACTAATTTCTGATTTTTCTGCTCATATTCTGAAACAAGAGACCCATTTCTTAATGCAATATAATAATAAATATAATAGATAGTAATAAATAAAATAAGTTAATTTCTGCAAATCTTACTGTAAAACTACGTATTATTAATTTCACGTCTTTAAGTTCTTGAAGTTAGTAGTTTATCATATAAAGACTTACAGTTTATTGATTTTTACTGGTAACCACATTAA
Organism: Callosobruchus maculatus; assembly: GCA_951848785.1. Lineage (NCBI taxonomy): Eukaryota > Metazoa > Arthropoda > Insecta > Coleoptera > Chrysomelidae > Callosobruchus > Callosobruchus maculatus. Next base: position 1,683,876 of record CATOUR010000122.1, on the reverse strand, counting down.
GACAAAATTTACTATTTTTACCTTTCATTTGTTTATGACTATCATTTGCTCAAAAATCCCAGGTAGCAAATAGTTAGTTTCTATTCCTCTAGGTAACTATGACCTAGAAAGCTTGACAGCTTGCTAGATAAATGAGTACCCCCAGCCATGTATATCTTATGCTTATTTTCCTTGAGTATTCATACTTTTTTGACTTTTTTGACTCACAACCTTCTGATTAGCCTGCTTGGTACAACGAATATTTGAATGAAAGTATGATAATAAGAACATCATTACAACTTATCTATATATACTATCCATCTCAGCTGAATAACGCAGTTGCGGCACACCTACTTACAGCCTGATAGTTAAGGGGCTAGGTATAGCGCGCGAACTTGAGAATCCAAGAAAATACTTAATCTCGTGCTAGCGCTTTCTGAAGTATGTGTATCTAAAATAACATGAGGGGAGGTTAAGTCCGAAGGTTGCCTTGCGATACTGCTGACGGCCGACCCCCGCGAAGACGATGTCGCATCGAGGGAGCCGAGAGCGACCGACCGGTGGCCTACTGATAGTGTGACGTTACCTTTAGGCCGGATTTTATCAACATGCATATTTAACAAAGACTTTGACAAAGCTTTTCTATTGGAGCAAAAGCTTTCTATTGTGTATTGCGTACTAGGTTAATAAGTATCATCCAATAGTATTTTATCAATATTGGAAACAAAACGTCAAAGCTGGATGACACTTTCATTAAAAATATTTTAGAATTCATGGATCAAAATCATAGCAGAAAATCAGAACAAATTGATTGATTTGCCAATTAATTCTAGATTTTTAATGTTTACCTTATAATTATTGTATAATTACCAATTGCAATTACAGTCAGATTGATTATAGACTGGATGCATGTTTGTTATAGAACAGACCTTCTTATAGAAATATTCACAGAGGGTGTAAAGATTGTAGGCACTGCAGAAAAGGCACCGTAGCGCAGAAACACATTTATTTAAAGCACCTTATTCACTTTCTGACTATATGGAAGGTTTCTAGTTTAGGAAAAATAAGGATATACGTTATACTTTTGCCAGACCGCAAGGCTTTGCTGTTAAGCAGGATAGGCAACCAGTAATGCACGCTTGCATCGTGTGTGTCTATAATAGCTTTGTAAAATGCAATAAAATGTTATTTTTACCCTTTTTCACTATAATACAAAGGTATGTTGGAGGTATTTATAATTATTGTCGATTGTAAATTATTGTTCTGTCAAAATAATGCGGTAATTTGAATTTCTTGTCATCGTCATCATTAAATTAACAGTACATATTATACAGTGATCAAATTTGTCGGTTTTGTGGAATCTGATTGGTCGAGATTAGCAATTGCTAAACTCTTTGTTAAACAGGAAAATGCAAGTTTTTACCCATTTAGGATGGAAAATCAGAGTTGAAAAGATACTAGAGAGTTCACATTGGTCGATTATATATAAAGCATGTCTTTTTTCACCTTTTTGAAGTAAATTTCAAGAGAAATCAATAATTTTCAGAGAACTTTGACAGATGCAAGTTCTTGAATGGGCTACTCTGATTAGTCAAAACCTTCGTTAAAATGCCCGTGTTGATAAAATCGGGCCTTAAACTTACAGTTATGATTCAGTCAGCAAATTGAAGAAGAAAGTTTGCGCTATGTCAGCTCGGTGGCCTTATTTTGATATATATATGATATGGTGTTCGGTTCTTAACTTGCAGACATTTGATGAATGTATGATTTTGCATTGCGAGTTTTTTTACACACTAAAAAACTTTTTTCAGAATTTTGCTCTATGTTCTCATTCATCGAGGTCTTAACTATCATCTTCGGAAATTTTATGTATGTAGTTTGAAAAACAAGTGAGTTGTGCGGGAACGTGCGAATCCGTATTTTATTATGTATAAATGTGTGTACCCAGGCCCTATAAAACGGTTTCGTCTAAGGAAATGACTATTTCGTGTGCAGTAGCAACGTCCACCGTATCCAAGGTAGTGCATTCGTTTAATTTTAATTAGTAAATTAATCAGGGTACCGTGTCCCGGCTATCTCCAGGGACTCGGGTGAGAATCACTTACGGTAGGGTTGCGAAGCCGCTCGACAACAGCCATTTTTTAATCGGAACTAATTTGAATTTAAATCGCTGACAGAGCTACGGAACGATCCCAATCCTCCTAATTGTATCACCATTTCAAAAGGGATCTATCTCTCAGCGGGAAAGCAGCGAAAATGTCTTTCAGGTAACTTATCCAAACCACAAAACTATATATTATGGCATATTATGCGATAGACCTTTAAGCCTACAAACCTGGTTTATGGTTCCCCATGGAAGCATCCACCCGAAGTTTCTTATTCAAGGTTGGGCGCCGTCGACAATGTCATGTCGACAATTCAGTTGTCTACGCGTCACCTATGGTGTCGACGTCGACTTTATAGATGACGTTATAAGTGTCGACAATGTCGACAATTGGTTCAGTACAAAAATTATAGCTACAGTTCTTTCGTTTGAACATGTTTTAACGAAAAAAATAGACAAACGTTTAGTGAGACTATAAGATCATTATTTTACTTCCCACACCGATAGGTGAGGGGAGTATTGTGATCGCGAAAATTTTCGATTTTGAGATAATACACTTTTTGGGCGTTTCATGATGTCTACATAACGAAAATCCATGTCACTCATTTCCGTCGGTCTGTCTGTCTGTCGGTCTGTCGGTCTGTCGGTCTGTCGGTCTGTCGGTCTGTCGGTCTGTCGGTCTGTCGGTCTGTCGGTCTGTCTGTCTGTCGGTCTGTCTGTACGCGTTTTTGTGTCCTCGTAATCTCAGTAACCGCTGCATGGATTGTGATGAAATTTGGGCAGCGATATGCTGGGGGGTCGTAGTAGGTAATGTTCTTATAATTTTGAAAATCGGTGCAGGGGCGGCGGAGTAATTAGCAAAAAACAAAAAAAATTAAATATTCCTCAAACTTCGTTTTTAGGCGTCTTAGAGGTTCCTGATCATTTTTTACTTTTTTTTGGGTGGGGGTGAAATTGGGGTGGTTGGGGGGTGGGGGGTTGTAAAATTGAAAAATTTGTTGCTTTCATAATAGACTGCCCACTGACCCATGAAGGAAGACCTAGCAACATAAATAACTTTTTTAGGTCCATCCGAACATTGCCTTGCCTATTACAGAAACCAAAGGACTTAGAATTTTTTCTGGTGTAAACATACGAGAGTATTGCTTTAGATCCTTCTATATTGTGTTACAAGGAAACTGTTGAATTGATGTTAATGAAATTTTGACACAGTATTACTACTGCGGCGAGGATGGAAAACGCGTATGGTTTTTATAAATCGTGCCAGTGGCGGCGCAGAAATAATAAAAAAAAGTAAAAATATAAAAACAGCTCAAACTTCGTTTTTAAGCGTTTTAGAGGTTCCTGATCATTTTCTGCGTTTTTTTTGGGTGGGGTGAAATTGGGGTGGTTAGGGGGTGGGGGGTTGAAAAACTGAGAAATTTCTTGTATTCATAATAGGGTGTAGGGTAGGGGCTCTGAAGGAAGACCTAGCGACATAAATCAACTTTTTAGGTCCATCCGAACATTGCCTAGCGTATTACGGAAACTAAGGGACTTAGAATTTTCTGTATACATACATACGAGTATTTATTGCTTTAGATCTTTTTGTATTTTGTAACGTGGACACTATTACATTGATTCTAATTAAATTTTGACTCAGTATTATTACCGTGGTGAGGATGGAAAACGCGTGTGTTTGTTAAATATCGTGTCAGTGGCAGCGTATATAGCAATAATCAAAAAACTAAAAGTATGAAAACAACTCAAACTTCGTTTTTAGATGTTTTAGGCTGTCCATTGACCTCTGAAGGAAATACTTAGCGGCATAAGACAATTTTAGGGGAGGGAAGGCTGCCGATGATTTGGTTGCAAGGAGATCTCAGACTAAAGCTTCATGCTATGGGAAAATAATAAACTGATATCACAGTAATGTGTGGGAAGTACTGAGTCAATCAACTTGACTCCATTTTTTTATTCTGATATGGTTAAATAGCTACTGTCGATCATCGTCTTCTTCTACGTCACTAGGATTGAACGCTGAATCGGACCCAAAATTGCCCCCATTATTCTCACCTTGAAGAGAAAAATATAAAAGCACCAGCATTTTTGAATTCTCAAAGGACAGTCTGTTTCTAAGAGGCGTGCGAATATGTCCCCAGTTTGAGAACAATCGATAAAGTTGGGCAGAAGAAGCCAGAATTTTAATAACCTTCCAGTATTAGGATACTGGGCACTCCATTTGAGTCATCCCCCAAAATATCAAAGGTTTGCATAAATTTTTGTCAAAAAGAGTAGCAAATATTCCTGAAAAAATGTTAGTCGTCAGTCTCACAAGAAAGAAAAATGACAAGTTTTAGTGGAGGTACTGACGCATTTTAATGGTTTTAATGAAACGTCCAGTAAACTCAGTGATAATTTTTAAGAATAAGTCAAATACGTTACATTTTCTAGTACTGAATTCACCTCACTCCTCCATGCCTTGGTTGTCAAGCTGTCTAAGGAGAAATGAATTTATTTTGGCAGTGTGAGCAGACGTTATTATCATATGTAGGGTGTATATAATATTATACAATTCACAATCTAACACACTCTAACAAACCTAACCTCAAACCTGCAACAATTGTTGACATTGTTGACATTGTGGACATTGTCGAAATTGTTGACATTGTCGACGCATTGTCGACACGTCGAGGTCGATAATAAAAGTCGACGCGTCGACGCCCAACTCTGGCTTTTTTAGCATCCTGAAAACAAGGTCTAAACACCACACGCATAAAAATAAGTCCTTGGACGAAGAGTACAGGATCCCACTGCTTGATCCTCCACACCGATAGGTGAGGGGAGTATTGTGATCGCCAAAATTTTCAATTTTGGGATAATACACTTTTTGGACGTTTTATGATGTCTACATAACTAATATCCACGTCACTTGGCGTTCTTCTAGCCTCGTAATCTCAGTAACCACTGCATGGATTGTAATGAAATTTGGGTAACGATATGCTGTGGGGTGTGGGGTCGTAGTAGGTAATGTTGCTATAATTTTGAAAATCGGTGCATGGGCGGCGGAGTAATTAGCAAAAACCAAAAAATTTCAAATATTCCCCAAACTTCATTTTTAAGCATTTTAGGGGTTCCTATCATTTCCTACTTTTTTTTGGAGGGGGTGAAATTGAGGTGGCTGGGAGGTGCGGGGGGGAGTTGTAAAACTAGAAAATTTGTTGTACTCTTGATGGACTGTCCACTGACCTGTGAAGGAATACCTAGCCATATGAATCACCTTTTCATGTCCATCTGAACATTGCCTTGCCTACTACAGAAACCAAGGGACTTTCTGATGTATTGTTTAAGATCGCTCTGTATGGTGTAACTTGGAAACTGTTGAATTGATTTTAATGAAATTTTGACAAAGTATTATTACCGTGACGAGGATGGCTTTTGAAAATTATGCCAGTGGCAGAGCAGCAATAATAAAAAAACTAAAAATATCGGAACAGCTCGATTTCTACTTTTTTTTGGGTGAGGGTGAAATTGGGGTGGTTGGGTGGTGCGGTGTTGTAAAAATCGAAAAATTGTAGTATCTATGACAGGCTGTCCATTGATCTGTGAAAGAAAAACCTAGCGGCACAACACACGTTCTTTGCGGTCGGGCGGGCAATGATTTTGTTACGAGATATCTCAGACTATAGTTTCATGTGCGGGAATATAATAAACTGGTATCACCGTAATGTAATGTAACTACTGAGTCGATCAACATGACTTCATTTTTTTATGACGTACCTTTGTCTCCCAAATACAATCCTCGATATCTTTTTGAAAACCATTGTTACTAAAAGCACCGTTAGGTTGATGCACGTCGCTGCACAGCAAAAGTGACACAACTCAAGACTTGCAGTTTTTAAGTTTCTGTTCCTACATACTCAAAATTGAACGTTCTTTTATCAGAAAAACAGTCATAAATGTGTTTTCAAAAACAACCGCTAGATGGCGCTTGTGCAACTTTTCTTGTGTTCGAGCGTAATATCAATGCAATTTATTTTAGAAAACCGGCATTAGAGGGTAGTGAACCCTCCGCCAAAGCGGCGCATAGTAAGGCGTGTCTCGAAAGACGACACATTTCATGTTGCTTCATCATAGTTGCTCCCATTCATTCCATGGTTTTCAAGAAAAGTGGCATATTTGAAGTTGCGCCGGTTTTAAGATGGTCTTTTTCGAGAAAAGTGACATAACTTGAATAAAGTTTCTTTTTACTTCACACACCCATAGGTAAGGGGAGTATTGTGATTGCGAAAATTTTCGATTTTGAGATAACACGCTTTCTGGGCGTTTTATAATGTCTACATAAAGAAAGTCCACGTCGCTCATTTCCGTCGGTCTGTCTGTTGTCGTTTTTCTAATCTCAGTAACCGCGGCATGGATTGTGATGAAATTTGGGTAGCGATATGTTGTGGGGTCGTAGTAGGTAACGTTTCTATAATTTTGGAAATCGTTGCACGGGGGGGGGGGCGGAGTAATTAGCAGAAAACAAAAAATTCAAATATTCCTCAAACTTCGTTTTTATGCGTTTTAGGGGACACTGATCATTTTCCACTTTCTTTGGGTGGGAGGTGAATTTGGAGAGGTTGGGGGGTGGGGAGATGTAAAACTGAAAAATTTGTTTTATTCATAATGGGCTGTCCATCGCCCTGTGAATGAAAAACCTAACGGCATAATACACTTTTTAGGTCCATCCGAACATGATCTTGCTCATTATAGAAACTAAGGGACTTGGAATTTGTGATGTATAAATACGAGTATTGTTTTAGATCGTTCTATGTTGCGTGAAGCGAAAATTATTGAATTGATTTAAATTAAATTTTGACACATTATGACTACCGCGGCGAGGATGAAAAGCGGTATATTTTGGAAAAAGCGTGTTAGTGGCGGCGCAGCAATTATAAAAAAACTAAAAATATAAAAACAACTAAACCTTTGTTTTTAGGCATTTTAGGGCCTCTTGATCATTTTCTACTTTTTTTTTTGGGGGGGGGGGGGGTGGGCGGTGAATTTGGGGTGCTTTGGGGGTGGGGGGTTGTAGAATTGAAATATTTGTTTTATCCATAATGGGCTGTCCATTGACCTGTGAATGAAAAACCTAGCGGCATAATACACTTTTTTAGGCCCATCCGAACATTGTCTTGCTTATTATAGAAACCAAGTGACTTAGAATTTGTGATGTATGCATACGAGTATTGTTTTAGGTCGTTCTGTATTGCGCAACGCGAAAATTGTTGAATTGATTTTAATGATATTTTGACACAGTATTACTGTCGCGGCGATGATGGCAAACGTGAATGTTTTGCAAAAATCGTGTCAGTGGCGGTGCAGCAATAATGAAAAAAGCTAAAATTGTAAAATTTGTTGTATTAATAGTAGTCTATCCATTGATCTGTAGACAAAATACCTTATGTCCATCTAACATTGGCTTGCTTATTACAGAAACCAATTTTGTCATGTATACATGCGAGTTTTGCTTCATTTCGTTCTATGTATATTGCTTAAAGCGAAAATGATTGATTTGATTTTAATGAAATTTTAACACTGCATTTATCAGCGTGGCGAGAATGGAAAACTTGTCCGTTTTTGAAAAACCGTATCAGTGGCGGCGCAGCAATAATAAAAAAACTGAAAATACAAAAACAACTTAACCTTTGTTTTTAGGCATTTTAGGGCCTCTTGATCATTTTCTACTTTTTTTTGGGGGGGGGGGTGAATTTGGGGTGCTTCGGGGGTGGGGGGTTGTACAATTGAAATATTTGTTTTATCCATAATGGGCTGTCCATTGACCTGTGAATGAAAAACCTAGCGGCATAATACACTTTTTTAGGCCCATCCGAACATTGTCTTGCTTATTACAGAAACCAAGGGACTTAGAGTTTGTGATGTATGCATACGAGTATTGTTTTAGATCGTTCTGTATTGCGCAACGCGAAAATTATTGAATTGATTTTAATGATATTTTGACACAGTATTACTGTCGCGGCGATGATGGAAAACGTGAATGTTTTGCAAAAATCGTGTCAGTGGCGGTGCAGTAATAATAAAAAAAGCTAAAATTGTAAAATTTGTTGTATTAATAGTAGTCTATCCATTGATCTGTAGACGAAATACCTTATGTCCATCTAACATTGCCTTGCTTATTACAGAAACCAATTTCGTTCTATGTATATTGGTTAAAGCGAAAATAATTGATTTGATTTTAATAAAATTTCAACACTGGATTTACCAGCGTGGCGATAATGGAAAACTTGTCCATTTTTGAAAAACCGTGTCAGTGGTGGCGCAACAATGATCAAAAAACTGAAAATATAAGTCCAGCTCAAACTTCGTTTTTAGACGGTTTGAAAATGATCGTTTCGCAGCGTCCAGTTGAAGCATGCCGAATAAAAACTGTGGCATCCTAGTTCTTAAGAAGAGACGCAAGAAACTATTTATGAGAGTTTTTGTGTTGGATATTTTTTTGCGGGCGTGTGGGCGATGATTTGGTTGCAAGGGGATTTCAGATTATAACTTCATGCAATGAGAAAATAATAAAATGGTATCATGACTATGTGTGGGAAGTACTAAGTCAAATAACTTGACTCCATTTTTTCTATTATAACTTCACAGAAAATAACTAATCTGTCAAAGTTATTATCGTAGATATCTAAGGAATCCTACAACTCATACTGGAGTAAGACAGAAGAAGGCAACTGTCTGAAATCTTTGGACTTGTTCCCTGTAAATCACATTTTGACTTTTGCTGTGCGGGGACGGTATGTAAAAATAACTGTCGATTGGTCACTCTATCCACTTCCCCGGATTGTGTCAGAATACCTAAGGAAATTCGCAGATACTGCGGGCTTAAATGCACTGCAGTACAGAAACTTCGCTAAATAAAGCCTCATCTTGGACTTACAAGCTATTCGATATAACATACTAGCTTTTTCTGGCACAATAACAAAGCTCGCGAGTTTTATAATCTCTTGTTATTCCGAAGTTAACGTCATGCTTATCGCCCAGTACGTTTTGAATATTTTTGTTTAATTAATAGAATAGAACATACGGTGAAGCTTTATTAAATTTCCTGCCGTTTTCAACCAAGCGAGCATAGCTGTATTAGTCTAGGCATATTAGGCTACACACATGTTACACACATAGAAATACATTTTTGGACTAAGAATATATACTTTCATTCCACTATACCATATATTATATACACAAATAATCTTAAACTTTAAACTAAGAATGTGGTATTTCATACAGGGTTATACTAAGTAAATATGTTTAATTCAAAACTGAGAAAGTCTTGAAAGTAAGAATACCGAAATTTTAGATCAAGCATGGGATAATCTCAGAAACTGATGCTAACCAGTTGAACGTCATTTATTCAGACCTTCATCTTAACCGTGAAAAATATAAAATCAATATTTGAAATAATTCACTATAGAAGTAATTTTAATAATGTTTAATAATAAACTACATATATTACACCATATCGCACATGACATCACCCACATTTTCATCATTTCATTCATTTCAATTTCTGAATCCTAACTATTGTCTTATACCATTTCCATCAAAATCGTGAAAAATGATATTCTTGCGAAAATTCATCTTTAGTTTTGATTTACACCACCCTCTATAACTGTTTAGCTTCTCGACCATAATACTCAGAATTTCTAAATTTTGACATTTGACAATTATTAAAGTCTTATTCTTCTTCCTTTATGTAACGAGAGTCTGTCATTCTGCTATGACAAATATCTCCCTGGCAACATGTGACAGAAACAAAATTATAATTTGCCAAATTGAATTTGGGTAATCGAAAAAAAATTTAAACTTTATACAACATTTTTACATTTTACCAGTTTGTACCTATTATTAGTGTTTTAGGTTACTTTCAACATATTGATGCATCTATCCTTATGGCTTTTGTATAACATCATCCAGCAACAACCTCACCAAACTTCTTTAAGTAATATCATTGTGTTGTTGTAAAAAAATTGGTGTTGTCTTACAGCCCTGAAGAAAGGATAAAAATATTCCGGAAGCTCGGAAGAATAGAGTTTTAAGAGTACTCCTTGCTGGTTTCTTGCCGCTCCCAGCGACATCTGCAGTTTGTTATCTGACAAATCGTCAAAGATTATCCGTTTCACAAAAATATATAAAAATATATACACACCAATATCTGTATTAGGTCCCCAGAACCACAACTGAGCAACAATCCTTCTATGACAGTAGGTACCTATAACAACATAATAAACATACGCAGGTAAAATTACGAATTGTTTAGAATGACAGTAAGGCGATCGACCGATGTGCATAAACGGCTCCAAAATGTCAATCGGTATCGGTCGGTCATCGAAGGAGCACACAGCCACAGACGAGCGTAGTAAGCATGTATGAAGACAAACAGTTTATTGAAAAAGTGCGTGAGCATCGCATATTGTTTGATCAAACAATATGCGATTACAGAAATGTCAAAAAGACGAAAATAATGATTGTGTAACACGCATACGGCTTTTGTGGCAAGAACAGCGGTGTCAATTTTGTCTTCAATTGGTCAGAAAGGAAGACACCATCTATGTGATAGAATGCCAAAGAAAGCATTTTCTACAACACGACGAGCCCGGCATAGTCTTTTATCGAATTTTTTCTTTTCTTTGGTCCAATCTTGACTGGCGATGTGGGAAAGGTCACACAATATAATATTTCTTTTACGAAAATGCCTCATCACCGATCAGTACACAAGATATAGCTTCCTCCTGATTCGGTAAATGTCTGTCTGGTGGAGTGTCGAACATTCTACGTACTAGTTTTTGTCCCATAGTAGATTGTTCCAATAGACCACCATCGCTGTTTTTTCCATACCCTCCAACATCAATACAAATGAAACTGTGACCATAATCCACAATAGCCAATAACACAGAAAAAAACTTTTGTAGATAACTGAAATAATGGGTGCCTGTTTTATCAGGCCTTTTTCTTCAAAATCAATTCTTTTAATTCAAATACAACCTGATACTAAAGATTACTTTTTCGGTCACGTGTTTGTCTTCAGTGTATATAATCGACTTGTTCGCTCATTCAGTCCGCTGTAGTGTGCGGACCAGGCGTACCACTTTGGTACCGCCACCACGCTGGTTTGTGCGCTACTTTATCGAGATATTCGCGATTTTCTCCGGTGTGTGTGTGGACCCACTGACATCAAATAATGTGGGCGTACTATAGTCTAATATCTCTGCAGGTACCTATCTGCTTTTAATGAATTTTACTTTCACAATAAAACATCTTTGAAATCAAAATTACTGTTAAACGACTTTTTGGTGTGTTCCATTGCTTTGATTGAGGTATATTAATCTGTAGTAATTATAACCAATAAGATATTATAATATTGATGAAAATATGAATTCTATAGCTATATTGCATTTCAGAAGACTCGATTAACGATTATTAATGAATTGATTTGCAGTCATGTATCTTAAAATATTTTGTTTCTCACTTGTTTACACTCAAATAAGCTGAACTGTTTATGTTTAAGGTAATTTAGTCATTTCTTATATCATTTTTTGAATCACATGATTAAATTCTAAAACAACAATTTGTTTTTTTTAATTTTATAATCCATAAACATGGAGAAAACAAATGTAAAAACTCAGATTTTCTCTAAAGACCTTGTAGAAAACTTTAAAAATAAGTAAAGACTACAAGAAATACATTTTCTTGTTTACAGCACGTAAGAATGCGTGCATCTTCTCTCTTGCGCTTCCACTTGGAGCGAGAATGGCTCAAAAAAATCATGGAAACCTCTGTTTGCGGCCATTTTCCAACTAGCAACCATGGATTTTTGTAATTAATAAGAGTGGACATTTAATTTTTTATCAAACTTAAGGTGAGTACCGCTAATTGAAAACCAAAAGTAGCCCAGTTTGGAATTTTTCCTCAGGGATTGATCAGAAAAACGGAAAGTGGATTACAAATGTCATATAATTCTTCGATAACGAACTTAAAAAAATGTATTGAGCGAAAGCGACCAGGGGTGAAGATGCCCCAGAAATATTATGTTACGTTAAGATTTCCCAAAAATGCTATGTTTCAATGCATGGAATTGAAAATACGGGAGACACTAGCGGCGACGCTATTATTAGCAATACTATTAGCTCGCAGCAGTCAAATGTTAGTCTCATGCCTAGTTTTTATCCTTAGGCGCTTGTTATAACTAACTATACCCAACTTTGAGGTCGTTTTGTTGTTCACTTTAAACTTAAAGCTGAAAATGTAAAGGCTGTGTATAAATGGTGTAAAACAGAATCTTAAGATATAAGATGTATATGACACTGGACTGACTTTATCAAAGTGAAACACAATAATACATCGTGCCCGGTTCGCGATGCTATTTTTGCTGCAACGACTGTACTATCTGTATCAGCTCAAAACAATGGTCGACCCAACTCGGTTTAATTGCAAATTAAATATTATTCCGGGCTTAAAAACCATGATTACGATTACCGTTGTATATTCGAGTACTCGTTCACTCTATTACAATGAGAGCACTACCGGCCTTTTTGTATGCAGATACTGCTCTGTAAAACGCATTGTTGCTAGCCCCTTCTTTTATTCTTGGATATATATCTTTCTTAAAAGGTCGAAAATCAGCTTCGTTCACTTTAAATGAGTTGTTAGATCAGTTCATTGCAACTCGCCTAGTCTTATCCAGGGAAATTCGTAAAAAAACGAGTAAACCCAATTTTGACAAAGAGTATTATCTGACCAGCGGATCTGAAGCTACAAAAGGAATGCGGACAAAAATTTTTGATGTTGCCAAGTTTATTCATAAAAAAAAGCAAAAATAACGGCAACAGGAATTTAAGATATTTTTATATCCACTTTAATATAGTTGTTAATGTATTTTTATTTAATAACTGATATTTTTATATATTTTTTAATGTATATTTATTTAATAACCGATATTTCTTAATCTGCCTGTTATACAATGTACATATTTTCTGAAGATATCATCAACTTCATGTGAATCGGCAACAACTCACGCATCCTGTCATCCAACGTCTTGTCAGGGAACCTTATTGGTTGAGGATCTGCTACCATGTCATTGCCATGCAGATTAAATCTTGCTGTTGGCCGCCCTGCCACCAACTCTATGTACCTGTCTCTCTCTCTCGGTCTGAAAACATCCAAATACCAGTGGCGTTTTGTTTGTCGTGTTTATAATCTTTCTACAGATTGTCCCAAGCTATTTGAATATCTGTTTTGTCGAGTTTATTGTCTTATCAGCTTGTACGCTGTTTTTCGTCGTGATTATTGTTATTATCTTAGTTAAAAACGAACATACAAAAGGAAAGACGCTTCATAGCCCTGAAGTATTCACGTAAAATCCGCACGCCCATGGCTATTTTATGGATGAAATCGGTCATGTTTTTTACAACTATACCCCTCTTACCGATACTTTGTAGCTTCAGAACCGTTGGTCAGATAATAAGGTGTACGTCATTTGTTATGAATAATAAGGTCCAGCTTCAAATTTATTGCGATCTGAGCGAGAGGTTCGACTGCTGCAATCATGATTAATGACGGATTTCGGTATATCATTGAAGATGTATCAAGCCATTCTTATCTGGTAGAATCTAGTTACGTATTTTGGACTAGCTGAACCTCATTAGGCAGCGTAATCTAAGACAAAGTTGGAGGGCCTTACATGATGAAATATACCAGGACATCTTATCAGAGAATCAGTTACGCAATTACGGCATCGGTTTGACAGGCCCACTACGTTGGAGGGCCAGAGCACCAGTGTCACTACCGAGGTCACTATGATTTCCTTGTGCGATGCATCCTGAGGCCAGGAAGGAACACAAGTTACAAAAAGGGAAGATTAATTATGCGAGAGGTAATCAAACAGAAAATTACACATAACTGGCTAAGCAGGCAAAAGAAAGCAACGACAGCGGCCGACACGTATTTTTGACTAGTTGCAGGCCATAGGTTGTTGAAATATAGTAGAACGTCTTATCAGAGAATCAGTGATGTAATTGCAGTATCAGCTGGACTGACCTGACTTTGGAGGACTAGAGTACCAGTATCATCACGAAGATCACTATAATCCCCTGTATATGATGACTCCTGAAGCTAGGAAAGAAAACAAATCTCAAAAAGGAAAATTAATTGTGTGAAAGGTAATCAAACAGAAAAATATATATAACTGGCTAATCACGCAAAGGAAAATAACGATAAGGTCCAACTGGTCCAAAACACGTGTCGGCCGCTATCACTGCTTCCCTTTGCATGCTTAGCCAGTTATGTATAATTCTATGTCTGATTACCTTTCACGCGATTAATTTCGATCTTCCAAAACTTCCATATGCAAGTAGGTTGATAATTTAGTGAAGAGATAATGTTTTTTCGAGGTTGACGCCTTTCCGGAAAATTTTCAAAATAATCGTATGCGTATCTCTGAATTTCTTTGATTTGTAATCATCATCATCATTCAGTATATGTCAGGATTTTCTACATTTGAGAAAACTAGCACCATTTCACTGGGTGTTTATTATTTTTTATCAAAACAATATAAGATGTTATCGAATAAAAATATTTGACAGCTTCAACATAGCAACGTCAAATATTTTGAGCAATTATGGTCAACTCCGACGCAAAGTAAGTTTCTTCTTTTTGATACAAAAATAAAGTACTTTCGTAGTTCCAGTTTCTTCTCCACGTGCGTAAAAACACAATAGCAGCTTTCAGAAAAGAATAATTTGGAGAATACATCTCAGAACGAAAACGTCAAAATTAAGAACTGAATGCTGGAATGCATTGCTCCAAAAATTTTGGTCCGAAATTCTTTTTTGATTTTTATGATATTGTAACATACTGTAGATTATGGTATTCGTGTATTGCATATTAGTTGTCATGCATGATGTAAAGTCAAAGTGTTAGGTTGTATCTTTGAAGTGTAAACGTCATCGAATCGTCTAGAGTTTTCGGGAATGACGGATGGCATTCTAGAACGTCATCGAAATCTCTAGATGGTTCGATAAAGTGTATACAGGGTTATTCACGTTATTCGACACGGAGCATTATGGCTAAAGTGTCTGATAAAAAAGGAAATAATAATTTCGGATTGATAGAGACCCATAAATGCTACATTTTAAAAATATTTTCATGTTATACAGGGTGTCCCAAAAACACGAAACGTATCAAAGTTATGTTTTTTTAAATGGAACACCCGATATATTATTGCATATTCAGGTTCCTTGGTGAATTCTAGTGTCACTTTATGTATCATACAAGGGACTTAAAGCGAACCGTTTAGGTGTAAATCACCATTCTCGGTATAAGTAGATATCCGGAAAAAAATTGAATATCGCAGAGGTTATAAAATTTGGAAGGCTGTGACTTTGCTGTATTACTAAGCATAAAATGTTTCAGCTTTAATGAGACTGTCAAATTTAAATTACGTTTATGCTTGGAGACATCGGTCGATTAATTAAGAAAACTTCGATCAGCGATAACTTGATTTTTTCAAATAGGAATGCCTAATTTTTTTTATACGGTTGAACGTAGAATTTGATAGCCTTTCTAATGATATAAGGTTGTGGATATCAATCTCTGGTAGTTTTTATGTATTTTTAAATTTTCAAACATATCGGGGTTTTTCAATTTTCCTACCTATCAGCAACGTAGCAGGCCATGAGATATAAACAAAAACATGTTCAGGCAGAAGAAAACAACCAGCTTAGCTGAAAAATACACACGAACTAGACTAAAGACTAAAGGGACAAGATTATAAAAATTACTCACAACAAGCAAAGTCTAACCAGAAACAATGGCGGTAACATATCTTTGGTCAAAGAGAAGCTGGAGTATGGCAGAAATGGTTTTTTTCACGGCCTACTAGCTACTGCAATGTATTAGAGATTGGCAATTTTCAAAACCATCAAAAATTTTTAAATAAAATAAAAAAACTACTAGAGAATCTTGTAAGCAGTTTATCACTCTCATAATAAAATTTCACATTTAATGGTATAAAAAAGTATGCAATTCTATCAAAACTCAAGTCAAAAGTACCTACCTCTGACTGGAGTTCTGAAAATTCTTCAGTACCTATCAGCAAGATCGCAGAAAATTAAGAATGAATTAAAGTATGTTCAAATTATAAAAAATAATTTAAATGGCAGAAAATTTAAATCTGATTTGTCAGTATTCCTTTTTTGCAAGATTGCTGATATATATTGAAAAATAGAAGGACTTCAGTCAGGGGTATCGACTTCGACGCAAATTAGTACTTTTTTACACCATTACATATGATTGACAGTTGCGTGCTGGAGCAACAGTCGCTGGATGTTTTTGTTTCATATCAAGGTTTTTAATTGTCTTGGAAATTTTAAGCCTCTAATAAATTGTGGTAGCCAGTAGACTGTAAAAAAGATCTATTACTGCCATACTCCACCTTCTCTTTGACCTTAGACATGTTCTCACAGTTGTTTCTGGGAGAGGTGATTTGTTGTAAAGAATTTTTATAATCTTGTCTCTTTAGTCTAGTTACTGTGTATTTTTCAGCTAAGTTAGTTGTTTTCTTCTACCTGAACAGGTTTTTGTTTATATTTTATGGCCTGCTACGTTACTTTTAGGTAGGAAAATTGAAAATCGCCGATTTGTTTGAAAATTTAAAATTAAATGAAAACTACCAGATATTTATATTCACAACCTGATATCATTAGAAAGGTTATCAAATTCTACGTTTAACCTTATAAAAAAATTAGGCATTCCCATTTGAAAAAATCAAGTTATCGCTGATCGAAGTTTCCTTAATTAATCAACCGATTTCTCCAGGCGTAAACGTAATTCAAATTTGACAGTCTCATCAAAGCTGACGAATTTTATGCTTAGTAGTAAGACAAAGTCACAGCCTTCCATATTTTATAATCTCTGCGATATTCAATTTTTTCCTGATATCTACTTATACCGAAAATTGTGATTTACACCTAAATGGTTCACTTGAGGTCCCATACATAAAGTCACACTAGAATTTACCAGGGAATCTGAATATGTAGTAATATACGGGGTATTCCATTTAAAAAAAAAAAACATAACTTTTATACATTTCCTGTTTTTGGGACACCCTGTATAACATGAAAATATTTTTAAATTGTAAATTTAAATTATTATTTTCTTTTTTATCAGATACTTTAGCCATAATGCTCCGTGTCGAATAACGTGAATAACCCTGTATAAGGCACCACGGGTAGCGTGGTAGTTCAGTTGAGTTGAGTTGTAGCTGAGATAAGGTTAAGAGATATTGTATTGAATTGTAAAGTAAAGCGGTGAAAGTTACGTCCAGTTTGATTCCCTGGGTGAAGAAAAAGAGGCCGTCGTGTCAATTGGTGTCAGAAGTGGGATTATCCATCGAATCAAACCAGGAAAAGGAAATAAGACGTGAGTAGAGAGTGTGTTAATGTCAGTAACCAGAGCTATGGCTTCCGAAATGAATGCATTGATGAGTATGCTGCAAGAAATGAACGCCCAGCAAGACAACCAGGCAGCTGTTATGCAAGCAACCGTCGTGAACCCTGAAGAAAAGCTAAAGCACCACCAGGACGAGACAGTCGTGAACCTTGAAGAAAAGCTAAAACGCCATCACGACGAGGCAGTCGTGAACCTTGAAGAAAAACTAAAGCACCACCAAGAGGACCTTGAGCAAAAGTTGAAGCGACATCAAGACGAGGCACTCGCAGGTTTGAAAAGTGGACAGGAACTTGTGATGACTAGGCTGGAGGAGCAGAAGCAAGTGGTAAGCCAAGCATTAGAGGATCAGGACCAACGTATTAGTGCAATAGAGACAGAGCTGCAGCAAGTGAAAGACCAAGTCAAGAAAATCGTGAGAGACGAAGAGAACTTAGTGGAGGTGAGCGTGAACAACTGCAGCAGGTGAAAGATCAAGTCAAGGAAATGATCAGAGAGGAGCTGCGAGAATTTAGTGCAGGTGAGCGTAGTCTAACAGCTGCAGCATCCAATTTACCTGATAGACACAGTGGCGTAGTTGCAAAGTCATATCCATACAATGCGAAAACGTCATGGGACATTTATCATATGCAGTTTGAAAACATCGCACGTATGAATAACTGGTCGAATGAAGAGAAAGCTTGTGTGCTGACATCAATGCTCAGAGACTCTGCAGCAGCTATTTTGGAAAACCTCTGCTCGTCAGATCTACGTGACTATGACAAGATAACGTCTGGACTAAAGCTACGTTTTGGAGATGCACACTTAACAGAGCTGTTGCATGGCAAGTTGCATAACCGGACACAACAACCCAAGGAAGATTTAACCACATTTGCATACGAAGTCCAAAGCTTAGCTAAACGAGCATTCGTCAGCAGTCCCATCGAGTCACAAGAATACGTCGCTGCTCGTCAGTTTGTCGAAGGCATTGCAGACCTGGACGTTCAGCGAATCGTAAGACTATCCAGTCCCAGAACCTTACCAGATGCCTTGGTCAAGGCTCTAGAAATTGAAGCTGCCACAAAAGCCACGCGGATGAGACGAAGGGTGCACTCTGTAGAACAAGATGATGAAGCAGAAGTCAAGGCCACATCGTTCGTTCCAACAAGAAGAGGTGGTACCTTCTAAAGAAACTCAGTTCGCAGGAATCTAGAAGGAGCTGAGAAGCTTACGTGCTGGAGATGTGGGCAGAAGGGGCACCCTCGAGTAGGCTGCCGCATTCAGATAGATAAGATACAAATGGATGTAGAAAAAGCAGATGAATATGCAAGCAAAATGAAATCTATGCAAGGCACGATCAACTCAATGAAAGGCCAGTTTGACAGAGACACGAATAATTTGCTGAAGAAGAACGAGGAAACTATCGCTAAGCTTCAAGGGCAACATAGAGTAGCCATGAGGGAACTTACAGCAGACCGGGATAGGCTAAAGCAGTTGCTTGACTCTCAGAAACGGGAATGTGTGGGTATTAAGAGCAAATTTGAAAGGGACAAAAAGAATGTGTTGAAGAAGAATGACCAACACGAGGCAGCCTTGAGAAAGCTCAACGAAAAACACCACAGAAAAGTTTCTGCTTTGAAAAATGAAATCAAGAGATTGAAGGCTTTGAATCAGCCGAAGAAAGCGGAGGATAGATGTGACCAAGTTAAGGACGAAAATGAATTGCTCAAACAGAAGATTACCCAACTGGAGGCTGAGAACGCATCTTTAAAAAAATACCTGGACCACGCGATTGTGCAGTCAAGGAAGACGAGTCAAGGTTGAGAGAAAGGTTGGTGCATCATGAAGCAGAAATCAAGAAGATGAAATCAGATATGACAGATGCGCTAGATAGTGTGAGAAAGGTCATGGAATACTTGTATAAGGCAAGAGACGTTGACAATAAGATGAGAGAGCAACTGGCGAATTTGGAAGATGAGAACGTTCGACTGACAAAGGAGCTGGAAGACGCTTTCGCTTCAGCACAGGCTGATAGTTCTAGGATGAAACAATTGAACTACGGGCATAATAAGATAAAGCAGAAGATTGCGCAGATGGAAAGCTAGGTCAGTAGCGATAGGCTAAAGAAGAATACGAACAAAGTCATTGAAAAGGCAAGCAAAGGTGTGTACGGAATATCAGCGATGCAAAATGACGATGTAGCTTTGAAGCAAATATTGGCGCAGCTGGAGAGAGAAAACGCGAAGGTAGAAACCGAGCTTAACGTTGCGCTCAAGGACGTGTCATGGGGCTCTGATCAAGCCGCGCAACTCAGGAGCGAGAATGATAAGCAGAAGATCAGGATTATGCAACTGGAAGACAAACTCAGCAGACCTACTGAGGAACTGGAGAGCTACCTGAATGACAAGAAGGGAGTGTCTAGAGTGGACAATCGACAAGACGAAAAGGTGCAACTGAAGAGAATGATAACAGAGCTAGGAAAAAAGAATCCTGCTGGAGCTGAAAATGAGAATCGCAAGTTGGGCAAAGAATATCGCAGTTACAAGGTGATCTGGTATGGTCTTAGAACACACGACGGAAGCAAGGGTAGATCTCCGAAGCTTCAACATCATTTGGAGGGACCCTACTTGGTGACGAGCCGCCTCAATGACTTGGTCTACATGTTATGTACGGAAAGTCGAAAACCGAAGGTCGACTATGCTGATGTCTGTGGTGATACATGAATCGAAGTTGTTCGTCGAGGACGCCGACCGCTAAGGCGGGAAGAATGTAACATACTGTATATTATGGTATTCGTGTATTGCGTATTAGTTGTCATGCATGATGTAAAGTCAAAGTGTTAGGTTAGATCTTTCAAGAGTAAACGTCATCGAATCGTCTAGAGTTTTCGGTATGACGGATGGCATTCTAGAACATCATCGAAATCTCTAGATGGTTCGATGAAGTGTACATAAGGCGCCACGGGTAGCGTGGTAGTTCAGTTGAGTTGAGTTGTAGCTGAGATAAGATCAAGAGATATTGTATTGAATTGTGAAGTAAAACGGTGAAAGTTACGTCCAGTTTGATTCCCTGGGAAAGAGAGGCCGTCGTGACAATATTAATAAAACAATACAGCGCTGTTTCGAAAATGTCAATTTTTCATATTTTCAAAATCCTTCGAAAACGAAGGATGTATGTCACTCTGTCACTCTGATCTGTAGAACTCGGTCTCATGGCCATCTATGTTGTGATCGTATATAGCACTGTGTTTGCTAACGTATAAAACTTACTTGTCAAAGGTATCATAACAATCGGAAGGGCGATAGAGATCACCAATTTTTAATAAGCCTTCTATCCTTTATGAAGAAGGTCCTAGATCACCGAAAGATGGTAATTAGAAATAAGATACAGCAAATGTTTATTGAAGAGCATGAGCATACAACATATTATAATTGGCCCAATCGATCTCGTATATATTGGCTAAATCAAAAAAATATAAAGGCTGCACGGATTCGCATAAAATATCATATTACACATAGAGAGGCAAGCTCGGGCAACGATCAATTATACACTGCCGAGCCTAAATACTTTGAACGGCTTTTTTTAAAAAGTCCATATACATTTTAGTAACAATTGTACAAAAAGTATGACGATTGACAGTAAGCAACTTAATTCAATACATTCATACCTACTGCTGTGCGAAGAAACTATCTGATGGGATCAGAATAGCTCAGTTTCAGTAAATTCCGTGGTGGATTCTGGCAATGACTTATATTATAACCATCATTTCTTTAAATAAAGGTTGAGCCAACTTTAGGGTTAGAAAATCAAACGTGTATTTTTTAAATGTCAAATCGATTGACATTTCAGATGTTACATCTGAAATCTCCAGTCAATACCATTTGTAATCATGTCATCGTTTAGCGTGCAACAGCGTGTTAAAGTTATTCAAACTTACTACAAAAATTCGCGTTCTCTGAGAACCAGATTTAGCAAACTCCGAAGCGAATACGGTCGATTTCGTGGTTTCAACAAGATGGAGCGCAGAGTCACACTGCACGCGCAACCACAGATTTTTTGAAATCAAATTTCCCAATCCCTTGATTTTGATTTCGTTGGAAGGTGATATTGATTGGCTGCCAAGATCTTGCGATCTAACCCCATTGGACCACTTTCTTTGGAGTTACGTGTAAGGAAAAGTCTATGTCAACAATCCCAAAACGATTCCGGAGTTGAAAGACGAAATCCGGCGTGTAATTGGTGAAATACAACCTCATGTATGCCAAAATGTTATAAGGAATTTCAGTCGCAGAATTATGTACTGCAGGAAGAGTCGCGGAGGCCATTTTCCCGATATTATCTTTCACGGATAAATCGTAAAAGATTCGAAAATAGTTTGAGTTTTATTCGAAAAATAGAATCACACCCTAAATTTGGTTCACCCCTTAGAAACTTCACCACCACTAGATGATTTTTCTCATCTAAATGTTTCAACAATATAACTGTCCTTTATCTCGTGAATTTTTTGTGTGTTTTTCTATTGTTGTGATTTAACAAATATTTAAGTAACAGAACATTCCTCCGGTCTTAGTGGACTAACAGGTCCTCAAAAATTTAAAGTATCAACTCGATCTTATTTTATTAGAGGTCTCTATAATTCAATACATAACACAGAACTTTTCTACAAGTAGCACATGGACTCGGCAACTGGTATTGAATCACATGGTTAATCAACTGTATTGTTGCAAAATTGGTCAACGTTCATGTTTTGCAGTATTTTGACTACATTACCAATTTCTTGTTTAATACATAGTCATTAATTTTTCCTTGCAACATACATTTATATCAAGTCCGTTTTTAAAAAATAAAACTGAGCCGAGCAGATGATGAAAATACTTTTCATACAAGATTTTTTTTTATGGTCGGCCTCCCGCAAAGGCTGAAAGCCTATGGCGCTGTGGAAGCGCTGCGAGAGGATAGGTATCGGTTCCCGTTAGATTTGAAACACTGCAGGTTGTAGCCGTCGGGAAACAAATTCCCCGGTAGCTGATTCCACATCGTCGAAGTTCTCCAAAAGAAGGAATGCTGGATGAGACTGATTCGGAGAGTAAAGACCTCGACCTGGTATGGATGAGCTCGCAGAGCTTCTCTTGTGTTCCTGGTTCGGACGGCCTGTGGTGTTATTATCTGGGAAAGCTCACTCGAACATCAATATATCTTTCATTTCATTCGAAATTATCTTGTCACCAATATTCTACGAGTGGTGACCGGTATCGCAAAATTCTTATTTGCTGTTGGGTGCAGTCGTCTCAGTCCATCAGATTATCAGGATACCAAAAGACCAGACAAGGTTAGGGAGAAGTAAGAGAGTAGGAAAGGGAGGGAAAAAGTAGAGCAAAGAGCAGGCATTGCCTCGGCTGGAGGGTATGTCTTAACACATTCGATTAGGATTTGGAAATTTTAGGTTTATACAAGATATATTTTCGGGTTTGATATTTAAAAAAGATGTTTCAAAAGTTGCATGATTTGTTTTTTGACAAATTGCGAGTACGCGGCATTGTATACTTGCAAACTGCGATGCGCAACGGATGGTTGTTGTGCATTTTGCTTGAATATAATGTCTTTGCGCATATTGTTTTATGTAATCCCTTAAACGACGGACATCAACGTTCCTGTGAAGAGAACCGTTGGAGGTATACCACAAAGCGTTGATGATCACACTGTAGAGAATCTCTAGGCATCGATATGCATTTTACCGTGCACCAAGCTACACATGTGATGATTTTTTAGAGTTCAATTTCGTTCACCAAACTTAATTTTGAAGTTCTATATAACATAGGGTAGAGTTGGCGATACCAAAATACGAACTTTGCTTTGCATGCTTATTGGTATTTCTGTTTAATAATACCCGTGTCAGGGATAATTCTGTACTAGAAGGAGGGAATCAGCCAAATCGCAGTACTTAAGCCCCTTTAGGATCTTATTCATCCTCCCAAGGATCTGAGCATCCAACCTGGCCGTGGGACACTAGAATGGATTTTCGTGTTGATAAAACAGCTGGACAATCGCACATGAGTAGGTGCTCTACAATCTCATCTCCTTTTTCTTCGCTTAATCTTTTACGTAGGTGTGCCCTCAGCTGTCAGTGTCCAGTAAGTGCACCAGTCGCAATGCGGGTGTGTTGACAGGGCATAAACAGGCTACCTTTTCACTAGGATAGCTAACCAAACGCGCACCTCCGCGCCGAGCAACGTAGAGGACAAGACACAAAGAGGCGCATGCCTCAAGATTTTCATCTCTGTAGCTCTTTTTGTTAAAATATTGCATTTGGACTATGCATACCTTTTTACCCGTTATTTTGTTGTTGATAGGTCCATTCACGAGTTCCTGATAACAATCCACTTGTAACTACTTGAGAGCCGGTAGCGCTTATCTGCTACCTTCTCTGTGACCATCGTAAATTGAACAGTGCGGAATGAGGAAGGGGGCCGGAAGGTTCCCTCAGGTAGCGATCGTAATTATCATGTCGAGTTTATAAAGGGACAGAAGATACATAAGTATGACAGAGACATTAAATATTGTCTGCTGCGATTATCCAATCCCGATGCTGGGCCGTCTTTAAGGTGGGGAATAAAATCTGCTGCTGCCGATTGTAATTAAGGGGCATTAAGTGAATATATATTATTTGCCGTTTCCTTTATACATAAAATGAAGTAAGTCGTACAAGAAGGAAATATGCTGAAATTATTAAGAGCTATGGCAACGTTCTTACTTCTCTCATCGCATTCTTTTCGCTATTCAGTTTACGTTGGTCATACAGTATGTAAACCTTATCCAAAATTTTAAGACACAGCGGCTCACCCTTTGATGGGACTAGAGATTATAAAGTCAATCCACTTCAAGTGTCAGCGTGCCAGGAGACCCACAGGTTTAGACTAGGAAAAAATGTATATCGGTGGTGATCGTTTTCGTTTTTTGGTGTATTGTTTTATCGTATGAGTTAGTATGAATTATTTCAGCTGTAACTGAACGATTGACTTTTGTTTTTCTAAGAGTGTTTGTCGATATCTTTGAGTTAGGCTTTAATGCCAGATGTAAAACGTGCATTTTTGGCATAAGATCAAGGGTCACCAGAAGAGACTTTTGGATGAACTCTCGGGATTAACTATATTAATCTTTTGACCGTTAGGAAGCACACTCACTTGACCGTTTGGTAACAGAGGTTGAAGAAATCATAACTATCGTCACTTCCGATTATATCATATAAATGTACGGATGAATAAAACCAGCTGAATAGTATTCAATGGTATTATTGTTACTTTAAGTCATATACCGTATATACAATATTATGTAAAAGAATGAGAACACATTTGAAAATAATATATAATAATATTACTCATATTAAAAAAGTGCACCACCGACCGGTGTTGCTTTGCCCTTCAATTTATAAAATAGGATTCTATAATTTCGGAAATGTGCTTTCTGGCTCTATATGTCAACTTTTGAGCCATATCTGGCTAGGAAACTCACTTTCGGTTTAACAGGTGACTTCTTAGCTGGCGCCAAGTATAGTTCTCGGATCAAGCCCTCGGAAAAACCAGTACCTACTAGCTAAATTATATCTGCGATATGGAATTTGTCCTAATTATTGTCACTGTTAATGTTGACGATCACAGGTTCGGCAGTTATCCACGATTGTCTGTATATATCTTCACCCTTTTCAACATGTTTTCCCATTTTGGCTAAGTGTCTATTTATAAGAGATATATATGTTATTGTTACAACTGAATCGCTGGACATATTCTTTTGACTACGGATATCTTCTAATGTTGATTCTCCTCAAATAATCTTTCAAACGTCGAGGACACCGAACTTTAAGGGGGGAAGAGTGTAATATCCTGTATATAGCATTGCTTATTTGTATTGTTGTTGATGTTTCTTTCAAAGTGTTAGGTTAGATTTTTGATGTGTGAACGTCATCGAACCATCTAGAATATTCGAGACATTTAGATGCCGTTCTAGAACGCCCATCCGTCAGTTCCGAAAATTCCAGACGATACAGGATGTTACACTCTTCCCCCCTTAGCGTTCGGCGTCCTCGACGATCAGGTCGCTTCGATCCTTGTATGGCCACAGACTTTGGTACGGACGACCTTCGGTTTTCCATTTCCCGTCCATGTCACCTAGTAGGGTGATACATGATTTTGTAGCTTCGTATATTTACCCTTTTCTCCGTGCTAGATTGTAAGGCCACACCAGATCACCATTTAGCTGCGATATCATTTGTTTCAATGCTGAATTCTCATTTTCAGCTCCAGCAGCGTTCTCTTTTCCTAAATCTGTTAACATCCCGTTCAGTTTCAACTTTTCGCCTTGACGGATGTCACTTCTCGACACTTCCTTCTTCCCATCACTCAGGCTATTCTCCACTTCCTCTCTGAGCCTGCTGACTTCGTCTTCTACCTGCGCAATCGTGTTCTTTTGCTTAACATTCTCGCTTCTGCGTGGTCTGGTCAAAACCCCATGATGCGTCCTTGACTGCAGCGCCAAACTCTGCTTCTATCTTCGGGTTTTCTTTCCCCAGTTGCGCCAATCTCTGTTCTGAATTTACGTCGTAAAATGGCTTAGCTAATATTGCGGACACACCCTTATTTGTATCCCCAGTGACCTTATTCAGTTCTCTCTTCTTCTTAACAATCTCAATTTCCAGCTGTGTAATCTTCTGCTTTACGTTACGGTTTTCATTCTTCATATGATTTGACTCATCCTTCTTGATACCGACCCTTTTGGCTTTATTAGTCGCGTTGTCCAAGTTCTTTTCACAGCATGCACACTCAGCCTCTATCTGATTTATCTTCTGTTTGAGCATTGCATTTTCATCTTTAACTTGGTCGCATTCCCTCTCTGCTTTCTTCAACTGATTCAAAGCTTTCAATCTCTTGATTTCGCCCTTCAAAGCAGAAACTTCTTTATTGAGCTTCCTCAGGGCTACTTCGTGTTGTTCATCCTTCTTCAGCAGATTCTTTCTATTCGTTTCAAACTTGCTCTTAACATGCATACTTCTCCATCCCAGAGAGGCAAGCAACTGCTTCATCCTATCCCTGTCTGCTCTAAGTTCCCTCATGGCTACTCCGTGTTGTTTTTGAAGCTTGGCAGTACTTCCTTTGTTCTTCTTTACCAAATTCTTTATGTCTCTGTCAAACTGCTCCTTCATTGAGTTTATCGTGTGTTGCATAGATTTCATTTTGTTTGCATATTCATCTGCTTTTTCTACATCTGCTTGTATCTTATCAACCTGGGTGCGGCAGCCTACCCTAAGATGCCCCTTCTGCCCACATCTCCAGCACGTAAACTTCTCAGCTCTTTCTAGGCTTGTGCGAATCTGGTTGCTTTGAAAGCTAGCACCTCTTCTTTCTGGAATTAATGATGTGGCCACGACTTCTGCTTCTGCATCTTGCTCGACAGCGCGCACCCTCCTTGTCGTTCGAGAGGCTTTTATGTCAGCTTCAATTTGCAGAGCCTTGATCACAGCGTCTTGTAAATTTATGGGGTTGGATAGTTTTACCATTCGCTGAACTTCCGCGTCCGCAATGCCTTCAACAAACTGGCGAGCAACGACTTATTCCTGTGTCTCAATGGGACCGTTGACGAATACTTCTTTGGCTAAGCTTTGGACTTCGTATGCAAACGTCGTCAAGTCCTCCTTGGCTTTCTGTTTCCGTTCATGCAATTGGCCATACAACAACTCGTTCAAGTGTGCATCTTCAAAGCGTAACTTTAATGCGGACACCATTTTATCATAGTCACGTAGTTCTAAAGAGGAGAGACTTTCCAAAATAGCTGCTGCAGAGTATTTGAGCATTGATATCAGGGCACAAGCTTTTTCCTCATTCGACCAGTTATTCATTCATGCGATGTTTTCAAATTGCATAAAATAAACGTCCCATGATATCTTGCCATCATATGGGTAGGGCTCTACTACCAAACTGCGTTTATCGAGTAAAGCGGGTGCTACAGCTGCTAAACCACGCTTACCTTCACTGTGTATTTGCAACTCCTCTCTGGCCATTGTCTTGACATGATCTTTCTCTTGCTGTTCCTTAACGTGCTTACGTAATGTCGCTAGTTGCTCCTCAGCGTTCTTTTGTGATGTATCTATTTCACTAATACACTGGTCTTGATTATTTAATGCGTGCCTTACGGATTTCTCTGTTCCTCCAGTCTAGTCACCACCAATTTCTATTCACTCTTCAAGTCACTCTTCGAACCTGCCATTGCCTCGTCTTGGTGACGCTTCAACTTTTTTTCAGGGTCCACTACGCTCTCTTGTATATTTGCTCTCGTTTAGGCTGCAGTTTGTTCTAACCTGGTTTTCCTTCCTTCCCTCATTCCCTGTATCATCTCTTGTACAAAATTCATCACTGCACTCATTTCCGACGACATAGTTCTCGTTACTGGCATTAATGGTAGAGTACATGGTATTCAAACAAAAAAACAAATTTGTACAAAATATAAATATTCACATGAATAATACACCTATAGACCAAGTGAGTGAAATTAAATGTATATTTAGGATCAATTGTGGATGATACATTAAGTTGGACTGAGCACACACATAAGATAAATAATAAAATCCTGCCGATGATCCACATAGTATTCAAGTGCAGAAATTATTTAACGAAAAAAAACTAAAGACATGATCCTAGATGCTTTTTTCATATCACATTTTAGATACTTACTCCCTGTATGGGGCACTTGTGGCAAATCAAATTTTCAAAGGATGCAATTATTACAAAATAAAGTATTAAAGGTATTATATAACTATGACAGACTCACTAGCACAAGTAAACTATATCAAGATCTGAAAACCTTCAATCTAACCTCATTACTACAAATTGAACAATGTAAATTCATATACAAAGTACTCAATAACCAACAAAAATTAAATACTAGTATAATATTAGCTAACCAAGTTCATAATTATGAGACTAGGATCATAAACAACATTTACCAAATTAGCACAAGAACTAACTAACAATAATCCTGTAGTAAATGCGTCTAAAACTTTCAACAACTTACCAGTAGACATAAAGACTACAAATAGTTTCAGTTCCTTTGTATATAAATTAAAAACCTACTTTACTAATATACAAATATAGGATAATTATACCTCACACTCTTTGTAAGTTTAAATTTTGTTTTCTCGAGGCCAGTGCTTGAAGCACTGTTTAGAGTTATTATTATATATAGTGTTGTAATATATACTTTAATAATAAATTCGTTTCAAAAAAAAAATGGACACTGCACTCACTCCTTGTCCCCTTTTCTGGGCTGATTCGATGTCTAATCCCACTTCTGACACCAGTTGTCACGACGGCCCCTTTTTCTTCACACCAAGGAATCAAACTGGACGTAACTTCCACCGTTTTACTTCTCAACTCAATACAATATCTCTTCATCTTATCTCAGCTACAACTCAACTCAACTGCTACTTCCACGCTACTCGTGGCGCCTTATATACCTCATCGAACCATCTAGAATATTCGAGACATTCAGATGCTATTCTAGAACGCCCATCCGTCAGTCCCGAAAATTCCAGACGATTCGATGAGGCTTACACATCAAAAATCTAATCTAACATTTTGGAAGAAACATCAACAACAATACAAATAAGCAATGCTATATACAGGATGTTACAGTATTTAATACAATCTGCTGTATTTTCAACAGGCAAATGATAACGCAAACCACGTGTCTCAGTTGCTGCTTTCCGCTCAGTTCGTCTTTTCTCGGGAAATTCATAAACATTTCGACTCTGGTTATGTAGCACGTCACCAAATGGTCTCCAAATAATCGCATTTTGATTTACAGCAACATCGAATAGGCGCCAAAAAGTCATAATCGCACGAAAACAAACAACACTAATATATGGAAAGCTCACTGCCGGCCCGGACCTTGTCAACTCGCCTTGGCATCTCCATTCCTTCTTCTATTGGACGTTAACCGCTGTATCCGTTTTTTTCCAAACAGTAAGCAGTTAAGTGGGTATTAAAAGATTACGACAAAGATAAACGAATGCCGAACTGTCGCTTAGAGTTTTGAATAAGCTTTAGAGCCTGACATTTTTGCCCGTGATGTTCCTTTATACAATTTCTTTGGCAGCTAAGGAAATGCTGCCAGCACGAGCTGAGTTATGCTATCTTATCGAAAAGAATGATGAATGACTTTGTTTGTCAAAGGTGGATGGATATCTTGCTCCGTTCAAAAATTAGGTACATAACTATACACTACCCACTGCAGCATTACACGAGCAATATGCCAGCGCTTACCTGACTTCGAGCCTATATAGACACAGCACTCAGCCGTAAACCGCTGCCTCTTCGCTGGTATTTTCTCATTATTATTTGATAATTAAATGTATTATACCATCTTTAGTTAACGTCTTGCTATGTAAACATCTTCAAAAGGCTGTTTCACCTTTAACTCCTTCCAGAGGCGTTATTTAGAATATCTCATTATTGTGTGAGCGCACTGCGGTTTTCCTTAGACGTTTTCCATGCCTTTGAAGGTAGCTTTGCCAGTGGTGGAGTTTCCTCGTTCACTTCTTTCCAGACGTGATTCAGCCTACTACTGTTTCAATTAAGTACTATCTACCTGATTAGTGTTAGCATAGCTCTATATTTGATACATGCTCCAAACCTTAGACTAGGAAAGAGAGAGGACGGGACGCACGACTGACATTTCTGTTATCAAATGGCACCAAAAAACTACCAAAATTTACCTGTGATAAGTGGTTCCTGGCTCCTTCCTGCTGCTGTGGCTTTTACAATCGTAAGCTGCACACCCTACCATTATTATTTATTTAGCGTATGGCTACATGGATTAATTGGTAATAAGTCTTAAACAATATAATAAAATACAAATATTAAATGTAAAACAAACAAAAATAAATAGTTTTTAGATTTTAAAATTAAGACCATTTATCCAGTCAACTACAGACTTCGAGGCTTCGAAGAAATCCGACTGTTGTCCAGCATATGCGGTAATCGGGCATTCGGTGACAATATGCTGAACAGTCTGCCGGGGCTCTCCACAGTCACAGGACGGTGATTCAGATATCCCCCATTTAAAGAACGAGTCACGACAGATGCCATGCGACGTTCTGACTCGATTAAGGGTTTTCCATGTATGGCGAGGCAATTCCATTCCTGGCAGGGTTAAAGTGGGGTCCATAGTTGGTGTACCGGCTTCTGGACTTCCCAATCCCTCCTCCAGTGCTCATCAACTTGGAAGCCATCCCGCAAGAGCCGTTCTGCAAATGGTAATGGGGGATTTCTAGATTTCAACCTCCGAAGATCTGCATCATCTAGGTCAGTATGCAGTGGAAGTTGGGGATTGGATAGTATTTTGTTGTATTCCTTCACCAGTTTATCCTGTCTACGAATATGAGGAGGAGTGATATGGCACAGAACGGGCAGCCACGGTAGGGGGGTAGTTTTTAGACAGCCACTAATTATTCTCATTGTCTCATTCAATTTGGTGTCAATCATTTTTGCATGAGGGCTGTTTAACCATACTGGGGCGCAGTATTCAGCAGTAGAATAAACAAGACTGAGGTCAGATATTCTGAGGGTGGTTGCGTTTGCCCCCCAAGTGGTACCGCACAATTTATGAATAATATTGTTTCTGGTGCTAAGCTTTGCTGCTGTGTTTTCTAGATGTTTTCTAAATGATAATGTTCGGTCCATTGTTATCCCCAAGTATTTTGGGTGAGGATTGTAGCGCACTAAGTTGTCATTGAAGTATACCTGAGGTTCAGTTCTAGCTTGCTTGTTATTGAGGTGAAAGCATAACACTTCAGTTTTCATCATATTTGGAATCAGCCTCCAGTCTGCAAAATATCTTCCCATCATTTTCATTTCATTTCATTTCATTTATTTGTAATACCTATTACAAACATTGCCACCCTCGAAGGTATCACCTTGTGTGAGCGTATTGGCATCATAATTATGACAAATACATCACATTAATTTCATAATCCAACTGTTCTTCATTACCAGTATCGGCTGCACTGCCTCCACTCTCATTGGTATATCCTATCACTCCCATCATTAGATATTAGCCAGGAGCTTGCCACAACGAATTTCTTCTCGTAAATTCTCAAATTTTCTACGCGTATTTATCAGACTAAAATTTTGACGTGACATATTTTGACACTAAGGTCTTCCGATAAGATACTACTGCCCTCCTCTATTGTATTACTACGAGCGGCTAGAGCAATATCGTCGGCATACATGAACTTCTTTGAAATGGTGTTGGGTATATCAGAAATGTATAGGTTGAATAAGACTGGAGCAAGAACTGAGCCCTGGGGTAAACCATTATTTAGGTGCCTCATTTTACTTCTGCTGTCACCCGTTATTACTTGGAAGGGCCTATCGCAAAGCATGTTGTTTAATAGCGTCGTTATTCGGCCACACGGTACTACTTTCAGGAGTTTGAAAAGAAGGCCTTCCCTCCAAACTGTGTCGTATGCTGAAGTCAAGTCGACGTACACTACTGTAGTTTTCAGCCGTTTCTGAAACCCAGCCTCAATGTGGGTTGTTAGGCTAAGTACCTGATCCGTGCAGCTACGGTGTAGCCTAAAGCCAGCCTGTTCAATGGGAATATGTTCCAGTATTGTTGGACCTATCCGATTTAGTATCATCCTTTCAAGAAATTTATAACATGAACTCAGTAGGGATATAGGCCGATAGCTCTCAGGTAGATTCTTTGGTTTGTATGGTTTCAGCACTGCAATAACTTTTGATTTTTTAAGCTTCGTTGGTATGTTTCCTGTTTGTAAGATGTCACTGAAAAATTTGCTCAGCCACATTCTGGTATGTTTCCCAGAGTTTTTGAGAATTCCATCAAATCCAGGGGCTTTGCCAGGCTTAGTGTTTTCCGAGGCGTTATTTACTTCTTCAACAGTGAATGGTGTGGAGTATACAGGGTGAGCTAATGTTGCTTGACGACGTTCTTTCAGTTGTTTCTTAACATCTTTACAGTGCTGTCTATTAGTTGGGACCTTAGAGAGCACTACAACTCGTGCTGCGATTTGGTCAGCCGATATTTCATTATTTTGGCGTGTGGGTGGGTTAGAGCTCCCTAGTTTCCTAAGAAGGCTCCAAGCTTTCCTACTTGACTTTTTGAAGTTCATGTTACTGGCTGCTTGTTCCCATTTTTTGCAGCGTTCTGCATCTAGAGAGTGAAGGAGTTACCATTATACACACCACAATGTTTTACAATGATTGGTCTTAAAAACGCTAAATATCATAAAAAAATATTTTGGTTGCTATTCATTTTCGGTAACAGCTAATGACAGCTAATTTATATAGCATCAAACGTGGGTGCGGTATCCCCTCTCTTTCCTTATCTAAGCTCCAAACGGTCTGCTCAGAAATTGCAGACGTTATTCTTGTATATATCGCTTGCAACCAAAACCTGCAAATCAGGCGATTAGATTAATAAATTTCATGATGCATCTCGTCGGAAAAGAATTCAGGTTCTCTTGTCTTAATTATAGAGCATCACCTACCAGCAGTCTGGATGATATCAAAACCAAAAACAGACAAATGGAACCAGCAAAAAACAAAGAAATATATTACAGCACCATGTCCGGCTGATATCAAAATCAGTGGTGTTTTTATGAATACTCTACCAAAATTCTAATTTTTAAAAGCAGTCATATTTGTGGGGTAGGACATATTGATAAATGAGCAAACATGACTCAAAAGAGCTGTTAGATGTCACGATCCAGTTTTTGTGTAGAAGAGTGAGATTTCAATATCTATTATGATTATTACGTTGTTCAGAGGATAAAGCTATTAAAAAACCTAAAATATAAAGCACTCTATCCAATACTATACCCCCCACTACAAAGACAACTCTTTAGGTGTGACTTACTATCAGATAAATGCAAATAAATAATTTATTACAATACATAAATATAGTAACCGCCCTTTCTGGATTTTGGCCAAACAAGTAGCGCAGAATGCCATGAAAGACAGATTTGCTTTTTAAATGCCAGGAAAAAACAATCCAAACAGCTTCCTAGGATGATCTTTACAGCTAATTCCTCAGTAAATGTCCTTCAAATACCCATGCCTCATCAATACCAAAGGTAACCAAAACAAGGTAGCTTCACAACTTAGAGACTAAAAGAGATGGCAGCATCTTGATACCAATAGAGCTTTTCATCTCAACACGATCTCTATTATTTCAAATGATCTGTTTTGGACTTCCATTGTTTATACAATTCTGTGTACAACGTTTCGATTGATCTACGATCTTGAACCGTCTCCACGTTCACCTTTCTAATCATCTACCTTGTCTAAACTTCAAGCAACATCCGTATTGTTGTTGTGCATGCCAGAGGTCGCTGCCTTACTTATCTCTTTCTTTCGAGTGTCGTGAAGCTTTAGCAGCTGGTGGATAAAAATTATCTAAAATCAAAATTTCTTCTATCATTTTTGCTTAAGAATAATAGTTACATGAAATCAGCCGTAGTATCTTGAGAAAATCTTCTTTATTACGGATAAGAGAGACCGGTCTGAGAAGACGATATCGAGTTATTTAGCGCTTACGCTCATCACTACCACGTAAAATCTATAGTTAAGTGAGAGCTGCAATAGTACGCGTACATGTATTCGTTACTTTTGTTGGGAGTATTTTTTACTGAGTATTAATTACTTGTTACTTTCATATACATATACAGGGTGGGCCAATAGTGCGTGGGCGGAGGATTGTGGGCTTACAAAAAAATATTTAAAAAATCTGTCACTTGATCATGGTAGGGACCCTTGAGGGCTATAACGTAAAAATATTTTCACTCAAATTTTGACGTTTATACAGGGTGATTCATATAAAACATGCATTTTTTTAAATGGAAGCCCCTATACAGGGTGTCTCAGAAGTCAACGTCAAGCCGCAAGGGGGTGACAGGATTGGTTGTAACTATCATGAGAAAAATGAGAAAAAAAATCTATCCAATGCAGTTTGAATATTATGGGCATTTAAATAAAAACTAGAAATTTGGTCAAATTATTACAATTTTTCGGTTATTGTGGTTAACTTTTATTATTTTTGTTCATTTAAACTTTGGAACCATAACCCTAAATAACATTTCTAGAAGCGCAGTGTAAAATAGTGACACAATTGCCCCAAGTTTTCTAGAATGAAGACTATTTATTAAACTATGAATTTAAAATTTTCAATGTTAGCCGACTTTGAAAGGCCCTCCTTTAAAAGAAATGTACTAAAGTGCCTTGGCAGGTGCCATAAAAAGTTGGCGCATTTAGCCAGGATTGTAAAGTGGTACAATACTTGTTAGTTTCGTACTAAAAAAAATCGAGTAAAAAAAGGAAAACCTCAAGTAACCCGATTTTTGCTAACCCATTTCACTCAGGTTAGATGTTTTTTATTCGCACAAGCTTCTGGTAGATTCTTAATTTTACGGCAAAATGATGAGAGAGGTGGATAGTGGACATGTTTGCCATGAGTGAGCAAGATAAATAGTGACGCCATTTTTAGAAAGTCAACAAAAACAAGTAAAATTAATAAAATAATAAAAAATCTGGACCTAGCTTAGTTTAGGTTTATTGTGTTAGAAGTCAGATAGGGAAATAACATTTTTTATTACAATAAAAGTTCAAATTGTGTACCGTCAGCCTCAATACACGCCCTACATTTTCTTAAAAAAGATCTACATACTTATTAGCCAGGCACATTTAATGCGAGAAGACGGATCCCAGTATCGCTTTAAAGTAAGCCTGTGGACCGTAATTTTAAACGGAAAAATTGTTGGGCTTTCTGAGCTGCCTGAGAATTTGAATGGCACGAATTACCTATATTTTTTACGATAAAATTTACCAACTTTATTAGAGGGCGTACCACTAAAGCGGCCTACAGACGTTGGTGTAAGCTGCGATTCCTCAATCGACTCAAGGTTTCATCATCAGTTGCATAAGTTCCTACTCAAATCGAAACCTGCTGCGATGCCTGAATCGACTTGATATTTCATGCACGTTTCATGCAACACAAGAATAGTAGGGTAAGCTTATTTCTTTGCATCGACGCAGTACTATACACGTTGAAACCTGCATCACTGCATCAGCGTCTCCGGCTTGGCGACATGGCTCACTGTCCATAACAGGATTCCAGAATCTGCATCGCTGCAAGCCGCAACTGATACCAAATTCGTGATTCAGTACCACATACGCTGCTACTTGCGTTATGAAACGTAGAAGTCGATACCTGAATGGCAGCATGCATCAACGTCTGTAGACCGCTTATAACAGATCGTCGCCACATGAGGTATCAACAAGATGGCTGCCCAGCGCATTACGCAGTGCAAATAATAGGTTTTCTTGACCAAAAATATCCGAAAGGCGGAGGTGGACATTCAGGCACTATCTCGTGGCCAGCCCGTTCCCCAGATTTAAATCCCCTGGAATTTTGTTATCGGGGTGTTCTCAAAGAAAAAGTTTATTCATAGCCCATTGAGAGCGTATAGCCGAGCTGCGTAAACGAATTTCTCAAGCTGGGTGAGGACATCAACTCTCGATGATAACTATATCCTTTTTAAGAAGATGTACTCGTAGGGCGTGTATTGAGGAAACAATTTGAATATTTATTGCCTGACCTTTATTCCAATAAACCTAAACTGAATCAGGTCAAAATTTTTCATTTTTTATTAATTTTACTTATTTTTGTCGACTTTGCTAAAAGTGGCGTCACTATCTGTCTCGCTCACTCATAGCAAATATGTTCATTATCCATCTTTCTCATCATTTTGCCGTAAAATTAAGAACCTACCAGAAGCTTGTGCCAATAAAGGACATCTGACCTGAGTGAAATGGGTTAGCAAAAAATCGGGTTACTTGAAGTTTTTATTTTTTTACTCGATTTTTTTTAGTATGAAACTAACAAGTATTGTACCATTTTACAATCCTGGTTAACTGCGCCAACTTTTAATGGCACTTGCCAAGGCACTTAAGTACATTTTTTTTAAAGGAGCGCCGTTCAAAGTCAGCAAACTCTGAAAATTTTAAATTCATAGTTTAATAAACAGTCTTCATTCTAGAAAACTTGGGGCAATTGTGTCATTATTTTTGACTGTGCTTCTAGAAATGTTATTTACGGTTACGGTTCCAAAGTTTAAATGAACAAAAATAATAAAATTTAACCACAATAACAGAAAAATTGTTATAATTTGTCCAAATTTCTAGGTTTCTATTAAATGCCCATAATTTTCAAACTACATGAGATAGATTTTTTTTCTGATTTTTCTCATGATAGTTACAACAAATCCTGTCATCCCGCTGCAGCTTGACGTTGACTTCTGGGACACCCTGTATATTATTGCATATTTGGATTCCTTGGTCAATTTTAGTGTGACTTTATGTATCGTACATGGAACTTTAAACGAACCGTTTAGGCGCAAATCACCATTTTTGATATAAGTAGGTATCAGAAAAAAATTGAATATCGCAGCGATTATAAAACTTAGAAGGCCGTAACTTTGCGGTACAACTAAGCATGAAATGCGTCACCTTAGGTCAGACGGCTAAAATTGAATTCTTCTTGTACTTGGAGAAATCAGTAGATTAATTAAGAAAACTTCAATCACAGATAACTTGATTTTTTCAAATGGCAATGCCTATTTTGGTTTAAAAAATCGAATGTAATATTTCATTACCTTTCTAACGATATAGCATACTCGATACCAATCTTCTTTAGTTTTTATTTTATTTCAAATTTTCCGTCAAATCGGTGTTTTTCAATTTTCCTGCATGCAAGCAACCTAGCAGGCCATGAAAAATAAACAAAAGCTCGTTAATATGGAAGAAACCAACTAACTTAGTAGAAAGATGCAAACTAACTAGAGCAACGGGGCAAGATTATGAAAATTCCTTACAACATATTAGCTCTAACCAGAAACAATAGCGGTAACAAGAACGCTCATTTTTCATAGCCTACTAGCTATTAGTCAATTTCCAACGTCAGTAAAAAAATATTTAATCAAGGAAAACTACTAGTGATTGTTGCTGGTAGTATAGCATCTATGTCTTCTGAATAAATTTCCACATTTAATGCTATAAAAAGGTAGCCATTTCCGTAAGTCAAAAGTAATGATACCTCTGACTGGAACCCTTCAAATTCTTCAGTAGGTACTTCTACTTATTAGCAAAATCGCGGAAAATGAAACCTGAATTGCAGTCTGTTTGAATTGTAAAACATAGTTTAGTTTGCAGAAAACTACATGAAATAAACACAATTACAACATAGCGTAATTAAAAAATTCTAGCAATTATTTCAATGGATGTTCAGAATGCTCCAGTTGGAGATTTCACTTTTGACTTAACTAAACGGAAGTGACTAATCTTTTTATTCCATTAGATATGAAATTCTAAACATGTTAGGCTGTAAGCAAAAATCGCTGGTAGTTTTCCTTTTGTTTCAAAATTTTAATCGTTTTGGAAAGTTGTCAAGCTCTAGTAGACCTCGACAGCTAGTAGGCTGTGAAAAACAAATACTTCTGTCACAGCCCAGCTACTCATTTACATTAGATATCTTGGGGCTGTTGTATCCGGTTAGAGCTAATATGTTGCAAGGAATTTTCATAATCTTGCCTCGTTGCTCCAGTTAGTTTGCATCTTTCTACTAAGTTAGTTGGTGTCTTCCATATTAACGAGCTTCTGTTTATTTTTCATGGCCTGCTAGGTTGCTTGCACGCAGTAAAATTGAAAAACACCGATTTAACTGAAAATTTGAAATAAAATGAAAACCAAAAAAGATTGATATAGAGAATGCTATATCGTTAGAAAGGTGATCAAATTTTACATTCGATTTTTTATACCAAAATAGGCATTGCCATTTGAAAAAATCAAGCTATCTGTGATTGAAGTTTCCTTAATTAATCTACTGATTTCTCCAAGTACAAAAAGAATTCAATTTTAGCCGTCTGACCTAAGGTGACGCATTTCATGCTTAGTTGTACCGCAAAGTCACGGCTTTCTAAGTTTCATAATCGCTGCGATATTCAATTTTTTTCTGATACCTACTTATACCAAAAATGGTGATTTACGCATAAACGGTTCGTTTAACGTTCCATGTGTGATACATAAAGTTACACTAGAATTCATCAGGGAATCCAAATATGCAATAATATATAGGGGGTTCCATTCAAAAAAATGTAAGTTTGATATGAGTCACCCTGTATAAACGTCAAAATTTAAGTAAAAATATTTTTACGTTGTAGTCCTCAAGGGTCCCTACCATGATCAAGTGACAGATTTTTGAAATATTTTTTAGTAAGCCCACAATCCTCCGTCCACGCACTATTGGCCCACCCTGTATATTATATACCTTGAGAAATAAACAGATAAATACACTGCCGTCGTAATGTTTTAGCTAGTAGACCAAGCAATGTTTATATTACAAAGTAAATCGGCCATAGCGTATACTGCGCATAGGAGGAATCCATTGAAGTACCTCCATATATCATTTTTTACTATGATACAAAACTGTCTCATAGATATTTATAACACGAAGGACGCTTATGGCCAAAAAACTTAATTTAGATGAGAAAATCTTGGGGTTGTGGCCAAAATTTTCAAAAAAGAGACTGGGTCACAACATAGAGGAGACTCTGGTGTTAAGAACCAAGCTTTCGACAATACTTATTGCCATCTTCAGGGCTTTCTACATAGTTAGAAGAAAAAAAAAAGAAATTTAGTTTCAAAATATATAACAAATTTTTCAAAAGATATACTCACAACGTTGAGGTTTGCCAATTTAAAAGCAGCAATTGCATTGAACGCAAACGACTTCTTAATGCAGCTATAATTATCGTCACAACTTTTCCAATTTTTTTTTAAAAACTGTGCTATAATGGCATCTTCCACTAATAGGTCAGGAAACAAACAACACATAATTGTAAATTACAAACACACAGAAACGACCTTTACATGTTAAAATTTAAACCAGAAGGTATTATGAAATCCGTGGTTTGACAACACTCATTTTTTGATCTAAATTTCCTTAAATAAAGAGCTTCTTGGTCTAACAGGTGATAAAATGGCCGTTACTTTGTGAAATGTGGAGATAGAAAGCAGCAAGGGAAAATGATTGACATATGAAATATTAATTATATTGATAGCTGAGCGATACCAACTGTGAGAAGACAAAAACTTGAAAAGTCAAAATACACCAAAGAACCAGGATCTCAGTTGTAAACCGTGAATACACGGTGGCCTAAAATAGGATAATAAAAATCGTAGTGAAAAATATATAAAAAAGAAAAAATCCATCGCGACTCCAGCACAACTATTAAGGTCGTGACGGAACCCCGGCAAACCTTTCCCTCTCCATATTTAAAATATAAGAGTATATGCAGCTCAAACCATCAATGTCAGACTTCTTATTTAAATTATTAGGGGTGTTTTTTATATGTACCATTTCCAAAAAAAGTTTAAAATAATTGATTCAACATTCAAGACCTTAGCATTGCTCCAAGATACTGTGTGGCCTGTATCAATGGCATGTTGTGTTAAACCACAGCTAGTTATATTACGATTGATATCACTTTTATGTGAATTAACCCTACTCTGCAGATATCTTGATGTTTGTCCTATATATGACTTATTACAATCACCACAAGGAATCTTATAAACAACATTGGATTTATCTAACAATTTAACAGGGGTTTTCAATTTTGAAAAAAGTTTGGAAACTGTAATAACATTTGTAACATGTGTGATTAGAAGAGGCATTTGAATCTATCCTGATATCACTAGCATTGTTTTGTTGTAAACTAATGCTAGATCTTCTCATCTAAGATATTTATAACTATTATAGGCTGTATCATTCCTCTTACTTCCCACACCGACGAGGTGAGGGGAGTATTGTGATCGCGATAATTTTCGATTTTGAAATAATATACTTTTTGGGCATTTTGTCTCTCTGTTGATCTGTCTGTCTGATTGTCGGTCTGTCTGTTGAGGTTTTCCTAGACTCGTAATCTCGGTAACCGCTGCATGGATTGTGATGAAGGTTGGGAGGCGATATGCTGTGGGGTCGTATAACGTAATGCTGCTATAATTTTGAAAATCGGTGCACGAGCGGCCCAGTAATTAGCAACAAACAAAAAATTTCAAATTTGCCTCAAAATTCTTTTTTAATGAAAAAACAAAAATAATTTTCTGCTTTCCCTTGGGTGGGGGTCAATTGGGGTGATAGGGGGCGGGGCAGTTGTAAAACTAAAAAAAAGTATTCATAATAGGCTATCCATAGACCTGTGAAAAAAGACCTAGCGACATAACACACTTTTTTGCGGGCTGGGCGGGCGGGCGATGATTTGGCTGCAAGGAGATTTCAAGCTGTAGCTTCTTGCTATGGCAAAATAATAATAAACTGGTATCACAATAATATATGGGAGGTACTGAGTCAACCAACATGACCTCATTGTTAATCAAAATATTGCAGTAATTCGATTTCCTTCTCATCACCATCATTTTCAAGGTAAAGAAAATCCGTTAATCAAATGCTACAATAATTCTGCATTGTGATTTATTAAACAGATGTTGAGTTTTGAGAAATGCAACAAAACGGTATTTTTACCCTTTGTTTACTATAATACAAAGGTATCCCAAGGTACTTATAATGCCATTATTATAGATAGAATGTTCTTCTATTATCAAAACAATGCAGTAATCTGATTTTTTTAATCATCACTATTTAACAAACATCTATTTGTTGAGGAGCTAGACAACATGTTATTTCTCAAATTAAAAATTCAAACTGTACGACCTGAATTCCCCAAAAATATCGCGCCGTATTCACCACCCAAAAACAGGTAGCAGGCCATAGCTCTGGTATTATGACAGATAGTCCGTTTTCCAAAGCGTCAAAGCTTCCATCATTAGCAAGATAAGAAATTCATTTTATTCCTTCGCACCTACGATGCTCGTAAGCATGCTCGTGAAACCCCAAAGATCCTTGCTTCAAGAGACAAAACCCTGAAGTGAACTTAGCAAGCTGTTGCTACTTCTTCAAATACTGTTTTACATGTCAAGAAAAACAAATGGAGTCAATTTAATTGACTCAGTACTTCCCACACATAATGGTGATATCATTTTATTTTTTCCCATAGCATGAAGCTATAGTCTGAGATCCCCTTGCAACCAAATTATCGCCCGCCCGCCTTCAAAAAAAAAAAAATCATCAAACGCAAAAACTCTCGCAAATAGCTTTTTGCATCTCTGTAGGAACTAGGACACAGTATTCAATCTGTAAGCTTCAACTGGATGAAACTTAATTATCAGGAATCACCAAATCGCCTGAAATGAGCTATTTTTATATTCTTAGTTTTTTATTGTTCCTTCGTCACCACTGACACGACTTCCAAAAACCATACTCATTTTCCATCCTTGTCACGGTAAGAATACTGTGTTGAATTTTCATTAAAATTCATTTCAGGTTGCACAATATAGAACGATCTAAAGCAATATTCGTATGTATATATACATCAGAAGATTCTAAGTCCCTTGGTG
The DNA here is from genome assembly GCA_951848785.1 of Callosobruchus maculatus. Lineage (NCBI taxonomy): Eukaryota > Metazoa > Arthropoda > Insecta > Coleoptera > Chrysomelidae > Callosobruchus > Callosobruchus maculatus. The sequence goes on along the minus strand of CATOUR010000122.1, from coordinate 1,641,765 downwards.
TCAGTAATAGGCAAGGCAATTCAATCATTCGGTTCACAGAAAAATCGGAAAAATGAAGGGTACCGGCTGGATTCGAACCAGCGTCTCCGGCATTCTAGACCGACGCATTACCAACTATACTACGGTGACTCGCAGTATAGCCGATACACAGCGCCAACGGTATGGTATCGAATGCGTCGACCCCACCACTCCCCTGTATTTCTCTGCGAACCATGCATTTCAGTCATCCAGAGAGATCTAGTCGGCTGTTTTGTGAGTGTGTATCTCCCACCGCTATTTGCACGATTTTTCTGTGAACCGAATGATTGAATTTATCTCCCTCTTGCGGAGTAAGCAAGCACCTTCATTCTAGGCGAGGCAATGTTCCGATAGACCTAAGAAAGTGTATTATGCCGCTAGGCCCTTCTTTCGCAGGCCAATGGAGAGCATATTATGATTATAAAAACTTTTTCAGCTTTACGTACCCACCCCAACCACCCCAATTTCACCCCCACCCAAAAAAAGTTGAACATGATTAGGAACCCCTAAAATGCCTAAAAACGAAGTTTGAGCTGTTTCTATATTTTTAGTTTTTTTCTTGTTGCTGCGATGCCATTGACACGATTTCGAAAACCATACCCGCTTTCCATCCTTGCCACGGTAGTAACACTGTGTCAAAGTTTTATTAAAAACAATTCACTCATTTCCACGTTACTCAATACAGAACGATCTAAAGCAATATTCGGATGTATACAACAGTCACTTAGTTTCTAGAATAGGCAAGGCAATATTCGGATGGCCATAAAAGAGGGTATTATGCCGCTAGGTCTTTATTTCACAGGTCAATGGATAGCCTATTATGAATACCACAATTTTTTGAGTTCGAGGATTTTTTTTTGTTTGTTTTTGCTAATTACTACGCCGCCAATGAACTGATTTCCAAAGTTATAGTAGCATTACCTACCAGGACCCGACAGCATATCGGTACCCAAATTTCATCACAATCCGTGCAGCGGTTATTGAGATTCCAAGGCTAGAAGAATGCGAACAAACGGGCAGACCGACAGACCGACCGTTGTGTAGACATCATAAAATGCCCAAAAAGCATGTTATGTCAAAATTGAAAATTTCGCGATCACAATATTCCCTCACTTATCGGTGTGGGAAGTAATAATGAAGATCTAACGATGTTCTACACTATAAATGTGGCGAGTTAGACTTGACTATTCCACTGCTCTCAGACATCTCCCACGCCACTGCAATGCAATGCTACTGTTTTTGTGCTTTCTCTCACCTAAGTGAATCCTCAGAAAGTATGTTGATAAGAATGCTATTCTCACCTGTTTAGGGTAGAAAGTCAGACTCGAAAATATACTTTGTGGTTCATAATGTGTGCTTGTATATAAACATGGCTTTTTTCACGTTTTGGAGGTGAGAAGAAAAAAGAAGTCAATGATTTTCAGCGCATTTTGACAAGAGCATGTCCTGAAATGGGGTGCCCTCATTGATGAAAATGTTCGTCAAACTCGTTCGTAAAATCGGCTCTAAAGGAATCAACTTAAGTCTGTTTGTTGTAAGCATCACCCACCTCTGAATTAGTTTTCTGTCATCTAAACTACTAATACCTCATGAAAGTTTTATTATATTACCAGCTTATTGCACATTACTCGGGCTTGAACCTAAATCAGCTAGTTCAGTAATATTTCTATGCACCCTCCATACCTACCTTTTACCGGGAAATGAAAAGACGGGGAAGTATTTCTGGATTGATGCCAAGGCAATTCACCGCCATTCCCTCCTAATTATGAGTGACATACACACGACTGGAAAAGGGAACTTGTCGGGAAGTTTTAAAGCTTTCCGCTTTAAAAAGCACTGTTTCCTCCGAAATCAGTTCGCTCTACACCGGAAGCTAAGTAGGCTTTTGATACGTTGTTAGAGGTCTGGTAACGTAATTTTCTGCCGCGCTTCCTACCCAAAGTGGAACTTTGGGTAATTACGTCACAGTTACGAACTACTAGGGGAGTCTTTTGGGCGTCGGAATCAACTTTACAATGTTTTGCAGAGCGCTAACAGTCACATGTTGTGACAAATAATTATTATCCGTGGTGAAATAAAATATAGAATGGAAGTGGGAGAAATAATCAAATGAATATACCCACAACGTGAGATTACATTCATAAGCAAAAACCACAAAACATAGAGAAATTCCTTGCGAGAGTAGAAAAACACATTTTTTATAATTAAGCAACCACCAAGGCAAAATCTAGGGGTTCTTTGGCTGCTATAAAGAGGTCAGCTTAGGAAAGGTTTGTTTATGTGGCCAATACTTACAGGCCCAATAAAGACATAACCAGGTAGATCGTTTCAGGTCCTGGTTATACTGACAAGAGAAGTGGTATAGCTCAGTTCTCGATATATGAAGAATTATTGCCTTGAAATGTCGCAGAACAGGCTGAATAGGTAGTGGAATTATGCTGGAAAGCTTGAAGGAGCAGGTACTACAGCGGCAGCAGCTCCCCAGATAAATGTGAGCCATATTGCAGACCTGATTTCCTCTGGGAGTAGTAAAACTTAAAGAGTGTTACGATTCCACTTTTTTTCCAATGTGTTCAGGGCTTGTAACAGTATGCAACGTAATATTTTTTTCGAGCGTATGAAGGTTGGTCTGTCAAAGCTGGCATCAACGACCTTCCCCTAATCTAACCTCTTCCTAACAGCCGTGATACTATGGTATTTAGGCTTTGCCTCCACATCTTTTTTATGCTTCTTGCTTTAGATGCGGCTGCTCCGAATTATTCTACTGATGTGCACTGATTCCATTCTCTTTCAGCCATGAAGAGCATCTTATCCCCACGCATGTTTTTCCTTGTATTTTCCTTGTATTATGAGTTGTAGAATGTGGTACATTTTTCCACGCATACCGTGACACAGGTGAAAAAGCTTCCCCATTTTTAAAGTTTTTACTAACTGTTTTTTATTCATACGCCTCAATATTTCAACATTTGTGACTCTTTTCGTCCAAGAAACTCTGAGTATATACCCAAATATTGAAAACCTCAAGTCTTTTCAGATGGACTTTGTTCCTTGTCCACGACTCCATCCCATAGAGAAGGATTGAGGAAACGTAACATCTGGCTAACATTCTTAAGTTTGATGCTTAGATCTCTAGGGCAAAATACTTTCTGCATATTTGTGAATGCTGCTCTAGCTTAATCTATTCTAGATCTTATTTCTCGAGAGTATCCTCCAATTTCGCTTAATAAGGTACCCAGGTGTTTGTACCCTCTCGACTGCCTCATTGCGAACATACAATCTTCTAATGGAGTTATATGGTCAAAAATTGGACATAGTACACTAAATGACAATGGCTGTGTGATTAAGACAGTAACAAATAGAATTAATCTGAACATTCGTCCTCTACTTCTTTTACAAGGTCTTCATGTAAGATAAACAAAACTGATACACAGCTTCTGCGGACCAAAGCATCGCAACAGTTTCTTTAAGGAATGGTTTGGTAGATTTTCTTGAAGTGGGTCTCCTGCTAGTAAGCAGGTATCCAAGGTCAGTAATAATCTATTTATTATATCGAGATTGCAAAACTCTCTGCTGAATTTCCGAGCATAGTGTTGACGGTATGACCGAAAATGTTTACTACGTGCCTCATCGGCCTCTTCTGATATCATTCCTATTCACAGCAAAGCCGTTTCGATAACTATAAACCTATGAAATAAAACTTTGTGAAGAGTATCATTGTATGCCACGAATATAATTCTACGTATGTACAGCCTTGCCGTGTCAAAACAAAAAGTTTCGAACTTTTGCATGTTTATTTCATGGCCACTTGATATAGCCTCTAAAATTGCCATAAGACGAAAAATGAGGCCCAAATATATACCAGTTATCCATGACGATATCTCATGGTTAGAAAGAAATCTTCGACTTGTATTTCCGTCACTGCTATCACCTACACCAACATAAAACTATTCGTTTTTGATTCTACAGTATACAGGGGGTCCCTGAATGTCGTTGACACATGATATTATCCTAACAAAAAAAAAGTTAAAACGAAAACCGTGCTTTCAAAACATGTTTTTTGTACGTGAACCCTTAAAACTCACCCCTGGCTTTTATTTTTCAATTAGTACCCCATCGGTTCTCCTATATAAATGCTATCTCTGTTGTATTTAAAATCTTGTGGTACCTTTTTTGTTTTATACGCAAACTTATTTTTTGCCTGAAATCATAAGCATATTATAATAATAATAATAATAATAATAATAATCGCTTTTATTGGCAAATCTATACAAAAAAAAACATAATGACAACAAGAAACAATAAATAATAAGTATAAAGTTTGCCAAAAGGCAGAGTTCGGGACTTCCCGTTCTTCCACTCAACCTTATTGTAATGACAAAAATAGATGAATAAATTATACAACGGACACATAAAATTTTCCAATGAACAAGAATGAAATGAAAAGAGGAAAATATATAGAAATAAAATTAAATCAGATGATTAGTGTATATGATAAATTTAGAATATAGATAGATAGATAAAGGTATAGTTGATTATAGTATTATATATATATTCAAGAGAAAGCAAATTTTTAGAGTCAATTCAGCTATCGAATGTTATTGCCTTGTCAAAAATTAGTTCTTTCAGATTTTTTTTGAACTGATTGCAGCTAAGCATTTTTAATTCATCAGAAATTTGATTAAAGAATTTGGGGGCCATATATAGAAACGATTTTTTTAATAAATTTGATTTATGCTGCGGAATCGATAAATTATTTTTATGCCGTGTGTTTATGTTATGGATACGAGATCTTAGAGTAATTTTGTCGTGCAAATATTTTGGCTGGGTGGTAGATAATACTTTATGGATTAGGCAACACATGTGTAGTTGCCATCTTTGCTTCATGTTCAACCAACGAAGTTCCTTAAATTTTTCTGAAAGTCGATCATACTTGCGAAGGCCATATATTATACGTACACAGGAATTTTGGATTTTTTGAAGTCTGTTAGCTTCAAATTGTGTTAAAAAAGGCCCATAAAATAAATCTGCATAATGTACGTGACAGGGTACAAGATGTTCACACAAAATTTTCCTTTCAGTAGTTGGGAGAACTTTTCGGCTATTATATATTAATTTAATTGAGGCAATTGATTTTTTAATTATATGGTTAACATGCTCCGAAAATTTTAATTGATTGTCTATATGAACTCCATGGTTTTTGCAAAAATTTTGAACAATAAGTGGAGTGTTATTAATTGTCAGTTTAATCATGTTTTCAGAATTTTTAACAGCTGCAGATTTTCCGAAAATTATTACTTTAGTTTTTGAAGGATTTATGGCTAAGCAAAGTTTATTCGAAGCAGTTGTGAGTAACTCAAGATCTTCGTTGATCTTTTTATTTGCACTAGAAATGTCTGCGGTGTTAGGAGGGAAGGAAAAATACAATTGTGTATCGTCGGCATAAAAATGTATCTTGCTGTGTTTTGTAGCCTGAGAGAGGGACGCTGTATATATTGAAAATAGTAGAGGTCCGAGGATAGATCCCTGCGGAACCCCAGATATTACAGGCAAAGTATCAGAAACATTATTCCTCAATCTAACTGTTTGCAGGCGTTTTGTTAAAAAACTTTCCATCAGACTTGTAGATGACTTATCAAATCCTAAGTATTGCAAAAGTGCAATTAGTAATTCGTGGTTTATTCTCTCGAATGCTTTAGAATAATCCAGTAACACAAGTACTGTTAGGTGATTTTTATCAGTTGAAGACAAAATATCATCAGTTACTCCTAATAAAGTTGTAATACAGCTATGTCCAGGCCTAAATCCTGACTGGGTACTTGGTAAAACATCATGATGTATAATATGATCCCTAATTTGCAAGTACATAACTTTTTCTAATAATTTTGATAAAACCGGTAGAATACTTATCGGTCTGAGGTGACTCAATTCAGTAGGATTAGACACCTTTGGGATAGGAATTATTTCAGATATCTTCCAGGCTGTTGGGAATTTTCCACTATTTAAACTGAAATTTATAATATGTAATAATAATGGTAATATATATGGGCAACAAAGTAGAATCATGTTCAACGAGATTTTATCACAGCCAGTGGCATTGGATTTTATTGTTAACAATAGTTTGTAAATAATGCATTCCGATGTGGGCTGAAATTTAAAATTTTCGATATTACGTTTTTTATTATTTTTATAAAACAGTAGCATGTCACGGTCTGGATGAGCTATATGTTGGTTTGTGTCACGGAAAAATATATTTAAATCATTAGGGCTTCCAAGAGTTTCTGGTACGGATGTGTCCTTAGAAGTATTAAGAATATTTAAACTCCTATACAAATTTGTTTGACGCAAAAAACGGATAAAAAAGAAAATTAATTGGGACTTAAAGAGTATTTGATACATACCATTAGAAAAAAAAATGGAGTCAAGTTGATTGACTCAGTACTTCCCACACATTACGGTAATACCAGTTTATTATTCCCCCCCCCCCTCAAATTATTGTCAGATGCCGCTAGGTCTTTCCTGCACAGGTCAATGAACAGCCTATTATCAATAATACAAACTTTTGTGTTGAATTTCACCTCTTCAGCTGTGGCAGTTTTGGAAAAATTTAAGCGTTCCGGTACCGCTTACTGAAAAAGCGTTGCCGTATCTCATTAATTAATACAAACAAAATTTTGAAATTGTGAGATCTTACTAAATTCGACATGCGCAATTCATTGCAATAAAAATAAGTAGAGGATTCTATTTAAAATAAATTAAAATCGGGGATACTTGTTTAAAAATCTGGGAAAATAATTTATAACTTGGCAACGTCGAAAACGCGAAAAAAATATTACAAGGCGAGATAGAGTATTTGTAAATATTTCGATTTAAAATAAAAAAGACAGGGTGTTACATTTAAAAAAACAAAGTAAAACGACCTTTAAGTTGCCGGAATTTAAAATTCTGCCAAAAACACCCTGTAGATACAAATTGCTGGTAGCGTCCAGAATAATATCCGCTTAATATTCAAGTAACTCGCTGTGTAATATTATTGAGAAAAGTTAAAGAAATATATCAATTTGAACGTATTACTTGCGACCTTGCAAATGCGGAAATGAATAGAAAATAAATTATTACTTGGCAACGTCGCAACCGATTCCAAAAATATTTTAGGGTTGAATAGCGATTAATGATGGACACTAGAAGAACTTGAGAGAAAGTTATAGTTCCATATAAAAAAATCAAGTTGATCTCTATCCTACTTTCCCGCAACACCCTGTATATTCCAAAATATTTTTAGGATATGCATCTGAAGTAACCAAATAACTTTTGTATTTGAGATTTTCTTCTATCAGCTATACCTTGCGAGATATCGAAGAATTACACACTAAATGGACAGCCTGTATACATCGGAAAAAAGTCCTTTAGTTTCTGTAATAGGCATAAGGCAATGTTCGGATAGACCTAAAAAAGTTATTTATGTCGCTAGGTCTTCCTTCATAGGTCAGAGAGTAGTCTATTATGAATACAACAAATTTTTCAATTTTACAACCCCCCACCCCCAACCACCCCAATTTCACCCCCACCAAAAAAAAAAGTAGAAAATGATCAGGGACCCCTAAAACGCCTAAAAACGAAGTTTCAGCAATATTTAATTTTTTTTGTTTTTTACTAATTACTCCGCTGCCTATGCACCGATTTTCAAAATTATACAAACATTACCTACTACGACCCCACAGCATACCGCTGCCCAAATTTCATCACAATCCATGCAGCGGTTACTGAGATTACGACGTTAGAAAAACGCCAACAGACAGACAGACAGACCGACAGACAGACAGACCAACAGACAGACCGACGGAAATGAGTGACGTGGATTTTCGTTATGTAGACATCATAACATGCCCAAAAAGCGTATTATCTCGAAATCGAAAATGTTCGCGATCACAATACTCCCCTCACCTATCGGTGTGGGAAGTAAAATGGAAAAACAACAAGAATTTCTGGATTTTTTCAAACAATGGATATCGAAGGCCAAAGATTAAATTTTAGGTGTATTTATACTGTTCAGTTTAAAGCTTTTATGTATTATTTGTTACCTTTTATAGTTGTTTGTAAATATAGTATAGTATGTAGTATAGGTACCACAATGTCTCATCACTAATGGTGAACTTCACCACTGGCACACGGAATGGTTCCATGGCATATATTGTACTTACATACATAAATATATTTTCTGTTTTATCTCCTGAAGACTATGGTAGACTTTGATTAATGTTGTTTTTTTTGAATACTCGGTACAATAAAAATTACAAGTACTGCAGATGTTTTATTAAAAATATTACCTAACAAAAAATGCATAGTCCCTAACTATTTTTACAATATTGAAGCAATATAATTTCTTTTAAATTGCCCTATTCTGTTGTGTTGAAGTATGTCTTCATGAAGCTGAAAATATTCTTCAGGCTCTGATGCTTCATATTCGGCTCTTGCATCGATACATAAATTGTGCAATATGCAACAGGCCAATATTATTTTAGGGATATTAACTGTATTATATACATTGACATATTTGAGTATCCTAAAACGCGCTTTGAGAATGCCAAATGCGTGCTCTATTCTCATACGTATTGAAGATAACTTAAAATTGAACTGTTTCTGTATTTCACTTAAGCTGCCGTTATCTCTGTATGGGGTTAATAGGTAATTTGTTAGGGGATATGCAGACTCTCCTAGCAGATGTAACTCATTGGAGAACATTACCTCCTCTGGGTTATGCTCAAGAATCTGCCCTAAGTAGCTTCTCCTCAGGACCCTTGCATCATACATGCTACCGGGGTAACCTGAAATTGTGTAACTAGAATTATAAAAAGTATTCTGGTATGCAATTCAAGTGTATTCGACTATTCGCTTCAAATTTAGAAAGCAATCATTTGATTAAAAAAACTAATTTCTAAATGTAGAGCAAGCAGAACAAATTAATAAACAATTTTTGAACAATTTTACTCTCAATAGTAGCAAAATTTTGTACCTACCACACTCAATCTCAATAAATTTTCTTTTTCCATTACACACAGCTTGCAACAGTAGGGAATGGAACCATTTTCTATTAATGTATCCCTCATGTTGCTGTGCCGGCTTGGCAATTGGAACATGAGTTCAATCAATGCACCCAATAATATTGGGAAAGCCATTTATATTTTCAAAATACCTAGCAGTATTTTTGGCTTCCTGAAGAGTTGGCCACTTGATGAATTCATTTCTCTTCAAAATCATTATGTCTAATATTCTATAAACAACTTCCCTTACAGAACTCTTACTCATGTCGAACCTATCTGCTAAGCACCTACAAATAACATGGCATACTTTCACATCTTGATTTTGATTATGATTTAATCACTAAAAAATAAATTTAATTTTTGCGATAAAAAAATACCTGAAAGTTTCCTGGTTTCCCAAGAACCACAATGTAATATGGAGTTGCTTATTCAATGCAACTTGTGGTCTACCAGTATTAGCTTTTAACTCATGCCCCACTACAGCAGCTATAAGCTCCATTGTTGATCTAGTCACTCGAAAAAACGATTTGAACTCTAACAAAAGAGAAAATAACATAATTTTTATATTTTATATTTTTATATTTGTATTTATTTATATCGTTAAATTCGAAAAGTAACCAATGAAAGTCTTCAAACATACCATAATCTGTATATTTTGGTATAACAGCTTCAAAATAATTTTTAATGCACCATCTATCTTTTTTCTTTCAGTCTGACTGTTTACAGTATTCAATATTATTCGCATTTCTATATCTTCACTGCTGATGGTATCAAAGAAAAAATCACAGGCCGCTTTTAAAACAAATCTGGCAGACATCTTCAGACAGCTAGAAGCCAAAACTATTGAATTTTAGGATACAGTTATCAGAATAAAACTATTTATATATTCTGATAGTGACACAGAGTCACAGACTTATGGTAGTCGATGAGCTGCATCCAAATAAGACACTTATCTTTTTCGGCACAGACGAAAGAAACAAGTTACAGGCTCTTTAAGGTCGATTTTTTTTAATTCAGCCTGAAAAAAGGGCAAAGAATAAATAAGCCCTGAAGTCTCACCACAGTCAAGGAAATGCGCATAGTAGTGTTACAGCTAACCACCTTTGTAGACATTAATGAATTATGTGATTTCAGGGCTTAAGTTTTATTTCATTTTAGTTTTTTTTTTGGTTAGCACATTTTCCAGATAAAGTTAAAAACACATTTCTCGACTTGCCTGTAACTATTTTATTTTTCGTCTACGCAAAGATATTTCTTTCGACTCAGCTCATCATCCTGCCTTGTAGCTGTACCCCAAAATAAATCTTAGCGCCAAACTATTTAAGTATTTAAATTTCGAATAATTAGAATTCACAGATCTAAAACTTGACACGGAACAAAAAGCAACTGTGTGTGCTGTCAGTGTGGATTTTTAATGGCCTATAATACATGCCTTTTAAAACAAATGTTTTTTTTATCCTTTTTTATTACGAAAATATCACGCCTCAAAGAAATCCTCATTTTCTTAAATAATTAAGAATTATCTTTTGTTAATGACTATGAAAAAAATTGGTTTTAGTACGAAGTCAAACGCACTCCAAGATTTTAAATAAAATAATGACCTCATTAATGTGAAAAAAGTTTTGGAAAGAAGGTTGGGGGTGAGTTTTAGGGGTTGAAGTAAAAAAATGTTTCGAAGGCATGGTATGATAGGCTATTTAGTACCCCTGAAAGGCCCACTTAGTTTTATTTTTTTCTGTTTTTCTTACGAAAATATTACGCCTCAAACACAAATTATTTTATTTATTTTATGCTAATGACTTTACGAAAAACAAGGTTTTTGTATTAAATCAAAGGTACTACAAGTTTTTAAATAAAATAAGGGGTTAATTTGTGTAGAAAAAACTATTTAGTGCTATTTGAAAAACAAAAGTTTGGGGTAAGTTTTAAGGGTTGAAGTACAAAAAAAAGTTTTGAAAGCATGGAATGATAGACTCTGTAGTATTTTCCAGTAGTATTATCCAACTAGATAGTTTACTGATCCTTAAACAGCTGATACTGATCGATCCGGATCCGTATCACAGTTTCCGTAAAGGCCTAGAGAGTTCGTGGCGATAATTTGCACTCAAGTGCAATCAAGCGGATAAGTCGAAAACAAAAAACCACTCTAGTTTTGCACTCAAATCTAAGACGAACATAATTTTGACGCTCAGTTCCTATGAGTGCAGTGATAGGGCAATAAGTCGAAAACGCTATTAGCTAGCACTAGTCGAATATCTGTTCGTTGTTGACACGGATGACAGTCTAAAGTATCGGGTAACAGGATCTGGATCCGGATAGATCAGTTATACGTCAAACAGCTGTTGAGGGCTGTTGCAAATTACGGTACTATCACCGTCCCAGAACTGTTTTCATCATCCTCCGCCCATTTTGTGTATTTTTAGAACTGTAAAATGGGCGGGGCATGATGAAATCAGTTCTGGGACGGTGATAGAACCATAATTTGGAACAGCCCTCAACAGCTGTTTGACGTGTAACTGATCTATCCGGATCCAGATCAGTGTTTCCGTAAAGGCCTAGGATGTATGCATGATACTACGACTTTAGATGTATGAGGATATACTTCACATCTCAATACAAAGTCATTTAACCTTATCTCAATCTCGATAACTTCTCAACAACTCCTGCCACGCTACTCGTGGCGCCGTATACATATATACCACATCGAATCGTTTTTAGGCAATTCGAGACATCCAGATGAAAATCTGGAACGCCCGTCTGATGTCAATCTCAAAAATCCAGATAATTTGATGACGTTTATCGTTTAAATACGTGGTTTATATATCAAAAATATAACCTATGCTTTTGACTTTACGTCATACATGACAACTAATCACCGACGGTTAACACCAGTTAACACATAATACCATATTATACAGCATGTTAAAATATAAACCTATAACAAAAGTCGGTGCCACGATTAATTCCCTAAAATTTTCGGAGTTCGTCCTGATATAAGGTATATATAAGAAATGTAGTCTGTCAGTTATTTTAAGTTCAAATACCTTTTCCACTAATTGACACGGGAAGTAGAATGATAGAAGAAAGGGACCAAGACAATATGTGTAAGCTTTTTGAGTTCCAACTTGTAAGTGAACGTTTTAGTTTGGTTACTCCCTATACCATTACGACGTATATGAATGATATTATGCCCTCAGATGGTAACATCTACGTACAGCATAACGACCCATACCTTTTATGGAATCACCAGTTAAACCACATGGAAATTATAAACGACAGAAACAGTGCTGCTCGTAAAACCGAACGGATACAAACGCGTTTTACGTAGTCTTTAACGTGTACATACAACGGTCACGGTCCCATAAAAAAGCACTATCATCCAATCCAAACAAATTCTGGACGAAACATAGAGCGCTACACCACACATTCGAAAACTTCCATGTTTTCCGCATTTAAGCCTTTTATAGAGCTACTTTCTCGTTTTACCGATGCGATGGAGAAAAAATCCATTTGAAGCTAAACGAGACTGTGTCGGACAGTGGCAGCTTGGTTGAACAGCAAAAGCTTGTTCATATCCACGCTTTTTGCTCAACAAAAATAACGAAAGTATGTTGTTTATAATGCAAGTATCATTAACCTCATGGCTATATTGTTATCATTTTTCCCTTGTAACTAAGTCAAGTAAATCAAAATTATCCAACCATGTTTATTAATAAGAAGGATTATTTACTAAAAAAAGGCAGTTCACAGCTATATAAACTGATAATTCCCTCTCAAGGGATGAATAGTTCTTTGGCTTATGAAGGTGGAAAGTGAAATACACAATACTCCCAACCTCCGAGGTCAGTTTGTTGTAAAGCAACTTTATTAGTGCCCTATATAAATAAAACACATTTGGTTCCCTTAAGAACGATCATTCACCGCAACCACAGTTTGAGGCCTTCATATAAAACGATACAGTTCTTTTAAAATACCTAAAAATTATGTTCAGGCGTATGACGATCCCTTTGCCACCACTGGCGCAATTCTCAAGAACGTACTATTTTAGGTCTAGTAAAAATTGGAAGCGTAGTTACAATCAAGTTAGCAGTTTCCAATTCACGAAGTCTATCTGGTGTAGTAATATGAATCATAAATGTCTATACTCTTTAAATAAGATAATCAATATTAGTAATAGTGATAAAAATTATTTTTTACGAGTACTTAATAGTAATATGATTACCGGTCGTACCTCATATAAATATACAATATTTACAAAATAGTGTTCTTCTTCTTCTTTTTATCTTTTATTTTCGATGATCTCTTCTAAATATACATCTGTTGGTCTCAGCTACGATTGTAGGAAATTTGCAAAGCTTTATTACAATCATTTTAGCAGTTGCCTTGTCACAGATTCTAGAGTTGTCATGTGTAATATGAATAATTAATTTATAATTATTGCACAACCACCTTTCAAGGAAAGTGCAGAATAAATCATTCAAACAATGTGAAGTTTTGCAAAATGGAAAAAAACTTTGGATTTCTCAACTCCCACTTCCCGAATCAGAAAGAAAATGTATCGGCTTCGATTCTGGTTTCGTCCTTATTAACTTTGATGAAGCATCAAGACCACCTAAGTTTCATTTTTTTGTTACTTTAACATTTCACCACTAACGTGCGATAATTGTACATAACCATTAACGTGCGGTCTGGGATAACACTACAATTTTTTAAATATTGATGACTGATGCAACTATATATACAATATAAATATTTATTCATAAATTATTAGAAATAATTCATAAAATTACTGAAAAATGTCCGTTGCATTAAACGATATATAAAATAAGCAGTAACATAAAGGCGTTCTCTTTTTGAGAAGTTTGCAGCTACTCCCTATCTGACACACATTCTGTACAGACCATTGCCCAGGTAAAGTGACTACAATGTTGCTTTTTCGGGTTCTAATATTTAATGGTGACTGGGCCTTAGGACTCAAAAAATAAACTACGATACAACTCACACTCCGGTATTCCATACACAGATCTTGTAGTAACTATAGACCCTCAACTTTCAAACCTTAAACTTAAACTTATTTTTTTTCGATTTAAAACGTATCTTCTTCAAGTAGCAAATATTATGTCTCATGTGCTGTCTTGCTCTGTATATACTTCGTTTCATCTGCATCTGGATTATAGTCTGCGTCTGAGTCTTCTTCATGTATTTCTTATTATATATAATAAAAAAACTATACCCCCAGATGCAGTGCATTGTCAAATTTTAGTACATAACATTGCCAATGGGGTGTCATAGACCGCACGTCACGAAAAGTATTTTTTGGGAAGCCTGAAGAGCTTGAAGAATACTGCGGTCGTAAACAGTATTCGGAGGTCCAATTTTTTAACTATTTTAGTGTTTTTTTCGGTATTTCCGTGTGTAGTAATAAACTGTCTTAGTGAGCATGTAGGTAGTTTGAATATCTCAAGATATGATCATCCAAGTAAAGCCACATACAAGGAACAGTCAACAAAGCACTATGGGTATCAAAATTAACATCAAATGTTCTGCAGTAAGTAGAAAATATTGAGTATCAAATGTGTGAAGTAGTTCTATAACCCGATCAAACTTATCAAGAAGCAAAATACCATTCTAAAAGGCAAGATCGAGAAAATACAGTAGATAATCGATCTGAATGATAGAAGTATAGTAGCAGTGGTACTTTGCAGTTTATTTGCAACATATCTATACAAAGCAATTGAGCTATTACTTTCGGAATTATTGTTATGGTGAAGAATTTAGAGCAGACATACAATCCCATCGTAAGCAAATACTAGTGTCAAGTGTCTTGACTCAGTACTTCCCACACATTATCAGTGCTAACAAGAACTGTGGAGTCCCACTCTCCCTACATCATCTCCATCAAGGTAGACAACAACTAGGGATTTTAAACATTTTAAAACACTGACACGATTTCTAAAAACCATTAGTGTTTTCCGTCGTCGGCATGTCACTGTATCAAAATCATTAAAATTAATTCAATGACTTCCAAGTTACACAATACAAAACGATCTAAAGCAATGCTCGTGTGTATACATTTCTTGGTTTCTGTAATAGGCAAACGGCAATGTTTGGACGGATGACCCAAGCATGATTTTCAAAATTGTAGCAGCATTACCCACTACGACCCCACAGCATATCGCTACCCAAATTTCATCATTAGCTATGCAGCGGTTACTGCTGATATATCATAATATATCATAAACTGTCCAAAAAGCGTATTATCTCAAAATCGAAAATGTTTGCTATCACAATACTTCCCTCACCTACCGGTGTGGGGAGTAAAATCAGCAAATCCAAAACCTTCTTCAAATAAGACATAAGAAGTCTAAGAAAACTAACTAGAAGAGAACTTTAAAAACAGAAGCGAAGCGGAGTCAAGATGAGAACAAATTAATGTAAAACCAAAAGAAAACAGTGTGTGGCCAATAACGAGTTATTTTGAGTAGAATACTATAAGCCATCTACAAAATCAAATTTATCGCATGAGGATGAGCAGATTACTTCATAACCTCAAGTAACTTCGTATGAAAGACAACCTTTATACAGATACAAGTCTGATAATATCTTACCTCATAATATCTCATGTAGCTAAAAACAGTCACCAGAAGTAAAATGAAATGAATATGAGGAATGGTCAACGCCAGACTTCGAGATGGTAGGTGGTAGGTGGTAGGTAAAGTCAATTTATCAGATTAGCACCCCTTCTGGCAAGCACATACAGCGGCGTAGTTACTAGAATCGATAACTTCGCCCAGATGAAGAATATGTGGGTATTAAGTCCTATTTTCTGCTCCAGCTATTCCACAAATCCTCCACCATAGTTAAGTTAACATCTGAAACTTATCCCGAATTGTCTCTTTGACGCATCATGCCTTATCGACCTATAAGTAAGACCTTGTCTGTTGAAATAAAACTGTTTGCTAAGGTTTTGACTGTATCACAACACTTTGAATACATATTGTAAACTTCACATTACGTATTTTAATCTAAAAATACTGTTTCTAATAAGGTGCATTCCTTAAATCTGCAACTTTAATAGTATCAAAATGAAATATTTCTGGTTCTGGTCCATTGAAGTGTATTTCACACGTAATATTTTTTGGACTGTTGAAATCGAATGGGTACTTTGTTTTACTACTTTGTTTTAATGAAAATTTAGTCTATTTTCCATTGGTTTTACCAGACTTACGATTATAGAACACGATTCATTGCAACCCAGTAGCTCGTCAATGCAACAACATTATGTAGTCTTTCAAGGTACAAAATTATTTGACAGAAAATAAGTTAGTTTTTTTGAAATTTATTGATTAACCATTGGACTAGTACCATGATTTTTTTATGACTGACTGTGATAGAGTATAGCATAAGAACCACGGGAAAGCCGAGAAAATGAGAAAAATATTCGAATCCCGTGACGTCACGGTCCTATAGGGGAACAACCAATCGGTAGATGGGTATGTGTGACTTGTTGCCATTCTAACTTGAGTACTCAATATTCAATGCATACCTTCATGTGATTCCCTACACATCAGACAAAATACATGATTTCACATATGCGGTCAGTGGAGAAGAATTTACTAACCGGATTGATACTTGTTTGGAAGGTTTGTGTTTAGCAGGTAGAGATAATACGGTAGTAGGGGAAACGTGTGATGACTATCCACTAATGTCAAAATGATGTGTACTTTTCAAATTCTCGGAATTAGTCATTCACCGCATAATAACTAAAGACACAAAAAGCTTCTATTCGATACAGGGAGTGTATACAATTATAAGGCTAGATTCAATTTCACTTCACAACCAACAGCACAATTCACAAAACAAAGTTTTCTCTCACAGAACCTTTCTTGATGTGACACAGCCAAGAGATAAAACCTACAGAGCATCTCCTTGAAGGAAGTCAAATCACAAAAAGTAGTTTGTTTTTGAAAATTGCGTCAATACCGCGATTTGACAGTTGACGAGGCAATAATGCACTGTTGATGTATGGCGCCCTTCGCACTGATTGACTAAAGTTTAAAATGAAATTACTAGTAAATAAAATAATGCAGAGAGTAACGAAATGCAACAGTAAACATATTTTTATATACACTAAGAGGTTATAATAATTAAATCATTGTTTTCAAAACCCATGATACTAGTCCATTGATGAGATGCTTCCGAAAGCTTTTCGTTCTAACCTTTCATTAGTGATTAAAGATGGGTTGTAGTTGACATACTGGGAAAGCATACTTACTACAGAACTAGGATGCCAATCATGTCGATACAAGAGCAGACACCAATGAGGGTGGTAAATGACCCATCGCTTCACATAGAACAGGACGAAACAGCGTTTCCCGGACAGATGCGAGGAGTATCGCAACCTAAAGGTACAGATATTTGGAACCACGGAGTTTGGGAAGGTAGTCACTATACTCAGTGAAGTCGTCGGACATACCGACTTTTGTCAAGAGATCTGGTAGGCCCGACATGGAGGAGTTTTGTAGAAGACAATGAGGGCTTTTAGGGTGTTTAGTATTGGTTCTGTGAGGTTGCCAAAAGGGCCTAATGTGGTCTACTTGCGTGACTTCGCCTCATTATCACTAATACTACTACTCACCACTCCTACTTCTACTACGTATAGATGATTGTTCATCTAACCGAACTTACAGTAGTCATAATGACTCAGTTATGCCATACACATATACTTTTTACCTTAAACACTTACGCCAGTGTGGTTTGTTGCAGCACGGTGATTTGTTCGGCGTTTGCGGATTGATTTTTATTTGATACGGCGCGTCTGGGTTGTTAAATAAAGTTATCGCTACTGCTGTGTGCCACCAGGCTGCGACGCAATGGTCTGCCCGGTGTACCCCATTTTTATTACGTATTGATCAAATCCATTCGAAATTCATGGTGCAAAACACAGATTTTAGCAGCCACCATTTTGGTGAGCGGAATACGGCTGCTTTGGGCTTCATTCTTTTACCATGACCATGGGTTGCTTCTGCTGTATGCTTCGGCCTTAGTGGTCACCGAGATTTGATGATTATTTATTCAAATTGAAGAATATTGATTTGCTAATTTTTTTTACTTTGATGTGATCAGCATCGACTGCTGTGATTATTAGCCTCGTGTTCAGTGTAGGCTCTGTCACTGCTTTCCGGCGCCAGTCTAAAAACAGCACTGTTAGTTAGAGGCCAACAGTGAATGGCAAGGTGACAAATTTCCATGAGGTTGATGGAAATTTACGTTTCACTGAAAACACCTGAAAAACATTTCTGTCTTGGCGAACGTGGTACTTTATAGTTATAAGCCCTAAGCTCTACCCACTGAGCCAACCCAACCCTGGTTTACTAGTTTATTTGACTTTCTCCTTATTTGCTTTTTACCTAGATTAGTTAAGTGCAAAAGCTGAAATATGACTGCATGCTGACAGCAAACCTGTCAGATGATAGTAATCCTATCAATAAGTACTGGAGCAGTATATGTGAAGAGGGTCGTGGCCCTGTGTTTCAAACCCTGGAAGACTCAGATGGACAATGTCAAAATACTGTAGAGCTTACTCTAACTACAATCTAATTCAAAAGCTTCTCAGGCTGCGGCTATCGAAAATTATTTAAAAAATGGAGTCAAGTTGATTGACTCAGTACTTCCCACACATTACTGTGATATCAGTTTACTATTTTCCCATAGCATGAAGCTTTAGTCTGAGATCTCCTTGCAACCAAATCATCGGCAGCCTTTCCTCCCCTAAAATTGTCTTATGCCGCTAAGTCTTTCCTTCAGAGGTCAATGGACAGCCTAAACCATCTAAAAACGAAGTTTGAGTTGTTTTCAAACTTTTAGTTTTTTGATTATTGCTATATACGCTGCCACTGGCACTATATTTAACAAACATACGCGTTTTCCGAGGCGTTTTCCATCCTCACCACGGTAATAATACTGTGTCAAAATTTAATTAGAATCAATTTAATAGTGTCCACGTTACAAAGTACAAAAAGATCTAAAGCAATAAATACTCGTATGTATGTATGAAGAAAATTCTAAGTCCCTTAGTTTCCGTAATACGCTAGGCAATGTTCGGATGGACCTAAAAAGTTTATTTATGTCGCTAGCTCTTCCTTCACAGGCTAGTGGACAGCCTATTATGAATACAAGAAATTTTTCAGTTTTTCAACCCCCCACCCCCTAACCACCCCAATTTCACCCCACCCAAAAAAAACGCAGAAAATGATCAGGAACCTTTAAAACGTTTAAAAACGAAGTTTGAGCTGTTTTTATTCTTTTACTTTTTTTATTATTTCTGCACCGCCACTGGCACGATTTATAAAAACCATACGCGTTTTCCATCCTCGCCACGGTAGTAATACTGTGTCAAAATTTCATTAACATCAATTCAACAGTTTCCTTGTAATACAATATAGAAGGATCTAAAGCAATACTCTCGTATGTTTACACCAGAAAAAATTCTAAGTCCTTTGGTTTCTGCAATAGGCAAGGCAATGTTCGCATGGACCTAAAAAAGTTATTTATGTTGCTGGGTCTTCCTTCATGGGTCAGTGGACAGTCTATTATGAAAGCAACAAATTTTTCAATTTTACAACCCCCCACCCCCCAACCACCCCAATTTCACCCCCACCCAAAAAAAAGTAAAAAATGATCAGGAACCTCTAAAACGCCTAAAAACGAAGTTTGAGGAATATTTAATTTTTTTTGTTTTTTGCTAATTACTCCGCCGCCCCTGCACCGATTTTCAAAATTATAAGAACATTACCTACTACGACCCCCCAGCATATCGCTGCCCAAATTTCATCACAATCCATGCAGCGGTTACTGAGATTACGAGGACACAAAAACGCGTACAGACAGACCGACAGACAGACCGACAGACCGACAGACCGACAGACAGACCGACGGAAATGAGTGACATGGATTTTCGTTATGTAGACATCATGAAACGCCCAAAAAGTGTATTATCTCAAAATCGAAAATTTTCGCGATCACAATACTCCCCTCACCTATCGGTGTGGGAAGTAAAATGGTACCAAGTTGCATTTATGCAAATTGTTGAGCAACTAAGTTCACCACCCTTCCCACCAGCCCAACTTTTTCCTCATCCTTGCATTTATAAGAAGCAGAAGAGTGAATTATTTACAGTATTCGTAGTTCGTCAGACAAAAAAATGCTTCATTTTGATCGAGCAGAGATTTCTGTTGGAGTGACGTTCAGGGGTGTAAACAGTTTGAAAAATGAGTATTTAATTAAAATAAAGATTCAGTAGCTATGAGAATATAATTATTGGTCAAGTGACCTTTAACGTTTTCGTATCTAATCACGTAAAGCAATTTTTACGTATGAGGCATGTAGCCTTTTTTTAGCTTAACAGGAACACAATCTGGAAGCAGCACTCATTTTTTTGCAATTTTGCAAAAGTGGCATGGGAAATTGCACCCTTTCAGCAATAACGCACAACTCTAGTTCATCGATTCCCCAAACACCTAGGGCTTTTCAATAATTACATAATCAAATAATATTTGACTAGTGAACCAGTCAGTCAACAACCAAAATTCTACAGTCTCCCAGCAAAAAAAGAAGGAGCCCCTTAGATGCTTAAAAAAGGAGTTTGAGATTTTTGTATCCCCCATGTGCGTAACAAGTGCAAAAAGCACATCAATAATTGTTTTTGTTCAAAAAAAAATAAAAAAAAAGTTGGAAGGCCTGAGTTTCGATCCAAAGACCCTGGGATTCACTATCATATACTCTAAGCACTAGGCCATTCTTCGACTGAGGAGATCTTTTTAACGAAGCATATTTGATTAGGTACTTACTTACTGGAATATGTGATCTGACTTCAACTACAAACATTCAAAAACATATTTATTTCGATCGTAGACTTCGTCTCGAGCTGTAAACTTCATTCATCGACTGTATTGAAACAAATATACACTAGTTACCAGTTTACGTACAGTACGTATTTTCGCGATTGGCTGGGAATCTAGAATGTAGTATCGGAGTAGGACGTCGTTGATCAAAGGAGCCATGGTGACGTCACACGGGTTCGGGAGACGTCGCGCGTCGGCGTGTTTTCGGTACTCGATTCAAAAACCCATTTTTATTTTGATATAACTTTTGAATTATTGCGAAATAAAATGAAAACAAAAACAGTTTTGTTATAAAACTTATATATGATCTTTCCATTTATCACAAAAAAACGTATTTTTTTCTTAATTCAAAACCTCAATTATGTTTTATTTCTAACTATTTTGCCGTACCACTCGATTTTGCGCATGCGCAATTGAGTTTTCGTCGCCCCCGTCAAAATGATCTTATAAATACTAGTAAGTAGTAAATTACATATTCCTTTATCGTTATGATAACGCATCAATTAATGTAGTGACATCATTTTCTTCGGTCAATCGTTTTTTTATCCACAATGGCACGCCATTTTGCTTCAGCTCTTGTTTCCAAATTGAAAAAGACCTGCCTATTTTTGTTTCATGTGACGGCTATGCTCACAGTCGTATTTTGTATATTGAGGGTCCCTATTCCCTGGAAATATCCAGGAAAAGAATTTTCTTCTTTGGTATCTAAATTTGGGACTGTGTTTGCCCTCTACCGTACCATGAGGCTGGAAAACTGGACCTCTCTGGCCACTAGCTATGCAGAACAAGTTGTGTCTACCATGGAGGGCCCGGAGTCACCGAGCACTCAACGTGGGTACTATACTCGCACTGAGTGCTCCGTCAGTCTATTCGCAGAATAGCTGTACTCGATCGATCTCTGTTTATTGTAGTCGAAGGCTGTTCATCAGATGTATTTTCAATAAGTGCCGGTGCTCCTCAGGAATCTGTCCTATCCCCTACACTGTTTCTGCTATACATCAATAAGCTGCTGGAAATAACATGGAATCCAGTCTACAGCTTCGCGGACGACAGCACTTTAATATCGTGTATGGAACTATGCAAGCCACTATCATCCCAGGAGACGGTACGTCGGCGACAGCAACATTTCTCATAGATCAACATAGATATCAGAACAATTGTCGAATGTGGATTAGTAAATAGAGTACAGTTTAACTTACAGAAGATTCAGGCAACAATACCGACAAAGAAGTCTCACGTTAGCTTACCAACTGTGGAAATGGAGGTTCATCAATAATCAAGTTATCTTCCATCAAGCTTTTGGGAATCAACATAAAAAATAACCTGTTCTGACATGACCACGTCATCAGTACTACTAAAACGGCATCCCATCAGCTTGGAGTTTTGTGCCGCTGTAGAAAGCTGTATACACCAGACCAACTAGTGCCGCTCTACAAGGAACAGATCCGACCATCGTTGCAGTATTGCTCCCATGTGTGGGAATGCGCTCAAAGGCACCCTCTAAAGCTTCTGGACACTATCCAGAAGATAGTAATTATTAGACTAATCGATACGCCTAACCTCACAAAGGACCTCCATAGCCTGGAACATCGAAGAAGGGTCGCAACCTATCCCTGTGTCACAGATTCTATCACGGAAGATATTCGATTGAACTAGGAATACTAGAGAGGCTCTGCGAGCTCATCTTTACCAGGTCAAGGGTCGAGGTTCCTACTGGCCGAACCAGTATCAGCATTCTTTCCTTTGGAGAATTTCGACGCTGTGGAATGAGCTGCCGGGGAATTTGTTTTCCGACGGCTACAGTCTACAACGTTTCAAATCTAACGTGCACTGATACTTATCCACTCACAGCGCTTCTACAGCGCCATAGGCTTTCAGCCTTTGCGGAAGGTAGACCATAAAAAAAATCACTTCTAACCGAGCCCCCGTTGCGTAATTGAACTTTCACAACGACGAATTATTTTTTATGCGCAGCGAATAGCGCGACACACCAAGTAGCCAGTAGCCGCTTCGTGTGAGCGAAGCTTTAGACCGACCTGTATTTATTCATGGTTCGGTGGCCCTGCTTCGCTTCGTTAATGCATATTCAAGAATACATAAATGTGTACCTTGAACAAGGTGCAACAAGCAATAAAAACAGCTTCGTAGCTGCTGCCGTTCGCCGCGACGCCGACGCGCCGTTTCCCATATACTGTAGTAGCTTCAAAAGGTATTTGCTCAAGTTTGGAAGGAAATCTAATTTATGCCGGGTTGCCGAGTCCGACCCGCGGCGATTCACGGCCGCACATTGTTTATGCGGGTTAGTCAGTCACCCGTTCTCACTACCTCTAGCAGCATGGTTAACGCAGCGCTGGCGCAGTATCTTACAAAAAAATGGAGTCAAGTTGATTGACTCAGTACTTCCCACACATTCCGATGATACTAGTTTTATTATTTTCCCACAGCATAAAACTATAGTCTAGATGCTCCTGCAACCAAATCATCGCTCGCCCGACCGCAAAAAAGTGTTTTATTCTATTAGGTGCTTCTTTCACAGGTCAATGGACAATCTGTTATGAATACAACACATTTTTGAGCTTTACAAACCGCCAACCCCGAACCACCCCAATTTCACCCCCAACCAAAAAAAATCAAATGATGAGGAACCCTTAAAGCGTCCAAAACGAAGTTTGAGGTGTTTTTTATATTTTTAGTTTTTTTTATTATTGCCGCGCCGCCACTGAAGTGATTTCTAAAAACCATACGCGCCTTCCATACTCGTCGCGGTAATAAATCTGTGTCAAAATGTGATGAATACAACAAAATTCAGTTTTACTACCCCCCACCCCTTAATCATCCCAATTTCACTTCCACTCCAAAAAAAGTAGAAAATGATCAGGAACCCCTAAAACGCCTAAAAACGAGGTTTGAGCTATTTTCATATTTTTAGTGTTTTTTAATATTGCTGCGCCGTCACTGAGACGATTTCTAAAAATCATATGCGTTTTCCATCCTTGCCAAAGTAGTAATGCTGTGCCGAAATTTCATTAACATCAATTCAGTAGTTTCCACGTTATAAAATACAGAACGATCTAAAGCAACTCGTATGTATACATCGGAAAATTCTCCAAGTCCCTTGGTTCCTGTAATACACAAGGCAAAGTTCGGATGGACCTAAAAAAGTTATTATACCGCTAGGTCTTTCTCTCTCAGGTGAGAAGGCAGCCTATTATGAGTGCAACAAATTTTTCAGCTTTACAACCCCCCAACCCCTCACCACCCGAATTTCACTCCCACCCAAAAAAAAGTAGAAAACGGTCAGTAACCCCCCAAACACGCCTATAAACGAAGTTTGAGGCATATTTGAAATTTTTCATTTCTTGCTAATTACTCCGCCACCCATGCACCGATTTTCAAAATTGTAGCAGCATTACCTACTACGACCCTATGCCATATCGCTGCCCAATTTTCATCAAAATCTATGCAGCGGTTACTGAAATTCGGAGGCTAGAAGAACGCCAACAGACAGACCGACAGACAGAGAGCAACCCTCGAATATCGGCTTTCATATGCGGCAGCATATAGAACCCGCGCTCTCTGGTGGCCAAGCGGACGCGCCGTGGTCTCCCACCAAGAAATCTACTGCTGTTCAGCAGCGATTTCCTTGGTTTACCGTTACCTTCGGGTACCAGATGGCGCACCGACAGAACCTTTCTGTCGCCTGCTACAACATGCTTCACGTGTCTGGTAGACATGGAAGAATTGATGCTCTCTATTTCCGTCAATCGACCTGTGGCGTACTGATGATCGCTAATAAGCGTGAAACAGCTGTCTGCGTACGGAGGTATAGAGCAACCCTCGTATATCGGCTTTCATATGCGGCAGCATATAGAACCCGCGCTCTCTGGTGGCCAAGCGGACACGCCGTGGCGTCCCACCAAGAAATCTACTGCTGTTCAGCAGCGATTTCCTTGGTTTGCCGTTACCTTCGGGTACCAGACGGCGCACCGGCAGAACCTTTCTGTCGCCTGCTAGCAAATTATATTTCGGCGTCCATTCCTCGATATCACATAATTGTTAACCATGTAGTACGTGCTACTCCTGCCTCAGCCCACCAGGTTTAAAGAAAACTCTAGAGCCGACCCTGCGTACATCCTCCGTCTAACCGGCAACCCTGCTCTCAACCATCGTCCCGTCATTGTGCTTCTGGTGCTTCGCCTACTAGGTTATGGTAGCGTGTTTTTCAGAATCCTCACGTTTTATTTAATATTTATCGACAAAGATCGCTGAACCTATAGGACTGGTGACTAGTGGATCTAACCTCAGAGGTTTTATATAGTGGATGTCGTACAAACCGTAAGTAAAAAACTAATTTTCTACAGCTTTGTTATTATCGGCAGGTACGATGGGAAGGAGAGATAAAAAGAGGAAACGAGATTCTGCGTCTCTCGAACGGTCAAGCAAATATGATTTGAAAGAATTACAGCGGCGTTTATCGCAACTAGAGAGAAAAGAGAGAGACCGGGCATTGCGTAAACGTGATTTATCTCGTCGCAGCTCCCCGTCACCATCCCGTTCGCGATCTAGGAGCAGGAGTGTGCATAGGCACCGCTATGATTCCCGTCGTTCTGTCTCTGTTGAGGACAGTGACAGACGTCGGCAACGTGAGCGCTCGATTGCATCGAGTGTCGCGCCGCGCCAGCGTGATCGGCGTGGACCAGACAGCGACGGTTGGGACCGACGCAGTCCGAGCAGCCGTACCCTTGAGGGGGCGGCGGAAAAGAACAGGACCGGCTTAAGGACTGAATCCTTAGTTTCGCCGGATAATCATAACCAAGCTTGTAGCTTGGTCGATTTTGAGTTGAGGAGTGGATGTACTGCTCCCAGCACTATAGAATCGGATGAGCCGTTGGTGATCCATAATGACATTGAGCTTCCTGAAGAGGTTCTTGACATTTTGGGCACTAATCCGGAAAAACCCAAGGACTCAGGTTTTGAATTGCATTCAGAACTGTTGCCAAGATGGCGTAATACCTTAATCAAAGGAATGTCCAAAGATGAGACAAAGGCATTGCTAGACAAACATGAAGTTCCGTCAAATTTGTCCGAACTAAACCCTCCTAAGCTGAATCCGGAGATTGTCGCTATTCTTAAAAAGAGTCCAATAGCAAAAGCTCGAGATGCTTCACAGTTCGAAGTTCAAAATCAGCTAGGTAGAGGGATTTCGGCCTTAGGTAAGGCAATCACCTCTCTTCTGCCTATTATGGATTTTCCTGAAGAAAATCTAAAAAACGATTTACTAAAAAATCTGTGTGAAGCGGGAAAGATTTTCACAAATCTCTTCCACCGGGTATCGGTCTCGCGCAAGAATTGTATCTTGCCCTTGCTCAACGACAGCATGAAGGAAGTGGCAGATAAGGCTGTGCCAACAGAGTTCCTTCTAGGTAGTGATCTAACCGAAAAGGTTAAATCTATTAAAAATATGGAAACTATTTGCAAAGATTTGAAGGGTGCCTCGACGGCATACCAGCCCAAATCACAAAAAAAGGAGGGGGGGAGTACACAGCGAGTATATGCCCCAAAAAACTTCAGACGCCCGGCCCGTCGAGCAGGCGAGCCGGGGCCAATGAGGGGACAGTCCCAATGGAAGAACCGGTGGGACTCCCGGAAGGAAATTACATATCGCAAGGACAGACACAAGAGGAAGGAGTAACTCAGGTAAGTGGTTCGAATTATGCTGGCCGTCTTAAACATTTTCATAAAACATGGGTAAAGGTAACAGGTAACCGTGTTATCTTGGATTGGATCCAGGGCTATAAAATCCCTTTTGTTAGAAGGCCTATGCAAGACCTTCCTTTAAGGCAACAGTTTTTCTCAGAGGAGGACCACATCCTCATTAAGCATGAAATCAATCTTTTGTTGGAAAAAGGGGCTGTTGAGCGATGTGCCCCAGTCAGAAATCAGTTTATTTCAACAATTTTTCTAACAGATAAGGCAAATGGAGAAAAGCGATTCATATTGAATCTTAAAAATCTAAATAAATTCTTGGATCCTCCTCATTTTAAGATGGAGGACTGGAGGACGGTAGTCCGCCTCGTTCAACATAATTGTCATATGGCATCGATAGATTTAAAAGATGCATATTATCTTCTTCCCATTGCGGATAGGCACAGAAAATATTTACGCTTTAAATATGGGGATGAGCTATACCAATTTAATTGCCTACCGTTTGGTCTCGCATCGGCGCCATATGCTTTCACAAAGCTGATGCGTCCAATACTAGAAAAACTTCGTGCCTGTGGTATCACCTGCGTGAATTACTTGGACGATTTTTTGCTTATAGCTGACACTGCCAACGAGGCCATGACCAACCTCCAGGAGACAGTTAAACTTCTAGAAAACCTTGGTTTTATAATCAATAGAAAGAAAAGTGTATTTTCACCATCTACCAGATGTAAATATTTGGGATTTATTTTTGATTCCAATAGGCTCACTCTGGAGTTACCTCCGGACAAAAAGATTAGGATTCTTAAATGGATAGATAAACTTATGGTTTCAGACCGTTCTACTATTAAGGTTTTTGCTCGATTTTTGGGTATTCTTGTCTCTGCTTGCCCAGCAGTCAAATACGGCTGGGTTTACACTAAACGTTTTGAAAGACGTAAGTTTTTGGCTCTGCAGTCAAGCGAGGGAGACTATAATGCTCATTTGACGATCACACCCGATCTGAAACGAGACATGATGTGGTGGAAACAACATATAAACCGTTGTTTTAACGATTTGAAAAATGACTCTTTTCAGCTCGAAATATTTACTGATGCTAGTCTGTCAGGCTGGGGTGCCTTTTGCCAAGGTGAAAAAACTTACGGCTGGTGGACCGAAAGCGAAAGACAGCTGCATATCAATATCCTGGAACTCAAGGCGATACTATTAGCGTTGGAGTGCTTTGCAAAGAACTCCTCAAATATGAATATCTTGATTAGAACGGACAACACAACCGCATTGGCTTGTGTTAATAAGATGGGTAGTATCCAACACTCAACCTTGAACAATTTGTCCAGGTGCATTTGGAGGTTCTGTGAACATAAGAATCTGTGGGTCTTTGCCTCGTATATCAGATCGGAGGAAAATGTAGAGGCAGATACTGCATCTCGAACCCTGCGTTCAGATACAGAATGGTCTTTGAACCCACTTTTCTTTAATAGCATAATTGAAACTTTTGGTGTCCCTGAGATAGATATGTTCGCATCGTTTATGAACTTCAAATGCAAAAGATACGTATCATGGTTGAAAGATCCCTCGGCGGAGGCGGTCGATGCGTTCACGTTGAATTGGGCAGGATATAAATTTTACGCATTTCCACCCTTTGCCCTTATCTTACGTACCCTACAAAAAATTATAAACGACAATGCCACGGGAATTGTGGTGTTGCCCTTATGGCGGTCACAACCATGGTACCCATTGTTCATGAAAATGTTGGTAGGGAAGCCTTTATTGTTTGGCCCAGATAAAAACCTTCTGTCTTGTCCTTACAGCCAGCGGAAACATCCACTACACAAGGAACTTATCCTGGGGGCAGCCATTTTATCAGGGCAGCATTTAAACTGAGAGGCGTTCCAGACCCAGCAGTTGATACGATGATACATTCCTTAGCAGATACTACTCTCAAGCAGTATGACGGCACTTTCAAGCTCTGGTGGAAATTTTGTCAGGAAAAACGCGTGTCTCCGTTTTCTTGTACCGTACCAGATACATTGTCCTTCTTCCAGTATCTCCTAAGTAACACAAACCACCTATATGGTAGTTTTAACTCACATAGATCTGCTCTGTCTTTGATCTCATCATCTGACCTGGGAACAAACCCCTTGATCAAACGATACATGAGGGGGGTCTTTCATAGGAGACCTCCAAAACCAAAATATGAATTCACTTGGGATCCCGAAAAAGTATTAAAATTTTTGGACACCCCCATATCTAGCCTAGTGAGTTTAAAACAGCTAACATTAAAGCTAGTAACACTATTAGCCCTAGCAACTGGACAGAGGATCCAAACGTTAGCCCTTATTAAGTGTTCAAATATTTTTAAAGATGAGACAGGTATAAAAATCTTTATTCGAGACAGGATCAAGAGTTCTACTCCTACATCCTGCCAACCTTGTCTCATAATTCCTTTTTTCCCACAGAGACCCAATCTGTGTGTAGCATCTACCTTAGACAAGTATCTAGACATGACCAAGACCTTACGATCTAGCGATTGTGATAGCTTTTGGTTGACCTACCAGAAACCTCACGGTCCAGCATCCAAACAAACCTTGAGCCGTTGGATCAAGGGAACACTCGGTAAGGCAGGTATAGACACCAAATTTTTCACTCCTCACTCAACCAGACATGCTTCGACTTCGGCAGCATGCAGAAAGGGTCTAAGCTACGAGACTATTCGGACCGCAGCAGGTTGGTCAAAAAACTCCGCTATGTTTGCACAAGTCTACAATAGACCCATCAGAGAGTCACGTGACTTTCTGACAACGGTATTCAATACAGACCATTGAAGTTCGCAGGATTTATAGTTAGAGCATTACTTTTGTGTTTAGGGGCAATACAATATATTGCATATTTTACGATTAGTCTTGCCCAATTTATAAGATATGTTTTTCGTTTCCCAATAAAAGTCTAGAATAGCAGAATGAATGTTTTACATTTTTTCTCCGAACATCTACATGGTTAACAATTATGTGATATCGAGGAATGGACGCCGAAATATAATTACACAATCAAAGGAACTTACCTGTGACTTTCGATTGTAATTATATGAGGCGTCCATTCCGAAGATATCACATCCCTCCCGTCCCAAAAGAACCCTAAATATGTAAAACATTCATACCTTTAAACTAAATGACGGGACGATGGTTGAGAGCAGGGTTGCCGGTTAGACGGAGGATGTACGCAGGGTCGGCTCTAGAGTTTTCTTTAAACCTGGTGGGCTGAGGCAGGAGTAGCACGTACTACATGGTTAACAATTATGTGATATCTTCGGAATGGACGCCTCATATAATTACAATCGAAAGTCACAGGTAAGTTCCTTTGATTGTGTAATTTTCTATAAAGAAGAATAGGAAATAATGAGATAATTTCCCAAAATTAGGGATGAGGGTCGGAGCAATAGAATCGAACAAAATTTTTGGCACTCAATCAGCACAAAGACTCGTGTGCTAGTTAATTTTGGCATATTTATCACGACTTTGGCCTCTGTTCCGGATTGTGTTGTGATTGAAGTGAATAAAAATTTTTTAATTCCGCATGATCAACAATTTTTTTGACAATGCGGTATTGCATGGTGGATTTGAGTATACCATTGAAGCAGCGGTAAATTTTCTATAAGGGAGAGTAGAAAATAATGACATAACATATCAAAATTAGGGAGGAGATTCGGCGTCCTAAAGTCCAATGCCCCCCTTTGTTAAAAAAAGATGAATCGAGCAAAGTTGTTGGTTCTCAATTAGAAAAGAGAATCGTATTCTGCTTAATTTGAGCACATTGATGACGAATTTAGTTTCTGTTCCGAGTTTCGCCGTGTTTAATGTAAATGGAAAATTTTGAATTATGCAAGTCTGCATGTTCAACAAATGTTTTTGATAATGCGATGCAACGATGAATGAAGTTTGCAGCTCCAGACGAAGTCTACGATCGAAATAAATATCTTTTTGAATGTTTGAAATTGAATTACAAATTCCAGTAATAAAGTACCTAATCAAATATGATTCGTTGAAACGATCTCATCCGCAACGTCGGATGGCGCAGTAGTTTAGAGTGTTAGACGGTAAATTTGCGTTCAAGCGGGTGTTGGTTTGAGACCCAGGACTTGCAACTCTTTTTTTTATTTTTTTTTGCACCAAAAAAATTATTGATATGCTTTTTACTCATGTTAAACACATTTTTTCCTACCATCGACATAAATATATTTTTGAGCCAAATTCAATCACAATTACGTATAGAGTGCAAGCAAGTATGAATTTTTAAGCTCTTTAGCCTATGCCTTCGTAGCAAATAAAAATATTTCTACCGCCCTGATTATTACCCCACTCCACCCCCTTACGATCACTTAAGCGTAGAGGTTCGTGCTGAATTTTAATCCTGTTCCTTTATAATGGCGAGACTGGGCCCTTCTCCGAAAGTTTCACACCGGAAAAAAAGCATAACTCGACGTGCCTGGTTTACAACGATTTGCTGGGCGAGGTAAGCGTGGAATTTAGATGCTAAATGCAGTGATGATGCAGTGTCATCTAATCGTTGTATGTAGTGATACCGCGGTACACTCGAAAATGAAAGAAATGGAACGCTTTCAATGAGTACTATTATAGTAAATAGAATAATGCAGAGAGTAACGAAAGGCATCAGTACACATATTTTTGCATATACTAAGAGAGTATGATGATTTAATCATTGTATTAAGAGTTTCAAATCCATGACACTAGGTCATTATGTCTCATGGGTCAAAAGAGGTCTCCAACAAGGTGCTTCTCTTTATTGTGAACTAAAATGTTCTGAATTTCCAATTCTAGTTCTCTCTAGGTCAGAGGGTGGTGTAAGCCATGATCTGATATTTTTATTTTTGGCAATACTCAATGAAACAACAAAACTGCGCACTTGAGATATTCACCTTTAAACGTTCTACCTAACCCTCAAAGGAGTTATTTACTTAAAGCTTGCTTCGCCATCAGTCGTCAGTTATCTCGCAAACTTTGCCGAGCAAGTAAAGTTTGATCGCTAGTCCATCTGGTGCCTAGAATACACCGCGCGTGTAGCTGTGAAAAAAATATATTATTACTGTTATTTAACAAACTTAATCAGTTGTTTTGGGTTTTCTTATAAATATACTTTTTAATACCTACAATCCCTTTTAATAAAATAGCTATATAAATGTAACGATGACAATACTTTAGCTAATGCTGCACAGGGTTGCCAGATGAATTTTTTTTATTTCCCTAGATTTTTACTACGAATTCCCTAGATTTCCCTAGATAAATATATGTAATATATTTTGGGGTATAAATGAATTATCAATTATTCAGTATATGTACAGGGTTATTCACGTTATTCGACACGCAGCATTATGGCTAAAGTATTTGATAAAAAAGAAAATAATAATTTTGCATTCAAAACTTTAACACTATCCTCCCTTTATACAGGGTTATTCACCCTATTCGACACGGAGCATTATGGCTTAAGTATTTGATAAAAAAGAAGGATAGACACCCATAAAGGCTACATTTTAAAAATATTTTCATGTTATACAGGGTATCCAAAAAGCACGAAATATATCAAAGTTGTGTTTTTTAAATAGAACACCCGATATACTATTGCATATTCCTTGGTGACTTCTAGTGTGACTTTATGTATCATACATGGGACCTAAAGCGAACCGTTTAGAGGTGTAAATCACCATTTTCGGTATAAGTAGATATCAGGAAAAAATTGAATATCGCAGAGATTATAAAATATGGAAGGCTGTGACTTTGCGGTATTACTAAGGATAAAATGCGTCAGCTTTGATGAGACTGTAAAATTTAAATTACGTTTATGCTTGGACAAATCGGTCGATTAATTAAGGAAACTTCGATCAGCGATAACTTGATTTTTTCAAAAGGGAATGCCTAATTTTTTTTATACGGTTAAACGTAGAATTTAATAACTTTTCTAATGATATAAGGCTGTGAATATCAATCTCTGGTAGTTTTCATTTAATTTTAAATTTTCAAACAAATCGGCGTTTTTCAATTTTCCTACCTATAAGCAACGTAGCAGGCCATGAAATATAAACAAAAACCTGTTCATTGACTCATTGACATTAGATACCTTGCCGCTGTTGTATCCGGTTAGAGCTAATATGTTGTAAGAAATTTTCATAATCTTGCCTCGTTACTCTAGTTAGTTCTACTAAGTTAGTTAGTTTCTTCCATATTAACGGGCTTTTGTTTATTTTTCATGGCCTGCTAGGTTGCTTGCACGCAGAAAAGTTGAAAAACACCGGTTTGAATGAAAATTTGAAATAAAATGAAAATCAAAAATGATTGATATCGAGAATGCTATATCGTTACAAAGGCAATGAAATTTTGCACTTGATTCTTTAAACCAAAATAGGCATTCCCATTTGAAAAAGTCAAGTTATGTGTGATTGAAGTTTCCTTAATTAATCTACTGATTTATCCAAGTACAAAAAGAATTCAATTTTAGCCGTCTGACCTGTGGTGACGCATTTCATGCTTAGTCGTATCGCAAAGTCACGGACTTCTAAGTTTTATAATCGTTGCGATATTCAGTTTTATTCTGATACCTACTTATACCAAAAATGGTGATTTGCGCCTAAACGGTTCGTTTAAAGTTCCATGTGTGATACATAAAGTCACACTATAATTGACCAAGGAATCCAAATATGCAATAATATATAGGGAGTTCATGCTAAATAATATAAGTTTGATATGAATCACTCTGTATAAACTTCAAAATTTAAGTGAAATTATTTTTATGTTATAGCCCTCAAGATTCCCTACCATGATCAGGTGACAGGTTTCAAAAATTTATTTTAGTAAGTCCACAATCTTCCGTTCACGTACTATTGGCCCACCCTGTATGTATATGTAGGTGGTGTACAGAGTACACCACGCGTGTACTTAAGTTTTAAAACAAGGCGCGTGTAGCTAAAAGTTAAATAATACACCGGGGTCAGTTAGAACTAAAGCTAACTTGGTACGCTAACAGCTCCACAGCTCTGGACAAACTAACTAATACCGGACCGCATGCACAGGTCTATATCAGAGTAAACTAAATTTAAGTGGATGCGCCAAGGTATACTATCCAAAATAAAAGAATAATGCATTTTTATCTAAAATAATGTCGTGGTCTCATAGACCCCAGTGTGGTAATTAAGGGTTAAATCTTGACCAGCCAGCCATAAAGCCGGTTTTCTCTACGCTCGGCCGAGCGGACTGAGCGTACATCCTGAAACCTGCATCTGAAAACTAGCATGTAGAACCAGTGTAGGTTCTAGGAGCTTAGGCCCTACCAACTACACGATACAGATGCCACATAGTGGTTGTTGACTTTTTATAAACATACTGTGAGTCTTCTTATGGCCGGTTTCTCAATGTCCAGTTAAATATTCATCTGGAAGTTAACGGTTATCTGTCAGATAAATTGTTTAAATAATTGAAGGTTAAACTTATGAATTCACGTAAATCTTATCTGACAGTTGTATCCATAGAAACGCTATTTGGCAGCTACCTATCTAACACTTTTAACTTGACATTGAGAAACCGGCCTCTAAGGGCCCAAGACTATATCTTTATCGATGGAGTTGTTCGTATATAGTATCACAGAACGTGCGTAGCAGTTTGTACGTACAGTATTATTATACTGATAATCCAATTAAAATCCGAAACGTTATGTGGTGTATATTTTAATCCCGAAATGCAGGTCGCAAATGCACTGTATCTACATATTATCCCCATTATCACGATGTTGGGGTTAATGGCACTGATGCCGTTAGCTACAGACAAACGGATACTTGCATAGAAGCGTATTAGGTTCAGCCTCTTTCAACACTGTATTCAGTGGCCGTTCATGTCGAGCATGGGTTTTATCTCGAGATACACTGGATGTTACGAAGACTGGATGATTATAGCGTATTTAGGGGGAATCCCTCGATGCTTCCGGAAAACTTCCGTAAGCATTTAAGAATAGTTTGGTTTTACAGAAGATTATCATTTTCTGGGAGCGAATTACGCTAATTGGCATTTTTTTAAATAGCCAAATAAAATAGTAGCTTCCATTTGATAGATGTATGTGCATTAGTCAAGGTTTTTCGATATCCCAACACATAGCATTTCCTGTACATTCCATCTAGCCGTAAAGATAAGAACCACATCCTAAGTTGTTTTATATGGGAGTCTGAGAAACCAACCTCTCTTTCTATTCTTGTCCTTTCATAAGATTCTAGGCATTCTCGCAGTACCTGGAATGTCGTTAACAGATAGACAGAAGATCCTCCATGCTATACATTTTTGTACCTTTCCTATTCCGGAGAACCTTTTCTATGCTTAAGCATTCCAAGAAGTCTTTGCACCGCTTTCCTTTTGTCTTCCAAACTTTTTATCCAAAAGTTAGCATTGCCTCATATGCTAGCCTTGCACAGAATGCAGCTGGTTTCAAAAGATTCTGTGAAGTCCCCTCATAGGGAATTCATTGCTGCCTCATGTCACCTCCACTGCTGAGAATATAGTCCATAGATCCCGGCCTGTTGGCCAAGCTCGGTTTGAATGAGATCTAATTATGGTGCCTTGGATTTCTAATAAGAATCCCTTTCGAACGGGATGTGTCTATGATCAGACATGGAGGACTCCAAGGAAACCCTCCAGTCTCTCACCTCATTGCAAATACCGAGTGTTCCCATTGCTAGATCGATGACCTTCTCTCTCACGTTATTACAAAAAGTCGGAGTGTTACCGATATTCAGAATTTCTAAGCTATTAGAGCTTTGAGCTCTTCATCCCGTCCGTTGATGTTGGAGCTACCCCATAAGTCAAACCTCGATTCTCTACAAAAGGTCACAAGATCCTTCACTCCTCTCGAAGGGAGAGGGTCCCTTGAATCATAAGGAAGTTATACCGAGTACACCATCAAGGTCTTCTCGGCCTCTTCCTTTGCTAATGTTTCTAGCCATTACGCTTGCACTGGGCTTTGTTGTCGGAACGTCACTATAGACAGTATATCCCGGAACATTAAGCCCGATAAGAAAACCGTCTCTCGAACACTAGGGTTCCTGGATGAGGAGAAAGGTTATACAGCACGGAAGCGTACATCCCACATACAACCAAATTATACACATGGGCCCGAAATCATATCCTCTGTTGTGAAGAAGTGCGCACCGGAGCTCGCACCCACACTTATCCGCCTCTTTCGAATGTTCTACGATTCCGACATCTTCCCAAAAGACTGGAAAACAGCTTTCATCCAGCCGGTGCCAAAAAGGGATCCAAATAGCTCTGTAATCAGTAAAGTGATGGAGGAATGCGTCAACCAAGAGCTCAAGAAATACCTTGAGGTCCATCAACGATACATAGTATGTATTCCGACATCAAAGAGAACTGACTCAGGTGTTGAGCAAACTCATCCATTCGTTTGGCGAGGCTCACGTCATTGCACTCGATATTTCAAAGGCATTCGATCAACTGTGGCATACGGCTCTCCTAAGCAAGCTTCCATCTTACGGCCTTCCTGTTAATTTCTGTGCTAATCTCTGTCGTGGTAGACGGCTTTTCCTCTTCCTTCCATAACATCAAGCTGGGATTCCGTAGGGATCGGTATTGGCTCCGACATTGCTTCTGCTTCACATCAATGACATGTTCTCTAGCACTACAAACCCAATCCATAGTTTTGCGGTTGATAGTACTTTGCATGCAGGCATCATGAGCAATAGGTCTTTCTCTGTGGTCGAGCTGGAACGCAGAAGACTGGCAGCGGCTGCTTTGCTTTCAAAGGATCTGGGGATCATACCTCTTGGGGGCTTAGAAACATGGTAAAATGTAATGCTTGCAAGACTGTACGCTATCGAACAAGAAAAGCCGAGGCCAGCACCAAGTTCTTATGAAAAATCAGACTCTTTCAAGGAGTCACTCATTCAAGCTTTCAGAAAATCTGATCTAGCGCGAACACGTTGCGTCAATTGCAATGGCTGCTGGTAGAACGCTTAGATTCTTATTCAGAGCCAGAAAGTACTTCTCACCATCTAATCTACTCTCACTGTATAAAGCCCAGATAAGACCTAGCCCGGATTATTGCTCTCATGTCTGGGGAGCTGCTGCCCTATTACCCTGTCTATACTAGATGCCGTCCAGAGAAGGGCAATTCGACTATTTGGTGACCCAGTCTTAACGCGCCACCTCCAGCCACTTTCTCACCAAACTATGGTTGGCGACCCTCATTCTTCTACGGATTTCAAACGGAGTCTCTCGGTTACCCTCTATAGTTCCGCCGCTCGCCGATTCTATCAGATGCACCCGCATGTCTGCTGCATCTCATACTAAGACGGTTGTTCTTAATTCATCATGAACCGAACGATATGACCATACATTCATTCCAAGGATATCCAAGTCTTGGAATGGACTGCCAGGAGATGTATTTATTGGGCCTGCGGGTCTTGGCCCATTCAAGTCCCGCGCTAACAAAATTTCCCTAACATAGCCTTTCCACAGCAGTCGCGGTACTCTGGTATTTATGCTCTGCCTACGCGGTCTGCTCAGTTATTGAAAAAAGGTCAATGTCGTAGCTGCATCTACTAATCGTTTTAGTTAGAATCCTTGAGGCCGCTATGTAATATTGTAAGTGAATCCGAATGAAAGAAATTTTACTTACATAATAGATACCGCTCTGTTTTCTTTGCCGCACGCAGAGCCAATCTATATCCCTCCTTCGTAGTCGCGACCTTCATCTTGGCTGCTGCTCCGGTTATCACCGCTGCCCCTAATGGAGCTTCATAGGACTCGGGCAGTCTCCAGTCTCCCGCTGTACAAGTCTTTCTCGCGGCTGTGGGATGAATCCCACCTTCCAGCTGTCGTGTACCTGCTGTGTCCCGCAGCCGACTGTGTTGTGACCTATTGGGCCTGGCTTCGTTCTATAGATGGGAGGGAATAGTAGCGCCAGCCCTTGAGAGCGGGAACTCTGGCTTCTTTTGTCCGTTGCCGTCTCAGCTACCTGTTTCTTTTTACTCAGCAGTGTGGACACCGCCAGGCTCGCTCCACAGTACAACTTGCAAACCCCATTCTCTATCATTTTCCGGCTCATGAAGTCCTCGCTGAGAGCAAGTCGAATCTTCTTCGGTTCTTCTTGCTCTCCAGGCTCTTCCACGAGTTAGAATGAACTCCTTGGTTCTTCCTGTCTAACCTCTTCATTAGAACCTCGTCTTCTAGAGGGGGTCTCGGGATCCAGGTTATTACTCGATGGTAAGTGAGAGGCTCATCGAAGCCTATAGTTTTAAGCTGGGCGCCTTGCTGTACCCGCAGATCTCCTGCTTGGGTCTCCAGCCATTTCCGTGAAAACTCGTTCTCGCAGAAAAAGACTTCTGTGGAAGAGCCTTCTCTGGGAGCCTATCCATGAGCTCACTGGCCGCCTCCTGCATGGCAAAGACCTCTGCAGCTATAAGTTGAGCCCCTGGATAGCCATCTAGAACGAAGATCACTCGGGGCCCAGTCTGGGTAGCCCGCGCACAGCTAGTATGCGCGTGAGTCTCGGTGCGGGCCTCCTTGATCGACGACACTAGCCCATCTGTCGTTTCCCGGTATAACCGGGCCTCAGTTGAGTGGCCGAGGCTTCACCAGATGATGTCCTAGAGGAACCTGGTGGCAGTGGCCAGAGTGTTTTGGCCTCTCGAAGCCCTCACCATCCGCTCTCTTTCTGCGCTACGCCGCTGCTATTTCCTTTTTATTTGTAGGAAACACATCCCTTGAGCGGGCTTCCTAGCTGTTCTCACGATCAGCATTCTATCGGGGCAGTCTGAAGAGACAATATCCGGATCATCAGGTGCACTTGGTGAGGAGCCCCTTATTTGTTCGATTTATTGTCCATGAGGAAGGTGGAAAGGTCCATACCTGCGGCTGCCCCTGAACAACTGTAAGGCAAGATTCTATGGGAGGTCGCCTGGTATCGCAAAGGCTCTGTCCGCAACGGTGCATCCCCACTGCCACCCACCTTACCGCACCAGTCGCATAAAACCTTGGGATGGGGTTTTCAGTGAATGAGGATATTTTGGCACTATAATTTCTGAAACAAGTCATATCTATAGTTTTCTTTCTTCTTCAGTTACCTTGTACAAAAAGAACAAAAGGGTCGCCGGATAGGATTTATCAATTTCATCAAATCCTAGTAGCAGTAGATAAAACTCTTTGAAATTTCAATGACATATATGCAATATGTTCTCTTCAATCAAGACACATTTGACATGCTTTTGGTTAATTAGGATACAATATTAAAAGTAGTCTTCTGAAGATAGTGATAAGAATTTGAAATTTCAGTGACATATGCGACTTTTTTTGATCATTTGATCAAGACACATTTGACATGCTTTTGATAAATGTGTGTAAAATATTAAAAGAGGTCTTCTAAAGGTAGTGATAAGAATGACATGAAATGTGCGTATGGCTAACTTTGCTAATGTTTTTTAAATTCAGAGGAGAGCAGATGCTCCATGTCTGTGACGTAATTAAATGTCTCAGTTTAGACATACCCTATCTTTCCCAAACAAAAAGCCTAAACGCCCTAGTGGTGATGTTTATATCTAAGTCAATATGTTTTGCAAAGGCTGTGCCAGCATTTCCTTCAGTCTATGAATTGATTGTTTGGTGTGGCATTGCGTCAATTGTCAATATTGTAGGCTACAAGTACGGTTAAACAGAAACTTCTACTGCTTTCTAAGATTCATCGATTGACGTCAGAGTATAATTTGAAAAACAGAAAATATAAATTTATACCTTTGGTGGCTGAGGACCTATCTAGTTGGATATATTACCATTTTCCTGCGGAGAGAGAAGCCGATAGAAAATTTTTTAGTTACCGTGGACTAATTTGATACCTATATCTGGCTTTGATAATAATCTCATTTAGATGCTTACAATAGTTAAGTATTTGTATAAATAATTATTGTGGGCGTAGTTCATAAATGTCTATTGGGGAATGTAAAATAAGGAGCTAAAGTATCCACACTAGTAGAATTCCTGTAGAATTCTTTCTTGGTGTGAGCAAAATATATTTATGGTTCAGGATTTTTTACAAAACTAGAAAGTGCATGAAGGAACAAGTCTAATCCTTGACGTTATGTACTAGAAAATAGCATTCTAGTCCATGTGGAAAGATGACTGAGCAGTCCCTCACATTTTATATTTGAGAAGTGACAGTTTTAATAGCCGTTCGTCGTGAATTTTAGTTTCAGTTCTATACCCTATAGCAACTATTCTGATTGAAATTTAAACAGTTTGTTAATAGTGTAAAAACAACGTTATGTAGTTTCAACACCTTTTCCAGCTGTAGTTTTTAAGCGTCAAGTGATAATTCAAAACGGTCAAGTTAATTTTCAACTCGTCAGTTGTAAATTCAAACTGATAGGTATCAATTACACCTAAGTTTACACCAGTTTGAAATTACAAGTGAGAAGCTACAGCTGGAAAAGGTGTAGTAATCGTAATAAAAAGCCATTCAAATTACATATTACGGGAAGAATTTAAAATGTGTAAATCAGATAATTTGAGAAGAGTGATTAAATAATATTTTTTGAATGTTCCTTTTTCTAGTTACGTTAATATTACAACCATAAAGAGGATGTTTTACGGTGTCTGAAAAAAAATTCGCAACTGCGCGGTGCAGCGGCAATCAAAACCAAAGCAAAATTGCAATTTTTTGCGATTTCAGAGTTCCTCGCCTAGGCGAAGCAACTTATCTTTACATCAAAGAACTTTATAAGCACAATTGCGATAGCATGCAATACAGAGTAAGTCCTAAGTTTATACATTTTTTAAATGTATATTAGTCGTCAAGTAAATATCTTTTTCAGAAAACTGAAAAATAGCATATACATAGAACAAAATATTATATCAGGCTTGTGAATCAAGACGTACTTAAGTCTATTTATTTTTAGTTTATTAGGCATTGTACCCGTCAGATACTACAGTAGTTACTTACTAATTGGAACATTATTATGAGACAACTTTTAAGATTTACCACTGACTAGTGCACTAGTGCACTAATTGACAAAATCTGAGCAAAACACTCAACATAAGCACACTGGATACGCCTTAGTATCCAAGCCCAGATTTAATTTTTTGATTCCGCGTCTGGCTTATTTTTGTTTTCGTAAAAAAATTATTTGATAATGTTGTTTATTCTAGCGACTTCTATAGGACTCACCCTGTATACAGAATCTCTGCGTGGTCACTAGTAGGTGAATAATAAACAATGTATAAGAAACGTCACAGCTATGAAACAAGGGGGCAATCGCAGTGAGGAGAGACAGTGCAAATTGTTAAGAAATTCAAGTAAATTAGGTTAAGAGGATTTTGTGAAAGTTAATTTCAGTAAGTAACTAAACCACTTTGGCGAGAGTTTAGAGGCGATATTTTTGCGCTTACAGATAACGAAGTTTACTGCAATTTACCAAGTTCTGAAACATCATCCGACTGCCGCTGAGTCGCAGACTTTATCTTGTATGACATTTTTTGTCGAAGCTGAACAAGCGTGCGCTTCTTTGTGGTTATTCTTTACTGTCAGTGATTACCTTTTCCATACCATACACTTCAATATTTTGGTTTCAGGTCCTACACAACCAATTTTTGTCTAACATGTTTTCTTTTTTATATCTATTTATGTCAACATCATTGCTTTTTAAGTCCGTGCTGTTAGTGCTTTACAAATGGCAAGATATTTCGTGGGAGTATAAACTGGTACACCAGCCTGGTTGAAAGAATTGAGGAAGCAAAACTGTTATACCTTAGTGGCAGGTCCTCCCTCATATGGAAGCTAGCTACATGCGCCTGAAGGATTTCGGACTGACTACTCTTTCGCCATTCTTACTTAAAATGCAGAAGAAAATAGTCAATCGATTCTCCAAAGGCGCAGCCTTTCCAGCATTGGTTAGTTCATACGCTTGAGAAGCCGTTGAAAAGCAGAAGGTGGCGCTAGTGGCATACGCTTTCGACGATTTTTACTTTCTACGTTCATGCTCATGATTTTCTCGTTACCTAGAAATAAACCTTGTCCTTTGTAGGACCTGCTGGTACAATGATGGCGCTGTTACAAAGAAGTCTCAATGTCAGCATTCCAGAGCTCTATAGTGCTAGTACACATACTGATGTTCTGGCAGGCAGTAATGATAGTGTTCATCCCCAAATAAAAGATCGACTATATTTCGATAAATCAGTTTTACCTCATGAGATAGACACAGTATAGGATATCCTCACTGCATAATTCATCCACCATAATCAGCAGGTCTACACGGATATTGCCCTGTAGGGGATTGCGTCTACGGGATAGTAGAGAAAGTGGAAGAAGCTATTTGCTACAAAGAGGTAGCCTTGATAGTGTACTTTGACCTGCAGGGAGCTCTTGTTAAAGCATGTTGTCATATATGTGCGTTCAGACCTTCAGACCAGAGGTGCTCCACCCAATTTTGTCTGTTGGGTAAGATCAACACTATGGAACCGCAGGACAAGTGAAACACTGGAAGAACTGCAATTAGAGATTGGGCCGTGCATTAACATCTGTAAAATTCTTCCTTGTTGTCGTCTGTGGCAGAATGCAAATAGCCTGCAGCATTTTGGGCAAGTGATGTGACGAATTATGACCCGCAGTCAGTCTCTCAAAAAAACAGAG
The DNA here is from genome assembly GCA_951848785.1 of Callosobruchus maculatus. Classification (NCBI taxonomy): domain Eukaryota; kingdom Metazoa; phylum Arthropoda; class Insecta; order Coleoptera; family Chrysomelidae; genus Callosobruchus; species Callosobruchus maculatus. The sequence goes on along the minus strand of CATOUR010000122.1, from coordinate 1,599,419 downwards.
ATAGTTCTATTCGCTCACAGAAATGATTTCAGATAACCCTCTCTGAAGTCGTACCTGAACTTAACTTAAAATAGTCAATCAAAATAAATTAAAGGAAAAAAACTTAAAAAGAAAAAGTTATTTAAAGGGATTTAAAAAGAAGAAAATACAATTATCCTTTAAAATTTGAACTTTTAACTTATAGCTTTATTATACACAACTTATGTTTTTTTAAGTTTTTTCTTTTAATTTAATTTTCATTTTTTAGTTACTAATCTGCATTTTTATTCTCAGCAAACTTTTTCATTTAGTTTTTATGTCACATGCGAGTGTTCTCAACTGGCTCCATAAAGCCGGCGCCACATATGCGGTACTCGGCGAGCAACGAGCCCCGATTAATTGCTACTCGGCTATGTGGCTGCAGGATTTTACCCGAATACTCGCCATATGCCGAGCACCGAGCATTCAGCCGGCGCCATAGCCGGCGCTACACATGTGGCATCTAGGGAACAACGAACAGCGAATATTCGCAATTCGGCAAACGCCTACTAGTGTGGCTGGAGCAGTTTGTGCGAATGGTCGGAATTTGCCGAACACAAATAAGTACCCGAATACTGACACAGAAACAGGAACAGGGCCGGACTAGAGAATTAAAAACTTTATTCGCATTGTTTATTTGTTAGCATGTTAGCATTTTTGAATTCTGTGTGTTCAAAAACCCCCAAGTATTGAATTTCACCGCCCCAGCTGTGACAGTTTTGGAACTATTTAAGCCTTCCGGTACTGCTTACTGAGAAGGCGGTGAGAAACACCAGTTGAAACTTGTTCATGCTGTAAACCATTATTAGGGAATACTTCTATATTAAATAAAATATGCAGTGTGTTCTATTAATAAAAATCGGGGATATTTGTTTGTAAATTTAGAAAAATAATGTATAACTTGGCAATGTCGCAAACGCGAAAAAAATTACAAGGCGAGATAGGGTGTTAGTAGATATTTCGATTTAAAATAAAACGTACAGGGTGTTACATTTAGAAAAAACAAAGTAAAATGACCTTCACATTACCGTAATTTAAAATTCTACCAATAACACCCTGCACGTTGCTGGTGTCATCCAAAATAATATTTATTTAATATTTAACTAACTCGCTGTATAATATTTTTGAGAAAAGTTAAAGGAATATATCAATTTGGAGGTATTACTTGCGACCTTGCAAATCCGGAAATTAATAGAAAACAAATTATAACTTGGCAAGGTCGTATTAATATTTTAGGGTTTAATCGAGATCAATGATGGAAACTAGAAGAATTTAAAAAAAAAGTAATAGTACCATATAAAAAAATCAAGTTGATCACTATCCTACTTTCCCGAAACACCCTGTATGTTCCAGAATATTTTTAGGATATGCAAAACTTTGGTGAGAGCTTCACAAACTTCGGGAACGATTTCAGAAATGAGTTGATGTGATATTTTGAATAGATATTGAAGGCTTTGATAACTGTCGCCGGTCGCTAGAAATCGAAGCGCCAGAGCTAGTCGTTCTTTAGCAGGAACAGCTTTTCTCCATTTTGTGTCTTTTTTTGATATCAGTGGTCCTGTTTTGCTGAGTAGATATTAAAAATCTTCGGAAGACATTCTGCAAAAATTTTCAAAAAATCCAGACGGTTCTTTTAATAAATCGTCAACTAGGTGTGGTCCGCCATACCTGAAAATGTGTTTAACATTGTGGTTTGATGTTATTGCTAATTATTTTATTACCTCTCTCGGCTTCTATTTAATGAGACCATCCACCATCGCCTCCTTCTTGGTTGATTTTTTCTTTTCCTTATTAACATATAAGCACTACACATAACAAAAACAGCACTTGCTTCCACGACTATATCATTATTATTTTCCATTGATGATGACGTTGATTCTACTGTCGATAAATTTTAATAATAAATAAGTTTCAATTTGCTACGAATATTCGGGCTTTCCCATTCCCTTTCTTCTCGAAACTAAACATAGCCAACTACGCACATGTAGGGCGATACGTGCTCGCTATTCGGCGAGCAAGGTTGAAAAACGGCAAGTATTGATACTCGGCAAATACCCGCATATGTGGCGCCGGCTTAATAATAAATAAGTTTCAATTTGCTATGAATATTCGGGCTTTCCCATTCCCTTTCTTCTCGAAACTAAACATAGCCAACTACGCACATGTAGGGCGCTACGTGCTCGCTACTCGGCGAGTAAGGTTGAAAAACGGCGAGTATTGATACTCGGCAAGTACCCGCATATGTGGCGCCGGCTTAAGATTTGACACACACATTGAGCAGGCACGCATATGTGTGTGTTGTAAAGTCATGTGCGCTCGGATGTGTACCCAGCTTTATTGAGAAGGATGCAGAATGAACACTACCAAAATTCTTTTTATATCCATAAATGAACGCTAATCATGGGGAAAATAAAAATATGAGTGAAAAAGTGTATCTAGTATGCGAAAAGAATTGTGAAATGCGAAGATCGTTGAATAATGTACATAATTAAAAAAAATATGGCAATGCTCAAAGGAATTCAAAATAAGTATTTTGGTCAGCTAGCCCCAAATATTCCCCTCCCTCATAATTCCTTCACCTTCACGGCGAAATCGATCAAAAGTCTAATTTATTTGGACTTTTATATAAAACCATGTCCCTGTTATTGGCAGCAAAATAGGTTTGTTAGATGATTTTTGTTTACTAGACGATGCAGCAGCGAAGAGCGATATACGTTTGTTGAATGTTTTTCAAGATCGGGAAAGAAATCCATAAATCCTAGCACAAGCGTGGCTTAGGACGTTGAAACTGCGCTACACCAAATGGAATCACCAAAAAATAATATTAATTGTTAAACAATCTATGGCAATTTTTTTTTTGGCTGAAAAAATTGCCATTGTGACACAAAAATGCTTTGAACTCAAGAAGTTATTACCCAGTAGAGATTAATACCATCTAATAATTAGCATCCAAATGCAAAACCAGACATTTGACGTATAGGTTGTTTTGAGTAAAACGCAAAAAACCTGCCAAATTCGTACTTCTTGTCTAATGATATTCGTATTTTGACAAAAATATTTGTTATTTTGGTAGGGATAGATAGTGCATCACACAAAAATATCTGATGAATTAGTAAAAAGATATTTTGGCGGGAATTGTTGACATGTCTGGTTCTGCACCTCAGATTTACAAATGTCTGCTTTTGCATCTAATGCACTGCAATTGGTTTTTCCACCTTCATAGTGTTCATAACGCCAATTGCAGTGATACCCATTGAAAAAAATATTAATAAAAGGTCATAATAAAATGTGAAACCAAAAAATAGCTTTATTGGATAAATGAACAAAACTAAACTCTTATATCATTATCAATCTTCAGCATCAGACAAGATTATCAAGGTATCAGGTGGACATGGCTCAATTGTAAAGTTATTCATGATGTTTAGGTAACACGGAGCCACAATAAATGTTTAAAAAGCATCCAACTCATCAACCACGTTCGATCTCAAACTGATTTCATATACAGCGCAGGTCGCGACGGCGACCTGGCGATATCACGAGACTAAGAAGCTGCACGGGAATTGGTTTAAATGCAAATGTCTGCTTTTGCATTCAAGGCCGAATTTTAACATCAAATAACGGCTTCAAATGTCTGTTTATGTAGCTAAAGGTCTGAAAATCGCATTCCCGGCAACATTTGCGTATGAAATCCGTATCTAACTCATATTTTATAAAAATGTCAAATGTCTGGTTTTGCATTTGGATGCTTCCTATGAAAAATGACACTTGAGATAAACCAGTTGGTAGTAGTTATTGATATTTTGCAACTAAGAGAACATGTCTGCGGAACGTTCTAGTAATTAAAAAGTAAAAATAACTACGTGTCTCATTTAATTAACCTCTAATTTAAGGCACGCTCCAATATTGCTAGAATTATAGAAATAGACGTGTTGTATTTTATTTAATTGAGTACCATCCACATTGAGTAAGAGACTCTTATGATGTAAAAATGAACCAAGAATTATTTGAAGAGAGACCTCTAACCAGACGTACCTATACTCAGTAAAATTCAACCCCTCGGAGCCACGGTAGCCCGTCAATTTTTCAAATGGAACATCCTACATATTTTTTCAACATTGGATATTGATTTATCATTGTAATAATCAAGTAGCGACATTTACATACAGTAAACAGTGCCTATATTTTGCGTTTGGTGTTCTCTACTTTTAGCTACTTTTTCTAGATACATATATGTTGTATAGGTAAATCAGATAAATCAGATCCATTATGCAGAGCTATATCATAAGATTCCTGGATCATAATAAGGCTAGCCTTCTTAAGAGCTTTTGACAGGTAAAAAAATAGTAATAATAAAAACATACATTATATCTTTGTCGCCGACTATACTATCCCAGAATCGTTTTCTACTAATATTAGGCTTTCCTGCAAAAAGTAACATTGGACTGCCCAAAGATTTGAGCCGTTTTTAACGCGATGTCCAAGAGTTTTAAAACGGTTAACTGTAACTTCCAAACCTACCCTACACCACCTCAATGCTCGTATCCCGTGTGAGGTGGTGTGTGTGTCACGGGAAGAGAAATATGTTCAATTCACCGAATTCTCGTACGGAAGAGGATGCGATGACGTGTCATCTTTCAACTCCAAATACTTTAAGGGTCCTTGAGAAATTGATGTCTATATACAGTCGTGACTGGCTCAGGTAGTTGTGGTTCCTTCTATGACACGATGTTTTTATTTCTCTATATTCCGGATAATGTGGCCAAGTTTAAGTGATAAGGCATAAAAGAATAATGGCTTTGGCTGGATTAATACTGATGAAGCTATACACTAAAAAATGCAGTGAATTATAGAAATGAAGAGATATGAATTAAAATGAGAAAAATATTCAATAGCGAATCCTTTTATTTTTCGGATTTCGAAAAATTTTATTAACTATGTTTACAAGAAGTTTAATCCAGAGCACATAAAATAAGCTTGTAGACATTTCGATACCTTCCACCTTCCAACATTCTTCTTTCTTCATTGATCATTGCGCTTGCATTTTTTATACAAATTAGACCTAATATGAATAAGACTAGTATGAATAACTGAAAAATTGGACATTTGAAATGCCGCTCGCTTTTCACCCTTTTCGATAGTTTTGTTCAATTTGTTGTTGAAACTTATTTTAACGTAATGTGTGTTTCAGAAACTTGGTTGAATAGTGAAATTCCTAGTCAATCAGTACGTATACCTGTTTTCTCATTTTTGAGAAAAGATCATTGCTCCAGAGGCGGAGCAGTTTATTTTAAAAATACCTTATGCTGCAAGCAGATAGTATGTGACTTTGATACTTTACTTGGTAGTGAACACATTTGGAAGGTCAGTTTGATGATATCATAGTACTAGGTGATATTAATGTTGATCAGTCCTATGATAATGAAGTTCATTATGTCATTTCATATGATTTTAGCAGCTCATAGCAGCAAACCAGAGTAAATCCAGTGTCGCAAACTATAATCAACATAATTTTTACTAGTGCAAACCAGAATGTTAGTACCTATGTCTTATGTAATTGATAGTTTTGGTATCTCTGATCAAAAGGCAATTCTTTTTGAATTTTTATTTTGCACTCCGCGACCCAAACCATCCATTTTAGAGACTACAAGAGTCTCGGTTATACTGATATATGAACCAAGGCTCTGCTAGTATACAGCCGGTGGAAGAAAAAGGTACCCAAAACGTGTTCAACCAACTTCAGACCAATAACTGCTACCTGTGTTTAGCACAGTGATAAAGCAGTGCTTCAAACTAAAGCTTTTGAAAACATTTCAAGCATCATCACTTAATCAACGACATGCACTAGGCACTCCGGCAGCAAAGGTCATATGCAAATCTCATGGGTCGCGTCATACGCGTATAGAGCAAACTCGCTCTTTTGTTTAAAGAGGGTCCGTTATTGATCTCAGCATTGTATTTCAAAAGCATTTGATCAGCTGTAGCGTGGCTCTCCTAAACAAGCTTCTGTCTTATGGCATTCGCTTTGCGGTTGGTTAATAGCCTTGGTGTAAAATCTCTATCGTGATCAATATCTTCTCCTCTTTCTCTCACAACATCAAAGCGGGAGTTCGGCAGTTCTCATCAATGACTTACAATTCATACACAGCGGCAGTTGCTTCTGTGATAATAAAGCATAACTACTTGAAGACGCAAGGATACGGTAAAACTCAATGCTTCAAAGACAGAGTACTGCACTTTAACATGCAAGAACTACGCAAGCTAGGCTCCAGTTCTGATGAGTCTCATTCGTCCAATCTTGAAAGTCAGGATTGCAGACAACACAATATAGTACGGACATGTTTTTCAATCGTAACAGTTGCTAGAAGAACGCTCGAATACTTACTCTGAATCAGAAATTACACCACCCAATTTCCTTCCTCTGTTCAAGTTAAGATCAGGTCTGATTTGCAGTATTGTTCAGATATCTGGGAAGGTACGGCCCCATTCGTACTACGTACAATCCAAATAAGAGTAGTAACCACTATAGATAGTATATTATAGAAAGCCCTATTAACACACTTTCTCTGTTCTAACCTGACCTCTTCTTAGCAGCCACGGTACTCTAGTTATTTAGGCTCCATCTTTACGGTAGATTGTCACATTATTGTAGCGTGAAATAATAAAAAAAATCTAACAACTATTTCAAGGGATGTTCAAACTTATGACCAACTTCTGACTTGACCAGTATAGGTATCACCTTTTCTTCTTCTCATGACGCTGTTTCCTCTCGAAGGTAGACGATCCAAATAGCTAACGTAGTTGTAGATACAGCCATGCGGAAAATATCAAGCGATGAGCAATCAAACCATCTTCGGGCGTCGTTCAAGAATTTTGGCGTCTGCTGAGAGACCTTTTACCTTGGAGTTTTGCTTCAATAAATCAGTCGCAGAAGTTCGTATATTTCTAACCAAACCATCTTCCAGTGTTGATCAACCAAGAATTTTGGCGACTGCCGACAGACCTTTTACTTTGGACATTTCCTTTCGTAATCAGTCGCAGAAGTTGGTAGTTTTCTGCTCGCATGGTATGGCCTATGTAACTTTTTTTACTTGAAGGTAAGCATGAGCTCTTTTTGTTCCTTCATGCGATTGAGGACACTTCATCGTTCTTTATTTTTGGAACCCATGATATTCTGAGTATACGGCGGCGGTAGGCGTCTATATTCTTTTCTAGCGATGAATTTTATATTTTTAGTGCCACTACGTCGGAGGTGGTAGGTATCACCCATTGATCCTGAGGTTAAACCACTTCCACGCCTATTTGTTGCACCCGCCTGACTGTTGCACCTAATTCCAAGGCAGTCATACATGAAAAACCTAGCGGTATGACCGCAACTTTGCTTCCAGAGTGACCAGGGATTGGAGCGGATTGCCAGGAAATGTATTTATTGACATAATCTTTTCATAGCTTACGCAGCACCCTGGTATTTAGGCTTTAACTTCGCGGTCTGCTCAGTTATAAAAAGTTTTAGAACATATTGTCACGACGGCCTCTTTTTCTTCACCCAGGGAATCAAACTCGACGTAACGTTCACCGTTTTACTTCACAACTGGATACAATATCTCTTAACCTTATCTCAAGTACAACTCAAATCAACTGACTTCCTACGCTACCCGTAGCACCTTATATATACTTCATCGAACCATCTAGAGCATTCGATGACATTTCTAGAATCCATCCGTCATTCTCGAAAACTCTAGACGATTCGATGACGTTTACACTTCAAAAGATCTAACCTAGCACTTTGACTTTACATCATGTATGACAATCAATGACAACTAATACAAATACACGAATACCATAATATACAGTATGTTACATTCCTCCCCCCTTAGCGTTCGGCGTCCTCGACGAACAACTTCGATTCTTGTATCACCACAGACATCAGCATAGTCGACCTTCGGTTTTCCACTTTCCGTACATAACCTGTAGACTACGTCATTGAGGCACTTCATCACCACGTAGGGTCCCTCCTCATGGCGTTGTAGCTTCGGACGTCTACCCTTCCTTGCGTCGTGTGTTGCAAGACCATACCAGATCACCTCGTAACTGCGATATTCTTTGCTCAACTTGCGATTCTCATTTTCAGCTCCAGCAGAATTCTCTTTTCCTAGCTCTGTTATCATTCTCTTCAGTTGCACCTTTTTGCCTCGACGACTGTCACCTCTCGACACTTCCTTCTTCCCATCACTCAGGCTATTCTCCACTTCCTCTCTGAACCTGCTGAGTTCGTCTTCCTCCTGCGCAATCCTGTTCTTTTGCTTAACATTGTCGCTTCTGAGTTGCGTGGTCTGTTCAAAATCCCATGATGAGTCCTTGAGTGCAGCGCCAAGCTCTGCTCCTATCTTCGGGTTTTCTTTCTTCAGTTGCGCCAATCTCTGTTCTAACTCTGCATCGTAAAATGGCTTCGCTAATACTGCGGACACACCCTTCTTTGTATCTTCAGTGACCTTATTCAGTTCTCTCTTCTTCTTATCGATCTCAACTTCCAGCTGAGTAATCTTCTGCTTCCCGTTACTGTTTCCATTCTCCATATGCTTCATCCTGGAGCTACCGTACTCTGCTTCAGCCAATGCGTTTTCCAGCTCCTCTTTCAGTCGAGAATTCTCGTTTTTCAAAATCACCAGTCGCTGTTTAGTCTTACCATCAACTTCTCTTGCTTTAGACAAATCTTCCTTTCGCTTTTTCGCATCATCGACCTCGGCGCTCAAATCTGTTCTCAGCTTCTTGTTTTCTGCTTCAAGCTGCGCCAACCTTTCTCTCAACTCATTCTTCTTGATACCGACCCTTTTGGCTTTGTCAATCGCGTTGTTCAAGTTCTTTTTACAGAATGCATACTCAGCCTCCATCTGATTTATCTTCTGTTTGAGCATTGCATTTTCATCTTTAACTTGGTTGCATTCCCTCTCTGCTTTCTTCAACTGATTCAAAGCTTTCAATCTCTTGATTTCGCCCTTCAAAGCAGAAACTTCTTTATTGAGCTTCCTCAAGGCTATTTCGTGTTGTTCGTCCTTCTTCAGCAGATTCTTTCTATTCGTTTCAAACTTGCTTTTAATATCCATACATTCTCGTTTCTGAGAGTCAAGCAACTGCTTTAGCCTATCCCGGTCTGCTGTAAGTTCCCTCATGGCTACTCTGTGTTGTCCTTGAAGCTTAGCGATAGTTTCCTCGTTCTTCTTCACTAAATTCTTTATGTCTCTGTCAAACTGCTCCTTCATTGAGTTTATCGTGTCTTGCATAGATTTCATTTTGTTCGCATATTCATCTGCTTTTTCTACATCCGCTTGTATCTTATCAGCCTGGGTGCGGCAGCCTACCCTAAGATGCCCCTTCTGTCCACATCTCCAGCATGCAAACTTTTCAGCTCCTTCTAGGCTTGTGCGAACCGGGTTTCTTTGGAAGCTAGCACCTCTTCTTCCTGAAATAAACGGTGTGGCCCTGACTTCTGCTTCTGTATCTTGCTCGACAGCGCGCACCCTCCTTGTCATTCGCATGGCTTTTATGTCAGCTTCAATTTGCAAAGCCTTGATCACAGCATCTTGTAAATTTATGGGACTGGATAGTTTCACCATTCGTTGAACTCCTGCGTCTGCAATGCCCTCGACAAACTGGCGAGCAGCGACGTGTTCCTGTGTCTCGATGGGACTGCTGACGAATGCTCGTTTAGCTAGGCTTTGGACTTCGTATGCAAATGTGGTTAAATCTTCCTTCGCTTGTTGTGTCCGGTTATGCAACTGGCCATGCAACAGCTCTGTTAAGTGTGCATCTCCAAAGCGTAACTTTAGTGCAGATGTTATCTTATCATAGTCACGTAGGTCTGATGCGCAGAGATTTTCCAAAATAGCCGCGGCAGAGTCTCTTAGCATGGATGTCAGCACACAAGCTTTTTCTTCATTTGACCAGTTATTCATACGAGCGATATTTTCAAATTGCATATAATAAATGTCCCAGGACGTTTTGCCATTGTACGGATAGGGCTTTGCTACTACGCCACTGTGTCTATCAGGAAAAACGGGTGGTACAGCTGTTAAATTACGCTCACCTGCACTAAACTCTCGCAGCTCCTCTCTGACCATTTCTTTGACCTGATCTTTCATCTGCTGTAGCTGTTCCTCCACGTGCTTTTGTGATGTCACTAGCTCTTCCACCTGCTTTTGTGATGTCGCGAACTGTGTCTCTATTGCACTAATGCGTTGGTCTTGAGTTTCTAGTGCCTGGCTTACCGCTTGCTTCTGCTCCTCCAGCCTAGTCATCACAAGTTCCTGTCCACTCTTCAAATCTGCGACTGCCTCGTCCTGGTGGTGCTTTAGTTTTTCTTCCAGGTTCACGACTGCCTCGTCCTGGTGGTGCTTTAGTTTTTCTTCCAGGTTCACGACTGCCTCGTCCTGGTGTTGCTTTAGCTCCACGACGGTTGCTTGCATAACGGCTGCCTGATTGTCTAAGCCGGTTCTCATTTCGGCTGTTTGTTCGATGCTGTTTCTCATATCTGCCTTCATTTCTTGTATCATAGCCATCAATGCACTCATTTCGGACGCCATAGCTCTTGTAACTGGCATTAACTGATGCTGTACTCACTTCTTCTTTCCTTTTCCTGGCTTGATTCGATGGATAATCCCACACTTCCGACACCAATTGTCACGACGGCCTCTTTTCCTTCACCCAGGGAATCAAACTCGACGTAACTTTCACCGTTTTACTTCACAACTGGATACAATATCTCTTAACCTTATCTCAAGTACAACTCAAATCAACTGACTTCCTACGCTACCCGTAGCACCTTATATATACTTCATCGAACCATCTAGAGCATTCGATGACATTTCTAGAATCCATCCGTCATTCTCGAAAACTCTAGACGATTCGATGACGTTTACACTTCAAAAGATCTAACCTAGCACTTTGACTTTACATCATGTATGACAATCAATGACAACTAATACAAATACACGAATACCATAATATACAGTATGTTACAATATATTCATTTTATCCTTCTCAGTAAATAAAGAGGAAACAGTCTAAGTGCTGTTCTTTAAAGGTGGATTCCAATTCTCAAAACCTTCACCGACCATTAGCCTATACCGTCGCAACAGTAGCAAATCCCAGCTTATACCGAATTAAGCAGGGGATCTAGTTATAAACTTGACGCCCTTTTTGCTGGTTGGGATAGCGCGGAGTTGTCGAGAATACCCCGGTACAAAGAATCCTGCAAAGTCAGTCCGAATTAGAGTGGAACCATCAAAGAGATCTCCGTCTCTGTTCGCGTCTTGGCATTCTCACTGTCAGTGGTGGAGCAACTTATAACTTTAACTTTTCTATATCGTTTAGAACGAGGGTTGTAACAAACACTACATAAGCGTAAGAAAACAAAGTGTTTGAATGTCGTACTTGAATGACCTATTCAGTAACTTCATATAAAATGCTAATTAGTACAATCACATCTCTCTTTTGTGACACATAATCAAGAAGGATCAATCATTATCATCCCTATGTTAGAAAATATTGCACTCCAAGTATGGGCAAAATCACAACAAAAACTATGAAACTATTCACTTCGCTTTGCTGCACCTCATCTGCTATATAATCATAGAATCTTCCTTACAGGATTAGTATGGCATATTGCGTATTATGTGGCCTAAACATCCAAGCTTTACCTATTCTGCGAAATACGTTCTTGTTATTGATATGGTCCGCCCAGGAGGATCTCAGCGCCTATAGCACCCGATTTCATAGATGCTTTGGATAGAGTCAAAGACTCAACTCCATATAAGAGGACTAGGAACATTTAACATATCTGTTAACCTTTTTTAATTCTCGTGATCATTTTGTTGAATGCTATTCTTCCGTTTTCTGCTTTTTGCCTAAGACCATTGCAGCTTTGTGCCAGTGATCATTCAACTTTTTTTTATTTATGTTATTGGCTCTGATCTGAGATCAACTGGCCACTTCTATTTTGGATGGACATCTATTTTTTCTTATTAAATATGAACATTGTTTTATATTAGTGATAGTTGATAGTTACAGTATTTTTAGTTTTTGTGTGCAAAAGTTATATAATAGTTTGTATGCATAGTTGTTTTCACTAGCTCGTATAGAGATCATATTAACAGGTAACGGAATATAGTTTGACAATCTGTGATACAGGTCTGATCAATTGGCATTCTAAGATACAGTGTTGAGCAGTACCAATCTCACTACATCTGCAAAGTGTTCTCACAAGTGGTCTATTCGTTTCTCTCTTAAACCAGGGCTCTGTTCTTATGATCTGCTGGATCTGTTTGTATATCGTTTCGGATGGATGTCTATGGTAGTGTTCGCTCCATTTTTCTTTCAGGTTCTTGTTTAACTTACTGTTCAAGTCACTGTAGGGAATTTTGAAATTTCTCATCAGTAATCCATCTGTGGTCGCCATTTTTGCTAGTATGTGGACTGTGTCGTTTTGAGGTATACCTGTATGTCCTTTAATCCATACAATTATTTATCCAAATTGTTGTGTCTGTAAATCAATTTCATTATGTTTGAAGTGATATGGTTGAAAGTCGATGACATTCTTAAATGCTCTAATCTCATAGCTGCACTCTTGCTGTCGCTGAAGATTGTAACATCTCTAAGGTCGGTGTTACTGAGAGAATATTCTAGTGCTTTTTGAATGGCTGTCAACTCAGCTGTATATATTGAACAATCTGGAGGAAGTTTGTATAATTCTTGATATTTTTTATTTCATGATAGAAAGCGTAGCCTACACCGTTTGTCGTCTTTGAACCATCTGTGTATATGTGTTCAAATTGATCCCATTTTTCTTCTATCTGCTGTTTAAACTTGATGTATGTGTTAGGGTCGGCTTGATGAAAGTTCGTATATTCTACTCCTAGTCTGGAGCTGTAAGTCGTGTATTCTGTGATAAAGTAGGGGTGTAATACGTTGGAATATATTTGGTCTCTAATTGGTAATAAGTATTCATAGCTTTCTATAAGTACAGGGAGCTTTTTATGCTGCCAGTATCTGCTAGTCATCCCCAAAATGAAAAGTTTATGAATAGATGCAACCTTGTTTTTGCTAATCTGCTGTACTGCTCTTGTACTCAGTTTTTGTCTTCTTAGATACAAAGGAGGTTCATTGCTCTCTACCTCCATTACATTGATTGGAGTACCTGGTAAGTATCCAACATAAAGTCTCAAACATTTGTTTTTTCTTTTTTCTATTTTTTCAGATTTTTTTGGATGCGTTGCCAGATTGAATCGATCCATGGTCTAATATTGATCAAACTAGAAATCTGTAGAATGTTAGACAGATATTTGGGTCCGCACCCCATTTGTAAGTACTTTCAAAATATTGATTGCATTTTCTGCTCTTCTGATAAGGTAATTAATGTGGTCTTTCCAGCTCAGTTTCCTATCTAGATATAATCCTAAATATTTGACTATATTTTGTTGTTTGAAGTTTTTGCCTGCTAGGTTTATTGTATCATTCGACTTACTATCCAGGTATGTATAAGTAGTAACCTTTGTTGTTGGTAATTATGGACACAAGATAAAAAGCAGCTATTCCAGTCATTCGAATTCTACAAGATTACCCATTAGATATGCAAATACCTTAGACTGAACGTCGCGGTTTTGATGCGAATGCGATTCGGTTGGAATACCCAGTGCCTCCTAAAAAATTATACATAACATACAAAATAAATAAATATGCAGTAAAAAATCAGTACAGTCAACAATATTAGAGATATTTTACACCCTGATAAGTCTGATCGTGGGGAAGAAAATGAAGACACACCCTTTCACCCTCGATCTGGCTACGATACTGGTTTCAAGCAGCTTCCATCCTGAGCCGGAAAGACCATCCGTAAAAAATTCAAAATGATCTACATAATTGAAATGGAAGTGGAAAATTGTTGAATATTCTGGACTTGAGATTCGCAAGACGTTTACTCTTATATAATGTGAAGCAAGAAATAAACAAGGACTGTAAAAAATGAGGGGCACTTTGTAAACGAAATGATTTATTAATGTTTCGGAGAGGTTGTGCGTGCAAATTAGATGAAGATAATTTGGATATGACAGAAGATACACCAAAACCAGCTTAAATGTTTTCTAGAACCTGTACTGGTACGCATTATGTTATCCATGTCAATATTTGCCTAATGATTTCATCCTAGTCGGTATACATGACACTATTTCATGCCCTCCTTCGCTCTATACAGTGAACTGTCAGTAGTTCTTTCATCCATAACGTCTCTGATTGCCTGTCTATGCACTACTTCTCATTACAATGTGCCTTAGCAAATTTGTTTTACGTCTGTAAGAGTACATTGTCTAATAGCCTGATTTTGTTACAGGAACTTCATTACAATATGTTCGGAAGGGGGTGCAGATGCAAAGATACGGTAAGTACTACGTTTTTATTAATTTTGTTAATTGCTATATGGTTGGCCATTTTAAATACAGTTGCACTGTCTTCTTCATTTAAATCTCAGTAAACTGGAAGCAAAGTTCGAGTGATTTTATGTATCCTTTTTACTTCCCACACCGACAGGTGAGGGGAGTATTGTGATCGCGAAAATTTTCGATTTTGGGATAACACGCTTTTTGGTCGTTTTATGATGTCTACATAACGAAAATCCACGTCACTCATTTCCGTCGGTCTGTCTGTCGGTCTGTCTGTCGGTCTGTCTGTCGGTCTGTCTGTCGGTCTGTCTGTCGGTCTGTCTGTCGGTCTGTCTGTCGGTCTGTCTGTCGGTCTGTCTGTCGGTCTGTCTGTCGGTCTGTCTGTCGGTCTGTCTGTCGGTCTGTCTGTCGGTCTGTCTGTCGGTCTGTCTGTCTGTCGGTCTGTCTGTCGGTCTGTCTGTCGGTCTGTCTGTCGGTCTGTCTGTCGGTCTGTCTGTCGGTCTGTCTGTCGGTCTGTCTGTCGGTCTGTCTGTCGGTCTGTCTGTCGGTCTGTCTGTCGGTCTGTCTGTCGGTCTGTCTGTCGGTCTGTCTGTCGGTCTGTCTGTCGGTCTGTCTGTCGGTCTGTCTGTCGGTCTGTCTGTCGGTCTGTCTGTCGGTCTGTCTGTCGGTCTGTCTGTCGGTCTGTCTGTCGGTCTGTCTGTCGGTCTGTCTGTCGGTCTGTCTGTCGGTCTGTCTGTCGGTCTGTCTGTCGGTCTGTCTGTCGGTCTGTCTGTCGGTCTGTCTGTCGGTCTGTCTGTCGGTCTGTCTGTCGGTCTGTCTGTCGGTCTGTCTGTCGGTCTGTCTGTCGGTCTGTCTGTCGGTCTGTCTGTCGGTCTGTCTGTCGGTCTGTCTGTCGGTCTGTCTGTCGGTCTGTCTGTGCGTCTGTCTGTCTGTTGGCGTTTTTCTAACGTCGTAATCTCAGTAACCGCTGCATGGCTTGTGATGAAATTTGGGCAGCGGTATGCTGTGGGGTCGTAGTAGGTAATGTTCATATAATTTTGAAAATCGGTGCATAGGCGGCAGAGTAATTAGCAATAAACAAAAAAAATTAAATATTGCTGAAACTTCGTTTTTAGGCGTTTTATAGGTCCCTGATCATTTTCTACTTTTTTTTTGGTGGGGGTGAAATTGGGGTGGTTGAGGGGTGGGGGGGTTGTAAAAAAATTTGTTGCTTTTATAATAGACTGTCCACTGACCTGTGAAGGAAGACCTGGCGACATAAATAACTTTTTTAGGTCCGTCCGAAGATTGCCTTGCCTATTACAGAAAGCAAAGGAGGAAGAATTTTTTCTGATATAAACATACGAGAGTATTGCTTTAAATCGTTGTAACGAGGAAACTGTTGACTTGATGTTAATGAAATTTTGACATAGTATTACTACCATGGCGAAGATGGAAAACGCTTATGGTGTTGATAAATCGTGCCAGTGGCGGCGCAGAAATAATAAAAAAACTAAAAATATAAAAACAGTATATTGTTACCGTGGTGAGAATGGAAAACGCTTATGCTTGTTAAAAATCATGTCAGTGGCAGCGTAGCAATAATCAAAGAACGAAAAGTATTAAAACAACTCAAATTTGGATTTTAGATGTTTTAGGGGTTCCTGATCATTTCCTACAAGTTTTTGGGGTGGGGTGAAAGTGAGGTGGTTGAGGGGTGGGGGTTGTAAAACTGAGAGGTTTGTAGTATCGATAATAGGCTGTCCATTGACCTGTGAAGGAAAGACCTAGCGGCATATGACAATTTTAGGGGGGGGGGCTGGCGATTATTTGGTTACAAGGATCTTAGACTAAAGCTTCATGCTATGGGAAAATAATAAACTGGTATCAGCGTAACGTGTGGGAAGTACTGAGTCAATCAACTTGACTTCATTTTTTATTATTATTTTGCCTTCCCAGAAATGACTTTTAAAAGTCGTTTTGCAGCCCCGTCATGGCGGTAAAATGTTACAAAATGTATACTGCAGGTACGTTCTATGCATATAAAAAATACATATTTAAAATAATGTAGGTATGTCCACGAAAGAAATGTTCTAAGAAGTAAGGACCATTTCTTAGAGCATTCTAATACCTCTCATAGATGCAAAAATATTCCCTATTTCCTTGAAAATCGAATTCCTTGAAATGCCCAAAAGTGAAGTGGGGCATTGATACATTCATTTTTTGGTAGAGTGCTCTCATGGTAATACTGAATTTCCTTTTTAATCAACAAATAAATGTTTATAACACGGAGCATGATTAAATCCAGTTAGTAGGTGTTGAGGTTCTATGAGTTTCCCTTTCTCTGGAATGGAGAGGCTGAGTGTATAATAAAAAATCCAAGCCCTGGGCTCTAAAAATTCCTACTTAAATACCGCAGCGGTTTGTGACATTAAACTCTCTCGACATAGCCAGCGGTAGCTCAACTCGGAAAACAACTGAAAGTAAGGTAGGTACAAAGAATGTGCAAATTAAACAACTTTTATCTGGTGATATTTGTAGATCGAATAAAGGAATCGGTCGGGGTCGTAGTATGCAATACTTTTGAAAGTTGGTGTAGTATCATCGGAAAAAATTAGAAACAATTAAAGTTGGGGTTTTGGATAAAAAAATTGAAAAAAAAGACAGAACATCACCACAGTCATTTTGTAATGACCTTAGTAATATTCTACTTTTTGTAGACCTATGTAATCATTGTCATTGCATATTTTTTGACTTTTGCAACCCCGTAATCTCAGTAACAGCTGCATTGATTTTGATGAAATTTGTCACGTGATTTGGTATCACACTAGGATCTGTACTATATTTTTCAAAATCGATGCGTCGCATCGGTGTCAGGGTGATAAAAAGAAATAAATCCTTGGAATGGCTTCGTGCTTAGAAGTATTAGTGATTCCTAACCATTTGCCATTATTTGACATACCTACCTCATATGAATCAACTTTTATCTCTGAAGGCATATTAGTAAAGGTTAGTTACGTTTGAAGGTGTCTAGACAGGGTGTCCCAGAAAGACGGTCCCATAGAAGAACCCCCATCTCACTGAGTCAAGATATTGCGAATAAACACAACATACTTATATACCAAGTTGCACCGTTTGACCGTGAGAGGGCTTCAAAGTCAAGAATAATTTTTCAATTTTTGTTGATAACTTCACAACGACATTTGCGATTTGAATGAAATTTGGTAAACGTGTAACACCATAAAAATGCCACATTTTAATACTTTTAACTCTAACACTATGATGTTTTAGCATGGTGAACCGATGTCTTCGCCACTTACATTGACCACTTTTTTTCTTATTTTTAGTGCTTTCGGTTTGAAATTTTTCCACAACAAAGATACATCATTGACAAATATTTTTTGACTCTTAGTAAATTTTCGTATCTGTCACGGTTTAACAGTTAAAAATAATTCTGTGATACTTCAGTAGTAGCGCACTGGTCTATTTTATCCGGAATTTAATTGATTGCATTTTGTTAGTCTTTCGCTTGTAAAATTATCGTTATCAGGGTAAATCAGTTATGCTTCTAAATGTGTCGGTTCGGTACTTTTTCGCACAAATTGACAGTAAATAAATTGAAAAAATGTTATTGATATTTGCAATTTCAACAGACTAGATAGATATCAAAAATTGAACGGATAGTAAATTCATTAATGTCAAACTGTACCAAATCAATCTACAAGCAAATCGCAGATGAAGAGTAACAATTTTTGTGGTCGGGTTATGAGATCGTGTAAAACCGTTAAATGTATTGACCAAACAAATGTAGGACTAGAGCAGATTCATATTATTTATTTATGTCATCAGTTGTTCAAAATCATCACCATCCACTTCTCTGCATAAATTTATTCTCCTTAAAAAATTGAACTGCATTCTTCTTAGAGAGTCGACATTTTGAAGTTGGCGCACGGCGGTTACAATTCTGTTCCATAGCTGTTCTTCTGTGTCTATTCGCTCCTTATAAACCTTGTCAGCTATGGCCCCCCAAAGGAAAAAGTCGCATGGAGTAAGATCTGGCGAGTGCGGTGGCCACTGAATTGGAGCATCTGCACCTCTTCCAATCCATTTTCCAGGATAATGCTCGTGCAAGTGATTTCGTACTGAACGTGTGAAATGTGCAGGTGCACCATCTTGCATGAACCACATATTCCTTCGTAACTCCAGTGGTACATTTTCTAACAGTTGTGGTAAATTGTTTTGGAGAAAATAAAGATAGTTTTGACCATTGAGGCGTATGGGAAGTCGAAAGGGTCCTATCAACATATTTTCAACAACTCCCATCCACACATTAATGCGAAACTCGTGCTGGAAATGTCTTTCAACAATAGCGTGTGGATTTACGTCTGCATATACGTGTCTATTATGAAGATTTGTAACTCCACTTCTAGTAAAAGAAGCTTCATCGGTAAAAAAAATTCTTGAAGTGAAATACAAATCTTCTTGCCTTTTGTGTCGAATAATTTCACAAAAGTGAACTCTTGCTTCATAATCTGGAGGTAACAGTGCTTGAACTGGTTGGAGATGATACGGATGCAATGGACTAGTATCACGAGGTTAAGAACAATGATTTAATTATTATGGCCGCTTAGTGCATACACAAATAAACGTTCTGCTGCATTTCGTTCCTTTCTACATCATTTTGTTTTTTAGTAATTCCATTCTAAAGTTTAAAGAAAGGAATTCAAATTCAGCCAATCAGTGCCAACCGCGCGAATTATCAGCAGTGCATTGTTGCCAAGAACAGCTCCGACTCGCAAAACATTTACATTTCACATAGACATGTTATTTGCTATCCAAAGTGTTATAAATAATTTGAAACTCACTTCTTAGCTTTCACATTTCTCATCTTCGTATTGAAGAACTGCATATTATCCACATAAAAGTCGTTCACCATAGCCATATCAACTTTAGGCAGGTTATCTGAATCGGCGTTTGTGAATCCACTATCGATTTTACCCATACTTGTTGGTTATGTTATGATAAAATAACTTGAAACCTACTAAAATGGAATAAAAGGATATCCTGTACAAATAAACGCAAACAAATAATAATAACTTTAAGATTGTTGAAAATTACAGCCAAAGCCCAATGGAATTTGGAAATGACAATGACCGAATGACGATTGATTGACAGGAATCAGGAACCTTAACTTAGCTTTCGGAAGGGCTGTTCCAAATTATGGTTCTATCACCGTCCTAGAACTGTTTTCATCATGCCCCGCCCATTTTACAGTTCTCAAAACGATGATTGGTTGGTCTACCAGCGTACCAACCAGTCATCGATTCTAGAATCACAAAATGGGTGGGGCATGATGAAAACAGTTCTAGGACGGTGACAGAACCGTAATTTGGAACAGCCCTGGAATTTCGGATCACGGGACATTAAAACCACAAAACATATCAGACGGGAACAGAAGACAAGATAGATGAGCCAGCCCGCGTACAGCTCCGCGCGCCATCAGAATGCGGCAACTCAGCACACATATCTGTCTTTTGATTGGCTGTTCGCCTATAGGGCAGTGACGTCACTGCCCTAGGAGAATTCAAATATTTTCCTCATTTTCACGGCTTTCCTGTGCCCAAAAAAATCGGAGAAAAAAATGAGATGCTGTTTATGACGTACTCTATCATATGCAACCAGAAATAAAATTCATGATACTAGTCCATTGTTGTTCTCTAGTAACTCTATTCACAGTACTTTTACTGATACCTAGTTGTGTAGCTATTAATCGAGAGCTAGTACTTGGATCTTCTGCCACTAAATTCAAAGCATTCTCTTCTGCTTCTGCTGTTCTCACATGTTTACTAAGACCAGACAGTTTTTGCATACCGTGAAAAGATCCTGTTTCACGAAGACGTCTTTCGATTCTGCCAAACGTTTTAGCACATGGTGTTCGTCGATTGGGAAACCTTTCTTGGTAAACTTCTCTGTAGTTTCCGTCGCAGCGCCCCAGAACTAGCAGCATATCAGTTGGCTCAGAAAAACTGTACTGGTTATCCATTTTAAAACTTATTCAGTCAAAAATGACAGTGGTGTCACTAAATGTTGAAGTAATAAAATGTGCCGTTTTTTCATGTTTTGTTTTTAGGCTCTAGACATTTCAAATGACAATAGCCGCATTCAGCAGACGGAACGGTTGCGTAACAGTTTCCGATCTTTCTGCTGTTCTCTACGCTACGTCTCAACATGTTGCGGATCGGTAGCGATTATTTGTAGTGAAAATTTTTTACGCTCACTTTTGGTAGCTGACAGCTGTACGTCACAACTGACAGCAAACCCGTTTAAATTTGAATAACCGGTAGGTATTAAATGGGTATTTATTAACCACAAATTATGACAACAACTGTCAGTTACTGTCATATTTCTCAACTTGTAGCGTTACATCCAGCAGATTCACGCTACCGCTACATAGCGCAAACGGTAACAGCTTGCTCTGCTGAATGCGGCCAATGACATCCAAAAATTATTGCTCGCAACTGTATCTGACGAAAAACAATATTGTTTTTACCATTAAAGCCAACAAAAAGATTTAAACCACCTACATCATTGTCACTTCACTCTGATAACAATAATTTTTCAAGCAAAAGACTAACAAAATGCAATCAATTGATTTCCGGGTAAAATAGACCCCCGGTATCTTTTGAAGTGCGCTTTTGCTAAAGTATCACAGAATTATTTTTAACTGTTAAACCGTGACAAATACGAAAATCTACTAAGAGTCAAAAAATATTTGTCAATGATGTATCTTTGTTGTGGAAAAATTTCAAACCGAAAGCACTAAAAATAAGAAAAATAGTGGTCAATGTAAGTGGCGAAGACATCGGTTCACCATGCTAAAACATCATAGTGTTAGAGTTAAAAGTATTAAAATGTGGCATTTTTATGGTGTTACACGTTTACCAAATTTCATTCAAATCGCAAATGTCGTTGTGAAGTTATCAACAAAAATTGAAAAATTATTCTTGACTTTGAAGCTCTCTCACGGTCAAACGGTGCAACTTGGTATGTTGTGTTTATTCGCAATATTTTGACTCAGTGAGATGGGGGTTCTTCTATGGGACCGCCTTTCTGGGACACCCTGTATTTGATCGGAGTCGTACGTTTATAGGGTAAAGTATAAATGTTTATCTACACAAAAATATTTGATTCTAATTTGTTTTTCTCCTCCGACGCACCGATTGCCAAAAGTGTAGTACCTGCTCGATGACACAGACGTCAACAGATAGGCAGACCGACGAAAATGAGAGTAATGGATTAACTTGCAGCTCGTTCACACGATACGGTCAAATCACGCGAATTGGCGCAAACCGAATGATATTGTTCACACAGTAAACTGTTGTAAACACTTCGCATGCATACACATTGCCGCTAGGTTTTATTCGGTTTTAGGAGACAACACGCGACCGAAACGTCGAAATTGCCGTAGACTGCAGTACACGGTAAAAAAGACGATTCTTAGGCATCAAAATATAGTCAAGATTGTTGACTCACTTCGCCTTCCCCATCACAGTTTGAACTATTGAAAAAAGTATTAAATGGTTATGTAAATCTAAGGCCCTATTTTAAAAACATGCATATTTTAGCAAAGGTTTTGACAAAGCTTTTCTATTGGATGTTATTTAGCAAAAGCTTTCTATTGGGTATTGCGGGCTAGGTTAATAAGTATCATCCAATCATATTTTATCAATATTGAGAACAAGATGTCAAAGCTGGATGACACTTTTCATCATATGGTATATAAGTTTTATAACAAAACTATTGTTGTAACAAGTGTATATTTATTGCAACATAGGCGACGAATGAAAATTGCAGTTCGAGACAAGATCTGCGATCGAAATAATTGAAATTAGATCATAAATCCCAGTTTTTTCTTTTTACTTTACTAAGTGCCTAATCCCAATCAAATATGTTCCGTTGAGGCGATCCGCTCCGCAAGATGCTGAGTAGCTTAGTGGTATATTGGTCGACAGCGAATCACTGTGTTCAGAGTGGTGTTGGTTCGAGACCCAGCCCTTGCAACTACTTTTTTCATTTTTTTAACCATAATTCATTGTAATGCTTTTTACTCATGTTACACACATTTTTTTGTATCATCGACATAAATATGTTTTTGAACCAAATTTTATGAGACATTTTACTTGGCATAGTGCAAAAGCTAAGTACCAGAGGTGGTGGAGAATTCAAAGTCAGTGGAATTGAAGTTTATCCGTCAATATCAATCGCCAATTCATCTGACTGCGGTATCAAAATGAAATTATTCCAAGCGGATCGCCTCAACGAAACATATTTGATTAGATACTTTATTACTGGGATTTGTGATCTAATTTCAAACATTCAAAAAGATATTTATTTCGATATTTGACTTTATTTCGAGCTGCAAACTTCATTCATCGCCTATGTTGCAACAGATATACATTTTAATTACAGCTGTTACAAGTATTTTCACGAAGTACGTGACACGGGTTTGGGAGCCGTCGGCGTGTTTTCGGTACTGGATTCAAAAACCCATTTTTATTTTGATATAACTTTCGAATTGTTCCGACAAAAAGGGAACAAAAACAGTTTTGTTGTAAGACGTATACTTGATCTCTCCATTTATCACAAAAAAAAATATTCAAAACCCTAATTTGTTGTCATCATTATCATTCGGTAGAAGAAAAAACTAGTGATGAGGTGTATGGGTTTTGTGGAATCTGATTCGTTCAGATTAGCAATGGCTAAACTCTTTCTTAAACTAGAAAATGCAATTTTTTACCCATTTTGGATCGAAAGTCAGACTGGAAAAGATACTAGATCCTTCATAATGGTGGATTGTATATAAAGCATGTCATTTTTCACCTTTTTGAGGTAAGCTTCCAGAAAAATCAATAGTTTTCAGAGAACTTTGAGAGATGCATGTTCTTGAATGGGCTGCTCTGATCGGTCAAAGCCTTTGTTAAAGTGCGTGTTGATAAAATTGGGCATTTAGACCTCAAAATGGTGAAAAATGACATGCGCTAACCATCTAGTATCTTTTCCAGTCTGATTTTCCATCCTAAATGGGTGAAAAATTGCATTTTCTTGTTTAACAAAGAGTTTAGCAATTGCTAATTTCAACCAATCAGATTCCGCAAAAATTATACATTTGATCGCTAGTTTTTTCTTCTACCAAACGATAATGATGACAAAAAATTAGTGTTTTGAATATTTTTTTTCAGTAATAAATGGAGAGCAAATATTAGTTTTACAACAAAACTGTTTTTGTTTCCTTTTTTTTTTGCAATCACTCAAAAGCTATATCAAAATAGAAATTGGTTTTTGAATCCAGTACCGAAAACACGCCGACGGACGGCTCCCGAACCCGTGTGACGTACTTCGTGAAAATACTTGTAACAGCTGGAACTAAAATGTATATTTGTTGCAACATAAGCGATGAATGAAGTTCGCAGCTCGAGACGAAGACAACGATCGAAATAAATATCTTTTTGAATGTTTGAAGTTAGATCACAGATCCCAGTAATAAAGTACCTTATCAAATATGTTTCGTTTAGGCGATCCGCTCCGCAAGATGCTGGGTGGCCTAGTGGTATAGTGTTCGACGGCGAATCACTGTGTTCGAGGGTAGTGTTGGTTCGAGACCCACCCCTTGCAACTACTTTTTTTATTTTTTTCTAACCAAAATATTCACTGTAATGCTTTTTACACATGCTACACACATTTTTTTGTACTATCGACATAAATATGTTCTTAAATCAAATTTTATGTGTCCCGAGGGTGGTGTTGGTTCAAAATCCAGCCCTTGCAACTACTTTCTAATTTTTTTTAACCAAAATATCCATTGATATGCTTTTTACTCATGTTACACACATTTTTTTGTACCATCGACATAAACGTGTTTTTGAATCAAATTTTATTAGATGTTTTACAAGTACGACAAAAATTACGAATAATCCTACTTTTTTGGAATAATTTCATTTTGATACCGCAATCGAGCAATTGGCGATTGGCCGGTACTTAGCTTTTGCACTATGCCAAGTAAAATGTCTAATAAAATTTGATTCAAGAGCATATTTATGTCGATAGTACAAAAAAATGTGTGTAACATGTGTAAAAAGCATTACAATGAATATTTTGGTTAGAAAAAAATAAAAAAATTAGTTGCAAGGGGTGGGTCTCGAACCAACACTACCCTCGAACACAGTGATTCGATGTCGAACACTTTACCACTAGGCCACCCAGCATCTTGCGAGCGGATCGCCTCAACGGAACATATTTGATTAGGATTAGATGCTTTTTTACTGGGATCTGTAATCTAATTTCAGCCATTGAAAAATATATTTATTTGTATCGTAGACTTTGTCTCGAACTGCAAACTTTATTCGTCGTTACAACAATAGTTTTGTTATAAAACTTATACCTATACGTGTATATAAGTGTCATCCAGCTTTGACATTTTGTTCTCAATATTGACAAAATACTATTGGATGATACTTATTAACCTAGCCCGCAATACCCAATAGAAAAGCTTTGTCAAAGCCTTTGCTAAAATGTGAATGTTGATAAAATCGGGCCACCTTCTAAAGGAACATTTTGAGTAACTATAATGTTTTGTCCTTCTTTCTTACTCCACCGCCACTGAAATAAATAATGGTTAGCGATGGTTCTTTCGACAGTCGTGTATTTCTGCTGTATATGGAAGATTGAAGAAGAAATATATTCGTTTATACTATTTTCTCTATCGGATATTTCTCAGATCTCTAATGCGTAGGTGCCATATATGAAAGAAGGATTTATGGTAAAGAGGATTATGTTTGTTATACGTATGTCTGCTTCAGGTATTGACAATTTTCCATTAGTATGTAACCAACTAAAACTTTTTTGAGTTCTTTCGTCCTTTGTAGCACAAAAGTTCAAGATTCATTAATAATTGATAACACCAGATGCTTAAAAGTAGTAGAATGGAACATTTCGTCCATCAGCGCACGTGAACGGGGGGATCAACTGATCAGAACAAGGGATTAATCCTTCATAAAGTATTTCTAAACATAGCAGATTGAATTTCCAGCTAGTAATAGATCATAAAACAAAAAAGAACAGGCATGTAATACATATAGTATTAATTTATTTTGTGGGCTGTTTAGGAAAATAAACCCCTCCGTTGTTTTGAACATGAATGACACACTTTGGATGAGTTGTGTTCGCATTAGTATACGTACACCTAAGTACACTAACGAGGAAGTATTTGACATTTTAATTAAAAAATGGAGTCAAGTTGATTGACTCAGTACTTCCCACACATAATAATGATTTCGTTTTATTGCTTTCCCATTGCATGAAGCTATAGTCTGAAATCCCCTTGCAACTAAATCACGCCCACCCTCCCGCAAAAAAACGTCCAACACAAAAACTCTCGTAAATAGTTTTTTGCGTCTCCCTCCTTAGAAACTAGGACGCCACAGTTTTCATTCTGCATGCTTCAACTGAACGATGCAAAACGATCAGGAGCCTCTAAACTGTCTAAAAGCGAAGTGTGAGCTGTTCTTATATTCTTAGTTTTTTATTATTGCTGCATCACCACTGACACGATTTTTGCAAATATACACGTTTTCCATCCTCGCCGCGGCAGTAATACTGTGTCAAAAGTTCGTTAAAATCAATTCATTAATTGCGTTACGCAATATAGGACGATCTAAAACAATACTCGTATGTCTGTATACATCACAAATTCGAAGTCCCTTGGTTTCTATACTGAGAAAGGCAATGTTTAAATGGACCTAAAAAAGTGTAATATGCCGCTAGGTTTTTCATTCACAGGTCAATGGACAGCCCATTATGAATACAACGAATTTTTCAGTTTTCCAACCCCCCACCCCCAACCACCCCAAATTCACCCCTACCCAAAAAAAGTAGAAAATGATCAGGAACCCCTAGAACGCCTAAAAACAAAGTTTGAGACGTTTTTATTTTTTTATTTTTTATTGCTGCGCCGCCACTGACACGATTTTTTCAGAACATACGTGTTTTCCATCCTCGTCGTGGTAATAATACTGTGACAAAGTTTCATTAAAATCCATTCCTATTACGTTACTCAATACAGAACGATCATTTTTGAGATTTACAACCCCCCACCCCTCAACCACCCCAATTTCACCCCACCCAAAAAAAAAGTAGAAAATGATCAGGAACCCCTAAAACACCTAAAAACGAAGTTTTAGGAATATTTAATTTTTTTTGTTTTTTGCTAATTACTCCGCCGCCCCTGTACCGATTTTCAAAATTATAGGAACATTACCTACTACGACCCCCCAGCATATCGCTGCCCAAATTTCATCGCAATCCATGCAGCGGTTACTGAGATTACGAGGCTAGAAAAACGCGCACAGACCGACAGACAGACAGACAGACAGACAGGCAGACAGACAGACAGACCGACAGACCGACAGACCGACAGACCGACAGACCGACAGACAGACAGACAGACAGACAGACCGACGGAAATGAGTGACATGGATTTTCGTTATGTAGACATTATAAAACGCCCAAAAAGCGTGTTATCTCAAAATCGAAAATTTTCGCGATCACAATACTCCCCTCACCTATCAGTGTGGGAAGTAAAAATTCAAGCCAGCGAAATGTACTAAGTAACTTAACTTATCTCCCGAATTGGACGAACTGGTGAAGCCTCAAAATTGGCTTCGCGTCTTATATTAAAAAAACCTCTGTTTGCATTGGAAAAATGGCGTCAAGGGACTTGATTCTGTACTTACGACGCCTGTGTGGTGATAACTAAAATAAATTTAGGACTTGACAAATTCTGTACGTTTACCACTACCCCAATTTCACCTACATATCTGCTGACGCTACTATAATGAACAATGAAATACTATTAGACAGGTCTGACCACTTAGTTTAAGGAGCATCACTTAAACTCTTTTGCGAACTTATAAACACGTCCGAAACCGAACTAGGTAACAAGGAGAGAGGTACTAGGTAGGTAAACTAGCCTACAAGTGGAGGTTTTCAGGGGTGACTGATTGGTAAAATTCTTAATAAAGATAGAAAACAAATTTTTCAAAACGATGTACCCACAGCTCTAGCAACGAATAGAGCAATATATATTCAGCGCTCTTTTGTAACAAAAGCTAAAAGTACGACTACTAGTAAATCCTGGCAAAATAGGCAATAGGAATTGAATAAAAAAGCAAATATTATAGTTATTCTTTCTTTTTTGTATCTTGTAATATTATAAGAAATTCAAAATACATATTTTGTATGGTGTTTCTAATTTTTTATTAATTTCAATTGAATTGCAATAAACTGCGCCATATGGTCATCTGCAGTTGCTTGTGCTTTTTTTCATACACCTGGGTGAGTCACTGATGCAATCTGTTCCCCCTCTTTTTTGAGCACCACTTGTACTTGGTATCTGTGAGAGGAGCGAGTCAATTTGCGGCTCATCTGATGGTTCACTTGAGGGTGACAGATCTCCAGCGTCACTAACCTCAAATTCCTTATGACTTGCCTGAAAACAAAATACTGCGTTGAAAGTTTACTCTTCCTAATATACGCACATACAATTTTTACTGGTAGTTTCGAGTCAGAAGGAAGTTAAGGCAGCAAATACAACAATATTGTAACATACTGTATATTATGGTATTCGTGTATTTGTATTAGTTGTCATTGATTGTCATACGTGATGTAAAGTCAAAGTGCTAGGTTAGATCTTATGAAGTGTAAACGTCATCGAATCGTCTAGAGTTTTCGAGAATGACGGATGGATTCTAGAAATGTCATCGAATTCTCTAGATGGTTCGATGAAGTATATATAAGGTGCTACGGGTAGCGTCAGTCAGTTGAGTTGAGATCTAGTTGAGATAAGGTTGAGGTATTGTATTAAGTTCTGAAGTAAAACGGTGAAAGTTACGTCGAGTTTGATTCCCTGGGTGAAGAAAAAGAGGCCGTCGTGACAATTGGTGTCGGAAGTGTGGGATTATCCATCGAATCAAACCAAGAAAAGGAATCAAGAAGTGAGTACAGCGTCAGTCAATGCCAGTAACCAGAGCTATGGCGTCCGACATGAGTGCATTGATGACTATGCTACAAGAAATGAAGGCCCAGCAAGACAACCAGGCAGCTGTTATGCAAGCAACAGTCGTGAATCTTGAAGAAAAGCTAAGGCTCCACCAAGACGAGGCAGTCGCAGGTTTGAAGAGTGGGCAGGAGCTGGTAATGACTCGGTTGGACGAGCAGAAGCGCCATCAAGACGAGGCAGTCGCAGACTTGAAGAGTGGACAGGAACTGGTGATGACTCGGTTGGAGGAGCAGAAGCAAGCCGTAAGTCAAGCATTAGAGCATCAAGACCACCGTATTAGTGCAATTGAGGAGCAGCTAGCAGCATCAGAAAAACACGTTGAGGAACAGCTTCAGCAAGTGAAAGATCAGGTCAAAGAAATGGTCAGAGAGGAGCTGCGAGAGTTAAGTGCAGGTGAGCGTAGTTTAACAGCTGCAGCACCTGCTTTTACAGATAGACACAGTGGCGTAGTAGCAAAGCCCTATCCATACAATGGCAAGATATCATGGGACGTTTATTTTATGCAATTTGAAAACATCGCACGAATGAATAACTGGTCGAATGAGGAAAAAGCTTGTGCGCTCACATCAATGCTCAAAGACTCTGCAGCAGGTATTTTGGAAAGTCTCTCCTCTTCAGAACTACGTGACTATGATAAAATGGCATCGGCATTAAAGTTACGCTTTGAAGATGCACACTTGAACGAGTTGTTATATGGCCAATTGCATAACCGGACACAGAAAGCCAAGGAGGATTTGACGACGTTTGCATACGAAGTCCAAAGCTTAGCCAAAGAAGTATTCGTCAACAGTCCCATCGAGACACAGGAATACGTCGCTACTCGCCAGTTTGTCGAAGGCATTGCGGACGCGGAAGTTCAACGAATGGTAAAACTGTCCAGTCCCACAAATTTACAAGATGCTGTGATCAAGGCTTTGCAAATTGAAGCCGACATAAAAGCCACGCAAATGACAAGGAGGGTGCGCGCTGTCGTGCAAGATACAGAAGGAGAAATCAGGGCCACATCGTTTATTTCAGGAAGAAGAGGTGCTAGCTTCCAAAGAAACCCGGTTCGCACAAGCATAGAAGGAGCTGAGAAGTTTACATGCTGGAGATGTGGACAGAAGGGGCATCTTAGGGTAGGCTGCCGCACCCAGGCTGATAAGATACAAGCGGATGTAGAAAAAGCAGATGAATATGCGAACAAAATGAAATCTATGCAAGACACGATAAACTCAATGAAGGAGCAGTTTGACAGAGACATAAAGAATTTAGTAAAGAAGAATGAAGAAAGTATTGCCAAGCTTCAACAACAACACGGAGTAGCCATGAGGGAACTTAGAGCAGACAGGGATAGGATGAAGCAGTTGCTTGCCTCTCAGGAAAGGAGAAGTATGCATATTAAAAGCAAGTTTGAAACGAATAGAAAGAATCTGCTGAAGAAGGACGAACAACACGAAATAGCCTTGAGGAAGCTCAATAAAGAAGTTTCTGCTTTGAAGGGCGAAATCAAGAGATTGAAAGCTTTGAATCAGTTGAAGAAAGCAGAGAGGGAATGCGACCAAGTTAAAGATGAAAATGCAATGCTCAAACAGAAGATAAATCAGATGGAGGCTGAGTATGCATTCTGTAAAAAGAACTTGAACAACGCGATTGACAAAGCCAAAAGGGTCGGTATCAAGAAGAATGAGTTGAGAGAAAGGTTGGCGCAGCTTGAAGCAGAAAACAAGAGGCTGAGAACAGATTTGAGCGCCGAGGTCGATGATGCGAAAAAGCGAAAGGAAGATTTGTCTAAAGCAAGAGAAGTTGATAGTAAGACTAAACAGCGACTGGTGATTTTGAAAAACGAGAAAGAGGAGCTGGAAAACGCATTGGCTGAAGCAGAGTACGGTAGCTCCAGGATGAAGCATATGGAGAATGGAAACAATAACGGGAAGCAGAAGATTACTCAGCTGGAAGTTGAGATCGATAAGAAGAAGAGAGAACTGAATAAGGTCACTGAAGATACAAAGAAGGGTGTGTCCGCAGTATTAGCGAAGCCATTTTACGATGCAGAGTTAGAACAGAGATTGGCGCAACTGAAGAAAGAAAACCCGAAGATAGGAGCAGAGCTTGGCGCTGCACTCAAGGACTCATCATGGGATTTTGAACAGACCACGCAACTCAGAAGCGAGAATGTTAAGCAAAAGAACAGGATTGCGCAGGAGGAAGACGAACTCAGCAGGTTCAGAGAGGAAGTGGAGAATAGCCTGAGTGATGGGAAGAAGGAAGTGTCGAGAGGTGACAGTCGTCGAGGCAAAAAGGTGCAACTGAAGAGAATGATAACAGAGCTAGGAAAAGAGAATCCTGCTGGAGCTGAAAATGAGAATCGCAAGTTGGCCAAAGAATATCACAGTTACGAGGTGATCTGGTATGGTCTTGCAACACACGACGCAAGGAAGGGTAGATGTCCGGAGCTACAACGCCATGGGGAGGGACCCTACGTGGTGATGAAGTGCCTCAACGACGTATTCTACAGGTTATGTACGGAAAGTGGAAAACCGAAGGTCGACTATGCTGATGTCTGTGGTGATACAAGAATCGAAGAGAAGAAGGAGTTGTTCGTCGAGGACGCCGAACGCTAAGGGGGGAAGAATGTAACATACTGTATATTATGGTATTCGTGTATTTGTATTAGTTGTCATTGATTGTCATACGTGATGTAAAGTCAAAGTGCTAGGTTAGATCTTATGAAGTGTAAACGTCATCGAATCGTCTAGAGTTTTCGAGAATGACGGATGGATTCTAGAAATGTCATCGAATTCTCTAGATGGTTCGATGAAGTATATATAAGGTGCTACGGGTAGCGTCAGTCAGTTGAGTTGAGATCTACACCTTTTCCAAATGTATTTCAGATAGTATCAATTGTATTTCAGATTAGACAATTGTATTTCAGAAATCGTCAATTTGTATTTTAGATTAGTCAATTGTATTTCAGAAAACGTCAATAGTATTTCAGATTAGTCAATTGTATTTCAGAAAAAGTCAATTGTATTTCAGATTAGTCAAATGTATTTCAGAAAACATCATATGAAATTCAGAAAATGTTACTTGTAAATCAGAAAGTATCACTTGCATTTCAGAAAGCATAATGATTGTGTATTATCCAGAAAAATTTATTGAACAAATAATAACATCTAACACAATTATTGAAAATTTGCGTACATACATAGATCATACATAATCTTTAATCCCAAAAAGTATTTTGAGGTACTAACACTAACGCCCTACTTGCATATCTTGCAGTAATAAAGAAGCAGCATGAAAAATTGTTGTATGTTGTACTGCCCTGGCACAGTCTCCTCCAACAATCGTTTCTTTTGCCGAATATATGATTTCTTCCAGATAAAGCAGTCTTTGTTCCACAATGCCAATTCCTCTCACTTGTGGAACCCGAAGATGAGTTTTAACATATGTCTTAATTTTCGACCATATATTTTCGATGGGGTTGAGCATCGGAGAATACGGTCCCAAACGCAATAAAGTAGCTTCTGTATTATTTATGACACCTTCAAATCTTGCATGGCAAGGTGCGTTATCACATACAATCACCAAATCACCTACTTCATTTCCCATATCCTGCCATCGTTGCAGTAAATTTGTTATCCAAATATTAGCAGAATCCGATGAAAAAGAGTCTCTGCGACGTTCCATTGTCACAACCCCTGCTGGAGATATTGCACCTATTTGGTGTACATTGGGACCCCTTGCAGCTGGTAAGTGTTGAACAGCTCGCACACCAACTCGGGACCGACCTCGTGTTCGACGGCAAAACAAATCGAAATTTGTTTCATCAATCCATACAATTTGTTTGCCCAGTTCAATATATCTATTTAAGGCTGTAACATACTCCGCCCGCTTTCTCTTATTTTCTTCAGAATTCATCGAAATTGGTTGTTTATGTACTTGCTTTATTGTGAATAACCTACCTTCTAAATAATTTCCAATGGTAGATGTTGATACATTTTTACGAAAATTCGCAAGAACTTTCATTTTCACTTGCTTCAGTGTTAGATCACAATCATCTTCAAGCCATTCAACAATGGTATTTATTTCGTCCTCAACAAGTGCTTTAGGTTTTATACCCCCTTTCTTCAACATTACGTCCCGCCCGGAACGGACCCAATGGAAGGCAGTTTTATATTTAATTCCCAGAGTTGTAGCGAAACGCACCCAGTCTTCTCCTCTATTAGCACACGCTACAGTTCTTTCCCTGTCTTGATTTGAATATTTCTTATATTTTTGTCGTTCTACCGTTTCTCTCCCATTCACATCACTTCTGCACATGGGACACTTAATCTCAACCAGGTTATTTAAATATGCGACACATTTTGTATGAAATAGGTGCCTGCATGGTAATAACCGAAGAACTACCTTTCTTAGCATGGACACTCTACAGATTCCACAATTATCAGATAAATTCATGATTAATTACAACAAAATCGTGACATTTGTACTGTTCAACTACTTGCGCTTGTTGATGTTGCTAGGGTAGCGTAAGAATTGTTTACTATGGTATACTGATAAAAGTTATTTTCTGAAATACAAATAGTATTTTCTGAACTATATTTGACGCTTTCTGAGATACATTTTACTAATCTGAACTACATTTGACGCTTTCTGAAATACATCTTACTAATCTGAACTACATTTGATGCTTTCTGAAATACATTTTACTAATCTGAACTACATTTGACGCTTTCTGAAATACATCTTACTAATCTGAACTACATTTGACGGTTTCTGAAATTAATCTGTTACTTTCTGAACTACAATTGGAAAAGGTGTAGTTGAGATAAGGTTGAGGTATTGTATTAAGTTCTGAAGTAAAACGGTGAAAGTTACGTCGAGTTTGATTCCCTGGGTGAAGAAAAAGAGGCCGTCGTGACAAGTACATGCTGGTATTCCTTTGGGTCAAAGTGCAATTATATAGTTATTAGTAGGAATTTGGCACTGTTTATATAAATGTTATAAATACTACACCACTTCATTTATGATAAGCTGAGACTCTTACCTTGTACTCTCCCATTCCATAGCGAAGAGAATAAAACTTTCCTCTGTTCTTGTGCATAAGTTGACCTTAAGCCCACAAACTTTTATACCTCTCCACTCCATTTGTTTTTACTGTGGTAGTACACATGCTTGACCACATATAAGCAGGGATATTGTTCGTACATCACTATCAGCAGAGATATCTGCTCAGTAGACCAGCACATCCTTAAAGCAAAAGAAACATGTTAATCATAATATTGAATGCTTTTCTGTTATCCTCAGTGCAGTCAAGTGTGGTTACTTAACTTAGGACCTTTGCAATATGAAAAAACAACAAAAATAATAACAAACATATGTAGACAACCTAAAGAGTGATAACGTTGCCATACACTGAGGAAAAATATTAGATAAACTTAATACATTGTACATAACTAATAGTTAATACATCCAAAATATAATGTTAGTATTAATACAACATTACAAACCAAATCTATCGAATCTTAGCTTAGTAGAAACAAATTTTTTATAGTGAAATTTGGATGACACCTTACTCTTAAGATAATAGGGGTTATTATTGTATATGAAATTGATATGAAACACAATTGCATAGATACTAACTTCTTACCGGTCATATTGTCTTCAAAACGCACAGGAAATGAAAAAATGCCAATAACTGCTTCCACACAACTTGCAGGAATGTTTGCAAACTCACCACAAACGTAATACAAGCACCCATCTTGGGGCTTTCATACTCCAATAAACAGTTGAAAATCCTTCAAATCTTAGTATTCTCGGGGCATTCCGATCCGGTGGATATTTCCTAGCTGGGGTCGTAGGATTAGCATGTTACTTGTTTTTATTGTTGTACTTTCATCAGAATGTGGATTTCTCAGTTTATATTCGTATCAGAAAACTTTCTGAAAAAGTCGACTGAATTTAATAAGTAAGGTTAGCTGTCCCTATTTCTGTTTACCTTTTTCCCGACGCAATGAAATTTATGTTTCGAATGCGCTTGCCCTCGTCCCAAAAATGAAATGGACATAGGACATGTTCAAAATTCCATTCCAATTTAGATTCAAATTGCGCTTTGGATTCAATTTCGTGTTTGATACTAGCCAATTTGAGCAATTCAAGAAATGAAATCAAATCTGATTTCAAAAATAAGGTAGTCTAATACAGTCTTTATGATTTACTTGTGATTTGTGTTTTATTTCACATTCAACCAGAGGAAGGAATAACCAAGAAACAACCCATAAGTTACTAATACGTTGATATTGTTATAAATTTGTACCACAATCAAGAAAAATGTATAAACTTCATGAGCTTCTGATAATACTTCGACAGTCAGCACGGTTCTTATAAATTTTACCTATTTGTGCACAGAATCTACTAGTATTCTATCTATCGTACGACATTGTCAATATATTACATAGGCGTACTAAAAAAATTTGGCTTGACTTAGTATTAGCGAAAACCAAAATTAGAAGTAGTATCAATCGACTTGGTTTGACATCCTGAGTCAAACGAGACAACTCCCAGACCGAGGTAACGATTCGGTGAAAAATTTCCGTACTTTGAAATTTCAGTACCTAACCTAACTTGACTAGTGGAGTTGTTGAGGACAAAATTGTTTAAATGAAGATTAAACAAGTGTTAATCGACTCGGCTTGACATGTTGAGTCGAATTAGAGTACTCCCAGACTGAGTAAACGCTCTTATGAAAATCTGCACGTCCTGAAATTTCAAACCTAGGTTAAACGACATTAAAATATAAATCCTTTTTTATGAAATATATGCTGAACCCGAAAGTACTCGACAAGCGAAATAAAAAATAACTACCTAAAAATCAATAGTTTAGGTTGAAGTAGGTTTATATTCAGGGGACGTGGTGGTGGCGACCACCCCTCATACACCGTGGTTTTTTTTCATAGCGTGTCCGGATAGGCCCCAGAATACCTTCTTTAGCTTAATTTCATGTTTATAATGAAAATAAACGTTTATTTAGCCTAAGATTAATACAATTTAAATCAGGACACTAAACTGAGTTGATTGACACTCCTTTTTACCTCGACCGACTTAGTCAGGTTATGTTAGGTAGGATATTGAGAATTCAAAATTTTAAAGTTGCTTAGATTTTTACCGGAATGCACAAAATAGGTACGGTCGGAACGTTTCCTTAGTCTGGAAGTGGTGGAGTGCGGTTCAGAACGTCCAGCCGAATTGATTAACATCCATTTTACCCCAACAATTAGACAGGTTTGGTTAGGTTAGGTTAAGATAGAAGTGGGCGGGGGATTATGTCTCCTTTCACTGCGACCCTGTTGTGTATGTTGTGGCTCACACCCATTTAGAGTTCACGGTACAATCCAGGCCTCTTGACGAATGCGATGGTCGTGATTGGTGAAACTTTCTTGAAGTCAGTAGGTTCCAGTTGGGTCCGAAAGTCTGCAACCTGGCTCTTTCCATTACTGTAATGTGCTCCGCTGTTTTGTCCTCCACAAAGTAGAAACGACAGTCGGTTGTTTGTTCTAGAGATAATTTCCTCGGCCTGGGAGTGGTCTCGTTCCATTAAGGACGTCAAACTGAGTCGTTTGACACTACCCTTGACTCTCATTTCGGTTTCCGCTAAAACATGTTACGGTTTGATTTCCAGATCCAAATATATTGTACTTACCCACATTTGACCATAATTTTAAGCCTTGTAAATAATATGTAAGTCTGTAGTATGTAACATCTATATATTTTTAAACCAACTGTACAAGCAATTCCTATTTGTATCTTACAAAGTATTTGTGTATTGCCCCCCCTATTGGCAGGCACCCTGAGCTGCAATCACCTAAAAATAACAGAAAATATTAGCACTAGAGTTACACCGATATAAAATTTCATTACATTAATTATTTAGAATGTTTGTTTACATGTCCATGTTGAAGAAGAAGAGGTTAGCCTTGCTTCTGATTGACATCTATTGACATCTATCGTTTTGTACCCTGTAGACAGTTGGACCAAGGTCGAACCGCAGAATTTAAATCACCACAGTTCATTACCATTTGACAGGCGAGTTTGGCGCTGATTTTCATGGATAAAGGCCATTTCCTTTTGACTTCTTGATCTACTAGGACCAGGTGGTCATTGCGCATTATTGCGGATTTGATCAAGAAGAAATCCTGTGTCAGATTGGATTTTGTTTTTGCAGTGTCTGCAGAACCACCTCCGTGGGATTCATATAAAATCCAAGTCACACAGCACCCAAGGGAACACCTTAAAGCCACCCAACACCAACGGTAGGTGCATAACCTTACTTTCATGAAAGCTAGTCACAACTCCCTCAGAGACACAGTTTTTAGTAATGCTTACCTGCTTCCAAACTTTAGAGACTCCTTTTGCTTGCAGGCTTTTACAGTTTTAAGGTTTTATGGTTGAGATCAGGACCATATCCTAACAGCTCCGGGTTGAGTCACCAACTCACGTCTAACAGCTAGGCTTTGCCCGTATAAACATAGTGCAACCATTGTAGTACAGCTTAGTGCACAATAACATCACCTGCTTTGCTGCATGCCTACCCCTACGACAGCCACATCTCTCTGTATGCTTGCAACACATTCGTCTGCATGTTTTCACTCGCTTGCATGTCAGACCCTTAGTGAGGAAACTCCAGGTAACCTTGGACCACATCCGTCAGATCACAGGTGGGAATTAGCTTTATTTCGATAGGAACTGTAGCCACTAGGAGTGTTCACCTAGAACATCAGTTAGTTAAGTTTTCTTTCTTGAGCATATTGTAGGTAATTAAGACTCTTACCAGACATAGTTATAGGTAGCATAAGGACAGGGACCATCAGGGAAAGGGGCCCCCAGCGATCTCTTCATTTTATAATCGTTGTACATGTGTATATTTACTGATCGTTAGGCATTTGGTTTAGCATAATTATATAGTAGGCAGTGTTTACGCATCTTTCAAGCATCGTATAAGATCTGATTTTCGGAACAAGCCGCTAACTCGCCCATATCCAGGAAGGCAGTAAATTCATTGCGATATAAATTTTAAATAAAAGATTATCCATTTTTTTTAACAAATTACATGAATGACTCATTGAACTTGTAATTTTGGCATTTGTCATTTAACCCCCCCTGTCAACCACAAAACATATACACTGTCAACCACAAACGCACTAACGCAGAGTCGCAGAACAATAACACCCACGAAGCAGTACGAACGCACCACAGAACACGGTTTGAAGTAGAGGTTGCGACGTTGCCGGTGGTACCGTATGAACCGCAGCGTTGCCACGCTTGAAGCGGCCTCTACGCGTAACAAATTTGGCGCCACAACGTGTGAGCTTCAGTGCCCCAAGCATCTGAGCTTGGTACACGAGTGCGTTTACTAGGTTGGTAGGTTTTGTTCTTTTTTTCTCGGGAAGAGGAGGGGTGTAGGTTGAATTACATAATCGAAATTGTTACACTACCTATAGATTACAACTACATGAGTACTGAATATACTACTGCTATTTAACTTAACTTACTTATCTAACTTACTTAATTTAAATTTACACCTATATCAAATAAACTGTTTCTTATACAAATACTATACTACAAATTAAACTATACTATTGTTACTACATTACCGCTATATACCTTAACTGAATCTATATCTTAACTATACTTTTACATTAAAGTCGGCTTACAATGGAGGTAAATCGCCTATTGTCTGACGAGTTGACATACGAATTACAGGCAAGAGGTCTACCTATTGGCAATACTGTGGCAGAAAAGAGGCTTTTGCTTAGGGAATCCCTAAGGCAAGAGCGATTAGGGCTGTCAGCCCCTCCCACTAGGTGCAACATGGTAGCTGATCATGAATTGATTGTTTGTACAGGAAAATTTGGAGAGTTGAGGAGAGCTGTTGGTCAGTTCGATGACTCAAACAGGGACAATGAGTTCCGTAGGATCTATACCAGATTAATTCATGTCTCAGATCGTTTAACACGCATTGAGTGTGTTACCCCCCTATTAGAGGCTCAGAGAGCTTCCCTGATCTCCGACGCAAACGAACTCATTAGAGAGCTAAACCTAGCTTATGAGGAGGCTCGTGAAGTAGTCGCGGAGGAGCTACAGACTAGAGGAGCAACAGTGGCTGAACATCCTCAGATTGACGCTTGTGTGCGAGAGTCGTTAGGCCAAGACCGTACGGATAGTAGTTTGCATGAGTCCATGCCCCGAGACCTAATCGATCTCTCCGACAGCGGTAGTCTTGGAGCATTTCAAGCCACCCAACCAGACAACTCCCTGATTGACATGCCAAATGACTTGCTTCCTGTGGTGCTACACCAGCAGAAGGAGCGAAATAGCGAACCACCATCCCGGAACTTTGAGGATCCCCCTACAGAACAGGGATGTATATTTCGTAGAAGCTTTGCGAAACTTCACATTGATGAACGACCCACACAGAATCAAACCTTTTCAGCCAGACCGAGCTCCCAAGCGTGTGATGGCATTTATCAAACACCTGAGGAGCTCGTAGCAGCTTCCATCAAGGAGACCAAAAGTCATGGTACTGGTCATCGGAACATCGGAAAGCCTGACATGGCTTATGACCGATCCAGAGCCCAAATTCCTCTAACGTCAACAGCCTGGAACATACAACAACACAAGTATCTTGATTCCGACGACATCTGTCTTGGTTCAAGGTCCAATCAAGGTTCCGTTGGTTGGAGTTCCACGTTTCGGGATGAGTCCATGCGTGCGCATGCCTCAATCGAGCATGACTGGCCCTTCAGTTTTTCGGAAAGTAGTCACGGCGGTCGCGAGGATGCACGATTTGAGGACACTCGTTTCCTGGATGTCACCCGCTGGAAAGTCCAGTTTGACGGTACGAATAGTGTAACAACCTTCCTGGAACGCATAGAGGAACTTCGTTCGTCAAGAGGCATATCCAAGGAGCGTCTCCTTAGGTCAGCCTCTGAACTCCTTACTAAGGAAGCCCTACTGTGGTTCCGCATGATGGGCAAGTTTAAATCCTGGGACGACCTGGCGGACAAGCTTCGCTCGGCGTTCCAGCCCTATGACTATGAGGATTCCCTATGGGAGGAAATACGTATGCGTACTCAAGGGGCGCAAGAGAAGGTAATCATCTTCGTTTCTGTTATGGAGAACCTTTTCAGGAAACTTCGGGTACTTCCTCCTGAAGAATCGCGGGTCAGGATAATCAGGAGAAATATGCTTCCTTATATCCAGACGCAGATGACCCTACATAGTGTAAGAACTGTGGCCGAACTTCTCAACTTGAGTAAGTCCATAGAGGAGACGGCTTGGCGTGTGCAAAGGTTCCGCCCTCCCCCCACTAATACCCGACAACTCCTAGAACCTGAGTTGGCTTACCAGGTACCGGCTCAGCATCGACGTTCGACACTGAACCGTCCACCAGACGTTTCTCCCTTGGATCTAGACGCTGTGTCTCAGGACGGTGGATCAAGGCAACCGCTTTGTTGGAATTGCAAGTCGCCGGGACACAAATTCCGTAGGTGTACCCGACCACGGACCATCTTCTGCTACCGGTGTGGCCGCGAGAATGCCACCTCGGCATCATGTCAGAATTGCCTTGCAAAAAACTCCGACACGACCCGGCAATAGTAGGCCAGTTGCCAAAAGGGTCTGAGGCAAATCCTCACATGGCCGCGACACTTCAAACGGACAGGAACACCGTGGTGCTGGACTACATCTTGTCTCATGCCAGAGGTGACCAGAGACCTTATTTGTCCATTGATATCTTTGGATTGAACTTTCTCTGTCTTTTGGATAGCGGAGCTACCAGAACAGTGATAGGTGGGCCTGGTTGGCGACGACTCGAGGATGTCTGCACCCTAAAACCTTCGACGCAGGACCACTGTACCGTTGCTAACGGACAGAAATGCCAGGTAATAGGAACTGTATCTTTACCGTTCCAGCTGCGGGATCGTATCAA
This sequence comes from Callosobruchus maculatus, assembly GCA_951848785.1. Classification (NCBI taxonomy): domain Eukaryota; kingdom Metazoa; phylum Arthropoda; class Insecta; order Coleoptera; family Chrysomelidae; genus Callosobruchus; species Callosobruchus maculatus. Next base: position 1,558,912 of record CATOUR010000122.1, on the reverse strand, counting down.
AGTCATAGATGCTTTGGTTATCCCGACGCTCCCACATTCCATAATCCTGGGCGTAGATTTCTGGAAACGCATGGAAGTAGTCCCAAACCTCCATGCTGGTGAATGGAACTTCTGCTCGGATATATCGGTTCAATCCGCAGAAGCCGCTGGAATTCAAGACAACAGCAGCTTGACACCGGAGCAGCGTGCGTTGCTTGATAGCGTAGTGAACGAGGCCTTTGATAAGATGGGAGACAGGGTTGGGCGAACACACTTAGTCGAGCACGTCATTCGTACCGACTCTCCCCCAATCAAACAGAGGTACTACCCCCTCAGTCCTACCCTTCAGCAGGTAGTAAACCAGGAGCTCGACGAGATGCTCGAAAAGGGTGTAGTTGAGCCTTCTACATCACCGTGGAGCAGCCCGGTCGTGATGGTACAAAAGAAGGATAAAACCTGGAGGTTCTGTGTAAACTACAAGCGTCTTAATGCTGTGACCACCAAAGACGCTTACCCCCTACCTTATGTTAGCTCTATTCTGGATAGGCTTCGAGATGCACGGTATATCACCAGCCTCGATATCCGGTCGGCGTATTGGCAGATACCTCTATCCGAAGAGTCTAAACCTCTCACGGCCTTCACCGTTCCCAACAGAGGCCTGTTCCAATTCACCAGACTTCCCTTTGGCCTCCACTCAGCACCAGCTATCTGGCAACGGCTGATAGATAGGGTACTGGGAGCGACCTTTGACAATCATGTGTTTGTGTATTTGGACGACATTATTATATGTACCCCAAGCTTCGAGAAGCATCTCGAGGTGCTCAGAGAAGTCCTCAAGCGCATTATGGATGCTGGACTTACTTTGAATCGCGCTAAAAGCCAGTTTTGTCGCCCCGAATTAAAATATTTAGGCTATGTCGTGAACCAGTCTGGCCTCTTAGTGGACCCAGATAAGGTTCAGGCCATCTTAGACCTCCAGCCGCCAAAGAATGTAACCGAAGTAAGACGAATTGTTGGATTGGTGTCATGGTATCGGCGATATATCCCGTCATTCTCCACAGTTGTGGCACCGCTAACACGCTTGACACAGAAAGGACAACCTTTCGTGTGGGATAGTGCATGCGATGTTGCACTGGATCATCTCAAGCAGACACTTGTCTCTGCACCGATACTGACATGCCCTGATTTCAGTTTACCTTTCTTTGTTGAGACGGATGCCTCCGACTATGGGTTGGGTGCCGTTCTCACGCAGAAGCAAAATGGAGAGGACAACCCAACAAGCATTCTAAGTTAAAATTACCTCACATTGACCACCGTACACGTTACATGACTAATTTCAACAAGGATTATTTACTTCTAACTGTTCAACATTTTCCCTAAGTGGGGAATAAAACTAAAGTAACTTAGAGGTCAATATGAGGTAAAATCGTCGACATTATCCATATAGCATAACCTAAATCTCACGTAAATTTAACACTTTAACAACAACAAAGAAAACATGATACTTCTGATCTTTTCTTTCATAAACATACGTGAACTACGGATTATAATATGGCCATCTGCCTGTATAGATATGATGCTGTCTTCATAAACAGTTAAATGGTGATACCTATAATGGATTGATTTTGAACTTTGTTCTTTGGTTACTTGAAAATAAAGATTCTATGCGGAATGAACTTTTTCGTAAAATGTGGACATAATAGTTACACAAAATTAAAGCGCCTTAAAAATGAGCTTTTTTTAACAAATTCAGTAAATATTCTTTAATGAGGTATTCTGAAACCCATATAACCTCAAATTATATACACGTATTTTCTGGCGCGGTTGTTAGCTATATAGAACAGCATATTTTTTTTCATGTGTTTTGTTTGTTATTAGAAGGACTGATCTAGCATATTTGAAGAAATAGGAATTTATATATGCTTAAATATAAATTAAAGATGTCTGCTTTTAGAATTTTGACCTATAGGGATTTATTGCTACCATTTTTAACCAATAGCACATGTTTTCCATAATGATGTCGAAGCAGAGGTACATTTTCAACCTCGTGGGCAAAGTTTTCCTATTTTAGACTAAAAAATTACTTTAAGGTCAAAGTCTATTTTAAGGCGAAACTGGGGTCCTGTTGGATAATTCAGTATGGGGTGCGTCACATTTTGTTTATTTTTCATTCGTGCATTCAACAAAATTAAATTATTTAAAGCAGTCCCAGGTCCTTCCATCTTTTGGCAGTTCATTTCTACCATGAATTGTTAACAGCTCTCGAACTGCAGTTATAGTTATTTTATATTTTAAAGCCAACATACTCAGTTGATCAAGAGTTGTACCCAATCACTTAAGACTTCATCAGTACCTATCTAAGTCATGTTCTGTGAATGAATATGATCAGGATCATTTCTTGAGGTCAATGGCTCATTGTTGGTTGAATAACTTGCGCAAGGACTAAAACTATTTTCCGTAACAGCAGTGCCTATTTTTCCTATATTTTTTATTACTCTATAATATTGTGATGTATGCCTATAAACCTTAGGCCGTTTCAGATTTAAATCTTTAGCTTTAAGCATCTTCAGAATAATTTTATAACTTAAACTGCGCAAAATATCGGAACAATGCTGTTGTGTAGGATACAGTAGGTATAGTGGGGAAAGTAGGTAATCATGAAGGGCAATTTTGGGCACTTCAACTTTGAGCGAGTATTTCCAAGTAATTTTAACTCCCATCAAGACATTTGTTGTTACAGGTCTGTAGAAATAGAGTTTTCGCCCTCAAAGTTAGTGCCAAAGTTAAAATTAGGATAAACACCTACTAAAAATATCCCTGTAACGTCGTGGCACTTAAGAAGGCTATTTAGTGAACAGTTCAACCTCTTTTTTACCTTTTTATATCCTTAACTTCCAAGAAATTTTTCTAGGTAATAAATAAGGTGATTTTTCCCTATTATAATGCCCAAAAAAATCTCTAACTTTGAGGACATATTCTAGGTTAGTGCTAGGTAATTTATTACCTCTGCATTGATGTTTGCAGACAAAGATTTTTTGGTTAATATAATTAGGTATATTTCTTGTAATTCTTAACCAATTATTTCGACCTTTTCGGCATCTGACTATTAGAACACTAATTAGGTACATTTCAACTAATTTTCGTCAATGATTTGAACGCTACAAGACATTCTGAGTTTATGAACATTATTTAAGTATACAGTTACTAACATTTGACTTATACAGGTTAATTTCTCTTGGGAGGTGGACTATTTTAACAAAATGCTACTTGGGAAAGTGATATGCTACCTGAGCCGATCCCTGACGAAGAGCGAAAGGAAGTATACGGTGACAGAGAAAGAATGTCTTGCAGTTATCTTTGCTGTCGAAAAGTTACGACCTTATCTTGAAGGCGCTCACTTTACAGTCATCACGGATCATTACAGTCTGAAGTGGCTGTATAGTATCAAAGATCCGGTAGGACGTATCGCCCGGTGGGCACTGAGACTGCAAGATTTCGATTTTGACGTTGTCCACAGGAAGGGTAAATATCACGTTGTCCCCGACGCTCTGTCCAGGTCGGTCCCGGTACTCGATTTTATGGATGCTGTCGATGAGACCATGCCCGAACCTCCTATCAAGGATACATGGTATCGGACGCAACTCTCCAGAATAAGAGAACACCCTGATCGATATCCCGACTGGCGAATCGAAAACGGTACTCTCTTCAAGCGTGTGATGCCTCGTTACGAACGATTAACCGACGAGCACGAGCAGTGGAAGGAAGTCGTACCCAAGGAGAGGAGAACCTCAGTAATCAAGGATCATCACGATCCGCCGCTTAGTGGCCATCTAGGGACCTTCAAAACCCATGCTCGTGTGGCAGCTAAATACTACTGGCCCAAAATGAAAGCTGATGTAGCTAGGTACGTGGCCAGATGCACCACGTGTTTACGTACCAAGCCTGAGCAGCGAAAACCAGCAGGACAGATGCTGAGTAATGCTCCAAGCATCACTCGTCCATGGCAAGTCCTAAGTGTAGACCTAGTTGGACCACTTCCTAGGTCTGGATCAGGCCACAAATATATCTTGTCGGTCCTAGATCTATTCTCGAAATTCGTGATGCTGTTCCCCTTGCGCACGGCTACTGCCGCTGCTATACGCAGGTGCCTAGAGGAACAAGTATTTCTGGTATTTGGCGTACCATCCAGAATCATCACAGACAACGGTAGTAATTTTACTAGTCACTATATTACCGAGCTGTGTAAGAAATACGACGTAGAGCATAGGCGAACAGCCAACTACCATGCTCAGGCCAATCCCGTCGAAAGGACCCACCAGGTAATAAAAACTGCGCTGACTGCCTATGTGGCTGACAATCAACGCAAGTGGGACACACTACTCCCTCAGGTCGCTGCCGCCATACGATCGGCGAAGCATGAGACAACCCAACTAACACCAAACTTTATTGTCTTTGGTCGAGAAGTGGCGTTATCTGGGAAAGATCACCACCAATCTCCAGACGATTTCCAGCCAGTAGTTAGACACGAGGCACTAAAAGAAGTATTTCGGGACGTTCAGAAAAGGTTAAGAAGGGCGTATGAGCTGCGAAAGCATAGCTACGACATGCGTCATCGCCCTGATGTATTCAAACTTAACCAACAGGTGTGGAAGAGAGCCTATAACCAGTCAGATGCGGTAAAAGGTATCACTTCTGGTCTTTGCCCCAAGTTTGAAGGCCCATTTAGGATTGGCAAGGTTGTGTCCCCATGGGCCTATGAGCTCATTGACACAACTGGGAAAAATCGTGGGGTTTGGGCTGCCAAAGACCTCAAAGCACACCCACCAGACTCTGATGATGATGGAGCTGGTGAATCTGACTCCGAATAGCGGTGGCAGCGATATATCTGCTGGACTGCTGTCACTGAGCCAACACAACATTAGGCCACTGACACAGACATTCACTTCTGACATTCTGTTCCTGGACATTTTTTTTTTGACACTGTGTATATTGTGAGTTTACAGTAAAAGTTGTCACCCAGTTCCAACTTTTCTCAGGTAGGAGGGGTGTTGTTACGGTTTGATTTCCAGATCCAAATATGTTGTACTTACCCACATTTGACCATAATTTTAAGCCTTGTAAATAATATGTAAGTCTGTAGTATGTAACATCTATATATTTTTAAACCAACTGTACAAGCAATTCCTATTTGTATCTTACAAAGTATTTGTGTATTGCCCCCCCTATTGGCAGGCACCCTGAGCTGCAATCACCTAAAAATAACAGAAAATATTAGCACTAGAGTTACACCGATATAAAATTTCATTACATTAATTATTTAGAATGTTTGTTTACATGTCCATGTTGAAGAAGAAGAGGTTAGCCTTGCTTCTGATTGACATCTATTGACATCTATCGTTTTGTACCCTGTAGACAGTTGGACCAAGGTCGAACCGCAGAATTTAAATCACCACAGTTCATTACCATTTGACAAGCGAGTTTGGCGCTGATTTTCATGGATAAAGGCCATTTCCTTTTGACTTCTTGATCTACTAGGACCAGGTGGTCATTGCGCATTATTGCGGATTTGATCAAGAAGAAATCCTGTGTCGGATTGGATTTTGTTTTTGCAGTGTCTGCAGAACCACCTCCGTGGGATTCATATAAAATCCAAGTCACACAGCACCCAAGGGAACACCTTAAAGCCACCCAACACCAACGGTAGGTGCATAACCTTACTTTCATGAAAGCTAGTCACAACTCCCTCAGAGACACAGTTTTTAGTAATGCTTACCTGCTTCCAAACTTTAGAGACTCCTTTTGCTTGCAGGCTTTTACAGTTTTACGGTTTTATGGTTGAGATCAGGACCATATCCTAACAGCTCCGGGTTGAGTCACCAACTCACGTCTAACAGCTAGGCTTTGCCCGTATAAACATAGTGCAACCATTGTAGTACAGCTTAGTGCACAATAACATCACCTGCTTTGCTGCATGCCTACCCCTACGACAGCCACATCTCTCTGTATGCTTGCAACACATTCGTCTGCATGTTTTCACTCGCTTGCATGTCAGACCCTTAGTGGGGAAACTCCAGGTAACCTTGGACCACATCCGTCAGATCACAGGTGGGAATTAGCTTTATTTCGATAGGAACTGTAGCCACTAGGAGTGTTCACCTAGAACATCAGTTAGTTAAGTTTTCTTTCTTGAGCATATTGTAGGTAATTAAGACTCTTACCAGACATAGTTATAGGTAGCATAAGGACAGGGACCATCAGGGAAAGGGGCCCCCAGCGATCTCTTCATTTTATAATCGTTGTACATGTCTATATTTACTGATCGTTAGGCATTTGGTTTAGCATAATTATATAGTAGGCAGTGTTTACGCAACTTTCAAGCATCGTATAAGATCTGATTTTCGGAACAAGCCGCTAACTCGCCCATATCCAGGAAGGCAGTAAATTCATTGCGATATAAATTTTAAATAAAAGATTATCCATTTTTTTTAACAAATTAGATGAATGACTCATTGAACTTGTAATTTTGGCATTTGTCATTTAACCCCCCCTGTCAACCACAAAACATATACACTGTCAACCACAAACGCACTAACGCAGAGTCGCAGAACAATAACACCCACGAAGCAGTACGAACCCACCACAGAACACGGTTTGAAGTAGAGGTTGCGACGTTGCCGGTGGTACCGTATGAACCGCAGCGTTGCCACGCTTGAAGCGGCCTCTACGCGTAACAAACAAAGTCTTACCAAAAATTATCTGATAGTTAATTAATTAACAACAAATGTGCCAAATTCTGTACCTAGCTAATGACCCTTGGAAGTCATCCAGTACACCTCATTCTATGCCTGCTTAGCTCTCCTAAGAGAGAAAATGAGAAAGAGATAATCCTCTTCGCATATGCATATGGTATGTTGGGTTATGTTCCGATTGAGGCTTGCCTTGTTTTCCTGGGAATATCAAAGCTAGGCGTTTTTCCAGTAAACGCGGATCATACTGCTTTTGGATCCTATCTATCCGTTCTTGTTCAGGGTGTTTATTAAATCAATACCATTCAAATACACTTTGAAGTAATGGGTGTCTGATACTGAGCCCAGTGATGTCAATATGCCCAAGATCAACATGAACATGAAGTTGGTAGTATTTAGCAATTTTATCGCACTCATTTCTTTATGGTCTGCCTACCGCAAAGGCTGAAAGCCTATGGCGCTGTATAAGCGCTGCGAGATAATAAGTTTCGATGCACGTTAGAGTTGTAACGCTGCATGTTGTAGCCGTCGGAAAACAAATTCCTCGGCAGCTCATTCCATAGCATCGAAGTTCTCCAAAAGAAGGAATGACTGGTTCGAGAAGCAGGGATTTCGACATGTTAAGAATGAGCTCGCAAAGCCTCTGTAGTGTTCCTTGTTCGGATGGCCTTTGATGTTATTATCTGGCAGAGCTCACTCGAACATCTTCCCTGATAGAATCTGTAAAACAGGTACAAGTCGACCACCCTTCTTTGGTGTTCCAGGCTGTACAGCTCCTTTGTGAGGTTAGGCTATCGATTAGTCTAGTTGCTCTCTTCTGGATAGTGTCCAGAAGCTTTAGAGAGTGCTCCGGAATGCATCCTCATACATGGGAGCGATATCCCAACGACGGTCGGATCTGTGCCTTCTCGAGCAGCAGTGGTTGCTCTGGTGCGTATACAGCTTCCTACAGCGGAACGAAACGCCAAGCTACTGGGATGTCGTTTTAGTAATACTGACGGCGTGGTCGTGCCAGGACATGTTATTGTTGATATTGATCCCCAAAAGCTAGACGGAAGGTGACTCGACTATTAGGCTACCCTCCATTTCCACAGTTGGTAAGCTTAGATATAGTAGCCAGTAGATTGGAGTAAACTTGAAAGTCCCTGTTACGAGCTCATTGTCTGGTTGAGTTGTGTTCGATCATTTTTGTGTAATGGCTGCTCACATACGCTGCACCATAGCAGAGTATAAAAATTTCAGAAATAAGGATCGTCGGTTGGTAGCCAAGGCACCCTAGCCTTTAACGTGTCTTAATTATGTGAACAATGCATAAATAGTTTCATGGGAGCTACTAGCTATTCGTAATTTTGTTGCACTACTTTGGATCAGTGTATTTTATATGTTATATGTTATGCATGCTCTGTTGTGATATTACACATAGAAACTCAAAGGTACGTACCTATAAAAAGTACCAGATAACTACAGAGGTGACACCTTGCCCTAATGATACTTTCAATATTTTAGGCAATGTGTTGCAATGCAGCGAGGTTTCTGTATATACAACATATCAATTTCGTCAGCTTGCTGTCTCTGCTCCAACTGCAGTGCAAACTATAAATGTCTGGTAATGAAGCCGCTCTGTTTCCGTAACTAAGTGTATTCATTTACCTCAATTGTTCCAGTTTACACGGTGCCGAACGTCGAGAGCGTTGACAAACCAGGGGAACCATACCATTGGCGTAGCGAACTGTTGGAATGCGAAATCTTGTGAAAGCTTAGCCAGTCTCTTGGTTTGAATTAAGCAGTAGTGACTCGATTAACCACGAAGCCTAATCAGGTGCCAAACCAATGTTTTTTTGGACCTGGTACTTGTTAAGTTATGTTAATATATTCAGAGAAACATAATGTAGAATTATACTTACTAATTATAGCCTTTTTCAACATCAAGTAGCAAGTAAATACGTTACAATCAGCATAATTACACAAAGAATGGGGCCAAGTACTTTGATTCAATGCTTCCCGCAATGTCTCCATTATAACAAAAATCTTGGGAGGTTACTTGTGTTTCTTCTTTGCTCAGCAACCAAATTTGACTCCCATACCTGACGACACTAAGGCCCCATTATTTTATCAACATGCATATTTAACAAAGACTTTGACAAAGCTTTTCTATTGGACGTTATTTAGCAAAAGCTTTCTATTGGGTATTGAGGGCTATGTTCATATTAAGTATCATCCAATACTATTTTATCAATATTGAAAACAACACGTTAAAGCTGGATGACACTTTTGTCAAAGATGTTTTAGGAATTCATGGATCAAAATCATAGCAGGATATCAGAACAAAGCGATTGATTTGCAAATGAATGCCACATTTTCCATGTTTACATTATAATTATTGTATAATTACTAATTGCAAACTGCGATAATTTGTGATTAAAGTAGTAGGTACCTATATCAATCACAGCAACCACCTACCTTATTTAATAATTACAAATCCCACGTCCGTCAGTCAGATGGATTATATGAAAATACATACTTTTATGAAGAATCAATCTTTCATTGTACACATTGTACATAAAATAGGGTTATACTTAGCTTACTAGCTATAAAGTGGCAAGCTTTGCCGTTCTGGGGTTCTGGTTAGGCAACCAGTAATGCACATACACGTTTGGGAAATAGCTGTAACTTTTGAAATGTAACAAAATGCTATTTTTACCTCTTTTTACTATAAAACAAAGATATATTGCAGGTATTCATAAATATTATCGATAGTAAATTATTGTTTTATCCAAATAATGCAGTGAGTGAATTTCTTGTCACAATATCTATGATACACCAAGAAACTAGTGATCAAATGTACGGCTTCTCTGGAGTCTGATTGGCTGAGATTAACAATTGTTGATCTTTTTGTTAAACAAGAAAATGTAATTTTTCACCCATTTAGGATGGAAAATCAGACTTGAAAAGATATTAGATGGTTCAAAATGGTTGATTATATATGCATTTTGTCATTTGGACCTTTTTTGAGGTAAACTTCAAGAGAGATCAATAATTTTCAGAGTACTTTGACAGATGCATGTTCTTGAAAGGGCTGCTCTGATTGGTCAAAGCCTTTGTTAAAATGTGCATGTTGATAAAATCGGGTCTAAATATAGCAGTGTCACAGGACGTATAAACGTTATTAAGCAAGTCTGCATACGATCCCTTGCTGTATGATAAACTACTTAACGCAACCCACTGACCATTTTACATCCTTACCAGAAAATATCAAAAAAGTCGACGAGCGGCGGGACTTGAACCCGCGAGCTCCAGATCGGTACTCCGACGCTCTCGCCGGTTGAGCTACAGTCGCCACTCCACTCAACTTCGAAAGTGTCGACTAGATACGCGAAATTATCCCGTCAGCCGACAGCTCTCTACCGCGCCACCTTCTGGTACCACCAATGACCTGCATTTATGAAATCAAGTGACCTGATGAGTCGGTATTTATCTACGACCGCGTTTTTCTCAGTATTTATTTATTTATTCATTTAATTCCACACTACCACTTATAAAGTAGGACAAAAATCCGTATAAGGGTGAATAATCGAAATATGGTACGCAGAAAAAACAACACAAAATAAGTCCAACACAAAGTACTATGTACAACGTACAATAATTATTACAAATTATTAAATTACACAACAAAGAAAACAACAACGAGTGGACAATGCATCATTTAAAGAAATATATCAAGCTTCTCACCTACATCATTGATCTTACCGCATACACAGTACAGCGGAGAAAATTTTAAAACATTGGTTCTAGGGGTAGGCAGATAAAATGTAGCACATGCTCCAGAACTGTGTCGTGGAATTAATTGTGTAATATATTGCAACAATCTACTCGATTGTGCAATATATCAATCGCAAACTTGACACTCAATTCATCTCGCCGCTCCCTAAGGCTCTTGACATCAAAAGTCTGTTCCAAAATTTCTTGCGAAAAACTCGTAGGTAGGTAATTGCCATTAGTTTTGAAATAAAGATATTTTAGTAAGTGTCGCTACACTACAAAAGTTGTAACAAGCCTGCCACACAATCGCCGCATATTCAAGCTTAGATCGGACAAATGAGTATGAGTAATAGAAAAGCTTAAATGTCCCCACGTCTTGTAGTTCCCTTCCGCAACGTATAACAAATCCCGATTTCTTGTAGCTGTTTGCAATAATTGCTTCCATATGACCATTGAAGCAGCAGCAAATCTTGAGTCTTGCCTAAGCTTTTAAGAGGAATGCCGCTAATGACATAATCGTACACCACTGTTTGATTTTTTTCAAGAATCTGACAATACTGCATTTTGGCACGTTTAAAGGCATATTGTTGTTATCTTTCCAGAATACTAACGCTTCGCTGCAACTTATGACAATCCTCAATTGTCAGAATAGGACAAAAGAAGCAAGAAGCAGCACACAATAGAAAAGGGACATCTAGCAGTTCGTCTATATCGTTTATAAAAATAACAAAGAATAACGGACCTAGAACGGCCCCTTGTGGGACTCCTGAAGTTACCTTGTAGTTATCAGAAAAGTGGCCGTTTATGCGGCAAATATTTTATGAATTCGTATAAACCAGTATTATTTGCAACGATACATTGGAAGGCTCTCTGGGTACAAAAAAACGATCTAGTAGTTCCAAGTTAGAGATATTATAGGATTATACTTGGTATAAGATGCATTTTATTTTTTTTTTATTTTTTATTTTATTTATTTATTATTATTTGTTAAATGATGTGATACACAGTATAACAAACAAAAAAGTCAAAGACATGTAGGAGATTAAGATTAAAATTAAAATAATTCTAAATATACATATATAAAAATACAATCTGTGGCATTAGGCAAAAAATTCATCCAAGCTGTAGAAGGCCTTTTCCACCAAGAAACTCTTCAATTCTTTTTTGAATACACCAATCGTAGGTGCTTTCTGTATTTGCTCTTTTAGCTTATTAAAAACTTTACAGCCCATATAGCTATGAGATTTCTGGTATGCTGTAGTGCGATGTTTGGGTGGTATTAGAAGATCCTTGTGTCTGGTTGGATAACTGTGGCCTTGTTTAGTTGTAACAAATTCCGATTTACTTCTGTAAACAAGGACAGCTAGCTCATATAAGTAAACACTAGTGACTGTCAGAATTTTTAAATTTTTGAAGTAATCACGGCACGACTGACGCCAGTGAAGGTTATTCATTATCCTTATGGCATATTTCTGTAACATGAAAACTCTTCCTATATGTGAACTGCATCCCCAGTTTAAGATACCATAGCGGATATGACAGTGAAAACTTGCATAGTACAAAGTAAGTAGTATATGTCTACTGCAATGGCTAGATAGAAATTTCAACCCATAACAACTTTTCCTTAGTTTATGACATACATTATCAATATGTGACCCCCATGTTAGTCTGCAGTCGAAAGATATGCCTAACATTGGGTGTGATTCTGATGTCTTGAGAGACAAGTTACTGGTAATGGGGATACTGAAAGGGGCCTGCTCATCTTTCAATGAAAATTTCATTATGACTGTCTTCTCAGTATTTAATAGGAGACCATTGTTTTTTGACCACCTATAAACCATATTGTATGCATGTGTTGTCATATCAGATAATCCAGATATACTTGGATTTGCAATTAAAATGCTTGTGTCATCTGCATAGCATATCACTTTATAATCTGAGGAAGTATAATATCGATCCCTGGGGGACACCTCTTTTTAACTCCAATGTGTCGCTATTTGTGCCGTTTATGGAGACATATTGTTTCCTACCAGACATGTATGAATGGAAAAGTTTTAAGGGTAGGCCACGTATGCCATATTTATATAACTTTTCAAGGAGTAAATTGTGATCCACATAATCAAAGGCTCTTGAGAAATCTACAAAAAGACCACATACATGGTACTTTTTGTCAAGAGCGCTGAGTATATACTCTGTAAATGTGTACAGCGCAGTCTCAGTGCTTTTTTTGGCTATAAATCCATGCTGATTCTGTGATATAATATTATTCTTGTTACAAAAATCAACCAATTGTCTTTTCATGCTAAGTTCAAAAATTTTAGATATACTAGACAGCAAACTAATGCCTCTATAGTTGGCATAATCATTAGGGTCACCTCTTTTATAAATTGGTATTACCCGAGCCAGTTTTAGGCAGCTTGGAAAAATACCTTGCTCTACAGAAATATTGATCAGGTAGGTTAAGGGTTTGCAGACTTCTAAAGAACAGTGTTTTAGTAAATTGTTGGAAATATTATCATATCCACAAGAATTAGAATTTTTCAATTGATGTATTAACCAACAGACATCATCTTCTGAAACTGGTGATAAATACATTGAATTAGAACACATTGAAATGTTGTTTTCAGATAAGTCTCTGCTGAAATTTGAGTCCTCACTGCTTAATGTAAACTGCTCATTAAACTTACAAGCAACAATATGATCTGGCACATTTAAACCATCTTTTGTAATAGTGACATTTTTGCTGTTATTATTCTTTTTTTGTATATGATTTATAATCTGCCACATACATTTAGACTTATTGTTAGCCATACTGATTCTTTCATCTGTATTTCGATGTCTAGCATTTGTTAGTTTTTCTCTGTATATGTTTGTTATGTTTCTACTTAATTCTCTGTATTTATCATCTTTTTTTGAAAGAAACTGAAATAATGTCATACGGTCTTTCCAATAAATTAATTCTGGTGTCCAGATGATCTTCTTTTTGTCTGCAACCCTTACCCGCCTGTAAGGGAAAGACATCTCAAAATAGTACATCAAGATACCATAGAATGAGTCATATGCCCTATCCACAGACTCCTCTTGAAAAACATTATGCCAGTTTTCTTGTACTAACTTTATTTTGAAGTTTTCTATATTCTGTCCTGAAAAATCTCTGCGGTAAGTATAACTTATATGTTTTTGTTTTACTTCATGTATTTCAATATCTATTATTTGTGAGTAATGGTCTGAGATACAGTAATCCTTCACATAAGCATGTACGTCTGAATCTATGTTAGTCAAAAAGTTATCTAAACATGTGCTCGAGTTGGACGTTACTCTTGTGGGCTTCTCAATGATATGGCTCATCCTATAGCATCCCAGAATATCTTTTAAAAGGCATAAATTGGTACTATTAGTTAAAAAATCAACATTAAAATCACCACCAATGACAATTCTCCTATCATTAATATCGATTAAGCCAAGCAGGCCATTCAGTAAGTTTAAAAACATATAAAAGTCGCCCGTAGGTGGGCGATACACAACCACAAAAATAATTTTAAAACAATCTAAAAGGATACAACTACATTCAAGAACACCTTCCATGCAAAACTCTGATACGTCAATCGTTTTAAAAGATGTATCCAGCCTATCGCTGATAAAAATTGCTACCCCACCATGAATGAGGTTTTTTCTACAGTAAGCTGTACATAAAGTGTAGTTCATCAATTTTGTAACACTTAATTGATCAGCATTTAGCCAGTGCTCAGATATCAGTAAAATATCACATTTAATAGCCGAATCTATAAATAGAACCCGAGGGGTAAACCGCTGACCCAAAATTTGTACACCAATGCCCAATTTTGGGCATTACTCTGTAATTTTGACGCCTAATGTCCGCAATGTACCTGCAATGCACTCGCAATCCCCGCAATGTACCTGCAATGCCCACAATGCACCTGCACTTTTTCATAAATGCCCAACATTTTCGGGCTCAATGCCCGAAATGCCCAGTAACTCCTACAACCCGTTATATAGGAGAAGTTCACCGTACAATTTTTTTTGTGATAAATGGGATGATCACTTAAAGTTTTATAACAAAACTATTATTTTTTCTTATTTTTTTGCAATAATTCAAAAGTTATACCAAAATAAAAATTGATTTTTGAATCCAGTACCGAAGACACGCCGATAGCTCCTGAACGCGAGTGACTTCAGAATGTCATCTTTTCTCTGTTCACCAACGACGTCCTAATTAGATACCTTTTACCATTATTTTTAATAGATTCCCAGCTGATCGTGAAAATAGTTATTTATGTAACTAATGTGTATTTGTTGCACAATAGACAATGTATCTTTTTGAATGTTTGAAATTATATTACAAATTCCTATAATAAAGTATCTAATCAAATATCTTTTGTTGAAGCAACGTTTTTGGCAGACTGTGGTTACACTACGTTTAAGCGCGTCAGCCTTCTGACTCGACAATGTCCGTTTTCAAGCTGTGTTGGTTCGAGCCCAGGCCTTGACAACTTTTTCTAATTTCCTTTTACCAAAAAATGTATTGATATGATTTTTACACGTTATTTATTTTTTGCTACGATCAACATAGATGTCTTTGTGAATAAAATTTTATTAGACTAGTGCAAAAAGTAAGTACCGGAGGCAGAGGAAAATTCAAAAAATCAGTAGAAATGAAGTTTGTCCGTCAATATCAGTCGCCAATTGCTCGGATTGCGATATATCAAAATTGAACTTAATCCAGAAAGGTAAAATGATTAGTAATCTCTGTTATACTTGTAAACTATCTAATAAAATTTGATTCAAGAACATATTTGTTTCGATCGTAGAAGAAAAAATGTGTAATATGTGCAAAAAGCATAACAATAAATTTGTTGTAAAAAAAAGAGTTGTTATGGCCTGAACTAACTACGCTCGAACACAACGCGCTTACATGGTGCGCCACCACGGTGCTGCCGAAAAGGTTGCCTCAACAAAACGTATTTGACTAGGTACTTTATCGCTGGAATTTGTAGTTACACAAGTAACTATTTTCAAGATTACCTGAGAATCTAGAAAAGATAATGGTAATAGGTATCGGAATAGGACGTCGTTGGTGAAAAATTAACATTTTGTCCTCACACGCATTCGGTAGTTGCAGGCGTGTCTCTGGTATTGGATTCAAAACCCATTTTTCCAATTTTTGTTTGATATAACTTTTGAATTACCGCTAAAAAGAAAATAGTTTTGTTATAAAATTTATGTATGATTTTACCGTTTATCAAAAAAAAAAAGATTAGCTTAGATGAAAACTCTGTAAAGTTACTCGAGTGATAGAGTGAAGCAAAGCAAGAAGTTTTGTGAAAATTTTTGCATTTCTCTATTCAGGTATATATAAAATACAAAGATACTGAAACAGACTGACAGAACAGAACTTGAAAACAAAAAACTTAAAGTGTTGCATTGTAAATTTGTTTGAAATTTAACCTAGTACATATACAAAAATAAACAATTAAATTTAAATTGAAAATAAAAACATTAAAAGGTTGACTGCACCCCGGTTTAAAACTATAAATATAAAACTATGCTAAACTAAACATTTCAACTCATATAATACAAGTCTGTATACAAGGAACAAATAGGAACTGAGATCAACTTATATAACTCAGAAAATGAAGGTAATACAAGGTATATTATTGTAAGGCACCAAGTTGGTACTACAGAAAAAATCATGTTTCTTTAAATTCTTTATACCTTTTTTCTATATTGATAATTTCATATCTTTTTAATTGAAATGGACCTACACCTAATAAGTGTACAGGACCATAAGATATCTAGCTTATTTTTTAAAAATTTCATTTTTACTTTGGTTTTATCTTTTACTGCTCGATATATATCCAGAACAAAGCCAATATAATATTTATCATCATAATATACGGCATAATAATTTGCTAGTTGTATATTATGTTCAGGTATACTAACTGTCCTTCTATATCTAAACCAGTTTTCATTCTCTTCTTTTCTTCTTCTTCTCTCACAGAACAATCCGAAAGCGATGATTCTGAAGAACTGTCATTTATGTCGTCTATTATTTTGTACTGTTCTAGGTTCTCGTCAGTGGTTTTTCTATTTTGTTTGAGTCACTTCCCGGGTCTTTCCTTTTTCTTGCCCTTCACTTCCCTCCTTTTCCTTCTTATTTTTGAATGTACTATAAAACGACACATTCTGTCGTTGCTTATTTAACCTTCAAATGTAGATGCAAGTGACCTAGCACACCTAAAAAGCTTTTCACATGCTTGACTGCTGAAAACTGACAAGCACATCATTTCGGGCTTTAATTCATTGGCCTGATTTTTGAAGGATAAAATCAATTTTATTAAATTGTGGGCATTTAGCTCAATACACATATAACAATTGCTTGCTAAAAAATTATTTTTAAGATTAAAATCTTTTCTACGAATTATGTTAGCTCTAAGTACCTGCAGTACAGTAAGAGTCGCATTTTTAACGAATGAGGTTGATCTACGATCGAGTTTGAAATAAATGGATCCCCGAGTTATGTATGCCAATTTAATCAAACTTTAATACTTACTGTTTCCTCAAAAATCTTCCGTTATGCACCAGCAAATACAAGCAACGCACCTGACTAGTTGACTACCAAATGACGACAGACACGACAGGCCACAGTAGGCCAGTAGGGTACAGACAAGACAACTAAAAAACATACAAACATGACCCATTTTTTGTTTGCATACGGTCAGTTTAGAGTCAACCGACGCGCGGCGCCTTTCAGGAGTAAAATCTGGAGACGCGGAAGGAGCCGAGCTGCCGTTCGGTTTAAGCGACATATATTGTCAAGATTTAAATTCTTGCAATGCCCACATAAATGACCGCAATGCCCGTTTAAATCTCTGTATTTCTTAGCAATGCCCAAAAATCTTACGCAATCCACCGTAATGTCCCGCAATGCCCATCACATTCTCCGCAATGCCCGGATTTTGTACACCACTTTGCCCCAGCGTTTTACCCCTCGATAGAACCTTATTACCTAGACACTGCACATTTTGGTGGCATACAGTTAAAGCATTTTTTTTACCAGTTATGTTATTATTTAATTGAGTGCACCTAAAAAACGACTAGGTCCTGCCTGTTGAAAAACGCTGTCATCAGAGTCATCGTTATTCATTGTATTTACTTTCGCTTTAGATTTATCAAGAAATTTTTCCCCTTTAAAGAAATTGAAACGACTTATTACAACCCCTTTAGGCCAGAAATTGGTATTATAAATTTGAGTCTCAAAACTAGGATTAACTCCAACTAAGTAGCAATTATTGTCCTTTGTACGATAATAAGTTTCTACCTTTTTCACATACACTTGGTTTTCCTCTTGGTTCAAAGATTTACATAAGTACTCTTTGATGTCTTCTATCGTAGCACAGTCTCGTACTTTCTTCAGAAAGATCCAAATCTTTCTCTCCTTTATCGCTGCACTTCCTTGAAAATTTGAGTTGAGTCCCAGTTGACCAGTACCTATCTTCTGTTGTTGCTGGCGACGTCTTTTTCGTTTGACCTCGACAAATCCATCCTCTTGGGCTGTTGATTTTGATTTTATTGGTGTATCAGTTGTCAAATTAATGACTGCCTTCATGATTTCCTCTTGTTTTTGTTTTAAATTCAGCATCTCATTTTTAGGTTCTACAGACGACACAGATCTCTTAGTGCGCTGTGTTTTTGTTCCTGACGGCTCCTTGAGATCATTTTTTAAAGGGGTTCCTTTTACAGTAGAACTTGATCTTTCATTATCCGATACAACCGGAACAACAGTGGTACTCCTCTTTCTCTGCTCAGATCCAGGCGGCACTATCAGGTTAGCTTCCATTTTTTTGCAGAGAGAATCAGTAAGCATCTTCAAATTTTGTTTTTGCTGGTCAAACTGATTTTGAAGAAGATCTTGAAAAATCTTCAACTGATTGGCATATTTATCATCAATAGCTTTCAACATTTTGGTTTTCAGTTCTTGGAAATGCTCAGTTATAATATTTGAAGAAGCAACTTGAAATCTAATTTTGCAATTGGGACATAAAAAAATCATTCTCCTTTGTGAAAGTTCCATTACTTTTATTTCTGATGGGCAAAGTTGGCTGCACTTTTTACATAGCACTGTGCTACATGAGTCACAACAACATGGACTTTTTGTATCAGGAGGCAAAACTTCTTTGCATTTTTCACATTCCATTTTCAAAACTTCACATCAAACACGCTAAACGCACGCCACCACTGGACAATAGCTGTGTTTACCGATGTTTTTGTTGCTGTTTTTCGCTGCGATGTATTTTCATAGTATGCAAATCTATTAATCTAGCATTTATCAAGTCTTATGGAAGATTGTGACTTACTCAGCATGTGTACAAATATCTTGGGGACTTATATCCCAAATTTCAGATGAATTGGTTCACTTTTAGTCACAGAATTTATATTTTCGAGGCGGACGTTGTTTCGCACGTTTGTTCCCTAGCACGACCTCACGACTCCATTTGTCAATAGACATGAGGAAACAATTGTCTGATGCCATAGTCCTCTCGAACTTCAGATATTGCTCCACTGTGTATGTACCATGCTTGGATCAGGATACTCTACATGAGTGCAGAACTCTCGAATAAGGTTCACGTGTGGCATTAGAAAGTGTGAACACGTACCTATCACATAAGTTGAGTGATTTGGAGTGCTTGTCTATGTCAGATAGGTTTAAGTTTTATGCCCTTTGTTTTTAAAATAGACTGGTTACCTCGAAAACTCCAGGCCACCTTTATGAGAAGATTTCACTACGTTTTGATATCCATGAAGTGAATGTCAGAAAGAAGGATTCAATTGCAGCCCCTGCACATAGATTGGTTATATTTGAGAAAGGCTTCAAATACAATATATACAAATGATGTAAGAGTTTTAAGAAATATGTTTTTGAATACCTTTGTGTTAATTAGTAGCCATTATTATATTGTAGTAATCAGGCTATATATTGTGAGGTGACCAACATACGTGTGTTTGTGATGTAGTTTTAGATTAGCTAGTTTGCTTGATTTTAATTTTGTGATACAAATAAAAACAAGAATCGACTGTAAGATCACTTCGCGTGAACTCCTCATTCCATGTACAAAGTTATATCATTCTCTAGGATTACATTATTAATTAAGATGTATTATTATTATCATTAATATGTACCACAAGACCACAAAAGGCAATGTTGGGATACGTCTGTCAAAGATTGAGTACCACAAACTCCATATTTTAAAGGCAATAGCTCAAGTCTTTGATTAATAGAAAAAAATTCTTATCCTTACTACCTTCGCAAGCCAATCCAACTTCCTTTCGGGAAAAATAGAAAATGATCAGATCCCTAAAAACCTCTAAAGACGAAACTTTGAGCGGTCCTGAAGATTTTTGTTTTTTTCTAGTGATGCCATCCATCACTGCAGCGATTTTCAAAAATGTAATAGCATAACCGAATATGATCCTGTACTATATTAACGAGTACAGCAGTTACTGACATTACGATATTACACGAATACAAGGTACTCCCTTCGTCTGTGGCATAGGAATAAATATTCTTAGTCTTCAAGGGCACTGATACGCGAGTAGAGCTCAGAATAACAAGAAATTGAGTTTTTCAAACGCTTTCATTAGCTAAACGAGTAAGTTTGTTAGTATGTATGTTTGTATGTTTGTAAACGACTCCTTTGGACTCGATTTTGATCCTCTTTGACAAACAGATTTAATTTAAACTTTGTACACTTATCAAGAACCGGAGACAATACAGTAAGTTTGTCTCATTATCCTGATGACGATCGCTAGAATGAAAATTCTGAGACATTTCGTAGTTCAAAAAATGACGAATGTTAGATATCTGTCTTTCAGTTTTCAGAAATCGTGAATTAACTGAACAAATTAATCCTTAATCATAATGTTTCTAGTCTAGATATGTAAGCATATACATTGAGTTTTAATATTATCTTCTCCAACATCTTCCATTGCCTCAGTATTTAGAACTCTAAAAGGTTTCAGCCAGTGTAATTTTATCTCAGCCTTGACTACTCGCAAAACTGCATTTTTGTTCTGAACCTTGTATTTCATAAAGACGTTTAATTAATATCACATTCCAAATTTGACCAAAATGGATGACGCTGTTATTGAGGTTATGAGATTGCGAGAAACTGCTCATCTTTCGCGTTGGAGGAAAAATTCTAAGTCTACAGGTGCGTATTTAAAGATAATGTTCAAATCAAATCATTTATCAGGTAGGTCTGTGCAGTTAGTGTCAGTTTTTCGGTCAGTTTATATTTAAAAGGCAAAACTTCTCTCAAAACTCCAGCCATAGTCCTTAAGCGCTGTGCCGCTGAGATTGCACCTATTCTTTGACAGCTCTTCAAACTATCGCATCAGCGAGGCGTGTGTCCCGCTGCGTGGAAGATTGACTGAGTGTAGCCCATCTTAAAGGCAAAAAAACCGATCCAATCAACTATAGATCTGTGGCTCTTCTCAGCATCATGTCTAACGTTATCGAGACTATCATTAAAACACAGCTCCTGAAATACCTGGACAATAATAACATAACATAACAGTTTTGTTCCGCTGTAGGAAGCTGTATACACCAGAGCAACTACTGCTGCTCTACAAGGCACAGATCCGTCCTTAGTTGGAGTATTGCTCCCATGTGTGATAATGCGCTACTAAGCACTCTCTAAAGCTTCTGGACACTATCCAGAAGAAAGCAATTAGACTAATCGATATGCCTAACCTCACAAAGGACCTCCACGCTGATACTTATCGTCTCGCAGCGCTTCTACAGCGCCATAGGCTTTCAGCCTTTGCGAGAGGCTGACCATAAAAAAAAATTACACAAAAACTTTTCGGAGTCTGTAAGCAGCTAGTTTCTGATATTTTCAGTTGCTTGTCTACACCTTTTCCAATTGTAGTTCAGAAAAGTAACAGATTAATTTCAGAAACCGTTATATGTAGTTCAGATTAGTAAGATGTATTTCAGAAAGCGTCAAATGTAGTTCAGATTAGTAAGATGTATTTCAGAAAGCATCAAATGTAGTTCAGATTAGTAAAATGTATTTCAGAAAGCGTCAAATGTAGTTCAGAAAATATTATTTGTATTTCAGAAAATAACTTTTATCAGTATACCATAGTAAATAATTCTTACGCTACCCTGGCAAGATCAACAAGCGCAAGTAGTTGAACAGTACAAATGTCACGATTTTGTTGTAATAAATCATGAATTTATCTGATAATTGTGGAATCTGTAGTGTCCATGCTAAGAAAGGTAGTTCTTCGGTTATTACCATGCAGGCACCTATTTCATACAAAATGTGTCGCATATTCAAATAACTTGGTTGAGATTAAGTGTCCCATGTGCAGAAGTGGTGTGAATGAGAGAGAAACGGTAGAACGGCAAGAATATAAGAAATATTCAAATCAAGACAGGGAAAGAATTGTAGCGTGTGCAAATAGAGGGGAAGACTGGGTGCTTTTCGCTACAACTCTGGGAATTAAATATAAAACTGCGTTCCATTGGGTCCGTTCCGGGCGGGACGTAATGTTGAAGAAAGGCGGTATAAAACCTAAAGCACTTGTTGAGGACGAAATAAATACCATTGTTGAATCGATTAAAGATGATTGTGGTCTAACACTGAAGCAAGTGAAAATGAAAGTTCTTGCGAATTTTCGTAAAAATGTAAGAACATCTACCATTGGAAATTATTTAGAAGGTAGGTTATTCACAATAAAGCAAGTTCATAAACAACCAATTTCGATGAATTCTGAAGAAAATAAGAGAAAGCGGGCGGAGTATGTTACACCCTTAAATAGATATATTGAACTGGGCAAACAAATTGTATGGATTGATGAAACAAATTTCAATTTGTTTTGCCGTCGAACACGAGGTCGGTCCCGAGTTGGTGTGCGAGCTGTTCAACAATTACCAGCTGCAAGGGGTCCCATGTACACCTAATAGGTGCAATATCTCCAGCAGGGGTTGTGACAATGGAACGTCGCAGAGGCTCTTTTTTATCGGATATGCTAATATTTGGATGACAAATTTACTGCAACGATGGCAGGATATGGGAAATGAAGTAGGTGATTTGGTGATTGTATGTGATAACGCACCTTGCCGTGCAAGATTTGAACCCCATTGAAAATATATGGTCAAAAATTAAGACATATGTTAAAACTCATCTTCGGGTTCCACAAGTTAGAGGAATTGGCATTGTGGAACAAAGACTGCTTTATCTGAAAGAAATCATAGTTTCAGCAAAAGAAACGATTGTTGGAGGAGACTGTGCCAGGGCAGTACAACATACAACAATTTTTCATGCTGCTTCTTTATTACTGCAAGACATGCAAGTAGGGTGTTAGTGTTAGTACCTCACAATACTTTTTGGGCTTAAAAATTATGCATGATCTATGTATGTACTCAACTTTTCAATAATTATGTTAGATGTTATTATTTGTTTAATAAATTTTTCTGGATAATACACAATCATTATGCTTTCTGAAATACAAGTGATACCTTCTGATTTACAAATAACATTTTCTGAATTTCATATAATGTGTTCTGAAATACATTTGACTAATTTGAAATACTATTGACGTTTTCTGAAATACAATTCACTAATCTAAAATACAATTGACGATTTCTGAAATACAATTGTCTAATCTGAAATACAATTGATACTATCTGAAATACATTTGGAAAAGGTGTAGACCTTGATGGACTTTTCTAATTGACAGGGTAAAGAGAAATGCTGTTTGATACAAGGTGAATATAAACGCTGTTTTTTGTTAATGTAACTTCATAATGTCCTGTGGCATAATGTCTTATCAGATCACAATGATCACATTCAGGAAGAATCCGTCAATGGAGAACTCGATAACTCGGAGACAGATAAATGCATGAAAGAGAATTGAATTATCGAAAAATATACAGGGCGAACAGCTGATTCTTGGGCTGTTCGGCCGGCGTTCATACGTTCCGCCACCTTGAGTCGGCGGGCTTCACTGTGCTTAACGTTTCTTCACCACGAATGGATCGCATATTGCTACCCGTTCGGCAAGTTCTGAAACTTGATAACTCATAAACGGCATACCAAAAATGCAACTTTGGTGTGCCGCGACTTTATGACCAACAATGTATAAGTATTGTGTTCACTGCTTACTAGAGACTCAAAAATCCCAAAACTCACACTCTACGCTGTCTTTCATACAGAAGTCATTGATTTTGTTGGCGGTATAAGTAAAACAACTTATTTATTGCCAATGTACCTAAATAACGTAATGTGTACCATGTTTGTGTTCACCGCTATACCTATACCTGATACAGACATAGACCGGTTACGTTTTTGACACTAACACCTTCTCAAGACGTCTCCATAAAATACATAAACAAGAAGGAACTCCATGTGAAAACTACCACTCCTCATAAGGCGACTACTGAAAAGCAGCTTTCTCTGAATATATGAAATGGGACCAAAGACAGTAAAAAAAGGGTCGAAGAGGAATTTGAAATATTCCCGACCGGCGGTCACATCCGAAAGAATAAAAATGGGAAGAATGGTGAGGAAACTCGAGACCCAAGCGGTAGCTACGGAACAGGGCAGAGGTGTCGTGAAAAAGGGGTGGTTTTTGTTCCAGCCAGATATATTCTCAACTCACTCTGTACGAGCATAGCATTTCGGAAACTACTTTTGGGAGCCTATATGTTCTTTCCAACAGCATATTTTGTGGTGCGCATACGTTGATTTTGGATGGTTTCGTGACCGTACAAACAGGAAAATCTGTTGGAACGGTTCTTTCTCTTATTTCGCTGGACTCGTATCAGTTCTAACTGCTGTCAAAAAAACTAACCACGATTTCATTTCAAAAGCCACCGTCAAAAGCCAAGACGTCAAGAGCTTTATTAAATTTGATAACCGCTTCTATTTTTTTGTGATTTATGTCATAGTAAATATGACTGACAATGGATTTAGCGATTTCTCATGAGGGTCTGAGTTTTCTGACGATGACTTGATGTTAGTCCATCAACCACAACCGAAAAATGAGGATGGAATTTGTTGGCTGCAATGGTGCCCTGTCGTTATTTTGTTGCCAGTCACAACCAGATATTCCTGTAGCTCTATAAACAAAGAACCTGGGTTATATTTTCTATAAAAATGGCCGAATCTATCATAACATACCATACATTATTATAACATTATTGTTTGATGCCATTTTTGGATTTGGTGAAGCCTTGGCCAACAAACAAGCCAGCCAAACAACCAGCAGCAGCAAAAACAAAAGAAGCAAAATCTAATCACACTCAATCCCAGCACTTAAGAAAACAGAAGGCGCATTTACTTTACTTTCTACTGCGCATGTCAGTCCTCACAGTCCTTACTCTGGACCAAGTACCGATTTAACCGTACAGAAACCGTCTCATGAACGGTCACAAAACGTGTTGGAACGCATTTCGCGTTCTGCGCATGTCCGTGACGATACATTGCACGGAATTCAGGCCTGTTGGAAAGAACCCAGTGAGTCATAATTTATTCAAAATTACTTCATAGTTTGTTGTTAGGTCCCGAATGAGATATTTTTTTTTCTCATCTTGGATTGCAATATGTGCGTTACATTTTTCATTAATAAGATAGTCATAGACATCGTTATGGTTCAACACTCTGTATTCTTTCAGATTTTAAAATTATCAAAAAAAATTAAAGCTATCTTCTGGTACCTCTGTCGCTTCTTCCAAATTCATTTTATATTCTAATGTTTTGTACTTCATTAAAGCTCACAGAGGTGGTCAAAACTTCAGTAAATCGTTTATTTTTTAGCATATATGTAGTTTTGTTGCATAGTACGCATTGGATTAGATAAATATTCACAGAATGAGTTTCTGAAGCAACATTTGCTATTGAAAAAATTATCTTTTCTTGTATTGAAAAGTCACAGCATATGCTTCAAATATATTATTATAATTTATATTAACCCTTAACCTCGGACGCGTCGTCTGCCAGAAGAGGCGATACTAAAATACTGCCATAAATGGAATACCGCTTCATGCACAACGTTGCCACTTCATCTAATCTAAGTATGACTGGATGGCATACAGTCGACATAACAACACTGGCGTTTGTTCAGAATGGCATTAGTTATCGAGAGATCGTCACTGCGAGTAGTCGATGAGACGACACGTCCAAGTTTACTCTTTTACCCTTTTATACCACGCAGAGCCAGGATTGTCTTATTTTCCTCGCAAATCCATCTGTATACAATGATATAGTAGCAACTAAAATATAAAATAGGTATAGTCTGAAAATTAGCTTTATTAAGTCAAAAACAGCAGAACAGCTTCTGATATGTTGTCCGCTTTCCATCCTCCGTAGAGGATGACACCAAGAGCTCGATAACGAACATCGCCTTGGTAGTCGAAAAGGACTATATCGGGATTATTTGCTTGTATAAGCTCGAGCGTAGAGACTGAGTATTTGCAGTAAATTCGGCACCTCTCGTTCTCCACCATGGACTCTATGTCCTCTGGAGCGTATGACAGAACCGGTGTCTCATCTAGCTCGTATAAGTGTTTTAAATGATAGTATAGCACTCGTAGATCCAATGGACATAGGCATGCCAGCGTACACTACAGGTCCCTAAGGGTCTCTGGCGCCTCTAGGCAAGCTCTACCATAAATATCGGGCACATCCATGCCCATAATCCTACTACGGTATACTAGGGTGTTAAATAGGCCGCCTTGGCAAGCCATTATAGAATTCTCGGTCGACTTTAACCCACTACATCTTAGGAAGGAGAGGATCAACAGCTCAGACAGACCATGCTCTTCTAGATTGTAGAAGATTCCGTGCATTGGGTTATCTTTGTGAATTCTTAAAGCAAACTGGACTTCAGCGGCTTTAATGCGGGCTTTTAAGTGAGTGTGTAGGAGCAAGTTCCGCAACGGACTGCTGACACCTCCGCCCGGCTCCTTTACCCGCATTCTCGCGCTCTCGCACAAAGGGGATCAGGGGATCGGTGCTCCTCGTAACATAGCAAGTACTACTCTGTTGTGCCAAACTCAATAGTCCACGCCCTCCCAGGTGTCGTGGAAGATGTATTCGCGGAATAGAGGACCTAGGATGTAGACCTCTCTCCATATTCAGCCTTTTGAGGGTCTTTATGTAGATTTGCTATCAACTTACCAGTGGATAGCACTAAAGCTGTATAATAACAATGGGATCACAAGCATATTTTGTGACAGCGGTAATACACTTTTTTAGGCCCATCCGAACATTGCTCTGCTAATTATAGAAATTTGTGAAGTCCATATACGAGTATTGCTTTAGATCGTTCTATATTGCGTGACGCGAAAATTGTTGAATTGATTTTGATTAAATTTTGACACAGCGAGGATGGAAAACGCGTCTGTTCTTATGAGTGTTGGCGTAGCAATAATCAAAAGACTAAAAATATAAAAACAGCACATACTTTGTTTTTAGGCGTTTTAGGGGTTCCTAATCATTTTCTGCACTTTTCTGGGCGCGGGTGAAATTGGGGTGGTTGGAGGTGGGGGTTGCAAGACTGAAAAATTTGTTGAATTCATAATTGGCAGGTCATTGGCCTGTAAAGGAAAGACCTAGCGCATTCATAATACACTTATTTAGGTCCATCCGAATATTGCTTTGCCTATTACAGACACCAAGGGACTTTTTTGTGGTGTATACATGTATTTAGATCGATCTATGTATAATGCGTAAAACGAAAATTATTGAATGGATTTTAATGCAATTTTGACACAGTATTTGCTACCGCGGCGAGAATGGAAAACGCGCTTGTTTTTGAAAAATTGTGTGTGGCGGAGCAATAACAAAAAACTAAAAGTATAAAAATAGCTCAAACTTCGTTTTCAGACAGTTTGGAGGCTCCTGATAGTTTCGCATCGTCCATTTGAAGCCTGCAGAATAAAGACTGTGGCGTCCCAGTTCCTTTTTATTGAATTATTTGCGATAAAGGTTGTATTTAATATGGAGAATGAGTTTAATGGGTCTGAGGGGTCACTGGGTGACCTCCCAAGGCTACGAATGGGGGTAGTACGGTGGGCAGTATGGACATTGATACCAGGCTGCAAAAACCTGAAAACACACGGCATCATCAAGAGACGTCACCAGTGGCAGCTGGGGAGGCTAACAACGAGAGCTCTGGAACGAAACCTCAGAACTTCCAGAAGATCATAGCAGACCAAGCAGCACTAATTGAGGGCCAGGCAGAGCAGATTAGGCGACTGAACAACTAAATACCCAGGTTTTTTATTTAACCAATATTGTTAACAATGACAGTTCTTCCAATTATCAAAACGTAGACATGACAGCCCAACTAGTGACCTACATACGGATACCGAAGATGATACACAGGGTAGTGTTTTCACTACTGCCCGTCGCGAACTGTTCGTAAAATCGACGAATTTCCACCTTTGCCACGCACAAATCCCCAACTAGTGAAACTTCAATAAACCAAACACCATCTGTGTCCGTTCCTTCTACCTCTGCCAGTCAGACAATGGTTGTACAAGCTCCAAAAAAGGTTAACACGCATATGTCACTATCATCTGCTCCATCGGCTGGCAGAAACATCACTGCTTCGCCATCTCAAGCTGCCATTGATGCACACGCTCAACAAGCTCGCCAAGGCCGAGTAACTCCTGTTGTTTTAAAGGATGCAACGAGATGGCGCCCTATTAACTATCTATTCCTTCATTAGCCTTGGCATAAAGATTTCGCGTGCAGTAGCTGTTGATGCTGGGATACGTATAGTAACCAAAAACGAGGACGATTATCGGAAGATAATCCGTCTTTTAGAGAGGAAGGTATTCCTCACCACACATTTCCTCTGCCCTCCGAGAGAAATATCCACGCTGTCATCAGAGGGATCCTAGCATCAACTAAAGAGCAGGAAATCAAAGGGGAGCTCGATTCTGCCAAAGACAAAACAATCTCAGCAAGTTTTTAATGAACACGAATTTCTAGGACTGTCTGTTAGAGCTGAGGTACAAAAGAACTCCAGATTGATAGGTCAGTGTCACCACTGCCAGAAGCATGGACACGCTCAGTCGTACTGTAATGCTTCTCCAAAATGTCTGGAATGTGACCAAGACTACATGATACCTTATGAGGTATCGCGGACGCAGCCAAGGTTGCAACCTTAATTACTCCCGCTGCCTCGAGCTCACCTTCGACTGCTCAAAGCGCTCAAGTCCTTGCAGCAAATAATTAGTCGTCTGGTAATTGCCACACAGGCCTTGCAGGCGATTTTTCCGGTAAATGGTAAATGTCTAGGTATAATAGCACACAACCTGCATTTATAAAAATTCTTTTTTGGAATTGTTTAGGTCTAAGGGACATTCCCAAAAAACGGGAGTTACACCAAGTTCTTTTGGATGAACGCAAAGACGCAGCTCTGATGCAGGAAACATTACTTAATCCGGGAGATCGCCTAGCTTTCCCGAATTATGATGTCATCCGCGCTGATAGACTGAATGGACGGGGTGGTGGATTGGCGGTGCTGGATCAAACGTGATATTGACCATCACAGAAGCACAAATGCTGAAATGCAAACCATCGAGGCAGCTTCTGTGGTGGTCAATATGGCAGGAGGCATCCCGTTGAAGATCACATCGGTGATCGGTGTATGTCAGGTGTGGTTCCAGGCTACGTGAAGCGGACTTGGAGGTCCTCTTGGACTACCCGTGTCGTCTTGTCGTGGCATCAAGGGACTTCAACTGCAGATATCGGGCATGGCATTCCAGGCTAAATTCTACTAGTGGAATTCGGCTGTTTAACCATGTAGTACGAAATGGATGTCTCATAGATAGCACTGAGGAGCCTACACACTATCCATTCAATTATCTTCAAGCACCATATGTAATTGATTTTGCAATATCTAGAAGCTGTAGAAACAGTATTACTACTCGTGACATGTATAGCACCGACCATCTTCCTGTAGTTTTAGATCTGGGTGATGGGAATACTTTGGAGGAAACGCGTTGATTGGAAAATATACAGAGAGTTTCCAAATATTCTGATCATGGATGATGAGAATGAAATAGATGCCGCTTAAATGGAATGTATAGGGTTTCTTCAACAAGCTTTACAGCGTGCAGCCATTCTTCCTGTATGGAGACCGGGTAGACCTTTCCTCCCTGAAAGAAGGTCAGCAGCAATTAAACAAGCAAAAAGATCTTGTCATCCCGACGACATCTGTAGGGCAACGAATCTTGTCCTTGAAGTGAGAAACGCACTTCATGAATTCCGAGAGGAGCGACTTTCTGGCGGGAATGTTTGACTCAGGTGTTCCTCTCTGGAAAGTAGCGAAATTGCTCAGGAATGGCAAACGGGAACAACTTTCACATATCCATTGTCCTGGGGGTATTGTCTTCACGATGAGGCAAGGGTGGAGGTTTTTTGCTGATGCCACGGAAGATCAGTTCTCACCCAACTATGATCTGGATAATGACCTCGACGAGCAGCGACAAATTGTAAGATCCATCAGGAGATATTTCGGGGCCAGTGGCGTCAGTGGCGATGATGCTTCTACTTGTGATTCCTCTTCAGAAGCTCTACATGGCACATCCGAGGAATCACAAGTGATTCTTCACTGAACACCGGCAGAGCTTCAGGGTCATATCAAAGACCTCAAGGTGTGTAAAGCACCTGGAAAAGACCAGATCACAAATAAGGCGTTAAAGTTACTATCGTCCCATTAGTCTGCTGTCTGCGTCGTCTAAGCTTGCCGAAAAGGTAATTAAACGTCACCTCGAGAGTTGCTCGTCAGCTCACAACATGATTCCTGACGTTCAATTTGGGCTTTGGTCTGAGGATAGCCTGGAGCTGCAGGCAGTTAGGCTAGTGGATCGTATAACTAGCGGATTCACCGAAGACAAAAGTACTGGCATCTTGCTTTTGGATGTATGAAAGGCTTTTGACAAGGTGTGGCACGAGGCCTCCTCTATAAATTAATTCAAAAAGGGCTTTCCATTTTGGCTACTAAGACTTTTAAAATGCTTTCTTGATGGAAGGAAATTTGGAATCAAAATTAACAATACGTCTACGACATTACGGCCTATAAAGGCCAGAGTTCCTCAGGGTTCGGTTCCTGGGCCAATCCTTCATTCACTTTCTATACACGATGTCCCTTGCCCCGCAACTGTGAGATATATCTCTATGTTGACCACACTGCAATTGCAGCTCAGCGCGCACTGGATGAAGTGCAGCTTGCGGTGGATGAAGTGTTAGAGTGGGCGGATCGGTGGCTTATCAAAATTAATCATTTGAAAGCGCAGGCTATATATTGTACGAAAAAACGTCGTGGTGCCCCGTTAGAGGTCTCAGTGAACGGTGCTAGGATTCCATGGGAAAATTCTACCAAATATCTAGGAATTACCCTCGACAAGGGCATGACTTGGCAGAAACACACCCAAGCTTTAAAAACAAAGTTTGAAATTACGTTTCGTCAACTATACCCGTAGAACGCGCGAGTCAGTGGACTACACAGTTGAGCATGTTCGCAAGCACACAAGGCCTCAGCTCGCACTGTGATCAAAATCAAATCGTGCAATTTTGGAAACAACTACCCCTTTAGATACCGAACCTCAAAATTAACCCTTTTGGTTAAAGCCAAAAATTACCGAATCAAATCGACTATGTCAAGCTATACCCACCAACCGACATACTTCCTCCTCTTTGCTCTTCTCCTTCCTTCATCTCTTTTTTCTTCTCTTACTCCTCTATGGCTTTGTCTGGTCTCTGAGTAACCAGATCAGATAGACTGATCGACTGACATGACTGCAACTAAGAGCAAAGGTCCACCAGACCGCTCTAACTAACAATGACGAACTGTAAATTGTCCTAACTCCTAAGGAGGGAGACGCAAGAAACTTTACGAAAGTGTTTGTGTTGGATGTTTTGTTGCGATGGGTGGGCGATGATTTGGTTGCAAGGGGATCTCAGGCTACAGCTTCATGCATTGGGAAAATAATAAAATGGTATCATCATTATGTGTGGGAAGTACTGAGTCAACCAACTAATTCCTTGAAAAAAGGTATCGCTTGGTCGCAAGAGTCAGAAG
Organism: Callosobruchus maculatus; assembly: GCA_951848785.1. NCBI lineage: Eukaryota > Metazoa > Arthropoda > Insecta > Coleoptera > Chrysomelidae > Callosobruchus > Callosobruchus maculatus. Next base: position 1,527,302 of record CATOUR010000122.1, on the reverse strand, counting down.
AGTGAACTTGACGCACCCTGTATTTTAAATATTTTAGACTTTGTATAAATGCCAAAATGGTATCCGAAATTTCGGGAACAACTTTATTTTCAAGCATGTGAGGCTTTATTGATGAGACAGTAAAGTGCGATAGAGCAGAAAAAATATTGTCATTTGAAATACTTGTTTCCATCCAGTATTTATTGAAACGTGGACACCCGATATAGCTACCAAATAACTTCCGGCGAGCAACGCTTCCAGTTGCCTGCATCCAGAAAACTAATCGGAGCTCATCGTAGTGTGATTCCCCATCCGCATCATACGGTGCCATGTTATGACCTACCACGATGCGCGTTTTATAATTCGTTGATTTCAATTCAGTGACTGTCATTAGTTCCTTAGCCTTCTACCATCCAATGCAAGCTGCTATAGCAAATATGTTAGAACGCTATACTGCACGGTTCCAAACTGGCAATGTTTCAGTATTAGATAATAAGCAGCCACGAGAGTTTTACGATGGTCTTTCAATAGATGTGTAGAAAAAACTAAAAAAGAACCAGTTTTCAGTGTAATCTTTTTTCAGCTCTAAACAATTTTCTACGTGTTTTTCAATTCTTCTGGCGCGACGACTCCTTTGCTATAAGTAAATATTTTTTCGCCATGCCATTTGTTCAAAAAGGGAAATGAGGAGAAGGCACTGTGACAAATCTGGTAGACACAGTGGATTTAGTGATAACTGAAACTCCAATTCCACAATTCTGCGCGTTGTCTTGAATCAAGATTATCTGATCTTTTTCCTTTTCGGGTGAAGAAGTTTTTCATCGATACCTTCACACAACCGACCGCTCCAGTAACACATTTTCCTGGCCTTCAATGTAGATGATTACGCGAGACTATGTTAAACTTAAACCCGTTAAATTTAAACTTAACTTGTAATAAAGGTCGTTTTTGTATGTTTGTAATTTTACATTTATATGTTGTTTGTTTTCTGACCTGTTTGTGGAAGACGCCATGATAGCATAGTTAAAAATTTTTGAAAAATTGTGACGATTATTGCAGCTGGCATTAGAAAGTTGTTGCACTCAATGCAGTTGCTGTTTTTTAAATTGGCAAACCTCAACGTTAAAGCCCTGAAGATGAGAATAAGCATTGCCGAAAGCTTGGCTGTTAACACCAGAGCATCCTTTATGAGGTGACCCAGTCTTTTTTTCAAAATTTTGGCCACAACCCCAAGATTTTCTCATATAAATTAAGTTTTTTGGCCATAAGCTCCCTTCGTAATTTTTTTATACACGGTTATTCACGTTATTCGACACGGAGCATTATGGCTAAACTATTTGACAAAAAAGAAAATAATAATTTCGGATGGATAGAGACCCATAAAGGCTACATTTTAAAAATATTTTCATGTTACACAGGGTGTCCCAAAAACACGAAATGTATCAAAGTTATGTTTTTTTAAATAGAACACCCCGTATATTATTGCATATTCAGATTCCTTGGTGAATTCTATTGAGACTTTATGTATCATATATGGGACTTAAAGTGAACCGTTTAGGTGTAAATCACAATTTTCGGTATAAGTAGATATCAGGAAAAAATTGAATATCGCAGAGATTATAAAATCTGGAAGGCTGTGACTTTGCTGTATTACTAAGCATAAAATGCGTCAGCTTCGACGAGACTGTCAAATTTAAATGACGTTTATGCTTGAAGAAATCGGTCGATCAATTAAGGAAACTTCGATCAGCGATAACTTGATTTTTTCAAATGAGAATGCCTAATTTTTTTATACGGTTAAACGTAGAATTTGATAACCTTTCATTTAATTTTAAATTTTCAAACAAATCGGCGTTTTCAATTCTCCTACCTATAAGCAACGTAGCAGGCCATGAAATATAAACAAAAATCTGTTCAGGTAGAAGAAAACGACTAACTTCGTAGAAAAATGCACACGAACTAGACTAAAGGGACAAGAGTATAAAAATTACTCACAACAAACAAAGTCTAACCAGAAACAACGGCGGTAACATTTCTAAGGTCAAAGAAAAGCTAGAGTATGGCAGTAATAGATATTTTTTACAGTCGCAGGCTACCGTAATTTACTAGAGGTTAGAAATTTCCAAGACAATTAAAAACCCTGATATGAAACAAAAACGACCAGCGACTGTTGCTCCAGCGCGCAATTATCAATCATATTATGTAATGGTGTAAAAAAGTAGTAATTTGCGTCGAAGTCGATACCTCTGAATGGAGCCCTTCTATTTTTCAATATCTATTAGCAATATTGCAAAAAAGTAATACTGACAAGTCAGATTTAAATTTTCTACCATTTAAGTTATGTTTTATAATTTGAACAAATTTTAATTCATTCTTCATTTTCTGCGATTTTGCTAATAGGTACTGAAGAATTTTCAGAACTCCAGTCAGAGGTACTTTTGACTTGAGTTTTGACAGAATTGCATACTTTTTTATATCATTAAATGTGAAATTTTATTATGAAAATAATAAACTGCCTACAACATTGTCTAGTAGTTTTCGTTTCATTACAAAATTTTTGATGGTTTTTGAAATTGCCAATCTCTAGTACATTGCAGTAGCTAGTAGGCCGTGAAAAAATCCATTTCTGCCATACTCCAGCTTCTCTTTGACGAAAGATATGTTACCGCCGTTGTTTCTGGTTAGACTTTGTTTGTTGTGAGTAATTTTTATAATCTTGCCCCTTTTAGTCTAGTTGGTGTGTATTTTTTTGCTAAGTTAGTTGTTCTCTTCTACCTGAACAGATTTTTGGTTATATTTCATGGCCTGCTACGTTGCTTTTAGGTAGGAACATTGAAAAACGCTGATTTGTTTGAAAATTTAAAATTAAATGAAAACTACCAGAGATCGACATTCACAACCTGACATCATTAGAAATGTTATCAAATTCTACGTTTAACCGTATAAAAAAAATTAGGCATTCCCATTTGAAAAAATCAAGTTATCGCTGATCGAAGTTTCCTTGATTAATCAACCGATTTCACAAAGCATAAACGGAATTTCATTTTGGCAGTCTCGTCAAAGCTGACGCATTTTATGCTTAGTAATACGGCAAAGTCACAGCCTTCCAAATTTTATAATCGCTGCGATATTCAATTTTCTCCTGATATCTACTTATACCGAAAACGGTGATTTACACCTAAACGGTTCGCTTTAAGTCCCATGTATGATACATAAAGTCACACCAGAATTCACCAAGGAATCTGAATATGCAATAATATATGAGGTATTCCATTTAAAAAAACATAGCTTTGATACATTTCGTGTTTTGGGACACCCTGTATAACATGAAAATGTTTTTATAATGTAGCCTTTATGAATCTCTATCCATCCGAAGTTATTATTTTCTTTTTTTTCAAATATTTTAGCCATAATGCTCCGTGTCGTATAACGTGAATAACCCTGTATATTAGAAAAGTAACAGATCGTAATAAATCTATTGATCAGATTTCTCTCTAAAGCTTATCCAACCATATTCAACAATATTCCTTTTATGCAATCATGATGATACATAAGCAGATGCCTTTACCTTTTTCTTATAGCTATCTTTTTATTATTGTGAGATTTGCCTATATACAATGAGGTTGAATCATGATTGATTTTATCATTTGACTGTGATTCAGTATGGTTGGGTATGCCTCAAACGAGAGTCTCATTATCATTGTACAAACAAAAGGATGAACCTCAAGTTTTACCTGGTTTTCCAACGATTTGTTGTTGCAATCAAACGCAGAATGGCCTCGACTTAGGGTTGCCGTCTATTGTGTGGCCAACGTAAATTGAACAGCCAAAAGGATGCAAAGAATGCGGTGAGAGAAGTAAAGACGTTGCCATAACTCTTAAAAATTACAGCCTATTTCCTTCTCCTACGACTTGTTTTATTTTATATATAGAGGAAACGGCAAATAATTTATATTCACTTAATACCCCTTAATTACAATCGGCAACAGCAGATTTTATTCCCCACCTTAAAGACGGTCCAGCATCGGGATTGGATAACCGCAGCAGACGATTTTTAATGTCTCTGTCATACTTATGTGTTTTCTGTCCTTTTTTAAACTATACATGATAATGACGACCGCTACCTGAGGGAGCCTCCCGGTCCCCTTCCGGCCCTTCCTCATTCCGCAATGTTCAATTTACGATGGCCACACAATACGTGTGAGATTATCCACTTGTAAGACAGACAGTGTATTGATGCTTAGACACTGATATATAGGGTCATTCTCTTTTAGTCGCAAGAATTTAATATTCGATAGAAAAACTAGTTTTAAGGTGGAAATCTCATATAAGCATGGTTGCGCAAAAGCTTCATTTTTAAGATACAGGTTGTCAAAGTTTGGAAAAAAATTGATTTATTAATTTCTTAAACATCATTGATCCGATTTTTTAGTAAATTGGCAGAGTTGTTCACTGCAAAAAGACGCTAAGTCAGCACTGACTAGAAGACAATTATCATTTCCACTGGCGTCTCAGGGGACTGACCCACAACTAATATTAGCAAAAAATGCACGCCACTGACTTAAACAGGAAAAAAACATATTTTTATGTCTTGAGGTCGCTTCGTATCGCAAAACCACTCATAACCTGTCGGAAAGAAAATACTTTGTTTTCTCATTGACAAGCCATAATTTCAAGGGCATATTTCTAAACACAATTGAATTGGAAAAGTTTATACAAACATGTGTCGTAAGAAGTCTGTTTTCCAAGATACAGGGTGTCAAACTTTTCAAAAAAAATAGTTTTTTTTGTCACCCTCTATCTTGAAAACCACTCTTTAGAACATATGTTTGTTTGAACTTTTTACTTGAATTTATGTCAGAAATACGCAGTTGGAATTACAGCCTATCAATAAGAACAACAGAATTAACTTGTTTTGGAATTTTTTTCAACAAATGTGAAGTATTTTCATTTTAATTCCCAAAAATAAGGTGAGATATGGAGAGACATCAAAAGATAAAAAAGTTGGGATTCCATCTATTTAATCTGTTTCTTTTTGCTAATATTTTGTATATAGTGTTTTATTGTAGTGAACAGTACTGCTAAATTACAATCAAACCATGTCAATGATGTTCAAAGAACTAATAAAATATTGATGTTTTCCAACACCATGTTAAAAACGAAGCTGTTGCGCAACCATGTTCATATGAAATGTCCACCTCAAAATCAGTTTTTCTATGGAGCGTTAAAGTCGTGGCACTAAAAAGTGGATCACCTTGACTATTGCCCAGCAAGCAAAAAGAAACATTTATAAGCATTATATAAGTATATATAGAATAAAATCTGAGAAAACCAACCTAATCTGTAAGTAGTTTTTAAACCCTAATACGATACCTATACAACCAAAAAGGGCACACATTTATACAATGTTTTTATATTACAGGGCCTGCAAAGTGAAGCTATATGATCCTTATACAATATGTATAGATACACTCTAACAATATTTATAGAATTATTGTATAAATGCCCTCTTGAACCGCAATTATACAACAAATTAGCCAATATGGTAGTTGTTTCAGAAGACACTAAAGAATTACTATAAGAATGTTGTATATATCTCTTATAAAGGATTACATTTATTTTACACAGGTGATGGAAATCATTTGCTTGATATATTAGTTCAACAATGTCCCCGATTTAAACAGTATGATTGCAAGAATGACTCTCTCTTATGGCGATGTCATATTATTATAGAGAGAATGTGTTGATCATATAATCATGAACATCGGCATATTAGGCGATGATTCTATATGCGCTTCAAGTTTTTCTGATGAAATACAAATACTTTTGCGGCAAAAAACTGAGCACCTTCAGTATAATACGAATCTATTATATTTTTAGTAAAGTTTAGCAAAAAAAATATAAGTTTCTTTTTCGTACTTCTGCGATCGTTTAATGAATAAATTATAAAATTTATACACGTAACCAGGCTTAATCGAAAAAGATACTTGTAGCATTTTGTTAAATCATGTTCATTATGTTCGATGGCATCAGTTGGAGAAAGAAAATTCTGATAAAATACAGCGGCCGTTTTAAAGAACGTTTTCATTACATTCGGGCCTAGTATGCGACTGTTTGCTGGTTGATCTTGTCTAAGTACTTGCTATAAGACCATTCGCTTCTCTTTGTTCATTTTGTAAGCGGTTAGTTGAGTAAATGTTGAGGAAATTCGCACTATGAAGCTTTTGGTTCTTTTTGGTTAATTATATGAGTTTTTAGCTGGGTAAACGTTGTAGAAGTCCACGCTAAATGTCGGTTTGATTCAATAATGCTTACCATTTTTGCAGTGTTGCCAGGTCTTAGGTAAGCAGATTTTTTAATCTATAGTCAATTAACATATGATGATCAAAACAAAACAGTAGATCAATAACTTAATGAATGGGGTAGTATTTCAAACTTAAGGTTCCAATTTACTAATGTTGAATCGAGCAATGATAATATATCTCTGTCATCATAGAGCGACAGCTAAATATAGACAATTTTTATTTAACCACATACATCGTTAAGGCAATTAAAGCAAATTCACATGCCATTATAATAATACCACTCATATAATAACTTTGTTATTTTTAAACATAAGATCTTTAAAATATGCAGTTGGCAGCACTGTCTCAAGTTCCGAACCAATCATTCCATAACTATTTAAAATGGGCGCCTATAGGCCTCCTATACAGCAGAATATTATATGTATAGTGGTTGTATAACGCGTAAACACAACTGCGCTGAATTAAAGTGCAACACATATGATTGCCTTATTTTATTTGGCATTAATAACATAAGAATGTGGCATAGGTACAAAGCTATCTTTTTTATCATAAACTGTATCAAGCTTACATCAGGAGTATCTCTTTAGCTGCTCCCGTAGCACCATTTTATTTAAATATTTCAAAATTGAAAGTCTCTATCACTTTGGGAGTACAGTTCCGTATTTGAACAATTCTTTTAAGGCAGAATCGTTTATTAAATGAAGCAGCCCATAATCTTAGTTGCTTTCTAATTTAAATGCTCAGCTTTATTTGCGAAGCATCGTCATTTGTTGCATCTTCTTTTTATGACTAGAGTTTTGGCGATCGGCTTTTCTCGTTTCCATTTTACCACGATGAAGTATTTCTCCAGTTCTATTAAAATAAAAACCAAATAAGTCCTCTTCACTTCCAAAAATTGTGGATTGTTGTGCTTATCGACATTGCCACCCGATACTACTACTACTTGATGCTGCCTCTACCCGGTTACAAGAATATTGGATCCTCTGATGCGTTCACATATTTTTTTATTTACTTTTTAAAATGTGTACACTTTGTCTTATTTCTTTCCAAGAATTTTTCTTAGACCCCATGTGCCATGGCCTACACTGATAAATGCACAATCGGATGAATCACGCTTTTTTGACAAACCATATACCTAGGTCTCATAACAATTCTATAACGGTTGCGGTATGGAATATTCTAATCACGTCATATAATAGTTGTAAGCTTTTCTTCAAAACATTAAATGCTTTGGGTGTATGCGCTACTTCTATTTCGTGGTTTCAACGTTCTACTAAATATGTAAAAAAGTATTTTTTAGCAGTTGTATAAGCAATTACTAGGTACTCTATACAGCTCCTGTACGTATTTTTTAGGATTGTTATACAAAAATTTAGGAAAACGTTATAATAATGTCTATACGACTCTAGAACCTACGTACATCTGACTGACATTTGTTTGCTAACATTTGTTTTGCAAAGTAGTTTTTAGAAAAAAACTGTATGAAAATTGAACTCGTTCGCCAAAATGTTTGTTATGGAACTAATTTGTTCTAACTAACAGATACCTATCATTCTAAAATAAAGATGTGTATTTAATTGATACAAACATAACAACAATGTTTCTGTTCTAATAGGAAAATATTTTGATAGTTGTATCAACGTTGTAATGGCTACCCTCAGCGTTTTAAAAAACTGTATAATCAAAGATTTAGGAGGTTATTCCACAAAAGAGAGGTATTTCCTGATACACTATCAAACAGTGTTACTTATTGCTAATTAGTGATTTGCCCCATATTTTGTACTATGATAAAATTTAGTAAACAGTATATTGTTCAACGAGCAGTAATGACGGCTATAACTCACGCAGTTCAATAATCAAGAAGTAAGTTATAAACATTAAGGCGAGTTGAATATTATAATTTATCTACGACCCTAGCACTTGGTTATATTACCACCTCAAAAGCAGGCTAATAGTCGCTGAAATATATTTTCCATCATTATGTGGTTTTATTGTTGGGCTTTTAAAGTGCTATGGATCAGAGAGGCAGCCAGAGGGATAAGTTTCATACATTACATTAACTGTCTGCGCTAATGGCACACTGTGTTCTTGTAATAGGCGGCCAGTGCAGTGTTTTTTACCGTACATTAGCCTTAATACCAGATCACGAATAATACTCGTCATTCTGTAAATCTTTCAGTCTGCCTGGACAGACAATCCGTACGTAATCTGATCAATAGGCTCGTACAGGTAAAGTTCAATTAATTATTATGTTACATTCATTCACCATTTTTTTAAATCCATCCAAAGCTTGGTAACAATATACAGAGTGAGTCTAAAGTATGGAATGCCTCAATTATCACAGACAGACAGACAGACAGACCGACAGACAGACCGACGAAAATTAATTTTGGGGTTGGGGAGTTTTGTAATATGGCCGATCTTGAAATATAATAAACTCGCACTGTGTATTTCATCCTTTTTGAAATCCTTGAAAAATACTGATTATTTTTTGTATAATAAGTATTTCCTATATCTAATCATAAAAATTTACATTCCATCCGCCCAAGTTGAAATAAGGTATTAACTTCAAAAAATTTGAAGGCAGTTATAGCAGATGCTCAAAATGCTGTCCGTTTACTTCAATTCAACAAGCCATGTAATTCTTGAAGCTTCGCAGTACATTTTACAATGCCTTACTGCTCAACAATAGTCATAGCCGTCTTGTTTAGTGATTTTAACTTGGGCGAATGCATTGTTAATTCAGTATTGTACCTCCGAGGTTATGAGTTTTAGGTAACATTTTACAAGAAAATGATCAGTATTTTTCAAGGATTTCAAAAAGGATAAAATATACAGGGTGATTCATATATTCATTTGAAATAACAAAGTTTATTATATTTCCGAAAAAACGGTAGATCTGACAATATTGTAAATACCATCACAAAATCGGCGGTATTGCAAAACCACCATATCGCAAAATTAATGAAATTTGTGCAGCGTTTCCGAGATAATTGAGGCATCCCATACCTTAGACTCACCTTGTGTAATTACATTTTGGTCCAAAAGAAGTTTAAATAATAGACAGAGTACTGCAAAAGCGCTTATGACCTCTAGTGCTGCATTAAAATTAATGTTTCATTAAGCAAACATTAAATTCATTATTGCAATACACTACATTTTTGGTTGGGCTGTATGTTATACAAAAAAGTAATCAGTTTACAAAGCAAACTAATCATGATGTCATTCGTGTCTCTGAAAAACAGGAAAATTTTATGTAAATATTTTTCCTAGAGCATGTTTTTCCAGCAAATGTCTCCACCAGCCCATGTGGATATATCACGAAGGTATAAAGCGCTATCTTTGCCAACAGCACGTCACCAGTAACAATGTTCAAATAAAGGAGCAGCGCCTTGTCGCTCTGTATGATGAATATCTTATTATGTGTGTTGGGGATGTTTATATAGAATAGAGCGCTCCCTGAAGAATGAAACTCTTGGTATTGCTCGGTTTACGGTTCCCTTGTGTATCTGTTGTATGGGAAGTATCGGCTTGGAGTCGACGATCTGAGATTTTGTATATGGCTATTATGGTCAAATTTAAAAACCATTAGATCAGCTTCTTCGGGTTTAGTGTTAAAGTACTGCAGAGGTTTTATCTCAAAAAGTCGACGTTTTGGCGTTTATTTTACGCCTCCTTCAATGAATGAAATGAAGTCAGGTTGATTGACTCAGTACTTCCACACGTTAAGGTGATACCAATTTATTATTTTCCCATAGCATGAAGCTTATAGTCCGAGATCCCCTTGCAACCAAATCATCGCCCCCCGACCATCAAAGTGTGTTATGCCGCGTACAGACAGAACGACAGACAAGACAGACAGACCAACGGGAATGAGTGACGTGAATTTTCGTTATGTAGACATCATAAAACGCCAAAAAGCGTATTATCTCAAAATCGAAAATTTTCGCGATCACAATATTCCCACCCCTAGGTGTGGGAAGTAAAAATATATAACCAATAATATAAATTGAAAACATTGAGTATTAAGTTTAGCAATTCAGTTTCCAAACACATTTAAAATATTTTACATATAGAACTGACAATTAACATTTAAAGGATTTGAACAGTTTTTTACAATATGCAACTTAATGCAAATGTAAACTCAATAATTATCCTGTACTTCTGTAACCCCACCCAAAAAAAAGTAGAAAACGATCAGGAACCCCTAAAATACCTAAAAACGAAGTTTGAGGAATATCTAAATTTGTTGTTTTCTGCTAATTACTTCGCCGCCCATGGGACGATTTTGAAAATTATAGGAACATAACAAAACTTCTTTTTGATTTGGTGCATCGATGTGAAAAATATAAAAGTCGTTTCTTCAATATGTTTCATGTGAAAAAAGCCCCTACAGGCATCCGTTTTCGATATAACCTTGATTATAATTTCCAAGGCACCACAATTAGTTGTAAGATGTGATCAAAAGAATTATCGGTATTCTCACACTAATTAATGTTATATCAAACACATTTTTCAAACATATCTCATTTTTGAAATAGTTGGTGTTGAAGTTTAAAATCCTTCGTAAATGGTATGTAAAAGTATGAGCCTAATACCTATTCATGAAAAATACCGACAATTCAGTTGCATTGGCAATTTTAATGATAAGGCTATCTCGGAAACGGTTACCTCTCGAGACTTAAACAAAGTATATTTTTTCACGTAAAACATATTGAGGAAATGACTTTTAATACTCAAATTGTTGCACCAAACCGAAAAAAAGTTTTGATAATTTAAATATGTTCAATGTGCCGTAGAGGGTACCCCTAATTATGACAGCGAAACCGTGGTTGAATTTGGATTTCTCGCCTTAAAAAACCCCCTGATACGTAATTAATTATTCAATAAAAATTTAATAAGAATTACAATAAAAGTAAAACTTTAATACCCTGTATCTTGGAAATTATCCATTTTAACCTAAGGTGATAAGTATGCGCCTTCCTCTCACGGAGTATCGGGCGAATGTACGAGCATGTATAGCACTTTGCATGGTGTAATCTGAATCTTAAGTTCCTACTAATACCAAACGATTATATGAGAATAAAATGGGTCCATGTCCATATTTCTAAAAATTGACTTGACTGCGCACAATCAAAGTTCACACTTGATTCCATCACTGACCGTGAAAATAGGCCCAAGTCGACGATTGACAGTTGCATCACGAGTTTTAGTTAATTTATGTTATTCTTTCACTGTCACTCTGGTTTCCCTTGAAATGGATTCTGATAGCGAAATAACGCCTAAAAGAAAGCGAAAACCTGAAAGTTGGAGTGTTAATATAAGGAAAAGATGTCTTTTGTAGTTTGACAATAAAACTGGCCCAAGTCCATATTTTGTTAATTTTTTTTGTAGTATTTTGTGAACATTTAACGGCGTCTCCTTTTAGTTTTGGTATCCACAATATCATACATATATTAGATGTTAGAACAGTTGAAAAATGTATGATAAATAACAAAAAAAAAATGGAAGCCAAAAATTGATTTTGCTAATTTTCCAGAATTCTTCCTATTGGTTTCAGGCCCCTTTCATTCTCATATAATCAAACACGAGATCAAACACTTTTCCTTAAACCATTTGATGCTCGCTTTAAAGATAAATATCTATTTCAATGAATTGGAATAAAAATCAACACTGTACATTCTAGACTTATGCTTCATTCCACATCATGGTTGTACACCGGCCAGCAAAGATTTAGTTCAGTTAAGAACTTACAAATAATTTTGGAAAAAAGTTAACTACTGAGTCATCGGTGTAGTAGGCTGTGAATCATCCATTTCCGATAAATTCTACCGGGCATATTATTTGTCATCTGTCAGATGAAGTCTGTCAGTCAATGTTTTTTCGAATACGTGAATGTGGAAATTATATTTATTTAATTTAACGAATTAGTAACAATTAACAATAATGAGAAAGTTTGTCAATTTATAGCGTGTATTCCTTCCCTTGCGTTAATGATTGTTTGTAGTCGACGAGGCATGCTTTGAGTAAAATTCAGGATTACATTATGGTGGATGTTATTCCATTCCTCCGTTAGCAATTCTCTCAGTTCTTGGGCATCTATTGGAGCTGGTGTACGCCTGCGATGGGATACATATGTCTGGACAGGGCGCTGACCAATCAAACCGCCTAATTGCCAATTACCACCTCATCCAGATATTCGGTGATAATTTTGGCTCTGTCAGTTCTAGCATTATCGAGCATAAAAATGCCGTTCTCGCCCATAGTGACCACGATCATCCAGGATTTCTGTAATGCACCTGTGAGCTGTCAGGGAGCCATTCTGTATGAAGACGAAGTCTGTACTTGATTCTGAACTGATTTCTGCCCAAACCCTAATCAACCCACCACATTGTGGATGTCTTCCATCAATACAAACTGTGGCACCTTTTGCGGGTCTGCTTCATACTATTCGACGTCCGTCTGTCCTAGTTTGGAGAAAACTGGATTTATCCAAAAAACAGTAGTTTGCTGCATTCATAACCATCCCATTCCAAGCGATTTCGGCTAAAAACTAATCTTGCAATTCGATGCCGCCGGTGCAATAGCGGCCCTCTTATCACTATTTGTCAAGGCAATCTATCCGCATGAAGCCTTCTTCTAACGGTTCATTCGTTAATCTAAAATCTTGAAGTGTATGTCGCCGCTAAACCACTGAAGCTGTCCTATTTCGCAAATCTGCGGACACCAAAAATCGATTCTCTCTTTGGCTGGTGATCCTCGAGGCGATCCTTCTTCGACGGGATCCTGATCTTCTGGTTATCAGGCCAGTTTCTCGATAGCGTTGATACACATTTTTTACAGCACATAAACTATTACCAACAATTCTTGCAGTTTCTCATTGCCCTCGACCATCTTGCATTAATGCTTCAATTCTAGCCACAACAATAGGAATCAAAGCCATTATGACCAGTGGAATACATACTAGAACCAAAGTGCACCACAAGAATCTTAAGTTTCATGGACATAATCAACAATAATCTTGGGAATAGCCTCCGTGCGAACTTTTAATTAGGCTAAATTCGCGTTTTCATCAAACATCAAAAATACGCTGACAACAACTGATAGATGACAATCATGTCCGATAGCGGAAAGTGAATGATGCACCGCCTACTAGACCGATGATTCAGTAATTAACTTTTTCATATATTTTTTTTATTTCCTAAGCGACCTAAATGTTTTATTCGTCAGTGATCTAGGCTATATAAACAACATCCTAGAATTTCGAGATAAATACGGTTTTTTGATTTTCCAAGAAATTATCTTTGGACCTAGTAAAACTATTTATAGGGTGGTGAACGAACTTGCAGCGAAATATTTTTTTCGTATACGCTCCAACTTCCTAATTCATTTAAGATGCACTAAAAAACAGATTTAGTGCACGAAAATATAGAAGCGTGTTTTTCAAATATCGCTGTGAATGGCAAAAGAAGTCAGTCTATCTGGTGCATTAATTATTGGTGGTGGATTAAACTGGTATCGGCTTCCTAATTTTATATGTATAAATTTGCAAAAGTCTGCTTCCCACTTCATCGTTGAAATATCTACATTTTGTGGATTGATATACAAATATTCATTGATTTATAATAATAATTTATGAATTATGTATGAAATGCGAGAGAAAATATCATATAAATAGTCGGCACAAGCGTACTTTTCTGACAAAGCTTGTAACATCATTGCCTATACAGTGCTTTTCTTTGATGTACCCCGCTCCTTTTATTCGTTAGCGGGTCAACTCAAAAGAATGAAACTTGGGATAATGATATTGATACATGAATGTTATATTTTGGGACAAGCCTGACAGATGAAACTTTCAAGATGGCCACTGGACGCCATCTTGGACAAAGCATTAAATTGAAAAGGGGGTCTTGTGACAATATTTCTGAAGCTTCTGTCGAATACTTCACAACCCTAAAATATAAAGTCAATACCTTAATTTACTACAAAGTGCAAGAACATTTAATAATTACCTGATATAAACTTTAACGTCGATAATCTAGAAATATTTGTTTAAAGTAGAAATTTAAAAGAGAAAGTAAAGTTTATGACAAGGATTCATTATTATTTTTATTTATATAAATCAACATGTTTATGATACAAATGATGTTTATGTAACTATGTATTCAGGCAATTATTACCTATTGAGCCATTTTCTAATAGGTGCAGGTATTGACGTGATAATCTAGGGTTGTGGAGTATTCGTAAGAAGCTTTCAAAAAATGTATCATAAAACCACCCTTTCTGTTTAATTCTTTTGTCCAAAATGGCACCCAGTCGCCATCTTGAAAGTTTCGTCTGTCAGTTTCACTTCCTTACTCCTCTGAGTTAATCTGTTCAAAAAAATGGAAGTGGGGGCATTAAAGAAAAGTACTGTATGTGGCGGTACCTCATACATCTCTAGTATTCCTCGTTCGGATGGCCTTTTGGTGTTATTATCTGGGAGACCTCACTCGAACATCTTCCGTGATAGAATCTGTAGAACAGGGTCAAGTTAGCTACCCTCCTTTGATGTTACAGGCTGTGGAGGTCCTTTGTGGGGTTAGGCGTAACGATTATTCTTTTTGCTCCTTCTGGATAATATCCTTCTGGATAGTATCCAGAAGCTTTAGAAAGTACTTCGGGGCGCATCCCATACATGGGAGCGATACTCCAACGATGGTCGGATTTGTGCCCTGTAGAGCAACAGTAGTAGCGGAACAAAACTTCCCGAATCAGTTTTCTCCAGCATTTCTTCTGTCGGAGAACTTCAACGTTGTGGAAAGTGCTGTCGGGGAATTTGTTTCCCGACAGCTACAGCGTTTCAAATCTAACGTACACCGACACTTATCCTCTCACAGCGCTTCTACAGCGCCATAGGCTTTCAGCCTTTGCAGTAGGCTGGCCATTAAAAAAAAGACGTGTTTTCAAAATGGTTTGTTCCCAATACCGGAATTCGCCTCTGTTCACTCAACTCTCCAACTGGTGAGGTCTCTTCGCGTTGGGTGGTATGTTTGCAAAAGTTGTTGAGTTAAAGTTGGAATATGCTGAAAATTCACTATCGCCCACTTATTGTGCACGCATCTCTAGATTATCGGCCCTACTCTAGCGAACCGGTGCCACAATTTGTTGTGAATTCACATTTGTTCCATCATGTAGTGCTCCATACTTACTTTTGATACGATGTAGTCACGTGTCCAGCATGACAACCAATGCATACCTTGCGTTCTTATTTATTTATTTACTTATAGCACAGGATCCCACTGCTCTATCCTCCAAGTGTCTGTTTTTTTTTATTAAATTAATTTTAAATGAATCTTGAGTAGGTATAGGATGGATTAACTATAGGTTACCTTTTGAAAATTAATTAATTCGCTGATATACTTTTCAACAATATATTTTTGAGTCAATTTATGTCATTTGAAAGAAAATTATGTAAAGAATTGAAAAAACAATAGTTGCCAGCTCTCAGTCAGCCGCATCCTCAGGGTTACCAAGTGTGAGCAGGTATGTTACTGTTAATTATCTGCACTCACCTGTTTTTTTCTTAAACTATACAAAATTAAAGATTAATTCATTCTAATTACAAAAATCCATGGTTATCAGTTGAAAAATGACAGAAAGCAGAGGTTGCCATGATTTTTATGAGCAATTCTCGCTCCATGTGAGTGTCTTTTATTATGAATATTTCCTAAACCGATACTTAGAAAAAAATGTAGTTTGACACACAGGATATACTGAGGGTTCTCCATCATACAGAGGGTATAGCGATAAATTACAGAAACTAGCGGTGGAGATATGGGTATACAATTGCCCTTAAAAAATACTCCTACACCACTGACTTTGTTGGAAATAAAAATAATCCTATTTCGGGTACTATTCAATGCTTGATGTTTTTTAAAACAAAAAAGATGTCTGGCACTTGTTTCGTACAACGAATTGTTTCCTAAATATTTGCGATTCTCTCCGGTTATGTAGGGCTATTGACAGAAAATGATGTAACAAATTGAGGAAAAAATGGTTTCCAGCTCTCCGTCAGCTGCAGCCTCAGGGTTGCAGGTGTGGACAGGTATATTACTGTTAACAGTGCTAGTTATCTGCACTTAGCTGTTTGGTTCAAATTTTGATATAAAATTAAAGTTCCATCAAGATTAATTACAAAAAGTTTTTACGAGTGATTCTCGCTCCAAGTAAGTGGAAGCGCAAGAGAGAAGATGCCATGCTTTGTCCTTATTTATCGTACACAATGACGCATGCATCCTCTCCCTTCCACTACCAGTCTACCATTCCCACCCATTTCCATGCTAAATTCATGCTGAAACTTTCATGGACTAATTTGATGGGAATTTTCATGGGCCCATAAGTGTTGATTATAAGTAAAACATGGTTCGTTGGTCCACAGAACATTTTTTAAGAAATCGTCGTCGTTGCCCAGTAGCCATATACAAAACATTATCTTATGCTTTTCGTCTCCTATTGTAAACCGTGAAAGCTTTGTAAATGAAAAGGAAATCGCTGTCGTCCGTTAGAAAATTGTCTGTGGTATTCTTGAACTCCGTCTGCTGAATTTCCATCACAAAATCCATAAATAAAATGTACCTCAGCATACTCTTGATTAGAAAATTGAACAGGCAAGTCAAGTTGAAAAAATAATATACAGACTTGCTTTAATCTAGTGAACCTTCGGAAGTATTAAATTGGTGAAAACGTCATAATCTACTTCCAGATTATTTGATCTCAATAGTCCTACATAACCCGAGAAAATAATAAATATCTCAAAAACTGTTCATTGTACGAGAAAAGTGAAAGATAACTTTTTTTTTGAAAAGCATTAGCCATTGAACGATATTGCTCTTATTTGTAACAGTTAGTAATGTGGGAGTTTTTTTTTTAATAAAGGGTAATTGTATACTTATATCTCCTACTGGTTTTTATAATTAATCTTATATTCTCTGAATCATGCAAAATCTCTAGCTCTGAGCCAAATTCAACATTTTTCTAAGCCACCGTTTAGGAAATATTCGAAATAAAAAACATTTAGCGAGAATCGCTCATAAAAATCATAGCAACCTCTGTTTGCTATTTTCTAACTGGCAACCATAGATTTTTGTAATTAATATAGATGAGACTTCAATTTTGCATTACATTTTTTGAAAAAACAGGTGAGTGCAGGTAATTAACCGTAATATGCCTTTTCAGATCTGACAACCCTGAAGCCCTAACCTGCGGCTGACGGAGAGCTGGCAACCATATTTTTAATTTTTCATTTTCTTTGAGTTGACATAAAAATAACTAAAAAAACATATAGTTGCAAATAATATCAAAAAATAAATTCAACTGATGATGTAAATCTACAATTTATTAACGTATTATAATTTACAACTGGCTCTTTGAATTTACATTTCCTTCTCTGGATAAAATATATTATTTTTTTATTTTTGTTAAGCTATCGAATGATTGTCTATTTCTTGCTTTTTTATTTTATTATTATTACTACTCTAAGTTCCTCTCGCATAATTGCTGTAGCAACAAGTGTTGACGGGCTGTGCCAAGTCAACACCCGGACTATTATTGATCGGAATTTAGGAAGGATCGCACAATATTACACGTCGTCAGGATCACAGACTTTTGGAATACTTTCTGTAACTTTTCGTCCAGGCCTAGCTGTTGAAGGTGTTGTGTAAACGTGTTTGGTGTAAGGCCTGACACCGACATAACGAGGGGGACAATAGTGACTTTGTTTTGTTTCCAAAGTCGTTTTATTTCCATAGCAATAATTGTTGGTACAAGCTAAATGACATAATCTTTATGTACAATATTGCGAAGCTGGCAGAATGAGCTCATAACAAGACAGGCAACACTTGGTTAGGCAGAGCTTTTTTTGACCATCTTCATTTAACGATAGAATGCGCTAGTATAGTATTGCTGTATTTTACCATGAATGGAAAATAAACTGAAATCTGATGCTTTAGAATATTCAACTGACTATTTGAAATTACAAGTGAAGAGTTGGAAAATTAACCTGACCGTCTTGAATTATCACTTGACGCTTTAGAAACTATTGCTGGAAATAGTGTAAAAACCAATTACACGATTACGACCTAATGGAGGCGAGAAACCTTAGAAAGAGTTAACATTAGGTGACTGGCAATCATTCGATTGGCAATCAGCTCGATTCCATATTTTTCCTCAATTAGTAATTCAGTGAAACCAATAGACGCGGGAATCCTCAAAGTGGCCACACATAATTGATTCCATGTATCTCGGAAGCCGCCGCCGTCGCGTCTTGTGCGCGTGCCGCCACCCCCTGTCCGGGGGTGGTTCAGAGTGAGGCGGGGGTGGGGGTTGCTCGCCGCCCCAAACGCAACGGAGAGAGGGAGACAGCTCTCGCCGTTTCGGCTCAGTCCGGCCGTGGCCCTTCCCGGAGTTACACTTCCGGGAGTTCACGGGTGTTGTTTGTGTCGTATTCGGGGGTACGGGTTGTGTTTCAGTGCTTTCAGAATGATGGTAAGAGCTTGTGTAGTGTCATAGTGCTTTGTACTGGTTTTTGATCCTAGTAGTTGATAACACTTATCAAATGTGAACAAAGTGTATAAAATACGCCATTTTTTAATTAACCTCGTGCCATTTGTGCAACTAATAAACAGTTTGATAAGTCTTGCGATATCTGAAACTTGTTATATGATTTTTTCTCCGTTCGAAGACTCATTCCTTGGAGCTAAAGATTTCATTATACATTTTGCTGGAAGTGCAATATTTTTAAGCACTATTATTTTGACAAAAAAAGACTTATATTCTCAGTATTCGATAATCCCTTTGAAATATATCTCATACTACTGATTGTTGCTGTAACTTCTTCTGAAACTTATCCTATGGTTATTTCTTCGCTCCATTACTTTTGCCGACCAATAAGCAGAAGCTAATTCCGTAGAACTAAAGTTTTACTGAAATTGCAGTCTTAACTGCAAGATTTTTCAAATAACCACTAGCATGATGAAAAAAATGTACGTTCTTAGTAGCCAGTCAGATATAATATGACCAAACGGTATGAAGTGTGCTGTTTTGGAGAGACCACTGCAACTAACAGTTTTCATAGTTTCTCTTACACCTGAAACTTATCCTGTAGTCATTTCTTTTTACTGACCCATAGACAGAAAGTAATTTGTTGAAATTAAAGACCTTAAAAAGGTTTTGGTCATAGCTAGGACACTTTTCGAGGTACCACTAGCTTCAAGAAAAGATGTATATTCTTATTAGTTGGTAACATCTATCAAATATTCTATTACTAATATAATGTTACCAAAGTTTATGAAAAGAGCCATTTTATGATCTCATCAGCGTGCAGCTACCGTTATTATTAATAAGCAGCCTTATAGCTTATGTAAAGTCTGAGACTTATCCATAAGCAGAACTTTGTTCATTGGAACTGAAAATTTGCCGCAACTGCAATCGTTTTTAAAGTGTCGTTAGCTTAACGAAAATGGTTTTTGCTAGTTGATAAGGCCTATCAAATATTATATCATACTGTGACCATGGTATGTCCAATTTGGAGCTGCCGCTGCAACTAATAAATGGTTTGTTAGTTTCTACAACATCTGAAACTTATTCTCTGGTTATTTCTCCCTTCGATGTTTATTACAATAAGCAAAGATCCTTGCCTCGAACCTTAAACATGTTAACCCAACTGTAATAATTTTCGATGTGTCATCAGCAAATCCAATGTTATGTTATAATGTCATAAAGGTGTATGAAATATGCCAATTCCGATGCACTTGAGCCGAAAATGCCACTAATAAACACATATAAAAGTATATGCAGCATCTGCAACTCATTCTCTTGTTATTTGTTCCTTTCATGCCTACTTAAGTTCACTAAAACTTCAGCAGTTGCAATATTTTTCAAAATACCATTCGCTTGATGGAAAGTACCCAGGCTTCTTTCTAAAAACCGATAACGTCTAACAGATATTACTTTAAATTTCACTAACTCTATTAAACAGTTTTTATGATTCGTTTACCTTCTGAAACTTATACTGGTTATTTCTCCGTTCTATTCTTCAAACAAGCAAAAACTCACTCTCGGGAAATAAAAAGTTGATCAAAAACTTAGCTGCGACCGCCATGTATTTCAAACTACCATTAACTTGAGTGAAATGGTGTCCTTGGTAGTTGATAATACTTGCAAATTACAATAATAAATAAATAATACCTATCAGGTCTCATAGTAAGATGAGAACGAAATTTACAAAGTAAGAAAGCTTTTGACCCACTTAGTTGCCACCGCTCTAACCAATAAACAGTTTTGTCAAGAAATAACCTTGCAATATCCAAAACTTATTTTGTAGTTTTGTCTCCGTTCGAAAACCCATTCCTTTTAACAAAAAATGTTAATCAAATTTTACCAGCAACTGCAGTATTTTTCGAGGCACCATTAGCTTGACAAAATTGACTCCTTATTAGTTGATAGCACCTGTCGAATGTTTGATTATAAAGCGTACTAAATACACCATTTTTTGACCAATGTAAAGCCGCTGCTGCAACTAACAATGTTGGTAGTGCCGTTAACCTCTGAAACCTAACCCGTGATGATTTCTCTGTTCTATGCCTTTCTACCGGCCGATAAGGACAAACACATTTATCGGAGCTAAACTGTAAAATTTTTCAGTACTATTAGCATGCTGAAAATTATGTATGTCGTTAGGTGTTGATAACACCTACCGAATATTACATTATAAGGTGTAACAAATATACTGCAGAAACTGAGAGTTATATTTATATAATCCTTGAGGCTTACTTTGTCTATCATGGCTTTTTATTGGCCAATAGACAGAAACGCATTCATTAGAATCAAACTTTTATTGAACACTTTGACTACAGCAATAGTTTTCATAGCACTATTTATTAGCTTAACGAAGAGGACTTCCTAGTAGTTCCTAGTAGTAGTAGCATCAAATGTTGTACAATATGACATAAGTGTATAAAAGACGCAACTTTTTGACCAACATTTGAAACTTGGCCTGTGGTTATTTCTTCGCTTCAAAAGTCATGACTTTTTACTGACTAATTAGCAGAAATTAACTCTTTGGAACTGAATAGTTTACCCAAATCTCATCTACAACTGCAATTATTTCCATAGGATGATTAGCTTGACGGAAATGATTTATTAGTCTAGTAGTTTATAACACATGCCTATATGCCTACTGTATGTTCTTGGTAGTTAATAACACCGATCAAGCGTTATATCAAAATGTAAGTGACCAATACAACATTTCTTGACCAACTAGGAGCTGTAAGTAATAAGCAGTTTTAAGACTTTAAAAACTTATCATGTGGTTATTTCTCTATTTTCTGCCTTCTTGATTAATAAAAATATTTTTTTGGAACTAAATATTTCACCAAAATTTCTGCTCAACTGAGTTATCATTACCGTGACGAAAATAATACTAGATGAACCATTTTGCTTAAGTATATTTCAAGTAAATATTTATCTGTGTCCTCTAATACCAAAAAATGGTGGATGATTTTCCTTTTCACTCCTAATATCGCAATGCACATGTAACAAACAACAAAAACGTGAAGCAAGCTAATTTGCCAATATCGTTGCATGAAGGCCATGTAGGCAAAGTGACCAAAAAGGTTGTCATTGCTGTGAATGAAACTCGGGACATGATAGGCAGGCATACAATATATATAAAGGGAGTTTCATACCAGGGGCATCCCAGCGTCTTTTATTAAAGGGGTAATTTCACTGGAACAAACCTAGGGATTGGTTAGGCCGATAATAATAGTTCGTTAGAATACTTAAATTACCTGTAGTACTTCCGAAAATATGTTTCTGTTATTCTATGACTTTATTTCAAAATAAATAAATTTCACAAAGACCGATACAAAAATATGGGCTTCGTCTACAATAAAACACCAACAACTTCCTTTCTTCTTTGAATGTGTTGTATTACCCCAAAAGAAAACTATTTTAAACAGGTGCGGTAGTAGACAAATCAGTTTTGTTATGTCACTTTTTTTGGGTACCTAAATGTTGTTTTTTTTGTTATCTTCGATGTTGTTCGTTAAAAAAATTTCTTCCGTAGCAAAAAAATATAGCAGCTTTCGGATAAACAGAATACTGCGTCAAATTCAGGGGAACCTTCGCAACTGCCGGTAAGATTTTCTATTTTAAAAATATGCTAGTATATGGCGACATAAAGAAATACTACCAAAAATTTGGGCGATTTGCACAAAGAAAAACGGCATCTTGAGTTAGTTCCAAGCTCAACCGACTCATACACCACCTTATATATCAATTTGTAAACTTTGTCACGATCACCAAGTAAGGTGATTATAAACGGTGATGTTCGATGACCTGATGTTATTTGAGCAAACTTTAGTACTGCAGGTCACTGCCAACGAATTACATCAAAGGATTCTGCCTCGTTCGTGCGTCAAAGCACCCCCTGCTCTCTCGGTCAGTAAACTAGTTCGAAAATCACTTCAGCTATAGGTAGCGGGGAGGGCTGGCTTGCGTGATATATGTGTATCGCTTAGTGGTCTGGATGGCAGAATTTTCAAATATTATGTGGGGTATGAAGTACTTTTTTTGAGCATTTAAGTTGTTTGTCAAAAAGAAGGACTATCGTTGAAACAGGAAGCACCCCTTTTGAAGCTATTATAGTGAACGTTGATGTAACTACAAAATATTCCACCTTAAGCTTTTTTGAATAAGTGTATCAGTTACTGAGGTTGCACAGTGCTCAAACGGATGGCAGATCAACTAACGAGAATAAATATTATAGAATTTCACTTATAAAATACTTATTACAGTACTTCGCTTACCTGCGGTGCATAAAGCTAAATCACAGAGCACTGGAATACTACTACACTAAAAGTTGTAAGCTGTAGAATAAAATATTAGTCGATACGCTGTACTTAAATCCTCTAATCAGGCCCTTGTTATCCGCAAATTCAAGAGCCAAAAAATACCGAAAAAAGCGGCAACGTCTGTAAATGGTTATGGGAAAAACCATTTCAAGCAGAAATTGTATCTTATGTACTATACAGATTATTCTGTCTGATTGTGCATTGCATAAATATACGATCTTTGTGGATTATCTGAGGTTAAGTAAAGTAAAAAATTAGTACAGACTGACAAGTGTGGCAAGAGACTTTGGAATTTCGCCGCTGTCTCACACGCACACGTTATTTCATATCCTCTCGTCTCTTGCTATCCTTGTCTATTCCATATTTCTCACGGCTCTTGTTACACTTGTCAGGTTGTACATATCTTTATAGGAACACCAGCACATATTTCAAAAGAATAATTAGACACTGAACATGACAATGTACATATCAATATACAGTGAACCAGTTTTTAAAACTATGTAACTAAGGTAATCCTGTACATTAAAAAATGTATTCCGTGAAAATCAACATTTTAGAATTTTGGTACTTTTTTAGGTTTTTGAAAACAAGTACAAACACAAGCACCGTTTATTATTTAGATACTAAACCACTTCTGTCAGTATCCTGACCCAATTCAACGTCATTGTGTGAAGATCGAAAAAATTCTGAAATATACTACTTTTACCACAAACCGTGGAGATAAAAAAACTATAGAGGGGGCAGGTTTATTTTGGACCAACATATAACCAAAATTTCAATAAAATTGACTGCGTCAAAATAAATACCTACGGCGGCACTCACGTTGCGTAATATCGAAGTTGAGACAATAATTATATCAAGTAACTAACGTATATGGGTATCAAAGGGTAACCATCCGTTAGTTATATGTGTTGATCTTAACAGTTAATAATTCAAATGGAGTTTTTAATTGTCTGGGATATTATTCGTGGTTAATAAGTGGAAATATCAAAACAACAAAATTGCAAAGCTATACTTATAACTGCTTTTCTAAAAAATGTATCATCCCAATTAGGACTTAAAGGAAGTTATTAACCATATTATGATCCCAGTGATTGAAATGATAATGGCATGAAATAATCACACAATTTATTGTATAGATGCACATCCATTCTGAACAGATGTATTTCTGTGATCTGTGACGAAGTCAATAAACACTGACGAATCATCAAAAAATATTAAAGTCCTATTGTTTTATCAGTGGGCCACCATTTGAGTTTTACTACATATGCCACTAAAGTTTTGTCAACTAGCTTTGAGGTAGAATTTTGATCCACTTGAAATTAGTCTTAGTAGAGAAAGAGAATTTATAGCCCTGTAAAAATCAATACCATGCCTAAGTGACATTCTGGCAATAAAAAAATAAAATATCACGGGACTCATTTATATATCTTATTTTACGAATAGCTTCATATAATATATTGTCACGACGGCCTCTTTTTCTTCACCCAGGGAATCAAACTCGACGTAACTTTCACCGTTTTACTTCACAACTCGATACAATATCTCCTAACCTTATCTCAAGTACAACTCAACTCAACTGAACTACTACGCTACCCGTAGCCCCTTATATATACTTCATCGAACCATCTAGAGCATTCGATGACATTTCTAGAAACCATCCGTCATTCTCGAAAACTCTAGACGATTCGATGACGTTTACACTTCAAAAGATCTAACCTAGCACTTTGACTTTACATCATGTATGACAACCAATGACAACTAATACAAATACACGAATACCATAATATACAGTATGTTACAATATATACTCCAATATTGCTACTGTTGAAATAGACGAACTGTATGGCGTTATTTTATATAAATAAAAGTGGATAGCACCAAAGTTGTATAATAATAATGGGACCGCAAGTATGTTTGCGGTAGCGACTTTGTTCTTGTCGGACAGTGCTGATGACCAGATCTGTCAGAGTCCTGCAGATAGCCTACTTAGAATTGCAACCGCTGCAGGGATAGCGATATGCTGTAGGTTCGTAGCAGGTATTGCTGCTATATTTTGAAAATCGATGCATGGTGTGCGAAGTAATTAGTAAAAAACAAAAAATCAAATATTCCAGAAACTTTTTAGGCGTTTTGGGGGTTACTGATCATTTTCTACTTTTTTTTTGGGTGAGGTTGAAATTTGGGGCGGTGGGTTGTAAAACTAAAACATTATTCGTTGTATTCATAATAGGATGTCCAGAAACCTGTGAAAGAAATACCTCGCGGTATAACATACCTTTTTCCGCGCGGGAAGGCGATGATTGCTTGCAAGTCGATCTCAGTATATTCTCCTTCATGCTATGGGAAAATAATGAACTGGTGTCACCGTAAAGTGTGAGAAGTACTGCGTCCATCAACTTGACTTCATTCTTATCGCTATAATGTTACTTAGGCGTGCTCTCAGTTGCAACTTAAAAAACCAAATATCAATTACTACTTCTAACTGGTTTATACGAAATGTCAATTCTTTATATGATATTGATTTTCACGCTATAAATTACCTTCATCTAGTTATACTGACAATTTCAAGTGGAACAAAAGTCCATACATAGTTCATCATGTAATGTTATTCTTTGGTGATTTCACATGATTTAACGGCTATTAAACGTCCTAAACTGATGGAAACTATTGAGCTTAACTCATGTCTCCCTTGCCTAAGTTCTTAAACATTATAGGTGTTATTACAAACAGTGACTTTGATAAACAGAGATGTGTCGCATTTTAAACAATTTCAGCTGCTTAGATACCAACATCACACTTACATTAATTTATATAATGACGCTCAGTTTTCCTTCGAAATTAAATTGGCCTGCGACATATTTTGAGTTTGGACTGTCTAGAGGTTAGTAAGTTTCTATGCAAACGAGAGGATGGTCGGTTGTTTGGTTGTATGAAATAGGATGACTAAGATCAAACTTTCCTAGACCACTGTACAGTTTTCTATAGTGGTGACCACTTTTGGAGTTGAACCATCTCGTTCCCTCTTACCAGGGTCAACATGAAAAGATGGTGAATGTGACATACATTATTGTGTACACCCACCAAATAGTATATACACTTATGGACAAAATTATGGAGCACTAATAAAAATAAATTGTGATGAATCAAGTCATATAAACACTATGCATCACAAAAAATGTTTATTATAAACAAATCTCAATGCCCAATCTTTATTTTTATCAGAACAAAATCTTTAAAAAATTATGTTGAAGGTCGTGAAAATTAAGGATATTTACGTTATACTTAAATGCTAATAAATTAGACCTCAAATATATCTCTTAATTCAAATTAGAGAATAGTAACGAGTGTTGTCTCCTCGAGCTCTTATTACTGCTTGCATGCTTTTTGTTCAACTCCTCTTGAGCAGCAATCCTGGGTAGAAGACTAGAGGGGATGGAGGACTAGAACGGATAAGACCAGAAAAAGAAAAAGAAATATGTCAAAAACCAGAAAACTGCAGAAACCTAGATTTCATCAAGATGGCGTTATCTGTCAGATAGGCTATCTGACACTTATCAGGAACCGGTGAAACCGGCCCTTAATGTCATAAAATGTTGACAAGTTACTTGAGTTTGGATACACGTAACTTGTTATTTATTGTAAACAGTAGCGGTAGTAGAGAAGTTTCTGAAAGCAGTTGAACAACTTTATCGCATATTTTATTTTTTTACACCAAGTTGAAATTAACCACCCTGATCTTTTTAACATTTGATGGCAATATAGTATGTTAGCTCACAACTACTTATAACGGTAGCATTTGTGACAAATATTCCTTCACTCAAAAAGGATACTCTATAGATCAAAAATACATAAAAAAAGTTAGAGAATCTTTCAAAGAAAACAATACAGAAGTGAACATGTCCACTTTTATAAATTCTTGAAAATATTGCAAAAGCAATGATATGAAAAATCAAAGACGTTTAGGGCACAGGTCTAATAATAAAATGTCTTTTAAGTGGGCTTATCTACATGCCCACAAAGTTTGCCCTCTGCCAAGTACCCTGTATATAATAAAAGCCAGTCATCAATTGCGGAATCTGTGGAATGTGAATAAAAATCGCAAAATGTTTCTTGTAGTTCAGAAATAAATAAAGTTCATGCACCACAATTCTGAGTAAGAATGTGCGATAAAATTTGGTGCTCGACTGGTTAAAACCGGCGGCTGGTGAGGTAGTGCCACAGTGCCATAGCACTACCTTAATTTTCGGCAAAAACATATTTATCTATCTCTTAAACTTTTCTTATTCTATGTTAGTTTCCAACGACATTTTCTGTTTTATAAGAAATGGCAATAGCGTCTCAGCGCATAAATGCTTGCACCAGGCAACACGTGGCATCGTGGCAACTCACACGATGAGAGCTAACGACGCGACGCGACGGCGAGATGACAACAGCCTACCGTGCAGTTTCTTATAAGGCACAAACAGAGAGAGAAATCTTATCCCAAACGCTTATGAGTGACAGAGATAACGCTATGCTGGACGTTTGGATAAATTTCAAATACGAAAATCCGAAGAAGATCGTGCCAGGCACATTACCCATATTTTCATTCATGGTCCACTATTTTTGTTTTGTTTCAGCAGTTTCGATTTGTTTGTTCGATGCTGATGTCGGCTTTTCTCGTTAAAGGTTTGCAATTTAGATCTTATTAGTTTGAGTGAGTTGTGCGCTGTTTTCGGATCGGTGTCTCTTTATGTTTAATTAAAATATGTCATTGGAGCGAGAAATGAATAAAATTGGCACATTAATAAACTCATTTAGTAATCTTCCGCTGGAAGAAAAACTGCAGATTAAGGAATTAGGACGTCCAACATCTGATTTAAAAATTGAAAAACTTATTGGTAGTGGACAAAAATCGCGTTGTCACAAATTTAATAAAACTATTTATAGTAAAAACAACTGGAAGTGACTGTGAAGAAGTTAAAAAACTGGTTTTTTGTGTGTGTTCTGTTTGGGGGCAATGACACTTGGACGAAAAAAGGCACGGATGATCTTATTCATATATGGGAGAAAATGAAGACCCACGAAAAATCTAAAGTGCATATGAATAATGTTGTCAGTTTATCGATGTTTGGTAAGTCGAACATAAAGATTCAGGTAAATTCGGCTTACCAGCTAGCTATAAGTATTTTTTTTCAATTTTATATCGGTTTGAAATTTTCGCTATCATTCTGGCACAACCTCTCTAAGTTGGCACGAGCTGCCACTGATTAAAACCAACTGAAACTTTTGAAATGACTGAAAGTGCATATCGAGATGATATTTTATCACCATGTAGTGTTTGAGTGGCATGAGAAGTTTGAAGACTATAATTGTGAATCAATTAAAGATGAACTTTGTCTCGCTCGACCACAATCTGCGCAACCGCCTAAAGTACAAAAATTAACAACTTGGTACAAAAATGATCGCCGGAATGGCATAAAACGAATGTTTGAAAAGTTAGTTTATCTTGATATTTTTATTTGATCTTGTCACAATTAATAAGGGAAGCAAACCACATCAAGATTCGCCACCAAATGAACCAGGGAACGTTCTTTATCTAAATCTATTTTCTTAGCTGTGAATTTAATCACGCAAATGGTACACATGCAGCAGGTTTGAGACGAAACAAGATAAACACAAGTATCATATCAAAAACATAGTCGATGGAGTTGGCTGTTACTTGACGGAGATCCATACTAATACAAAAAAGTATTTCCGATGAATGATCATTGTTTGATAGACACTGTGTGTCGAAACGATCGTCGCAAGTTTTTTGAATAAAAGTGGTGTGGTGATCATTAACCAAAAACATAATACATGAGCAAAGGAGTAAAGCGTATACTGTAGAAATGTAGAAATTACGTGACACATAGTTTTATGTGGCTAGTTAGAAGATATATCAAATTTTACGAAAATAGGTCTGACAAAAAACGTTATAATAGTGTGCTTCAGTAAAACTCTCAAGCTGATAATCCACTTCTGTTAATTTTTTCTCAAATTCCTTTTCAGAATAAATGCACTTTTTGAAGAATAATATCTTAGCTTATACTAAAATGATGACTATTGCATCATTGTATTTGGTCCGAGCATTGAAGAGGTGGATACTATTCTAAATTTTAATTTACCTAGTGAAGGTTACATACAGTATGTCACATGCGAGCAGTCTCCGGATATATTGTGATCGGACATGGCTTGCTTATCTAATATACTCCAGTAGTAACAATAAAAACGGGAAACGAGAGTAAACTATCTAAAAATATAAATAGTATTTGGTACAAACACCAATCCAAACTACCTTTTCCACCAATAGACGTTAAAAAATATCTGACCTTCCAATCAGGAGCGGGCATTAGTGTTGTGTACCAAGGGAGGAAAAATGTGTGAGTGACCTTCCTTTTATCAAAAAGTATGACAGAGCCGTCGGCCCAAGGATAAGAAAATATACGATAGTTTGTAAGCTAGTCTAAGAACTTTCAATTAATATGGAATTTACAAAGTTAGTCTGAAATGTGTGTTGGAATGGTAAATGCCATAAATGGGATGCTCGTTGGCCCTTTTATGTTACCAAAGAGAGTCGGTGAAGCAGAGTACGTCTCATTCTTGCAGATTAATCTTCCACAACTCCTAGAGAAAGTACCCCTAGGGGTAAGTCAACAAATGTGGTTTTTGCGTGATGGTTCACATAAAACTTTAAGGTCAAGTACACGAGTTCTTGGATCAAAATTGTGGGCAACGAAGGATTGGTTGAGGATGTCCTATTGATTGACTACCGCGATCTTCGGATTTAAATCTCATGAATTTTTATCTTTGGAAGATATGAAATATTGCGTGTACTCCCAGATATATACACACAGAAAAGTCTGTCGTTTTGTCAAAGACTTACGCTTGGATTCAATGGGACGTTAACTCAGCATTCCTCAAATACAGCGATGTTTTATCCAATGGGAAGTTGGTAACGAACTATATCGTATAGTCGATTCAACTACAAGATGTCACTGGATTCCAATGAATGATTCAATCGCCGCCTGTCGTTGAATCGAATCTGTGTTTGGTAATTGATTCTAAACTACTTTCTTTTCCTTGGACCAACACATTTTATTGCGGGAACAGCTGATCGATTCGTTTGGATGTTTAATGGTGTGATTTTGTATGAAGTTATAAGGAGCATGGTATAAGAATTAGACATTAGTCTGCACCAGTTGTTGCACTTTTACCTGAAATATAACTGTCTGACTAATCTAAATACGTACATCCAAATGTGGGTGTTAGCTCTTCTAAGCCCCAATTTCTTAGTAGGTCCTCCATTTAATATATAACTGGACACATTTAAATCACACAATTGCTGATGCAAAAAGCAAAAACACGAGATGACACAACATGGCTAACGCCGAAACAACACAACGAAACACAGCGAAACAACCTCGTCCATGTTGGCGGGTTGGCGCCGATAATAACGCTAAGATGATCCTCCTGTTCTTTCTTTTTACGTTTATTGAATTGGGACATCAGTCCCGCCAAATACTGATTATAGTTCAGCGAACAACAAGGGCCATTGAATTCGATATATGATGTTGTTGTTACGAATCCTACTTACCAATTTCTTTAACAACATAGACAGTGTTTTGAAATCATGGGTTATTGTTCGCGTAATAGTTACCTTTTTAAACAAAATTAATTTTTATCAGATGAGTTATCACGAACCGCTGTTGGTTTAATAATTTTTGCATTATATGTCAATACTGGTATTAGAAGGATCATACATATCGTTAGAACAAATATAAAATTATTTTGAATTTATTTTTACTTTTATTTCAATCACATGCATTTGAAACAACTGTAAATATATTTAAAGCGAAGGAAAAACATCCAAATACTAACAATTAATTGGAATCGCAACAGTACTTTTTTTCTGTGTATGATAGAACCACGACAACGTATCGAAAACGCAGTCCTGGAAATCAGAAATAACTTAAGGACCTCACGCGGAGTATGTCCAAGTTTTATAAGAAGAGCCAGCTGTGCATTGAAAACAACGGTGACAACTTTGGACAGTGGCTGTAAAAGGTGATAAATAAGGAGGACAAGGTATGTCAAATACGAAATAAAAATTGCCGCGAAATGCGTTTTTGTTTACTTCATAATTCCGTTCTTATCAAAAATATGAATTTATATTGTAAGTTTACACTTTTTTTGAGAATATTTAATTAGACAGTTTGAAATAATCTGTATTTCAGAAGTCCAAACCTGTTTTGCAGTCCGTGTCAATGGATGGCCTAAAATCTGATTTATCCATGAGTATGTGGAGTTACTAAGAAAACTGATGTTTACGTTTGCTTATGTTAACGTTTTATCAAACTTTTTCTAAACCTTCCTAATATTAATGTTACATAAGTAGATATTGTACATGGTACCCTTATCTATTATTTACAATTATATTGAGCTATTCGGGGTTGTCCTATGGTTAAAAATAAACGAGTCAACCACTTGAATTCATTTTAATTCGTTATATGCATTTCTAATAACAGACAGATACATCTCTTTGTGAACTCCTTGTTTGCTTAGGCATCGCCAAAAAGCTCCCAACTCTAGCGCCGACACCAAGCGACATTACTCCGTTGCTAAATGTTCTGTATTCAGTGTCTGATCCCAGGTGTGAAAGATGATATCATACAAAATTCTCTATCTAGAAAAGGCACAAGCCCGAGCCTTGTGGATTGCGTTTTCCATTACTTTTTTCTAGATCTGAAGAAGTTTTTTTTGAATTCTAACATTATGCAAAATTGCCTAACATGGTTTAGTACAACAAAGTGGCATGTTAGAGTAATAAAGGAAATAAAAGGCCTTTTGCAAATAATGTCACAAAGTATTTTTTGTCCTGATTGGGCGATGTCGAGTGATCCCCAAAGTCTTCCAATTTTGGGCTTCAAACTTCTGTCTGTGAGGATGTCTCAACAATATGTTGTATGTAGGCCAATAAACAGAACACTGTAAGGCAGCTATTCAAAAAATGTATCTAACAAGGGTATTAGACAACTTGATCAAGAGACTTCAAGTTTCTGGTATTTTTTTTCATAAGTAATTTCTTAACCTATGTGAGTGTTTGAGATAAAAAAACCTTGCAATTCGAAATATTTGGAAGACAAATTAATAGTTATATATGCTGGTTGTCCTTGCAACCTGACAAAAATATTAGACTCTCCGTTAAAGTTTTCAGCTACGCTACTGGTTAGTGTTCGGTGGCAGGAAAGCATTGCAATGAATTTAAAAATAGCACCCTGAAAAGTAATAAAGATAATGGACGTATTTAGCTACTTAATTAAATATCAATAAGCTTAATTGAGCGAACTCACGATGGAGGTGGGAGGGAGGACCCTAATCTGTTTGATTTATAGATTGTTCCAAAGGAAAAGTTGGAAAATTGTCAAGTTGTTGGGAAGTATTCGGTTCATTGTTTTAAAGTTTACAGAGTATCTTTGAAATTTGATGGAAGCGAAACTTCAAGAACCTTGATACTCAATAGATACTCGGGCTTTATAGCTTGATACCTCACTGTTACTGTACTTGTGTTTCATGTAATAGTGGTATGAAATTATTTTCATGGATAATCAGTATGCTTGATTACGTCATATTAAAACATTGTTCATTGTCCCTTCCTTTTATGCCATACGCGCAACGCAGTGCTTAAGTGCTTTACTTTTCGTTCCATTCTAATCGAATACAAATATATTTAACTTAGTCCAGCCATTAAGGTTTTTTGATAGCAAAAGATCGGAAAGAAATGTAATTTGTTGGGATGGTAGACGTTGGTCTCCTAATTCTACACCTAGGTTTACGACCTCGGGATTGCCGCTCGAGGGGGATGGTAAAAACTCTGCTTCGTGACGATTTTCGAAAAATGGCATCGTCTTGCTAAGTGATATCAAAAAATGCTTCAAATGATTTATGGAGAGAACAAAATTCTACATAATTTTGGTCATTACAAAGTTAGTGGTTGATTTGTGATTTTCAGTAAAACCAGAATTTTATCGCGGATTAAGACTAAGAGCTTTATCAAAAAGTCCTGTAAAACTTTTGTTTCCCTGGAGGAACGATATCTACACCTAAGTTTGTGATATCGGTGAGTTGCTGATCGAGGGAGAGTAAATCTCTGCTTCGCGACGATTTTGGAAAAATAGCGTTATTTTGGTAAGTGCCATCGAAAAAAGATTCAAATGAGAGATTTCAATTTTCGACCTCTGGGCTGGGAGTTGTCGCTTGCGGGTGGGGGCGAGGGGGTGAACTAACACTAACTAACACTAACCAAAACGACTTTATTTTTAGAAAATATTCGCCAAATAAAGTCTTCACACACCACCCGTCGACCGGCAACCCCCCTAGGTCGTAAACTCAGGTATAGGTTCAGGGGGCCAATGTCTATAATCCCACCAAATTGCTTTTCTTTCTGACCTTTTGCTGTCAAAAGCCTTTTTTACGACGTAACGATTGGTCTCACTCATACTCAAAACGGTTGCATCACTTGAAGTTTAATTAACTCCAGAGCAAAATCACTTCTTTGATGTTAATTCTCGTTTTACGTAATTTTCAGTAACACCTACCTTTAGGTGCAGATCTCAAGCCTTAGTTGAGTTCAATATTTGTTTTCATATATAGGGTAAATCAAAATGCTGCTTTACTATACTCATGTCTTCCAAATGATCCTTTATGTATGCTTGGTGGTGTCAGAAGTTGCTGTTGAGAATAACCGCTATCGCTAAGTAAACTATATAGTTCTTTATTGAGCGTGATCAAGAGAAAAACACATATACATACATTTCATGACAATATCTGTGTGAAAAAGTTCCTTTCTAACAAATCGACGGATATACATAGAGATTTGACTTTTAGAACATATGAATACTATAAATGTATACTGTATATCGGGTTATTCACGTTATTCGACACGAATCATTATGGCTAAAGTATTTGATGGAAAAAAAAATCAGATGGATAGGGACTCGTTACGACTACATATTATATTATGTTTATATATTATTATATTAATTTAACATCTATTCATGTTATACTTGATGTACATAATTTTGAAAATAAATTGAAATATTATATTTTCATGTTATACAGGATCTCCCCAAAACACGAAATGTATCAAAGTTGTTTTTTCAAGTGGAACACCCTGTATATTATTGCATATTCAGATTTCCTGATGAATTCTAGTGTGACCTTATGTATCGCGCATGGGACTTAAAGCGATCCGTTTAGGTGTAAATCACAATTTTCGGGATAAGTAGATGTCAGAAAAAAGTCTCAGAGATTATAAAATTTAGACGGCTGAGACTTTGGCATATTATTAAGCATGAAATGCGTCAGCTTAGTTCAGACGGTTAAATTTGAATTACGTTTGCGCTTAGAGAAATCGTTCGATTATGTAAGGAAACATCAATCAGAGATAACTTGATTTTTTCAAATGGGAGTCTCTGGTAGTTTTCATTTAATTTCAAATTCGCAATCAGATCGGTTTTTTCAACTTTCCTACCTATCTGCAACCTAGCAGACTGTGAAACATAAGCAAAAACTTCAGATAGAAGAAAACAACTAACTTAGCAGAAAAATACGGAAGAACTAGACTAAAGAGACAAGACTATAAAAATTTTTTGCAAAAATCACGTTTAAGCAAAATAACGGCGGTAACATATCTAAGGTCAAAGAGAAGCTGGAGTACGACAGAAATGGATATATTTCACGGCCTACTACTTACGGCAATGTACTAGAGATTGCCGATTTCCAAAACTAAAGATTTGAAATGCAAAGAAAGCTACTAGAGGTTGTTGTAGGCAGTTTATTATTATATTTAGAGAGTAAGATTTCACATTTAATGGTATAAAAAAATATTCAAGCCTGTAAAGTTAAAAGTAACGATACTTCTGACTGGAGCTCTAGAATTTCTTCAATACCTATTAGCAAGATCGCAGAAAATGAAGAATAAATTGGAATTTGTTCACATAACAAAGCATAATTTACCTGAAGAAAATTTAAATCTAATTTGTAAGTATTCTTTTTTTGCGCTCTTACTAATAGTGAAAAGAATAAAAGGGCTCTAGTCAGAGGTATCGTTACTTTGACGCAAACTATTAATATTTTATAACGTTTCATGTGATTGATAATTGTGTGCTGGGGCAACAATCGCTGGTAGTTTTTCTTTCATTTCAGTATTTTTAATTGTTTTGGAAATACTCGTAATTTATAACTGGGCAACGTCGTAAACGCGAAAAAAAAATTACAAGACTAGATGGGGTATTAGTATATACATCGATTTAAAATAAAACATATAGGGTGTTACATTTAGAAAACAAAGTACTCGTAAAATGACATTCAAATTTCCAGAATTTGAAATACTGCTAAAAACACCCTGCAGATGCACATAGTTAGTAACATCCAAAATAATATTTACTTAATATTCAAATAACTCGCTGTAAAATATTACTGAGCAAAGTTATTAATATATTAATTTGGGCGTATTACTTGCGACTTCGCAAATCCAGAAATTAATAGAAAATAAACCATAACTTGGCAACGTCGCAACTGATCCCAGAAATATTTTAGGGTTAAATAGAGATCAATGTTAGAAACTAGAAGAACTTAGAAAAAAAAAGTAGTTCCATATAAAAAGATCAAATTGATCACTATCCTTCTTTCCTGAAGCACCCTCTATATTTCAAAATATTTTTAAGATATGCGCCTTAAGTAACCGAATAACTTTTGTATTTGACATTCTCATTTATCAGACATACCTTGAGAGATATCGAATATATCGATATCGAGGAATTACACACTAAATGGATGTATAGATGATATTGAAAGTTTATTTTACAGGGCAAAACAGTATTGGGTATCATCAACCGTTACGCTGATATAGTTTCTGGTTACTTCGAAGGAGAGAACAGGAGGCAGTAAATGGTATGTATAAAACTGTAGAATCAAAAACTATAATTAGACACTGTTCCGAATCAGGTCGAGTTCATCAGTAACTTGGTTGGTCACGTGTATTCTTGGGTAATTAACACATATTAAGGGATGTTATTGCTTGAGAATACACGTAGCTGACAAGTGAAAACAACTACAGTTCTACTACAAATATATAAGGTAGGTTTAGACTACATTAAGGTGCTGCTGCTTTCGTAGAATTATGTTAGACAAACGGGTAGTGAAAAACAAATTCCTGACGTCTCTAAATGACAGGATTTTGGACTGTATTCCTTATGAGTACTATTATACCGATGGACATCAATCTGGAACTGGAACTAAAGTCTTTTATTAACCAAATAGCATTTTTTATTTTGTTTGTTTTTGGTTATAAAAACCTATGATAGATTTATTGAGCTCAACCCGGATCAATATGGTGATAAACATCGCATACTTTTTTTTTACTGGTGAATCACTATGCAGGTATTCTCGCCGCGGGCCTTTTCTACAACAATGAGATTCAACTCTTTGAAATAGATTCATATGATTCTTGATAAGCTTTCTGGTAGCTTCATCGATTCACCTCTACATTCTACAACCTTTTACTACAATACCAGTATCTTCGAGCTTGTCTAGCATTGTATGCGTTACTTTTTAGGTTAGGGTTAATGTTAACTCCTTTAGGACTGACCTGTAGCGATATGGTGATGTATGTTTAAGAACTAAGACTATCATATTCTTAATGAAGACTCCGATGTTATCAAGAGGTGTGTATTCTTGATAGAAGTAAATTGTTCAGTTGAAAAATGTGATGTTGTTACTAAAACTTTATGAAATACTTGATCAAGTATTGAAATTTTACCTGTGAAGAAAATTATATTTTTGGTCACAGCATATATCTTTATAATAGGTATTTAAGTCAAAAATATGTTTCTCTTGGTTCAAATTAACAATGATTTCTTCAGCAAGTAAATTTTCTCAGATCGAGGACAGATATTCTTATCGCAAATATATCTTGACAAGATTATCAGAGTTCTTGAATTGATAATTTATTTTTATGTATGTATGATAAAAGATAATAAGTTTGGTTCAGTCCCTGTCCCCATGTGCTTATTTTCTTGCTCTAACAGTTTTTTTTCTACTGACAGAGACATATTTTACGCCAGTGCGTTGAAGTCGTTATTCATCAACTTTCTGTTTACTTGTTTGTCATCGAATCTGTCAAATTCCTCGAGCACTCCTTCCTCATACAAATATTCAGGTCTATTAGCAGTACTCCAGTTATTCTTAGTTTTGTATAGAATGGATATCTTCATTGCTCTCGAACTAGCTTAATCGATGTGGAAGTGATCCCAACATAACAATATTGAGCATCTAAAACAGGAACTGAATACTAATCCTTTAACTGTCGGACTCCACGAGTTTGGACGTATGTGTGGTCCTTTGTGTCACTAAGCTATCACTTGAGCCGAGCCGTCCGGTTGACTTGCAGGTGCTTAAAGTTGGTCGTTGCGAATCATGTTTATGTCAGCTTTAAGAATTTATTAAAACTTATATTAGCACTGCCCAGATAAGTCAACCAAAGAGTAGCATTCAACTAAAACAACAATGGATTAGTAGCCACATATTGTCTGTTGTTGAGGCACGTAGAAGCCTTAAGATCTCAGGTCTTGATTCAAATACAAAGCAAAACGCATATAGACAGCTGTCACGCGAGATTCAGAGACTATTCCGAAGAAATAAGAACTCTTATATACAGCAATTGTGCCAGGAAATAGAGATGCATGCCAATACTAATCATCCGAAAGAGATGTTTTTTAAGGTCAAATGCCTCAGTCGAGATTTTAAACCCAAATCTTGGGCTGTTAGAAATCCCGAGGGACAGCTAATTATCAACTTGCACGAGGTTATCGAGGTATGGCGAAATTACTACGAAAGCCTGCACCATGAGGATGGCCCTCAGGCCGTCTCATTGGATTTTGAATATGAACCTGATATTCTTTTGTCTGAAGTGGAACATGCCCTCAACAAGTTAAAAACTAATAGAGCTACAGGCATTGATGCTATTACTGCCGAAACATTAAAATGCATCTCTCTTTTATATAATATTTGTAAGAGGGTCTGGTCCTCCGGTGTTTGGCCAGATAAATGGTGCACATCCATTTTTGTTCCACTTCATAAAAAAGGATCTCCAACATATCCAGACAATTATCGCCGACTTTCGTTAATCGCTCATGCAAGCAAGGTTCTACTATATATTTTACAGTCTCGTTTGGAGGGTTTTTTTGGCTGGCAAATTTCTCAGGTGCAGGAAGGTTTCGTAAAAGGACGCAGTACGCGTGAACAGATCTTAAACTTAAGACAGATTATTGAAAAAGCCAGAGAGCCTTATTTTCCCGTTTTTTTCTGCTTTGTGGACTATTCTAAGGCGTTTGATAACGTAAAGTGGCCTAAACTGTGGAAAATCCTTATCTCCATGGGAGTCCCTTACCACTTAGTATTTCTCATACAGCAACTCTATGAGTCTAGCTCAGCTCGTGTAAGAACTGATGGTAACCTGTCTGGTCAAACAGCAACCAGAAAAGGAGTTCGTCAGGGATGCGTATTATCTCCGATGTTATTTAACATTTACTCTGAATTTGTGATGAAACAGGTACTGGACAACCGGAATGGCGGTATAACTATTGGCGGAAGCAAAATATCTAACTTAAGATTTGCTGACGATACAACCCTTATTGCTGCTTCTCAGGAAGAACTAGTAGCTCTATTGAACACTTTAGAACAACACAGTGCAGCATATGGTCTTGGTATTAACTACAACAAGACCAAGGTTATTATCGTAGATAGAGAGCATGACAATCATCGAGAAATAAAGTCAATAGGCCGTTGTGAGGTAGTTCAAAGTTTTGTGTACCTCGGTTGTTTGATCGACAATTCAGGTAGCTGTGAGAATGAGATTCGACGGCGCATTCAACAGGCACGGGTGGCCACGACAAAGCTTACTAAAATATGGCGTGACCATAAAATCACTAAAGCTACCAAAATGTCACGCAATGCATTTTACGAGTTCACAACATGTCTGTTAAGATATTGTGACTGCGATGATGATGATATTAGCACTTGGAAAACTGTCACTATCATCTTTGTTCTCTTTCTGCGATTCAGTACGTAATCTGTACATACAGTTTGAAGTATCGTCTCGGCGGTTAACCAACACATTCACTTTGACAAAAAGAAACAGCATTTATTGTTTTTTTGGTAGGGTACTCAATTTTATCGTTACACAAACAAGGAGTGTATTTAATAACAGTAACTAATAACTGACCTTTTAACCTCATCGGCAAGCCTAAAAAGTTATCAATGAGCCGGCGCTGGTTACCGTTACGCTAGTTGCACACACACACCGATTTTGGACGGCCGGTAATGTTCGGCCGATATTTTATCGGTGGAGCGTTGCTTTCACGCAAGCCGGATTTTTGCCGGTCAAACGAGCAGTTGATTGGTTATCGTCGTCCAGTAAGATTGATTACAATTTTCTTTAATGAATCCCAAACGAGTTGTTGCAATGTGGTTACTGTACCGTCGTATCAAACGTCGCAAGATCAATGTTGGTTGCACACAAACCGATTTTGGACGATCGGTAAAATATCGGCTGATATTTTATCGGTATTATTTTACAGTCGACGTGAGTGCCAAGTCTCATTCCATCCAGTGGTTCACTATTGGGATTTGGACGGCCGGAATAAAATCGACCGTCCAAAATCGGTGTGTGTGCAACTAGCGTTAAACGTGTATTCAAACCGCCCTATTAACTGACTGCCTACTTGATTCTTCGTTCTACTTAAACTGACGTTCAATGTTGAGTAGAAGGACAACTTACTAAAATGTGCTGTACTTAACGAGCCCTTAGAGTCACGCAACGTAAGACGTAACGTAAAACTTAAGAAAAAAAAAGGTGGACGTTGAACGAGGTACATAGAAACCTCTCTGACTCAAGTGATTGTTGTTCCTTCCCTGTCCTTCTTTTACTGTAACCCCTACTTCCTTTAGCCCTTAAGACTCCAATCGAATAGTAATATTATTTTGAGGTACACATATTTAAGTTATTTACGACCGCCTAATATCAAAGAATTCAGTGCACAATATACAGCAGTTAGTGACACTTGAGTACTTCGTTTTATTTATTTTTTTAGCCTCCACTTAAAAAAAAACCATGCGATGTATCATTTTAGACATAAAGACACATTCTCTTTCAACTGGTGCTATCAAATTTATATGTTTTATTACAATTTTTTGTGCACCCCTCACCCTTTTCTACCCCTCATTTTTCGATCGGCACCAAAACCTTTTCAACTCGAAAGGACCTTTATTAATTCAAGTTGGCCAAATTTGGGAGTAATTGCTTGAGGCATTTTTGAGTAATCGTTGGAGAATGAAATCGCAGGAATACAGACATCAAAAAAATAAACAATTTTTTTTTATTTTCCTCAAACCTGGTCACTATAAAAGGTTTATCGTTAGAAACAAAAATCTAGTTTTTGGCTCTACTGTGATGATAAAAAACGGTGGCGATGGGGGTAACTTAAAAACTAATGTCATAACGTGGAATTCTAATGCTACCGCAATAACGAGCATGTTTTCTTATGTCAAAATGCTATCGCGCATGCCGCAAAATTTTCAAAATAGTGCAATAAAACTTCATAAAAAGCAGCAAATTTTCGAAATCAAATGGCAGTTAACTTAAAAAGGGCAGATTCCAATAACTCACCCCTCCTTTGCCGTTGACCGTTAAATGTTCTGCTGATGTTAACCAAATCTAAAATTAGGTGTTTTTTTTTTCGGAGTTTTATTGAAAACTATACACGGAGGAATACATCATTATATTATGGGTTTTTTTGCAAATGCTACAGTGCTTCTTTATTTTTTCGTTGACAATCCAATGACGGTTAGGTCTTGTTCTTTTGGACGACCTCGTTTGTTTATCGAAACGGGTACCTCTATTGCCGACAATGCGATATCATTGATTCCAATTTTTGAATAAGATTGTTTGCTGACGTCATTTAGAACTAATTCACTGATACAAGATCATTCAGCTACGTTAGGGTCTGGTATTACCTATCTGCTCCTCTATAATCTCAGATGGTTTTAGAGATGAGAAATTTCTGCTCACTACTCAGTTCTGGATTTAAAAAATTATTTGCAATTGAGCGGATAAGTCGAAAACAAAAAACTAGACTAGCTTTGCACTCAAATGTAAGACGAACATAATTTTGACACTCAGTTCCTATTGGTGCAGCGATAGGGCAATAAGTCGAAAATGCTATCAGTGAGCCGCCCTTTAACAGCAGTTTAAGCACAACGAATATATAAAGCCGTCAAGCACGTCACTCCAGTGATCTGGTAACGGCGTTTTTAGTGAGCTACCGTTTGACGGCAGTTTAAGTACATCCTTGACCTTTTCGTGCGACCGACTCCACAAACATCAGCTTCCAAACGGGTTCAGACTTCGTCAGATAAAAACTGAGTTACGTTGTTATAAAAATCGCTTTGTGGAACGAATCTTTAGAGCATATCTCCAAGATTCGCCTTCCAAATATTTGTATGAAAGCGTATCTCCAGAAGCGCTTTTAAGGCTTAATTTGTTTCATTAAGCTTTTAACCGGTGTCTTAATATTTCTATTAGCGAATGTGTTTTTGAAAGAAGTTGCAATTTGAAGCACGGTTAAATTTATGAATTCCTGAATTTCGAGATACATCTTTCAGTACCTTAAATGACAAATATGACACTATTGATAGCACTTTTTTAGTAATTTCGAATAGGACAATTAACTATAATGACTAGTGAAAATAAGATAAGAAACCAAAAAATTTGGAGTAAACTGCAAATGGACACATCCGACTTTTTCAAAATTGTGGCGAAAAAACTGCGAAAATACTATGTCGAAGAAAGGAAGCATTTCATTGTTTTATTGGTTATTACTTTGCCAGGTGTTTTTGGAACTATAAGTTCAGCTATAGATGTTCAGTCTGAAAAGTGACGTTAAACAAGTTTGCCACTTTCTCGTAGCTCTCCAGACACTATCACCGTATACTCTTGAGCCACCAAGAATGAGATTAGCCCACCAAAAATCCAAAAATAATTCGTTCTGTCAAGTTTATTGTATCTAAGGCTTAAGCCCCCCAGATCCAGTACTTAAGCCCCCCCCCCAGATTCAGGGACTTGACTACGCCTATGAATGCACTAACGAATTGGTGAAGCAAGCCTCAACAAAGGAGACACAATGTAACTCTGGTTGGGAAAAATCGAATGACTGATCATTTCAAGGATGCAATGATTCGCGATTTAAACAAAACATCACAGCCTGTTATCTTCCACACTCGATATCTTGAAAACGAATTTAAGCATTTAGTGCTATGGAAATTTGCTTAGAATTTAGGCAAAAGTTAAAATGTCTAATAGTATGACCAACCCTACGCAATTACTTAAGACCATTGAAACTTGAATCAATACCTTAAATACCACCTAATAAATTGTTTCGAAAGTTTTCTAAAACCTTGGAAACACAACAAAGCTACCGACTGTCTTTATGACGTAAAAGTCTAACACCGAGTTCTGCAGGTAAGCCCCTCAAATATTTTTTCTCAATCGCTCTAAGGAAGCGAGTCAGGAAGACGATATCTTGGTCCGACAGCCATTGGGAAAAGAAATGGCGTGCTGAAAAGTAGCAGTCAACAAATAAGAATTTACTGAACCGATTTCAAAGCGAACTTTGGACGCTGTCCTGCTCGTTTTTTGATATCCTTTCAGTCATTCTTTCCGCATCGTTGAAACTTCGCTGCGATGGACGCGAGATATGGCAGTCTATGTATCGACTTCTCCGAGGTAATTTCAGTGTTGTTTTTAGCTAGTTAGCTGGAGTGGAACCAGTGTCGGAGTGTTTACAGGTAGCAGCTGAAGAACAAAGGCATGTCTTGTGTTACGTAGTTGTTGAGTGGTGGGTGATGTTGTTGCAAATATTAGATTTTGATGACCCTAATTACAGTTTCTTTTTAGATACTTATGAATGTCAATGTTCAGTTGTGAAGGAGAGAGGTTCTTGCTATAATATTCAGATAGTCTTAGGGCCGATTGTACAATGCTTAAGTTTCAGTTTAATAAAGGTAAGCCGACGTTAAACCACGTCAGTTGCAAAACGTCCGTTGTACAATACTGGCTTAGCCCCCCACTCCAAGCCTAACGCGAGTTTACGTAAACCGAAGGTTAACTCAAGCTTAGCTGATGTTAATACCTAACCTAAAATAAATGACGTGATATGTCAAGTAGGTACATGTAATGGGTGTATTATATAAAAAAAATATTTGCGCATTTACTGTTAAAATTCCAGGTGATTCATGTATATTGTCCCAATACAGGAAGAATATTTAGGTATCATCTCAGAGTAACAACTGAACATAGAGGTAGTAAACAACTAATTCTAATAGGCCAACATCTTTTCTTACGTTGTCATATTGACCACCAGATACGGCAATAATAACTGTTTACTATCGTCTTAATTGTATAGTATGCAGAAATATTCCGTTCTAGGTTAAAGAAGACGGTATTTTGATGGTTTAGGAATGATTACAGCACAATCAATAGATATGTTGACCTCTGCTGCATTACTGCATGTTTCTTCATCATAAACGCAAATTCTGTCTTACATAAATTTTGAGGAGCTGGCAACGCCTATATAATTTTCCTGCGATTTGTTTACGGTAAACCCAGACTGTCAAACGCTTGCTTTGTTTGTGCGTCTTTTATGCTTGGTCAGTAAAATCGAATTCGCTATTTGTTGGTAACTGTAGTGAAGCTTTACGGACCTGCTGTGCTATATTCAAGTGTAGTTTAACAGTTTTTCGAGATGGGACAGTGCAGAGCAGTGTTTGTAACATGGGTTGCATTGGAAGAATTTTCAAGTTAGTTGGCAATGTTTGGAGGCTGAAGTGTCAAAAGATGATGGCTTTGAGCACGCCATGCTGAAGTGGTTTGTTTTACTACCTCTATGTTCAGTTGTTACTCTGAGGGTATAATGTATTGTTTTTTCATTTGTCAAATCTGAGAGCAATATAATCATGTACTATCGTAACATTAGTTCACTATTTTTGTAGGTGGTAGATAATTAAACGGTGTTCGCCGTTGATTCCACAGTCAGTCGGTTTGAAGTGGTATTACCTCACCTAATGCGCGGGTCAGTTACCACAGGGACGCGACCACGCTTTTTGGTGACCCCGTTCACTGGTCGAGGCCACCGATAGAAACACCACCACAAAATAATATCAATTTTCAATCCCAGAATGAAAACTGAAGAAGCAGGTGCTCTTGCTGTGTTGTTAGTGCTGTTTAAAAAAAACATTGTCAATGGAAATTTTGGATTCATCCTCTACTGCGGGACTGGTTGCCAAAAGGAGGAGCTTTTTACGAAC
This sequence comes from Callosobruchus maculatus, assembly GCA_951848785.1. Taxonomy (NCBI): domain Eukaryota; kingdom Metazoa; phylum Arthropoda; class Insecta; order Coleoptera; family Chrysomelidae; genus Callosobruchus; species Callosobruchus maculatus. Next base: position 1,482,682 of record CATOUR010000122.1, on the reverse strand, counting down.
ACTGCTCGACGAAGAAAAGCAGCATATTTTGGCCATATTTTTAGAAGTAAGTATGAGTTGCTACAACTGATCGTTGAGGGAAAGATCGAAGGACGACGAGGGATCGGGCGAAAAAAGTTCTCCTGGCTTCGGAACTTACGCCAGTGGTTTAATATAAGAGAGGCCTGCACAATCATTCGTTTAGCCCAAGACAGAGAGGAGTTCCAAATGATGGTCGCCAACCTCCGCTGAGGAGGTGGTACTGAAAGAAGAAGAAGCTCGACGTTTGTTGATTCTGACCACTAACATGAAGGTATCTATCTATATAATAATATTTCTGAAAAATATATCTCTGTGTTTTATTTTGAAATTTCTTGGTATAATAATATCTCGACACTGTGGCGTGGCTACCTAAGAAACACAGAGCGTACAGGAGGCTGATACAGCTCAGTATAGCTTGCCCTTTCAAAGCAAACTTGCCTTAAGAACTTCATTAAGGCAATGATATAACCTTCTCACAGGCGGGAAGGCCCATACTAAACAGAGCTGCCATGGCTTTCATTAAAGCTGGTCTTACAACCACAAGTACTTGAGCAAGTCTCTGTTAAACCTCCGATAAATGCTCATTCTTCTGTTCTTGAACTATTGTATCTTAAGATTGCTTTTATGTAGAGATTTTGGTAGACATATGACATACAAAGATTAATTTGTTTTGTGTACATTTTAACAGTGCCCTATCACGAAAATGGTAGTAAAAAAGAGGCCACTGTTCAAAGTTGAATACCATATTTTGAAATATTTAACGTGATGAGTGGTGGAATTGGTTTTGTATTTATTAATCATAAGTGCTTTGTATTTCATATATTTTACTGGTAATGAATCAGTATTTATACGTTGAGATATACGATTCAAAAATGCCTGAATAAAGTGGTTAACTGGCTCTTATTGTTGAAATTTGTATAAAGTAATGGTCATAAACATTCAAAGTCTAAATAGTAATAATACATGGTGAGCTATAACTCTGTTCAACGTCATGGATAGAAATGAGCTTAGAATATAAAAAATGTAAAACATAAGCATATAAATAAATATAAACAATAAACAATACATAGAGGAGTAAATAAAGGAGGTAATTCGAATAGGCCCAATCTAGGTTATTATCGACCTTCCGTAAGCACAATATAAATAAAGATATTTATTATATAAGAATGTACATAACGAGAGATCAGCAAGGATTGGTATAGATACACCTAAACACCACCGACGGTGTCTCTGCTCACCACCAGGCTGCAATATCCCAGGACCTAATACCTAGAGTAGACGGAAATCAGAGACTCCCGCCATCGTCTATCGTGTTAACTGCCAGATTTATCGCATATACATATTACAAAACATACAATAAATATTGTAGCCAGACCACACTAGTGAATAATACAAAGTCAAAAGACAACATACCTGCAAATATCTGTGAAAAACACTCAAGATCCCGTTTGTTGAAATTTTGGTCCCTTACCTCTTACTTTATCAAAACAACCCCCTGCCGTAATAACAAAACAAATTCCCTTCTCACATTATTCCAAGTAACAAGGGCCCATCACAGAACAACACATTTAGCTTAGATTCATGGTATGAACTATTGGCCAAAAGAAGGAACTATTACGAACTTTCATTAATCTATGAAAAATCTTACAAATAACAAAATAGTGGAATAATATGTGAACATAAGACATTACTTATCTGAATTTCACCGAATGATTACACTCTTACACTGTAATGTTCTAACGATTTGTTTATGGTTTTTTTCTATCATACGTGCAATGCCAATCTAACCAACGCGTGACAGCCGAGAGCGCGTTCCGGATCACCACAAAGTAGAAAGCATTTTTATCTAGACATTTACAACATAGAATATTATAGCATCTATTATCATGTTATGGTCAGAAATTCTGAATTTTCTCGATTACTGCATTGAAAAATGTATCACAGTTTATTGATAAAACTGTATAAGATAGCCCTAAAGAGAGCCCTTCAAATATATTACAATTCTGATAAAAATCTTGAATAAAGAATATTCAATTTTTTTAGGTTAAAATTTAAAGTCTCATATATATGTGTCAGCGCCAAAATGCCAGGGTTGCCTTGTAATATATGTTCAGTCGACACACATGCTAGGTATTGTATTATTATCGAATAAAATTACGTGTATAAAAGAACTGTAGTCAGTAATCTTCGGAAGTACAGTCATGTCTCCTCGAAGGTTAAAGAGTTAATGTGGCTAAAGATGGAATTTCAGTATATGTTTAGTTTGATGGTCTTTGTCCATAAAATATTATGTAGGAATAAGCCGACCTACCTTGTCAATAAAATGGTAACCAGAGGAACCGTGAATTCAAGGGAGCTAAGACATAACAACAATTTAACGATGCCAGTACACAATAGCGCTCTCTTCCAAAGATGTTTTACTTTTAATGCAGTGAGGCTATATAACTCGACTGATTCTACTTGGAAAAATAAAAGGACAATAAAAGCCTTCAGAAGGCTGGTTAAAGGTCAGCTGTTGGGGCATCTCTAAATAAATTTAGTGTAGGTGGTGATGTTCTTTTCTTCCTATCGTCCTAGGTTTTGTCAATGTTTGTTTATTTTCTCTTTTTAGATTGTTTCCTGTAGGTGTCTAGGAATATGTTTATTGTGTCAGATATTTTGAGCATTGTGAAATTTTGTTAATTTCTTTAATTTTGTAATTTCCTGTATCGCATAACAAGGGTAAGTGTAAGAGTAGCCATTGGGCTAAACTTCGCCTTGTTATTGCGTTAGAATAAATCATTTATTATTATTATTATGATTTTCCAAGTTTCTCTCGCATGACTGTGGTAGCAACAAATGTTGACGGGCTGTGCCAAGTCAACTCCTGAACTATTACTGATCTGAATTTAGGAAGGAGCGTACGATGTTACAGGTCTTCAGAATTACAGACTTTTGGAATGTTTTGTGTAACCTTTCGTCCAGGCCTAACTGTTGTAGGTGTGGTGTAAATGTGTTTGGTGTAAGGCATGAGACTGACATAATGAGATGAACAATAGTAACTTTGTCCTGCTTCCAAAGGCGTTTTATTTCCATGGCAAGGTCCGTGTACTTAGATATTTTCCCAGCGTAGGTGTTTTGTATATTCACATCATTGGGAATAGCAATGTCTATCAGGTATGTAACTTTATCGAGCTTTGACTGGAAAACTATATCTGGTCTATTGGCTGGGATAGTCTTGTCTGTATGTATTTCAACGTCCCAGTATAGTTTGTATTGATTGTTTTCAAGTACTGATGTCGGAGTGTAATTATAATATGGATCTGTGTTTTCTATTAGTTTGTTCGTTGTGACTAGCGCTTGGTGTATGACCTTGGCTGCAGAGTTATGTCTGGCTGTCTACTCGGTACCGGCAAGAGTTTTGCACCCGCTTGTTATGTGATCCTTTGTTTCCTTTTGTTGGTGACATTTTCTGCAGTTATCGTCTGTTATGGATGGATCTTTAATTACGTATTTTTTGTAGTTTTGTGTCGCAATCACGTGGTCCTGAATGGCAACCATGACGCTCTCCATTTCTGGGAACAGCTGGCCATCATGCAGCCAGGTGTATGACTGTTTTTCGTTAATATGGTCTTGTGTGACACGGTACCTATGTTTGCGACCAGGTGTTTATTTTTTCTTGTTGTGATTGGATGTGACTGTATGTGTCTGCTGCGTGATCTGGACAAGAGAGGTTAAGTGGTGTATAGTTTTTGTCTCCTTTGACTATTGATCTATGTAGGTTTGTCTGTTTGCTTTGGAAAAAATGTCTGAGTGTTTTTATTTGTCTTGTATGAAGTGACTGTATATCTATAATTCCTCTGGCCCCCTGTTTTCTGTCTATGGTGAGTCTTTCCTTGCACCCGTTAGGGTGTGACATTCTGTGTTTCGTAAGTTCTGTTCGTATGAGTATATGGATGTCTTCTATGTCAGCCTGCGACCACTTGATGATGCCAAATGAATACGTGAGGATTGGTATTGCAGATGTATTAATAGCTTTTGTAAGGTTTCTAGAATTCAGTTTTGTTTTCAGAAGCTTAATGAGGCGGTCTCTAAACACTTGTCTAAGTTGTGCTTTGATTTGTGCGTGGTCTATCTTAACACTATGATTGAAACCCAGGCACTTGTACGTTTCTTCCTTGTCCATGGTATCCAACGCCTGGCCGGTTACTATTTCCTGTTCGGGATGGTTCTTCCATTGCCCTTTGTTTATGTGTAGCACCTTGCATTTGCTCATCCCGAACTCCATCCTGACATCTGACGTACAAACCTCTGTTATTCTGAGTAATTCTCTCAGTTTCACGTCAGTGGCAGCATATAGTTTTATATCGTCCATGTAGAGGAGATGATTGATTCTGTGTTGATTTGCTTTCTGGTGTCTGATGTTGAAACCATAGTTTGTACTGTTAAGTGCATTGGAAAGCGGATTTAGACTATTATTATTATTTTGCATTTCTTATTTTTCTCGCATGGTTGCGGTAGTAACAAGTATTGACGGGCTGTGCCAAGTCAATACCTGACCTATTATTATTCTGAATTCAGGAAGGACCATACATTAAGTAGGTCACTTTGTCTGTCTTTGACTGGAAAACTATATCTGGCCTATTTGCTGGGATGGTTTTGTCTGTATGTATTTCAATGTCCCAGTATAGTTTGAATTGATTTTTCTCGAGTACTGAGGTCGGTGTGTAGTTATAATATGGATCTGTGTTTTCAATTAGCTTGTTTGTTGTGGTTAGTGCTTGGTGTATGACTTTGGCTGCAGAGTTATGTCTGGCTGTATACTCAGTTCCAGCGAGACTTTTGCATCCACTAGTTATGTGTTCTATTGTTTCCTTCTGTTGGTGGAATTTTCTGCAATTATCATCAGAGACGGATGGATCTTTAATTATATACTTCTTGTAATTTCGTGTCGCAATCACTTGGTCCTGGATTGCAAGCATAAAACCTTCCGTTTCCGGAAAGAGCTGGCCATCCTGCAGCCAGCCATTAATGTGGTGTAACACGGTATCTATGTTTGCCGTGGAGTGCCTTCTGCGACCAGGTGTTTATTTTTTCTTGTTGTGCTTGTATGTGGTTGTGTGCGTTTGCTGCGTGGTCTGGACAAGAAAGAAATTATTATTATTCTGATTTGCTAAGTACATCTCGCATGATAGCGGTAGCAATAGGTGGTGACGGGCTGTGCCCAGTCAACACCTGAACTATTACTGGTCTGAATTTAGGAAGGATCTGACAATACTACAAGTCTTCAGGATGACAGATTTTTGGAATGTTTTGTGTAACTTTTCGTTCAGGCCTAGCTGGTGCAGGTGTGGTGTGAATGAAATAAATGAAATTATATGTATCAAAAAACAAAAAGTGCAGCCCGGGCTCCGACACACCGAGCTGCTGTTCCATTACCCAATGACTACTCCTCACACCGTGAGGTGAGCAATCACTGGGTCCGCGAATCGTGCGCCCTAAGTAGACGAAGGGACCCAAGGATGACTGCCTTCTGCATTCTGGAGGCTAAGATGTGCGCCGCCGCACGGCACACCGGTATTTTGCGCAGTACAGAGAGCAGCGTATTCCTCATTCCACCCAGGGATCCAATGACCATAACCAGCAGACTTACAGTGTAGTCTGGCCAGAGCCTGCGAAGTTGTTTGAGCAACTCCTGATATTTGGTCCGCTTTTCCTCCTCCTTAGAGACGATGTTCACCTCGGCAGGCGCCGAAAACTCAATAACGAACATCGTCTTCTGTTGGTGGTCGAGAAGGACTATGTCGGGCTTGTTTGCCTGGGGAACGAGTAATTCCAGTAAATCCGACATCTCTCGTTCTCCACAACGGACTCTATATCCCCTGGAGCGTATGGCAGCACCGGTGTCTCATCGATACCGTATGAGTGCCTTAAATGATAGTAGAGCACTCGTAGAGCCGCGTTGCGCCGATGGACGTAAGCCGTCCCAGCGTACGTCTTACACGCCTACAAGAGATGCATAAGTGTCTCTGGCGCCTGTCGGCAAGCTCTACAATGGGTGTCGGGTACATCTACACCCATAACCCTTTTACGGTACACCAAGGTGTTGAAGACACCGTCTTGGCAAGCCATTATAAAGCCCTCAGTCTCCGACTTCAACCCACTAGACCTTAGGAAAGAGAAGGTCAACTGCTCAGACAAGCCATGCCCTTCTAGATGTTTGTAGAAGATTCCATGCATTGGCTTATCTTTATGAAGTCTTAAGAGGAAGTCGACCTCGGCAGTTTTAATGTGGGATTTTAATTCTGCGGGAGCAAGTTCCGTAATGGACTGCTGACACCTCCGCTTCGCTGCGCTAAAAAGAAAGGCTCCTTTTCCCGCATTCTCGTGATCTCGCACAAAGCGGATCAGGGGATCGGTGCTGTTCGTTACATAGCAGGCAGTGGCCAGTACTACTCTGTTGTGCAGACGCTCCAAACTCAATAGTCCACGCCCTCCCAGGTGTCGCGGGAGGTATATTCGCGGGACAGAGGACTTAGGATGCAGGCTTCTCTCCATATTCATCCTTTTGCGGGTCTTCGTGTCGATTTCCTTCAGCTCGTTCACTTTCCAGTGTATAGCACCAAAGGTGTATAATAACAATGGGACCGCAAGCATGTTTGTGGCAGCGACTTTGTTCTTGCCGGACAGTTCTGACGACCAGATCTGCCGGAGTCGGTGCAAATACTTGCGGCGGAGACACTCTTTAACCAATGTTGCCTCTTGGACATGACGCTGCGCCACTCCAAGGTAGGTATAAGTATCTCCGGCATGCAGCTGTCGCAAGATGCTCCCATCAACGAGCTGTTCCTCATCTCCACTATCTCCGCTTCGTCCTTTCTTGAGATGAACCAATGCACATTTGTCTGCCCCGAACTCCATTCCGATAGCATGACTGTACTCCTGCACCATCCTCAGCGATTGTTGTAGTTCGCGTTGGCCCGAGGCATAAAGTTTTAGGTCATCCATATAAAACAGATGGGTGACCTTGTGCCTCCGGTTATTGGGCGTGCCACAGCTGCATCCTTTAGTATTTCTCAGCGCTATGGACAGAGGCAAAAGTGAGATGCAAAAGAGCAAGGGACTCAAGGAGTCTCCTTGGAAGACACCTCTTTTCAATGACACCAACTCTGTCTGAACCCGGGTTTCACCTGATGTTATAGTGAACCGGGTCTTCCAGAGTGGCATCAGTTGTTTGATGCATCCCACTATCTGATTATCCACCGAAAGACATACCAACAGCCGCACAATGAGCTCATGAGACGTGCTGCCGAATGCCCTGCGATAGTCAATCCAGGCCCTCTCTGTTCATACACGTCGAGAACTATAGGATCCTCAGCTTGAAGGATGCGCATGTACAAGATTCTGGTGAAGAGCTTGTAACATGCGTTCAGACAAACCAAGCCGGAATTGGCTGCTCCTGATTTAGCCACGAGCTAAAAGCTCTAGCTAAATGCCGGTGGCAGCTGGGGAATTTTTTCCACCAGTAGGTGTTTATGCCATCCGGGCCAGGAGCTGCGAAATTCTTTGCGCCTCGTAAGGCGTCAAGAATTTCTTTCGTGTTTACTGGGTGACGCAGTACATTCAAGCTAGGAGTCCTCCTACAAACGGTCTCGAACTGCGCCAAGGCCGGAGTGTCTGCTGAGAGAGGTTTGGGTTGTTCGTAAATGTCCCTCCAAAAGGCCTCCACGCGATCAGCAGTTGGCGGCTGCTCTATGGCTGGAGGCGGCTGTTGGAAAAGGCGAGAGGGTCTTTCGTAGAACATTCTGTTCTGCTCCAGATCTCTCGCCCGCGCCACCAACGATCGCTTAGCAGCGATTAGCATCCGTATCCTGTCAAGACAGTGTTGCTTGACAACAACCAGTACCGCTTGACTGAGTGCATGATGGTCGCGCCTCAACCCGTAGGCTATCTGGCGCACTCTGCGCGCAAAAGGCTTTCCAGCCGCTCTATATTCCATCACACACTAGATACGGGATGCTTCCTGGCGAGCCAACTGGATTTTCGCTTCCATTTGGCGCAACCGTCTCTGTGCTCTCTCAACAGGAGAGTCTCTCACTCTCCCCTGTCTAGCTAGCCTCAGAGCCGCAGCGTAAATTTCGCAATTGATGCTCCAAATGTCAGAGGCCTCCGATAGACGTTCACCCACAACCTCATCCTCTGTCTACAAATCTGCCAGCTTCAAGGACCTTCCATTGTTATGCAAGGCCCGGTCTCTGAAATCCCCAGGTGAGACGACTTGGTCGATTTCCCTCTCAGCGGGCCTTACCGGCGAACTTTCAGCCTGGTTAACAGGCCTTCCGTCCGCCGAAGGGGCAGGCTGAGCTGGAGCACGAACATATCCCTGCCTCCGGAGGTACGATACATAATCTCGCAAATTCTGAGAGGTAAGCGTGCTATGCTCTGGGTGCATTTCACACCACCTCTCATACATTCGGGACATGTATCCCCTACGGCGCGGGCTACTGCTCTCGTAGCAGCTCAGCAGGTCATCCCTGAGCTCCGTCGTCCACCTAAAATGGTCCATGTCATTGCGGGGGTCGTCAACAGGGCAACTCGAAGCACCGCCACCTTGCCCAACGCCGGCTTCCGAAACCGGCTCGGTGTGGGTGCTTTTCTTCCGGGGTGGTCGAACCCGAAGATAGGGCCCGTCAGGTGGTTGGCCTTAGGGCCCCCAGACGACATTTCCGGAGGCAGCCGTCCAAATTGCATCCTGAGGATGCACCTGCGAAGGTTGCCGGCTGGATTACATCCTTGGGCTTCGGTATACCCTGCGGTGTCGCCACGCACCGGATAGCCTACTGATGTTGGGTGGCTTCCTGCGGGTGTGTTATCAGCCGCCCCTAACATGGAGTCAGACGCTGTCGGAGTACCGCTCCTCACATGGAGATCCGTCGTGTCCTAGTTGTTGAGGAACAGCCGATCCTCCGCCACCCATATCTGGGAGGCGTTCCCCTATCCGCCACCTTGGGGAGGCGCCACTGAGGGGATCTAGCAACCCCTCGCGGTATTATTATTATTCTGATTTTCCAAGTTTCTCTCGCATGACGGGCTATGCCAAGTCAACACCTGAACTATTACGGATCGGAATTTAGGAAGGATCGTACAATATTGCAGGTCTTCAGGATTACAGATTTTTGAAATATTTTGTGTAACTTTTCGTCTAGGCCTAACTGTTGTAGGTGTGGTGTAAAAGTGTTTGGTGTAAGGCCTGAGACAGACATAATTAGGGGGACAATAGTAACTTTGTTTTGCTTCCATAGTCGTTTTATCTCTATCGCAAGGTCAGTGTATTTAGATATCTTCCCAGCGTAGGCGTTTTGGATATTCGTATCGTTGGGAATAGCGATATCTATCAAATAGGTAACTTTGTCTGCCTTCGACTGGAAAACTATATCTGGCCTATTTGCCGGGAAAGTCTTATCTGTATGTATTTCAACGTCCCAGTACAGTTTGTATTCATTGTTTTCGAGTACTGATGTCGGTGTGTAATTGTAATATGGATCTGTGTTTTCTATTAGCTTGTTTGTTGTGGCTAGTGCTTGGTGAATGACCTTGGCTGCAGAGTTATGTCTAGCTGTGTACTCGGTTCCAGCGAGAGTTTTGCATCCGCTTGTTATGTGGTCTATTGTTTCCTTTTGTTGGTGGCACTTTCTGCAATTGTCGTCGGTTATGGATGTATCTTTAATTATGTATTTCATGTAGTTCCTTGTCGCAATCACTTGGTCCTGTATAGCAAGCATAAAACCCTCAGTTTCTGGAAAGAGTTGGCCATCCTGCAGCCAGGTGTATGATTGTCTTTCATTAATGTGCTCTTGTGTTACGCGGTATCTGTGCTTGCCATGGAGTGCTTTTTGTGACCAGGTATTTATTTTTTCTTGTTGTAATTCTATGTGATTGTGTCCGTCTGCTGAGTGATCTGTGCGGGATAGGTTTAGTGGTTTTTGTCTGCCTTTACTATCGACCTATGCAAGTTTGTCTGTTTGCTTTGGAAAAAGTCTCTGAGCGTTTTTATTTGTCTTGTGTGAAGTGACTGTATATCTATAATCCCCCTGCCTCCTTGTTTTCTGTCAATGGTGAGCCTTTCTTTGCACGCGTTTGGATGTGACATTCGATGTTTCGTAAGTTCTGTCCGTATGAGGATGTGAGTGTTTTCTATATCAGTGTGTGACCACTTGATGATGCCGAAGGAGTATGTGAGGACCGGTGTAGCAAACGTGTTAATTGCTTTTGTAAGATTTTTGGAATTCAATTTTGATTTTAGAAGTTTAAGGAGGCGGTTTCTGAACTATTGTGTTAGTTGAGCCTTGACTTTTGTGTGGCCGATCTTAATGTTCTGATTGAAGCCCAGATACTTGTAAGTTTCGTTCTTGTCCATGTTATCCAGCGTTTCGCCAGCTAATATTCCCTGTTCGGATTGGTTCTTCCATTGGCCTTTATTGATGTGGAGCACCTTGCATTTGCTCATACCGAATTCCATCCGGACGTCTGACGTACACACTTCTGTTATTCTGAGTAATTCTTTTAGTTGCACTTCAGTGGCTGCATATAGTTTTTTATATCATCCATGTAGAGAAGATGATTTATTCTGTGCTGATTGACTTTCTGGTGTCTGATGTTGAAACCATAATTTGTGTTGTTGAGTGCATTAGAGAGTGGATTTAAAGAAAGGCAGAACCACAGTGAACTAAGCGAATCACCCTGGAAGATACCGCGTCGTATGAGTAGCTCCTCTGTTTGGATATGGCCGTCCTGAGTTTTAAGATGTATGTAGGTTCGCCATGTCTCCATGGTTCTTGTAAGGAACTGGCGAAGGACTGGGTTGATTTTGTATATTTGAAGAGTTTTCGTTAGCCAGCTATGGGGTACAGAGTCGAAAGCTTTTTTATAATCGATGAAGCAGGTATGAAGATTTCTGTGTTCTTTTCTGGTTTGCTCCATGATCACACTATCAATTATGAGTTGTTCTTTGCAGCCTTGGCTTTGCTTTCTACATCCTTTTTGCTCTTCAGTCAATATGTTGTTTTGGGTGAGGTGTTGTTCAATCCTTTTGTCTATTGTTGCGGTGATGATCTTGTACAGGGTTGGGAGACAAGTGATCGGGCGGTAATTGGCATTATTATTATTATTATTATTATTCAAAAAAATGGAGCTAAGTTGCTTGACTGAGTACCTTCCACACATAACGGTGATATCATTCTATTATTTTCTCATTGCATGAAGCTATAGTCTGAGATTCCTTTGCAACCAAATTATCGCCCGCCTGCCCACAAAGAACATACACTACAAAAACTCTAGTAAATAGTTTCTTGCTTCTCTCCCCGTAGGAACTAGACACTGTTTTTATTCTAAGAGCTTCAACTGGATGGAGCGAAATGATCAGGAACCCTCAAATAGCCTAGAAACGAAGTTTGAGCTACTTTTGTACTTTTAGTTCTATTTATGGCTACGATTTACTTTAGGGTACAGCCGCTAGGTGGCGCCCCTATATGTCAATCGAAAGGGCTCGAGGTGGGGAGCATTAATGTCCCTGGGCACAACGCCCGGAAACGAAAGACAAAAAGTTATGGAGGAAACAATTTCCCATGTTAAGTCTATGGAAATTTTTCGAAAATTTTAGGGGACAGCCACTAGGTGGCGCCACTATATGTCAATCGATAGGCCTCGAGGTGGGGTGCAATAATGTCTATGGGCATAACACCCGGAAACGAAGGACAAAAAAGTTATGGAGGAAACTAATCCCCATGTTAAGTGTATGAAAATTTTTCTTTCTCGTTAAAAGTGAATAAAATCTTCCACGTAGGTTAGGTTAGGCTAGTTTAGGCTAAGTTAGGTTAGGTTAGGTTATGTTAGGTTAGATTAGGCTGACTAGTCAGCTTTATGACTAACTGACTTTATTCTTGCTTTTTTCTTACTTAATAAATAAAATAAACATGTTCCTTTTGATTCCAATGACTTTTAATGAGAAACAATTTTTTCGAAAAATTCCCAAATTGTTTCCTGCATAACTTTTTTGTCTTTCGTTTCCGGGTGTTGTGTCCATGGACATTATTGCTCCCCACCTCGAGCCCTATCGATTGACATATAGGGGCGCCGCCTAGCGGCTGTACCCTAAAATTTTCGAAAAATTCCCCTAGACTTAACATGGGAAATTGTTTCCTCCATAACTTTTTTGTCTTTTGTTTCCGGGTGTTGTGCCCATGGACATTATTGCTCCCCACCTCGAGCCCTTTCGATTGACATATAGGGGCGCCACCTAGCGGCTGTACCCTAAAGTAAATCCTTACCGACTCTCCATTATGCAAACGAAAACCTTTTCCGTTTTGCAACCCCCACCTCCCCCTTCAATCACACCAATATCATCCTGGGGGGATTCCCTTCAGCACAATATAACTTGCTTAAAACCAAGATTATTTTAAGGGAACATCTAAAGCACCTAAAACCAAAGTTTCAGTTTTAAAATGACTTCGTCATCACAGGCACGATTTTCAAAGGCTGTACAATTTTTCCATTTCCACCGTAATAGTAATGAGATGTCCACATTTTCTTAGAGGCGAGTCATTAGTGTTACTGAGATTAGGCGATTGCGAGGAAACAAAATTCTACCCTCATTTTGGACAATGTTCAGAGAGGTCTGCAGTATACATATCTTCTATGAATGCTACAAATTTTAGAGTTACCTACCCCGTTTCTACCGTCGCTTCCACAAAGGCCTAAAAACAGAGTTTAGAGATGTTTTGGGAATTTTCTTTTTTTGCTAAGCATTTCACGTACGGTTCGGGAAATAAAATACAAAGCTCACAACAATGGCTGTTCACAGCAAAGCTACGCATAAGCACTTCAGCTACTTTTCACCTTAACATCAGTACTCGGGTTCAATTTCAATAACGACTGCAATTTTTTAGGCTCGTATATTGAAATTTTCTCACAATATCGCGCTACTATATAAATATATAAACATCTTCCCGTTATTCCCGTTTCTCTGATTTCTCTCACTACAGAAATCGTGTGCTTCCAGCGACGGAAAAATCGTTTGCCTTAATACGCCCTTTTATTGGGAAGTCTTTTGACATCTACGTTATCGTATGTTACCCTAATTGGGTATCGGAGAAACTTTCCTTCTATATAAGCAACACGGTTTGTTCCGTGGAAAGGCAGGCGAATCCTCTTTACAAGTTTTTTTGCCCTTTTTATATACTTTTCCACAAACAATGATACGTCTTGGAAAAGCGATCGTGGGTGGTAGCATAACAGTATTGTGTTCATAAATGATGAAAGTTCCCTTTCATTTATATGGTTACCTTTATCCAAACCAACGTTCACCTACTAATGTCTCCAACTCTGGATGCTAACTCTACTTAGGCATGGCTTGCGTCCTTTATGCTTGCAAAAGGGCTTGAAGCGCTTTGAGTGTTTGAAAGCCTTGCAGTTGAAGAACTTTTATATCGTTGTAAATGGGGCTTGCCAGCTTGTTATTTCGAAAAAAATATGATAATATTTATTCAAAAAATAACTCAAACACTACTAGGGCAGTCTAGCTACCTTTAAAAGATCTGAATAGCTTGTAGGAGTCTTATTTCTTAGACATCAGACAAGACAATACTGAATTGTAAAGGTCTTGTTATTATTTGGGTGTTAATATAGTCTAATATATACAAGAAACTTAGATATATTTAAATAAATTCGGTTCCTTGTGTTATTTATTTCAAAGGCTTTTTGCACATCGAAGTAGTTGTACCTGTAAAGTGCCATAAGCCCTTTAGTTTTACTCGAAGCACTTTTTGAAACACGTTTGCAGCTTTGGGCTCGAAATGAATAAATATCATCAGATCAGATGGTCTACCATGAGAAAAAGCTTTATACTTAAAAAACATACTTTATGGCACATGCTCTTAAAAATTGATTGAATTTTAATTTCATAGACAACTAGATAACCCGCAACCTGAAAACAAATGAGAATCGGATAAGAACATATGGGCTTTTTTACATTATTTTCACGTGTAGAGTTTGGTGCGTTCCTCCCGACTCACCCTGTATACCTTCTTTAGGATAATACAAAAGCAAATATCATTCCCTTGTGATATACAATCAACAAATATGTATTTTAATGTAAAAAATTTGATTCCAAAATAGATTTGTATGTATAGCTAAAGTGGAAACGATAAGATCAGCAATAAGTGAACACGTTTGAAGACCAGACCTCAGTGTAAAATGCACTATAGTACACAATAAAGCTAATAGTTATAACAGTTGTAACAGTAAGATGAAGGTATTTTGGCCTATAATATAAAGTTGAATCATGATTGCATTCCTGATTCATCTGTTGACTATAACTCAGTATGCTTGGATATGATTCAAGGAAAAGCTGATCAATGTTCTCCTAACCAAACAGTGGGCTGTAGGTTTGGCCAGGTCTCCTTTCAGCTTGTTGCTGTATCCCAAATAAGATGCGGTATTGTCTCATCTGAAGGTGGCAGTCTACGTGTCATATTACTCCATCAGCCAGCATCCTGATCCTAAAACGTTGTGATATTATTGGCTCTAATTTTGGATTTATCCACAACGCGAATGCAACATCCGTTTTTTTTTAAAAAAAGATAGGAACGGTATATATCTTTAGTTTAGGTCAAATTTGATGATTGATGATAAAAGCAAAGCAGTGGAAGTAACTTTAGTAAAGTTAGTATTCAAGTACATGTAGTTTTTGTTGATACGCCATTGAAGCACGGTGAAAAAGAGGTATGTTGAGGGCAAGCACTTTGAAAAATATAAGAAACTTAGCCCTTGCTAAGGTCTTTGTCAATCTCCGATATTAGCTTTCTTTGACATCATTGTACAGCTCTAATACACAACAATAGGCTTCAACTGTTTTTTGAAACACACTTGTGGCCATGAGCTTAGAAAAACATATGACTCGGAGTAGTCAAATTTGTGCTGAGCAAGTACTTTAGAAAACAAGCACTTACACTTACAGTCGCTCGCCGACCACGCTACAGGTCGGACGTGTGTGTCGCGTATGTCGTGTACCTATCTGCATTAAATTATTAACATATATTGTACAGTATGTATTTCCTGAGGTCTAAATCAGATAAAGATGCTGATCAGTGTGAAATTGACATCGGTGATATTTTGAACCATGAAGTTATTAAAGGTATGTTTACCAACATCATAAAAACAGCAATGAAAGATGTTTACGATAAGATGACTAAACTTCAAGAAGAAGTAACGATGTTGAAGGAGTCTAATATTGAACTGATTCACTTGCTAACGTCGAGTGGTCAAACAAATTGTAAGGTAAACAATGGAAATAAATTCAATTTTTCCATGGATGCAGATTCAAATCACAACATGCTACCGAAACACAACGATACCAGGGGAATAATGAGCAAAAACGATGGTACTGTTCAGGCCAAGGTCTCGCACGGGAAAACGCAAATACCTGGCGTTGAAAAAACTAAGGAAAACAAAAATAGCCATAATATACCTTTTTCAACGGATAAGGTGATTAATACACGTAGCAGTAATGGCAATATAATTAATAAACAACAGCAGCCACAAAAGAAAAACACTCGGATTGTTTTTGGTACCGGATGCAAAAAAACTAATTTGACTGCAGTTACTCGCAAGAGCTGGATATATGTTGGACGCATAACACCAGGAACAGGAGTGACAGGGATCAAAAAACACTTAGAAAACATTTTTCCCGATCAAACGTTCGAGATTAATCTACTTCCTCCCTGGAAGAACGGTAGAACCGAAGCCTTTAAAATTCAAATTAACCACTGCATGGAGAGTGAAATATTTAAATCAGAAAATTGGCCGGACGGAACTCTATTAAAAAAATTCAATTTTTTTCGTGACAGTGCCTAAACAAGTGTTTTGTGACTATAATGTTTGTAAAGGCGTAAATCGGAATACAGGGTGTAGCAACATAGGTACTGTGAGTATATTTCATATTAATATACAGTGTTTGTCAAATAAGATCGATGAATTGTCACTTTTTCTCGAACAGAATAATTTCTCAGTATTATGTTTTTCCGAACACTGGTTGAATCAAACTAACATTGATTCAATAAATATTCCTAATTATAGTTTGCAATCCTATTTTTGCAGGAAAAACGCTATACATGGTGGTGTTGCCATTTTCAGTCACACCCTTGTTAATGTTAAACCCATTCAGTTGGATATATATTGTACTGAAATACATGCTGAATTTTGTGCCATTGAATTTGCTGTCAATAACAAAAAAACTATTGTTGTTTCAGTTTATAGATCATGCCTTGGTGAGCTTGGCACTTTTTTTGAAAGATTTGACGAGTTACTTAGTTCATTATCTATTAAGTACAAACAAATTATCATTTTGGGTGATTTTAATATCAACTTTAATTGCGATGGCAAAATTCTACAACAATTTAATCATATTCTGAATTCATATGGCATAGCAATAACCATTTTTGAACACACTAGAATAAAAAACTCATCTAGTTGCATTGATAATATACTTACCAACTTGAACGAAGAATTTTACGACTCTAAGGTAATTGAATGTTGCCTTTCTGATCATTTGGGACAATTCATCAATATACAGGTTTCGCGATGTCTGCAGGACAAACATCCGCGAAAATGGATTCGAAAATTAAATCCATCAGGTCTTAACAAGTTTGTATCACGATTAAATGATAAAAACTGGACTATTTTTGATAACTGTCAGGATGTTAATTTACTAGCGGAAAAATTAGTCAGTAATTATGCCTCACTAATAGAAACATGTTTTCCTTTGCAAAGACAAAATTCTGATAAACAGCCTGTTAAATGGTTTAATGATGACTTACGTCGGATGAGGGATACACTAAGGTCAATAAAAATTATCTACAATGTTACAAAAAATACATCTGACCAACTCGTTTACGAAAAGTATAAGAAAAAGTACAGGGAAGCCATTCAACACACTAAAAAACTAAGTTATGATAATTACATTACCTGCTCACAAAACAAGTCAAAAGCAAGTTGGAGGCTAGTAAATTATGAACTGAAAAGGAATAGAAAAGACACTCATTCTAGTTTGGATGTTAATTTAGTTAATAGATATTTTAGTACCGTAGCAGCTAATATTTTATCATCACTCCCACCAAATAAGGTTGATACATCTAATTATTTGAATTTTGTAAATAAACCGAATGTTACTTTTTTTCTAAGTCCTGTAACTGAATCTGAGGTTTCTGAGACAATTAATAATTTAAGTTCCTCCGAATGTCCAGATGCTTTTGGTATAAATAGTAGGTTGGTAAAACACTCTTTACATGTATTGATTAAGCCCGTAACTTCACTTATAAATTTATGCTTTGCTGAAGGGATTTTTCCGGATATTTTCAAACTGTCCAAAATTATTCCCTTGCACAAAGGTGGTGATACAAACAGCATAGATAATTATCGTCCAATCTCCATTATATGTATTTTTGCTAAAATTCTGGAAATTTTGCTTAAAAAAAGAATTTGTTCATATTTTGACAAATTCAATCTCTTAAATCACTGTCAGTTTGGTTTTCGTAAAGGAAATTCAACAGTAGACGCTCTTTGTAAAATAATTGGGGATGCGGTCCACAACCTTGATCAAGGCAAACATACAGTTCTAAGACTGTTAGATTTAAGTAAGGCCTTTGATTGTGTATCCCACAACATTCTTATCGATAAATTGGAATTTTATGGTATCAGGGGTTCACCTCTTGAACTAATAAAGTCATACTTAACAAACCGTAGACAGTATGTTTTTATGAATGGTGAATTATCAGCCCCGATGGTAGCTGAGCATGGTGTTCCTCAAGGCTCCGTGCTAGGGCCATTACTGTTTATCATTTATGTTAATGATATTTTTCCCTACATGTCTCCAGTTGGGACTGTAATGTTTGCTGATGATACAACACTCTATAATTCTGATAAAGATTTTTCTAAACTTAAATTAGACATAGAAACAGCAACATACAGTGTTGATCAATGGTATAACTCAAATAACCTTAAACTTAACCAAAATAAGTCACAAACATTGATTATTTCTAGTAATAAACTATACAGGTCAAGTGATAGTGTTAAACTATTAGGTTTACATATTGACAGTGCATTGAGTTGGTCATCGCACATTGAATATTTGTGCAAGAAAATATCATCTCAATTATTTTTACTTAGGCAACTGAAAAGATTTTCAAACATTAACACACTACTGTCAGTTTACTATAGCTTGGTTCAGTCACAAATCAGCTATGGGATTTTACTTTGGGGAAATAGTAGCAATAGCTTTTTGATTTTCCGTCTACAGAAGAAAGCTCTACGAATAATGGCGGGTGTTGGGCCCAGAGAGCATTGTGAGCCTTTGTTTCTTAAATACAAGATCATGACGGTAACGAATTTATATTTATATCATAGCTTACAATTCATACACAATAATATAGGTAGTTATGTAACTAACTCGATAATACATAACTATAATACAAGGAATGCAAAATTGTTAAGGCCACCAAGACATCACCTATATATGACGGAAAAAAATTCAGTGAATATTAGTCACTATAATCGACTTTCAGAAAACCTAAAAAAATTAAATACTCATCTTTTCAAAAAAAAGCTGATGAGTTTTTTCAAAAGTCACTGTTTTTATACAGTCAAAGACTTTGAATCCTTTGAGAGCAGTAGTATCTGTTGTGATTAGTTTATATGAAATATATTCACAGGTACTTATCAGAATGTTTGTCCAAAATGTAATTTTTGTGTTATGTTTTTTACAATACTATGTGTTTTTCTATGTTTTATACCCATTACTATTTTAATATTTTATTACTAGCTAGTAATTACATCAATTTACATGACTTGCCATAAACAATGTATTTTTGTAAAATGGTCAAATAAATCTATCTATCTATCTATCTATCTATCTATCTATCTATCTATCTATCTATCTATCTATCTATCTATCTATCTATCTATCTATCTATCTATCTATCTATCTATCTATCTATCTATCTATCTATCTATCTATCTATCTATCTATCTATCTATCTATCTATCTATCTATCTATCTATCTATCTATCTATCTATCTATCTATCTATCTATCTATCTATCTATCTATCTATCTATCTATCTATCTATCTATCTATCTATCTATCTATCTATCTATCTATCTATCTATCTATCTATCTATCTATCTATCTATCTATCTATCTATCTATCTATCTATCTATCTATCTATCTATCTATCTATCTATCTATCTATCTATCTATCTATCTATCTATCTATCTATCTATCTATCTATCTATCTATCTATCTATCTATCTATCTATCTATCTATCTATCTATCTATCTATCTATCTATCTATCTATCTATCTATCTATCTATCTATCTATCTATCTATCTATCTATCTATCTATCTATCTATCTATCTATCTATCTATCTATCTATCTATCTATCTATCTATCTATCTATCTATCTATCTATCTATCTATCTATCTATCTATCTATCTATCTATCTATCTATCTATCTATCTATCTATCTATCTATCTATCTATCTATCTATCTATCTATCTATCTATCTATCTATCTATCTATCTATCTATCTATCTATCTATCTATCTATCTATCTATCTATCTATCTATCTATCTATCTATCTATCTATCTATCTATCTATCTATCTATCTATCTATCTATCTATCTATCTATCTATCTATCTATCTATCTATCTATCTATCTATCTATCTATCTATCTATCTATCTATCTATCTATCTATCTATCTATCTATCTATCTATCTATCTATCTATCTATCTATCTATCTATCTATCTATCTATCTATCTATCTATCTATCTATCTATCTATCTATCTATCTATCTATCTATCTATCTATCTATCTATCTATCTATCTATCTATCTATCTATCTATCTATCTATCTATCTATCTATCTATCTATCTATCTATCTATCTATCTATCTATCTATCTATCTATCTATCTATCTATCTATCTATCTATCTATCTATCTATCTATCTATCTATCTATCTATCTATCTATCTATCTATCTATCTATCTATCTATCTATCTATCTATCTATCTATCTATCTATCTATCTATCTATCTATCTATCTATCTATCTATCTATCTATCTATCTATCTATCTATCTATCTATCTATCTATCTATCTATCTATCTATCTATCTATCTATCTATCTATCTATCTATCTATCTATCTATCTATCTATCTATCTATCTATCTATCTATCTATCTATCTATCTATCTATCTATCTATCTATCTATCTATCTATCTATCTATCTATCTATCTATCTATCTATCTATCTATCTATCTATCTATCTATCTATCTATCTATCTATCTATCTATCTATCTATCTATCTATCTATCTATCTATCTATCTATCTATCTATCTATCTATCTATCTATCTATCTATCTATCTATCTATCTATCTATCTATCTATCTATCTATCTATCTATCTATCTATCTATCTATCTATCTATCTATCTATCTATCTATCTATCTATCTATCTATCTATCTATCTATCTATCTATCTATCTATCTATCTATCTATCTATCTATCTATCTATCTATCTATCTATCTATCTATCTATCTATCTATCTATCTATCTATCTATCTATCTATCTATCTATCTATCTATCTATCTATCTATCTATCTATCTATCTATCTATCTATCTATCTATCTATCTATCTATCTATCTATCTATCTATCTATCTATCTATCTATCTATCTATAGTCCTACTTAGGTTTATTCCCGACAGCAGTAGCACCCGCTTTACCTGATAGACACAGTGGTGTAGTAGAAAATCTCAGTCCATACAGTGGCAATAACTGGTCAAATGAGGAAAAAGCTTGTGTGCTGACAGCAATGCTCAGAAATCTCTTAGTAGACTCATGCAGCAGCTATTTTGGAAAACCTCCGCTCGTCAGATCTACGCCACTATGATAATGTCTGCAGTAAAGTTACGAAGATGTACACTTAAAAGAGCTCTTGCATGGCCAGCTGCATAACCGGAAACAACTAGCCAAGGAAGATTTGGCCACGTTTGCATATCATCATACGAAGACCAAAATTAAACGAGCATTCGTCAATAGTTCCATCGAGACACAAGAATACGTCGTTGCTCGCCAGTTTGTCGAAGGCATTGCGTGCCTGGCCGTTCGGTGAATGATAAGACTATTCAGCCGTAGAGCTTTACAAGATAATTTGTTCAAGGCTGTGGAAATTGAAGCTGTCACAAAAGCCACGCGAATGACAAGGCGGGTGCTTTCTGTCGAAGAAGATGATGAAAGAGAAGCTAGAGACACAACGCTACGTTCATTCCAACAAGAAGAGACCTTCCATAGAAAACCGCCCGCACAACTCTAGAAGGAACTGAGAAGTTTACAGGCTGAAGATGTGAACAGAAGGAGCATCTTAGGGTAGGCTGCCGCATATATGTAAGTTGATAAGATGCAGGTGAATGTAGAAAAAGCCGATGAGTATGCGAACAAAATTAAATCTATGCAAGACACGATAAACTCAATGAAGGAGCAGTTTGCCAGATACATAAAGGTCTTACTGAATAAGCATGAAGCAAGTATCGCTAAGCTTCAACAACAACACGAAGTAGCCATGAGGGAACTAACAGCAGACAGGGATAGGTTGAAGCAGTTGCTTGACTCTCAGGGACGGGATGGTATGGATATTAAAAGTAATTTTGAGAGGGATAGAAAGAGTCTGCTAAAGAAAATTGAACAACACGAGACAGCGTTGAGAAAGCTCAACAAAGGAGTTCTTCAATGCGCGACAACCTTTAAGATTCCCAACGAAATACAATGAAGTTTCTGCTAAAAAAGCGGGCAATAAATATTACCAAGTTAACCAAATTAAAGACGAATATGTAACGCTGAAACAGAGTATAACTCAGATGGAGGTTGAAGCTGCTGAAGCCAAAAAGGACAGGCTTGAAGCAGAAAACATGAAGCTGAAAACAGATCTAAGCGAGCCTCTTGATGATGCGAAAAAGATCATGGAAGGTTTATACAATGTGTCCGGTAATAATTAGTGTCGGAACCTTTAGGGGGATGAAACGCAGTGTTTTTTATCGACAAATCACCTCCCATTAGAAGTTTTTCTCCCACCATAATAAAATGGCAGCCATTATTGTGTTTAATTGGTGATGTACTAATTTAGCCATAGTTATTCATGTAGAGGTGCTAGAAACACAAAGTCTCATTCTCATTCGATAGCAAAACATGTAGACCATGAAATAGTTGTAAATAATTTCCAAATTTTATTTCACAAAAGGCCAAAAAACATTGTTAAAAGAAAGTAGTAATTTTATGCGTTTTTTAAAATTCAAACTTTTTCAAAAAATCTGAGCTGTTAACCGACAAATTTTTTATTCTTAAGCGATAGTAGATACATGTTGCTAAAAAATAGCTATACATCTTAGCCCTAAGTAAAGTAATTTAGAAGCTATGATGGTTTGAATATGACCCTTTATTGTCTAATGTAGCAGTTGAGAAGGCAATAGAACAAAATGCTTATTGGTATTTTGGGAAAAAAAGAAATAACTACAACTATCGTTCGAAATGTCCTCCTTGGTGTTGCAGACATGCTCCAACTGGACTAGGTATTGGCACATTTCGCTATAAATGTACGAAGCCATTTAAATGAACGATATTCGCCGTGGATTGGACGCGGTGGAACAATTGCTTGCCCACCGCGTTCACCGGACTTGACCCCACTTGATTTTTTATTCGGGGGTACAGTAAGACAGAAAGTTTATTTCGACGTGCCAAATACATCCGTTGAGCTTATCAGCAAAACTATTCAAGTCGGAAATGAGTTACGGAATGACAATGCGATGATCAGTCGCTCTACGCAACATGTGTCAGTGCAACAGCATGTCTACAACACCCAGAGGGACATTTCGAACAACGGTTGTAACATTTGTTTCTTTTTTTCCCAAAATAAATGTCGCGACAACTGGGTACTTTGGTTTATTGCCTTCTCAACTGTCGGATTAGACAACAAATGGTCATATCCAAACCATCATAGCTTCTAAATTACTTTACTTAGGGCTGAGATGTACAGATAATTTTTCAAGAAACATCATGTACTATTGCTTAAAAATAAAAAAAAGTGAGTGTAGATTAACAGCTTAGATTTCTTTAAAAACTAAGATTGAGAGAAAAATGTAAAAAGTTACATAGTTTTCTTTTAACGTTTTTTTTTGTCTGATATGAAATGATATTTGGAAAATGTTTACCATTGGTTTATGGTTTACACGTTTCGCTATCGAATGAGACTTATTTTGTGTTTTTAAAACCTCTACGTTGGTAGCTATGGCTAAATTGGTACAACAGTCGTGCATCAATTAAGCAAAAAACAAAATGGCTGCCATTTTATTATGGAGGAGAAAAATTACTTTTGAGGAGTGATTTGTCGATAAAAATTAACATATCCCCCCATTGTGTAATGCAAGAGAGTGACAATAAGATGAAACAGCGCCTGGCGAATTTAAAAAATGAGTACGCTCGACTAAGAAAGGAGCTGGATGATGGATTGGTTGAAGCACAGGCTGGTAGCTCCGAGACGAAAGAGTTGAAGGATGAGAATAATAGGATGGAGCAGAAGATTGTGCAGGTGATAAGCGAGATCGATAGGCCGAAGAAATTACTTGGAAACGTCACTGTGGATGCAAAGAAAGGAAAGTCAGCGATGCAAGATGACGTTGAAGCAGATTGAAACAACTGGAGAGAGGAAATGTGAAGATAGGAGCAGAGTCTGACGTTCAGCTCAAGGACGCGTAATGGGGCTCCGATCAGGCCGCGCAACTCAAGAGCGAGAATGCTAAGCAGAAGAACTGGACTGCACATCTCCCGGTACAACTAGAAGATAAATACAGCAGGCTCGGGGAGGAGCTTGAGAGCAGCCTTAGTGATGGGAAGAAGGGACTGTCGAAGGTTGACAGCTTCTAAGACGAAAATTGGAAATTGAAGAGAATGATATCAGAGTTAAGAAAAGATAACGCTGC
This sequence comes from Callosobruchus maculatus, assembly GCA_951848785.1. NCBI lineage: Eukaryota > Metazoa > Arthropoda > Insecta > Coleoptera > Chrysomelidae > Callosobruchus > Callosobruchus maculatus. Next base: position 1,458,573 of record CATOUR010000122.1, on the reverse strand, counting down.
TGGAGCTAAAGACGAGAATCACAATTTAAGTAAAAGATATCGCAGTTGGAAGACAATCTGTTGTGGTCTTAAAACCTGCGTCGGTCAGAACGGTATACATATATGTCCGAAGCTACGATATCACTTGAAGGGACCCTACTTGGTGACGAAGCGCCTGGGCTGAACGACTTGGTCTACACGATACATGAGGAAGTGGAAAACCGAAGGTCGTCCATACAGATGTCTGTGGTGATACAAAAATCGAAGTTGATCGAACGCTAAGGCGGGAAGAATGTAACGTAGTATGGTATGGTGTATTGTGTGTTAGTTGTCATGTATGACGTAACCTCAAAGGCATAAGTAATATCTGTGATATGTAAACGTCATCGAATCATCTGGTGTTTTCGAGACTTCGAGACTGACAGATGGGGACATACTCAACATCATCAAGAGATCTGGTGTTTTCGAGACTTCGAGACTGACAGATGGGGACATACTCAACATCATCAAGAGCCATGTCATTTTTAATTTTCAAAAACGCTGTATGCAACACTTTATATCCTTTGGAACTGTATGGATACCCTCCTCGTGTGTTGCTCAGTCCACTGCTTTGCTCATTTGCAACTGTTTTCAATGGACCTGCTTTACGTTCGATTTTCATTCAAAACTTCCCAGCCACTGAACCCACAAGTAAACAACATTGTACTAGTACTGAGGTGTCATCCACCAGACAAGTCTTACTCATTTTCTGTTGATTTCGTTTCTAATCGTATTCCTGTCATTATACTTGAGAAACTACTGGCGGTATCGCCAAATGAGGATACACAACACTAACTGCTGGTATCATCGTAACAGGCTGATTTTGAGCGAAAATAAAACTGTTATAATTAACTACATTCTACAATGACAATTGCCCAGTGACTTTGCTGTATTAGCGGGTTCTACTTTATCAGAGACTTCTAAACTCCTAGCCATATATTTTGATTCAAAGCTAACTTTCTCAGATCGTATACATATATATGTATGCCAATCAACACGAAAGATAGTGATCGCATCTTTATTGCTCAGAAGTGGGCTGGGAGTACCTGCAGGTCAATTTTCAAGTATAAAAAATGTAATTCTTCTTTGTATATATATTTTAAAATATGTTCTGTATGTTAAGAGAAATTCTGAATTGTTTAATACGTTGGGCCAATTTCGCCAATCTGGCACCAGGAAGCGAAAACATTTATCTACTCAAAACATAGTACCAGCCGCTTCAAGTAGTCGCCTAATTATAACGGCACAATCATATTTAATAGTATACCAGACTGCTTAAAGAAAATTGCGAATTATGAGCATTTTAAACGAGTTTCTGATTTCTTTCTGATTTCACCGCATTTCTCTTTGTAATTATGTTCGCTGAAACATCGCTCGTTGTTTATGGTAATGCACAAGTGCACTATCCATTTGCTGGGTACTATTTGCATCTCTCTAAGACGGAAGCTCACTTGGTTCCTAGTGATCTTAGAAACAAACTCGGAGAATGGCCGCCTCAGATTTGCTTGATGCCAGCTGAAGTTGGTGCCTGCAAACCACTCATCTATCTTTCTCAGCGCCTCACTTGTCGTTTGCATCAAAATTTTCTTATCTTTGGTGGGGGCTACCAGAACAAGGTCATCCGCGAACGCCAGAGTCTTGACTTTTCGAGGCAGAGCTATCCCTAAAACCCCATCATATACGAAATTCCAGATAAGAGGACCAAAAGCCAATCCCTGTGGAACTCCTGTAGACATTTCCAACTCTACGTTTGCTATTTTTATAGCTCTGTTACAAATAGCTGCCAAATAGATTATGTAAATACCTCCGTATGCCACGTTTGTTCAACTTCTCCATTTTGATGCCCCACGACGCCATGTTAAAGGCATTTTGCACGAGTTACGCCACTGCATCCACGAGAGGAAGCAGCCGAGACAGCAGATTCAGCATATTCCTTGTTTATTGTATTGCTTATCTGAAATGTATTATATACTCATTGTTTCAATTATAATTATTCAGATTCACTTTGCACGGCTAACAATCAACATTGTACTTCTTAAAAATAAATTTTATTAGTTCGGTCAATCGAATTGTAGTTTTTTAAAAACTCCGGTTCGTAAGCTCCCGAGTTAATTGGCGCAGCAAGCAGTAGGATTCGGTCGAGAAGTTTCGCCGCCGCCGTGATAACTTCTCTGAGTGAAACTCTTAACGGCCAGACGATCCTGCAGAAGAAGAAGCTACGTGGAAGCAAACAAGGGTTGAAGAAGAAGCTTGGACCTCGTCAAGTGCATATTGGTGAGCCATCCTTTTATCCAAAATCCTTGTTTTCCGTGTTGGTGTTAGGGCAAAGTGGTCTCACTAGGATATCAGCGTATATGATATCCCTAGTTTAGTTTTAAGAGGGTCAATGCATATGATCACGTCTGGAAATTAGTGAATATAATCTTTCAGACATAGAAAGTAAGGAAAACACAAAGAAAAACAAAAAGAAAGCAAACAAAGCACCAAGATTGAGGATTTACTAGAAATTTTCAACAACTTAAGCTTAGATAGTGATAGTACTAGTAATAATATTAGCACGATGAGTACCGAAACCCAAGTAAATTACCAGCTTTTACGATTGTATATTGATACTATTCCAAATTTTAATGGAGACAGCAATACTTTAGAAAGTTTTATTGAACACTGTGATCATTTAATCAGAACTTATACAAATTCGAATAATCAAAATGATCCCCTTAACAGTTTTTTGATTAGAGCTGTAGTAGGTAAACTAACAGGAAATGCTTTAGCTTTAGTTGGTAGTAGACCAGAAATTAGAAACTGGAATGATTTAAAAATACTTTTAAGACTTAGTTTTGGCGATCAAAGGAATTTAGATTGCTTAGTGCAAGAACTAATCGTAATGAAACCTCAGAAATCTGAATCATTTTTCAATTTTGGACAAAGAATTCAAAAAGCGAGAAGTGCAATAGCTGCAAAGTTAATTTCGATGAATTTATCAATAGCAGAGAGAACTTTTCAAACAAAAAATTATGATGAGCTATGTTTAAAAACATTCATTCGTGGATTGACAGGTAGAATACAAGATATGGTTAGACTAAGAAATCCCGATAGTCTTGAACTAGCTATTTCGTACGTATTAGAAGAAGAAAATTTTATTCTTCACCAGAGACAATCAGGACAAAACCAAGATACTAATTCGACCCAGAATTTCCAAAATCGTGCACAGCCTCAGTTACCTCTTCAATTTTCTCATAATTCTAATAATTTCCCAAGATATCTAAATACGTTGCCACAACCTCGGAATACTTTTCCATCGCAACCCATTAATATTCAACCTAGACAAAATATGCCACCTCCTAGATATTTTACAAACCAACAAGTGTTTGGAAAACAAAATTTTCCTTCTAAAAATGTTAATGTGTTTAAACCTACTGGGCAAGTTCCCCAAACAAAACCTGAACCCATGTCTACGAGTACAAGAAATGCGAATTTTCCAAGAGGAAATCAAAATAGAAATTTCTTCCAAAACTCAGGCCCTAGAAATTTTACTAGCCAGGAATTGCATAATTTACAAGATAATTATGATTTTAATTACGAACAAAATGAAAATTATGAACAGTGTAGTGATAGTGCTTATTCCTTACTAGCCAGGAATTGCATAATTTACAAGATAATTATGATTTTAATTACGAACAAAATGAAAATTATGAACAGTGTAGTGATAGTGCTTATTCCTATGACGAAAGTTTTGAACAAGCGCAAGAAAGCCTTGACCTAGATCAAGAAACTCAACAATATAATTTAGAACAAAATTTTACTCAAGCCCAGCCTCCGAAGAATCAACCTTGATAGAAATTAATTTTTCACAAAATAATTTACCTTGTATTTATATATCAGAGTTAGATGCAAAATTTTTAGTAGATACAGGGAGCACAAGAAGTTTAATTTCTCCGAATCTAGCATACACTTATTTTCAAAACTATATTCAAAATGAACCATTTAATATTCAAACTTCTCATGATGTAAGTTATCATAATGAAGTAGCAGTGATACCAATTTTCGAAATTTTTGAATGTGAACAATGGCATAAATTTTATATTTTTAATTTTAATCCAAAGTATGACGGACTTATTGGTATAGATTTATTACAAAAGTTACAAGCTACTATAAATATTCAAAATAAAATTTTGGTTACACCTTCTAGCCAAATTCCTTTAATATTGAATGAAGAAAACAAGTTAAAAAAGAACTTTCAGCCTTGCAATTATAATATTATTGTAAACCCAGAATCAGAACAAGTTACGAAAAAGGTTTAGGAATCTTAAAAGAAATAGATTTTGGTAATAATTTGATTTCGCCAGAAGCCCTAGTGAACATAGAAAATTATTTTGCAATTACCACAGTATATAATCCGAATTCCAAAGCATTCAGTGTTAGAATCACAAAACCTTTTGACATTGAACTTATTAATCCTTCAGAAACAAACTTTATGTCTGACATTCATGAAAATGCTGACATCACAAAAAAGTATGATAATATTCTGAAAGCCAATTTAAAAAATATTAACTTATCACATTGTAATGAAGAAGAAAATAGAGCAATTAGGAAATTGATTTTTGAATATCGAGATATTTTCTATAATGAACAAATTCCTTTGAGTTTTACAAACGAAATTAAACATAAAATCAGATTAACCGATGAAACCCCAATTTATACAAAGTCTTATAGATTTCCTGAAGTTCATAAACCTTAAGTAAAAGATCAAATTGAAAAGATGTTACAACAAGGTATAATAAAACCTTCGAATAGTCCCTTCAACAGCCCTATATGGATTGTTTCAAAGAAAATGGACCAGTCAGGTAAACAAAAATGGAGAATTGTTATTGACTACCGAAAATTAAATTTGCGAACAGTTGATGACCGCTATCCTATTCCTTGTATTACAGATATTCTAGATAAATTAGGAAGATCAAACTATTTCACAACTTTAGATTTAGCCTCTGGATATCATCAAATTGAAATGGATGAAAATGATATTCCAACAACCGCCTTTTCTGCATTAAACGGTAAATGGGAATTCACTAGAATGCCATTTGGTTTAAAAAATAGTCCATCTACCTTCCAAAGAGTTATGGATAATGTGCTAAGAGGATTAATCAATGAAGTTTGTTTTTGTTATCTTGATGACATTATCATCTTTAGTACAAGACTCCAAGACCATATTGTAAAATTGAAAAAAGTCTTTGATAGATTGAGGAAAGCCAATTTCAAAGTTCAATTAGATAAGTCAGACTTCTTACAAAAATCTGTAGAGTATTTAGGTCATATAGTCACACCAGAAGGTATCAAGCCTAACCCTTCAAAAGTGAAAGCCATAAAGAATTTTCCTATTCCAAGAACACAAAAAGAAATTAAATCATGTTTAGGATTAGTTGGATATTATCGAAAGTTTATACCGCTGACGTCTTGTTTAAAAAAGAATGCTAAAGTTGTCCACACTTCAAGTTTTATTGAAAGTTTTAATACTTGCAAAGAAATGCTATGTAATGATCCAATTCTTATCTATCCTGATTTCACAAAAGAGTTTATATTAACTACTGATGCAAGTGCAGTAGCAATTAGTGCAATTTTAAGTCAAGGACCGATAGGTCAAGATAAACCCATAGCATATGCCTCTCGTACATTAAATGAAACCGAGCAAAAATATCATACAGCCGAAAGAGAAATGTTAGCTATATTATTTGGTTGTCAATACCTTATCTTTTTGGTCGCAAATTCACAATTGTTACGGATTGCCGTGCTCTTACCTGGTTATTCAACGTGAAAGAACCAAGTTCAAAATTAGTAAGATGGAGACTCAAATTAGAAGAGTTTGATTATAAAGTAGTATACAAAAAGGGAAAGTTAAATTCAAATGCAGACGCCTTGTCTCGTATACAACTCAATATTCATGAAACAGAATCAACAGTAGCCAACCCTGGAGATGTAGACGAAGCTATTTTAAAATTCTTAGAAGATATCGCTAATAATACTACAAATTATGATCAAAATCCGGAAAATGTCGAAAAGGAATCACCCCCGAAAATAAATATACTTCAAGATGTGCAGGTTAGACGTCCTGACCCATCCGATGATCAAACTCCCCGTTCGTTATCAAAAGAAGTAGAAAATAGTGGTATCCCTATCCAAGATACTATAATCAATAATAAATTCGATCAAATTCATGTCTCTAAAAGCAGGAAAAATAAAATAACAGTACAAAAAGAAAATTATGGAAATCATAGAATTCTTAAAGTTAGCATACCTTTAGAAGAAAACGAAAAATTAATATTTGATTTCATGAGAGACTATTTAACAGAAAAAAGAATCATCGTGGAATTGACGAAACACTTCAATCTTTAAAGAAAAATTATTATTGGTTAAATATGAAACAAAGTATTACAAAATATATCAATTCATGTGATATTTGTCAAAGAGCTAAATATTCTAGACAAAATCCGTATGTTCCCTTAGTACTTACGGAAACGCCCACGAAACCCTTCGAAGTAATACATGTTGATACATTCTTTTATAATGGAAAACAGTATATTACAATAGTAGATGCATTTTCTAAATTTGGACAAGTATTTTTCATTACTGGCAAAACAGCTATTAATGTATGTAAAACACTTACAAAATATTTTGGTTCTTTTGGAACACCTGATAAAATTGTAGTAGACTCAGGTAAAGAATTCAATAATCAAACTGTGACAGAAATGTTAAAATTACATAAAATTAAAATTCATGTCTGTACCCCTCAGCATCATGAATCAAATAGCATAGTTGAAAGATTTCATTCAACCCTTATTGAACACTTAAGGATTTTAAAAGAAGAATATCCCAATGAGGATGATCTTATTGATTACGCCATTATAGTTTATAATAGTTCAATTCACAGCGCAACAGGTTTTACTCCTTTTGAATTGGTATTTGGTCATACTAATTCAAGACATGCCGATGAAATTCTTACACCAAAAGAAATTTTTTCAGACTATGTTCAGAATCATAAACAAAAATTAGTCAAGTATATGATACGGTTCAAAATAAACTAATTAAGGATAAAGAAAAGGTTTTATAAAAAAGGAACCTAAAAGGTGATCAATGTGTAGAGTTTACAGTGAATCAAACAGTTTATAAAAAGAGTCCAAAAATCAGGAATAAAAAACATAATAAATTTATAGGACCTTATACTATCGTAAAGATCTTAGAACATAATAAAGCTGAAATAAGAAATAGTAAAGGAAAAATAGAAATTGTTCATATGAAGGAATTAAGGAAGCCTCATTTGTTACAGGACGAAAATGAAAGCCACGAAAATCTTCCTGGTCCTTCTCGTAGTAATCAAACTGATAGCGAGTGAAGTTAAGGTTACAGAGTTATCCAATACCCCCGGTATTTTACCCTTTAAGTTAGGTAAAACGAATATAATTGATAGAAAACATATATTTTTACATGATATTAATTCAAAATATTTAGATAAGCATATATATAACTTAATAAAGACGTATACAAAGCTGAACTCCTCTTTAGAGAAAATTACTCCTATGTATTATACAGTACTGAAGAATAAATACGATCAATTATTACCCATGATAACTGAAATGGAAAGTAAATTTCAAAATATGTTTTTCAAGAGAAACAAACAAAAGCGAGGATTAATAAACCTAGGTGGATCCATAAGCAAGTGGTTATTTGGAACTTTAGACGATTCAGATGGCCAACGTTATGATAATGCTATACAAAAACTGAATTCTAATCAAGAAAAAATTGTTAAGGAAGTAAATTGTCAAATCTCAATTGCAAAAAGCCTTGTTGAAAAATATTCAAAAACAATTGATTCAATTAGTGAAAATCAACAGAAGATTTCTAAATATATTGCTGATTATAAAAAATATATTGATAATGTCACTGATCAAATGCATATTTATACCATTTATGTAAGTACATTAGACCAGATTTTTATCAGTGCTAATGTTATTATTTCATTTTTGGATAACCTAGAAAATGCAATTACATTTGCTCAGCTGAATATATTACATCCAGACATTTTAACAAATAAAGATTTAATACAAATTTTGGCAGATATAAAAAGATATTATAAACCTAATGAGATTTTAAATATTAGTTTGCAATCTTGGTATTCTATAATTAGTGTTAAATGTTATTATCGTGAGGAGAGAATCATTTTTGCCATCGAAATACCAATTGCCTATCCACAAACCTTGGAATATTTCCAATTATTCCCAGTTCCTACCAATCAAAGTACCATAATTATACCCCAAAAACCTTATCTGGCTCTTGAAGAAGAAGTTTACCAATATATGGAGCAACCCTGTATCCAAGTAGAAAATTCGTATATTTGCCGACAAGAAGAAATCAAGTTCCACCCTGAGGAAGATTGTGTATCAAGTCTAATCCTAAATAAGAAGCCACTGTGCCAGCCGATACCAGTTCAACCTCCAAAGCTGATATTCAACCGAATCAATGAAGAGTATCTAATTATAGTTACAGAAGAAAGAATTAATTTGAAAGCCAGATGTCCAGACCTTGAATACCTCGCCATAAAGGGAAGTGCCCTAATCCAAGTCCCGATGAATTGCAGCTTAGAATACCAAGAATACCACTTTGGGAGTTCAAAACAAGAAGTATTAGGAAAGCCCTTAATACTACCTGGAGTAATCAGTAACATATCAGTGGACTTAGTAGTCAAATTAAGACCACTGAAATTAGGGAAGATTCCGTTAAAAGAACTTCACAAAATTCAAGAAAACGTTGAAACTATGAATCAGTTGGTGATAGAAGAATCAAGCTCAAATCCAGTAAATTGGTTCCTATGGTCAATCATTATTTTAACAATGGTTGCCATTGCTACCTATATGGCAATCAAGTTTTTGAAAAAGAAATCAAGAAATCAAGAAAGGCCGAGAGAAGTCAAGGGAGTTCAAGAAAATTCGCCTTCAGTGCTTTTCCAGCCCGAAGTCTCTGTTTAAGAAGGGGAGAGTTACGCCACTGCATCCACGAGAGGAAGCAGCCGAGACAGCAGATTCAGCATATTCCTTGTTTATTGTATTGCTTATCTGAAATGTATTATATACTCATTGTTTCAATTATAATTATTCAGATTCACTTTGCACGGCTAACAATCAACATTGTACTTCTTAAAAATAAATTTTATTAGTTCGGTCAATCGAATTGTAGTTTTTTAAAAACTCCGGTTCGTAAGCTCCCGTGAAGCGTCACCATGCTCCCTATTTATTGGAGGTTTCTTCTACAGCGCATAGGACTGCCTCCAGTGCGTTTTTCGTTGACTTGCCACTGGAAGCCAAACTGGTTTTGAGACAAGCCTCCCGTTTCTTCGAGTGCCGCTTATAATAGCGACACCGACATTACACCTGTTGCCCAAGGAGAGGAGATATATGTATATCGCGGTAGGTGCTCTGCCAGAGCGGTGGAGGACCGCAAAGCAGAAAACTATGGAGTGGCAGGAGATCTGGTCCAGTACAACGGAGGTGACGCAGTGGACTAAGTGCCTGATTCCAAATATACGAGAGTGGGCAGAGTGTAAATACAGGATAACCTGGTATCACCTAGCATAGGCGTTGTCGGACCATGGTCCCTTTCGGATATATAGAAACAAAATAGAATGATCGTTGTCGACATTTGAGTACACCCTATTTGAGTGCGACATATGGTCCTATTACAAGCAGGAAGCAAGGGTGAACCTGCCTGATGACCTGTCACCAGGGATCATGATATCGTGCGAGCAATGCTGGGAGATAGTATAAGATGGTTCAAGGTATATTAAAATCGAAAGATACAGAGGAACGTAGGGATATGTAGCAATATGACGAAGAAGGAAATAAAAAACATACATCTTGCACTGCGAAGAATATCGTCCACGATGATGTCCGGTGCAGATGCAGATTGAGATTGAGAAAAGAGGGAACGGGACTAGTTGACGTGTCATTTTATACAATTATTGTATCTGATAACTAAATTGCAACTTCTGCTACTACTACTAGAATTGGGAAATATTATTAGTAAAGATTTATCGTAACCTTAAAATCATCAGTAGTAACAGACGACACGTCAGTATAATAATACAATAAACCACATAGTCTTGCCACAGCATACTAAACATCAGCAGAATATCTTAGGTTGGCGGAAATCATACGGGAATTCCGCCATTTTGGGTGAATATCTTACAAGAGAGGCATTTGCGTCGGTGGACACCATTGACGTAAGGTCGACGCTCGTATTTGCTCATTGCTGAGATAAAAAGCATAGACGTATACTGTGAGATTTTGTATACTCGATGTTGATAGGGTATATGACCTTTAAAATGGATAGACAATGTGCTGGAATTGTAGTGCTGCTAAACATTGAAGAATTAAGTACTATAATTGCTGATTTTTTTTAAATATCCGAATCATCCTGTAAGGTAAGTACATAATATAACCTATAAATAAAATATGTACCCAAAAATGTACAGACACTATCTTTACAAATCGATTGAGGCAACTTAACTGATTTGATAGATAACAGCTGATCAGCCAACACGATTTTGGGCTAAATTTTTTTTCAGTAATTACTGAATAAAAATTGGGCGCTTACTAAAGGTGTAATCATTCACTTCAATGTGTACAGCTGTGTATGTACAGCGCTGCTTATTCGGTACAAATGTACTCATTCAGTACGCAGATACAACAAATACGAAACTGTCAAAATCCAGAAAACAGATTTGATACCGTCTTAGCCTAAAGTATACCGTGATATATTATGCCATTTTAAAGTGGTTTTTAGAACGCTTTTCTGCAATTCAGTACATCTTTTGGATCGATTTCAGTACATTTCAAAACACGTTAGCGCTGTGCATGTACAAAATCGTACCTACAAATATTCTTCCCTATATATGAATTAAGTTTCTTAATCACAATTAATAAATTAAAACAAAAAACTTATTTGAAAAAGCTTTTATTTAAATGTTCCAAAAACAATAAAATAAAATGTTCCTTTAAAATGTTAACTATCAACTTATAGTCTCATTATACACAACTTATATTATCATAAAAGGTTGTCGCGAGGTTTACTTAAGTACCTATAAGTATTTAATTAAACTGAAATTTTAACACAATTAAATTTAGCAGACCAAGTTAGTCAATTAAATAGGTACTGGTTCATTTACACAAGTAAATCGCGCAGTGGCAGCGCAGCGCAGTGGCGACACACTGGCTGTCCGGCCCACCCTCCATGGCTGCTCGCTGCACCAGCGGTTTGTTAGCTACCCCTAACCCCACGTCGATGTCGTCGCCGTCGTCGATACAACCTGGTGATGACCACTGCGTAGGTTGTATTAAGGAACTCGTTCAATTCGATCCAGAATCCCGTCACTACTGCCTGATTCTTGCTCACACGCCACAAAATCCTTTGTACGAACCAAACGTGCTTTCATTGGCGAGTACAGCTCTATACTTGACCAAAAAAATATCGAATTGGTCTAGGTATCGATACTTTTTATGTTCGCATCCCAACCCAGACTTCTCACCCACAATAGCGCCGTAAAGGTCAAATTCTGTAGGAACCATTTTTATATAGGAAATCCTCAGAGATATTCTGCTGGTTGTTTAGTATGCTGTGGTCTTGCTACATCCACGCGTTTGCTTTTTCTAACCCAGTCATTGGCTATCTCCTTGTGTAGGGGGTATTTACAAGACTGTAACAGCGTGATTAAGTTTCTCGATTTTAGTGCGTCTACTCGCGTTGCCTCGCGTCGTCTCTACATTATACCTACATCAGTATCGTAAATCTCCGGTAACCGGATATCCGGTATTCAGGTGCTAACGAGGTCGTTGTCGTGCGACGCCGCCGGAAACCGTCGCGACGCTCTCACACACATCAATCATCACAGGCGACGCGACGCCCTGGAAGGAACTCTAAGAAAGTCAACCTGATGCTGCCGACAACTTCCAACGAGCTAGCTAAAATTTCTCGTCCACTAGATCAGTGGCTGCTGAAGCACACCTTCCGAGCTTCCGAGCATCACCAAAGTTTCGATAGTTGCTTCATCACATATCAGATGTCGTTCATATGGATTTACAGAAAGCATTTAACCAAATTGATTTAGGTATACTATTAGAGAAACTCAAGTGGTTTGGGCTTTCACCAAATTTTCTGAAACTGCTTGGCTCTTATTTATTTGAGAGGAAGCAGTACGTTGAGTATGAAGGTTATCGTTCAGATATATTTGTGCCAAGTTCGGGTATTCCCCAGGGCTCGAATTTAGGTCCTCTACTTTTTTTGCTGTTCATCAATGATTTAATATCATTAATTACTTGTAGCAAATTACTATATGCCGATGATCTAAAAATATATCTCAGTATACATTCCATTGATGATTGTCTGACTTTGCAACGCAATATTGATGCTGCGGAAAGTTGGTGTAATGAAAATAATTTGCATATTAATCTGCAAAAATCACATGTGGTTACATTCCGTAGAAAGAAGACAACCATTAAATTTGGATACACTGATAACTAAATGTCGCTGAATAGATGTGATCTGATGTGACTGCAGCTTGGTCTGGTATCCCATTTATGCCACACACATTCTTTCCACTGAATGCGTTAAAAAAAGTTTTTTGAAGTTTTTGTCATTTAAGTCATCGGTAATATATCCGAAAAGGGGAACTGAATATTCAGTATTACTTAATAGTCATAGTTTTATAAGGTGCATTTTAAATAGTTTAAGTTTTCTGCATGACCTACTGCATAACAATATCAATTATTAAGTAAAATTAGTTTTCGTGTCCCTAATCGGAGTTCTAGCCACTCGGTTACGTTTTACTGTGAATTATCCCATACCAATGTTTTGAGAAAATCGCCAGTCACAGTAATGTGTACGAATTTTAACTCGCTGCCAGAAATTTGTGATATCAATACGTGTTCTAAAAACCTGCTTTTCGAGCAACTATTGGCTCTTACTCATAATATGTAGGCAGTCCTTCTTCAGTAATTTCTCTTAGTTGTATTTTTTTTGTATTTGTAGTATTGTATTTTTGCAAACTAGGTTAAGTGTATTAATAATCATTATGCTTTTTCCTGTAATTGGGTGATTTTACCTGTTGGAAATATCTATCTATCTACCTATCTATCTATCTATCTATCTATCTATCTATTTATCTACATCACGACCGGCAGGCTACAATTTCACTAGATTCGTAATAGTCTTATCGTTACGTCGTAAAAAAAGGCTTTCGACGACAAACAGTCGGAACGAAATTAAATTTGGTGGGATGGTAGACATTGGTCTTCTGAACCTACACCTAAGTTTGGGGCCTCAGGGGGTTGCCGCTCGAGCGGATTAAGACGAAGGATTTCTTAAAAAAGTCGTGTAACACTTTTCTTTCCATTAAATAATGACATCTTCTCATTTCCTTATTATCTGCAGCAGCTTTAACTTAACATTTGGTTGTTTAAGAAAATATGACATTTAGGTCCGGTTACACCGGTCCCTGATAGGTGCCAGATAGCCTATCTGCCAGATAGGCCCATATAATTTATATGGCGTTATCTGACAGATAGGCTATCTGACACTTATCAGGAACTGGTGAAACCGGCTCTTAGGAACAAACCGCTACCCACTACAGATATGTGCTGTTCCGAAAGTCTTATTTGAGCATACTTTTAGTGGAAATGATCCTACTGCGGCATTGTTTAATTAGGATAAGATCCAACTTGTAATCTCTGGGGTTTCCGTTCGATGGAATTGGGGGGAGGGGGTGAAAACTTTTTCGTGACGCTTTTCGACAAATAGCGCAGTTGTGGTAAGTGCTATCGAAAAAAAGTTCAAATATTATATGGAGACAACAAAGGATTTATGGAGAGAACAAAATTCACCCCCTCCTCCCTCACCCGCGAGCGGCAACCCCCAGAGGTCGAAAATTGAATTCTCTCATTTGAAACTTTTTTTCGACAGTACATACCAAAATGTCGCCATTTTGCGGAAATCGTCGCGAAGCAGAGTTTTACATTACCAAATTTCAATTCTTTCTGACGATTTGCGCTCAAGAGGCTTAACGATTGGATAATATCGGTAGTAGGTAGCGTTGTGTTCCTGAAGGAGGTACTTTTTTAAAGCCCAAATGTATTGTTTAGGCAGCTGCAGATAACAGAGATGCGACAGATGTTATTCTCTTAGAAGGAAAAGTGTTACAGAACTTTATGATAGCATTCCTGGACTTTTTTTCTTTTTTTTTTTCTCCAGGAGCCGTCCGACATTGCTGTCCCCGTCAATACTTAAGCCTTAAGGCCTATTGTATTATTGCTCCTCTCTTTTACAGTATCCACTCCAGCAATCTGGATCCCTGCATAAGTTTATGCAGTTTACCTACTGGTCCTGGTGCTGAGCCGTACTCCATTGGTTCTAGCTTGGTCTTCCCAAAGAGCTGTTGTCTCTTGTTATCTAGCGCTTCGCACTCACAGAGCACATGTAGGGCTGACTCGGTTCCTCTTCCACACAATCTGCAGTTGAGGTCTCCATTGTAGAGTCCCATTTTGTTCAGGTGTTCCTTCAGGCCACAATGTCCTGTGGCCTGAAGGAACACCTGAACACCTGAACGACACCCATCGTTATTCGGAGCTGATTTCTACTCAAGGAGAGCAGTGTTTCAGCTATCTTCTTGCATGGAGCTTTAATGAATGTTTTTCCATGAACACATCCTGGCAACAAGTTCCACTGCTCCTTGTGCTGATGTTTCACCCATTCTCCCACCTGGTACCTGATTGTGCTTTTAGGCACCCCCAGGGCAGGTTCTGCTCCAATATTTAGGGCAGACGAGCCTAGTCTTGCTAGCTCGTCCGCTCTTTCATTGCCTCTTATACCTGAGTGTCCAGGCACCCACTCCAAAGTTACTTTGTTGTGTTCTGCCAGTCTTCCCAGTTCCTGTAAGCATTCCCAGACTAGAGCAGACGTAACTTTGGGCGCTTCTAGTGCCCTAAGTGTAGCCTGACTGTCTGTAAGTATTGCGGTCCTCTTGTTTCTGTAGGATCGTTCATTATTGATCCTTGCACATTGCAGGATGGCGTACACCTCTGACTGAAATACCGAGGCGTATTTTCCTAGCGGAATGTTCTGTCTAGTTCCTTTTCCAAAGATTCCCGCTCCTGTGCCTTGCTCGGTCTTTGATCCATCTGTGTACCAGACTATTTCCCGATGCAGGTTGTTTACTTCACAGAGTTCTCGATCTCTTATTATAGTTTGGAATTTCTTGTTGAAGATGTATTTCGGAGTTATGTGGTCCTTTCTAGCATCCATTATGGTGTGCCCCACACATTCTGCGATTTGGTTGTGTCCAAGATCCTTGTAAATTCCTCTTGGTAGGGTTTGTAGTCTAGAGTAGCCCATTCTCGCGTCACCCATTATTACAATTTGCAACGGAGGGAGGTCCAGGATGGTCTCTAAGACTGCAGTGGGTGCGCTTTTCATTGCCCCTGTTATGGAAACACAAGCAAGTCTTTGCACCTTGCTTAGTTCTGCTATAGCAGCTCGCTGTTTCATCTTTGGCCACCAGACCAAAGACCCATATGTAATCATGGGTCTCACCACCATTGTGTATGTCCAATGCACCATGACTGGACTTAGACCCCATGTCTTACTATGCGAGCGCCTCGATAGCACTAATGCCATCTCGGCTCTTCTTTTGACTCTTTTGAGCTGAGGGTTCCAGGTTAGCTTAGAGTCTAGTACTACTCCTAAGTATTTAACCTCCCCTGACAGCTGCATTTGGCTACCCAGAAGTTGTAGAGGTCCTAGTCCCTCGACTTTTTTCCTTCTGGTGAAGGCAATTATGGACGTTTTGGAGGGGCTGACGTTCAGTTCCTCCTTATGGGTCCAGCTTGTGACAGCATTTAGAGCCCTTTGCATTTTGTCTCTAACCGTGCTGTTGAATTTTCCTTGCTCTAGAATTACCAGATCGTCCGCATAACCTAGAGTTCTGTGTCCATCCTTGTCTAGAAGACTGATTAGCTCGTCAACAACGAGGTTCCAGAGTAATGGCGATAGTACGCCGCCTTGAGGGCATCCCCTCGTGACTCGAGCCATCATAGTCTCTTCCATGATAGTTGTGTATACCAGTCTCCCTTTTAGCATGCAGTCAATCCACCTGCATATAGTGTCTTCGAGGCCTATTCTCCTCGAGGCTCTGGAGATGGAGTTTAGGGCCGTATTGTCAAAGGCTCCTTGTATCTCTAAGAAGGTGCAGAGTAGCACCTCTTTGTTTTCCAGTGCATATTCAGCCGCCTGTACTAGCTGATGTAGCGCTGTTTCTGTTGATTTTCCTGCTATGTATGCATACTGGTCTAAATGTAGTGGTCTGTCAACCAGAACATTATCCCTAATATGTCTGTCTAGCAGTTTTTCTAAGGTCTTCAGTACGAAGGACATCAGACTTATTGGTCGAAGTGACTTTGCATTTCCCTGTCCAATTCTTTCAGGTTTGGGTACAAATATCACCTTTATGAGTCTCCATGGCTTCGGCACATGACCTAGCGCTAAGCTAGCTCTTAAAATTGTGCTGAGTCTTCTAACAAGGAGGTCTGAGGCCTCCTGCAGAAGAACCGGATATATGCCGTCTGGTCCTGGAGATTTGTATGGGTCAAAAGAATTTATGGCCCATTTTGTTTTCTCCAGATCAACCACGGATTTCGCTAGCCTCCAATCATCCCTCCCCGCCCTTCTTAGAGGGTCAAGTGGTTCTGTCATGTAGTCCTCAGGTTTTAAATCCGTTATTGTTGACTCTGGAAAGTGTACCTTAAGCAGCTCTTTGAGTGTTTCCTCTGCGGTTGTTGTAAATACACCAGTATCTGTTCTTAGTGTATTTATTGAGCTGTGCGGTTCCCTCGAGAGTATTCTTTGAAGCCTGGCACATTCCGAGGTGTTCTCTATGTCCTCGCAGTACCTTCTCCAAGAATCTCTTTTGGCCTTACGCAAAGCTTTGTTATATTTATCCTGGGCCTTCTTGTAGTCGTCCCAGCGTCCTGTATTTCTGGCACGATTGAACTTTCGCCATGCCTTGTCCCTCAGTTTCGCAAGGGTCTTGGTCCACCACGGAATATTCCTGTTGGATCCCTTGCTTATTATAGGACAGTTTTCGTGGAAGGCTGTGATTACGGCGTCCTGCAATTGTTCCGCCGCAATTTCGAGTTCTACCGTGTTTTTAATCACTATATTCGTCCTTTCCAGACTAGCGTCCAAGAAGGCCCTATACCCTTCCCAGTTTGTCTTTCTAGGATTGCGATATGTACTTTTTATGGGTTCTAGTTCCCCTATTTCGAAGTTAATGTGTCTATGATCTGAGCAGCTCATCTCATCAGACACATGCCAGTTCATTACTTTGTCTGCTATAAATGGAGTTGCCAAGGTAATGTCTATAACCTCTTTCCGTTGAGAATTTACGAAAGTGGGATCGTTACCTAAGTTCAGTATGTCTAAGTTACATTCCATAATAAACTGAAGTAGTGACTCACCTCTGTGGTTGGTGTCGGTGCTTCCCCAGGTCCTGTGGTGTGCATTAGCGTCACAGCCGATGATCAGTTGCGATCCACTCCCTCTGCAGCTTCTCACCAGCTCTTCCACTTCCCTGGTTGGTGGGGGGCTAGGGCTGTCGAATGGGAAGTATGCCGATCCAAGCTTTAGCGTCCTCGATGAACTACCATTTCCAGCCCTAATTTTAACTGCCGCTAGATCTCTGGAACAGAAGTCATTTAACGGCAGTATTTGTATACCTTGTTTGACAAGGATGCATGCTCGCGGGGTCTGAGACGTTCTACTATAAATTAGTTCCCCTCTCACCCCCCCGAGTCCCATTACCCTGGTTCCGTTTACCCAGGGTTCTTGGATGAGGGCCACATCAAATTCCCTCATCGCCACAGTAAGTGCTGCCGAGGCAGCTTTACTGTGTTGGAGGTTGGCCTGAAGAACCCTGATCCTCCCCATCGAGACCCCTCAGGACCCTGAAGATTAACCTCCCCAGCCCGTAAAATGCTCGGAGGTGGCTCTTCGACAGGCCCCTAAAGGATACCTCATCGATGGAGAACGACAGGGTCACTCCTTTCCCAGCCTGTTCTTTTTTGCTTAGGAGGTGCCAGCATGCCACTCTAAGGTCTGGGTTCTGTTTCCCCAGTCGTGCCAAGATTGGCCCCTCCTTTTGCTTTTCCAGGTCTTTCTCCGGGACGAACACCAGCGCCCTGGGTCTTTTTGGGAGGTCCTTGGATTCAACTACTGTTAAATCTGCGCCTTCCCAAAGGCTGCCCATGGACGCAACCGTTCCCCGAAGCCAGACTCCAGTGGCCTCATTAGCGCAGGTTATCCATAGGGCCCCTCCGCTATAGGTTGAGTTAATGAATTGTATTGGACTAGTGCTTGAATCCTCGTCCAATACCTTCAGTAACCTTTCTGAGATAAGGTCCGCTTGCCCTTTCTCCAGTATGATATCCGGATGTAGTCTATGGACAACTGCCATCCGGTTTGATGCAACCTCGCTGTAAGTCAAGGAAGGCCCTTTGTCCTGCCTTGGCTTCTTGGAGGTTTGTGGGGGAGTTTTGGAGTCGTCTCGGGGCCTTTTGTTCCCTACACGACCTTTTCCCTTCGGTCCCGCCTTGTTCAGGTCCTTGACGGCCCCAGAAGGCTTAGCCGGAGGTCTTCGCTCCCCTTTTTTATGGCCGGGTGCCTTCTTGCGCGGATTTTTTTCCATCCAAGTACCCTCGGCCATTTTCCTCTCTTTCACGAGCTTCCTTCTTTGGGCTCCCGAAAGTCTGGGTCTCATCTGCAGTCCCATCCCTTGGACGCCTGCAGAAATAGATTTAGCGGTTCCATGCGTCCCGCTTGATTTCACACTGTCGTGGTCTGAAGATACCTCCACGACGGTGATTTGTTCAGGAGTCCCTGCCGAGGAGTCTGTGTCACTCTTCGGCTCCCTCCCTTCTTTGTTTAGTTTATCCTCTGTGTCCATATAAGTCCCACGAGTCTGGGGGAAAGAAAGGTCCACGTCTGCGGCGCCCCCTGCACAGACGCAAGACTGATTACTCTGGGAGGTCGTCCTGTTTCCCAGAGGCTCCGTTATCGACGGTGCTCCCCCACCGCCACGCACCCTTCAGCACGGGTCGCATAACACGTTGGGTTGGGGCTTGGGTCTTCAGATGTCCTAGAGGACGTTCAGTACGATTCCCTGGGAACCACCGCACCCCCACTTCAACGCGGGGGTACGGTCCCTCCCAGGACCTGGTACTAATACTGGCAATGCTGTCGCCCATTGCCAGGGAGCCTTTCGGGGCTCCAGCCTAGATCCGCCAGGAGATTCTTGGACTTAGTACGCGATAAAATTTTAGAAACTGTTGGTCGCACAAGAAACGTCTAAAGACCAAAATTGTGTAAAATTTTGTTGCCTTCATATATTATTTGAACTTTCTTTCCATAGTCCAGCGGCGAAGTTTCCCCCACAGGAGGCAGGTGCAGCCCAAACTCTGCGGTGGAGGCTTCGGCGGAGGTCTGTCCACGACCTACCTGGCGCGTCCCGATGGCTGACTGGGTGTTCCCAGAGGCGTAACTCTTGATCAGTGAAATACTGAGCGGAGCTCACTGCACCCCTCTGGGTAGGCAATAGTAAATATTGCCCGCGGATCATGTGGAAACCGAAGAGGTTCCTGGCCTTCAGAGCGGAGGGAACTCTCGTCATGCCGACGCCGTCTCCGCGTATGCCGCGCTAAGCTGGCGACGGTATGCCGAGAGTTCTCGCTTTCTGCTGGCTGGGATAGTTGAGTCCTGACTTGCCTCTTTGGTAGTGCTACGATGACGAAGATGACCTGGCGAGGGAACGGAGATGAGCGTGAAAGGGAACACACAGCGGCCTGGTACCATATGATGACGACACGACGATGGATATGGACAAACCTTTTATAAACATGGATAAGTCACATATAGGGAAGAATCTTACGGCGCAGGGGGTCGGATCCGCAGTTCCGGTCGGTGTCGCGGGTGAGCGAGCAGGCCCTGCCCGACCCTTAGCCAACGACTGCTCAGCACTCTCGGTGGGAAGTCAGGCCGAGGTGCAGGTAATAGCTACTGGCGTTTTGACCAACGAACAGGCTGTTCGAAGATATGCGGTAGGCGACCAGGCCGCTAATGCTACTGGAATAAAAGTCCCGCGAGGCGGCCTAGAAGAAAATCCCTTCAAAAGAAGAGATTTAGTCCCAAGAAGCCCACCAAGGGAAAGATCGTCGTCCGTATCAGAAACGGACTTCGATCGTTCAAAAATGACCGAGGAAAATCCTGCGAAGCGGAAAAGAGCAGAGATATCGCTAACAAAAGGTGAACAGAAGGTTTTACCCATTATCAAGAAGCTTGTCGAGAAGGTCGATGAGCTCAAATAAATCTTAAAGGCCAATGTAAACACCAAGACCAGTATTAAAAGGGGTGTAGAGGAGATAGGGAGGCTTGTACATAAGCTCAAAGACCTGGACCTACATACCGAAGAAAAAAAGACGCCGGCAAAGTCTAGAGACCAAGGATCTCAGACACAGAGTTAACATCTATAGAGGGAGTGTGAACAACAAAATGCACAGGTCGCTGACCAGCCAACATGTAACGGAAATTTTGACAGCTTGAGGGCATTACCAATGGCGTGCGACTTCTAAAATTGGATGTTCATTAATAGATTCAATTATTACTGTGATGTTACAAACTGATACCAATAAGTTGTATTTAGCTATAATTAGAGAGTTACTCTTATTATAATTTCATTGTAACAGTTGATAATTTATTATTACCATCAAGTGTTTTTCAAAACATATGTTCTGAAAGGTAGCCTGTTGGAATGGCTGCATCGTGTTTTTACTTCAGCAATAAAATATAACAATTGCATCCAGTTCTATAACATTCTAATAGATAGATTTTCTTTAAGTAAATGTGGCATACATTTTTGCATGTCACGTCCTCAAATAGTTTAAAAAATGGAATTTGGAAAATTCATGTTGATTGACATGAATGTAATGTGTGCACAAAACATACATTAAACAACCATTATTATTCCTCAAACTGGAGTGAAGTTACTTTTGTTCCCAGTTATCCCCATATATTACGCTACTGAAAACTAAAACAAAACCTATACTCACCTATGATAAGAAGTGTTCACCGATTCGTCGCTATTACAGCAAACTATGCACTTTTGATGTTGTCTCATCATGCAATTATGACAATATTGTTCATAAATAATTTAATTTACACCACAAATAGTCACAAAATCAGTGAAATATACACTAAAATCACAAAAATCTCGACACACGTAATAACCACAACTACAATGACAGCCACATGACAGCTTAAGGGCACGCCAATTATTGTAGGTTGCCAGATTTACGATATATTAGAAGTTATTGCGACATTCCGCTATGAAATTTACCATTTTTGAGATTTCATTAAATCAATACAAATTATCTTCACGTAAATCAGTTACATTGCAAGTATATTGGAATGTATAGTTAAATACCCAGTTAAATACTTTGTGTTCAAACTGCGGAAACTGCCAGATTTTGAAGAAACTGGAAGCGGACGAAGAAGAGTGGCAATAGCGCTATAGATGTTGGCTGGCCAATATTCAAATTAGGCTTCCTCTAGAGATCTTAACTCTGTGATCTCAGACGGATGCTGTTCAAACCACGAGCAATAGCGTCCAGACTGAGGGCACTACAAAAGCTAACGCCATGAAGAGCTAGCAACGGAGATCGCCATGGTCCTCAAGAAAAACCCTGGGGACTATGAGGCATTCAAGGAAGTCGCGATAAACCAGTGGCCTACATCAGTATACACCAGAACGCAGGAATGCGAAGGAAATCCGGTATTGGGGAAACAGGGTGAGAGTGACCTAGTAATATGTACGGACAAACACCAAAACTATGACAAAGGGATAAATAAGTCGTTCCTACTGAAATACCCTGAGGTAGAAAATTTAGGTACCGAAGGGGGAGAAGTAGAAGGATTCTCGTACCTAAAATACGAGTCTCGTATAGCTACGAGTAAGGGACCAGGACAAACCACAAAGAGTTATGTATACAAGGTGGTGCTGGACGAAGACGAGGACAAAACATTTGCAAATGTTATCACTCTGAGAGAAACCACGGTCAAGGAGGGCCGTTCGAGCATTGCCGTGCCTACGCCAGATCTGGCACGAAAGGACCAAATAAGGAAAATGGTAGAGTTTGTATTCACGGGCACCGACATTTTAATAAAATATTATATCCCACCTAAAAAAAACGATCCTGGCTCAGAAACATTCGGCAGTGGACAGGAATGAGAAGCCTCGGAGAGATGCAAAATGCAGCTGTGAATAGAGAAATTTGATAGGAAGAGGATGGACGCCTACGCAGGAATCTGCATGGCACTCTAAGAAGAAGAAAAAGGGGCCCGGACAGGGAGGAGAAACTACCCAATGTAGTGCTCCTGGAAAGCCAGATCTAGCTCGGAGGCTAATAAATACAGATGCCGCAATTGTTGCTGCGGAGGGGCTTACCTATGCACAACTGCTAACGAAAGTTAAGCAGGAAGCTAAGATCAACGACCTAGGAATCGTGGTAAACAACGTGCGGCAGACTAAGAAAGGCGAGCTGCTTATAACAGTACCCAAAACAGGGGAAGTGCCGAGCAGCTAAGGGAGGCAATAGACAAACTGGATGTTGCGGGAATTTCCACCAGGAATACAAGCCGTGTCACCTTGCCCGTACGTGGTATAGATGGGGTCATGACCGACAAGGAAGTGGAGTCAGCATTTCGAAAAGCGGCAGGGGACGACAAGAATAACACAGTAGTAAGATCCCCGAGACCCACGAAGAACGGAAACCAAGTGGGAACGGTTTTAACCTCTAGGGAAATTTCCAGCAGACTATTAGCCAGGAGCCGCGTGAAAATAGGTATCGTGATGTGCACGATACAAGAGCGTGTGACGATGCAAAAGTGCAGTAGGTATTGGGAGATTGGCCATCAGGCCAAAAACTGCCAGGGACCAGATAGGGCTAATCTCTGTCTGAACTGCGAAAAAGAGGGCCATAAAAAGGCTGAGCGTAAAGAAAAGGAGTACTGCCCTGTATGGGGAGAGGCAAGTCATAGAGCAGGACAGTACGCCTGCCCTGCTTATGGCCGTATGCTGAGACACCTGCAGAGGAACAGCAGGCGCCAGCAGATAGCAGTGGCCCAGGTAGTCTCAGTCATGTAGAAACTCCTCGATTATGATTAAGGTCTTACAAATCAACTTGAATAGATCCCGCGCGTCGCATGATATGACTCATGCGGTAGCCTTAGAAAAGGATATCGACATCATTATAACATCTGAGCCGAACAGAAAGGCGTCCATGCATCCCAAATGGCATACCGACTTGAATCTCGATGTTGCGGTCTACTTCCGTAACCAGAACATCGTGGTCAAGTCCATTACAAGGAGAAAGGGATATGTCTGTATCTAGCTCAACAATCTATCTGTGTACTGTTGTTATTGTTCTCAAAATATTCCGTACGAAGAATACGAGAAGTGCATGGAAGCACTCGGGACTGACGTGGAGGCGTCAGAAGGCAAAGCCATAGTCCTTGGAGATCTAAACGCAAAAGCGACAGATTTGGATTCCCCAAATACGGATAAGAGAGGTCGGCTACTGTGCGAATGGCTTGCAGCTTTAAATATGGTAGTACTGAATGACGGAACACCTACCTTCTTCAGGAGGGGCTACCAATCACACCTCGACGTCACCATTGCTTCGTAGAACATAGCCAGGAATATACGAGGTTGGCAAGTCTTAGATACAGAATCAATGAGCGATCACAGATTCATATACTTCGACAATCGGACTGCAGGCAAGGTACGCAAGGCCACTTATGAGTACCATACACCTTTCGTCGATATGGTCAAGTTTCGAGAAGTTTTGGAATCACGCTTGGATGATATCCCAGATCCTGTGGAGTATACAGTAGACCAGTGTACATCACTAATAAAAGAAATGACGGAAAGCTGCACGATTAAAAGAGGGACAAGGACCGCCATGGTTCCCTATTGGTGGAATTCGGAAATTGAATCGGCACGAGTAATCTGCAATTCAGCAAGACGCGACCTGACACGCGCCCGGCGCAGAAGAAATGACTCAGAGCCGAACGCCAAATTCCTCCACGACATGTACAAGGGAAAAAGGAATAGGTTGCAAAACCTTATCCTTGCAGCCAAGAGGGAAAAATGGAAGGAGTTATGTTCTTCTGTTGAGGACGACATTTGGGGTGAAGGCTACCGAATAGCAGCAAAGAAAATAACAGGCGTGGCGCTTACGTGCAACTTAGGCATCGAAAGGAAGGTCAAAATAGTGCGGGAACTTTTCCCACTCCGGCAAGATGTCTGGCAACATGACAACTTGGACGAGAATGTGGAACCGTTCACAACGGACGAACTACGCGTAGCGGGAGAAAGGATTAAGACTAGGAAAGCACCGGGTCCAGACAGAGTTCCCCCAGAGGTCATCAAGGAATTGATTGCCACTGCACCGGGCCTACTACTAGGACTACTGAACCGTCTCTTCAAAACACAAACTTTCCCGACCATCTGGAAAAAGGCTAGAGTAGTGCTGATCACTAAGGGGGTAAACCCCCGGAGCTTGCTTCGTCTTACAGACCCATTTGTCTTCTTGACACAGTAGGAAAGCTGTACGAAGTACTCATCCGACAAAGGTTAGAGGCGACACTCGAAGAAACGGGAGGCTTGTCGCCAAATCAGTTTGGTTTCCGCAGTGGCAAGTCCACAAACAACGCATTGGAGGCAGTTCTATGCTCCATAGAAGGAGCCTCCAATAAATGGGGAGCACTGGTAACACTTGATGTGCAAAACGCCTTTAACACGGCGTCGTGGGGCATCATAATGGAGGAGTTGAATAAACGTGGCATACCGAAGTATTTACGAAACCTGATCGGCAGCTATTTTAGTGACAGAGCTATAAAAATAGCAAACGTTGAGCTGGAGATGTCTACAGGCGTTCCACAGGGATCGTCTTTGGGTCCTCTTCTCTGGAATGTCCTGTATGATGGGGTTTTAAGGATAGCTCTTCCTCGAAACACAAAGACTGTGACGTTCGCGGATGGATGACCTTGCTCTGGTAGCATCCACGAGAGACGAAAAAACTTTGATGCAAACGACAAACGAGGCGCTGAGAAGGATAGATGAGTGGATGTCTAAGCACCAACTTCAGCTCGCACCAAGCAACACTGAGGCGGTCGTTCTCCGGGGTTCTAGGACCACTAGAAACCAAGTGAGATTCTGTCTTAGAGGGGTGCAAATAGTACCCAGTAAATCAATAGTGCATTTGGGGATTACCGTAGACAACGAACGATGTTTCAACGAACATATAAAGAGAACTACGGTGAAAGCAGAAAGAAAGGTGGCATTACTGTCACGTGTAATGCCAAACATTGGCGGCCCAAGTATGAGGAAGAGACAGATCTTGAACGGAGTTATCCACTCAGTTATGCTAAATGGAGCTTCATTATGGTATAAAGCGATGGAGAGGAAAAAGCGTCAGCAAACCGTAGACAGGGTGCAAAGGAAGTCGCTGCTGAGGGTGGCCAGTGCGTATCGTATTGTCTTCACCAAAGCGCTGCAGGTTATAACAGCGATACCGCCACTGCATTTGTTGGCCAAGGAGAGGAGACATATGTATATCGCGGAAGGTGCTTTGCCAGAGCGGAGGAGGACCGCCAGGTAGAAAACAATGGACGAGTGGCAGGGAATCTGGTCCAGTACAACGGAGGTGGCGCAGTGGACTAAGCGCCAGGTTCCAAATATACGAGAATGGACAGAGTGTAGGCACAGGACAACCTGCTATTACCTAACACAGGCGTTGTCGGGCCACGGTCTCTTTCGGATATATAGGAACAAAATAGGGCGAGGGACGGACGATCTTTGTCGACATTGCGGCCAGAGCGACACAGTCGAGCACACCCCCTTTGAGTGTGACAGATGGTCCGGTTACAGGCAGGAAGCGAGAGCGAACCTGCCTGCCGACCTGACCCCAGAGAACATGGTGCCTATAATGATATCGAGCGAGCAACGCTGGAAGATCGTACATGAGATGGTTCGAAGCATTCTAAAATCGAAAGAAGCAGAGGAACGTAGGGACATGTAGTAAGAAGGAGAAGAAAAGCATACTTAACTCATCTTGCACTGCGAAGAATATCGTTCACGATGATGCCCAATGCAGATGGAGATTGAGCAGAGGTAAGAAAAGAGGGAACGGGTTTTAGGTCGGGCTATGGTGGCATGTTGGATGGACGCATTTGCGTCCGTTGGACATGACATCAGAGGACTCAAGCTGGTTCAACGTCGGGTGGGCAGAATCTCTCCCACACTTCCGGGAGTGCGAGTGTTTCTGTCCTTGCGAAAAAGCCGATTTCCTAAACCCTCTATAATAAAAAAACAAAAAAACAGGTACTTAAAGGATTGTACCACTACCATTGATTATAACATGTATGCCTACAGCTATTACTTTGGTATTGTTTCATAGTGGTAGTGGCACAGTCCTTTAAGTACCTGTAGCTCTTGAAATAATCACTTTAGCCCCCAAGTATGCTAGTTTGTTGGAATAGCCTTATCGAGGGGAACCCAAAGAGTCACAAATATACAGGGTGTCCTATTAAAATTTTTGAATCGGGCGTCACGTGACCAAAAACAAATATCTCATTGGGCGACACAATGATAAGAAAAGATACTATATTTGCTCTAATTTACACCCCCAAAATTATAATTCGCTACTACTGCGCAGTTCCGATATATTGCTTGTCTTAGTCGTCGTCGTCGTATATGTATAAAATAAATATAATTATGAATAACTTTAGTTATTCATAGTTATATTTATCATAGTTATAATATGATTTATTTATTAATTTATGTATTTCTTTCCTATCTACTGTACTTAACCATTCTTTGAGACATTTTTTGAAGCGTCTATTGGATTGTAATTCCTTTATATAATTAGGTGATATATGATAAAGTTTTAGGTATGTCTTTTGCGTGTAATTTATATCTTGTATGATGATTGTGTTTGATGTTATCTTCTTCATTTAAATTTTTGTGGTAACGAGTGATAGCATGTAAGAAATAGAGTTGCCTTACATCGTGTATCAGGGTTTCCCGGAACAAATCGTCACTACGATACAGTTTTTCTAAATATAGATTTTAGAATTTATTTTTGAAGGACATCTAAATCATTTATATATGTTGCATGCAGCACCCCAATACGTAGATGCTTTTCTGTTAAAATGTTTGTTAGTAATTTTATCTTATATGAAACGAATCTAATTTTTTTTGATAGATTATTAATATGTACATCCTAACGCAAGGGTGAGTCTAAATATATTCCCAGATACTTTATACTGTTTAATCTGTCAATTTCTATTTTTTTATTATTTATGTTTAACGTAATATTGTTGAAAGAAGGTAAATATCTTGAATAGGAAGTAAACGGGAAAAGTGTGTTTTAGAAAAGTTCATTGTCAATTTTTTTGAGTAAGCTATTGAATAACTTTGATAAAATCGTTTTCAATAATGTTTTCTAGCTTATCCCATTCTTTTTCTTTATACAGTATGGCCGTATCGTCTGCAAAGCTGATTATTTTACCAACACAATCAATTTGGAAAAGGTCATTTAAATATATATTAAATAGAAGTGTTCCTAAAGCTGTCCCTTGTGGAACACCACACTTAACAAACATTTCCTTACTTAATGATTTTGCTACACTCACGGATTGTGGCCTATCAGATAGATAATTTTTAAGCAAATTATGCATTGTCCCACGAAATCCAGGTCTTTCTAATGTGCTTAGAAGTAATTTATGATTCACTGTATCAAAGGCTTTTTGTAAATCAACAAAGATGCAAATGGAGGGTGTTTTCTTATCCATACTTTTATAGTATACTATATTTACTTTTGATAACCTTGGTATCACAGATATTGGTCTATAATTGCTAACCTCTGTTTTATCGCCTGCTTTGTGAACAGGAGTGATTACAGCTTTTTTAAATTGTGAAGGATATCTTCCTAATCGAAACCAGCTATTAACAATATGAGCAAATGGTTCTGCTATTTCATGTGCTATGATTTTGAGATGTTCGGCTCTAATTCCATGAAATCCGGGACATTTTCGATTTTTTAATGACATAATTATATTTAGTACTTCATTGGAGTCTACTTCCTTCAAGATAACGCATATGTACAAACTCATACAGTTTGGCAGGGATCGCTCGTGAACACTGAGAGACGCAAGGTGGGATTAAACGTTAGTCATCCGCTGCACGAACATCAACCTTTCCACAAAAAGAAGTTTCCTGAAAACTACCATAAATGACGGTGCTTCTCCATCGATAGCGCGACAAAATCTGTGGACCATCAGAAGTGTAGATTACAACTCATGGATTCCAGCTTCAGAGGCTCTCTTTCCTGGTGCAGACCTCCACTAGAAGACATGGAAGACATCAATAGATTGAGAAGTGGGGTCGGCCGAACAAAAGACAATATGGTCAAGTGGAAAGTGGAATATTAACTAGCCATCAACACTATGTGAATGCGGTGCCGAACAAACCAACGGGCCCATACAAAAATATAAAGTTTGTTTATTATTTATATATTTTTGTTAGTAATTTAACATTTTAGGTTTATAACTGTCTTGTATTTATAACTGTATGACCTCTTTATCTATTTTTGATATGCAAGGCTTTTGACACGAGCAAATAAATAAGCGACCATATTGCGCTATTAATGGAAATTATCTATTAAAAAAACTGGCTAACACTAGTGTTATCAAAAATACAAGAAAGCCCTCAGAAAAGCCCAATTTCCATAGACTTTTGCAGGCTGGAATCAGTCATCCATCTGTAGTTTCTTCGAAACAAACTTCTCGAGTATTGCTATTTTACTATTTTGATATTATAACAATAACTCTTTAAAGCTCATTTATTTTATTTTACTTCTACTTTCACCTACGGTGTAGCGTAGCCGCAACAATTTTCAATGTTGAGATAAGTCATATCTTAGATGTTTTATAATGTCTTCATCACAAAACTCTCATTTTCACTCACCTGTCTGAGCATGACTATAAATTTATAGTTTAGTGCAAAATTATTCAGGGTTATCCACGTTATTCGATACGGGGCATTATGGCTAAAGTATTTGATAAAAAAAGAAAATAAAAGTTCCGGATGGAATGAGACCCATAGAGGCTACATTTTAAAAATATCATGTTATACAGGGTGTCCCAAAAACACGAAATGTATCAAAGTTATGTTTTCTTAAATGGAACACCCTATATACTATTGCACATTCAGATACCATAGTGAATTCTAATGTGACTTTATAGGACTTGAAGCGAACCGTTTAGGTGTGAATCGCCAATTTAAATTACGTTTATGCTTGGATAAATCGATCACTTGATTTTTTCAAATGGGAATGCCTATTTTTTTCATACGGTTAAACGTAGAGTTTGGTAGAATTTCTAATGATATAAGGTTGTGAATATCAATCTCTGGTCGTTTTCATTTGATTTTAAATTTTCAATCAAATCGGCGTTTTTCTATTTCCCTACCTATAAACAACGAAGCAGGCCATGGAATATAACAGGAACATGTTAATTCCGATGGAAGAAAAAAATAACTTAGAAAAAATATACAGACGAAACAGAATAAAGAGACAAGATGATAAAAGTTCCTTACAACAAATCAACTCTCCCAGAAACAACTGCGATAACATCTCTAAGGTCAAAGAGAAGCTGGAGTATGGCAGTAATAGATATTTTTTACAGTCTACTGGCTACCGCAATTTACTAGAGGTTCAACATTTACAAGACAATTAAAAACCCTGATATGAAACAAAAACAACCAGCGACTATTGCTCCAGCACGCAATTATCAATCATATGTTATGGTGTAAAAAAGTAGTAATTTGCGTCGAAGTCGATACCTCTGACTGGAGCCCTTCTATTTTTCAATATCTATTAGCAATATTGCAAAAAAGGAATACTGACAAGTCAGATTTAAATTTTCTGCCGTTTAAGTTATGCCTTATAATTTGAACAAATTTCAATTCAATCTTCATTTCCTGCGATCTTGCTAATAGGTACTGAAGAATTTTCAGAACTCCAGTCAGAGGTACTTTTGACTTGAGTTTTGACAGAATTGCATACTTTTTCATATCATTAAATGTGGAATTTCATTATGAAAATAATAAACTGCCTACAACATTGTCTAGTAGTTTTCGTTTCATTTCAAGATTTTTAATGGTTTTGGAAATTGCCAATCTCTCACAGAGTTAACATCTATAGAGGGAGTGTAAACAACAAAATGCACAGGTCGCCGACCAGCCAACATGTACGGAAATTTTGGTAGCTTGAGGGCATTACCAGTAGGGTGCGACTTTATATTAAAATTGGATATTCATTAATAGATTCAATTATTACTGTGATGTTACAAACTGATACCAATAAGTTGTATTAGTATTTAGCTATACTTAGTCACTCTTTTCTGCCAGTTTCTATCAGCTTCATGTGAAAATGCAGGGAGCACACTACTGAATATGAGCACACAAGCCACTTGTTTCTCATCACTATATTCGAAGGAAACCTACACAGATGCACAAGATAACCATTATTATTCCTCAAACTGGAGTGAAGTTACTTTTGTTTCCAGTTATCCCCATATATCACGCTACTCAAAGCTAAAACAAAACCTATACTCACCTATGATAAGGAGTGTTCACCGATTCGTCGCTATTACAGCAAACTATGCACTTTTTATGTTGTCTCATCATGCAATTATGACAATATTGTTCATAAATAATTTAATTCACACTACAAATAGTCACAAAGTCAGTCAAATATACACTGAAATCACAAAAATCTCGACACACGCAATAACCACAACTACAATGACAGCCACATGACAGCTTAAGGGCACGCCGATTGTACGTTGCTAGATTTATGACACATTAGAAGTTATTGCGACATTCCGCTATGAAATTTACCATTTTTGAGATTTCATTAAATCAATACAAATTATCTTCACGTAAATCAGTTACATTGCAAGTATATTGGAATGTATAGTTAAATACCCATTTAAATACTTTGTGTTCAAACTGTGGAAACTGCCAGATTTTGAAGAAACTGGAAGCGGACGAAGAAGAGTGGCAATATAGCGCTATAGATGTTGGCTGGCCAATATTCAAATTAGGCTCCCTCTAGAGATGTTAACTCTGTGCAATCTCTAGTATATTGCAGTGGCTAGTAGGCCGTGAAAAATCCATTTCTCCCATACTACAGCTTCTCTTTGACCAAAGATATGTCACCGCCGTTGTTTCTGGTTAGACTTTGTTTGTTGTGAGTAATTTTTAAAATCTTATCCCTTTAGTCTAGTTCGTGTGTATTTTTCTGCTAAGTTAGTTGTTTTCTCCTACCTGAACAGGTGTTTGTTTATATTTTATGGTCGGCTAGGTTGCTTATAGGTTGGAAAATCGAAAAACACCGATTTGGTTGATTGATATTCACAACCTTATATCACTAGAAAGGTTATCAAATTCTGTCGTAATGTCGAAAAAGTTCCTTCCTTCGAGAAAGGATTTTAAAAGTTTTAGAAGCCAAAATGGGAAACCCTTTTGAATTAATTTATAGAGGAGGCCCTCATGCCACACCTTGTCAAAAGCCTTTGATACATCCAGAAGCAAGATGCCAGTACTTTTGTCTTGGGTGAATCCACTGGTTATACGCTCCACCAGCCTGACTGCCTGAAACTCCGTGCTATGCTCAGACCGAAATCCAAATTGAACGTCAGGAATCGTGTTGTGATCTGACGAGCAATTCTCAAGGTGACGTTTAGTCACCCTTTCGGCAAGCTTAGACGGCGCAGACAGTAGACTAATGGGACGATAGACCTGCGGAAAAATCGAACCCACCTTCTTTGGAATCATGATGACATCAGCAACCTTCCATGCCTTTGAAAAGTACTGAGTTCTGAGAGTTGCGTTAATTATTGCCACCAGATATGTCAAAGCCTTTGGAGAAAGTAACTTCAATGCCTTATTTGTGATCTGGTCCTCTCCAGGTGCTTCACGCACCTTTAGGTATTTAATATGACCTTGAAGATCTGCTGGTGTGCAATGAGGAATCACTTGTGATTCTTCGGGTGTGCTATGTAGAGCTTCTGTAGAAGAATTTGCCGAAGAAGAATCTTCAGAAGAGGAATCACAAATAGAAGCATCATCGCCACTGACGCTATTGGCCCTAAAATATCTTCTGACGGATCTTACAATTTGTCGCTCCTCATCGAGGTCATTATCCAGATCATAGTTGGGTGAGAACTGATTTTCCATGGCATCAGCAAAAACCGCCACCTTTTCCACCGTCGTGAAGACAACACCTCCAGGACCATGGATATGAGGAAGTCGTTCCCGTCAAGCATTCCCGCCAGAAAGTCGCTCCACTGCTTGTTTCGGAATTCATGAAGTGCGTTTCTCACTTCATGGACAAGATTTGTTGCCCTACGGATGTCGTCGGGATGACAAGATTTTTTCGCTTGTTTGATTGCTGACCTTTTGTCAGAATTTTTTTGCATAATGTCGGCAGGGAGGTAAGGTCTGCCCGGTCTCTGTACAGACAGAAAGGTTGCATATTGTAAAGCTTGTTGAACAAACCCTGTCCATTCCATTTAAGCGGCATCTATTTCATTCTCATCATCTATGATCGGGATATTTGGAAACTCTCTGATAAGGGACTTGTATAGTTTCCAATCAACGCGTTTCTTTGGAGAAGTTTCCTCCTCCAAAGTATTCCCATCACCCACTTCCAAAACTACCGGAAGATGGTCGCTTGAGATGTCATACATGACACGAGAAGTAATACTGTATCTACAGCTTCTAGATATTGCAAAATCAATCACACCTGGTGCTTGGTGATTGAATGGTTAGTGTGTATAGTAGTGCTATGTATAAGACACCCATTTCGTACTACATGGTTATACAGCCGAACTCCACCAGTAGAATTTAGCCTGGAATGCCATGCTCGATGTTTGCAGTTGAAGTCCCCTGCCACGAGAAGCGGACCTGAGTAGTCCAAGAGAACTTCCAAGTCCGCCTCACGTAACGTGGCACCACACCTGACATACATCGATGTGGTTTTCAACGGGATGCCTCCTGCCATATTGACCACCACAGAAGCATTTGTGCTTCTGTGATAGTCAATACCACGTTTGATCAGCACCGCCAAGCCGCCACCCCGTCCATTCAGTCTATCAGCGCGGATGACATCATTATTCGAGAAAGCTAGGCGATCTCTCGGATTGAGTAATGTTTCCTGCAGCAGAGCTACGTCTATACATTCATCCAAAAGAACTTGGTGAAACTCCCGTTTTTTGGAATGCTCCTTAGACCTAAACGATTCCAAAAAAGAATTTTGATAAATGCAGGCTGTCTACTATTGTACCTAGACATTTACCGGAAAATCGCCTGCAAGGCCTGTTTGGCGCTTATCAGAGGACTAATCATTTGCTGCAAGGACTTGAGCGCTGTTGCCAGGTCCACTCTTTGAACAGTCGAAGGTGAGCTCGAGGCAGCAGGAGTAGTTAAGGTTGCAACCTTGGCTGCGTCCGCGTATGAGTTGGTTCGCCTTTGTGCGATGACTTGTAGATTCCTCCTAGGAGTGAATCTGCAGGTGGGACTGTTTGCCGGCAGAGATGTGTCATGTGGTCTTGGGCACATTTCAGACACTTTGGAGAAACAGTACAGTACGACTGAGAGCGTCCATACTTCTGGCAGCGGTGACACTGTCCTATCAATCGGGAGTTCCTTTGCCCCTCAACTCTGACAGACAGTCCTAGAAATTCGTGCTCATTAAAAACTTGCTGAGATTTTTCTGTCTTTGGCAGAATCACCACTACCAAAGGCATGGGCACGCCACCGTTGCGCTTCAGGCGAATTATGTGGTGGGGAGCATAACCCCTCTGTTCGAGCTCCTCTCTGATTTCCTGCTCTTTAGTTGATGCTGGGATCCCTCCGATGACAGCGTGAATGTTTCTTTCGGAGGGCAGAGGAAATGTGTGGTGAGGAATACTTTCCTCTTTACACAAGCAGTGTCCGAGCCACAGAGTTAACATCTCTTTACTCTGATGTCCGAGCCACTGAGCCAGATCTCTCGTTAGGGTACGCGCCGCGCCGTCCCGCATTGGCGTCGGAAAAAAATGGTCATTTTACCTCTGTGTGAATGGCTGCCTCAATACAGAACAATTTTTGGCATAAACGGCAAAGTGACGAAAATCTAAATTTTGTTTCTGTGATTTGTGGATGCGCATTATGCACAAATCTCTCGAACTGCTCTTCCAAATCGTATGCGATTGAAAATAAGGAGCTTGAAAACGCACGTCTCGAGACAACCAACAATTGAGCTGTTAGTGGCGCTCCAATGCTTTGCATGAAAATTCTACGAAGTCACGTCGACCACATAGCCAATCGAACTATATGCGGAGGCGTTAAATTTCTGATTCCTTTAATAATTAGCTTTTTCAAGGTCACCAGAACTGACGCTTATTTCAACAATCACCCGAATATTCTTTCATCTCTCCATTTCTTCACGTTTGGAGGCAGGAAATAGTCGAAAATATGGCGGGTGAGGTATTAGTTCGTAGACCCACACATGAATTTTTGATATGGTGAGTACATACAACTCGACAAATATAGGAAGAGACTTGAGAATTTCGCCGGTTGCGCACACGAAAGAGTGGGAACGCATTCGGTGGAAAAGAAATAGAAACACAGTGTACGCGCGTACATTCTAAGTAAACAGTCAGTTAAACTTAGGAACACATTTGCTTTGTTAAGAAAGGTCCTCAATGTTGATGACAAATAGTATTAGGTGGTATTAAAATGTCTACAGTTCTAAAAGTTCACTATCACTCTGAATCACTTTCCGAATCTGAAATTAGATTTTCTATAAATTCTGCATCATCACTGTCACTGTCTTCCTGCAGGTTTATTATTAGATCCTCCACCATCACATCCAGAAGTGGTTATTTTTCAGCAAAATAGCGCTCGTAGGAAATTGCATGTTAACACCTTTTTTCCAGGCTTCTTGCAAAAATGTGGAAAAAACTCACAATATTTTTCTAAGTGTTTAAATTTTTTTCTGTCACATTTTGCTTTAGGGATGCCCATACTAATTCAACTGGATTTTAGTCGGGGTAATACGGTAGAAGTCGTAAAACAGAATGACCTGCTTCAGTAATAATTTTATCTATTTCATAGGATTTATGCATTTTTATTAAACCGTATTGGTAATTCAGCTTTCAACATGTCTTCTGACAATGGAATATTTCTTAACCACTCTTTCATATTATTTTTCCTGGTTGCCATAGTAGGACATTTGTTCACTTCAACATTATGATAAGACACGTTATTTATAACCAATACGCTGTTTACTGGTATATCTGGAATAAGCTTTTTTCGAAGACATTTGTTAAAATTGTTATGATTCATTTCGCTGTGATAATCCCCCGACTTAGTGTCAGACTTAAATTTGAAACGCGCATTTTCTATAAAACCTATTTCATCCATTCACCATACGTGATTTTGCCCAGAGTGTACCGTTCCGTACGCTACGAAATATCTGATGCAAGTGGCAAATTTATTCGCTGTCCACTGCGCATCGAGGGGCATTCCTTATTTCATATTTTTCACGTCTCTAGCTATTCTTGTCGAGTTGTACGTTTAGTACGTATACAGTTGTGTATTGTTTTGATAGAATAATACTATCTCCTTCAAATACAATCATTCTTGTCAGTTCCGCAAAAACTTATTTCGATTGCGGTTGAGTATCCAAAAAGTGAGAAGTGCTCTCGTGATTGTGTTTGTAGCCGACTGTAAGTAGTCGCGACACCTTTCGTGCGAATAGATTTATATTAAATATAAATTTTCATTCAAAATCTGATGTATCCCCTTACTAGAGAAGCCTGCAGCCAACTAACGCATTTTTGATCTTCGATCGTTGATTATTGTTTTATCGAAAATGATCTGTGGCATACTAGCCCTTAACGTTCAGCATCAATTATACATACTAGTGTAGCCACAAAGGAACTCAGTAAACCACTTTTTCCATTAAAATTATAGTGCAGATTCCCGGTAGTATTTATAATGCTTCTTCTTTGTTTCAATAACGGTTTTTTACAAAACAAGGTAAGCTTACAACTTACGGAGTTCAATTTTTCCTATGTTAACAATATTCTAAAAAATTAATAGTGATTGAAGTAAATGGACTACCGTGAACTTTGAGGCTTTCAGTGCAGATTCCTAAAATTGGACAACAATAGAAACATTAGCGGCAGAATTGTAAACCATGAGGTCCAGGTTGTACCGGAGTGTCCCGGAAGCATAAAACCTTCCATGGAAAGGAACCTATTATAACTAAATTTTATCAATTAATAGTCTGTGTTGTATTCCGTTAATACTAAGTACAATAGCTGTCAAGCATGAACTAATTTACACAGCTTTCATTAAATTTTGTACCACTCTTCTGACAGTTAGTTTAAAGGCGCTATGCTGTAGTGGCGGCTCGCCTTAAGGAGCCAAGGAG
This sequence comes from Callosobruchus maculatus, assembly GCA_951848785.1. Classification (NCBI taxonomy): domain Eukaryota; kingdom Metazoa; phylum Arthropoda; class Insecta; order Coleoptera; family Chrysomelidae; genus Callosobruchus; species Callosobruchus maculatus. The sequence continues at coordinate 1,421,866 of CATOUR010000122.1, read as the reverse complement.
CCATGGCACCACCACAATAAATCGAGTACCTAACTTGTGCTATTTTTAAATATGATATTACATCCTATTTTTTTTTAATTACTTAGCAAAAATCAAACATTCACAAAAGTCCAATATGTTATCCTACTCCTTCGCCAAACACGCGCAGACTATTGCTGTTAAAGCACGGCGTGTGGTGTCAGAGACAACTAGGCAGCGGCACCAATGCTGCTAATACATCGAGGCCGAAAGGTTAAATGAGGTCATATTAACGTTATGCGCAGAGCGCGATTTTAATAGGAAAAGCACCCAGGTAACTGCTGGCTCACCAAGACTAGATCTTGTTGTCGTTGGCGATTGGGGATAAACTGATCGCACAAAGTTATGACGGAGCATCAGTCATGAGCGAAGGTTTAGGTGGGGTCCAGAAATTAATGAAAGACAGACATCCATTGGAAAACTATGTGCGTTGTTACGCTCATCAAGTTAATCTTATAATGAGCAGTGCAGCTTCAACAAATCCATCTGTTCGGATTTTTTGCCTAGTTATCTTGACTTTGTTCCTTTTTTTTCCACATCTCCCCAAAGGATGAAGGTATTAGACGATATCGTCCATAGGCGATTCCCACAATCATCACAAACTAGAAGGAATTATCATTCACGGTGTGTAAACACAGTTTATGAATATAGAAATGAGCGCATGAATGTCATGGAAGTATTAGAGAACGACGAGACTATTAAAGTAAATTCTACGATTGAAAAGGCATATAAGCAGGTGCTTAATTTTCCACAAAATTATGACACATGTTGAAATAATATTTATGGAATTGCAAAAGGTTAATACAGATGTGTTTTTGAAGAAACGCTGGAACTATTGGAAGTGTTAGTTACAACACCAAAGTCCACATCGGAATCAGAACGGTCCTTTTCCATACTAAAAAGGATTAAGACGTTTCTAAGAAACTCTATGAAAGAAGATAGACTCAATGCTCTTGGAACGTTATCGGCAAAAAAAAGTTTTTAAATAACATTGACAATTTTAACAAACAAGTTATTAACACTTATGCAAAAAATAAAGAAAGGCGATAGGATTTTACATACCGGGCTATTTAAAAGTGTATTTTTTGTTTTTGTACACAGGTTATAGTCAGATAAAATTTTGGGTAAGTGTTTTTACTGTTGTTCTATTATATTTTTAAGGTGGCGATAAATTGAGGTTATTTTTTATATTTTGGCTTCACCGGTCTCTTAAGTCAAGAGCCGCCACTGCAATGTAGATATTAAGAAAATTTATAAAAATCATGGACTTTTCGAACCACCCTCGTTTGTCGCCACGCCACCCATCTAGTCGTTAAGGGCTCGCTGGTTATCAGCATCGAGACACCGCTTGCCTGCCGTCTTGCGCACCCTACGATAACGCTACAGAGTATGATGGATCTTTGGTTCTGTTCAACCGGAAGGATATTCTCACTATAACCGGAAGCTGCGTATACCAATGATACGCTCCACTGCTTCAAACTTCCAAGGGCAGCGTTGCCGTTTTGATTTCACAGTCGTTGATTCACTCAAACTCTCGCCTTCGTCAGGACATTGCCAGGGTTTGCTTCACTGTACCTGTACTAAATATAAATATTGGCGCTTATCTAAAGAATCCTCCTAGAGACTCTTAGAACATAGACAAGCTTTAATGACGTTAAAACGTAAAAGTAAATTTTAGGAGAATTTCTTAATACTTGCACTTCAATTAAGCGACTGATTGATCTATAGGAAAATATAACAATATACAATGAGACTGGTCCTGTCAATTCTTTTAAAGGTAGAACTTTATAACAAAATAAGAAACTCAAGCAGGCTTTGATTTATCGTTTGATATTTGTTGGGAATTAATAACTGAAGCACAGGTATGCGACGAAATTTTGTATTCGGTATGGTAATATAGCAACTGAAACTTTTTAAATCAACAAATGAGCATATGGGGATTAGTAAATAAAGTGCATTTAACGTACAGAAAACTCAGGCAACAACTCTGGAAAAGAAGTCTCAAGTTGGCTTACCAACTGTAGAAATGGAGTCACCCAATAGTCGAGTCACCTTCCGCCAAGCTTTTAGGGATCAACATCAACAATAACATGTCTTGGCATGACCACGTCGTCAGCATTGCTAAAACGACATTCCGGATTCTTGGAGTTTTATTCCTCTGTAGGAGGCTGTATATACCAGACCAACTACTGCTGCTCTACAAGGACCGTCGTTGGAGTATTGCTCCCATGTATGGGAATGCGCTCCAATCGAAGCGCTCTCTAAAGCTTCTGGACACTATCCAGAAAAGAGCAATTGGACTAATCGATATAACCTTACAAAGGACCTCCACAGCCTGAAACATTGAAGAAGGGTGGCTGACCTTTCCATGTTTCTACAGATTACATCACACAAGATGTTCGCGTGGGCTTTCCCAAATAATATCACCAAAGGCCGTCCGAACGAGGAACACTAGAGAGGCTCTGCGAGCTCATCGTTACCAGGTCGAGGTCCCTACTCACCGAACCAGTCTCCTCCAGCATTCCTTCCTTTGGAAAACTTCGATGCTGTAAAATGAGCTTCCGGAGAATTTGTTTCCCGACGGCTACAGCCTGCAGTGTTTCAAATCTAACGTCCACCGACACTTATCCTCTCGCAGCGCTTCTACAGCGCCATAGACTTTCAGCCGTTGCAGGAGGCTGACCATAATACAATATCGAGATGATAGCTTATCGCGATATAATGTGTTTGAGATATAGGTATATACAGGGTGGACCAAAAGTGAGTGGACGGAAGATTGTGAGCTTACTAAGACATATTCCAAAAACATGTTACTTGGCCTTGGTAGAGAGCATTGCGAGCTACAGCGATAAAATGTTTTCACTTAAATTTCGACGTTTATACAGGGTGATTCATATCAAACATACATTTTTTTAAATAAAGCCCCCTGCATATATCGATTCCTTGACGAATTCTAGTATGATTTATGTATCATATCGACTTTAAACGAATCGTTTCGGCGCAAATCACCGTTTTTGGTATGAGTACAATTCATAAAAAATTGAATATCACAGCGGTTAGACGATATTGATTCTCAATTTCACTCTTTTTTAGTTTACATTTTATTCAAAATTTTCAGTCAAATAGGTGTTTTTCAACTTTCCTAGGTATAAGCAACCTAGCAGGTCATGAAACGAAGACCCGTTCAGATGGAAGAAACCAACTAATTTAGCAGAAAGATGCAAATAAACTAGATTAACGAGACAAGATTATAAAAATTCGTTACAACACGTCAGCTATAACCGGAGAAAACAGCGGTAGAATATCTAATGTAACTGGGGCATGACAGAAGTATCCTTTTTCACAGCCTACCCAGTATCGAGATCTATTAGAGCCTTACAACTTTCCAAAACGATTAAAAATTATGGAACTGGAGCATTCTGATGAGCTTCTGTTGAAGTACTTGTTAGAATCTCCTATTATTCCATGTATTTTTCTGCAAAGTGAGTTATGTTTTATAATTTTTAAATTAGTATTATTGCACACACATTTTCTGCCATTTTGCTAGTAAGTACTGCAGAATTTGAAGATCTCCAGTGAGAGGTTTCGTTACTTTCGACTTAGGTAATGACTTCTTTTTATGGCATTAAATCGGAACATGTGAACAAGTACTAAAGAATTTGAAGAGCTCCACTGAGAAGATTCATCACTTTTGACTTATGGAGATGGCTACTTTTTTATAGCATAAAATGTGAACATTTATTCTGAAGGTACTCTACTCTCTCGACTGCCAGCAATAATAACTGTTAGTTTTTCCTTTCATTTAAATTTTTTTTACTGATTTCGTTAATTTCCCAATAATAGGCTGTGAAAAATAAGCATTCTCGTTGCCGCTGTAATTTCTGGTTAGAGATGATATGTTGTAAGGAATTTTTATAATCTTGCCTCGTTATTTCGTTTGCATGTTTGTGCTAAATTAGTTGTTTTTTTCCATCTGAACATGTTTTAGTTTTTTTTGCTTGATCTGCTAGGTTGCTTATACTTGGGAAATTTCAAAACACCGATTTGACTGGAAATTTGAAATAAAACGAAAAATAGTAAAGATTGATACTGAAATGTTATCAAATCTTACATTTGATCATATGAAAAAATTAGGCATTCCCACTTGAAAAAATCAAGCTACCTGCGATTAAGGTTTCCGTAGTTAATCTACCGATTAATGTACAAAAAGAATTTAAATTCTAACGTCTGATTTAAGGTGACTTATTTCATGCTTAGTCGCATCGGAAAGTCACAGCCTTCTAAGTTTTAAAATTGCTGCGATATTCAACATTTTTCTGACATCTGCTTATACAAAAAATTGTAATTTCCGCCTATACGGTTCGTTTAAAGTCGCATTTATGATACATACATTCAGATCAGTAGCTGTTTTTCTTAACCATCTGTTTTGCGTTCTTAAAAAAAACGTTTCCGGTAGTCGATGTTCGTTTAGTCCATGGAATCATAAATCCCAGTAATGCCGCTAAACAGCTGATACTGATCGATCTGGACCCGGATCTCTGTTTCTGTAAAGGCCTACTGTTACAATTAATTGACAGCTAATTAGTTACAGATCATATAAATACATCTGTTCAGTATGGAATAGCTATAACAGCAAGAAACGAGCGTTAGCAAAATAACAAACTCTATATCACTGTCTAATAGTTGAGTTTCATTGGTAAGACTACATTGAATAACATTGGAATATTTAAGGTATGGTAGAAGAGATTCAATTTAAGCATGTATTAGACATTGACAATAAGGTACACCTTGTCAAGAATAGGATAAAGTGTGAAATCATCTGTGCCCGCAGGTAAGATTAAGAAGCGGCAATCGGATGGAAAAGAATGCAGTTCGTATGTCATCATATTGAGGGGACTCTCGTGTTCTGATAGTGCAGACGCTCTCAGACTGAGTAGGAAGGAACTACGATTACGAAAGGTGCACAGAAAAAATACTGTTGCGTTTTCAATTAATTATTAGTATTTGGATGTCTTTCCATCGCTTTAAATATATTTACAGTTGTTTCAGATCCATGTCATTGAAAGGAGTTAATCCTTATATTCGAAGTAATCACAGGTGTGCCAATAAATTCAAAATAGTTTTACGTTCGTTCTAATGATATGTGTAATCCTACTAATACTAATATTGATATCTAATGCAATCAAAGCATAGCTTTGTTTTCGAAGTTTACCCTATGTTTCATTTAAGCAAAGCCTACAATCTATTCGATGTACAAAAATTATTTCTGCAATAGCAGTTCGTGATAATTCATCTGATAAAAATTAATTTTATTTCAAAAAGGTAACTATTACATGAACAATAACCCATGCTTTCAAGACATTGTCTATGATGTTAGAGAAATTGGTAAGCAGTATTCGTACCAACAACATCATATATCGAATTCAGTGGCCCTTGTTGTTCGCTGAATTATAATCAGTATTCGACGGGACTGATGTCCCGATTCAATGAACGTAAAAAGAAAGAAGAGGAGGATTATCTCAGTGTTATCCGTTATCTGCGCCAATATGGACGAGGTTCTTCGGTAACGCGTTGTTTCGTTGTTTTGATTCGTTGTTTGCCGTATTGTGTCGTCTCGTGGTTTTGCGTATTGCAGCAATTGTGTAATTTAAATGTGTCCAATTATATATCAAATGGAGGACCTACTGAGAAATTGAGGCTTAGAAGAGCTAATACCCACATTTGAATGTAGGTGTTTAGGTTTTTAGTCAGACACACACACATATTTCAGGTAAAAAGACAAAAACTGGTGCAGGCTTATGTCTAATTCTTATACCCTGCTCCTAATAAACTCAGACAAAATCACACCATTATTAAACATCCAAACGAAACGATCAGCTATCCTCGCAATACAAGTGTTGGTCCAAGGAAAAGAAAGTAGTTTAGAATCAATCATAAAACACACATTCGATTCAACGAGAGGCTGCGATTGAATCATTCATTGGAATCCAATAACATATTGTAGTTGAATCGGCAATACGATATAATTCGTTACCAACTATACACTTTCCATTGGATAAAACATCGCTGTATTTGAGGAATGCTGAGTGTAACGTTCCATTGAATCAAAGCGTAAGTCTTTGACAAAACGATAGATTTTTCTGTGTGTGTATAAGCTGAGGATTATGAAGTGTCAAACCCATTATGCAGGAAGTTCGGTGAGGCAGAGGTAATAGCCAAGCATGTTATCTTCGACTGTTCTTGAGTGAAAGCGGGAACTCCTAGCTGAATGTAGGCCAAAAGACAAGACAGAAAAGCATTGTCCAATGTATCTCAAAGTTCGCAAAGAACTTAGGATTGGACTCTGTTTGATCCCCGTGACGAGGGGTGCACAATAAGCTTTAAGGCTGCGCGGCAACTATTAGGGCAACTGAACCCTAACCCCATCACTACAAAAAAAGTCATCATATGTCTCATACTACAGCTCGTTGTTGCGTAATAAAAATTTGGGATTTCTATTTCTATATTATAATAATTTAACGTACTAGGTTAATTTGTTATATAGTCTTTTTATTCTTACTATAATTACAATAAATATGATATATTATAGGTATAGTTAGTTAGGTTTTCCAAGAATATATTGAACCGGGCTAATCCAGGTAGATGCTACAGCTCCAGATTATCACGTATCGCTAAGCTTTTTTTATTTAAAAATGGTTCAATATTCATTCCATGACTAACGTCACTTTTACTATCTTCTTGCAAATGTATAACGATCCCATCTATTACCAAGTCTACTGCTGTCTTATTTTCAACGAAAAACTATTTGAAACCTCTAGCGTATTCATATCGTTTTTTTTAAAGCTTTTATTTAACTTGTGTGAGTATGCAAATGTATGTATCTATGTTTGTTCGGGTGGAATTTTGATACTCAATTTTGAAGCAGATACCTTCAACCGATTGGGTTGAAATTTTTTATACATGTTTACTTTGGATGACAGTAGACGATAGGCTGTTAGTCGTCATTATTATGAATTCAATATGGCGGACCATCCAGGAATAGTTGTTTTTAATTCAATTATACAATATGGGTATCAAATTAAAGGGCTTGTTGAGAGCAATTCAAAAAATGATGTGACGTCACTCTAGATCCAATATGGCGGACTATCCAAGATGGCGGAATAGTTATTTTTTATGCCCTTCTGCAATGTGGGTATCAAATGAAAGGGCTTGTTGAATTAAATTCGAAAAATAGTATGACGTCATTCTAAATCCAATATGGCGGAATAATAATTTTTATCCACTTCTACAATATGGGCATCAAACGAGAGGGATTGTTGGGAGCACCTCGAAAAAGAATGTGACGTCAATTTAAATCCAATATGGCCAACCATCCAGGATAGCGGAATAGCTATTTTTCATGCACTTCTGCAATATGGATATCGAATAAAAGGGATTGCCGAGAATAATTAGAAAAATATTTTGACATCTTTTTTCATCCAATATGACGAACTTTTGAAGTTCTTTATGCTTTCTGACAGTATCGGTATTAAATGAAAGGGTTCGATGAGAATTTCTTAGGAATATCTTAGGAGTGTCTTAGGAAAAATTTTGGGCAGCATCTAGCAAGTTTGGACTTGGTGTCTCCCTTTGGGTTTCTCGCTGTCTGGGAAAACACGTCACGTAGCTGTCTGCCTTGCCAAAGATGCTAGGGTTGAGTTGCCCTGGACAGGGTGCTGAATTCCCCCAGTGTCTCAACGCCCTCACAGTGCATATTCCAGCGACAGTGAATTTGGTGAGACCGAGACATTATGTTACCATCAGGGCTATGAATATTTTAATTTTTTTAAATTTTACCAGAAACATATTCAGCAATATTACCGGCCGTTTCATTTTTGTATAGATAAACTTTCAAATTTTGTTCAATGTAAATTTTCAAATCTTTTTTATCAATCTGCTGTTGTTGTTAAAATGTTACGTAAAAAATTAATTAAAAGAAAATACTTTTTTTAAAAAAAGCTTTTATTTAAATGTTCTAAAAATAAGAAAATAAAATTTTCCTTTAAAATGTTAGCTATCAACTTATAGCCTCCTTGTACACAATTTATATGATCATAAAAGCTTGTCGCGAGGTTTGCGTAAGTACTGATAAGTATTTATTTAAATTGAAATTTTAAAACAATTAATGAGATTAAGTTACTCAATTAAATAGTTACCGCGCGACAAGCTTTAATGATCACATAAGTTGTGTATAATGAGGCTATGAGTTGATAGTTCAAATTTCGAAGAAAAAATTTATTTTTTTATTTTTAGAGCATTTAAATATAAGCTTTTTTGAAAAGATTCTTTTTTCTTTTAAAAATGTATTAAACGGTTTATCGCACATTTTTTTTAACGGACAGCGGTAGTAGTAGTAAAATCGTCATCCGAAATCTACGGGCGGTTTGCGTTTTTTCGTTAAAAATCGTTTAAAAATTGTTAGTACTGTTTAAAACTGATGACGTTTTTTATATTGTGTTCTTAGGTGGTCCTACTATGACATTTATAAATGTCATCTATGTTATCTTTCAGAACCGCTTCTAATCTCGCTTTTACGCTTAATATCACACAAACGTAGGCTAGTTAGTGTAGAATAATTGTCAATTTGCATGTATTGGCCGATATTTGACGCCAATTGCGACATTCTTTATATTGACCCTATAAATAAAGGACTGCACATAAAACTAAAAGAAAAAAAGATGTGCCTATGAGTGACATGTAGTTTTAAAGATGCCGAAACTAGCACAGGTTCCATCCAGAAGAAAATGTCTTTCTAGTGATAATTCTTGTTAAGTTTCCAAAAAAGGCGTACATTTCCAAATGCTACTCTGTAGCATTGCTCGTCGTTCAGCTCTTCTAACAGCATACCAACACGGTAAATAGTGAAGTTTAACTCATAGCATACTAGCTCAGACTCGTTGGAAAAACTAGATTTGAAGACCATGTAGCCCGTTTAAGACTAGGTAGAACAGGTGAATCTAGTGTAGCTAAACACGTACGCAGCACTGAGCCTGAAGATGTATTAAATATGTAATTTAAAATTGCGCAGCTCAATTTCTGAACCTAAAGCTTCAAAATAGCAATTAATGCAAACAATGGCATTAAGTAACATATACCATCTATCGCTATTGATTACTCGGGTTGGATAATACGAGACAATGATAAGAGCTAACATTTTTAGTTTAAAGCATCTACTCAAGGTGCTATTGTACTTACTTATTAGACGATGTAGCCTATAGTACTCCAAGAGGCTCAGTGTCGTATTATTTTTCGCTAGGAATAAGATGGCCTTTCTAAAATCAAGTTCTAGTATCATGATTTTTGTTTATTTTTGTTTTTGATAGATCATGTCATGAAAAGCTTGCCATTTTTCCTATGATTTTTTTTAACCTGAGCTAGCGAGAAAATAAAGAAGATACCTATATAAATTTTTCCAGTCGCATGACGTCACGGGCCTATAGGGGAACAGCCAATCGGAAAACGGGTATGTGTGCCGTGTTACCGTTCTAACTTGAGTACCCAATATTCAAATCATACCTCTATATGATCCTCTACACATGCTGAAAAAATGAAGTCAAGTTGATTGACTCAGTACTTCCCACACATTAGGGTGATACCAGTTTATTATTTTCCCATAGTACGAAGCTCTAGTCTGGGATCCCTTGCAACCAAATAATCGCCAGCCTCCCCCCCCCCCTCTAAAACCTAAAATCGTCTTATGTCACTAGGTATTTCCTACACAGGTCAATGGACAGCCTATTATCAATGCTACAAACTTTTCAGTTTTATAATTCTAAGTCTCTTAGTTTCCCTAATAGGCTAGGCTATGTTGGGATGGACTCAAAAAGGTGACTTACGTCGCTAGGTCTTCCTTCATAGGTTAGTGGACAGCCTATTATGAATAGAAGAACTTTCACCCACACCCAAAAGAACGCAGAAAAAGATCAGGAACCTCTAAAACGCTTAAAAATGAAGTTTGAACTGTTTCTATATTTTTAGTTTTTCTATTATTTCTGCGCCGTCACTCGCACGATTTACAAAAACCATACGCGTTTTCCATCCTCGCCACGGTAGTAATACTGTGTCAAAATTTCATTAAAATGAATTCAACAGTTTCCTCGTTACAGAATATAGAACGGTCTAAAGCAATACTCTCGTATGTTTATACCAGAACAAAATTTTAAGTCCTTTGGTTTCTGTAATAGGCAAGGCAAGGTTCGGACGGACCTAAAAAAGTTATTTATATAGCTAGGTCATATTTCATCGGTCAGTGGACAGTCTATTATGAAAGCAACAATTTTTTCTATTTTGCAACCCCCCACCCCCAACCACCCCAATTTCACCGCCACCCAAAAAAAAGTATGAAATGGTCAGGAACCCCTATAACACCTAAAAACGAAGTTTGAGCAATACTTATTTTTTGTTTTTTGCTAATTACTCCGCCTCCCATGCACCGATTTTCAAAATTATAAGTACATTACCTATTATGACCCCACAGCATATCGCTTCCCACATTTCATCACAATCCATGAAGCTGTTGCTGAGATTGAGAGGCTAGAAAAAAGCGATAGACAGACAGACAGACAGACAGACAGACAGACAGACAGACCGACGGACCGACGGACCGACGGACCGACGGACCGACGGACCGACGGACCGACCGACGGACCGACCGACGGACCGACGGACCGACCGACGGACCGACGGACCGACGGACCGACGGACCGACGGACCGACGGACCGACGGACCGACGGACCGACGGAACGACGGACCGACGGACCGACGGACCGAGAGACCGACAGACCGACCGTTTTTGTATAAGTAGATGTTAGAAAAAAAATGAATATCGCGTCCTGTCTAAGACTTCGCTTCTAAATTTTATATACGATGCGATATTTAATTTGTAACCTTACCTGCTCTATAAACTGATGTTATCAGATTTTCAATCTGACGTTTCAGTTGTTAGCAACCGTCATCAACTTTGGTTTTTAAGCACTCGACAACTATTTTATGTTGTTGTTATGTGTCTGTTGTAGTTGCACTTTCCCATGGCGAATAAAGACCTATTATTATTATTAAAAAACAAAAAAGTGCATCCCGGGCTCCGACACACCGAGCTGCTGTTCCATCACCTAGTGACTACTGTACACACCGTGAGGTGAGCAATCACTAGGTCCGCGAATCATGTAGACGAAGTAGACGAAGGGACCCAAGAACGACTGCCTTCTGCATTTTGTCGGCTATGTGCGCCGCCGCACTGCACACCGGTATTTTGCGCAGTGCAGAGAGCAGCGTACTCCTCATTCTACCTAGGGATCCAATGACCATATCCAGCAGACTTATAGTGTAGTCTGGCCAGAGCCTGCGTCGTTGTCTGAGCAACTCCTGACATTTAGTTCGCTTTTCCTCCTCCTTAGAGACGATGTTCCCCTCGGCAGGCGCCGAAAACTCAATAACGAACATCGTCTTCTGTTGGTGGTCGGAAAGGACTATGTCGGGCTTGTTTGCCTGTACAAGCTCGAGCGTGGGGAACGAGTAGTTCCAGTGAATCCGGCATCTCCCGTTCCCCACAACGGACTCTATATCCCCAGGAGCGTATGGCAGCACCGGTGTCTCAGCGATACCGTATGACTGCTTTAAATGATAATAGAGCACTCGTAGGGCCGCGTTGTGCCGATGGACGTAAACCGTCCCAGCGTACACCTTACACGGCGACAAGAGATGCATAAGCGTCTCTGGCGCCTGACGGCAAGCTCTACAACGGGTGTCGGGTACATGCACCCATAACCCTTTTACGGTATACCAAGGTGTTGAAGACACCGTCTTGGCAAGCCATTAAAAAACCCTCAGTCTCCAACTCCAACCCACTAGACCTTAGGAAACAGAAGGTCAACTGCTCAGATAAGCCATGCTCTTCTAGACGTTTGTAGAAGATTCCATGAATTGACTTATCTTTATGGAGCCTTAAAAGGCTCGACTTCGGCAGTTTTAATGTGGGATTTTAATGGTGCGGGAGCAAGTTCCGTAATGGACTGCTGACACCTCCGCTTGAAGTCGAGTGTGAGGCTGAGTTTCTCGGCTGCTCGTTTCGCTGCGCTAAAAAGAAAGGCTCCTTTACCCGCATTTTCGTGCTCTCGCACAAAGCGGATCAGGAGATCGGTGCTGTTCGTCACATAGCAGGCAGTGGCCAGTACTACTCTGTTGTGCAGACGCTCTAAACTCAATAGTCTACGCCCTCTCAGGTGTCGTGGGAGGTATATTCGCGGGATAGAGGACTTAGGATGCAAGCTTCTCTCCATATTCGGCCTTTTGCGGATCTTTCTGTCGATTTCCTTTAGCTTGTTTACTTTCCAGTGTATAGCACCAAAGGTGTATGATAACATTGGGACCGCAAGCATGTTTGTGACAGCGACTTTGTTCTTGCCGGAAAGTTCTGTTGATCAGACCTGCCGGAGGCGGTGTAAATACTTGCGGCGGAGATGCTCTTTGACCAATTCTGCCTCTTGCACTTGACGCTGCGCCACTCCAAAGTACATAATAATATAGGTATCTCCGGAATGCAGTTGTCGCTGCTCCCATCAGCGAGCCGTTCCTCATCTCCACTATCTCCACTTGGCCCTTTCTTGAGATGAACCAATGCACATTTGACATTTGTCTGTGCCGAACTCCATTCCGATAGCATGACTGTAATCCTGCACCACTCTCAGCGATTGTTGTAGTTCGCGTTGGCCAGAGGCATAAAGTTTTAGGTCATCCATTATAATACAGATGGGTCACCATGTGCCTCCGGTTATTGGGCGTGCCACAGCTATATCCTTTAGTATTTCCAAGCACTATGGACAGAGGCAAAAGTGAGACGCAAAAGAACAAGGGAGTCTCCTTGGAAGACACCTCTTTTGAATGACAGCAACTCTGTCTGAATCCGAGTTTCACCTGATGTTATAGTGAATCGGGTCTTCCAGAGCGGCATCAGTTGTTTCATACATCCCACTATCTGATTATCCACCGAAAGGCATTCCAACAGCCGCACAATAAGCTCGTGAGACGTGGTGTCGAATGCCTTGCGATAGTCAATCCAGGCCATAGAAAGGTTTCGCTTGTACTGCACGGAGTCATGCGTGACACATCGATCAATCAACAGGTTCTCCTAGCAGCCAGCTACTCCTTTCTTTGACCCTCTCTGTTTACACACGTCGAGAAATACAGGATTCACAGTTTGAAGGATACGCATGTACAAGATTCTGGTGAAGAGCTTGTAACATGCGTTCTGACATGTTATTGTCCTGTAGTTTTTGAGATCAGACAAATCTCCGGTCTTCAGGAGAAGCGCGGTTCAACCCTCGACAAACCATGCCGGAAATGGCTGCTCCTGATTTAGCCACGAGTTAAAAACTCTAGCTAAATGCCGGTGGTAACTGGGAAATTTTTTCCACCAGTAGGTGTTCATGCCATCCGGGCCAGGAGCTGCGCCTCGTAAGGCACCAAGAATTTCTTCCATATTTATCGGGTGACGTAGTATATTCAAGTTTGGAGTCCTCCTACAAACGGACTCGAACTGCGCCAAGGCCGGAGTGTCTGCTGAGAATTGTTTGGGTTGTTCCTAAATGTCCCTCCAAAAGGCCTCCACTCAATCAGCAGTTGGCGGCTGCTCTATGGCTGGTGGTGGTCGTTGGAAAAGGCGAGACGGTCTTTCGTAGAACATTCTATTCTGCTCCAGACCCCTCGCCCGCGCCACCAACGATCGCTTAGCAGCGATTAGCGTCCGTATCCTGTCAAGACAGTGTTACTTGACAACAACCAATACCGCTTTACTGAGTGATGGTCGCGCCTCAACCCGTAGGCTATCTGGCGCACTCGGCGCGTAAAGTGATTCCCAGCCGCTCTATATTCCATCACACACTGGATACGGGATGCTTCCTGGTGAGCCAACTGGATTTTCGCTTCCATTTGGTGCACTCGTCTCTGTGCTCTATCAACAGGAGAGTCTTTCACTCTCCCCTGTCTAGCTAGCCTCAGAGCCGCAGCGTAAATTTTGCATCTGAAGCTTCAAATATCAGAGGCCTCCGATAGACGTTCACCCACAGCCTCATCTTCTCTCCTCAAATCTGCCAGCTTGAAGGACCTCTTGTTGTTATGCAAGGCGCTTCGCTCTCTGAAATCCCCAGGTGAGACGACTCTGTCGGTTTCCCGCTCAGCGAGCCTTATCGGCGAGCTTTCAGCCTAGTTAACAGTCCTTCCATCCGCCGAAGAGGCAGGCTGAGCTGGAGTACGAACATATCCCTGCCTTCGAAGGTAGGATACATAATCTCGCAAATTCTGAGGGGTAAGAGTACTATGCTCAGGGTGCATTTCACACCACCTCTGAAACATGCGACCTTCCCATAATTCTCGGATCAATATGGAATACTGAACTCAACATTTCCAAAACAAATTAATTGTCACTAATGGCCCCATAAGATGGCCTGCACGATCTCCCGACGCCGTTGAATTAATTCTTTCTTATGAGGTTTCTCCGACAACGAAGTATACTGAAGAACGTACGAAAATGTAGTTGGAGCCGAGGTTCGAGACGCCATTGGGAGAATGACCCCAAGATAATGTAATGGAAGAAATTGTTTACCGTTGCTATGTTTGCCTAGAAAACGAAGGAAGTTGAATATAAGATCAAATAATGTACTGTGAAAGGCTTTCATGGCCATCGTCCAATGAGTTTGCGGTTCTTGGGTTTCTAGGCCGGCATCGTTTAGCGTTGAGGCTTGACGCTTCGCCGCCACGAGTGGATGGCATCTTCAGAAGCTATTTCACTTCGGCGACTTCCAAAATACTGACGGCTGGTGAATCTGCATCTGTATTTATACCTGTCAACGGTGACGTGGCTCAACCAGGTAGCGTTGGTAGCTCCGCTCCCTTGCGATATGGCAGTGTCTTCAGGTCCTTTAAGATGGGTACCCATGTCCGGTTCATTTTCTGTATCTCTTCCTTTCTATTAGAATTATTATGGTGTTTTTGTATTTCGATAGTTTCTCTGTTAAGCCTGGAATAGTATGAAGAAGTTGCGGCAAGAACCTGAGTTTATTCAAACTTGATTCTATGGCTTCCTTCCTTAATCGCATGTTCGGCTACCGCTGACTTGTCCGTATTACCTACTCGACAGCTAGCCTTATGTTGTGCAATCCTTGTGTTTATCGATCGCTTCGTCGTTCCTTATACACTCCCACATGTGCCTAGTATGCGATAAACCCCCAGTGCTGTGAGTGGATCTCTTTTGTCCTTCACCGTTCTCAAATATTCCTGTATCTTTCTTGTGGGCTTATAGATAGTCTTGACATTTTCCTTGTGTTGCGGGAAAGTAGGATAGTGATCAACTTGATTTTTTTATATGGAACTATAACCCTTTCTTAAATTCTCCTAGTTTCCATCATTGATCTCTATTCAACCCTAAATTATTTTTGAGATCGATTGCGACGTTGCCAAGTTATAATTTATTTTCTATAAATTTTCGGATTTGCAAGGTCGCAAGTAATACGTCCAAATTGATATATTCCTTGAACTTTTCTCAATAATATTACAGAGCGAGTTACTTAAATATCAATCGGATATTATTTTGGATGTTACCAGCAATTTGTATCTACAGGGTTTTCCAATTTTAATTTTTCTTTTAATTTTAAATAACGGCAAACTGAAGGTCATTTCACTTTGTTCTTTTAAATGTAACACCCTGTATTTTTTACTTTAAATCGAAACATCTACTAATATACTATCTCGCCTTGTAATATTTTTCCGCGTTTGCGGCGTTGCCAAGTTATAAATTATTTTTCCAAATTTTTAAAAATATATCCCCGATTTTAATTTATTTTAAATAGACTCCTTTACTTATTTTTATTGCAATGAATTGCGCATGTTGACTTTAGTAAGATCTCGCAATTTCAAAATTTTGTTTCTATTAATTACTGAGATACGGCAACACCGCTTTTTCAGTAAATGGTACCGGAACGCTTAAATATTTCCAAAACTTCCACAGCTGGAGAAGTGAAATTCAATACTTGGGGGTTTTTGAACATACAGGATTCAAAAACGCTAACATCACTGTTGTCAGATTTACCAATTTTACGTAATAATTTTGAATGGAATGCCCTATTTATGAAGTCTAACGTAAAAGTGGTAAATCTGACAACAATGATGTTAGTGTTTTTGAATTCTGTATGATCAAAAACCCCCAAGTATTGAATTTCACCTCTCCAGCTGTGGCAGTTTTGGAAATATTTAAGCGTTCCGGTACCGTTTACTGAAAAAGTGGTGTTGCCGTATCTCAGTAATTATTAGAAACAAAATTTTGAAATTGTGAGATCTTCCTAACTTCGACATGCGCAATTGATTGCAATAAAAATAAGTAGAGGATTCTATTTAAAATAAATTAAAATCGGGGATATTTGTTTAAAAATTTGGAAAAATAATTTATAACTTGGCAACGTCGCAAACGCGAAAAATATATTACAAAGCGAGATAGGGTATTAGTAGATATTTCGATCTAAAGTAAAAAATATAGGGTGTTACATTTAAAAAAACAAAGTTAAATGACCTTCAAGTTGCCGTAATTTAAAATTCTGTCAAAAAAACCCTGTAGATACAAATTACTGGTAACATACAAAATAATATCCACTTGATAATCAGGTAATTCGGTGTGTAATATTATTGAGAAAAGTTAAAGCAATGTATCAATTTGGACGTATTACTTGCGACCTTGCAAATCCGGAAATTAACAGAAAATAAATTATAACTTGGCAACGTCGCAATCGATTCCAAAAATATTTTAGGGTTGAATAGAGATCAATGATGGAAACTAGAAGAATTTAAGAAAAGGTTATAGTTCCATATAAAAAAATCAAGTTGATCACTGTCCTACTTTCTCGCAACACCCTGTATATTTCAAAATTTTTTTAAATATGCGTCTCAAGTAACCAAATAACTTTTGTATTTAATATTTTCTTCTATCAGGTATACCCTGCGTGATATCGAAGAATTACACACTAACTGGACACACTGTATACCTTGTGTCCTAATGTAATTCCATTTCTTGATAGAAGAACATCAAGGAAGGCCAGTTTTTTGTTTTCTTCTACCTCCATGGTGAGCTTGATGTAGCGTGCACGCTAATAAATAATAGTTGTATTCTAGCATCAGATTTCTAACGGCTTGAAATCGTTTGAGTGTGCGCAATGACGAAGTCTTGTTCAAGGAAGATACGTTCATTTTGGAACTATACTAGATTCACCCAACAGAAAAAGTTAGTGTAAACAATGATCTATGCGTGATAGGTATGTCGTCATGCGGTATCCATACTGGTTGAACGATAACCGCTAACCCTATTGGCCCTAATTGGGCGAGCCTCTCTATACAGCCAATGAAATTGCATGCAAGTGTAAGTGAGACAGCTGTTCAACGTACGGCGCGCCGCGCCGCCGCCGCTTGAACAGGAATGGACTTGTTTAGTGTTTTTCATACAGCGATCGATCGCGCATCGAAATACATTTAATTATTATTAGCGTAAATATTTGAATTATGTCTGACACGCACACAGCTGGAGAGATCGATAATATCCGCTTTACACCGCCAAAAAAAAGGGCCAAAAGACTGCATCTCAGTGCTGCTGAGAAGCAAATCATTTTAAATATTTATAAAAACCAAATGCAACAAAATGCCGATTTAGCGATTGAAGAAATTGTATTGAAGGTAGCTGAGATTTCGGATGTGAGTCGATCAAGTAGTGTATACAAGATCATCAAGGAATATAAATGTAATCATTCTTTATCAGAGCCAAAATCTTATCCCAAAAGAAAAAAATTACAGAAGCAGAAGTGGAAGGACTGCATACGTCATGTAGAAGAAACGGTTGAGACCAAAATGTGGGACCTAGATAATTTAATCGACACCCAAGTTGAGTCTACTATAATTGATCTCAATGACACTGATACTTCTAGTACTTCTTCTGGCTGTTGACTATTTGTTCTGAATTTCAATCATAGCTGAATTTGGTGTTTAACATTTTCCATATCATTCAACAATGGATAAATGCGTCAAGGTTAGGAGTACTTGAAGCACCTCGTTCTTCTCATTCAAGCAATAAACTGTTTCTCGGCCGTTTTACGAACCGAAAATACAGTTCTTTAAGTAACTGGTAAAATGTCATTCTCTTAAAATTCGACATATCTGTATCATCATTCATTTCTTTTAGTATTTTGTCGATGGTTGGTAGTTTATTTCTGAGGAAATAATTGTGTACTTTTCTTCTGATCCCAGTCCTGTCGAAATCATTGATTGATTTGGTCATTTTTTTTCTTTTGGGATAAGATTATAGCACCGACAGTGATTTATTACTTCTATATCCCTAAATAATCTTGTATACACTTGACCAACTCACTCCTGAAATATCACCATCCTTCCATACAACTACTTCAAACATTAAATAGAAATTTTCATGCATTTGGTTTTTGCACATATTCAAAATGATTTGCTTCCATCCACATTGATGGTGCAATTCTGGAATTTTTTTGTTTTTCGATAATTACTCCGCCGTCAGTGAACTAAAGCTAGAAATAAGGCAGTTCGGCCTATTCCATCTAGACAGCATGTAACCTGTAATCTATAACTTGGAAACTATCGTCTTGATTGTGATAAAATTTTTACACTATATAAAAAAGTATACTGCAATCGATTCTAATACTTTCATCGCCTATCGGCGTGAGGAGTAAAAGGAAACAAGAGCCCTTTGCTATCGCTGCTTCAGTTTTTGTTCGGCTTCCCGCAAGTCAATATTAATAATTAATTTCTCTTTGTCAGAGCAGTTAAGTTCCGCCAATGATATAAATGTTCACTTCTACTTATGATGAAGTTGCATGGAATGTTGCATGCCAGATTTTTCACTAATTGTTTGCAGTTTAGTAGTTTCTCTTTCCGATTTCCTTGTATTTTAGATGTTTTGATTTGCCTAATAGATAATATGGACAACTTGATGTATACTTGTATATTTATGTGAAAAAATCCTAAAATGACAACATGTAAACCATTTTTGGAATAACTGCTAGCATCCAATTACGCTGTCGTATCCATAACTTCTGTGGCGGGGAGGCAATATTATAATTATTATAGTACTGTTAGATGAACGCAAATTGTGTTTCCATTTCATATTAATGTTGTAGATATATATTCTGTGCCAATATATAAGTATTTTTCATTTCTTGTCAATTTCTAACTTTTCAACGGATAATCAGATATAATTATCAAGAGATCTCTTAAGCCGGACCTGTAATCGGTACCTGTTTTAGAGAAATAACGCTTCGCCGCGTTTAATCACGTACAGAATGCGTGTCTTTGTTTATGTGAGATTTTTCTGTTGGGAGAATCGAGTATAGTAACAATAATTTGTAGTTTGAGGACTGGTTTTGAACGGTCAAAACAGTACACAGGATTTCGGTGGGACTAGGAGTTAGGGACATGCACAGATGGTATATTAGTTTTCTGTATTTTAAAGTTGAGGCTACGAAACCCACTTTCTTGTTTTGGGAAGTAAACATCGCAAAAGTAAACATAATATAGAATGAAGTAGGTCCAATTATTATTCATTATTCACTATTATATCCCATCATCTGATTGAATATAGGACTCGATTGTATATTTCTAGATCTTGTTAAAAAGATGACATCAGGAATGTCCAGTTATACCCAAATTCAGATTGGATAAATGACTTTGATTCCACAGATGATGAAGGGATTATAGATATACCACGTCATTGTCACTTTCATGTATTTTATTTCTCTTTCTATGAGTTCCTTTTCCTGTTACGAACATCCACCAATAGGCTAGGTTTAGGTAACAGTAACGGCAGAAAAAGCAGATTCGAGGCAAAAATAAAAAATTCCAACCACGAAAAATGCTGTCAAACATCATACGGTTTCACATGCTCATAGGATAGGGTCTTCTAACAACGGTTCATTCCAAACCGTTTGAAACCAGGTATCTGGCTAAACATTCGCTGCCAGGCAATTCACAAACTGGTTTAAAACTATCAGAAAATTGATGATAGAATATAACTAATATTTAAACCTACTTCTATATGGTGTTTACTTCCGCAATGTTTTCTCTCCAAAACAAGAAAAGCTAGTTTCATAATCTCAACTTTGAAACACAGAAGAACAATCTGCAATCTGCGCATATCCCTAACTCTCAGTCCAACCGAAACTTTGTACTACTGTTTTTATTGTTCAAAATCAGTCCTCAAGCAATAAATTGTTGTTGCTCGAACGCACGACGAACTGGAAACTGGAGTTTATCCTAAAACACGAAATGTATCAATGTTATGTTATTATGCATATTCAGATTCCTTGGTGAATTCTAGCGTGACTTTGTGTATCATACATCGGATTTGAAGCGAACCGTTTAGGTGTAAATCACCATTTTCGATATAAGTGGATCATCTATCAGCCATCTCTCATCCACTGCTGGATATAGGCCTCCTCTAGTGTAAACCATCGATCTCTATCTTGAGCTGTGTGTATCCAATTTCCTACAATTTTCTTGACATCGTCACTCCATCTTGTTGGCGGCCTGCCTCTACTTCTCCTATCCATTCTAGGCCTCCACTCCAATATTCTTTTCGTCCATCTATTGTCTGTCATTCGGGCTATGTGGCCTGCCCATTTCCACTTCTTTTGAGCTATAATTTCAACAATGTCCTTAACGTTAGTTCTTCTTCTTATGTTCTCATTTGTAATTCTATCCCTTCTCGTGATTCCCAACATTGCCCTTTCCATTGCCCGTTGCGCCATTCTCATCTTTCCTGCAGTTTGTCTTGTGAGGGTAAGTGTCTCTGCCCCATATGTCATCACAGGTAAAACACATTGCTCATATACTTTCCTCTTTAGACTTATTGGTAAGTCTGCTCTCAGAGTGCTACTCAACTTCCCAAAAGCTACCCATCCTAGCTGTATTCGACGATTTATCTCACACGTTTGGTTATCTCTTCCTATTCTCACCTCATGACCTAGATATTTATATTCATATACTTGGGCTATCTCACCCCCATCGACAATTATGTTATCGTTTGTTACCAAATTTGTCATAAATTTGGTTTTGCCGAGATTTATTTCTAGGCCAACATCCATTGTGGCTCTTTTCAAATCAATGGCCATCTGTCGAGCGTCTCCCATATTGTCGGTAATTATGACAATATCGTCGGCGAAACGCAGATGGTTTAGGTACTCACCGTCGATTTTTATACCTTTTCCTTCCCAGTTTAATTTTTTGAAAGAGTATTCCAACACAGCTGTGAAGAGCTTAGGAGAGATAGTGTCTCCTTGTCTAATTCCGCGTTCTACATGCACCTTGTTTGTTGGTTCGTGGAGATTTACATTTAAAGTTGCGTTTTCATATATATGTTTAATTAGCTTTGTGTATCTGTAGTCTATCCTACATTGCTGCAGTGCTGATAAGATTGCTGGAAGTTCAACCGTGTCAAACGCCTTTCTGAAGTCGACAAATACCATTACGAGCGGCCTGTTATATTCTATTGATTTTTCTATCAGGGCTTTGACCGTTTGTAAGTGGTCGTTTGTCCCATATCCTCTTCTGAACCCCGCCTGTTCTCTGGGCTGATAAAAGTCTAACTTTCGTTCCAAGCGTTTAGTTACGATCTTAGTGAACCACTTATACAAGTGCGAGAGCAAGCTTATAGGTCTAAAGTTTTCTAGATCAGTTATATCTCCTTTTTTATGGATGAGAATTATCGTTGCATTTCTCCACTTTTCCGGGATTTCTCCCTTTTGTAGACACAGATTGAAGAGGGAGACTATTTCTTTTAAAAGTTTCTCACCACCGACCTTGACAGCTTCTACCACAACTTGGTCTTCTCCTGCTGCTTTCCTGGTTTTCATTTCCTTTAGGGCATTTTTTGCTTCTTCAATTGTTATTTCGGGTACAAGTTCTGAACCTTGGTTTATGACTTTCATTTTATTTTCTGCGATATTTAACTCTTCTCTTCTGCTCCTATAGAGCTCCTTATAGAATTCCTCCACAATTTTTATCAATTCTCCCCTATTGCTTGTCTCTTTTTTGTTCTTATCCTTGAGTTTGACGATTTCCTTTTTCCCATCAGCCAGTCTTCTTCTAAGCACTTTCATACTTTTATTTTCTTCGATTACTTGTCTGGTTTTTTCTGTGTTATATTTCCTTATATCTTTCCGTATCTCTTTTGAAATAATCTTATTTAGTGTTCTTATTTCTCCTTTATCCTCCTTTTGTTGTTCTACTTGAAGTTTTCTTTGTCTAATTAGATCTTTTGTATTTTTGCTTATTTTTTCCTCTTTATCTTTATCTCCTTTACAGTATTTTCGCTGTGCCTCTAATATTGTCCCAGTGATTTCCTCGTTTAATATGTTTATGTCTAGTGACCGGTTCGTGTTTAGGGATTCTGTTACAAATGTCTGATAAGCATCAATATCTTCTGGCGTACTCCATTGAATTTGTTGTTTCTTTCTTATCATTTTTTGCCGTTCATTTCTTGTGTTAATTTTTATAGTTGCTCTTACAGCTCTATGATCACTTCCTATGGAGAATTTATTCAGGACTGTCACATCCGTGACAACTCCTTTCCGACTTGTTATAAAGAAATCTATTTCATTTTTTGTTCTTCCATTTGGGCTTATCCAGGTCCATCGTCTATGCAATTTCTTTTGAAAAAAGCTGTTCATTACATATAACTTTTGATTGTGCAGGAAATCTATTAGTTTCTGTCCCCTTTCATTTCGGCCATCTAATCCAAAGTTTCCAATAGCCACTTCTGATACATCTATTTGTTTCCCAATTTTGGCGTTAAAATCTCCCATAATAAAAGTATAATAGCAGCGGCTCTCTTCTAATGCCGTCTCTATGTCACCATAGAAGATGTCAACATCTTCATCTGTATGGGCTGTCGTAGGGGCATATACTTTATTTTTTTTTCATTTGATACCTGTTGTTTATGGAAAGCGTTATATATGCCACTCTGTCTGATATAGTCTTTATAGTGACTATTGATTCTGAAAGTCTTCTGTTTATTAAGAATCCTATACCACCATCAGGGCCGTTGGGATTTTCATTTTGATACAACAAATGTCCGGACTTCAATTTAAGAAGTTGTTCTTCTTTTCTTCTTGTTTCACATAAGCCGATTTTATCCCAGTTTATGTCTTTAATCTCCTCTTCGATTTCTAGGAGTTTACTACTTGACGATAAAGTTCTTACATTGCAGGTTATGATTTTAAAAATTTTTGTGTTTCTATTTGGTTTGTTCGTCGATTTTTTGTCCCCCCCAGAAACCATGGGACTGACTGAAGTTACTTCAGCACAAGATTCTGGACGATCCGTCCTACTTGCCTGGGGTCGCTCCGCACTTGTTTTAAAATTCGACATTTTTGAGGGGTTTTTGGCAAAGTTAAAACGCCACGCTTGCCATTGCGTGTTGGCGAGTGTGTATTTCAGCCGCTCCTAACATGGAGAAACAGACGCTGTTTGCAGCCGCCCACTCTGGGTCAGACGCTGCATTGTTGTGGACTATTCTTAGCTTCACCTTTACCACTTCGAGACCTTACCGGCAAGGGTGGCCCTACCAGTAGCTACGCTACCGCCGGCATTGCTCCCTGGGTATGAGGTTACTAAGCCCTCTCTCCACGTCAAGGCGATAGTCCCCGAGAGGGATAAGTGGATATCAGGAAAAAAAATTGAATATAGCATACGTTGCTTATAGGTAGGCAAATTGAAAAACGCCGATTTGTCTGAAAATTTACAATTAAATGAAAACTACCAGAGATTGATATTTACAACCTTATATCATTAGAAAGGTTATCAAATTCTACGTTTAACCGTATAAAAAAGTTAAGCATTCCCATTTGAAAAAATCAAGTTATCGCTGATCGAAGTTTCCTTAATTAGTCGACCGATTTCTCCAAGCATAAACGTAATTTAAATTTGACAGTCTCATCAAAGCTGACGCATTTTAGGCTTAGTAATACGGCAAAGTCACAGCCTTCCAAATTTTATAATCTCTGCGCACATTTCGGTGGGTACGATTGTCACCTATTTATCAAACAACTATCTTCTCATGGAGATAAGATAGACGTGATAGACCAGAATAAGGAAAAATACATTTCATTTACAAAAAGTCTGTATATGCATGACTATGTGGACCGAACCGGTATAATCAGGAGGAAGTTTTTACAAATGAGATTTATCGACAGTTGTCGTTTTCTACCTGGATCTTTGCAAGCATTATCAGACAGTTTGACTAATAGGGATTTTCTGGAGAGTAGAAAGTATTTTTCAGATCCTAGAGTATTTAATTTAATTAGACAGAATGGTGTATTTCCTTACAATTATGTGGATGATGTAAAGACATTGGATCAGGAATATTTACCATCAAAGGCAGAGTTTTATGATAAGTTAAATGAGAAAGATGTATCTGAGGAGGAATCTCTCATCAAGCTCCTTCATTGGAAACTCATATTGCAGAAGTGCATTGAAAATAACTATTCCGCCATCTTGGATGGTCCGTCATATTTGATTAAGAATGGCGTCACATCATTTTTCGAGTTACTTCCAACAAGGCCTTTCATTGCGCAAAGACTCTCTTCCCTCAGGTCGTGAGCAAGGTTCATGCTTATGCTGCTGGTAAAACAACTCATCGACTTTGAACAGTATATTTTCCCCAAACTCTTACAACAAAATACATCGTACTATATCTAAAAATACACCTTCTTTGCAATTATTTGAACGATAGTTTGTAATTCAGAATTTGCGTTATCATAATTTTCACTCATTTTCCCAGATTTCATTTTACTAGACATAACGAAAACCTTAACCTAAACTAAAAATATAGAACTACTCTAGACATAACCTTAAAACTGTGCTACTACTTTTTCAAAGTCAATCCAGTACCCCCAATGTCCCTTTACAACTTATTATTGAAAAATCCTTACCGCGGATCTCCTTTACCTCTCAAGCCGCATCAGAGCCTACCGCTTCTTTAACAGTATTCGGTACAGTCATTCATGTACCCCCTGCACTGCGACACACGGCTGTCCGGTCCACCCTCCGCGGCTACTCGCTACACCAGCGGTTCGTTAGCTACCCCTAACCCCACGTCGATGTCGTCGCCGTCGTTGATACAACCTGGCGATGGCTACTGCGTAGGTTGTATAAAGGAACTCGTTCAATTCGATCCAGAATCCCGTCACTGCTGCCAGATTCCTGCTCACACGCCTCGGGTTGGGCTCCAAATGCAAAGACTATGTTCTCTCAGGTCGTAAGGTTCAAGCAGCGATAAAACAACTCTGAATAGTATATTTTCCCCAAACTCTTACAACAAAATCCATCGTTTAACTAAAAATTACATCAGTGGATCTATTGTCAGTGATGACATCCCTCTCATTGACTGTCATTTTCCTTACCATCTACTGGGCGTTCTCATATTAATTACATACCCTAATTTTAGGAAGGGATTAAATAACTATGCCACTATTGGGTTTAGGACGACGTCATACAGAGTATTGGCATCCAAACTAAACGTGTATACTAAACTTCAGTTCAATGAGTTGAAGAGATCTGCTTCAAAATTGAGTAGCAAGATTTCACCCGAACATACTTATGTACATACATTGCAAGTTAATTAAATAAAAGCTTTTAATGATCTAAATGCATATATACATATACCTTCAAATATGTTGTATAAGTGGCCGATATGAAATGTATGCGGTAGCACTTTAATTTCTTCGGCCATTTCACCTTTTAGCATCTGATGTTTGAGCCGAAATGCAAATACGTGCAGAGCATACTGCGTAAACTACCCCGTGATCCACCTATTTGATAATAATGAACCTGATGAACCGGTAACTGATCAACTGGTACTCTGATATCTCTGACTCTGATATTAATACAGGCTTAGACCCTTGGACAGACAACAGGTAGCGGCATAGGTGCGTAGTGGGAGAAACATTTTAGGGAATTATTTTATGACTTTCGGGCAAATACAATTCTCTTCTTATAAGATTACATCTTTGTTACAAAATAATAATTGATAAAGGTAATTCTTGTTCAAGATAATGCTTCTCTTTAATTCAAGACAAGTGTTTTTTCAGGGTATATACATGTTATATGGCCCTTTGACAATGAGCCTTATTGTAATAGTTTCAAACAATGAATCTATTGTAGGCAACTTTGTTGCAAAGTTAACTCCAAAGAAGATAAACAACTGATAACGACTTCCTGCAATAACAAGTCATACAAAGCATCATTGTTCGATGCCACGTATGCAAAACACTTCTGTCAGCAGTAATTAAGTTAAAAGGGTGGTACTGCGTACCACAGTTGTTCAATACCCGGTTAGACTCCGTCATGTCAAGTAGTCGTAAGAATCTTTTGTAAAATTGAAACTTGAAAGTGCGACACAAGCTTGTGCCGCAAATAAAAGTTTTTAAAAAGTTAATCATTGCTTCAATGGTATAACAAAAATTGGTGTCAGAAGTGGGATACCTCAACGACGTTAGAACGAGAACACCCCCAGACCGTAGGCTTGGACCTTCATACGTTTCAAGAGCCAGCAACGACCTAACTTCTGGACCCCTGTAGCAGCCAAGTCGTTTGGACTACAAGGACCGGCAGAACAAGGCGACCCCTGTCTCCAACAACGCTCAGGAAGTTTGCAAGCAGCGAGTACAAGGCCTATCCTCACTAGCGGCGGCGGATCCCAATCCCCCAAGGGAACCCAAGCAACAAAGAAGAAAGAAAACGGCACGGAGAACAGAGCGATTCCCGATGCACGGATACATGTAAGTCCAATACTGAAATCATTCACTTCCAGTTAGTGTGATTATCTGGTATAAGGTATAAACAAAGTATAATTAAATAGAATCAATAAATTTTCATTCACAAAATAATTTCATAAACAAAATTCAAAATGGCAACTAATAATACGCGAGCTGATGTCGACTCCGCCACGGCAGATGATATTATAGAACCATACCGATTGTCTGAAGTATTCTCCATAATACCTGAATACGATGGCAATCCAATACTTTTGAACACATTCATTAACTCCTGTCGCACTGCTTATCAAATGGCAGTGAACGATCAGAAAGCTCTAGTTATTTCACATTTAAAGAATAAGTTACGCGGAAAAGCAGCAGAGTTGATAAACTCTAGAAATCCCTCCACTTGGGAAGAAATTCGAAGTTTGCTAAAAACACATTTTGGTGACCTTCGAGACCTAACATCCCTTATTGCTGATTTACAGCGCATCAGGCAATTACCTGGTGAGTCAGCGTTAACTTTTGCTGCGAGACTTCAGACACACAATGCAAAAATGCATTCTGCAGTCAACCGACAACCCCTAACACGAGAACAAAAATTAGCTCAATCATCCCTCATCGAAACGATGACACTAAACACACTCCTTACAGGCTTAGAACCTCGTATTGGTGTAGTTGTCCGATCAGGAAACCCTCCTGATATGTTAACAGCCATGTCACATATAAAAGGGGAACTCCAACTGTCATACTTGGAAAACCAAAGGTTTGCTAGAATGCAAGTTCCAAATCAGAAACCCAAAATATGCAACAATTGTCAAAAGAAAGGACATGTAAGTTCTGAATGCAGGACGAACTCTACACAGTCATTTCGTACTCAAGTACAACAGCAAAATCCTATGCCACAATTTAGACCTCAGGAATATTCTAGACCGAATTTTCCTAATCAAGCCCCTAGTTCGTTTAATTTCCAAAATTCCAGACCAGGTCAAAGTCAACAGACAAGACCAGTTCAAAATCAAGGGCCTAGCTATCCCATTCAACTAGCCCAGAATTTTCAAAATCGACACCCTGTAATCAGGCCTAACCCTAGTTACCAGCCTAATACGAATTTCCAAAGGAATATACGACCAAATCCAAGCTACAACCCATCACAAAGGGCACATGTCTTAAATGAGTCTCAGTCATCTGAGATGGACATTGATTACCCTTATGCTGAACAATATTACGAAGAATCCTATGAAAATTACCAAGATTATTACGAAGAACCCTCGTACGGATCTTCATACGGAAATGATCCTCATGATCAGGATTTTCCCATGCTTGCGATAGAAGAAAAACCTCCTATCGACAGTTCCGAGATAAACCAATTAGAAACGAGGATACAGAAATTGAGCCTAATGGACAATTTCAATCCAAATTTAAACTTCCCAGAACGAAAATCCCTTTAAACCAAAATCAAGTTCATACAGCTGCATCGAGTAATTTATTTTACATGAAAGACACAGGTGGATTAGGTTTCAAATTTCTTATCGACACTGGTGCGTCGTTAACTATTTTTAAACCGTATGTCATTGAAGGCTATACTCCCAGAAACACAGAGAATATGATTATTCAAGGCATTACTGATGAGAAAGTGAAAATATCTGAATCAGCATGGATAAATTTTTCCGACGTACACGATCCACACAAAGTTTATATTCATGATCTAGATATCGAGTTTGACGGACTTTTAGGTGTTGATTGACGTAGTAAACCAAGTTCTAATTACTAACTATGGAGTTGTACCAATTTTCAAAGTAACAGATGATGAAAAATTATCGAAATTTGAAAGTGCTAGTTCATCAAAACCGCCAGAAAACCCTTCCCATTTCCAAGAACATTCAGAAGTAGTCAACAACATATACATTGAACCAAGATTAGAGAAATGCGTAAAATTAAAATCAAGTCTTAGAAATACTGAAGCTATATTAGTATCTACTGAACAAGACAAAGTTCGAATTCCAAATGCTCTTGTCAAAATTGATAATAAAGGTGAGTTTATCACTACCATTTTAAATTCAGATTGTTCTGCTAGAGAAGTTACTTTTCCTTCGTTATCTTTTGAACCTTTTGATATTCAAGAAGTGAACAACTTCAAAGTTGTTGAAAAAGAAGCAGATACAGAACTTATAAATAGAAAAGAAAAAATTTTGGATAGTTTACGTTTAGACCACTTAAATGAGGAAGAAAGAAAATTAATAACTGATTTGTGTTTAAACTTTTCTGATATATTTTATCTTGATGGTGATAATTTAACTTTCACCAGCGAAGTTAAACACCCAATAAATCTCTACAACGAAAAGCCCATATACACAAAGTCATACAGGTACCCCCAAATTTACAAACAGGAAGTAAAAGAACAGGTTGCAAAATTACTAGAACAAGGGATAGTTCGCCATAGCATAAGCCCTTTCAACTCTCCCCTATGGATTCTACCAAAGAAGATGGACGCCTCCGGAAAACAAAAATGGCGTATGGTCATAGATTATAGAAATTTAAATGCCCAAACTACCGATGACAAATATCCTTTACCACTTATCTCAGATTTATTAGATCAATTAGGCAAATGCGAATATTTTAGCACCCTCGATTTAGCATCTGGTTTTCACCAAATCGAAATCGAACCCAAAGACATACCCAAAACAGCTTTTACAGTCGAAAATGGTCACTACGAATTTGTTCGAATGCCATTTGGTTTAAAGAACGCTCCATCCACATTTCAACGTGTAATGGACAATATTCTTTTAGGAATTCAAAATGAAAGATGTCTTGTATACATGGACGATCTTATTGTCTATAGCCCTACCGTAGAAGAACATAAAAACCGTCTTAAAGAAATTTTCAAAAGACTTCGAAAATCTAATCTCAAACTTCAACCTGATAAGTGTGAATTTTTGAGAAGAGAAGTTGCTTACTTAGGACATATCATTATCCCCGAAGGTGTAAAGCCAAACCCTTTGAAAATAGATTGTGTTAAAAGATTTCCAGAACCCAAAAATCAAAAGGAAGTAAAATCATTTTTAGGATTAGCAGGTTATTATAGAAGATTCATTCCCAATTTTGCCAAAATTTCAACACCCTTAACCCTTTTATTAAAGAAGGATGTTACCTTTAATTTTTCTCTCGAATGCAAACAAGCATTTGAAGCTTTAAAGAAAGCCCTTACAACATCCCCTATATTAATTTATCCAAATTTTGATGAAACATTTATTGTAACTACTGACGCAAGTAATTATGCCATTGGTGGTGTATTATCACAAGGCCCTATAGGTAAAGATCTTCCAATAGCCTATGCTTCCCGTACTTTGAGTAAAGCCGAACAAAATTATTCTGTCATTGAAAGAGAACTCCTCGCTATTGTATGGTGTGTACGCCACTGGAGAGGTTATTTATATGGTAGGAAATTCAAAATTGTTTGTGATCAAAAACCCTTAACGTGGTTATTTTCCATATCTGACCCTGGTAGTCGTTTAGCTAGATGGAGATTAAAACTCGAGGAATATGATTACGAAATTATTTATAAACCCGGCAAAACAAATAAGAATGCAGACGCTTTGTCCAGAATCAAATTACCGGATATGAGCAAACGCGCAACAGTAAATACCTTTTCTGCTGATTGTGTTGATGCAGAAACATCCACGCAAAATATAGAAAGTGAATTTAATATTTTCTGTGACCTATATAAAACAACATCTTTAATTGATTATAGTAAAGTCAAGTTTTCAACAGCTCAACTCTTAGACAAAAGTCATAAACAAATTCTTACATTTTTCAGACAAGATTTTATGTCTCAATTACATGAAGAAATTACTTTAGACATTTTTGAAGAAAATCTTGATTTTTCAGCTAATCGAATTAATGTTGCTTCCAGCAAAACTGTTAAGGATAGAAAATATCTTATTATTCCACTTCCCGCAGATCCAGATTTATGTAATATGGTACTTTTTGCATCTATTTATAATAGTAAACATCTCATAGATTTATCTCAGACAGTGTTTGTCGAAAACAATCTCGACATTCCAATTTTGGAAATGATGTCATTTATTTTTGCAGAAGAAAATTTAAAAATGGTCATTTGTCAAAATGTTTGTAAAACCCCAAGTTCCGATGAAATCCCAGTTATTTTGGAACCTTGGAAAGAAATATTTACATCGCGGAATAAATGAAACAATCCGAAGAATTCGAGCCAAATACAATTGGCCAGGTTTAACAAAAGACGTAGAAAAGTTTATTAGAAGTTGTGATATCTGTCAAAAAGTCAAAATTTGTAGAAAGAACCTTAGTACTCCTTTAGTTGTGAAAGAAAGTCCAAAAGCCCCCTTTGAAAGAGTGAACATAGATATTTTAGAAGTACCTACGAAAAATTATGCATTAATCTTGAGAGATGAAATGAGTCGTTTTACTCAAGCATATGTTCTTCCTGATAAGTCAGCAAAATCTGTTGTAAATTCATTACTAGTATTTTTCCAACATTATGGAACTCCGCTACGAATCCATTGTGATCGTGGGCGTGAATTTGATAATGCTACATTAAGAGATCTTTGTGCATTGTATGATATAAAATTATCTTTTTCAAGTGTAGGACATCCCCAGTCTAACGGTTCAGTTGAAAGATTCAATGCTATTCTGTTAGAAATGATTAGAACACATACATTAGAACACCCATCAGAACATCCCTTTAATATTTTACCGTATGCAATCATATGCTACAATACGACAAAGAATAAGACACACGGATTTACCCCATATGAACTTGTCTTCGGACATACGTCAGGGCGACCTCCTGAAACCCTATATAATGAAAACGCCCTTATGACGAAATATATTAGAGATTTAAGGAATAAGATTAATTATTATTATAAAGTAGCTAGAGAAAAGACAGTACGGAGCAAAGAAAAAGCAAAAATTCGTTTTGACGAACGTATTTCAAAAAACCAGTATTAAATCAAAATTGGTGATAAAGTTTGGTTAAAAGAATCCCAGATTTCTGGAAAACTGCGTAATAAATTTAATGGTCCTTTTGAAATCAAAATATTCATGGCACTTCAGCCACACTTATAAATTTAGAAACAAAACAAATTACAAAAGTAAATTTTGATAGGCTCAAACCATATTTTGAAACTTAGTTTCTTTACAGAATTTTATTGCTGCTAGCTGCAGTTCCAACTCGCACACAACACTTCATTGAACCGGTAAACAATACTGTGGGTATATTTTATTATGAAGAAACAAATATCAAAATTTCTAATGAAAAATGGACTCTGTTAGTATACAAAGATTTGGAATTAGTTGAAAAAACATTAACACACAATAACAGGTTATTAGAAAGAATGGAAGATTTAATCTACCAACCAACGAATCGCATGCAAGCTTTTAGGGCTCAAGTAAAAACACATGTTAGTTTGCTCAGTCAAATATCTGATAATTTGAATACAAAATTCCGATCGATATTTGCCAATACTCAGTCAGCCAGTAGAATGCGACGAGGATTAATCAATGGGATCGGAACATTTTGGAAAGCAATCACAGGAAACTGAGACTCTGATGATGGAGAATACTTCAACAATTGCATTAATAAACTATCTCAAGATGAACATCAGATAGAAAATTTAATGAAAAACCAAATTTCAGTTACTACATCAGTAATTAAAAGTTTTAATAATACCATTCGAAAATTACAATTAGATGAAGAAACTTTCAATTCTGATTTAAGTCAAATTGAAACAACTATTTACAATATTTCTGAATCACTAGCATTTCATAAAGCTCATTTGGAAATGCTAGAAATGTGTGAATCACTTATGGAAAGTTATTTATTTTTGGAAGAAACCATTAATGACATTTTGAATGCGATTACATTTGCAAGATTACATATTATCCATACTTCAATAATAGATCCAAAAGACTTAATGTATTTCTTACAAGAAATTTCTCGTAATCTGGTAAGAAACAGTCTTCCTCTACCAGTCTATGAATCACATGTTGCTACATATTTAGATATTATTGAACTTGAAGCTTTTCAAACAGAATCGAGAGCTATATTGGTCCTTAAAATACCACTAGTTGAACCTGAAAGTTATACTTTGTATAAAATTGTACCTTTACCCGTACCAGATGAGCGTACTGGCCTAGCTCGAAGTGATGATTCATTATTGTATTTATCTATTCGTGATCCGGATAAATGTAAAAAGCTCTCGTTCTTAACAAAATTATGCTCAGATGTATTACCATATCCTGTTGACGAAAATGCTATTTGTGAAGCTCAACTATTAAAATATAGCATTACATTGCCAAAAACATGTCAAGCCACAGTGATAGCTGTAGAAGGGTATACAGTTGTATCATTATCAATAAATCATTGGCTAGTAACAGTGACACAGCGTATTCCAGTTACAGTAAAATGTCCAAATAAGGGTGTAGTTACAAAAACCATTGGCAGTAACTCTATATTGAAACTCCAGCCAGATTGCAATGCCTTTATAGGTAGTACTCGAGTACACTCAAAACCTCGAGTAGATGTTTACAAAAATATGACATACAAAAGTCACCCTATCGAAATTCCATTCCAATGCTGCAAAGACTTGCCTAAAAAAGAGGATCTTCCAGTATTAAAGTTCCTCAAATTGAATAAATTGAATCTTGATGATTTAGAAGTTGCACATCATAAATTGGACAAAAATGCAGAAGAACTGGATAAGATAATAAATGAGCCCTTCATTTCGAAAAACAGGTCATGGCTTACATACACTGTAGTTACCTTAATTTGCATAATCCTGGTACTATATGTGATATGCAAATGTAGAAAACGAAAACCCTTTCGACTATCCATTACTGGTGCAATACGACCCGATGATGATCCAGACCCTCAAGGAAGTTCTCTCAAAAGTTATCCACGACTCTTCCCAAGAAGACGTCCCAGCTTCCAAGGAGAAGGAATTCCTGAAGAAATTCCACTTTCGTGACTTGTGCAGTGTATGTGATTTTATGGAAAATTGTGAAAATTTGCTAACCAGACTTTAAGCATTTTTACCTTTTGCAATTTTATATTTTACATTTTACACTTTACATTTTTATTTTATTTTGAATTTTGATTTTACATTTTTATTTTATTTCCATTTTGGGAAAAGTTGTTGCATGGCATAGCAACAACTTTTTGAAAAAACGGGGAGTTGTTATATGGCCCTTTGACAATGAGCCTTATTGTAATAGTTTCAAACAATGAATCTATTGTAGGCAACTTTGTTGCAAAGTTACCTCCAAAGAAGATAAACAACTGATAACGACTTCCTGCAATAACAAGTCATACAAAGCATCATTGTTCGATGCCACGTATGCAAAACACTTCTGTCAGCAGTAATTAAGTATAAAAGGGTGGTACTGCGTACCACAATTGTTCAATACCCGGTTAGACTCCGTCATGTCAAGTAGTCATAAGAATCTTTTGTAAAATTGAAACTTGAAAGTGCGACACAAGCTTGTGCCGCAAATAAAAGTTTTTAAAAAGTTAATCATTGCTTCAATGATATAACATACATATACATACGTACGAGTATTGCTTTAGAGAATTCTGTATTGTTAAACCTGATAATTTTCACATGGTGCTAGTACCGTGGCAAGGATGGAAATGCGTATGGTTTTTAGAAATTGTGTCATTGGCGACGCAGAAATAAGCAAAAAATTAAAAACATAAAAACAGCTCAGCCTTCGTTATTAGGTTCTTTTAGAGAGGTTGAGTTGGGGTAGTTTTTTTTTCAGGTGGTTAAAATGAGCCAACGTAGGATGGGGACTCGAGTAGTCTGATTGGGAAGCCTCAGCATTTCATTGCCCTGTAATGATTGATACTGGTAATATAATCTGTTTTCAAATATGGGAAAGTTGGCATGCTATGTGATTAGGATATCAGTTGAAGATTGCAGAATATAAAACTCTGTCGTCCTTGTTCCTACAGAGAGAGATGAATGATTGATTTGATTGCAAGAAGGTCTCAGACTACATTTTCATGGAACGGGAAAACGATGAAATGGTATTACCGTAATGTGTAAGAAGTACTGAATCAATCAACCTGACTCCATTTTTATAGAGGTTCAGAAGTTTTCAGTTAGGTATCTGAATTGTTCGATTTATTTCCCTATAGGCTGCCCCTAGTAAAGAAACGATTCATTCACTCTGGCTTCACTATTGACGATATTCCGTAACCTCCACCGCTGTTCGGCGCCCGATTTCAAATTCAATAAACGGCGTAGCGGAAAAGAGCCCGGCGACATATGTAAAGTGCGCATCCGGACCGAACTGGCAGACCGCCATACCGGGGGTGGATTGGGGTGGTGTGGAGGACTATAGCGATTTCAATAGCCCGTAAAATTAAACGGGACACCCCCGTATTTCCGACGATGATTTGTCAGAGGGGCGCCCCTACCCCCAGCCCACTCGCTTTCGGACGATGAATTATGGAGAAAATCTCCGACGCTTTCGCCGCACACAATTAATTCAAGCTGTTCACATGGACGCGCGCACGACAAATTGTACGTGCGTACGACGCCACTAGACGCAGAGAATCTCAATACGCGCGTCGGTCAGCGGCGACGCGTGTATTGAAATACTAGACGCTCCCATTGGCTGTTCAGTTGGCGCGCGTCTTTTCTAGCCTTCAGTCAACATACCTGGTGTCTCTTTGCAAAAATGTATTTCTCACGTATGCTATTGAAATGGAAACAGATGAATTCAACACAGATGTCTTCATTGATGAAAATTGAGAAGAGGCCTACGATTATGGACATGCATTCCAAATTATTATATTCAAATAAGACGGCAAAAAAGAGTGCCTGCGAGGAACTGGTCCTAATGTTTTGCAAATCTGATGATACCGAAGAAAAACAGAAAATATTAGGTAGGTTCTTGGTACTGCTTTATTTATAATAGGTGTTTACAGTTAATACAGCAATTCAGATCATTCTATCCTGCCATTCTAGTTTTCCTTCATTCACAAAGTATGTTCAACTGTCAACTTTACTCCTGAAGTAGTTAAAAAATTTAGGTTCGTGATTTCGCAGTCTGGGATACAATGTAACGTGTAAACTTGTAGAAAGTCTATTCCTTAAAAATAGGTGAACCCAGTTTGTCCTTTCCCTCCTACGTCGTTTCCTTCTATATGCTAACCAAACACAAACAGTTTCTCCTACATCCATTCTCGTTAATAACAACAAATACACTGAAATTCGATTGCCTAGTTTCACTCTATATAAAAGTTGTACGAAGTCCTGCGCGCGTCATCTGAACACAGACGCAACAAACGTGCGCCACGTCGACGCGCGTCATCTGAACTAAGCCTAATTTGCACCAGATACGTCGGAATAGACACCAAACGAAAAGCAACTATTTTTTGCTCCGTAGCTGTGCATTCTTGCCAGCAGCTTCAGTCGAAAATTAGTCATGGTGCAATGACGACTTATCGATGCTCAGTGCAAGTAGTCGGATTCCGAGAGTTCTAGAAATCTAGGGCCATTCATCGTGGCTAGCAATATGAGTTGGCGAATCAAAATGTCATCAGTCATTCCTGCCCACACATTTACCGACAAGTCGCTGCAAATGTACGAAGCCATTTCAATGAACGATATTTGCCGTGGATTGGACGAAGTGAAACAATCGCTTGTCCACTGCATTCACCGGACTTGACCCCACTTGATTTTTTCTTGAGAGTAATAATGAAACAGAAAGTTTATGTCGACGTTTTGAATACACGCGACAAACTTATCAGTCAAATTGTTCAAGTCGGAAATGAATTACGGGCAGTCAAATCGATGATCAGTTGCTTTACGCAACACGTCAGTAAGAGCAACAGCATGTCTGCAACACCAACGAGGACATTTCGAGCAATGGTTATAACATTTGTTTCCCTTCTTCCCAAAATAAATGTCGTGACCACGAAGTATTTTGTTTTATTGCCTTCTCAACTACCCGATTAGACAATAAAGGGTCATATTCAAAGCATCATAGCTTCTAAACTACTTTACCTAGGGCTGAGATGTACAGATATTTTCTAGAAAACGTTATGTTGTCTTTTAGAAATATTGGTGTATGTTAATAGCTCAGATTTTTTGAGAAAGCTAAAATTGTGAAAAAACGCAAAAAATTACATAATTATTTTCCTTTAAAAACCTTCTTTGCACTTTTATGAAATAAAATTTAGAAAATATTTACCACCAGTTTATGTTCTAATTGTTTTGTTATCGAATATGGGACTTATTTTGTGTCTCTAGGACCTCTGCATGGGTAACTAGGGCTAAATAAGTGTACAACACTCGTGCTTCGATAAAAAAAACAAAATGGCTGCCACTTTATTATGGTGGGAGGAAAACTACTTATGGAGGGCGATTTGTCGATAAAAAATACTGTATTTGTTCTCCTAAAGGCTCCGACACCGATGACCGGACACATTGCTTATCCATGATGTTATCTTTTTAATGTTATTTATAATTCCAAAGTGTAGCAGTAAAAAAATAGCGCAAACTGAAAAGTAATCGTGGATAAATGCTTTTCAAAGCATTTTCTCCATTTAGGCACGTCGGTTTTCATTCGAACTCTTTATTCGCGTACTACCTACCTACCTACTATAAAGTAAAATTACAGGGCTTTAAAACGCATTTGTCCGAACTTTTTCTGGAGATTACTATGGGTGCCTGTCGAATATCTATGCGGACGACATTAGGCACGTTAGAATATTGAATTGACATTTTAGAAACTACAGTTGACAATAATAATAATAGCCTTTATTGAAGCATACAGATATGTACCCCAAATAGCGGAGTTCACTACAATAGTGCTCTTCTCCTTCACCATATAGCACATACTATACTTGAATTTAGTTAAAACAATTCCCTATGGCTTCTGCTCCATTCAGTCTCGTACTCGCACACTGGTATAACCTGCACTTTATGGTTTACCAACCTGCCGCTAATTTTTGTCTGTTCTCTTGTTGTTCACTCTCAGGAATGTACACTGGAAGCCAGGAAGTCTATGTATCTCAATGTTCCTTAATTTTTAGAATAATTTCCATGTTGCGAATTTTTACGCTTTCACCTGAACCTTGACATATCTGTTTGGATGACCTAGAACCTTGATTTTACACTTTTGAAAATTATTAATCTGATGCTT
Organism: Callosobruchus maculatus; assembly: GCA_951848785.1. Lineage (NCBI taxonomy): Eukaryota > Metazoa > Arthropoda > Insecta > Coleoptera > Chrysomelidae > Callosobruchus > Callosobruchus maculatus. The sequence goes on along the minus strand of CATOUR010000122.1, from coordinate 1,383,808 downwards.
TTGAATACTTAATTGATTATTTGAAACTACAGTTGACGCCTTAGAATTCACAAAAATTGATTGTTTGGCACTACATTTGATGCTTTAGAAACCTGACTATTTTAGCTTAAAATTGACGTTTTAGAAGTCACAACTTACTATTTGAATTTACAAATGATGCTTTGATAATAATGAGTCAATATCACTGCAAAACAATGCACAGAAAAATGGCGCCATGCCACCACTAAACAGCCTAACGGCAACCCGTTACGCATGAATCAATGAACAGCGTTGTCATTTTGTGCTGTATGGAGCAAGCGCTACGATAATCGCATCTTTCTGTCCGTACTTAGTTTCCAAGATATTAGCATTTTTTGTAAATACAAACGTCAAATTTTCCAAAGATTGCTGAATAACCTCGAAAATAGGCTTTGTAGACATAAAGTATGGTGAATAAACTGGACCTAAAAATTAATGCTGAACTTAAAAACGTAATAATATACAGCGTATTCTATTTAAAATAAGGAAGTTGATACCTACTTCCGGTCGGGATGTCCAGCCTCTTTGAAATTATTTTCTACAAGCAGACAATTTGGAAAGAAACTTTTTTGTTTAAGCGATTTTCTTCTAATTTAAACACTGTATAAAAGGACTAGTCCATATACATAATTATACAAGGACTGAAGGTATTAATCAATATGTGTAAGAAGCTTGTCTCCGAAAAACTGTCTGGTACATTTGTAGAAGGTCTGATCTATTTATGTATGATCAATCTGAATTTACGTCATATGTATATCTCGATATCTAAACATTTAAAATTCGTTGTCACTGATTTAGTTTTCAAGTGGACACATGAAAATGCACAGGTATACGTAATAATACAAATTAGGACATAGGAAATGTTTTGTTTTTCATTTGTTTGTAGTTGAGCTATTATGGCGTTTAAAGTAATGTTACATAATATATTTTCATTTCGAGAAGCACACCTCTTCGGTTGACATTTACCATTACAATTACTTTTTTTAAAACCCTGTCATGCCCTAGTCGACTGAATAGTACCCACAAATTTGATAGGGATTTGAGTCACAGCACAAAACACGGTAAGAGAACTAAAAAAAGCACTAACCTGTACATATGCTCTGGAACACTGCTGTCGAACATACGGCCTCAATTGTAATGTAAACGGTCTAGTTCGTATATGAAATAACCATGTTTTTTACATACGGTCTGAGCAACTTAGGATGTATATGTAAAACAAAGGCCATATACCTACGGTATGATTTTATATATGGTCTGTAACATATACATCAGAAAATTCTAGCCCCTTGATTTCTGCAATACACACACAATGTTCGGCTGGACCTAGAACAGTGTATTATGTCACTAGGTCTTTATTTCACAGGTCAACAGACCGGCTATTATGAACATAACAAATTTTTCAGTTTTACAAACGCCCACCCCCTCAACCACCCCAATTTCAACCCTCCCTCCCACCCCACAAAAAGTGTAAAATAATCAAGAGCCTAAACGCCTAAAAACGAAGTTTGACCTGTTTGTATATTATTTGTTCTTTGATTATTGCTGCGCCGCCACGGTAATAATACTGTACCGAAATTTCATTGGAATCAATTCAATACTTTTCACGGGACTCGATACAGAGCGAGCTAAAGATATACTATTTATACATCAGAAAAGTAATGTGTAATAAGCAAGGCAATGTTCGGATGGACCTAGAAAAGTTTATTATACTGCTAGGTCTTTCTTTCACACGTCAATGGACAGTCTATTATGTGGATAGTGGACAGTTTGTCATAAATACAACAAATTTTTCAGTCTTACAACGGCTAAAAACGAATTTTGAGCATTATTTGAGATTGTTTGTCTTTTGCTATTTACTCCGCCGCCTATGCACCGATTTTTAAATTATAGCAATATTAACTACTACTCAGAGCGCTACCCAATTTTCATCTCAATTCTGCAGCGATTACTGAGATAACAAGACTAGAAACTGCCAATAGACAGACAGACTGACGGAAATGAGTGACGTGGATTTTCGTCATGTAGACATCATAAAATGCCCAAAAAGCGTATTATCTCAAAATCGAAAATTCTCGCCGAACTCCCTTCACCTATCGGTATGGGAAGTAAAACCTCACATCAGTCTAGACTTGGTTTCATCGAATTTATTAAATAAGTTCTCCTTTCTGATAATTTTTCAAAATATAAACGACACTATAGCTACGTTCTTTTTATACTTTCCATCAACAAAATGGTCACTTCCAGGGCCATTGCAAAAATCTGTTTTCTTCTTAAGGCCCGGTTTCATAATCATTCACTAATGCGTTGATTAGCAAATGTACCTATAAACTTAATCATTCCATTAAAGTGTTGCGCGTTTCATAATGCATTTGGAAACGTCAATTAATTAACATGCAATAAAATGTGGTTGGTACACCTGAAAGAAGGTTTTATGCCACATTTTGTGCCGTTTGAACTACATTATGACATTTCTCTTAACCTGTAAAAGTGAATGTGTCAGATTGTGACAAGTTTTCATGTTTGCAATTCTATTAAATAAAGCATTATTACTCTTATGAGAAAGGTATGGAATCAAAGCCAAAAAAAGTAAAACGTGCGCGTGATGGTAACATTACTAAAGAAGAGGAACTGCTACTCATTCGTACAGTACCAATATTCAAAAGCATTATAGAATGCAAATTTACAGATAAAGCGAACAATCAGGAGAAGGTAGGTACCTGACGAGTGAGGATATAATACAGTCGTCTACAAATACATATAGAGATGAATATATAAAATATTATGCAATTAGATGAATACTTGCTTTTAACTGTGCTCAAAAGCTGCTATGAATCGATGTAATCTGTTTTATTTTATAAACATTGATAAAATTGAACAACCACTGGCAACTCAACCTTAACCTAATGAAATTCTGATATGTGTGTCAACTCTTAAACGTCATACAAACGACATGTCAGATTTATAGGTTGATTTTCGAATTAATGCTCTTTAACTGGCAGAGGGCGAGCAATTACCTTATTGGACAATTATGTCATTTTAATCTGTCACTTGGTGATTATGAAAACCATTTATTTTCTAATGCTCAGATTAGGCATAATGGGTGAATTAAGTTTGATTATGAAACCGGGCCTAAGTCTCGCATTCGAGTTAATCTAACGATACCATTTTTCGTGCTATTTCCCGCATGTCGGACTGTCAAATCAAGGTCTTACCGTGCGCTGGCTGCCATGACCGTTATGACTCAGCTGGTGGAGCGTCGGACTAGAATTTCGGTGGCGCGGGTACAAATCCCCGCTGGCAGTCGGTTCTTTTTCCGGCATTTCCTGCATAGAAAAAAACAGTGTTGCGGTTCCAATTAATTGATAGTATTTGGATGTTTTTCCATGGCTTTAAATATATTTACAGTTGTTTCAAATCGATTTCATTGAAAGAATGCAATCCTTATATTCGAAGTAATCACAGGTACGCCAATAAATTCAAAATAATTTTAGATTCGTTCTAACGATATATATAATCCTTCTAATACCAGTATTGAGATATAATGCAATAAAAACATCCTTTTGTTTTCGAAATTTACCCAAGTTTCATTTAAGCAAAGCATAAAATCTATTCAATGTACAAAAATGATTACTGCAACAGCAGTTCGTGATAATTCATCTGATTAAAATTAATTTTGTTTCAATGGCCCTTGTCGTTCGCTGAACTATAATCAGTATTCGGCGGGGCTGATGTCCCGATTCGATGAACGTAAGAATGAAGAAAGGGGGTTCTTCTCAGTGCTACTATCGCCGCGAACCCGTAAACATGGACGAGGTTGTTCCATTGTGTTGTTTCGGTGTTAGCCGTATTGTGTCATCTCGTGGTTTTGCGTATTGCATCAGCAATTGTGTGATTTAAATGTGTCCAGTTATATATTAAATGGAGGACCTACTGAGAAATTGGGACTTAGGGGAGCTAATACCCACATTTGAAGGTAGGTATTTAGATTAGTCAGACAGTTATATTTCAGGTAATAATGCAACAACTGGTGCAGGCTTATGTCTAATTCTTATATCATGCTCCTTATAACTTCATACAAAATCACACAATTAAACATCCAAACGAATCAATCAGCTGTCCTCGCACTTAAATCTGTTGGTCCAACGAAAAGAAAGTAGTTTAGAATCAATTACCAAACACAGATTCGATTCAACAGGCTGCGATTGAATTATTCATTGAAATCCAATGACTTCTTGTAGTTGAATCGACAACACGATATAATTCGTTACCAACTATACACTTCCCATTGAATATAACATCGCTGTATTTCAGGAATGCTGAGTGTAACGTCCCACTGAATCCAAGCGTAAGGCTTTGACAGAACGACAGATTTTTCTGTGTGTGTTAGCACCTTGATCAATCTAACGAGTTCTGTTACTGGACGCACAGTTCTGGTAGAAGTATGCTTGAAGTAACTAGCAACGCGCCTGCGACGTTTTCAAAAAAGCGCTGATATATTGAAGTGAGATGATTCTAACCTTGTATCTACATAAAAGGTTGTTAGTCAACTCCCAAATTTAAACACATCTAAAACCAAAAGCGAAGACGCTCATAAACCGAGTATATCAGCGAGCGAAGTCGAATGATTGAGATAAGTGAGCTAAGTTAGTGGCACGCTGGGTAATTTAAACCGTCGAAATTTTTATAACGAATGTGCTTCATCATCTCGGTTGACTTACGCTTTTCTCCTTTTAACGCTATCCATCATGAAATTTCGTACACGCCAAGACGGGGAGGCGAACCGAAGAGGAAACCGCATTGGTGGAGGTATCAGGGCCAATGCAGGATTGTAATGGCTTAGACCTATTGTAGAGAAAATTGTATGTTCCATTATTTTATTATATATCATTAAATTATCTATACTACAAGAGAAACTGGTCAAATTTTGATCGCGTCCAACTCACATTTGCACTGCATTTTTGTCAGGCGATGGTAAACAATGTAATGAAGTTACTGTATGTAACATAATGTATTTAATAGATATATATGTTCTCTTCTCATAAAACAATGCTGTTTGTATTTACACGTTACCTACTGGCTACTGAGGTTAGCTGAGATGTAAATGAGGATAAATAATTAAAAGCTCAATGTTGTGTATAGGATGTTACAATTATTATTACCTCAAACTTTTTTTTAAGAACCAGAAGACTAAAAATCAACCCGAAGCTATAAGGTTATATGAATAAGGCTACGGTTAGACTGCATCCGTCTTTGACCGATTTTATACACTGGCGTAAACAGGCGACAACGGTGAAAGAAACAAATCCGGCAAATCTAATGCAGACAGTCAGTCATACGCGTCAGTGCTGGACGGCGCAACTGTGACCGTCTTCGTTAGGGCCTGTCCACATCTCCACGTCACGACGTCGTCAACGAAGAACGGTGCGGTGTCGCAGCAGGGGACGTTGCCAGGACGTGCTAGTGTCAGTACGGCAACGTCGCCGGGGAACGCCACGTCTAACGTCGTCGCCGACGTGTGGCTAGGTCTATTGGTTACGATGCACTCGCTCAGTTAATGTTTTATTGGCATTGTAACTTTGGTTAAGAATTCTTCAAAAGTTGATGTAGACATTCGAAAATAACTGTAGAGGTTGTGGTCACATGTTTTCAATGCTTCACATTTTCTAGTGAACTGATTCCCATCACTATTCATCATTGAAGGATAGGGGTGCACCCAATATTGTCTTTTCACATATTTTTTTCAACCTCTCTCTCCGTCTTTTTAATAATGGCAGGAGCAGAATACGTATTGTGCGGACCATATCTAGAACAAGACTGCCATTTTTGACGTACGTTAGTGAAGAACGTATCGAAATCTTACAAGGAACTGCGACGTGGACAATGAGGCGTCATGAAGTGCCTTTTTAGGATACGGTAACGTAAATTGGCACGTTATGACAACGCACCGTGAGACGATACCGCACCGTTCCACGTTGACGACGTCGTGACGTGGAGATCTGGTCAGGCCCTTAGATTTGCCGGATTTGTTTTTCCCACCGTTGTCGGCCATATACGCAAGTGTAAAACATCGGTTGAAGACGGATGCACTCTGACCGTAGCCTAATGTAGCATGATTTAATGTTCAGTAGCGAATGCGTTAGTAATATTACGTATTGTAAATTCTATAAATCCTACAAAACGTCTTTAGTGTCACTTTATTTGAGCTGCGTTGTTTTGAAGATTTTGGAGGCATTATTGCGTATTTCTTTAAGTAGTGTTTTTGAGAAAACTGTTTCTTATTTCAGGTTTTGATTTGTACACCCAATAAATATTTTCACTTTTTCTAATGAAACACGAGTAAGCTTATTTTAAGTGGTTGGATTTCATGGTTTTGCTATTTCCTCGCATGCAATCTCTAATGCTTAGGCTTCGAGAGTGGCAATAAATATTCTTGCACGCAAATACCAAGGTTAGAGATGATACATTTACAGCTTTACAAAATTTTATTTTGTCAACCGTTTTGGTTGCTTTTTACTCTTCCACGACGGCCAATTTTTTCGCGTCAGTGCCGTACAGATACGGCAGCAGGTCGTAAAAATACAAAAATTAAAATGCGTACGGCAGCCGTACTTGTACGGAGGCAGTCATGTGTTTCAGATATTTCAGACTTATATTTGCGGCGCCCGGTTATATGAGAACGGGAGGCTGACGCACATACATATATGGCAGAAGGTCTGTAAAAACAAAAAAGAATTAAAATGCGTACGGAAGTCGTCTGAAGCCATTACACATGAAGTGGTACAGGTACGGCAACCGACGGTGAATACACTCCTTGAGTGCAGTACAAGACAAGTACGTCGACTGTCCTGAATGTGTGCCTTATATGAATGGAAAAATGAAGGATTCTTTCATTATCATCATCAATCATTTAAGTGCAAATCACAATTTTTGATATAAGTAGAGCGAACAGCGTCTATAACGTTTAGAAGGCTGTGTATATGCTGTGAGTAAGCATAAAATGGGTCAGCTTAGGTAGTATTGTCAAATTCAAATTCTTCTTGTACTTATCTTTTTCACACAGTTAAATGTAAAATTTGATAGCCTTTCTAACGATATAGGACTGTTGAGGTTAATTTGTTGTAGTTTGCGTTTTATATAAAATTTCCAATCGAATCGTATTTTTTTTCACTTTTACCTACGTGCAAACAAAGTCTCCTCAGATAGAAGAAAACAACTAACAGCAAATAGAAATACGCAAAAAAACTAGAGTAACAGGTTAATAAAAACTCCTTATAACATATCCGCTCTAACCAGAAACAACAGCTGCTGTATACCAAAGGTGAATGAAAAGCTGGACTGTGACAGAAATGATTGTCTTTTATAGCCTACTAACTCTTGAGATGTAATAGAGATTGGAAAATTTGAAAAATGATTGAAAATTTTGAAATGAAATAGTGCTGGTAGTCTAATATCTATGGAATAGAAATTGCACCTCATGGTATAAGTAGTAATTTCCGTCAAATCAAAATCAACGAAACCTCTCACTGGAACATTCTAAATATCTATTGGAGTTGTTGTTTGAATTCTTTATTATTTCATGTTATAAGTGTATACTTCATGTATTTTTTGCAGTAAATTATGTTTTATTATGATTTAAATGGACTTTAGTTCCGTTTTCATCATCTGCGATGTTGCTTACAGGTACTGAAGAACTTGACTCGAACGAAGTGACTATTTTTTTATACCATTAAATGTGAAATTTCCTTCTTAAGATACTAGACTGCCGGCAACAATCTCTGGTATTTTTCCAAAATTTTTAATGATTCTAGAAACTTCTAAATCTCTAATACATCTCAAAATCTAGGCTGTGAAAAATAGCCATTTCTGTCATACTCCAGCTTCTCATTAACATTGGATATGTTGACGCTGTTCTTTCTGACTAGAGCTGATACATTGTAAGGTATTTTTATGATCTTGTCCATTAACTTTATTTCTTTCGCATCTCGCATCGCAAGTCAGTTGTTTTCCTCCATCTGAACAACCTTTTGTTTATTTTTCATGGCCTGCTCGTTTGCTTACAGGTAGGCATTCCCATTAAAAAAAATAAGTTGCCTTTGATTTAAGCTTCCTTGACTAATGTACCGGTTTCACAAAGTACAAAAATAACTCAAATTTGACAGCAGTACTCTAAGCTCACACGTTTCATGCTTGGTCACACTGCAAAGTCACAGCCTTCTAAGTTTTAAAGACGCTGCAATATTCAATAGTTTTCTAACCTCTACCTATATCAAAAAATGGAGTCAATTTGACACTTTACGGTGATACCAGTTTAATATTTTCCCATAGCATGAAGCTATAATCGGAGATTCCCTTGCAACCAAATCATCGCCCGCTCTCCGCAAAAAACATACAACACAAAAACTCTCGTAAATAATTTCTTTCGCCTCTCTCCATAGAAAGTAAGACCATACAGTTTTTAGTCTACAAGCTTCAACTGGACGAATCGAAGGTATCAGGAATTTCTAAATCGCCCAAAAATGAAGTTTGAGCTGTTTCTATATTCGTAGTTCTTTGATTATTGCTGCGATGCCATGGACCCAGATTCTGAAAACTACACGCGTTTTCCGTCCTCGCCACTGTAGCAATGTTGTGCCCAAATTTCATTAAAATGAATCCAACAATCTCCACGTTACAGAATACAGAACGATCTAAAACAATATTTACGTGTATAGATCAGAAAATGTTTTCCATCCTGGCCATTCCCTTGGTTTCTGTAATAGGCAAGGCAATGCTCGGATTGACCTAAAAAAGTAAATTATATCCCCAGGTTTTTCGTTCATAGGTCAGCCTATTATGAGTACAAAATTCTCTTCAGTTTTACGACCCCCCAGCTCCCAACCACCCCAAATCCACCCCCACCAAAAAAAAGTAGAAAATGATCAAGACCCCCTAAAACGCATGAAAACGAAGTTTGAGCTGTTTTTATATTTTTAGTCTTTTTCTTATTGCTGCGCCGTCACTGACACGACTACTAAAAACAATACGCGTTTTCTACCCTCGCTACGGGAATAATACCGTGTCCAAATTTCATTAAAATTAATTCCAGGTTACACAATACAGATCGATCTAAAGTAATACTCGTTTTTATGTACACATGAGAAAATTTTAAGTCCTTTGGTTTCTGTAAAAAAGGGTATTATGCCTCTATGTCTTTCTTCCATAGGTGAACGAACAGCCTATTATGAATTCATAGAATTTTTGAGTTTTACAACCCCCACCCCCCAACCACCCCAATTTTACCCCACCCAAAAAAACTGAAAATGATCAGTAACCCCTAAAACACCTAAAAACGAAGCTGGAGACATATTTATTATTATATGTTTTTTGCCAAAATTTAATCGCAATCCATGCAGCGGTTACTGAAATTACGAAGCTAGAAGAACGCGGACAGACCGATAGACCGACAGACCGACAGACCGACAGACCGACAGACCGACAGACCGACAGACCGACAGACCGACAGACCGACAGACCGACAGACCGACAGACCGACAGACCGACAGACCGACAGACCGACAGACCGACAGACCGACAGACCGACAGACCGACAGACCGACAGACCGACAGACCGACAGACCGACAGACCGACAGACCGACAGACCGACAGACCGACAGACCGACAGACCGACAGACCGACAGACCGACAGACCGACAGACCGACAGACCGACAGACCGACAGACCGACAGACCGACAGACCGACAGACCGACAGACCGACAGACCGACAGACCGACAGACCGACAGACCGACGGATATGAGTGACGTGGATTTTCGTTATTTAGACATCATAAAACGCCCAAGAAGCGTATTATCTCAAAATCGATCGCGATCACAATACTCCCTTCACCTATCGGTGTGGGAAGTAAAATGGTGATTTTCGCCTGAACAGTTTGTTTTAAGTATCATCGATGATACGTAAAGTCACATTTAAATCTTCCACGGAACCCAAATATGGAATAATATACAGGAGCTTCTATTTAAGAAAAAATAACTTTGATAAGACACACATTTATTGGTGGTAAATATTTTTGTAATAATGATTTTATTGCCTTCATTTTTTGTTTGAGACGTTTTTTTCCTATTTCAACTAGAGAAGCAGCTATCGTCCACCCTCACATCGTTGATACACCCTGTGTACCTTAGTTAGGTATCGCCTACGTCACCTGCTTTGTTCATATGAATTTGTGTCAAACTAAGTATGCATCTTTTACGCTGTTTTAGATAAAAACCATTTATATCTCTATTACTATAATCAAAAACTGAAATAAGTAGTGCGTATACACCGCTGAAGTACAAGCCAGCTACGTATATATTATACTTTATAGGTTTCTGTACAGTATACATCTGCAGTAGGGATTTTGTTCTGAAAAATCTCAATTGACAAGTTAATATTTGGGCTATAGCCAAGAGATTAAAGACCAAATGAATTTGCTATGGTAAAACTGTTCAACAAAATTTTGTAGGTGATTGAAAACCTCCATAAATTTAGATAAAAGTTAATAGCCTTTTTTTGTCCTAACATGTAATTATTAAAACCAAACTATATGACTTTTTAAAAGGTCGTACTGCACATAATATTGGTAGGCAGGACAGGGACAGTATAAGCATTCAAAAAGACATTCACGTAATAATTGTAGTCTGTAAATTTCAAAATTGTTTGAAAACCAACCTTCCTACAAGTAGAAACATAGAAAAAGTCTTTACCTGTTTACATACTATTTAATATTCATTAATTAATTTACCGTTCGGATATTATATGTACACAATTAAAAAAAAAGGCGAAATAGTTTTTGAAAGCGCAAGAGATGGATCTAATCTTTCAACGGCTGGATTTAGGCTTATGTTTAGTATAAATAACGGCAAACTGGCAAAGCAGGAAAGTGATCATACAACTAACATCACGACCTTTCCGTTACGATCCTCTACTTCTTCCTACCTCGTTTTCTAATCCCTTTGTGTTACACTTGATTTCGCTCCGTTACGCTCAAATTCTTTTCTGACAACAACAGGTCTTGACAAGTTTAACAAAAAAAGCAAGGCACTTGGAATTTGAAAATTACACACATCACTTTGCAACGGTAAAATTTTTTTCAACTTTAACATTAGATCCAATGAAAATTCAGTAGAAGTGGAAATGGTAGGGTAGTTGACTAGAAAATACTGGCGCAACCGAGGTAATTGTCTGAGAGGGGCCTTGGCAGGGTACTACTGTAATAACTTCGTATCTATGGGCTTTGAGGACCCTCAAATTAAAACCATGCCATCATTTAAAAGTACTACTTTATTCTCTTCCTTATTTTCTTTACAAACATCAATCAATACATAGGTCGTTCACTCAAATGCATAATCAGCACATGTGTGTCGATGAAGACATAACTTCCGCATCGAAAAATAAGCATATTTGTCTATTACTTGTACAGGGTCATGCAAGTTTCTTCTTACCATATCTCACCACAACCACCTGAAAAAAGTCTGACTAAATACACAGTATATTGTTTTGTCTGTGAGGTAACGTCAATGATGCACGATAAAATAAGGATTCATGCATGGGATCAATAAAACACAAAAGTTGACAGAGATTATAATTTATTCTGTGAGGCTTTGGCAACCATGTTCCTATTAACTGCTGAGGTGGGATTCCTATCTGAATCGAGAAACTCGATCTCGCTAGATGATCAACTCGATAGAATTATAAACCCGGATTCTGTTACTCGATCTGTTTTGGCTTCGGAAATCTTCGGGAATTCGATAGCTGAAATGACACATATGAACCAGCGTTGTTTTTTGGTCCTAAACTCAAATATATCCAGAAAAATTATTTTTTCTTTTTTTTACCTCTGTGTCATCGGCTTTGACTGCTCTGGTCATTGGCCTCATTATTTTTATGTTTCCATGTTTGTAACAATAATACTGATAGAGAAAATAATGTTGCCAATTGGGAGAGAGCATCTATTACAGCAACAGAGAGAACAGCAACACTTGATTAATATTCAGAGAAGAATGGAAATTAGAGAAAAAAGCAATCCTTTCGAGCTTCCCGACAATAGTTTTATAGAACTGTTTCGATTAAATAAAGAGTAGATACATGCACATTTATCGAAATTATATTATAACATAAACAAAAGGTCCTGTAGGCATATAATTGATGAAATTCGACCTTTGGCTCAGGAGAGATTTTCAAGAAAGGGCATTACTCTGGAGGCTCAGTTCTTCGCTGCCTTAGATTCTACGCCACAGGTTCATACCAACGATGTAGGTATTGGACAAGAATATACAGCTGGAATGAGTCAAACATCCATAGCTTTTTTTTTATGGTCGGCCTCCCGCAAGGGCTGAAAGCCTATGGCGCTGTAGAAGCGCTGCGAGAGGATAGGTATCGGTTCACATTAGATTTGAAACGCTGCAGGTTGTAGCCGTCGGGAAACAACACAGCGTCGAAGTTCTCCAGAAGAAGGAATGCTGGAGGAGACTGGTTCGGGGAGTAAGGACCTCGACCTGGTAAGGATGAGCTCGCAGAGCTTCTCTAGTGTTCCTGGTTCGGACGGCTTGTGGTGTTATTATCTGAGAGAGCTCACTCGAACACCTTCCGTGATAGAATCTGTAAAACAGGGATAGGTCAGCCACCCTCCTTCGACGTTCCAGGCTCTGGAGGTCCTTTGTGAGGTTAGGCGTATCGATTAGTCTAGTCGCTCTTTTCTGGATAGTGTCCAGAAGCTTCAGAGAGTGCTTCGGAGCGCATCCCCACACATGGGAGCAATACTCCAGCGATGGTCGGATCTGTGCCTTGTAGAGCAGCAGCAGTTGCTCTGGTGTATACAACTTCCTACAGCGGAACAAAACTCCAAGCTTCTGGGATGCCGTTTTAGCAATACTGACGACGTGGTCGTGCCAGGACATGTTATTGTTGATGTTGATTCCCAAAAGCTTGACGGAAGGTGATTCGACTATGGGGTGACCCTCCATTTCCACGGCTGGTAAGCCATCGTGAGACTTCTTTGTTAGTGTTGTTGCCTGAGTTTTCTGTACGTTGAACTGTACTTTATTTGCTAATCCCCACTCGACAATTGTTTTGATATCTGCGTTGATCTGTGAGGCATGCTGCTGTCGCCGACGTACCGTCTCCTGGGATGATAATGGCTTGCCTGGTTCCATGCACGACACTAATGTACAGTCATCTGCAAAGCTGTAGATTGGATGTTATTTCCAGCAGCTCGTTGATGTACAGCAGAAACAGTGTAGGGGATAGGACAGATCCCTGAGGAACACCGACGTTTATTGAAAATACGTCTGATGAACAGCCCTCGACTACAACAGAGATCGGTCGTTCAAAAAGCTATTCAGCCACTGGCGCAGGCCAGGAGGTAGCTCATAAGCAGCAAGCTTGACCAGTAGTCCGTCATGCCACACTCTGTCGAAAGCTTTCGATATGTCAAGTGCAACAACACGGGATTCGCCATGATTGTCTATTGCTCTGTTCCACAAGTGAGTGACGTAGGCAAGGAGGTCACCTGTAGACCTGTGCTTACGGAAGCCATACTGGCGATCATTTATGATGTTATTGTTGTCCAGGTATTTCAGGATCTGTGTGTTAATGACAGTCTCCATAACCTTAGACATGATGCTGAGAAGAGCCACAGGTCTATAATTGGTGGGATCAGTTTTCCCTTTCTTAGGGATGGGTTGTATGCAGCCAATCTTCCACGAAGCACGTCTAGTTGATACGAAAGTTTGAAGAGCTTGCAAAGAATAGGTGCAAGCTCAGCGGCACATCATTTAAGGACAACGGCTGGAATTTGATCAGGACCAGTAGCTTTATTGGTGTTCAGTTTTTGGAGGATGCTTTTTACATCTCGATGTTGAAATTTGACCTCTGCCATTCTCGAGTTCACGCTTATAGTGGTGGTCGGAGTACTTCCTTGAAAGTCTACAGTAGAATTGGCTGCGAAGAGCTTCCCCAAGATGTCTGCTTTTTCTTTAGGAGCAGAAGCGATGGACTTGTCCTCTCTGGTCAAGGGTGGTATTGACGAATAGGAAAAGTTCTGACTAACAGCCTTAGCTACAGACCAGAATGTTCTGGACGAACTAGGACATGAGTGGAGCTTGTTCTTATTTTTTTGGTTGTGTTCCTCCTTGCTGCAGTCAATCACGCGTTTACAATGATTTCTGGCGTCGATAAAACTGCGGTGGCTCTCAGCATTTGGATTTTTCCTCCATTCTCTGTAATGTTGGCTTTTAGAGGTAACTGCATCTCTACAACGCTAATTGAACCATGGCTTGTTTTTGGAGGGATGCTTGACGACATGAGGAATATAGGCTTCCATGCCGGATATTAATACCTCTGTTATTTCTTGGGCGCAAGCTGATGGATCTCGTGACTTGAAGCAGACGTCGTTCCACGGAAAGGACTGGTAGTATTCCCTTAGGTCGTCCCACTTTGCTGATCTGTAATGCCAGACCCGACGAGGCTTTGCATGGTAGAGATCTGGAGAATGCATTCTGCATAGCGTCGAGACGGTGTTGTGGTCAGACGATCCCAGTGGGGCGGTTACCTTCACTGTGTAGACCGTTGGAGCAGTTGTGAGATATAGGTCCAACAGACTAGCAAAATCTCCGTGGCGGCTGGGGATCCTTGTTGGTTCTTTGACTATCTGCTCCAAGCCGCAGCTGATAGCGAAGGCTTCAGCTTCACGTCCCTCGTCCCTCTGCAGCTACTAATATTCTCACAATTTCCCTTAAGTTTGAAAAAACTGAAGTACAGAGTTCACTATATAATTTCAATGTTTCTGTAAACAGATATATAACCTCACTCTTGAGAATCTGAGCTTCAAATCGACTGCTCTGCAGTTGTCTAGTATAGATATCGAGTTTATTGTCGAAGTTTGGCAAACGGAATCGCTACTATCGTCTTTGATATCAAACTCGATGTCATTTTTAAAACGGAATCGCATCCCTGGTTCTTTGGCTGTTCGGCCTGCGTCGACACGCTCCACAGCCTTGGCGTCGGCGCGCTTCGTTGCTTGATGCTCCGCTAAACCGGTATCCTCTACAGCTGTTACCTGTTCAGTGTTCCGAGAAAATAATAATTCCAAAAACCTGAAGTAACTTGTGTCGTTCTGTTTCTGTTTTGATTTGAGAATTATCCTCCATTGATAGAATCTATGTTTCTCCTTTCTGTCACTTTATATGTGTGTTGTACCACTTTTGATGAATTTTGAGTATCCTGTGGGTGATTACTAAAACGAAAAATGTGTTAGAAGAAAACAGGTTTTATAAGTAATTTTCAAGTTAATAATAGAAATTTGTAAGTAAAGGCATAACCTCACTTTAGTCGCTGCGTTCCCTTAACTAAGCCACTGGACACGCGTAACGAACAGAAGGCCCAGAAAATATAATTTCTCAGTGGATAATTTTTCGGAAGGTGCGGAGGCTTATCTAACCCTGCAGGTTGATGGGGTGTGAGAATATATTGTTTTCTCGTTTGATTGATGCGGAGGTGCTGTTATTATTCCCATAATAGGCTAGTTAGTGGCACTATCGCCGCCCTTGCGTCTCACCTCTTGGAATTTAAAAAGATAATCAGTAGAATGGTAAAGCCATGAAGTAAGCCTAAATTTATTCTCAATGTTAATTAGTGGCAGCTTTGGCGCATAAAAAATTTGAAGCAAAAAAGTGTTACACAACTTGTGAAATAAAAACTATAGATGTGTAAGTAGTTTTTAATTCAATATCTAAAACTCACCCTGTAGTTGAAACATAGACCCTCTACTAACGCTTTCACTCCATTTGTAGATTTCTGTAAAACAATGTTTGACAGAAGCATTTGGAGTTATTGACACCTGCTGATTGATAGCAGCTCGAGGTAGCAGACACATTTTTTTAGAATCAACTTCACCAGACTTTAAAGAATGCAAAAAGTTGCCTTGAATATTATTTGTCTTATTAACGAATATTGTAACAACAATAGAACTTAGAAGAGACAAAACCACAGCTCATCGGGGATCTAAGACTAAGACAGCTTCAAAAAGAACTTATGTCCTACCTGGATCGATTTGCGAGTACCTTTTCCCCAAAGTGCAATCCATAGGCCAATTCAAAATACAGTCACATTTTAACGTTGTATAGGCAGATTTCTAAATTTTTATTATATGACTATTACCATTATTGTGTAGTATAGATAGCTAACTCAATTCACAATAATTCCTGACTCCTAAACGTGTTGGGTAAATGTTGATTTTGATACTGAATTACTTATCCTCCACCAATGTCGCCACCTGATAAAAAAAAAACTAAAAATTACCAGGGATTTTTAAGGGGTTAAAAAACGAAGTCAGGAATGGTTCGAGAAATTTTTTACTAGAAGTCTCATCAGTAATCCAATGTTTAAAAAGATGATTATTCAGGACATACCTCGTTCGCAAATATTTGAGGACGGCCACATGTGATTCAAATGTGGAGAGATCATCGTGTACATGTTTCTGCCTATAAGTTTCGTCCTGAAAAAGGTGCATACATTTCTTGCTGAGACGAGGAACAAGTTCTGCATCCACAGAATCATCAACAGTACAACACCATTAGATATATTTATCGGCTGTTAGCACAGAAGCGGTAAGAAATATCCAACTGTGGTGGAGTGATGACAAAAAACTTAAAGGCAGAAAAACGAAAATAGACGCCATAGATTTTCAAAATTTAGGTGTCATAGGCCAACGTCCAGAATACTGTCCAAAAACGCACAGCTGTTAACTAATATATTTCTTTGATAACTTTACTTCCCACACTGTAGGTGTGGACGGGTGATATTTTGTACTTTACATACCTACACGAACATTCTTTTTGAGGACATACCTTGGAATTTTTCTTCCTATCGTAAACATGAGTATTGAGGTGAGGTACGGATTCTCCCAATCTGTACCTATTATCATAAAATTTAAGGTATAACATAGTGTGGTAATAGTTCCACTAGCAAGAGAAATTGCCTTAAACAAATGCTGTATACAGGGTGTCCCACGACGATTAAGGCAAGCAATATATCGGAACTGGGCAGTAGTAGCGAATTATAATTTTGGAGGTGTAAATTAGAACAAATATAGTATCTTTTCTTATTATTGTGTCACCCAATGAGGTATTTGTTTTTGGTCACGTGACGTCCGATTCAATGGGGTACCCTGTATATCTTGTATTCCTTCCGATAAAACAATTCCAACAAACTAGCACACTTAGGGCCTATAGTTATTTATTCAAAAGCTACAGGTACTTAAAGGATGGTACCCCTACCATTGATTGTAACATGTACCCCTACAAATTACTTCGGTAGTGCGGTAGTGGTACAATCCTTTAAGTACCTGTTGAATTAATCACTTTAGACCCCAAGTGCCTAGTTTGTTGGAATTGTTTTATCAGGTGGAACACAAAAGGTCACAAATATACAAGGTGTCCCATTAAAAATTTTGAATCGGACGTCACGTAACCAAAAACAAATACCTCATTGGGTGACACAATAATAAGAAAAGATACTATATTTGCTCTAATTTACACCCCCAAAATTATAGTTCGCTACTGCTACCCAGTTCCGATATATTGCTTGTCCAAGTCGTCGTGGGACACCCTGTATTTTGCAGATCTGCTGATAATGTGTGGACTTGAACTTGGAAACCACTAGTACTACTACTACTAAAGACATGCCTGTAGAATTTGTTTATATTTGATCTCGAGATCTCAGAAAATACTGCACCAATTTTGATCAATTTTGAGATATGATCAGGAGTGGGATCACAGTAGGTAATGCTGCATATTTTTGTTGTTCTTTACTTCTCGCACCGATTTCCGTCGGTCTGTCTGTCTGTCTGTCGGTTGTCGGTCTGTTGGCATTATCCTAGCCTTGTAATCTCAGCAACCGCTGCATGGATTTTGATGAAACTTGGGCACCAGTATGCTGTGGGGTCGTAGTAGGTACGCTGCCATAATTTTGAAAAACGCTGCATGAGCGGCGGAGTAATTAGCAAAAATCGAAAAAATCAAATATTCCCGAAACTTCGTTTTTAGGCGTTTTAGGTGTTCTTGATCATTTTCTACTTTTTTTTGTGTGGGGTCGTAGTAGGTAATGCTGCTATAATTTTTAAAATGGGTGCACGGGCGGCGGAGTAATTAGAAAAAACGAAAAAATTCACATACACTCGAAACTTTGTTATTAGGCATTTTAGGTGTTCGTGATCATTTTCTATTCTACTTTTGTTTGGTGAGGGTGAAACTTGAAGTGGATGGGAGGTGGGGGTTCTAAAATTGAGAAATTTGTTGTATTGTAATAGACTATCTATGGACCTGTCAAGGAAGACCTAGCGACATAAATAAGTTTGTTAGGTCCATCCGAACATTGGCTTGCCTATTACAGAAACCAAAGGCCTTAGAATTTTTTCTGATGTAAACATTGCTTTGGATCGTTCTGTATCGTGTAACGTGGAAACCGTTAAATTGATTTTAATGAGATTTTGACACAGTATTACTAACATGGCGAGGATGAAAATGAGTATGGTTTTTATAAATCGTGCCTGTGGCGGCGCAGAACTAATGAAAAAACTAAAAATATAAAAACAGCTCAAACCTCGTTTTTAAGCGTTTTAGAGAATCGTGATTATTTTTTATCTTTTTTTTGGGTGAGGGTGAAATTGGGGTGGTTGAAGGGTGAGGGGTTGAAAAACTGAAAAAATTCCTTCCTAACGTTTCCTTCCCTATTACAGAAACCAAGGGACTTGTTGTTGTGTAGATACAGACGAGTATCGCTTTAGATCTTTCTGTATCGGGTTACTTGGAAATGACCGAATTGATTTTAATGAAATTTCTGCGCAGTACTTATTACCTTGTCGAGAATTGAAAACACGTATTGTTCTTAGAAATCGTATCAGTGGTGGCGCTGCAATAACCAAAAAACTAAAAATACAAAAACAGGTCAACCTTCGTTTCTAGGCGTCTTAGGGGTCCCGGATCATTTTCCAGCCTATTCGGATGTAGATGAAATTAGGATAGTTAGGGGTGGGGGGTTGTAAAACTGAAAAATAGTAAATAGTAAATAGTTTATTTCCCAACAGAAAAAAGTTCCAATTACAGGAAAAAGTATTCATAAAAGAACAATCAGGAAACAGAAAAAATCAAAAAATGGCTTAAAGGCCTTATTACAAAATTCAAATTAAGCATGGTGCATAAAGGTAACAAGTCCCATCAACATACATAAAATAAGAAACCAAAAAGCACTAATTTATCACTCATACATTCAAAATAAAAAAAAACAAATCAGCAATATTCACTTGTTAAACAAAAATTCAGATTGTACACTAGAGAAAATCAATATATTTGGTGATATGAATCAGCAAGAGCCACTAAAATAGAAGATAATGAATCTGCGTGTATATCACATCTACCAGAAATGCAATTAAAATTTTTTGTAGAAAAATTTATGGGAGAATTCACTCCTAAGTTTGTGCTCCATCTCTTTATCCGGAAGGAATCAAACGACCGCAATGCAACTGCAGGGACATTGAAGTCAAGTTGTAATAAAAGAGAAGGGCAATCAATCATAGCATGCACTAGTTTGAAAAGAAATATTACAGCGCTCTTAATTCTTCTTAAGTCCAAACAGTCCATATTAAACCGACTACATAAAATTTTCTTGCTAATCCCACGCTCAGGATAGATACCACCGACTTTAAAACATAAATACTTCAAAAAGCGCCGCTGAATCCTCTCAAGCTTAAGTTTATGACAATTATAATATGGTTTCCACACAGATGAACAATACTCAAGCCTACTACGTACATATGCATTGTACAATGTTATAATCGCTGCTATATTTGTGAATAGTCTACAGTTTCTGACAATAAAGCCGTACATTTTTGCTGATTCATTCACTATTTTGTCAATATGTTCATTGAAACTGAGACGAGCATCAAACCACACCCCAAGGTCCTTTACCAAGTATTTTCTAGTGACCGTAACCTCATTGATTGTATAATCAAAACAGATTGTATTTTTACTCCTGGTGAATGATAAAATATAGCATTTAGATGTATTTAAATCAAGTTTATTACTGACGCACCAATTTGACAAAAGATCAAGATTTTGCTGCAATCTGATACAGTTCTGAGTGTTAGCTATATTTGAAAAGATCTTTAGATCATCGGCATAGAGTAGGTGGTCACAATCAAGCTCACTAGAGAGGTCATTGATAAAAAGAGCGAAAAGCAAAGGACCAAGGTTAGAGCCCTGAGGAACACCAGAGGATGCTATGTATCTGATAGATTTGTAACCATTGACACACACATATTGGGTTCGATCATTAAGTAAGATTCAATAAATAATAAGAAACATGTATTAAACCCATGCGCAGCCAACTTTTTCAAAAGGATGACATGATCTATTTTATCGAATGCCTTCGAAAAACCAGTATATATTACGTCAACTTGACAATGATTATCGAGATGCTCAGATATGTACTGCGTAATAACTGTAAGATTAGTGACAGTAGATTTAAATTTCATAAACCCATGCTGCATTGGGGTGATTAAATTACGAACACTGAGCCATATATGTTCATAAATCAAAATCTCAAATACCTTAGCAAAAGCTGAGATTACAGAAATTGCCCTATAATTGCAAATGTTACCTGTGTCACCACTTTTGAAGACTGGACAAATTCTTGCCTCTTTGAAAACAGCAGGAAACTTCATAAGTTTCAATGACAGCTTAAAAACAATAAACAAAGGTTTGCAAAAAACTCCAGCACAATCCTTAACAAAAAAAGACGGAATTCCATCAGGTCCTGCAGTCATTTTATTTTTCATTTTCTTTAATACATTAAATATGTCATCTTCAGTGATATTAGGAGCATTTATCGGATAATAATTATTTAAAGAGTCTTGCAAACTCTCATTTTGATTAGTATTGGATCGTATAAAAACACTTTCAAAAAAATTAGCAAAACTATCGACCACCTGTTGAGGGTCATCAATTACTGTATCATTGTACTTCATGCTTTCAGGAATTCTTCTTGAGGGTTTCTTGCCTTGAGTGAAAGACCAAAATGCTTTCGAGTCACTACGAATTAAATTCTGAACTTCACCAATATAATTTTTATATGCAGCAGAAATTTGAGATTTGACTACTGATCTTAGATGTTTAAATTTCTGAATAAAAACCGGCCGGCCAAACTTTTTGTAATTTCTCAGCGCCCTTGCTTTGGATTTTATATTTTTTATTATCTCGGATGTGAACTAGTGAGGGTAAACACGATTGCTTCGGCGGGATAGAGGAACATGC
The DNA here is from genome assembly GCA_951848785.1 of Callosobruchus maculatus. Lineage (NCBI taxonomy): Eukaryota > Metazoa > Arthropoda > Insecta > Coleoptera > Chrysomelidae > Callosobruchus > Callosobruchus maculatus. The sequence goes on along the minus strand of CATOUR010000122.1, from coordinate 1,362,446 downwards.
TCCTTAAGAATATTGTCTAATTTCTTATAGAAGGCATCTAAACACAGATCAACATCATCAAACTGAACAAGAAATTGCCAGTCAATATGCATCAATGCATCATACAGAGAAATGAAATTAGCGCGTCTGAAATTATATGTATATAAATTAGAATTACTGTTTTGTTTACGAGGAATTTCAAATGTCCTGGTAGCTATCCTCAAGGAAGGATGGTACTGATCAATAGTTACCACAGGCTCAGTTTCAAGAGCAACATTTACATCGCTAATATTTGATAAAACTAAGTCGAGCAACCTTGACATACAATTTTCAATATAATTATATTGATGCAAATCGTAGACATTCATAAAATGGAGAATCGAAGTACGTTTTCTATCATTCAGATCTTCTTCACTGATAAATTTAAGAACATTAAAATCACCTATCAACAGAACATCGCTATCATGTAGAAACTCAAGTTGATCAAAAGATTCAAAAAATTGTTCAAAAATATCAACATTAACACTAGGCGGAATATAAACTAGAAGAATAAATAAGGATCTGTGTTGAAAAGTTATCTTCACAATAAGAAAATCAATATGAGGAAAATTGTTATCAACAAAAGTAGATGGTATACATTTAGCGTTGTATTTGCGTTCAACAGCTAAAAGGATGCCACCGCCACTCTTACTCTCAACCACGTCAAACTTGCGATCTTTTCTAAAAACGTCATAATTGGAAGGAAAGAATTCACAATTGCGCACATCACTATCCAAAAATGTTTCAGTAATAGCGTAAAAGTCATATTCACACGTTAGCCCCAGAACTGATGCGTAGGATTGATCAATCTTGGAATTCAACCCACGAACATTCTGGTAATAACCTATGAGCTCACGAGTTCTGCTGGGGGTGTCTAGTTTAAAGGCACTATATGAGGTACACCCCTAATATACTTTATACGAATATTATTTTCCCCAGCTTGCTTACGGTTTTCCAATTCAGTTTTGACTTTTCGGTAATATTCAATTTGCCGAGGAGTTCGGTCCGCCGAAACAAAGATCCTACTGTTCTTGAAATCTTTGTGGGTCTTAAGTACTTTTGAGTTCATTAGTAGGTGACGTACGCTCCCTTCACTGTCCAGCACAACCCTCAAGGGACGAATTTTGCCTTCCTCAAAGCGCCCTAGACGAACGGGTTTCAACTCAGCAACTTCGAAGCCGGCATCAATTGCTTTCAGCACCTTAGTAACCGCACTTGCATCAAGAGCTGATCTTCGTTCAGTCGTCTCTTGCTGTCTCTGTTCATTGACTCCAAACACAATAATATTATGTTTGCGCTTATTCCGTTGATCAAATTCCTCCATCATTACTTCAAACTGTTTGTCATCAACAGAAGAGTCTGGTATTTTGGCAGTTCTTAGAACCTGTAGATCACTCTGGAGTTGCAGTATGAGAGTTTTCAATCCTTTCAACTCACTGCTAAACTTTCTGCAACTATTACAGGTCCATTCAATGCCTTTATCGCCAAACTCATTCACAGCTTTAAGATCCTCTAAGGATAACTTGACACATGCATGTCTATAGGCCCTTTGGCACACAGAGCAGTCGATAAGTAGGCTAGCCTTATATGCCTTATTACAGCATGCACAATACCCAGTTGACGGCATTTTACAGATAATTACGTGCATTAATCCTTGAATAGCCAAACTCCCTCGTATATGCAGAGATTTGTAGCCAACGTTTTTGTGGCACAGTTATATCTGTATTTGACCGGAGAAAAAAAAAGTCAACAACGTGGAATTGTGAGGAATTAGAATACTTAGTTGACCATTTTTACTCACAGCTGGCAGCTACCGATGAGATCAATGAAATGCACTTGCAGCACTCATCAAACACTACACTTTGATATAACTTGCAATATAGTTGCCCAAGGATTAGTTCCAAAATTTCATAAATAACGAGGAGAAACACGATCAGACAGACCAACTGCTGCTTGCTAATACTTCCAACAAAACACAAAAATTTGTTGTATTCATAACAGGCTGTCCATTGACATGTGAAGGAAGAACCAATCAGCATAGCACAATTTTTTTTGGGGGGGAGGGGGGCTGGCGATGATTTGGTTGCAAGGGGATCTCAGATTATAGCTTTATGCTATGGAAAAATAATAAACTCGTATCACCGTAATGTGTGGGAAGTACTGAGTCAATCAGCTTGACTTCATTTATTTTGTGAAGCGTCTAATAATTATCCTTTTTTTCGGAATTGTTTGCTATTTTGATTTTATGCCAGCACTTGACGGCACTTGGCGGCATCACTGTATTTGCCCAAATATTTGATGTATTCCCAAATATCACAAATTATATACCTTCCCTCGTTGTCTGTAGTGATGTAAACTTTAGTTGTTTTCAAGGACTTATAACGACTCGTTACTTTCTACTTCAGGACTCGTTACTCGGAGTTCGTTACTCGTTACTTTAGTTACTTTTACTTGCCACACCGATAGGTGAGGGGAGTGTTGTGATCGCGAAAATTTTCGATTTTGAGATAATATGCTTTTTGGGCGTTTTATGATGTCTACATAACGAAAATCCACGTCACTCATTTCCGTCGGTCTGTCTGTCTGTCTGTCTGTCGGTCTGTCTGTCTGTTGGCGTTTTTCTAACGTCGTAATCTCAGTAACCGCTGCACGGATTGTGATGAAATTTGGGCAGCGATATGTTGTGGTGTCGTAGTAGGTAATGTTCCGATAATTTTGGAAATCGTTGTACGGGCGGTGGAGTAATTAGCAAAAAACGAAAAATTTCAAGTATTCCTCAAACTTCGTTTTTACGCGTTTTAGGGGTTCCTGATCATTTTCTACTTTTTTTTGGGTGGGGGTGAATTTGGGATGGTTGGATGGTGAGGGGTTGTAAAACTGAAAAACTTGTTGTATTCATAATGGGCTGTCCAATGTCCTGTGAATAAAAGACCTAGCGGCGTAATACAATTTTTTAGGTCCATCCGAACATTGCCTTGCTTATAATAGAAACCAAGGGACTTGGAATTTGTGATGTAAGTATACATCCGAGTGTTGTTTTAGATCGTTGTATATTGCGTATCGCGAAAATTATCGAATGGATTTTAATGAAATTTTGGCACAGTATTACTGCCACGGCGAGGGTGGAAAACGCGTATGCTTTGGAAAAATCGTGTCAGTGGCGGCGCAGCAATAATAAAAAACTAAAAATTTAGAAATTAGCTCAAACTTTGTTTTTAGACGTTTTAGGGGTTCCTGATCATTTTTTACTTTCTTTTGGGTGGGGGTGAAATTGGGGTGGTTAGGGGGTGGGGGACTGTAAAACTCAAAAATTTATTCCATTCATAATAGTGTCCATTGGCCTGTGAAAGACAGACCTAGCGGCTTAATAGATGTTTGTTAGGTCCAACCGAACATTGCCTTGGCTATTACAGAAATCAAGGGACTTGGTATTGGTTGGGGTAGGTATTGCTTTAGATCGTTCTGAATTTAGTAACATGGAAATTATGGGATTAATTTTAATGAAATTTAGACAGTATTATCACCGCGGCAAGGATGAAAAATGCGTATGTTATTCAAAGATCGTGTAAGTGGCGGCGCAGCCGTAATAAAAAACTAAAAATATAAAAATAGCTCAAACTTCGTTTTAAGCAATTTGGGGGTTCCTGATTGTTTCGTTTCGTCCAGTTGAAGCTGAATTTTGTCATTTTAGTTCCTGCGGAGAGATTTAGGAAACTATTTACTACTCAGTTTTTGTGTTGGATGTTTTTTGACTGCAGGCGGGCGATGATTTGGTTGCAACTGTTATGTGTGGGAAGTACTGAGTCAATCAACTTGACTCAATTTTTTAGATACGTAGGAGGATACGCAGGAGTTTAGACGGTTGGCTACGCTACTTTTGACTTAATTCAGTTATTTTGTAGAACATTGAGATCGGCAAGTATAGTTAGTAGGTATTTATAGTACAAACGTAGATATTTTATTAAAAAACAGTATGTTTTCTTCTTTCGAAAACAAGGACAACAAATATAATATGTATTCACTCCAAAACTGATAGAACAAAAAATATACTAAAACCTACCTAAACCAGAACAAGTCTACCCTACCACTATTGGTAATGTGTTTTTGTATGTATTGTGTATCCTGAATGGAGAAGTCTCATGATACTCATAATAAAATAAGCAGTTACGTATCCGTAAAATATAGACGAAAAGTAATTAGTCAGTGAAAAAAAATTTTAAATCCGTCAATAAATGGCAGAGAAATCAATAATTAAAGTTTGCATATTTTGCGCGAAATAGTTGCTGCCTTCAATTTGGCTGTGACGTCACGATTCCGCAATCCGCATAGCCAGCCGTCTGTGCCGCGCGCTGCCGTAGATCTGTGTATCGTGGTATCGTGGAAGCTGTAGAGTGTTTTGTATGTACATTATTTGATTTTTAAATAAGTGTTTTTTAGTTTTTTACCATAACGGAAGAAGGACTTGTAAAAGGGCAAAGTCATATTAAAATATCTCTTATTGATCTAGAAACGCTTTAAGATAATAGTTTCGTGAGAAAATAAACGCCTTCCGGTAAACGCAAATAAAAACTAGCATTTGTTGATATTTTTGTTATTGTCTCTTTGCAATACTGAGGGATGACTGTTGTATTTAAAGTATAACTAACTGAACTGTAGCAACTCTTAGGAGATACTGATTCTTTTGAAGGAGAACTCTCGGGTGATTGGGGGATGGTCATCAGACACTTATATTCTTGTGAGAGATGTGCGAGTAGACAGAAGGAATTCTACCTTCGGGTACTAGATGGCGCACCGGCAGAATTCCTTCTGTCTACTCGCACATCTTTCACATGTTTACTAAACATGGAAAAATTGATGCTATCTATTTCCGTCAATCGACCTATGGCGCACTGAGGATCGCTAATAAGCGTGAAACAGCTGTCTGCGTACTGGTGGATTGACGGAGGTATAGAGCAACCCTCGCACTTATATTCTGTATTGTTCGTTTTTTTCCTTCTCATGATTGTTTGCACTTTTTGATCTTTCTGTTTAACTTTGCTGTCAACTTGCACTTTGTTTAAATATTGTTGTCGGGATTATATCCGATACATTCACTGTGCAATCCTTAGATAGTGGATTTTCTAGCACATCCGGCTCTTTGTATATTGAATGACACTAAATTACTTCGAAAGGTTGCCAACTTGAGGTCGATGAAGCATCGTTCTACAATAAATTTTCTAAACATTCTGCGCGTCGCCTTTTTTCATATGCTCAGAGTTTTCTTCTAGGATGAACAAATTTTTGACAGTCAAACTTATGAGGGCAGCCTTCAGTTTTCAGCTTTAATGTACCACCAACTAGTTTATACTTGATTAGATTTTCAGTATCATTTTCAAGCTGTATCAACAAAAACATAAGTTACGAATCCGAAAATATAGAAATATATAACACAGTAAAGTAATTCAGCATACGTAACGTCAAAATTTTATGTATCAGATATCCTATTAATGTATTTATTCAAGAAACGAAGACATGTGGAAGGCTGCAGAAGGGTCGTTTCAGCCCCGGCGAAAGACAGGATGGATTTAACTTCAAAACTGAATAGGTGCCATGATGATCATTCAACAGATAGGATAAATGCAATAGGTTAGCTAAATTATCGTATGTGTATATGCCTATACCTCATACAAGCATTGCTTTCGAGGTGGCAATATTTGTAACTCATTAATAGGTACAAATAAATTGAAAAAAAATGAACTAACTAATTTACTATTTGGTAAAGTAATTTTTAACAACCAGTGAAGCTGTCCATATATAGTTGATAATAATTAATACTTATCAATAGGAGATAAATACAATGGTATACTCGCATCAAAATGATCCTCACAAACATATTTTATACTTTTTGGTATTATTAAATCCCGTTTCATCACTTTGCACCACTTCTTTTGCATGCAAAGGTGCGTGGGAAAAAACTTTATTAGGTGTTTTAATCGTTGTGCTCACACACTTCGGAACAATGCAATATTTTTTATAACATCCTTTTTTAATGTCACTCATCATAGCAATACTATTTGATATGCACTAAACTACAAAACAAATGAGACGATTGGTTGCTCAGCTCACGGCGCCACCACCACGCTGTGCCTGTGTGCGTTGTCTGATACGTGTGTCGCGACGTGTGGCTCAGCGGCAGCCCGCACTGGCTACGGAGCTATGACGTCACACCAGTCGGTCAGTCGTGCCAAAAATATTTCTGCGGAGCGCGACTTTGAAACATTATAACTTTTTTGTCTTTAGAGATATATTCATATTTCTTTCACGCTTTTCTTTTATTTTTCTTATATTTTCTTTTGAATCGATAAAAAATTTTTAGTAAACTTCTCCATTGTATATGTACCATTCCTGGTCCAATACGCTCTGGTGCAGTCCTGGGATTTACTGGTTGCGGACGGCGTGGCGTGATTGTAGTGACTCTTAGCGCGGACTCAGGACTGTATATCGGACTCTGAGTAACGAGAGCAAAAATAACGAAAGTAGCGAGTCTTTCCGAAATAGAGGACTCGTTACCTTTAGTTACTCATTAGTAAAGATTACTATGTAACAGTTACTTGATTATTTTACATCACTAATTGTCTGTCGACATCGTGGGCCTAAATATTCAACTTATTTGAGTCCTCTGATGTACGATTAAAAACGACAAGTGGACGGAAATGTGTATTTGCCTATGTGTTGTGCGCAAATAACGCAAATAGTTTCTCCACATGCCGACACTTCACTTGGCGTATTCGTAAGCGGTATCACTGTAGCTGCTCAAATATTTGATGTATTCGCAAAATCTCAAATATGAGTTAATTCCCTCATTGTCTGTCAGCATAGTGGGCATAAATGTTGATGCTATTTGAGTCTTTTGATGTGTGATCGAAAACCGACAAGAGAACGGAAACCCGTATTTGCCTATTCGCATTATTTTACTATTCGCGCAAATAAGGCGAATATAATGCAAACAGGTCCTCTATGTGTAGAGTTTTTGTTCAAATGAAACAAATACATGAATATGTTACGCCAAGTGAAGTGCCATCGTTAAATAAGAGTACCAGACCAAATTGATAGCGGTCGTCGGAAAATTTTCTTGAGAGGCTTAGAAACTTATGCTTCCAAAATTTGTGGTAATCTTTAGGCATGGAAGTAATATTTACAGTGTATTAATTTTAGTGTTCGTATTTTGGAACCGAATTTGCAATAAATCTTGGAAAACACCAAGTCAAACTGAGCAACATAATTTTTACAAACAGAAGGGAATGCAAACTCTGTTGATATTCTCCCTTTGTACTCCATTGATTCTGCGTCTTTAGAAACCTTGCAGCGCGACGACAGGCAAAAAGATTAATGGATTAAATCCCCATATTAGAAGTGAACTAGAGCCTGTCAGTCTGGTATCAGCCACGAGGACAAACAAACGCTATTGGGGACGGATTTAATTACGGATTCTGAAGTCACAGCTCTACCGTCCAGAACCAGGCAAATAAAGCTATGCAAGTAACAAAAAATGCTTGTGGCGATTGCCAGAAAGCATCAGCACTGTCATATGGAGGAAGCCATTTCACGGCTTTTCTCGGGTTTCGTTACTCTTCACACCGTAGGTGCACGGTGAAGGGAGTATTGTGATTAGCTTAAAACGAAAACTCTCAGAATCGCTCTTAACCTCGTTTTTGAGCGTTTTAAGGGTTTTTGAATAATTTCCACGATTTTGGGGGTAAAGCTGGGGTTATGAGGAGGGCTTATGATGGCACAATTCCAAAATTATCTGCAATTATAAAAGACTTTGCAAGGAGAGGACTATCAGTTGGTTTGGGTTCTTTATATAAATATATTTTTTAATCCCTTTTAATAAAATAGCTACGTAAGTGTAATAATGACAATATTTTAGCTAATCTTGCTTCGTCTGGTGCAGAGAATACACCACTTGTGAAACAGAAAGGTATTTAGTCCGATATATTATTCACTACGTTGAAACTTTTTTCCAGAGATAAGTTATGAGTGTTTCTTTTGTAATGCAATTGTTAATAGTGTTAATCCTAGTTTTGCAATTAGTATCTTGGCATTTATTACCCAAGATATAATATATGTAGGTGGTGTGATATTTGAGTATGCACTGAAACGCCGCACTCCATGCTTCAGTTTTTCGCTTATAACTGGCAAGGTGCAGGGTAGCCTCTTAGCCCTTAAGTACTACTAGCCAATTTTTGATCCACAATTGCTACTATTGGGCATCGTGGCCCAAAAAAATAAAACTAATAAAAAACTAACCTTTATTTCCTTTATATGTATAAGGCAAAGTACTGTGATTGTTCACAAAAGCAAACAAAACAAATTACGTGCACAATTAATACATATTATTTTTGAGCACTGGAGACAAACAGGTATTTTACAGGCTGGACATACATTGTTCGTCTTCCCGTACTTGTTTGGTGGACATATTTGCACTTTGGTCTTTTTGATCGCTGTAGTATTTCAAATGATATAGAGGGTTCTTCAAAATGAAGTTTCAAAATGTCAGCAGCTTTCATACGGATCTTATGGGGCACATTTTGATTGTAAATTCTATCACATAAGGAGTGTATGTGTGCCTTCCCAATGCTTTCAGGCAACTAGTTCAAGGAATAAGTTTCTCAGCTAGAGCGAAATGGTGTAATAAACGGGCATTTACACCTTCAATATTTAAAATTGCATGAAAAAGGACCATAGGCCAACAACGAGTTTTTCTTGAGGTCGAATACCTAGTACACTTCTTATCTATTGCATCTACCCATGCTTTTTGTTTCACTATAAAACAAAATAATCTCCGGTTTCTTAGTGGAGTCATCCACACAAGCAGTATGGTGCATTTTTGATAACAGTACTACAGACTTGCCGCGCATAGGCACATAAGAAATTATCTTTTGAGCAGTGAATCCAAAAAGTGAAGAATCAGCTGGCCGGGTACGATTGGGAAGAAAATGAAGTGGAGTTGCTCATTTATTTATTTTCGTGGTTCTGACGCAGTGTTTCTCAACCGAATTTACTCTAAGGACCGGTAAAATATTTCGGCATGTTCTCGCGGACCGGTAATTTTAGTAATTTTCCACAAAGATAAATATTAAAGACAAATAATTTTGAAAGCATTTTATTTGTTATTTTATATTTGTATATTCAACTAACCTGAAACATTGCATCGAGAATGAAACTACCAAAATTAACTAAATCTTTGGAATTTGGACAGATAGCTGGATATTTCGCGGAGCGGTAAATATTTCTTGGCGGTTGAGAAACACTGTTCTAACGTATGTGTGAGTAAGTCCTTTACTGCTCAGGGTATCGGCAAGTTCAACTTAGGTATACCAATTGTCGCCAGTGATATTACCGTTACCAAGCATAAGACAACATGAGTCGGATGTGCAAATTTCATTCTATCTTCAGATAGGTTCTTTTCTGCGTAAACTTCTGCGTTCACTGTGAAGTGTGTCTTAGTATCAACCAGAATCTGAATTTTTATGCCATAGGTTATGCCAGGTTCATTCGGAATATACGTACGAACAAAAATATCGGAAAATGCAGCTAGAGGGTTCTTTTTGAGTCTTCTAGATCTCATAGTACGATCATCAAATTGAAAAGCGCAAAGCAAAAAAGAAAACACGTGCCAGTGACACCTGAAAATTTCGGGGCCTGTACTATTTGTAGCTCATAAGGACCTCATGACTTCAAGGTTTGACTTGTATACACCTTGCATATATAGCAGTCCCATGAATGCCTTGATTTTAATCAGATTGGTGTTATGGATGAAGGTAGTTGAGTACTTCTTTCTTGAATTTTTTCTTGTTTTGAATTTTTTGTATTTGCGTTGTATGTCGTCAATTTTGGTATTTGTATGTCGTAAAATAAGTTCCAAAATTTCATTTGAGAATTTCTCACGCATCTAAGGGCGATTTTGGTATATTTTTGTGAATGTCATTCTTTAGGCCAGGCAATATAGTTATAATGTTGTGAGCTAACGTTCCTGTACGTCCTAGCTCTTCCTTGGGTCATTTGATATTATCCTTTCCATACCAGTAACTACACTTGTACAATCGGAATCCGCTACATCAAGATGTACTCCTTCCTCATCATCAGTTGGTCGCCATTCCAGATCGCTTTGTTATCCAGCATCTACTATCTGTTGGAGGGTATCTGACTCATCGTTTACGATAGTATCTATTTTATCATTATCGCTTAACCAAATATCATTCCAGAAGTCATCAATTTCAATTATTTCTCTTAACTGGTCATCAGATAACTTTGATCTTGACCCATCTTGACGTATGAGCCATATCTGAAAGTAAATGGGAACTACGCAAGTCAAAAAATAGTTGCGGAGTAATCGAAAGAAGGGTGAAGAAGTCAAAATATTCTATTACAGTTTTTTCACGATCGGTAGGAATACAAACGTGCATATTGTCTCACAAAATAGAAGCCAAAAAACTAATAAAACGAATCCGGGTTAGAATATTATAATACTTACTTCCTAGGAATATGATACAGTCCTACTATTATCGGGTCCAATGGACCTAAGCTACGTTACTGTACAGAAAGTATATATCGTACAGATACACACACGATCACGTATGGCTGACGCTAGACAACATAGCTAGACGGGCGTTACCCCCACTCCTCAATTTTCGCCAAGTACAGACCATATTAATATCTTACGGGTCCCGGGGACCCGATAATAGTACTTAAGGTACTTGATTAATATTATTATAATTATGACAAACGTGCCAGCTAATATCAGAGTGCCAACAGCTGTACCTTTTACCCTACTACTAAAATTGAATTTGGAGTCTCTTCTTGCAACTACATGTTAGGTAATATTCTTGGCTGCTCATCTAGCATCGTTGCTTTCCATTTCGGCTTTATAGAATAGCAACAGGATATCGTCTGGGATGCCTGCGCGTATAGATTTCAATCGAGCCAACTGGATCTTGGAAGGGAATGGAAGCATCGAAAGGCAAACACACAATGGGTCACGTAATGAATGCCACCGAGAGATCGATCGATCCGGCAGTAGGCTGATTAAATAGCTGAGTGTATACCGGATATTGCCGGCCAAATTGCCGACATGAGACTTCCTCCCTTGCCGTTTTCTATCGTCGTCGATGACTACGGCAGCCGGTCGCTAACTTTATTAAATTTGTTGTTTTCTGAGGTGAACGTGATGGAATTATTTCCTTTCCCTATATTGATAAATGCTGAGAAAAAAGGGGTCAGCTCCAATGTTATCATTAGAAATGCTATGCAAAAACTTATCGTTTAATATGAACAGAGATTAAAGGTAATTCGTTTGGGGGCCACTTAGGATAACGGATACAGTTGTTGGCACTTTAAGGACAGGATGCTGATAGTTTTATATCTTTGTTTTACGTCATGTATACAAGCAATATTTATCGTTAAGTGCATTCAGAAGATTGTCAATTTTGAATTTGCTTTTAAATTTTTGTTTGCGAATGGGGATTCCAGACAGTTATTGGCGCCGCAGTAATAGTTAGTGGCATTAAATAGACCAGTTGTTGGCACCTATTGGCTTTCACTGTAATGCATCATAATTAAAGTAATTTCTAACTGAAGAGAAAGATATCACATTAACCAAGAAATAAATGGATAGGGTAAAATTACTGTATCTGTACAATGGATATAGTTATTTCGTCGAGATGTACATACCACTCTTTTGAGTCGGAAGAAAAATAATTCGGGTGAAAGTTAAATAACCTATAACAAAAACATAAATTTGTATATTGCATATAGTTATATCAATGCTGCTGTAGCCCTCAAAGCTATATATCTAAAATTTTATTGAATTATTTTTGTATTTATTATACCCTATACGGAGGTGGCGACTTCCGCCGGAAGAGGCTTGTAAGTAAACACTACAGATGTTATGTCGCCCGCTTTTATGTAAAAAATACTGTTATATTTGACAGTCCCCTGTCTACGTCATAGGCGTTACATAACTCTTCTGGTCCTAGATAGCAGTTCTTATTTTGGGGTACATTAGAAGGTTCGTTTCGTCACTGCTGAGTACATAGGCCGATTTATGATTTCTTCTAGGGGAGGGGGACGGACCCAGAAACCGATTCACCTTCGAAGTACGCCTATTTGTCCCTGACTTCGCATTTGCTTTGTTGTCGAGCACACTCAAGAATAATACAAATTTAGAAGAAACAACAAAAATTCTAGACCTTATTATTTTGCATTGGTCGAAAACTTTTAACTTTTGGTATTTATATAAATATAATATGCTTCCGTGTTTTCTGCGTACGCCCCACCTCTAAATCTGCCACTGGTTGAGTACCCCGGTTGGATCGTTGTTAATATCCATGAATTTTTCATTCAGCTGGCAGTCAACTTTTTAAAATCATTTCCCAGATCCTTTCCATTTGCATATGAGGAAGGTGCTATACTATTCATCTTCAAGAAAATTGTTCACGTTAATTTGGAAGTCTTCCTATCTTTGACGAAAACCCTTGCGGCCACTCTCTGGCATCCATTTTACCAACATATTTTTTTATTTACTGTTCCGATCGGACAAGGTACAGGGTCTTTGTGAAGCTTCACTAAACTGGGCCTAAACTGAGGTGTATACCTAGGAATGTCGTAGGTTTCAGAAACACTTTTCTTTAACTATTTGGAATGTCCTAAATTGCTTTTTGAAGGTGCACTTGTCACTTCGTTATAGGAATTTCTTTATAGATTCTACACCTAATATCTCTGTAACAGGACATACATTTATTGACATGTATATTTCATAAATATTGGCATTGTGCCAATTACCGTTTATAACTATAATCTAAAAATTTTCCAAATTGTTTTATAAATGATTACTTTTATATAACCAAAGTACGTCAAGAGTAGAACTTTTTCAACTGGTTCAAAAAATATAGTAGTTTTTGGCTGCACAGTGCTAACCACTAAAATAGGGTGTCTTATTATATTGTAGTTGTTGGCACCCTTAAAACTAGTTGCCCGCATATATTACTGATTTTCATTAATATTTGCTATTTTACTAGCAGTTTCTCTATAGGATCACTTCGCAAATGGAATTTAATCAGAAGTTATCGACCGTTTTGTCATAATATTCTTCATTTTTAGCGTGATATTTGGAGATGCACTGACACGCCGAACTTTGTGCTCCACTGTTTCGTTTATAACTTGCAAGGTGACTAGTGCCCACTGCAGGAGGACGGATTAGTATTGCGTAATCTCAATAACAGCTTTGCCGAATTTGAATTTCCTGGAGCGGGGAAATTGGAGTGGTAGGTAAGGTGGGTGAGAAGTTCGCTGTTATAATTATAATATATTGTTTGGAGGTTTTATGATGTATCCATCACGAAAACATTTTGTCGTATGTCTATGTATTTGCTATGATACTTCTAACAGCATAATCTCGGTAGCCGTTTCACTGATTTTCAAATTTCGAATATGATGTGCTGTGGAGTAGTAGTAGGTAACAGTGTTATATATATTTTTTGAATTTGGGTGAAAGAACTGCCAATTTACATAAAATTACATCTCATACTCGTACAACCTGTTACTCGAAAATAACCAACTTGCTCCCTTAGTATCTATAAAAATTCAGCGCCGCATAAAAACTTTTGCTTACCTGTCAGGCGTTTTCTGCTTACAACTTTATGATACAGTTTTCAGTGTTGTTCCTTGTACCCCTTATTTCTTCAATCAACGCTTGTACTAAGAAGTCTCACCGTACATCGCAGGCCTGTCCAATAATACACCATTATCAATTACTTATTAATTAATTAATTATTTATTTATTATAGGATAATGTCCACCATTATCAATTACTTGTTACAGATAATTAATTATTTATTATAGGATAACATCCGCAGGTATGGGGATGAAAACAGCACACGCCGATTCATAAGCTCGACGTTGGCGTTGCCGTTGCCGTTGCCGTTGGCGTTGGCCGTTGCAACATAAATATATGGAAACGCCTAAGACCACGTTGGATCTGCCGTTGGGCGCCGTTGGAGATAACTATCTTTTGACTTTTTCCGTCCGCCGTTCGTAGCCAGCGTCGTAGCCGGCGTGTAAGCCAATCATAGTCGTCGGTATCGGTTATTATTGTTGACGTCTAGCTGTCAAAAGGTTTCTGGGTTTTCTCCAGGGTTTCCTCCAGTTTTCTGTATTGGTTTTTGGTTCTGACTGTGCCCATTTTCATTAGGGAAATTCAAAGATCTTTCACAAAGCCAAAAACACTGATGATAAGTCGCAATAGAACATGCTTACAAACACGATGGGAAAGCTAGGTTAACGGCGCGAACGTCGAGTTCATGAATAGCAGCCTTGTGCTACGAACGTCAACGGCATCGGCAACGGCAACGCCAACGTCGAGTTATGACTTGGACTTACAACTTGACAAGAATAGCTAGAGACGTGAGAAATATGAAATAAGGAACGCCCCTAGATGCGCAGTGGACAGCGAACAAATTTGCCGTTTGCATCAGTTATTTCGTAGCGGAACGGTACACTCTGGGAAAAATTACGTATGGTGAAAGGGTGATATGGATTTTATAGAAAATGTGTGTGTCTAATAAGTCTGGAATTAAGTCGGGGGATTATGACAGCGAAATGAATTATAACATTAACAGAAAAATGGCTTCAAGAAAAACCTATTCCTATGAAATAGACAAAATTATGATTGAAGCAGGTCATTCTGTCTTACGACTTCCACCGTATCACCCCGACTTAAATTCAATTGAATTAGTATGGGCATCCCTAAAGCAAAATGTGGCAGAAAAGCGTGGAGTTCATTTCTACCATGAATTGTTAACAGCTGTCCAACTGCAGTTATAGTTATTTTATATTTTAAAGCCAACATCCTCAGTTGATCAAGAGTTGTACCCAATCACTTAAGACTTCATCAGTACCTATATAGTCATGTTCTGTGAATGAATATTATCAGGATCATTTTTTGAGGTTATTGGCTCACTGTTGGTTGAATAACTTGCGCAAGAACTAAAACTATTTTCCGTAACAGCAGTGCCTATTTTTCCTATATTTTTTATTACTCTATAATACTGTGATGTATGCCTATAAACTTTAGGCCGTTTCAGATTTAAATCTTCAGCTTTAGGCATCTTCAGAATAATTTTATAACTTGAACTGCGCAAAATCTCGGAACGATGCTGTTGTGTAGGATACTGTAGGTATAAGTGGGAGAGTAGGTATCATGAAGGGCAATTTTGGGCACTTCAACTTTGAGCGGGTATTTCCAAGTAATTTTAACTTCCATCAAGACATTTGTTGTTATAGGTCTATAGAAATAGAGTGTTTGCCCTCAAAGTTAGTGCCAAAGTTAAAATTAGGATAAACACCTACTAAAAATATCCCCGTAACCTCATGGCACTTAAGAAGGCTATTTAGTGAACAGTTCAACCTCTTTTTTACCTTTTTATGTCGTTAACTTCCAAGAAGTGTTTCTAGGTAGTATATAAGGTAATTTTTCCCTATTAGAATGCCCAAAAAAATCCCTATCTTTGAGGACATATTCTAGGTTAGTGCTAGGTAACTTATTACCTCTGCATTGATGTTTGCAGACAAAGATTTTTTGGTTAATATAATTAGGTATATTTCTTGTAATTCTGAACCAATTATTTCGACCGTTTCACATCTGATTATTAGAACAGTAGTAGAGTAGTAGAGTTCAGTGATCCTAGCATCGACATTTTGTCTGTTTCATATCATACTTATAGCGCTTTCGACTTACTGCACCGATTTTAACGAAAAGTTTAGTTCAGTGTACATTAAAAACTCGTCTGGTGCCCTGAAGTGCAATGAACCTGAACTGGTACGTAGAACATACGTCAAATTTCAAATGCAGTTGAAGCAACTGTCCTGTCAGCCAACTGATAATGAGAGTTTGATATCAGTTTACGTTCTGAGTGCTCAATTTCGTTCTGTGGTGATTTTCGAATTTAAGTAATTAGTTTGAATCCGCCTTATTTGATCAATTTTTTATTTATCGACATAAAATCAATGAAAAATGATATATTATGATTTCTGTATCAGTATAGATACAGATATCTTCTCTTCTTCCGTCAGTTTATGAATAACATCTTCAACTGACGTTCTTATTTTTGGACACACACAGGCGTTGTTTGCAGTATAACTAGATATGGTTCAATTTCGTCATCATCCGATGATGACGATGTTAGCAGTTCATCCAGCATCATTTTCCGTATCTTCTGTAACCCATCATCCATGCTGCTATGTACGTACTATAAATAACCCACTTCTGGAAATTATTTTCTTTGACAAATAGGTTATAATTTATATTTTAAGTTATCAAAAATGTACTGAAATCGCCGCGAGAATCCGTAGCGATAATTTGCACTTAGTGAAATGTTAACTCAAATAAACGGATAAGTCAAAAACAATAAACTAGACGTATTTGTCACTCAATTATAAGATGGACATAATGTTAATACTCAGTGCATATTGGTGCAGTGATAGCGCAATAAGTCAAAAATACTATTACTTTCTAACACAATAAACTCGATCTACAGTTTCGCGGATGACAATACTTTACAGGCAGGCATCCAGAGCAATAGGCTGATCCCTGTAGTCCAGCTGGAGCTCAAAAGCCTAGCAGTGACTACTTCTCTGTCAAAGGATCTAGCGATTTTAGCCGCTTGGGTATTCAGTAGTATAGTAAAATTCAATGAGTCCGAGATGCAATGTTTTATTCCATCAAACAAGAAGTGATCAAGAGAGCATCCGTTTTTTATGAATACCCAATAAGAAGCTTGTGAACGTCAATATTACAGATAACATGACACGAATAAGTTCTGTCAATTGCGTTGCAACAGTGTTACAAAAGTCCTGTTACCTAACTAAAGCCCGATATTACCTCTCGCCCTCCAATCTCCTTACTTTATGCGGCTAGTCACAGCCGTCTAAGTTTTATAATCGCTGCGATATTCAATTTTTTCTGATATCTCATACCAAAAATTGTGGTTTCCATCTAAACGATTCACTTTAAGTCTCACATGTGATACATAAAGTCACACTAAGAATTGACCCGGGAATCTAAATATACAGGGTGTTCCATTAAAAAAATATAACTTTGATATGGCACCATAGGCGTAGTTAGGTGGGGGCTTGGGGGCTAAGCCCTCCCAAGAATGAAATTAGTCCCCCAAAAATAATTCAAATCTGTAACGTTCTACTGAATTTATGCACCTAGGGCGGGGGCTTAAGCCCCCCCAGATCCAGCGACTTAGCTACGCTTATGTATGGCACGCTTTTATTAGACACCCTGTATAAAACTCATTATTTTAAAATGTGGTCCAACTCGACCTACATACATTCGCAAAGTTAATTTTCTAAAAGCTATATGGTTTGGTCATAAGAGTGCGAGGCGTTGAGCTTGACTCACCCTGTATAACAGTTACACAATTTTTGCTCGGAAGCGGACTACGTCAATGGCGTTCGGCTGGGCCAACATCAGGTCGTTAGAGCTGCATTCTTGGAATCCGTTAGTTTTGCCTCCCAAGTGAAGCTCGTGATTTTTCGAAGGATGTTGTTTCTTCCAGACACTTTAATTTTGGTGTTGCCGCTGTGTTGCCAGTACGTTAGAGCTCTGTCAATAGTCACACTGTGGGTGCTTTCAGTGTCGTGGGGACACACCTCTCTACATAATAAGCAACTTGTTCTGGAGGATTCTTTATTTCGCAGATAAAAGGCGCACCTCTGAGTTTTCGTCGGGTTAGGTCTCAGACAGTCCCTACCGTTATATATCTATTATACCTCACAGGTATTTATAATTATTATAGATAGTAACAGTCCTGTTTTAACAGAATGGTTCAGTAATTAGGTTTTCTTTTTATCAACATATTCGTGTGAAAGTGCTGATCAAATTGTACACTTTTGTGGGCCATGATCAGCCACAGTCAAATAATGTGTTTCATCATCATCATCGCATAGCTCTACAACTGCGGGTGGGTCCTGGCTGACTGCACAACTTGCATCCATGTCCTTTGGTCTTCTATTAGGTTGTGATCGAGTGGTGTATTCATTGTTGAGAGGTCCGCCCTGATATTGTCCTTCCAGTGGATTCGCGGGCGTCCTGGTGGTCTCTTTCCAGCTGGTACCTCCTCCCATACGAGTTTCGCCTGTCTTTCGTTGTTTGCTTTAATCTCGGCATTATTTCTAATGCGGTATTGGTTGGTGTCGGGGTGGTAACTCGCCTCGGAACAAATAATGTGTCTGGCTTTGTGAAATGCAACAAAATCTTATTTTTACCTGTCTTTACTACAAGACAAAGGTATAATTGCAGGTATTTATAATTATTATAGTTAGTATATTTCTTTTATCAAAATAATGGAGTAATTGAAATCCTCCTTCAATTGAAATCCTTCAATTTATTATTATTTTTTGATAGACCAACAATGCGGGGATCACATGTATTGCTTCTGTGGAATCTGATTGGTCTAGATCGACGAACGGTTGAACCGTTCGTTGGATAAGAAAATACAATTTCATCATACTGGAAAAGCTATTAGAAGAAGGTTCAGACAGTCCCTACTTAACCTCCTCGAAAGAGCTAGCCTGCACTGCGATGGACCTATCGTCGCCGGCGTATACACCGTGTCCTAGAACGAATCCCGGAAACTTTACGGGAAGATTTCTGGCACCGAATTATGTTATAATATGTTTAAATTA
The DNA here is from genome assembly GCA_951848785.1 of Callosobruchus maculatus. Classification (NCBI taxonomy): domain Eukaryota; kingdom Metazoa; phylum Arthropoda; class Insecta; order Coleoptera; family Chrysomelidae; genus Callosobruchus; species Callosobruchus maculatus. The sequence continues at coordinate 1,343,696 of CATOUR010000122.1, read as the reverse complement.
TACAGGGTGAGTCAAGCTCAACGCCTCGGACTCTTGCGACGAAACGATACTACTTTTCAAAAAATCAACTTCGCGAGTGTATGTAGGTCGAATTGGACTACATTTTAAAAGTAATGACTTTTATACAGGGTGTTCAATAAAAGCATGACATATCAAAGTTATGTCCTTTTTAAAAGGAATACCCTGTATATTATTGCATATTTAGATTCCCCGGTGAATCTTAGTGTGACTTTATGTATCACACATGAGACTTTAAGCGAAACGTTTAGGTGCAAATCACAATTTTTGGTATAAGTAGATGTCAGAAAAAAATTGAATATCGCAACTATTATAAATCATAGAGGGCTGTGACTTTGCCGTGTTACTAAGGATAAAATGTGACACCTTACGCTAGACGGTTGAGTTCGAATTACATTTGTACTTGGAGAAATCGGTAGATCAATTAAGGAAACTTCAATCAAAGGTAACTTGATTTTTTAAATGGGAGTGCTTAACTTTTTTTATGCAATCAAATGCAGTTATAAATATCAATCTCTGGTAGTTTTGATTTAATTTCAAATTTTCAATAAAACCGGTGTTTTTCAATTTTCTTACCTATAAGCAACTTAGCACGCCATGAAACATAAACAAAAAACTGTTCAGATGGAACAAAACAACTAACTTAGCAGATAGTTATGGACAAACTAGAGTAAAGGGACAAAATTATAAAAATGACTTACAACAAATCAATTCCAACCAAAAATAACAGACATAACACATTTAAGGTCAAAAAGCAACTGGGGTACGACATAAATGGGTAATTTTTACAGCATACAGGCTACTACAATATTCTGAAAATTGACAATTCACAAAACCGTTATGAATTTTGTAATGAAAGGAAATCAACAAGGTATGTTCCTGGCAGTTTAATAGCTTCAGTATAAAATTTCACATTTAATGATTTAAAAAAATAGTAACCGATACCTCGCAGTGGAGTTCTGCAAATTCTTCAATGCTCATAAGCAACATCGCCGAAAATGAATAAAAAATTTGCTCAAATTATTAGGTAGAATTAACCTGGCAGAAAATTAAAATATGATTCATCAGTATTCCTTTTTTTGCGATCTTGCTAATAGATACTGGAAAAAGGACGACAGTGAGAGGTATCATTACTTTTGACTTTGACGGAAATGACTACTGTTTTATATCATTAAATGTGAAATTGCGTTCTAAAGATATTGGACTGACGCCAATGATCGCTGAAAATTTTGCTTTCATTTCAAAGTGTTTAGTGATTTTGGAAATGTTTAATCTCTAGTACATTGCAGTCGCTAGTAGGCTGTAAAAATTATCCATTTCTGTCCTACTCCAGCTTCTCTTTGACCTCAGACATGTTACCGCCGTTGTTTCTGGTTAGAGTTGAGTTGTTGTAGGGAATTTTTATAATCTTGTTCTTTTACTTTAGTTCTCTGGATCTTTTTGCTAAGTTAGTTGTTTTCTTCCGTCAGAATACGATTTTGTTTATATTTCATGGCCTGCTAGTTTGTTTATAGGTAGGGAGATTGAAAAACACTGATTTTATTGAAATCTCGAAATTTAATGGAAACTACCATAGATTGATATTCACAACCTGATATCATTAGATAGCTTATCAAATTGCACATTTGATCGTATAAAAAAATGATGCATTCCCATCATTTGAAAAAACTCAAGTTACATTTGATTGAATTTTCCTTAATTGATCTACAGGTTTCTCCAAGTGCAAATGTAATTCGAACTCGACCGTCTAACGTAAGCTAGTAATTTCATGCTTAGTAACACGGCGAAGTCACAGCCCTCTAAGATTTACAATAGCTGCGATATTCAATTTTTTTCTGACATCTACCTATACCCAAATTGTGATTTGCACCAAAACGGTTCGCTTAAAGTCCCATGTATGATACATAGAGTTACACTAAAATTCATCCGAGGATCTAGATATGCAAGAATATACAGGGTGTTCCATTTAAAAAAACATAGCTTTGATATGTCACGCTTTTATTAGACACTCTGTATAAAAGTCATTATTTTTAAAATGTAGTCCAACTCGACCTACATACACTTGCGAAGTCGATTTTTCGAAAAGTGATATCGTTTGGTCACAAGAGTCCGAGGCGTTGAGCTTGACTCACCCTGTATGTTTATTCCCAATAGCTAAAAATTTGAAATGTCCTTAGTTAGATCGCGAAATAGTTAATGTGTGGCCCCCGCCCTTATAATATTCGTACATCACTAAGTCACCAGCTGAGGTAAACAATCAACAAAAACATTAAAGAAGATACACATCTTTAATAGTCTTATTCAATCGTTTTCGTGCAACCTTATTTTCGAACCTCCATGCAATCCTCCATCCAATCTCTTCCATTCTCTCAGTCATATTTGCCGCTCCTTAATGTTTACCTCTCATAAAGTACTAGATTTGCGCTGTGATCTATATTATTTATCTCTATACTCATATTCTATGTAGATAGAAATCTACCTGTTTTTAACCCAAAATATCGATGCACAAAGCGATCGGCGCAAGGCATCCCCAGACCTTGAGTAAAACAGCTGACTGTTTGTTGAGCCATGGTGATGTAGCGAATGTCACATTTTGGACATTCGCGGATGTGAATGCGAATATCTGCTGCCAACGTTAACGAATGCGAATATTCAGTTATATATTTATTAGATTAAAAAATATAATTTTATTTTTGTTTACCTATAGTGTCAACTCTTATGTAAAATGATTCTATTTATAGATTATTTATTGTAAAAGTATTTATTGGTTACTGATTTTGTTCAAAAAGATAATTATTACATTAAAATTTCTGTAAAAATTCATAGAAGGATTATTTTTGGTTGTTTACTTCGCATTTAATATATATTTTTGTTTGTTAAATTTTTATGAAAATTTAATTGTTATGCTTCATTGCCCAACGTTAAATAAATAAATGATACCAAGTGATACACAGTTAGTTAATTTTTACACTATTTTGTTTTATGAACCAACTGTTACATTTAAAAAAATTATTCGCCGTAATTTCGCGAATGCAAATATGTAAAAATATGTGAATATCCGCAAATGCGAATATTCGTTACATAACTACTGTGCTTAACTGTTCTTTTTGAAGGCCTAATAGAACTGATATTTACTGGTTTGACAATCTCACTTTAGTTTGAAATATCTCACTTCACTGGTAAAACGAATGCGCGTTTTGTTGCAATGAAGGCAACATTGTAGGCTAATTTTGGAGTACGGTGTTGTCAGTTTCTGTCACATCCAGAAAAACGTCCGGCACAAAACACGAAATACTGGCACGAAACAAAAACAGATGACAGAAAACACCAAAACGCGTAGGCACAGGCATAACAAATTGACTTATATTTAAAATACGACAACGTCGCCAAATGAACCCTGCCGTATCGTAGATGTTGTCTAGGAACCAGATATATATTTTCTGTAGCTGAATTGTTTTACGCGCGATTTTAGAAGCAAAAATTCGATGGGGAAACACAACCTAAACCCATCTGCTCTCTGACTTGTCAAACGTCGGTAATCGTTACCGATTTTACCGAAAAATGGAAATCCAAGCCTTTACTTCTAACATATTTCCAAACCAATTAAAATTGGCTAAAGTAGTTCCAATCTTCAAAAAGGGGAGTGAGGAAGATCCATACAATTATAGGCCAATTTCGCTCATCCTCATCGTAGCTAAGATTTTCGAAATACTCTTGAAAAACCAAATTAATACTTATTTTGAATCTAATAAAATCTAATAACCTATATTCTCCTGTTCGGTTTGGTTATCGTAGCAATACTTCAGCAGCTTTAGCTATAAATTACTTGTCTAACATAGTTAACGATGCTCTTGAAAATCATTGCTTTGTATTTGCCGAATTCCATGACCTCACAAAGGCCTTTGATTGTGTTCAGCACAAAATTTTACTTAAAAAGTTAAAACACTATGGATTCAGTAAAAGCAGGATATTGTTGATAGATTCGTACCTATCCGACCGAAAGCAATATGTCACTTATAATGGTTGTTCATCAAAGACTGCAACAATTGAATATGGATTACCGTAAGCTAGTGTATTAGGGCCTATTCTGTTCTTAATATACATAAACGACTTGCCTACCTGTACTACTGCAAAATCCATCCTTTATGCCGATGACACTACGGCCCGATTTTATCAACACGCGCATTTTAACAAAGGCTTTGACCAATCAGAGCAGCCCATTCAAAAACATGCATCTGTCAAAGTCCTCTGAAAATTATTGATTTCTCTTGAAATTTATGGCAAAAACGTGAAAAAAAGCATGCTTTATATGCAATCGACCATTATGAACCATCTGGTATCTTTTCTAGTCTGATTTTCCATCCTAAAAAGGTGAAAAATTGCATATTGGTGTTTGACGGTCGATTTAGCTAAACGAATGAGAATCCAGGAAAGCAGAACTTTTGATCACTGGTTTGATAGTGTACTAAACAAATAATAATGAAGAGAAGGCATTCAGTTACTGCATTATTTTGATAAAAAAATATTACTAACTATAATAGTTATAAATGCTTGCAATATACCCTTGCATTATAGTAGAAAGGGGTAAAAATAACATTTTGTTGCACTTCACAAAGCTAAACACATGACTTAACTGTTTGCCGGCCTAGAAAAGTAGTACAATTTGATATAACTTTCATATGAACAATAAATACTGCACCATTCCTGACAAAAACAAGACTGTTACTATCTATAATAATTATAAAAATAATTATAAATACCTGTGATATATAATACCTTTGTATTATAATAAAAAAGGATATATGGAGGCAGTTCACCAAATTCCGTTTTTCGTATTATATCTAACAGCCTACTTTTGTACCATAAATGTACAGATTTTTCTTGGTTTACCCTTATGTTATAAGAGGGTGTTGACATCTCAATAGGCAATCCGTGGGTATGCAAAGCACTGCTGAAGACTTATAGATATACGAGTAGCTGTTTTTAATTTGAAAAAATAACTACCTAAATAAAAAGAATATAGATCAATGTAAATTGTAGGTGTAAGTGTAAACAAATGAAGACGTGAATGCCACCTTGACCTTGACACCACAAAATAGGTAGGAGGGTAGGGGTAGGCACTTGTCTCAGACTCGGATCACAAAACTAGAGATGGGATGTTGTCGGTATATACGGTATAGAATCAGAACGACAAGAATTGAACTGAATATAATTATGTAGTTAAATCATGACGGTATTGTTTGTCATAAGCAACAAATTCATATATCACAAAGTTGGTAATGAATATTCCAAAGAGAACTAAAGAATATATATACGGGTACTGAAGATCCCACTTCGTTAAAAAAATGTAACTAGTAGTTATGAGTGTATGTACTAAATAGCCCGATGTCGATGCTTTACAGATCAATTTTCCTTATCTGTAAAAAATAAGACTTGCTCAAGATACTGCAGCTTATAACAAATATGATAGAAACTGGAAAAACAAAATATATGTGAGTCAAATAAAGCGATTTCATATCTTAGTCTTATATAACAATCCACAAAATTCATTACATGAAAAAGTAGTTACAATATAGTATTATAGAGTAGGTGAGTAGGGCATAAATAGCTACTAATAAAAATAATATAATTATTCTGAAGCAAGTAGATAATGAAGCCTGAAGAATAAAATTTAGAAAAGCATCTCCATAATAATAATACTGAAGCAGCCATGCTTCCGCTAACACTTCACCTAACTAGATCGTTACACAATAAAAAATACGAAAGAATAATCATGCTACCAATTAGGAACTTATTTCTCAAACCCATCACTACTGCTATCAGCTGTTTCTCGGTGATCGTGTACCACCACCACAGAACTACTAACACCGGCTCATAACGTTTTGTGCTGGCTCAGTGCTCGCAGTTGAGGCTCCCAGCGTTGCCTGATGTGCCATTTCAAGGGGTATCTGCTATTTTTAGCACCCAGCTTTTTGCACCGAAATTTTTTGTCGCAACTACCTACCTATTAAATATTGTCTTCACACCTTTCACCTTTTTGAAACCAGCAAGTCTCATATAATCCCAAATTTGTCTGATTTTTTATTACACACTTGCTTCATTCGTTTGCTAACATTGAATATTCTCTCAAATGAAGTTGCCGTAAACGCACCAGCGGTATTGCTTAACACGTTTTGCAGTACTGCACTGTTGCTTTGCTTCATGTTTGCGCTGGAAAGAAAAATTACGTAGGTATGCCATTCTTTCGATTCCACAAAGTTGTTGAAATAGTTCAAAAATGTACTAGAAAAATTCGGGCCTAACGGATTCAGAATCGAAATAATAAAGTTCGTATATAGTTTTATTACCACAGCTGATTTAATTTGTATATAGCCGCAAGCGCACTTGTTTTAATGGTAATATTTTATGTGCTTATTATTGTGTTATACTTTGTCTGCATCTGGAATAAACACATTCAATAAAAACTGCTGTTGAGATGGTTGAGATCAACATATTTCTTGGTTTTATCTGCTCTGCACTGCCGCCGTTTTAGTTCATTTGTACTATTTGCAATTTGTAGTACATATTCGATGTCAAAAGTACAGTACATGAAGGCTGAATTCTAGTTCATTTTCTTCATTTCATACGTTGTAGCGTCTCAAATGGATGTATAATGCAAGAATGCAGAGGTATGTAAGATTTTTTTTGCTGTTCACAAAATTATAGAGTCCTTGTGGTGTCAATTACCAGCTCATAATGAAACTCGCGGGTTTTAGTATTATTTACTACAATCTAGTACATTTTATTACTTTCATTCAGTACATTTCAGAAACGTAATGAGGCAGCACTGCTGCTGCTCTGTTCTACTTGGTACTACGAGTAAAATATTTATCTGGCAGTGGCAACACAGTATTGTTAATTTGACTTAACACCAGACAGAATCCGTAATCCGTGAAATTGAAAATAGAAACATTATAAAAGAACAAAAATGCCAATCCAGTTCCTCGTTTTGGCGCGGACAGATGGTTACGAAAAATACACAGGAAATTGAGTTATTTATTAATTAGACCTTAGATGGAGGAAGCAATAATTTGATAGTATAAAGTGGAAATATGGGTTGAACATCAGCTGCACCTTTACAGCCTGAATTATTATTTCTACATGATGATATGAGGGTCTATAACGAACATGCATGCGGTAGATTGAAATAAATCTCTATAAAGGTATTTATCTGTGTATAATCAGTTTATGACTGACTGAGGTGGTATTATTGACTATTAATTAAGGTGGCTGTGATGATACCACTTCTATGATTGTGTTACATACCAGCGCAGTTCGTAATTAGTAATTATACAATAATTATAAGGAAAAAATGAAAAATCTGGCATTAATTTGCAAATCAATCGCTATGTTTTGATTTTCTGCTATGATTTGGTACATGAATTCTAAAATATTTTTGACAAAAGTGTCATCCAGCTTTGACGTTTTGTTTTTAATATTGATAAAATACTATTGGATGATACTTATTAACTATAGACCTCAATACCCAATAGAAACTGAGCGTCAAACAAGACCCAGTAGGAAACCCCCTTCAAACCATTCCATGTTGATAAAATCGGGCCTAAATCGATTAGTACGAGCAAAAGTTATGACATATTGCTAGAACAAAGTAGAAAGTAATCGATTGGAATTACACGATTGGTTTATTAGGAACAAATTGACAATGAATCCTGATAAAACACAAAGTATCGTAATTAGTACCATAATAACATTAGACAAATCAGCCCAGTTAAATTTTTAGGTGTACTCATAGATAATAACTTTAACTACCAGCCCCATATCAGGAATCTATGTAAGAAGTTGTCCAGAATTACATATTTAACTAGAAATCTTAATAATATTGCATCCAGGCGATCAATGTTGATGACTTACTTTGGGTATTTTCAGTCAAATTCACAATACTGTATTTTGAACTGGGGTCATTCCCCACATCTATCCATGATATTTGCAGTCCAGCGGCGATGCATTAGGATTATTGCCGGTTTACATTATCGTGACTGTTGTAAATATTCTTTTATTAACCTGAAAATTTTAACGATTCCATGTATATACATACTGGAGTGTTTATTGTTTATGAAACACAACTTTAACCAGTACATTACCCACAATAATGTACATACTTACGATACACGTAACAAGAATGCGCGCGTCAATCCATATAATCGCCTACAGAAAACCAGAAATGGCTCAAATTATTATGGTATCGTCCTTTGTCCTTCCAGAGTGCATAAAGAAGTTAGAAGCATCAAGTTTTAAGAGAACAATAAAGTCGTACTTGATAAAAAAGGCATTTTACGCTTTTGATGAGTACCTAAATGACGAATTCACCGATATGTCGGAATGAATTATACCTAGATTTGTTGCTCTATTTACCTTCAATTAAGTATTTCCTGTACTCAGGTTGTTCGTCTCCTGTGTTATTTGTACATGTTTTTTACTTTACTTGTTTTTTACTGTTTTTGTTTAATTATTTTTTTGACTTGTGCAAACATTTATTTATGTATATAGCACCAAAAAATTATACTATACTGTACTGTACATAACGACCGAAACATGGATTGCAAAGAAATCGGTATACCGAGATTTCACACTTTCAAAATAATTTACGTTTCTGGACACCTAAATCGCATTTTCCAAGCCATCATGGAGTAGTTGCGCAAGCTCTTCCAGGACAAGTTAAACATTATTATTTTTAATGCCGGTATCAATAGCTATTGCTAATATTTATAGGTTCGTTTTCAACTCCTCACTGGTATTTACAGTTTTGGGGCATCAATCAAAACAAACTGTTAATCTGGCTGTTGCTAATGAATATATACACTGTTACCTGATACTTTAAACTGTCATCTGTGTCGACAGCCAACAGATGTTTGGTTAGTAATAACTAAAAATCCCCCAGAATGAGTCTTGATACATGCTTTGACGGCATACATACAGGGCTGCACTCGGTGTTCGTACGGCTACTGATGAGTAATTGACTTTTAACAATATATAAATGAAAAAATGTCTTGGTTTCAGTCAAGCGTTTTTGATGTGAATTTTCAGATAGTGAATCAATTTCTTTATCACAAAAATAGGCATTATTGCTAAAAAGCAATGAGGTATTCAGTAAAAATATTACTAAGACAGTCCTGACTTGCAGGATTGCCAATTCAGACCATTACTAAAAAATTGAATCTGAGATCAGCTCCGCGTCAGCTGATCTATATCAAATAGACGTCAAGCCAGTTTAAAGTATCAGGTAACAGAGTATATGTCAATGTATCATGTCAAGCTATAATATGCTGAGTGTGACACGTTAGACGTGGACCGTTAAGTATTCCGCTCTAACAGAGCGTTCTATGCAAAGCACTCAGAAGCAGCGCTCAGTTCCCTGAATGCAACCACTGGTTTTATTTGTGAGCTGCACTGCTGATTGACCTCCGTCTGTCGGTTAAGTGACTACCACAGATTACTAATGATTGTGAAACTGGGCCTTAAATGTCACAATTATAGTCAGGAAATATTCCAGAGTACCGCTTTACCTGTTAATTAAAATCCAGTACGCTGTACGGTATGACATTAACGGGGGACTTACAAGCGCTATCCTACAGTAGTCACAAATCATCTCATCTTCTTATAACCGGGATGTTAACAATATCGACCTGACCAGTATCTATCTGAAATGCATCGGGCGAACCAAATTAAGTTAAATGTTAGGAAATTAGGGGTAGCCTGAAAACGCGTTATTTAGGCTGGCAGCTATCGGCAATTAAATGCGGGGAATCAAAAGCCGCCTTCAGATAAATTGATTATGCAATTTTCCAGTCGGATATTCGGCAATGTGGAGAAGGTCAGTCGAACCGTCAAACCTCGCCATCACGCGGTTAGGTTGTTAATGGCTGCGGGGACAGCCGATGCTGGGGATTCACCGCAGATCTGTCTGACGGACGCCATCGAAGTGGAGTTCAGCCAAGTACGCCGAACTAATAGAACATGCAATAAAGGTTTTTAATAGACAGTTGTTTTCAGGGTATCATCAGAATTCGATAATACGTAATATGCTTGTGACACTTCAGGTCGAGTTATTCACGTACATCCGTGTTTTTAACAATAACAATGCCGTAATATCAGATTCTTCTTAAAGATGCGTTTATATTACGCGCCCCAAACCGTCAAATTTTAGTGTGCGTCCGGTCATCTGTGGAAAATGAAGCGTACCAAAGCGTCCTGTATACAAAGTGACGCGAATTATCAGAACTTCATTTTAGGCCTTTACGGAAATACCGATCTCAAATTCAAATTCAAATTCAAATTCTTTATTGCCCTTTAGACATTCAAACGAATGTATAGGATTCGTCATAAAAAAGATACATAAATACAAAAATACAAAATACAGAACACAGAGAAAATAGGTATATAAAACAAACAAATATATAACAATCATAAACAAACAAATTCAGAGACAGCGTAGTAACACTGAGAAACAAGGAAGTCTTTCAGCTTGATCCTAAACTTGTTGATATCTAAACAGTCTTTAACATTTTTTGGCAATTTATTGTAAATTCTAGGTCCCAGTATATCGGGCGATTTCTTACCCACATTGTATTTAGCGAAAGCCACGTGCAGATCTTCAAATTGCCTGGTCACAACAGAGCATGAATTTTCATTCAAAAACTTGTTTTTGTTTATAAATGTATACACCGCCATTTCATAAATAAACAAAGACGGTAGTGTTAAAATTTCCAGACGTCTAAAACTATCCTTGCACGACTGCCTACTGTTCATACCAGTCATGCACCGGATGGCCCTTTCTTGACTCAAAAAGACGTGATGAGCATTAACTGATGAGCCCCAGAAACACAAAGCGTACCTCAGTCTTGACTCAACTTGGGCATAGTATACCGAAATTAGTTGAGTATGCGTAAGCACTGCTCTTAAATTTTTCAAAGCATAAGACTGAGAGTTTATCCTTGAACTAAGGTACTCACAGTGATCTTTAAAGTTTAAGCTCGTGTCGAGATACAGCCCCAAAAATTTAACTTGCCTATCAATGGGCACCATTGTGCCATTGACAGCAACATGTAATGCAGGCGGTCTTTTCTGAGCATTATGGAATTGCACCAGGGATGTTTTTTCCGCGTTTAAGTATAGTTGATTACTACCAAACCACTGGTGAATATTTTGAAGCAACACTCCACAATCCTCCTGCAAAGTGACATCACACTTATTTGAGATAACTACGGAAGTATCATCTGCATATAGAGTAAACTTAGCATCACAGTAACAGTTCTCCAAATTATTTATATATAAAGAGAACAGAGCTGGTCCCAAAATAGACCCCTGAGGAACACCTATGGTAATACTGAGCAAATCAGACTTAACGGGAGCATCCAACCCACTGTTTGTCACACAGACATATTGAGACCTGTTGTGAAGGAAAGACTTTATCCAATAATACGGTGCACCGTTTATCCCATATTGTGCTATTTTTTCCAACAACAGTTCGTGATTTACGCAGTCGAACGCCTTGGTAATTAAATACCTCAAAAAAGTAGTCGAATGCTTGATTTATATCTTGTATACTATATAGTGAGGACCAATCTTCAACGCATAGGTCATATATAAACTTGTTTATCGAATCCTCATCGTAGGACCTTTTACGTACTTTAATAGGCATTATATCTTCAGGACACCCTGTATGAAACTCAAAAAGTATTGTTTTATGGTCAGATATATTATTTTCTATAGCACAACTACTAACACTATCATCAAAGTTCATGAATATCTGATCTATAGTTGAAATAGAGGTATGTCCGATCCTAGTCGGCCATTGTATCATTGGGGTTAAGTTGAATTCACTGAGAACACTATTCAGATTCTTAGCCTCAATATTCTGATTGTAATAATCAACGTTAAAATCGCCACATAGTATTATATGCATGCCCACTCGGTATACAAAATTTATAGCCTGATTCAGTTTATCATAGAACACTTTAATATCCCCTGAAGGAGATCTATAACATGCAATAATAACCGTAGTTACATTATTACTTCTGAATTGTGATGCACAAAGTTCTATATGTTTTTCAGCACAAAAAACAGAAAGATCAATCATTTTGGTCGAGATGCTGCTTTTAGTAAATATGGCAGTTCCTCCCCCTCTATACTGAGACCTACAATAACAACTTGATAACTGAAAATTGCATATCACAAGATTCCTTATCGAATCATCTGTGGACCAAGTCTCCGTTAAACAAATAAAATCTATACTATTAAAATCTGTCAGAGTTACCGACAACTCGTCAGCTTTAAAGACATTGAGGCACTGAACATTTAATAAAAGAAGGGATGGCTCAAAACCTAACTTATTCGAGCCACATTCATGCGATTGTGTAAAAAACGATTAATACATGTATTTTTGGGCCACTTATTTACATCGAGAGCAGCTTTGAAATTGGATTGAGAGATGGTGACCTTGTACGATGAATAAACATCGGGATGTTTAGAGTTGAGTTTTTCAACAGTGGCTTCAGGGAAGTGATGTTTCACCATAGAACACATTTCTTCAAGTGTTGCACCTGGATGAATTCTGCTAACATGCAAAGAAACTCTTCTCTCGACGCCCTTCACTGTACTAGAATCAGGACCATTGCCAATGACCAAACTGCGCCTGTTTCTGTTCCGCCGATTTCTCACCGTCTGCCATGCAGTGGAAGTGCTATCACTAGCAGCACCACTGCCAGAATTGTCGTCGCCAGAACGATTCGCCGTGAGTAGTACGCTGTTTTGTGGTTCTGCGGATTTCTGCGCCTGTTCCACTGCTGCGGCCACCTTCTGCCTGCTGATCGTACCCACATTGGAACTGCTGGTACTGCCTGAACACGTCTGCGTCTGGTTTGTTGTTTCCAGGACACCTATCGGTTTTCTTGTTGAGTTGTTGATAGTTTTAGTGGAAAAACCTCTTTCTGTTTTGTTCCTTTCAATCGTAATCTCAGATTTTTCAGCCGTGAGGTTTGCACTCTCTTGCCTATCTTCTTTCTGTTCAACAACAGATGTCGCTGTCTGTTTCAACAGTACTGTCAAGGATGATATTTGATCGTACAGACTACTTATTAATTGTTTCTGAGATTTAATCAGAAGATTTTTATGCTTGACCAGCTCCTTTAGCACAATAATATCCTTATTACTTACAGTGTCGTCAATAATCTCATATACACTGCAGAACGAAACATCACTGTCATCTTCGATTTGCTCCTCACTTGGCTGAATCGTCACATCCACCAAATCGTCGGTTTCACAACATATTATTGACTTACTGTCTACCTTTTGTATGCTCTTCATGTACTTCAAACATCCAGAATGAACCATAGATTTACACCGTAGACACTGATATCCACTTTTTGCAACACTACTACATCTTTTGCAATTTTTCTGATCAGCCAAAACATTGTGCTTGTCAGTGGCCGCCATGTTGATATGAATATCTGGCTCCGGATAGATCAGTTATATGTCAAACAGCTGTCAAGTGGGATTTATGGTTCCATGAATTTAACGGACATCGAACAACGAAAAAGTTGGTTTAACAATAAAAAACAGATGGCAAAGTAAAGCAGCTACTGATCTGAATCATCCGATCGCAATCACTTACTGTACAAAAGTGAACTACCCTATTTCTGACTGATCCCAGATCACTTTCCGAACGTCAAGATCAGTGATCCAACTGATCGGGTTAACCCGATCATAGTTTCCTTAAAGGCCTTTTGACAACCTGCTAGAAAACCTGGGATATATACAGAAACGCAAGAAGGCAGCACGATCAGCTATCGAAAAGTAACTAATAGTTTCTCCAATGAAACAAAAAGCAGACATGGCAACTCTACTCGTGACCTAGAGTCGGAGACTGATGACAATATACAACTGTTCGTAAATTCGTCAAGTGCCGATACGTAAATCCTTAAACAATGCGACCTCGGTCAACCAAATACCGCCTGCGTCTGATCCTTCTACCTCCGCCTGCCAACAAATGGCTGTAGAAGTGTCATTCCAAAATAAAAAATGTTGACATGCCTATGACAGCGCTCATCGGCTTAATCGTCCTGTATGCAGGAAACTGACACGAAGTGTCAGAATTGATTCTAGCGAATTTTACTGAATCATTAGTGTAGAAAGCAGAAATCAATATGGAAGATGAGTTTGGGGAGTCACTTGGTGACTCCTCCACGGCCACAAATGGGGGCAACCATGAATATCGACCAGCTTGAGCAGCAAAAATTAGAAGGCACTCGGCACCAGAGCGAGACATGAGCAGTGAGGAAAATACATTAGCACCACAGAGTTAACATCTCTAGAGGGAGCCTAATTTGAATATTGGCCAGCCAACATCTATAGCGCTATTGCCACTCTTCTTCGTCCGCTTAAGGACATTTCAGTTTCTTCAAAATCTGGCAGTTTCCGCAGTTTGAACACAAATTATTTAACTGGGTATTTAACTATACATTCCAATATACTTGCAATGTAACTGATTTACGTGAAGATAATTTGTATTGATTTAATCAAATCTCAAAAATGGTAAATTCCATAGCGGAATGTCGCAATAACTTCTAATATGTCATAAATCTAGCAACCTACAATCGGCGTGTCCTTAAGCTGTCACGTGGCTGTCATTGTCGTAGCGGCTATTGCGTGTGTCGAGATTTTTGTGATTTTAGTGTATATTTGACTGACTTTGTGACTATTTGTGGTGTGAATTAAATTATTTATGAACAATATTGTCATAATTGCATGATGAGACAACATAAAAAGTGCATAGTTTGCTGCAATAGCGACGAATCGGTGAACACTTCTGATCATAGGTGAGTATAGGTTTTGTGTTAGTTTTCAGTAGCGTAATATATGGGGATAAGTGGGAACAAAAGTAACTTCACTCCAGTTTGAGGAATAATAATGGTTGTTTAATGTATGTTTTGTGCACGCATTACATTCATGTCAATCAACATGAATTTTCCAAATTCCATTTTTTACACTATTTGAGGACGTGAAATGCAAAAATGTATGCCACATTTACTTACAGAAAATCTATCTATGATAATTTTGTAGAACTGGATATTACCTAATGCAATTATTATATTTTGTTGCTGAAGTATTTACTTTTTTCGTATTTTTATACGATGCAGCCATTCCAACAGGCTACCTTAAAGAACACTGTAAGATATGTTTTGAAAAACACTTCATGGTAATAATAAATTATCAACTGTTACAATTATAATAAGGGTAACTCTCTAAGTATAGCTAAATACTAATACAACTTATTGGTATCAGTTTGTAACATAACAGTAATAACTGAATCTATTAATGAACATCAAATTTTAATATAAGTCGCACGCTACTGGTAATGCCCTTAAGCTGTCAAAATTTCCGTTACATGTTGGCTGGTCAGCGACCTGTGCATTTTGTTGTTTAGACTCCCTCTATAGATGTTAACTCTGTGATTAGCACCTATGGAATAGGGCGACAGGATAAGCTACATCGCATCATTGCCGACCAGGCACAACAAATTAAGGACCAGGCAGAGCAGATCAGGAGACTGACGGACTGCATTGAGTCACTAAATACCCAGGTTTTTAATTGCAATAACCTTCTTCATCAATTCATGCTTAATAATGGCGGTTCTTCCAAATTGTCAAAGCGCAGACATGACAGCCCCACGTCGATGCAGCCTCACTAGCGATTTACATAGTGAGACTGACGATGATATACAGGGTGGTGATTTCACTACTGCCCGACGACGACGCAAAAAGCGAACAGTTAGTAAAATCGAAGAATTGAGGTACAAAAGAACTCTCGATTGATAGGACAGTGTCACCGCTGTCAAAAGTATGGTTACTCTCAATCGTGTTGCACTGCTTCAACAAAGTATCTGAAATGTGCCCAAGACCACATGACACATCTGTGCCCTCAAACAGGACAAGAGGTGCGCAAATGTGCGAACTGTGGTGGGGATCATCCGGCAAATAGTCCCACCTGTAGATTCACTCCTAGGAAGAATCTGCAGGTCATCGCATAAAGGCGAACCGACTCATACGTGGACGCAGCCAAGGCTGCAACCTTGACTACACCTGCTGCTTCGAGCTCACCTTCGACAGCTCAAAGCGTGGACTTGGCAACAGCGCTCAAGTCTTTCCATCAAATAATTAATCTTCTGACAAGCGCCACATAGGCCTTGCTGACGATTTTTGAGGTAAATTTACAATAGCAGGCAGCCTGCATTTATCAGAATTCTTTTCTGGAATTGTTTATGTCTAAGGGACATTCCCAAAAAACGGGAGCACGGCTCAACAAATAATCAGCTGTCTTACTCAAGGTCTGGGGATGCTTTGCGCCGATCCCTTTGCGCATCGACATTTTGGGTTAGAGAGAGATAGATTTCAACGGCGGTGGCACGGAAGGGTCATGCTAGCTACATAGAATATAAGTATACAGATAAATAGTATAGATCACAGCGCAAATCTAGTACTTTATGGGACGTAAGGACAACATAAACTTTATGTTATCTTTAATGTTTACCTTCCTTTTACACCGCATAGGTTGAGTATTATTTCTTAATTCTGCCCTCTTACTTTTACAGTTGTATACTTTTTTCTACTCTGCCCCTGTCAGGGCGAACGAAACTATCCCAAAATGGCGTCGCTTACGTCAGATGTTTACAACACAGGAACCGACCATGAGTAGACAGCTGATTGTTTGTTGAGCCGTGACGGGAGTATCACCAAGTTCTTTTGGATGAATGCATAAACGTGGCTTTGCTGTAGGAAACATTACTCAATCCGGGAGATCGCCTAGTTTCCTCGAATTATGATGTAATCCACGCTGATAGACTGAATGGATGGGGTGGCGGCTTGGCGGTACTGAAACGTGGTATTGACCGTCACAGAAGCACAAATGCTGAGATGCAAACCATGGAGGCAGCTTCTGTGGTGGTAGATATGGCAGGATGCATCCCGTTGAAGACCATATCGGTGTATGCCAAGTGTGATGCCAGGCTACGTGAAGCGGCCTTGGAAGTCCTCTTGGCCTACTCGGGTCCTCTTGGCGTCGCAGGGGACTTCAACTACAAACATCGAGCATGGCATTCCCGGTTAAACTCTACTAGCGGAATTCGGCTGTATAACCATGTAGTAAAGAATGGGTATCTCATACACAGCACCGAGGAGCCTGTACAGTATACTTCATCATTTACAAGCACCAGATGTAATTCATTTTGTAATGTCTAGAAACTGTAGATACAGTATTACTCATTGTGTCATGTATGACGTCTCAAGCGACCATCCTCCGTAGCTGTGGAGGTGGGTGATGAGAATACTTTAGAGGAGGTATCTCCTCCAAATAAACGCGCTAATTGGGAATTACATAAGTCCCTTCTCAGAGAGCTTTCAAATATCCCGATCATAGATGATGAGAATTAAATAGACGCCGCTCAAATGGAATGGACAGGTTTGGTTCAAGAGGCTTTACAATGTGCAGCCGTTTGTCATGTACGGCGACCACGCAGGCCTTTCCTCCCTGCCGATATTAGCGAAAAATTTAAGACATAAGATCAGCAATTAAACAAGCAAAAAGATCTTGTCATCCCAACGACATCCGTAGGGCAACAAATCTTGTCTGTGAAGTGAGAAACGCACTTCATGAATCTTGAAATGAGGAGTGGAGCGACTTTTTGGCGGGAATGCTTGATCCTATCTTTGGAAAGTAGCAAAATCGCTCAGAAATGCCAAACGAAAACAACTTCCACATATCCATGGTCCTGGGGTATTGTCTTCACAACTGAGGAAAAGGTGGAAGTTTTTGCTAATGCCAACTATGATCTGGATAATGACATCAAGGAGGAGCGACAACTTGTAAAATCCGTCAGAAGATATTTTGGAGCCAATGGCGTCAGTGGTGACGATGATGATTGTATTTATGATTCCTCTTCTGAAGATTCGTCTTCGATAAGTTCTTCTACAGAGGCGGCGCAGCAATAATAAAAAAAATAAAGGATGCAAAAAAACTCAACCTTCGATTTTAGGCGATTTATTGGTTCTTGATAATTTTATACTTTTTTGTTGGGGTGAAATTGGGGTGGTAGAGTGTAGAGGTTGTAAAACTGAAAAATTTATTGTAACATAATACGCGGTCCATTGACCTGTGAAAGTGTTAGCGGCATAATACACCTTCTTAGGTCCATCCTGGCATTGCTTTGCCTATTACAGAAACCAAGGAACTTTTCTGATGTATACATACGACACATACGAGTATTGCTTTAGATTGTTTTGTATTGTGTAACGTGGAAGTTATTAAATTGATTGTAATAACATTTCGACACAGTATTATTACCATGGCGAAGATGGAAAACACGTATGGCTTTGAGAAATCGTGTCAGTGACAGCACAGCAACAATCAAAAAACTAAAAATCCATAACACACTTTTTTGCTGCCGTGGGGCGGGCGTTGACTTGGTAGCAAGGGAATTCCAAACTATAGCTTCATGCTGTGGAAAATGATCAACTGGTATCACTGTAATGTGTGGAAAGTACTTAGTCAATCAACTTGACTTAACATTTTTTTCTAGGGATGCCCATACGCAATCTTAAGTATTCACTTATACCTGAAACGTGATCTAGCGAATAGAGAACGGTAACGCATTGAGCTATGAAGAGCGGAACCAAATATGCGAGGAGCAAATATCAGCTTGGTTCAATTTTGTTTTTTTCTATCACAGAATTTAATTGAGTATCAAATTGTATGTGTTGTAATCCAAAGTTATGCCAGCGATCACTTAACCGATCTATCAGTTGCTACCAGCACACCAATCATATTTTTCGACCACGACCAACAAGCCGCCTGGTGTTATCCGCGCTGTCCACGGCAATTATTTATAACAAAGTTATTAAAATGTAAATACGGAAAACAAATTATATCATCAATTTCCGCTGCGGCGAACCATATTCCAAAATTTCAGTTCGGAACATTATTAACTTGGAACAAGTTACTTTCAACGCTCGATGAAGCTGCTGCGAGTTGGACCAGCCAAATAGAATGGCAAAAATAAATTATTCATGTGCGATTTATTAATAAACATACATATAGAGATGTGTGTGTCTACGATATAGGAAAGTTTAATAAATCCTGTTTACTGTTTGCGTATACCGAACTATGTTATTACTGTTCAATAGAAATCCTATTTTCTACAGCGCTCTTTGTCGATCTATCTGATAAACTATTTTGATAGGACTTGTCACTTTCTATATTCGGACTACTTGAAATCCAAGTATCAGGTGTATGTTATCGGAACACCGTTCCAGGAAAATAAAGTTCAAATAATACTCTCGATTGCATGCATCCTTACCAAGCTACTTACGGTGAACATTAAAGTACGTAAATGGGAACTTGGTAAAGGGATCTCACTACATGGTATATTCTATCCACGATAATAAACACGCCTATATGCAGATCCTCCTGATCAAACTACCTAGTACTACACTGTAAACAATATTGTTCATTATATTGAATAACGGCAGTTCTTAACTATTGTTTCATTAGGACAATGAACTGTTTCATTCTATCAACGATATGTCGATCATCAATTAATACTAAAAAAGGGCAAAGGCATGTATTATATTTTTTTAATAGAAAAGAAACTTAGAGTTATCAAATATCATTAGAAGTACTACAAAAATATAATACTTTTCAGAAATTAGGCAGGTAAGTAGGGTCATGCGAAAAGTGAAAGCAAAAACAACAAAGATCTCGCACTACACTGATAAAACGAGCCCTGTTAAAGTGTTTAACTGGTACATTTTTAATAGCCTATATTAAAGTTGCGTGCCGTTTCTGAAATGTAGCTTCATAGTCAGTCTTAAAAACTGAATTCTAATACTTCGATTTTGTTACAGAAAACGCATATTATTGTAACAATTAACAACAAATAAAATGCATCTTCCAATGTAAAACCAAATTAGCACTTCTACATAAATTTTGACAGACTATTTTAATTGATTTTTTTAGTACTACAAGGTTAAATTTGAGAGCTGCGTCATGTACATGAAACACACATTGCATTTTTGTTCAAGTTATGGTTCAGTATTTTGAAATTTGCGGGAAGCCCTCTAAGCGGAAACAAAGCCTAAGCATATGGTTATAGGTAGCTCTGGTACTTACTGCGTTAAGTAGGCCCATCGTTGTTGGTGGTACGACATGCAGAGGGGTATACACGTCATCGTTCTCTTGACGGACGTACAGCATCACTCTTTCGTTTAACGGGGGAGGACCGACACTTCCTGGTCCACCACCTACAAATTAACAATAAAACATATTAATAATAAACTCCTCTGTTCTTGCTTTCTATATTTGTCTCAATGACATATGCTGTAAAGTACTACTACTTTCAATTAAACATTTTAATAGTCATGACTAACGAGAGTTACTATGAAAATAAATCTGTAACTGTCGTTATGAGTATTCCTATCGTAGACACTTCAGGTCACAATGACAATTAAACTGATTGAAGTACTGCAATTTCCAATTAAACATTTTAATGGCAAGAGCTAAAGGATATTACAGCTGTGATAAGTCACGAAATACGCAGAACGGTCGTTCCCGAGGTGGGGGTTGTTTACCATGCTCCATCTCTCTCCTTTGTAGAGGGCAAGCGAGTGCGATAGAGATAGATGCTCTTCACTGTTGTTTTAAATTTCAGTTAGTCGTTAGTGGTTACAGCACGGTTACAGGTGTCTGGTACATTCGCTGTTCGGTTTTACTATCACATACTATTTTGTGTTCCTATAAGTTTTATGCGTGCTTGCGTCTTTCTGTGTGGAACAGAATAGTTACCTACATGGTCAAATATGGCTTTGGAGTACACGAGACATACATTTCCGGTAACTTTGCTGTAAGATCAAAATATGTAACAATTTTCCAATGACATTATGTGTTCGTAGGTGTAATAGACGTCTTATGTGCAATAATAACTTTTTTGTTATGATAAACTAAAGATTTTAATTTTTGTTATAATGATTTTTAATTAACTATTTTACCAGGAGTAAACATTATTTTGAATCTATTTGTTTTTTTTGCTCTAATTGAGTATAGGAGTTATACGTATTAAATTAAGAAAAAAATCAGTATTGGTATTAAAGTTTTTCATTTGTAACAGTTTGACTCATTCTCTGTAGTACAATGACAAAAAGAATCTCACAAATAAATAAATAATCCTGCTTAATTGAGGGTACTAAACAAGTGAATAACCTTGGAGGCGTGGTTTAATTGTAACTATTAAACTAAGCTACACTCACAGTAACATTTTTCTGACAACCACTGATTTGATATTGCTCACTACTACAATTAATTCTAAACAGAATTCACTATTCAATTGCAGCAATTAAACAGTCTAATTGTCACGTATTTTGATGCAAAATTTAATTGCGGTGATTAAAATTTTAATCTTAGCGATTAAAGTTTTCTCTCAGTGTACTGTCCAAATCTGAACTGGAAAAACGCAAAGCATTCGTTGAAAAACCGGCAGGAGGTGGATCGCGATGTGCGGTGTGCGTGCGACTTGCGCAGCCTGAAAACCCCGTGATAATCTAGAGAACAAGCGGCGCACGCAGCGGCGCGCAGATCCGAACTCAGTTTTACATAATTTGACTCTTTCAGGCTCATGAAATTTATGTTTTCAACATATTTCGGAACCCAGCTCATACGATTATTACCGCGAGTCACTGTTCACTCGTATTAATTATAGTAAAATAATTAGCCATTGAAATTACAGAATAATTTGGAATACCCAGTCGCTTGACATACGATATGGATGCTGTTAGATTCCCAAAAAATCATGCATAGCTACTAATGAGACCGATATTGTAACGGATGGACATAAATGTGCTAATATATCAATCATTTCACCAGCAATTAATGCACATGCATACAAATTGAAGTAGTATTATAAATTGATTGTCTCCGCTATATAGTATGTTCGAAAACCCGATGATATAAACTGTCCGAAACTTAACAACAGAGTTATTAGTTTAGTGCATATTACTATTACAGCAAATGTTCTGCTTGTGTGCAATGTATTCGCGACGGTTTGTTCACAAAAAGCCATCGAAGTGTGTAAAGCTATTATAGCTACAAAATGCATAAGGATACATTAGGTGCACGTTTTAATATTGTTTATATGTCTACAGGATGCCCAAAAGAGAGCTACACGGGAAAGTTATTAAAACTGTGTCATTTTTGAATAATGGTCAGGAAGGTAGCGCCAAATTTTCACGGTGACTAATCTGAAAATTATTTGACAATTCTACCATCAAAATTTCCTCATTTTGTATGACATCATCGAGTTTCGTCCATTCAAATCCGAATTACACCAATAATTGCACCCAGTGTGATTGTCGGTCACTATTGAATTTGACAACTTCATTCATTAAAAATGTTTCTTTCCAGTAAAGAGAATCTTTGACGTATTTATGGATTCTTGCTACGAACGAAAATACGAATTAAATGAACACGCAACTGTGCAAACAATGTGGAACGTAAATTGTTGCAAGAAAAACACTAAAATGATTACAAAATTGTGACTGACCCATTCAACAATACGGTATTCAAACCAGCCCGAGATTCTCGCGATGCAATAAGGAAGAAACTACAGGAAGATCCATATAAACGAAAGTGCAGTTCAGTCTTCTTGTATTTGTCTGAAATTAACAAAAAAATATTCATGAGCATCGTACTGTGTCAAAATTTCATTAAAATCAATTCAGCAAATTTCACTTTATACAATATAGAACGATCTAAAGCAATACAACAAAATCAACAGAAAATTCTTGGTTCTTGTAATAGGCAAGGCAATGTTCAGATGGACCTAAAAAGGTGTTATATGACGCTACGTCTTTCTTTCACAAATCAATGTACAACCTATTATGAATCCAACAAAATTTTCAGTTTTACAACCCTCCAACCACCCCAAATTCACCCGCACCAAAAAAATAAAAAGATCAGGAACCCCTAAACGCCAAAAAAGGTTTATGGTCTGGTATTATACTTTCAGTTTTTTTATTATTGTTGCGCCACCAGAATTGCTAAAAACCATATGGGTTTTCCATCCTCGGTGATACTACTGTGTAAAAATGTCATTAAAATCAATCCAATAATTTCCGCGTTTTACAATACAGAACGATCTAAAGCAATACTCGTATGTATACATCGGAAAATCTCTGCTCATTAGTGACAGGTTCTAATTCCGCATCCAAAAAATGACTAGTTTGCTGGTTCGCCAGGTTTTTTGAGAGGCTGGGTATTTTTTTCACATCGAAAACGCGTTGCAAATTGATGAGTTAACAAGCAACTGCTTCCATATTGTGGCTTTGGGATTGTTAAAGCAGAATCTAGGAAGTATCGGAGCGTAGAGATTATCAATCAGCTTACTGGTAGGTTTGCTTTATAGTTACTGAATCGTAATTTCATGAAATGGAGCGAACTGATGTATTAATGGGCTAGCAGCGAATTATGCCAACATACTGTTGTTGTGATTATCACGATATCTGAAATGCTTGACCGATTCATGTCCAATCCGATTGATGTGCTATAGAATCTGTATTCATACAAATATCCCTTGTAGCATTTAAAACCAGTTAATTAAGCGCTCCTCTGCTTTGCAATATTTTTCATATCTGTCGTGTCTTTCGTCCACCTTTTATTCCATCATTCTCTCATCGAGCGCCCTAAGTAGATATAGAGAGCCAAGGATAATTGCCTTGTGCATCCTAGTACTCAGGACATTCGGTGCTGCACAGCACACCGGTATTCCACACAGTACAGAGAGCTGAGTATTCATCACCACCATCATTGGTGTTCAACTAAAGCCTAGTTCTGAAGACTCAATAGCGGAAATTGTCTTTCTCTGGTAGTCGAACAGGACTATGACGGGCATATTTGATTGCACAAACTCGAGCGTGGCGAACAACATATTCTGTATCTCCTGGAACGTATCGCAGTACCGGTGACTGTGTAACGTACCAACCGTTACATGTACATATGCGTATATCTCTCGTTACTACCCCATTATGCCGACCAACGCGTAATTTCGGAATTGGGGTCCATGTCTCAGACCTATACCTTGTTTTTGATACTCCATATTTGTCTTACTCTTACAACCACTACTGTCCGATAGACGGCGCTTTTATTCATAACAACAAAACAGAGATTTTATTTATTATGTGCAAAGATTGGACTTGATTTTGCGATGCGTAATTGAATTTCGTCTGACATCGACAGCGGTTCCTTTGTATTTTGAATTTGTTCTCCGTACCGGTCGGAACCGTCAAAAATCTCGCTTTGGTTGATGCCATGATAAAATGTTATACAAGAAACAACGTTTTGCCCCTATAGTTTTGGACTGATTCTTTTCTCCACCATGTGCTGGGTGAGAGTGAAACTCTGGCCAGGAGGGACGAGCCGTGTGGACCCTTGAGTCAGCGCAGGTTCCCATGTAGGGGTTGGATGTCCTCAGAAAAGGACAGAGCATCCTGAGACACTACTCACCTTTGTGCCTCAGGAGGTGTAAACAGCCCTCCACTACTAGTGATCTAGGATCTGGCAGTTTTCCTTTTTATTATCTTTTTTTGTTCCTTTTTCATGTAATTTTATGTATAACCTAGGTAATCACATATTATTTGTTATAGTTTATTATGTAATTTTGTCTCAAATGTCTCATTTGATTTTTTTATAATACATATAATCACCCCAGCAATTTTTTACAACTTTCATTTTTAATTTGTATTATATTACACCACATTGTTTTTTGAGATGTTTTCGTCATATCAATGTTCTCTAGATGATAGATACATATTGTGCTATGCAGTTTCAGTTGCCAAAAACATTCAGCTAGCTAGTGCCTGTTGGTAGTATCCGACAAAATTAAAATTGTTGCTCAGATCATTTCCATGCCAGTCTAGTTTAGTAATCCTAAGATAAGTCTTGCTCTCAGACTGAGTTTAGCTTTAGGGCGAGTTTGTGGCTTTTGAAGCTACGCACGTTATTGTTCACCTGAAGGGCATACCTGGAGGCAGTGGTGGCTGGTGAGGTAGGACCAGAGTTTTTCGACAAAAACATATTTATCTATCTCATAAACTTTTCTTATTCTATGTTGGTTTCCAACGATTCTTATGTTTTATATGAAATGGCAATAGCGGCTCAGCGCATAAATGCTTGCACCAGGCAACACGTGGCATCGTGGCAACTCACACGATGAGAGCTGACGACGCGACGCGAGGGCGAGATATGACAACAGCCTACCGTGTCGTTTCTTATAAGGGCACAAACGGAGTGAGAGAAATCTTATCACAAATGCTTATGAGTGACAGAGATAACTCTCTGCTGGACGTTTGGATAGATTTTAAACACGAAAATCCGGAGTAGATCGTTCCAGGCACATTACCCATATACCATTCATGGTTCACTATTTTTGTTTTGTTTCAGCAGTTTCGATTTGTGTTTGATGCTAATGCCGGCTTTTCTCGTTAAAGGTTTGAAATCTAAAGCTTAATAGTTTGAGTCAGTTGTGCGCTGTTTTCGGATCGGTATTCTTTTGTGTTTAGTTAAAATATATCATTGGAGCGAAAATGAATAAAATTGGCGCATTAATAAACTCATTTAGTAATCTGCCGCTGGGAGAAAAACTGCAGATTAAGGAATTAGGACGTCCAACCCAGGATTTAAAAATTGAAAAACTTATCGGTAGTGGACAGAAATCGCGTTGTCGTAAATTTAATAAAACTATTTATGATAAAAACAATTGCATAGGTGACTGTGAAGAAGTTAACAAACTGTTTTGTTTTGTGTGTGTTCTATTTAGAGGCCATGACACTTGAGCGAAAAAGGCACGGATGATCTTATTCATATATGGGAGAAAATGAAGACCCTTGAAAAATCTAAAGTGTATATGAATAATGTTTTCAGTTTATCGATGCTTGGTAAGTCGAACGTAAAGACTCAGTTAAATTTCGCTTATCGACTAGTTATACGTACTTTTTTCAATCTTATATCGGTTTGAAACTTTGGCTGTCATTCTGGCACTACCTCTCTAAGTTGGCACGAGCCGCCACTGCCTGGGGGTGCAGCCGACTAACTTGCAGCGGTAGAGCGATGAGATATTTAGCCAAAAGGCATGAGCTCCACCCTATGCATACACAAGTTAGATTGATTGAATGAACAACAATGGATAGTTACAAAAATTGTAGAGAGAGAGAGGTTAATGAAAATGCTTGTATAATATTAATATTAACATTTAACGAAATTGCTAGTGAAAGAGTAAATGTTGATCAATATAATTCAGATGCAATATAAGAGGTATATATTATAGAAAAATGATATGAAATGATAAATAAATAAATTTAATAAAATCGCATAACAGTGAGCTGTTAAATTCAAGACATTAAAGATATAAATAAATCTGCTGAATGTCCGATACATCTGCACTGTTGACTCTAGAGCTGGCGACTTACATCTAGGTTCACCAAACCTTTGATGTAAGGGTGGGCGCACAGCTCCTGTTTCCATCAAACAGGCCACCAGGCTCCGCCACTAGATAGCTAGCAGCTGGAGAACCGTCTCACATGGCCCCAACGGTCCCATGAGGGGCCACCATGGTAGGCACCAGCTCTCAGAGGAACAGCCAAACTTGACATTGTGCTGCTCAAATGGGGTTCAACCCCAACAAATCATACAAAGGGAAGGGAATCGTGCCCATATCTAGAATCAGATAAACGGCTTGGTGGACAGCTACTTTACAAAATCACTCCTTAAAGGTGGGATTACAGTAGTCAAATTTCTTTCTGAAAAACGACTGAACTGAAAAACCTAAATTTGATGACCTGTATGTTATGATGTGTAGACGAAGTAATGAAGCGTTAAGAATATTCCCAGTAACAAATGTGAGCAACTGACACAGAATTATAGTGGACCATCCAAAAAAATAAGCTCAGTATATCATGTACAATGTAGCACTAAAATGAAGTTGAAAAATCTATTAGAACAGTCTGACAAAATATCTTATGATGGGCTAAAGATATACAGATGAAACTTACCGCTGAATGGTTATTGTCGTAAGCTTTTTTATAACTTAAATTCATTCGCCTATCGATCGAACAGTGAATTTCAAGGAAATGTCATCCAGCGATAAGTGTTGCTAACCATAAAATAATTAAGCGTTGCCAACCACAAATAAATAAGCGAAATGGAAGACTGTCAACAGTGAAACTTGAATATGTATAATCCTGTGTAATGAATGGTTTAAATGCACAACGGTATAGAATAATTTGTCAAAGATACTCCAGAAAACTAAATAAAAATCTACGTTAATGAATATTTCCTTAAAGATCATCTTGGACTATATGAATGAATGAATAAGAACCAGAGGCTATCCAGCACGGAATGTGGCTGGTGCATAGGCCACACGATGGGCCCTTTTGCGCCTCTATCCGCGCTAGTTCCTAAGACCTGCCCTTTTGGCAAAGGCAAGTAGGTACATTCTTCTATTGGTTCCAAGGTTCTTGAGCCCAGCATAGTCTGCCTGTGATAACCCAGGGTTTCACAGCGACACAGGATGTGTGCCGAGGATTCTTCCTCTTCACCACACCACGTGCACGTTGGGTCGTTGACCACCCTCATCACAAACAAGTGACGCCTGAAGGTATTGTGACCCGTTAATAAGCCTGCTAACAATCTCAAGTTACTCCTATCCAGAGAGAGACAGAATCGTCCTATTCTCTCTTCAGGCCCTACTAATAGCTCCCGAGCCTGACGGAGATGACCAGAGATGTTGTTCCATCTCAGGGAGTGTTGATTCTGGATCCACTCTCCAGTTGTTTTCCTAACCAAATTTGCAGACAGTCCTAAGGCTGGTTCCGGGCCCACAAAACTGTTTCCGGATCCCATCCTGGCTAGATGATCCGCCATTTCATTACCCTTTACCCCAGCATGCCCAGGTACCCACATCAGTGATACCTTGTGTTTAGCTGAGATGTCGTCAAGAGCCCTCCTGCACTCCAGGACCAATCCCGACGTTATTTTCCAAGCACTCAGTGCTTTGATGGCTGCCTGACTGTCAGAGCAGATAGTAATCCGCCTCCTAGACCCGTCAATTTCCCGAATACGATTTACGCAGGCAAGTATCGCATAGACCTCAGCCTGGAATACTGTGGTGTGCCCCCCAAGAGGGAATGAAAGTCTTGTACGGGGCCCGTAGACTCCCGAGCCCGAGCCCTCTCTAGCGAGTGAACCGTCTGTGTACCAGACCTGTCCTCCTCCTTCGATGAGCTGTCTTTCCCTAGACTTCCATTCTTCCTTTGACGGAAACACCACCGTAAATTTGCGATTGAAGCGATGCGTAGGAGAAACTGTATCGCTCCTCGCCAACAAAATAGGACAATCCTCATGCAACTCTGCTAGAATCGTCGAATGTCCTTTGCCTGGATTCATAAAAGTCCAGCTACCCTGACTCCAGAGACGGAACCCAGTTTTTCTAGCTTCCCCTTGGATTACCAGATCCAAAGGAGGAAGATTCAATAGTGTTTCAATGGCACTCAAGGGTGTTGTGCGCACTGCACTGGTTATACTAAGACATGCCAAACGTTGGACCTTATTAAGTTTGGCTCTTGTTGCCTCCGTCTTTATACAGGTCCACCACACTATGGAGCCATATATTAGTGACGGTCTGACTATTGTAGTGTAGAGCCAGTGCACCACTTTTGGGCTCAGGCCCCAGCTACTACCGACAACTCTTCTGCAGGCCCATAATGAGTTTCGAGCCTTGCTTACCTTATAATCCACGTGCAGCCTCCAAGTCAGCTTGTGATCCAGTATGACTCCTAGATACTTTACTGACTGAGACAATTCAAGTGTCGTTCTGAAAAAGGTAGGCCTCACGAGGCCTTCCATCTTCCTTTTCCTAGTGAACATAACGAGCTCCGTCTTTTCAGCGTTCACTGACAGATTCACCTCATTACACCACGTTTCCACAACACGCAGCGCGCCTTGCATTACCTCGGAGACTGTATTAATGAATCTACCCCTGACCACTATGCTCAAATCATCGGCATAGGCCTGTACGTAGACCCCTGTGTTGCTTAGTCTCACGAGTAGGTCATTCACCACTAAGCACCATAATAGAGGTGAAAGAACACCGCCTTGTGGGCAGCCTCGCGCCACTGCAACGATATAGTGTATGTCATTAAGCGCGTTGCAGAAGCCACTCGGCCCTCTAGAGTAGTAAGAATCCACTCCACTAGGATTGGAGCAATTCCATGTCTCTCTAGGGCGCGTCTTATCGAATTGGTAGTGGTACAGTTGAACGCACCCTCGATATCAAGAAATGCTACCATAGCCACTTCCCGTTGATCCAACGTTTTCTCCAGCCTGCTGACCAAATGATGAAGTGCCAGCTCAGCTGATTTTCCCGCCTGATATGCGAACTGATAGGCATGGATTTCAACCCTTTGTAAGGGCCCATCCCTGATATATCTATCAACCAACCTCTCCAGTGTTTTTAGTAAAAACGACGAAAGGGTAATCGGTCTAAAGTCCTTCGGACGAGTATAGCTACCTCTGCCCGGCTTAGGAATAAAAACGACCCTTGAATGCAACCAGCTCTTCGGTGTGAAGCCAGTAGCCACGCAGGCGCGAAATATCCTAACTAGGTATAGTAGTACCAGATCCTGTCCATGTTGTAGCATGGCTGGAATGACTCCATCCTTGCCTGGACTTTTGTATGGAGCAAAAGTA
This sequence comes from Callosobruchus maculatus, assembly GCA_951848785.1. Taxonomy (NCBI): domain Eukaryota; kingdom Metazoa; phylum Arthropoda; class Insecta; order Coleoptera; family Chrysomelidae; genus Callosobruchus; species Callosobruchus maculatus. Next base: position 1,313,843 of record CATOUR010000122.1, on the reverse strand, counting down.
TTTATCGCCCATCTTGTGCGGTCATAAGTGACGACTTCTCCTGCCATCTGCCATTCCTCTCTATGAGGACGGCGGAGTGGCCTATGTGCACCTGTCTGCTGAGCGGCAACCGATCCCGGAAAGTGCACACTCATCAGCAGTTCAAGCGTTTCCTCCTCGTTATTGGTTCTATGACCGTTCGAGTCCGTCAAGGTCCCCAACTTGGACTTGGTGTCCTTGCTAAGGATCCTATGCATCCTTGCCGTCGCAGGAATATCATTGATGGACCTGCAGAAGTTCCTCCAAGATTCCCTGGAGGCCCTCCTGACTTCCCTCTTATATTCCTGTAGCTTTATCCTATACTCCTCCCATTCAGGAGTACCTTTCCTGTACCTAACTCTCGTGAGTAGTTTGTGCAGGGACTTTTTCCTGGTTTCTAATTTCTTAGTCCAGAAGGTGGCATTGCCCGCCACGCCCACTTTGCGTAGGGGACAGTTATCCTCAAAGTAGGCTCGGAGGTCCCTACACAGGGAATCAACTGCCGCCTCCAAGCCCTCCCCTTTACTGAGATCCTGCTCTATAGGACGGAGCCTGCTGCCTAGGTCCTCTTTAAAAGAAGCCCAATTTGCTTGCCTAGGATTTCTAACAAGGATTCCCTCTTTTTCCCCGTCAATCCTAAACGTTATATGTCTATGGTCGGACAGTGACGGTTCCAAGGATACTGTCCAGTCCTTGACCTCATTACAAATACCGACCGTGCTCAGTGTTATGTCTAGGACCTCATCCCTCACATTGTTTGAGAAGGTAGGAGTGTCGCCAACATTCAGAACCTCTAGGTTCGACGTCCCTAGAAATTCCATCAGCTCTTCACCACGTCTATTAATGTTAGAGCTACCCCATAGGGTGTGATGGGCATTGCTATCACACCCCACGATAAGCTCGAGATTATTATCCCGACAATGAGACACAAGGTCCTCCATCTCTTTTGAGGAGGAGGATCTCCTGAATCATACGGTAAGTACGCTGAGCATACCACTAAACTTCTTTCGATGCCTTGTTCTCTAAGGCGAATCACCACCGCAACCATGTCCCTAGTTGTAAAGTCCATTAGTTGCCATGCATTCATATTATTACATAATATGCACACTCTAGGCTTTGTCTCCGGAACGCTACTAAAAATGGTATACCCTGGAATGTTAAGCCCGCTAATAATGCCATTCCTTATCCAGGGTTCCTGAATAAGAGCTATGTCATAGCGACCCCTAGTGATCGTCTGAGTAAGAACCCTAGAAGCCGCTATGCAATGCTGCAAATTAATTTGAATAAAAGAAATGTAACTCACCATTTTTTTTTTTGGCAGTCCACCCTCGTGTGTTTGTAGCGAACCAACGTCTAGTTCCCCACGGTGGGGCCCCGTTCGTTGCCGCTACCCTCGCTGTGACTGTGGCGTTGATCCGTCTGCCACAGCATCCTGGCTCGCTCCAGTGCTGAGTCGGAGTCACTATCGAGTAGCTGCCCCTCACTCACTGGTGTGCTGCTCTGTGGCCCACTAGTTCCTGGTGTGGGCACATCCCTGTCCAACTCCGGAGACTCCTGAGGAGTCTGTTCCTGCCGCTCGGTCCCCCTTGGAGGAGCCCGAGCAGCAACAACAGCCTCTGGACTATATAATAATAGTACTAATAATAATTTTATTTCGGTGGAACCGAGTACACGGCCAGACACTCGGCCAGACATAACTCTGCAGCCAAAATCATCCACCAAGCCCTAGACACTGGGACGTCGAAATACACATAGACAAAACTATCTCAGTCAATAGACCAGATATAGTTTTTCAGTCGAAGGCAGACCAAGTTACCTATTTAATATACATACAGGGTGAGTTTTTAGTACCGGATCGGTCGATAACTCCACTACTCTGAAAGATAGCAAAAAAGTTTTATATAAAAGTTGTAGCCACGGATATGCTCCTTGCTCAGAAAATATTTAGATTTATACAGGGTGATCCATAACTACGTGGTGATGCAAACATGCATTTTTTTTAATGAGGTACCCTATATATTATTCCATATTCAAATTCTATTAATCATTTCCGTTCTTCCAATATAGGATATTGTTACAATATACAGGGTATTTCAAAAGATATGACCATTTTAATATTCAAATCGCGGTTAAATGAACGTACTGTATATCAAAAAGTAATGAATCAAAAATTATTTTTTTTACATGAAAAGATTAAAAATATCCTCTAGTTTAAAAGTCGGCTATAAAAAATGCCCGTGACGGATATTCGTATACAGGGTGATGTAGAATGCAAAATCTAGATTTTCTCTTTTTTTTAAATGTGACCCCCAATATTTTATTATGTCAAAGTATTGCCTTTAATATGCTCTTTCATCTTTGTATAGCACTTGTTATGTCTGCATCCATTAGTTTTTGAGATATTTCGAATTTTCTACAAATTTAAAATATACCTTCTATTTGTTTACTGAAATTTATTTATTTTGAGAAAATACTATCAAATTTTATTCCTGCTTAACAAATAACTGAAATATAAGGCAATGATAGTACTTGATCAAGTCAAAACACTGATTTAACGAGATAATATAGGTCAAGTGTGCTGAGGAAACAATTTTATAAACGTCATGCATAATTATCAGGCAGATATACCAGGTAGGCTATGAAATATTGAACGACACGGTCCAAATAAAACGATTCTTCAATCTTTCAAACGCATTAGTTTTAGAGTGCCTTCGTTCTGGATATTGCTGTTCATAGTTGATATATTCTAGAGGCAAGTAGACAATTTCTCAAAGATTATCCTAAATACACTCAACGAAAAAATTAGTTTTTAAAGCTGGTTTTTCACACAGTACGAAATTATTGAGCTGGTTATGAAAACTGTCAATTTTTTAAAGCCTACCTGATAAGTCTGCTTGATAATTATGCATCACGCCTACAAAATTGTTTCCTTAGCATACTTGGCTTTATTATCTCGATGATTTAGGGTTTTGACTTCATCAAATAGCATCATGACCTTATAACTTAGTTGTTCGTTAAATAAAAAACAAATTAGATAGTACCTTCTCAAAATAACTAAATTTCAATACACAAATAGAAGCTATATTTTAAATTTACCGAAAAATCGAAATATCTCGGAAACTAATGGACGTAGGTACAACAAGTGTTATGCAAAGCTGAAAGAGCATATTAAAAGAAATTCTTTGGTATAATAAAATATTGGGAGTTACATTTAAAAAAAGAGAGAAAATCTAGATTTTGCATTCTACATCACCCTGTATACAAATATGCGCCATGGGCTTTTTTTATAGCCGATTTTAAAACTAGAGGATATCTTTAATATTTTCATGTGAAAAAAATAATGTTTGATTTATTACTTTTTGATATACAGTACGTTCATTTGACCGCGATTTGGATATAGAAATGGACATAACTTTTGAAATACCCTGTATAATGTAACAATACCCTATACTGGAACAACGGAAATCATTATTACAATTTAAATATGAAATAATATATAGGGTGTCTCATTTAAAAAAAAAGCATGTTTGCATCACCACGTAGTTTTATTATTATTATTATTTTTTTTACATTATAAGATTTAAAATATCCTTTAGTTTTAAAATCGGCTATAAAAAGGTGCGCGACGTATATTCGTATACAGAGTGATGTAGAATGCAAAATCCAGATATTCTCTTTGTTTAATGTAACCCCCATTATTTTATAATTCCAAAGAATTGCTTTTAATATGCTCTTTCATCTTTGTATAGCACTTGTTGTACCTACATTCATCAGTTTCCAAGGTACTTCGATTTTTTGGTAAATTTAAAATATAGCTTCTATTTGTGTACTGAAATTTATTTATCTTGAAAAAGTACTATCGAATTTGTTTTTTGTTTAACGAACAACTAAATTATAAGGTCATGATACTATTTGACGAAGTCAAAACCCTAAATCGTCGAGATAATAAAGTCAAGTGTGCTGAGGAAACAATTTTGTAGACGTGATGCCTAATTATCAAGCAGATTTATCAGGTAGGCTTTGAAAATTGACAGTTTTCATAACCTGCTCAATAATTCCGTACTGTGTGAAAAACCAGCTTTAAAAATTAATTTTTCTATTGAGGACAGTTTTCATAACCTGCTCAATAATTCCGTACTGTGTGAAAAACCAGCTTTAAAAATTAATTTTTCTATTGAGGACATTTAGGAGAATCTTTGAGAAATTGTCTACTTGCCTCTAGAATATATCAACGATGAACAGCAATATCCAGAACGGGGGCACTCTAAAACTAATGCGTTTGAAAGATTGAAGAATTGTTTTATTTGAACTGTGTCGTTTAATATTTCATAGCCTACCTGATAGATCTGCTTGGTAATTATGCATGAGGTCTCTAAAATTGTTTCCTCGGCACACTTGACCTATATTATCTCGTTAATTCAGTATTTTGACTTGATCAAGTACCATTGTGGTCTTATATTTTAGTTGTTTGTTAAGCAAAAATAAAATTTGATAGTATTTTCTCAAAATAAATAAATTTTAGTAAACAAATAGAAGGTATATTTAAAATTTGTAGAAAAATCGAAATATCTCAGAAACTAATGAATGCAGCCATAGCAAGTGCTAAACAAAAATGAAAGAGTATATTAAAAGCAATTCTTTGGTATAATAAAATATTGGGGGTTACATTTAAAAAAAATGGAGTCAAGTTGATTGACTCAGTACTTCCCACACATTACTGTGATATCAGTTTATTATTTTCCCATAGCATGAAGCTTTAGTCTGAGATCCCCTTGCAACCAAATCATCGGCAGCCTTCCCTCCCCTAAAATTGTCTTATGCCGCTAAGTATTTCCTTCAGAGGTCAATGGACAGCGTAAAACATCTAAAAACGAAGTTTGAGTTGTTTTCATACTTTTAGTTTTTTGATTATTGCTATATACGCTGCCACTGACACGATATTTAACAAACAGACGCGTTTTCCATCCTCACCACGGTAATAATACTGTGTCAAAATTCAATTAGAATCAATGAAATAGTGTCCACGTTACAAAATACAAAAAGATCTAAAGCAATAAATACTCGTATGTATGTATACAGAAAATTCTAAGTCCCTTAGTTTCCGTAATACGCTAGGCAATGTTCGGATGGACCTAGAAATTTGATTTATGTCGCTAGGTCTTCCTTCACAGCTCCTACTCTACACCCTATTATGAATACAAGAAATTTCTCAGTTTTTCAACCCCCCACCCCCTAACCAGCCCAATTTCACCCCACCCAAAAAAAAAACGCAGAAAATGATCAGGAACCTCTAAAACGCTTATAAACGAAGTTTGAGCTGTTTTTATATTTTTACTTTTTTTTATTATTTCTGCGCCGCCACTGGCACGATTTATAAAAACCATACGCGTTTTCCATCCTCGCCACGGTAGTAATACTGTGTCAAAATTTCATTAACATCAATTCAACAGTTTCCTTGTAACACAATATAGAAGGATCTAAAGCAATACTCTCGTATGTTTACACCAGAAAAAATTCTAAGTCCTTTGGTTTCTGTAATAGGCAAGGCAATGTTCGGATGGACCTAAAAAAGTTATTTATGTTGCTAGGTCTTCCTTCATGGGTCAGTGGGCAGTCTATTATGAAAGCAACAATTTTTTCAATTTTACAACCCCCCACCCCCCAACCACCCCAATTTCACCCCCACCCAAAAAATTAAAAAATGATCAGGAACCTCTAAAACGCCTAAAAACGAAGTTTGAGGAATATTTAATTTTTTTTGTTTTTTGCTAATTACTCCGCCGCCCCTGCACCGATTTTCAAAATTATAAGAACATTACCTACTACGACCCCCCAGCATATCGCTGCCCAAATTTCATCACAATCCATGCAGCGGTTACTGAGATCACGACAGAAAAACGCGTACAGACAGACCGACAGACAGACAGACCGACAGACAGACAGACCGACAGACAGACAGACCGACAGACAGACAGACCGACAGACAGACAGACCGACAGACAGACAGACCGACAGACAGACAGACCGACAGACAGACAGACCGACAGACAGACAGACAGACCGACGGAAATGAGTGACGTGGATTTTCGTTATGTAGACATCATGAAACGCCCAAAAAGTGTATTATGTCAAAATCGAAAATTTTCGCGATCACAATACTCCCCTCACCTATCGGTGTGGGAAGTAAAAGAGAGAAAATCTGGATTTTGCATTCTATATCACTCTGTATACGAATATGCATCGCGGGCTTTTTTATTGTCGATTTCAAAACTAAAGGATATTTTTTATCCATCCGTGTAAAAAAATGATTTTTGGTTCATCACTTTTCTATATACGGTACGTCATAACTTTTGAAATACCCTGTATAATGTAACAATACCCTATATTGGAATGGAAACCATTAGTAGAATTTGAATAAAGAATAACATATAGGGTGTCTCATTTAAAAAAATACATGTTTGCATCACCACGTAGTTATGGATCACCCTGTATAAATCTAAATATTTTCTGAGCAAGGAACATACCGTGGCTACAACTTTTATATTTAACTTTTTTTGCTATCTTCTACAGTAGCGGAGTTATCGACCGAGCCAGTACTAAAAACTCATTCTGTATAAGTAGCAACAAACGTACACATATTAAAATTAAAAGAGAGCCCAAAACTACAAGCGGATTTAATTTTTTTCTGGAAATACTCATCCAGCATATGGAAAGCATTTAAAACCAAGAAATCCTTTAAATGTTTTTTGAAAACTTTCACAGACATGCAGTTTTTTATAACAGTAGGTAGATGGTTATATATTTTAACACCCAAGTAGTTTGGAGCATTCGAAGTAATATTTAGCCTTGCCATAGGAACATACAAATTGTTTTTGTTTCGAGTATTTCTACAATGAATATCACAGTTTAATTTGAAGTTTGCCCTGTTATTGTACATATAAATCCCTATTTCACAGATGTATACACATGTTACGGTGAGAACTTTGAGATTCTTAAAAACATGCCGTTGTACTAGAAATTCCTGCTATGATCCTGATAATTTTTTTTGTGGGACAAATACTGCAGTGGCAGATGGCGATAAGCCGCATAAACATACAACAAACCTTAATCTGCTGTCAATTAAGGCATAATACAAACTAACAAGTTGGATACTTTCAAAAATAGCTTTTAGACTACCCAGCAAGTAAGCATATGAGTTTAAGCTAGCAATATGTTTTTCACATTGAGGCTTACTAGTATCCTTGACATTTCCGTTGCACATAATAGACAGATCATCAATCGAGCGTTGTCTAGTATGGTATCGAATTATTTCAGTTTTATTTTGGTTCAAGTATAAACGGTTACTAGCAAAATAATCTGCCAATGTATCCATGAAGTTCTTGCATTTGTCTTCCATTTTGGTATCTGGTGTATTTTTAATGAAAAATGAGAAGTCATCAGTATATGCAACATAATAATTATCTGGGAAGTGTTCTTTAACGTCATTGACATGAAGTATAAAAAGTATAGGGTCCAAAATAGACCCTGAGGCACGCCCATTCCAATTTAAACACTCAGATTTTACATTACTGATCTTATCTGTCCCAGTAGATTTTATGGACACAAAGCGGCGATGCCTAAGAAAACTATTCAACCAGTTTAAGCCATTTCCCCTTACGCCCATCTCATAAAGTTTGTCATTCAAAATTTTGTGACTGACACAATCAGAAGCACGTGACATGTCACAGAGTATAGAAACCGAGGTACCCCCATCGTTTAGTTCTTCAGTTACATGATTCATGGCCGACTCTACACTAGGCCGGAGCCTTAGATGTGGCAACGTCGCTTAGCTGACAAATAGTGGGCCGGCTACCGTGGGCCGAACGGCGGGCATTCCACTCAAAATTTAAATTGTTTCATAGTTTCAGAATAATTATTACATTTTATTTATGTATTATGTGTTCATCTCGGTTGATAAATTAAGAAAAATACTTTTTGAAAAAATAAGAATGGTGAAAGAGGCCAGTGGTATCAGTACAAAAATGTAACATGTATTCGGACTAGGAGCTTAATTTAGAGATTTTCCTTGCTGTTGGACATTTCTCATTTTCCTTAGACTTCCTCTTTTTATTTTTGTCAGTCTGTATTTTATCTTGAACTGTTTTTGTGTAATTATTAATAAAGATATTTGCAAAAATAGGCAACATTAATTCAAGCAGCATTTCAGTTTGGGGTTGATTACATGAACAAGTGTCTCTAAAACTAAACTAATCTCTATGCATATTGATGTATTCCTTTGCAATTTTGATTAAAACTGATTTGTGGAATTTACATCCTAAGAACTTGCTTTCACATTGGTCTGAAATCAACATTTCAATTATATTGTGCATAAGGACCGTTATTTGAACTGTAAACTCTGATGGAAGGGTTAAGCCGTCTCTGTTTAATATATCAAAGCAATTTTGTTCCTCATGTTCTATTATTTCTGTATTGACAAGAACATTTATACAGGCTGTACATTGCAGTTTGGCTGAAACTTTAAAACTAACGTAACCTGCTATATATTGAATTGCTGAATCTGAAATTTGTTGAGGTTGATTCATTAAATTATTGCCTACAATATCTCTAAAACTGACAATACCTATTTCTCCATGATCTACTGTACAAGTGTGTAATTTTGCTAAATTGGAGACATTAAATTTAACTTGTCCATATTGAGCAGAAGGTAAGTCGAAGACACCCTTGATTCTAATATTTTTTTCAGACTCATAAATTTGCCTTAAGCTTACATGATAATTTCCACCAGATAACTGCCTGTAACATCCAAAACGAGATTCTACATTGTCAGTTTGAAATTTTCCTGTAAGCAAATATTTGCAAGGAGTTTTTGATACACAGTGTTTAATTAACATAATAATGGCAGTTGTTGAATGATGCAGTGCATTGTGTGTATCAGCAGATAAAGAAGAGTCAGGGTATCCCAAAGCTTTCCATTTATCAAGCCAAATTAGAAATTTTTCTAAAAATTCTATTCGATCATCTGTTATGTCCTGGAAAGGTTTATGAAGTCATTTCTCTTCAGTTTATATAAAATTGGGTTTTTTATATTAACTATAGATCACCATTTTATAATGATATTTAAAAAGGCAGCAGTACACTGTAATTCAATAAGGCAGCATATGTCTTTTCATCAAAAAATTACACACGAAGGAAACATTCTGCCTTTCAATACTTGAAGGGTACACTGTTTTATAATTTAACTTAGGAGCTGCTTTAACCAACAAATTCGCTTCAAGTTTATAGAAGTTTCTGATATCAAAATTTGCTTTCCTTACCAGCTTGTTGTTATCAAAATCAGGAAGTATGAAGGTTTTCGTAATATTTTTCAAATTTAGCGAATTATTTCGAATATTCTTCAGAAGATGAACTGTATCAAACATTACAAACGTTGGATAGTCTGGACTTAAATGAAAGTAATGTTTATCAGCTGAACCCTCTGTAAGTTTCATTAACATATTTTGATCCACTCTAACATTATCGGTAACTACAGCAACTACAATAAAACCATAGCCAAGCAAAACTTTCAAAATAGATAAAACCATTTCATGTAACTAATCCCCACTAATATTTCTTACAGGTTGAAGTGAAACAACTTCCTTCATACTACCAAATACAGAGGATATCAAAAATGCTTGTACCGTTTTAGCTTGGGATAATATATCATTTTCAGCAAAACCAACTAAATTACCATTCTCGTAGTCCAACATTTCTTTAATGTATATTTCATCAATTTGCAAAACAATGTATTTCTCCAAGCCTGATAAACCCTCTGAAATAGTTTTAATGTAATGCTTGTTTTCTGATGTACTGTCAGGTGCAATTTTTAGAGAACCGCAAAGTTTTGTTAAATATTTGGGATGTGGCAAAGTTAGCAATTTATTCTCCCTCACAATACTGTAAACTTTTTTTGAGTGAACATATAAAAGAAAAGACTTTAATATCAAATCGGCAGAAAACCTATTATGATTTGAAAATAGTATATTGAATTGTTCTGCCAAGAAGTCAATCTGTTCTACTTTTTCATTCTCATCATTCTGCATAAGCTTATTTTTTAGTATTTTTTTTTTTTTTTACTTCTGTGTCATCGGCATCGACTACTTTGGTCATTAGCCTCGTGTTCTGTGTAGGCTTTGTTACTGTTTCCCGGCGCCACTTAGGAACAGCACTGTTAATTAGAAGCCAACAGTGAATGCTCAGGTGGGGATTCTTGCTGAGCTTTTATGGATATTTATTTTTGGTTGAAAAAACCAGAAATAAATTTCCGCCTCTAACGAGAATCGAACCCGGGACCTTCCGGTCACAAGTCCTCGACCCTAACCACTGGGCCAACCCACCCCCCTTTTTAGTATTTGTACAATAGAATTAAAATTGTTTAGTGTTGCATTCAAACTAAGACTTTCACTATGATCCTCTGAGTAGCGTGCCAAAATATTTTCTATTTGTGACCAACAGGATATTTGTAATGACAGTGGTAAAATCCAACTCAAATCATCTTTTACCAACAAATTATGATTAATGCGAACCTCTACCTTCATTGATTCTAATATTTTGATACTACACCTGATATCTGGTTCATCATGATCAAACACTACCAAATAAAAATAAATCCAACCTGTTTCCTGCTGCCACTTCCACTTGTTCAAATGCATACTCAGTTTACTCTGGAAATTTTCACATAAGCTTGAAAAATTTAGTATCAGGTCACTCTCAAGCCATTCTTCTTGTTGGTCTTCCTGCCTTTTCACTATGAAATACACGTATACACACACCACATCACTGAAAGATATATCACCGTCATGGAAATGTTTAATACACACTACTGATTTTTGAGATGGTAACCAGTCTTTACGAGGAATACTTTTCACCACCTCACTCACTGTTTGAAATGGTCGTCTCGCGGAAACCTGTACACCGTAATATATCCTTCTTTACTGGTACTAAGCACTTTGGAGGCATCTTTTCACAATTTCGTTTATGTAGGAGTGCAGGTAATGTCGGCCATGCTATAATAAAACACGGCCCGATCTCCAACGTTGCCATATTTCAATTCTCCGGCCTACTGAGTAGAGACGGCCATGCATGATTGTAATTTTGTGATTGTAATATTCTGCCAGGGCAGAGATGGTCGAAATATCCTCTTGAAAACCATGTTGTCTGTCTGATAACACGTTACTCTTAGCGATAAATTACAATATAATAAGCGCCATCTAATGTATACGAGTAAAACCTAATTATTCAAATAAAGGGATCGACGTGATATCGTTGAAGCTAAACATGTTCGTACCAGTGCCGTAACGAAGATTTGTTACTGTGTGTACTAATGTAACAATAGAATTGTTACATTATAACAATAGAATTGTTACATTATACGTCTACACCGTTACAGAAGCCGTAATCTCGTATGCATTACATACCGACAAGCTTATAAGTCTCTGGCACCTATCGGCCATTTTTTTTCTAACTTTGGCAACCGAACCTTAGTAAACACAAAGTCGCATGCTCAGACTTGCAATTCTCTTCTAAAGGTTCGTAGAAGGTTCCATTGGCTTATCTTTGTGAAACCTTATAAGAATACCGACTCTAGCAGCTTACGTGTCAATTCAAGTAAGAGTAAGAGTTCTTCTAGTAATACAGCTCCTTACCCGCATTTGCATGATCTCGCACAAAGCGGATTAGGGTTCATGGTTTCTCGTCTCATTGCAGCCAGTAACTAGTACCATTCTCTTATGGAGGCAGTCCAAACTCAGTACTGCATGGCCTCCCAGGGAAAGAGGATTTCTCTACTGATTGGTGCCAAATTTTTATCGTAACAATAGGACCTCAAGCTTGCTTGAAGCTGATCCTTTCTTCTTACAGGCTAACTCTGATGACAAGATCTGCTGAAGTCGATGCAAGTACTTGTGGCGGAGATATTCTTTGTCGATTGTTGCCTCCTGGATATGACGCCACACTTACACTATTGCTGATACACAAAAACTTAATCGAGTGAACCCTCCAAGTTGTAACGATGTTGCGCTCATGTCCCTCAACGTCAAAACACGTCCTAAACTAACTCCTTTCAAAATACTCACGACGTATAGGCTTCGTGTTACCCCGAATTCTTTGCCTGCAACTTTTATACTTATATACGAAAACTCCGAACGAGCTCTCGATAACAAAGAGAAAAAAATAATATGGTTTTCCGTATACTCGAAACTTTTCCAAGGTGTAGGGTGACTGTATAAGCGAGGGAGACTCTCGAGAGCAGAAGGTGATACCAGGCAAAAGTTCTGGCTGTATTTATGGTTGCTGGGGCACTGTGTCACCGACTTTTATACAGGGCATTCAAAAAAGTGGCCGAATGCCGCCGAATATCAATAATAATTATCTAAAGGGGAAGTTTCGTGACATCGTACCGCTATATGCAATTTATTTATGGACCAGTTGGAAGAGGATACAAATAATGTTACTTATATTGTTTGGTACTAAAATATTGTTGAATAGACTTTACAGTGTTCTTGACAGTAGGCGGCAAAAAAGATCTGCCTGTGCGTCATATGGTACCCAGAGGTAACAGCAAACCGGTGGAAGTCGCTGCTAAGAAGCAGCAAACTTCTTGGCGGGACGCAAAGGCGCATTCGCTTCACCTAACCAGACACGCGCGCATCTATGCCAACTGCATATAAGAGTCGATATACGAGGGTTGCTCTATATCTCCGTCAGTCCACCAGTATGCAGACAGCTATTTCACGCTTATTAGCGATCATCAGTGCACCAAAGCATCAGAATTTTCATGCCTAATGCTCTGTATCTCCGTCAGTCGACCTATGGCGCACTGATGATCGCTAATGAGCGTGAAACAGCTGTCTGCGTACTGGTGGATTGACGGAGATATAGAGCAGCCCTGACAATTGAACTAGAAGGTTAGGTTAACGGGAAGTGACTGGATCTAGTAGTTTCACTCGATATTTTTCACACATATCTGTTTACAGAAAAATGGTATCATCTTACTCGACTCAGTATTTTCCACAAATTCGGCAATCACAAAAAATTTGAAAATTAACCAATCCCAATTTCACCCTCATACCCTACACTATCACTACATTATCTATAATAAATAATAAAATGTTACTGGACAAGTCTGCATCATATGCCTTCATGTACTTATTTCAAAGAAAATCAGTGAAACTGTTTTCGAAATTGTATGTTCAGGAGCGGCACAGAAAGAAAGCGAAATTCCACGCGGGACAAGCTAATTAGGGTTCAAGAATAGGCACTTTCATTAATTTTGCAGAATTATTTGGAATGATTACGGGATGTGTGTATGGGTTACTTCACAAAAAAAACTAAGTTTCCAAGTTGTAGGATTTCACCGAGGCTATTTTAATAAGAATAAGAATAATTTTGGAAATCCGCCATTTCCCAACTTCCACGCCACCATTACTTCAGCCTTCCTTGAAAAAAATATAGAAAATAAAAATTTTGAAGTGATTATGTGGATTTTTTTGTTAATTGCAGCGCTGTCCACGCAATAACTTTCAAAAACAGCGCCATTGTTATTGATAACACAAGAAGAAATACTTATAAAAACTACTTACTTCCACACTACTGTGTTCAGTTTGGCCTACGAAGAAAGAACGCCAGCAAGATCTCGGTAACCGTTAATCATATAACTTCCAGCAAAAAATATCAGATAAATCGGTTAAGATAAATCGTTGGGAAGTATTTTCAAGCTCCGCAAGCGGCCGCTAACGGGCGTAACTTTTACGGTCAATCGGAAAAAACCACTTTTTCTCTAAAAATATGCAAATAAAGGTATATTATAAATATTACCGTCATGTAGACTGGTCAATATTCGATTTTTTTGTTAGTCGCTGTTTGCTCTAACATGTAGTGGGGGGAATGGCAAAAAAATATTTATTTAAATGGCAATGACTTTGGAAGGGGTATTTGACATCATATCAATTATTACGCATTACTACGAAAAATTTAAATTTAACATAGACAGACAGATGAAGAAATTCTCAAATAGCGCAAGATTCAACCTACTAGCTGCTTTCAAACCAGATATATCAATAAAACAAGTGTTATGACAAGTGTTAGGGATATAGACTCCGTCACAACGTTTTAGTGATAATTATACACATAAAATATACAAGCCAAACCACTAGAAATCAGGAATAACTACCAGGTGGCGCAGTAGGCACAAATAACTGCTGTATTTTATTTTATTTATTTTTTAAGAAACTAACATTATTATTATCTGACTTTCTAAGTTCCTCTCGCATAATTGTGATATTTTAGCCAAGGATTTGCTCTTTGCTTAGAAAATATTTTTAGGGGTGATGCATAATTATCAAGCAGATTTATCAGGTAGGCTTTGAAATATTCGTAGTTTTCATAGCCTGTTCAATAATTCCGTACTGTGTGAAAACCGAGCTTTAAAAATGAATTTTTCCATAGAAGAACAAATAGAGGGTATTTAGAAGAATCTTCCAGAAATTGTCTACTGGCCTCTAGAATATATCAACTATCCACAGCGATATCCAGAACGGAGGCACCCTAAAACTGAAAGATTGACGAATCGTTTTATTCGGGCTGGGTCAGTTAATATTTCATACCCTATCTGATAGATCTGCTTGACAGTTATGCATCACGTCTATAAAATTGTTTCCTCAGCATAGTGACTTGATATTATCTCGATAATTTAGGGTTTCGACTACAGCAAATACTATTATGGCCTTAAATTTTAGTTGTCCGTTAAATAGAAATAAAAATCGATAGCACTTTCCCAAAACCAGTAAATTTCAGTACACAAATAGAAGGTATATTTCAAATTTGCAGAAAAATCAAAATACCTCGGAAACTGATAATTGTAGGTATATGAAATGTTATACAAATATGAAAGAGCATATTGAAAGCAACTTTTTGGTATAAAAAATATGAGGGGTTACATTTAAAAAAAGAGGAAATCTAGTTTGTGCACTTTGGCTCACCCTGTATATGAATATGCGTGGTCTACTTTTTTACAGCCTTAAAACTAGAGGATAGTTTTTCTCCTTCGATGTAAAAAAATAATTTTTGTGTAATTAATTTTCAATATACAGTATGTTTATTTGGCAGCAATTTGGATATAAAAAAATGAAGTCAAGTTGATTGACTTAGCACTTCCCACACATTATGGTGATACCAGTTTATTATTTTCTCATAGCATGAGGCTATAGTCTGAGATCTCCTTGCAACCAAATCATCGCTCACCTGCCCATAAAAAAAACATATGTTATTCTGCTAGATCTTTTTTTCGCAAGCCAATGGACAAATACAACAAATTTTCCCCTTTTACAACAATGCCCCCAACCACCCCAATTTCACCCCATCAAAAAAAAGTGGTATAAACTTATCAGGTAGGTACCCCTAAAACGCCTAAAGACAAAGTTTGAGCTTTCTTATATTTTTAGTTTTTTGATTATTACTGCGCCGCCACTGACACGACTTCTGAAAACCATAAGCGTTTTTTATCCTCGCCAAAGTAACAATACTGTGTCAAAATTTCTTCAAAATCAATTCAGTAGTCTCCATGTGACACGATACAGAACGATCAGAAGCAATAGACGTATGTATTCAGAAAGTTCTGTCCCTTTGTTTCATAATAGGCAAGGCAATGTTCGGATGGACCTAGAAAAGTGTATTATGACGCTAGTCTTTCTTTCACAGGTCAGGTGGACAGCTTATTATGAATACAAAAAGATATTGAGCTTTTCAGACCCCACCCCCAACTACCCCTATTTCATCCCCACACAAAAAAAAGTAAACAATGATCAGTATCCTCTAAAACGCTTAGAATCGAAGTTTGAGCGGTTTTCATATTTTTAGTGTTCTTATTAGTTCTGCGCCGCCACTGGCACGATTTATAAAAACCATACGCATTTTCATCCTCACCACGATACTGTATCAGAATTTCTTTAAAATCAATTCAACAGTTTCACGTTACACAATACCGAAGGTCTAAAGCAATACTCATACGTTTACATCATAAAAAATTCAAAGTCCTTTGGTTTTTGTAATAGGCAATGCGATGTTCGGATGAACCCAAAGAAGCTATTCATGTCGTTGGGTCTTCCTTCACAGGTCAGTGGACAGTCTATTACGAATACAATAAGTTTGTCAATTTTTCAACCCCTCACCCCCCAACCACCCCAAATTTCACCCCCACCAAAACAAAGTGGAAAATGATCAGGAACACCTAAAACGCCTAAAAACGAAGTTTGGGGAGTATTTGAAATTTTTCGTTTTTTGCTAATTACTCCGCCGTCCACGCACCGATTCTCAAAATTATAGTAGCATTACCTATCACGACCTCACAGCATATTGCCGCCCAAATTTCGTCACAATCCATGCAGCACTTGTTGAGATTACGAGGCTAGAAAATAACGTGACAGACAGACGGGCCGACAGACAGACCGACAGACAGACCGACAGACAGACCGACAGACAGACCGACAGACAGACCGACAGACAGACCGACAGACAGACCGACAGACAGACCGACAGACAGACCGACAGACAGACCGACAGACAGACCGACAGACAGACCGACAGACAGACCGACAGACAGACCGACAGACAGACCGACAGACAGACCGACAGACAGACCGACAGACAGACCGACAGACAGACCGACAGACAGACCGACAGACAGACCGACAGACAGACCGACAGACAGACCGACAGACAGACCGACAGACAGACCGACAGACAGACCGACAGACAGACCGACAGACAGACCGACAGACAGACCGACAGACAGACCGACAGACAGACCGACAGACAGACCGACAGACAGACCGACAGACAGACCGACAGACAGACCGACAGACAGACCGACAGACAGACCGACAGACAGACCGACAGACAGACCGACAGACAGACCGACAGACAGACCGACAGACAGACCGACAGACAGACCGACAGACAGACCGACAGACAGACCGACAGACAGACCGACAGACAGACCGACAGACAGACCGACAGACAGACCGACAGACAGACCGACAGACAGACCGACAGACAGACCGACAGACAGACCGACAGACAGACCGACAGACAGACCGACAGACAGACCGACAGACAGACCGGCAGACAGACCGGCAGACAGACCGGCAGACAGACCGACAGACAGACCGACAGGCAGACCGACAGGCAGACCGACAGGCAGACCGACAGGCAGACCGACAGCCAGACCGACAGACAGACCGACAGACAGACCGACAGACAGACCGACAGACGGACCGACAGACGGACCGACAGACAGACCGACAGACAGACCGACAGACAGACCGACAGACAGACCGACAGACAGACCGACAGACAGACCGACAGACAGACCGACAGACAGACCGACAGACAGACCGACAGACAGACCGACAGACAGACCGACAGACAGACCGACAGACAGACCGACAGACAGACCGACAGACAGACCGACAGACAGACCGACAGACAGACCGACAGACAGACCGACAGACAGACCGATAGACAGACCGACAGACAGACCGACAGACAGACCGACAGACAGACCGACAGACAGACCGACAGACAGACCGACAGACAGACCGACAGACAGACCGACAGACAGACCGACAGACAGACCGACAGACAGACCGACAGACAGACCGACAGACAGACCGACAGACAGACCGACAGACAGACCGACAGACAGACCGACAGACAGACCGACAGACAGACCGACAGACAGACCGACAGACAGACCGACAGACAGACCGACAGACAGACCGACAGACAGACCGACAGACAGACCGACAGACAGACCGACAGACAGACCGACCGACAGACCGACAGACAGACCGACAGACAGACCGACAGACAGACCGACAGACAGACCGACAGACAGACCGACAGACAGACCGACAGACAGACAGACAGACAGACCGACAGACAGACCGACAGACAGACCGACAGACAGACCGACAGACAGACCGACAGACAGACCGACAGACAGACCGACAGACAGACCGACAGACAGACCGACAGACAGACCGACAGACAGACCGACAGACAGACCGTCAGACAGACCGACAGACAGACCGACAGACAGACCGACAGACAGACCGACAGACAGACCGACAGACAGACCGACAGACAGACCGACAGACAGACCGACAGACAGACCGACAGACAGACCGACAGACAGACCGACAGACAGACCGACAGACAGACCGACAGACAGACCGACAGACAGAC
Organism: Callosobruchus maculatus; assembly: GCA_951848785.1. NCBI lineage: Eukaryota > Metazoa > Arthropoda > Insecta > Coleoptera > Chrysomelidae > Callosobruchus > Callosobruchus maculatus. Next base: position 1,295,546 of record CATOUR010000122.1, on the reverse strand, counting down.
CGACAGACAGACCGACAGACAGACCGACAGACAGACCGACAGACAGACCGACAGACAGACCGACAGACAGACCGACAGACAGACCGACAGACAGACCGACAGACAGACCGACAGACAGACCGACAGACAGACCGACAGACAGACCGACAGACAGACCGACAGACAGACCGACAGACAGACCGACAGACAGACCGACAGACAGACCGACAGACAGACCGACAGACAGACCGACAGACAGACCGACAGACAGACCGACAGACAGACCGACAGACAGACCGACAGGCAGACCGACAGACAGACCGACAGACAGACCGACAGACAGACCGACAGACAGACCGACAGACAGACCGACAGACAGACCGACAGACAGACCGACAGACAGACCGACAGACAGACCGACAGACAGACCGACAGACAGACCGACAGACAGACCGACAGACAGACCGACAGACAGACCGGCAGACAGACCGGCAGACAGACCGACAGACAGACCGACAGGCAGACCGACAGGCTGTAACAATAAAAATGTTGTTTGGTCATGAACGACCAGCCAGCACTTTCATTACACATAGCAACCAGCAGCTCGATCGGTTTGCAAGAGACTAGGGTATGTAGGTGCGTGCGTGTGTGCGTGAATGTGTGAGTCTCGTTAGCCGCCAAGAAATGAAAACTAGGACAACAATGGTTTAATAAAGATTTATTTTAGTATGTATACGAATGCAGTACATTTTATTTTTTTTTAAAAAAAAAAAACTTATCTCGGAGGGAAGTCCTGATGGTAGTGCCCTTCCGAAAGGAAGGTGGTGCTCCAGAGAAGGCTGGCTTTTTGAGGAGTTCAGGTGGTGCCCCAAAGGTGTGGTGTCCCCAAAGAAAAGTTTTCTTCAGGAGTTCAGGTTGTGCCCCAAAGGTGTGGTGTCTTCATGGTGGCACCCCGACCAAGAAAAGTGGTCTTCATTGAGGCACCCCGCCAAAAAAGGGTGGTTCTCCTGTGAAAGAGTTATGGCTGGTATTAGCACCTTGTGGAGAACTTCACAGGACTTCACGATCTGTTCCTGAAGTATGGATCTTCATGCGTTCTTACATTTTGATAAATTGCATTCATATACTTCAGAAACAAATCTATGAAGTAGCATGGGGGAATTAAAAAGCCAAAAAGCAGATAACTTTCAAATGTTCACATGGTAAAGATTAAAAAAAAATAGATATATACAAGAGCGAATAGTTTAAAAAAAGATTCTTAAATACTTTGTATTTTCAGTCCTATCGGATCTTTTCAGATATATAGTGATAAATAAAATAAATGTACAAAGTATGTTCAAAAATTTACAAACTTTTTCCTCACGCCTTGTAAAACAAAATTACCAAAATGTCCAAAAGATCTTTTCATTGCGTTCTCAATTAGCAAATCTGAGTGCTAGGTATTTTTACGTAAGGAATGTCATAAAAAAAATGTGAAACATTAAATACACACAAGATAAGGCATCGTAACACAAAAATATATGGCTAGAAATAAAGAATAGTGTTCAGCGACTCTTTTGTTAGATAATTAATAAATATACAGTGTAGGATTGACTTGATATTTAAAGATTAAAATGTTCGCCATCACATGTTCATGGAAAAAAAAATATATAAATCGGAAAAATCACATCCCTACACAAAATCATATTCCTAAAATAAATATGCAGAAGCAATGAAAATATGGGAAAGCTTAGTAATTAAATCGTTATGATTACCTTGATTAAGACATAATGGCACATACACAAAAGATTGTCTTAGAGAGACATAATTATATTTAGCGTTAACTATTTGAGTTCAAAAAGCAAAAGGAAGGAGGTATGTGTTTCGACATAAAAGGTAACCTTGGTGGAGAGCAAGAGCATACCCCCCCACTCATTAGAATTTCCCAAAATTTGGCGCACTTGCGCAGTGTGTATAATTAACAATATTTGCAGCTCAAGGAAGTAGAGATGGGAAAAGGTAGAGGTGAGAAGCAAAATGGTTATAGAAATGTACTAGTATAATGAGGAAGTAGTTGCTAAAAATGGAAGTTGTAAACTATTTGTATATGGTAGCCAAGTACCTAAATAATATAAAAATAATTTTGAAAACGGGTGAACCGTTACACTCGGCCCCACTTAACGAAAAAAAATTTGAGAAGCATTCGAGAATTTTTTTTTTTTAAAAGAGAGTAAAGTTAAAGTTATCACTGAGGGATCAAAATCAATCATTTGTCCTGATAACAATGTCAGATTAAGTTTTCGTGCTTCCCCATGCAAATCTCAAGAATCTGCAGTAATCTACAACCTACAAAGTCTATCAAGGTGCATGAGAGAGCAAGAAGACGCAGGTAGAAAACAAAAATGTTGGAAGAGAAATGGGAAGAAAAAGAGATAGCCTCGAGTCTACCAAACAAGAGGGATGGTTATAGCACCAACTCGCTTAAAAGTATAGTGAAGCTGCACTGAATATGTACTAGACAATGAAGATAATAAATTGTGAAGAAAAAAAAACAAATGTACGCAACCTATCAAACCCTAATATACTTAAGACCTAAAAAAAAACTCGTCAAAACTTTGACAAAAGACAAAGAGTTTCAAGACTCACTAAAATAACTAAGGTCAATACCTATAAAAAATCTAAATACCCTAAATAAACATGAGTAATACTCAAACAAAATAGAGATAACCTTAATATTCTCAACAAAAGATTGAAAAATATTCCACTGAACAGACATAAGAGAAATTTCAAATCTCTAAAGCATAAGCATAAGACCAAACTATTTCCATACATGAAATATTAAATAAAAAAAAATTGTAACACCATAAGTGCTTCTATGAAAACCCAAAAAAAAATTTAAAATTTTGATCAAAATATTTTCTAAGTACTAACTATAATTCAGTAATGTTCTGATTCAATAAAAAAAAATTGCAATCCAGTGATGTTCTGACTCGATAAAAGATCTTCCAGTAGTGTTCTGATTCGATAAAGAGCATTATGATTCAGTGATCACCAAAAAAAAAGTTGGGCGCCAGTAGTCTAAAATAAGACTACAAAGAAAAATAAAATAATCAAACATCTTAAGTGCTTGAGTGATATCATTTCAAAGTCAAATACCTACATGAAATTTTTCAAATAATAAACAACGAAGTAAGTTCAAAGAAGTGTTGTGTCCTATTAGATTCAAAAGAATAAATTCACAAAGGATTAACAAGATTAAATTCCAAAATCAATTCAGGGAAAATTTACACATCATATTAAACTTGAAAAGAAAATTCAGGGAAAGTTTATGCCTCAAATTGGATTCAAAAATAAATTTAGGGAAAATTATACATCATGTTGAATTCAGAAAAGTACATCCAAGGAAAAATTCATACATCATGTGACAATTTAAAATAGGCAAAATTATTTAAGTGAAATAAGTATCACAAATCTAATGTTCATTAATAAACTGATTCAAAAAAAAATTCAAACATCAGTGTAAGTTTAAGGTCTAATCAGGAAAATCTATTAAAGATTGCACGAGCCTATACAACAGAAATCAAAAGCTTCAACTATTTGTGAGCATGTAAGCACAAGGATCTTAAGTCGTGTGAAAATTTTGAATAAGCAAAAAGCGAAGATTAAATGCAAAATTGCAAGAAATGTTAACCATGATTTCAATCTATCAAATATCGGATTACTAAAACTGTAACAAACTAACATCAATTATGAGTGCAAAGCGAAAATCATAAAGCTATAAATTCAAAGTGATTTAAAAAAAACTAAACTGTGATAAACAGATCATATGAAAGAAACTAAACATGAAAATCTCAGGCCTACAAAAGTCATTCCAAGTACGCTGCAGATTTATAGAAACGCATACCAGGATAACTAAAGAGGATAGAGACAATCAGGGGTAATTTCGTTCATGAGAGCTAAGTGAAATTTTTTTTTTAAAGCCGTAAGTCTTAAAGTTATTTTAAAATCATAAGAAATCTACTATAATGAACATTGAACAAGTACCATGAAAACAAATCACACATGAAAATCGCAAACCTACAAAAGCCATTCCAAGTACGCTGCAGATTTATAGAAACGCATACCAGGATAACTAAAGAGGACAGCAACAATCAGGGATGATCTTATTCATAAGTAAAAATTCAAAAATTTACATAAAGTTGAAATGACATGACATGGCATAAATGAACATAGGATTTCAGAAATCTACCAACAACAATGTACCATATCAAAAGTGTTTCTTATACGCCAGAGGCTTCAAGATCTGCCCGAAATACGCCAGATTTATAAGTATGCATATTACGACAGACAAGTGAACAGAAAATGCATACAAGAAAAGCGCTTTCGATCCAAGAAACGTCATAGGACTTACATCAGTCTCTATAACACAAAATTTGGAAAAAAATTCCATAACAAATAATATTTCTGAAAACATGTTACAATATACTACAAAATTCAATAAAATCATACTATGAATTAAACCAATTAATCAAAAATGTAAAAACTATCAAAAATATCAGTGAAAATTCAAAAGAGTGTGCTCACAATTGTTCAGTATGTGGGATTTTAAATTTAATCAAAAAAATTGGAAATTGGTATTAAATTACAATTGTCACAATAGTATGCATACAAAATTTTGGACTATATTGGTTCAGAAGGTTGAAGACGATGTTAAATGTCCTAAGTGGTCTATTGGCAGACTCTTACTGCCGCCTAGAATTTTTAAGGGGCGCTGGCTAATTCTTCCTTTGACACCGACGCTTGAAGGGAGAATAACAGCGCATTTTCCTTTCAGACGTCTCGCATCTTCGCCCAGTACAGCAGGGCGCGTGAAATTTTGGGACTATGGGAGTTCATAGAGTTGCATAACAACGGTTTTAAGTGTCCTAAGAGGTCTATTGGCAGACTTTTACTGCCGCCTAGAATTTTTAAGTGGCGCTGGCTAATTCTTTTTGGATACTAATGCTTGAAGTGAGAATGGTGGTACATTTTCCCTCCAAACATTAAGCGTCCACGCCCAGTACAGCAGGGCGTATGAATATTTGAAACTGGGACTTATAAACAGACACAAGTACTGATCACTATCTGAATCAGAACTAGTTTACGCATGGTTACCTCTAAATAATACTTCAACTAGAAAAGCGAGAGACAAAACCTGACAAGACTAAAGATATAAAAACTTCATTAAAAGACAAAAAGATACTCGAGCAGGTACATACTTGAAGAGCTATTCTGGAGTAATACTCAAAACTTTAAAATTATTTATCTGGCCTCAACAAATATGATTGTCCTTATCAGTCATTCAAACAAAACAAAATAGAGACTAGAATGCTCTAACTAATATCAAAAATATTTACCAGATAAAACAACTACACATCAATAAAACTCCAGAATGAAAACAATCGTAACACAAAAAAAAACAAGGTACCTACAAGCATTTACTTAATCAAAGATCAAAAAAAAATTTTGCGACATATCAATATATTGTCTATGTGTGTGTGCCTGAATTCATGTGTTAACCAAGAAAATTAAATATATATGCAAGTATATAATTGCACATATATAACCACCCTTCTATAAATAACAAAAAACTAAAGTCAGCTTATGAAAATTTCAACTATAAATGAATTACTAAATAAGTGTACCTAAATGACAAATTACCAAAGAAAAATGTAGTGAATTGTTGTCCAAATACCACACAAAATATATAGCTACAAAAAAAGAGCTACCGTACAAAAAACTGTAGGTATGTGTTTATGACCTGTGAATAATATCCAAACGCCAGATATCTTTGAGAAGCATTTACAACATACGCTCAGATTTATAAATTAACGCATACGCGAAATGTCTCAAGACAGTACAAAAAATAATGCATTAGGAAATAAAATCTCAGTCATAAATAAAATACACTAATAGACAAAAATCAATAGAAAATTTTAAATAATTTCAAATATACCTCAATAGAAAAATTTTGAAAATAGAAAATTTGGAACAACAATCACCGTGACAACTACAAAAAAAAATAAGCTGATAATAGTTAAAGAAAATTAAATAATAAAATATATATGCCAAATGAAAGTACTGCACCCAAAAAGAAATTATTAAATGGAATTTTGAGTCAATGAGCCGAAATGGAATTTTGAAAAAGTTGTCCAATTTTCACTTCAAGACAGCTCCAAGACTCACAACGCACACCACCAGACATACCCATGTCTGGCCACACGTTGGCAGCGCTAATTTGTAACAATAAAAATGTTGTTTGGTCATGAACGACCAGCCAACACTTTCATTACACATAGCAACCAGCAGCTCGATCGGTTTGCAAGAGACTAGGGTATGTAGGTGCGTGCGTGTGTGCGTGAATGTGTGAGTCTCGTTAGCCGCCAAGAAATGAAAACTAGGACAACAATGGTTTAATAAAGATTTATTTTAGTATGTATACGAATGCAGTACATTTTATTTTTTTTTTTTAAAAAAAACTTATCTCGGAGGGAAGTCCTGATGGTAGTGCCCTTCCGAAAGGAAGGTGGTGCTCCAGAGAAGGCTGGCTTTTTGAGGAGTTCAGGTGGTGCCCCAAAGGTGTGGTGTCCCCAAAGAAAAGTTTTCTTCAGGAGTTCAGGTTGTGCCCCAAAGGTGTGGTGTCTTCATGGTGGCACCCCGACCAAGAAAAGTGGTCTTCATTGAGGCACCCCGCCAAAAAAGGGTGGTTCTCCTGTGAAAGAGTTATGGCTGGTATTAGCACCTTGTGGAGAACTTCACAGGACTTCACGATCTGTTCCTGAAGTATGGATCTTCATGCGTTCTTACATTTTGATAAATTGCATTCATATACTTCAGAAACAAATCTATGAAGTAGCATGGGGGAACTAAAAAGCCAAAAAGCAGATAACTTTCAAATGTTCACATGGTAAAGATTAAAAAAAAATAGATATATACAAGAGCGAATAGTTTAAAAAAAGATTCTTAAATACTTTGTATTTTCAGTCCTACCGGATCTTTTCAGATATATAGTGATAAATAAAATAAATGTACAAAGTATGTTCAAAAATTTACAAACTTTTTCCTCACGCCTTGTAAAACAAAATTACCAAAATGTCCAAAAGATCTTTTCATTGCGTTCTCAATTAGCAAATCTGAGTGCTAGGTATTTTTACGTAAGGAATGTCATAAAAAAAATGTGAAACATTAAATACACACAAGATAAGGCATCGTAACACAAAAATATATGGCTAGAAATAAAGAATAGTGTTCAGCGACTCTTTTGTTAGATAATTAATAAATATACAGTGTAGGATTGACTTGATATTTAAAGATTAAAATGTTCGCCATCACATGTTCATGGAAAAAAAAATATATAAATCGGAAAAATCACATTCCTACACAAAATCATATTCCTAAAATAAATATGCAGAAGCAATGAAAATATGGGAAAGCTTAGTAATTAAATCGTTATGATTACCTTGATTAAGACATAATGGCACATACACAAAAGATTGTCTTAGAGAGACATAATTATATTTAGCGTTAACTATTTGAGTTCAAAAAGCAAAAGGAAGGAGGTATGTGTTTCGACATAAAAGGTAACCTTGGTGGAGAGCAAGAGCATACCCCCCCACTCATTAGAATTTCCCAAAATTTGGCGCACTTGCGCAGTGTGTATAATTAACAATATTTGCAGCTCAAGGAAGTAGAGATGGGAAAAGGTAGAGGTGAGAAGCAAAATGGTTATAGAAATGTACTAGTATAATGAGGAAGTAGTTGCTAAAAATGGAAGTTGTAAACTATTTGTATATGGTAGCCAAGTACCTAAATAATATAAAAATAATTTTGAAAACGGGTGAACCGTTACAAGGCAGACCGACAGGCAGACCGACAGACAGACCGACAGACAGACCGACAGACAGACCGACAGACAGACCGACAGACAGACCGGCAGACAGACCGACAGACAGACCGACAGGCAGACCGACAGGCAGACCGACAGGCAGACCGACAGGCAGACCGACAGACAGACCGACAGGCAGACCGACAGACAGACCGACAGACAGACCGACAGACAGACCGACAGACAGACCGACAGACAGACCGACAGACAGACCGACAGACAGACCGACAGACAGACCGACAGACAGACCGACAGACAGACCGACAGACAGACCGACAGACAGACCGACAGACAGGCCGACAGACAGACCGACAGACAGACCGACAGACAGACCGACAGACAGACCGACAGACAGACCGACAGACAGACCGACAGACAGACCGACAGACAGACCGACAGACAGACCGACAGACAGACCGACAGACAGACCGACAGACAGACCGACAGACAGACCGACAGACAGACCGACAGACAGACCGACAGACAGACCGACAGACAGACCGACAGACAGACCGACAGACAGACCGACAGACAGACCGGCAGACAGACTGACAGACAGACTGACAGACAGACTGACAGACAGACCGACGGAAATGAGTGACGTGGATTTTCGTTATGTAGACATCATGATACGCCCAAAAAGTGTATTATCTCAAAATCGAAAATTTTCGCTATCACAATACTCCCCTCACCTATCGGTGTGGGAAGTAAAAATGTATGTTTGCATCGCCACTTAGTTATGGGTTACCTTGTATAAATCAAAATATTTTCTGGGCAAGGAGCATGTCTTTACAATTTTTATAAACAACTTTTTTCGCAATCTTTTGCAGTAGTGGAGTGGTCGGTCGATCCGGAACTAAGAACTCAACCTAGCTTTTTTTGTGATGGTGTCCACAAAGAGGGTTATACCTATATGATTAGTTAGTTATTACTTTTTATGCTTATGAAGAAAGCAATATGCTCTACTCTCATTAAAATAGCACAGAATGCAGCGGCATCTCACCGAATAGTTAATTACTGTGAAAGACAGAAGGTAATTGGGTAAAAGTTGGAACCGGGTTGCGGCGGCTGAGCCGACTATTCCCCATTCAATACTATAATTAACTTCTCTGGATATTTTGTTTGCCGGCAAATAAGAAGCATTTGCATACTAGTCCGGAGTCGGAGGAGGGAAATTGTTACTTTCGCAGAAAATTGAGTATTTGAATCGATTGAATTACCTCCGGTGAATGCGGCAGTGTACGATCCGGAAAATAATGAGACCTGAAGTTCGGATATTTAAATTGTCTTCGCTAGATTCACGCAGATAGAATTCATGGAGATTTTTTTACTTACGTACCAATGTACTGAATACTGTTTGCGGCTACTTCGAAGGCATACGAATTATCTGTACTATGTTACATATGAAAAACGCAAGTTCTAGGTTATGTTTCAAAAAATGTTTTGACTTTCAGTGTCTATAAAATTTGAACAACGCGACGCTTAGATTAACTTGGTACCTTCAATCGTCATCAGGTAAAAGTGGCACCATTTTTTTCCACGCTGTAGGTCTGACGCCAAGGCGGTGGACCTTTAAATGCCGGCCGAATAATCCAAGAACCAACAGTTCGCCTCCAAAAAGCCTTGATAATATGAATGTGTGAGCAATAGTGAGTTTAGTAACACTCAACGTCATTATTCTTATGAAAAAATATATAAAACTAATTCACTAATAATTCGTGTTTCAAATAAGTGTAGCTTGAACACAATTTAATGAACGACAGATAACTCCAAGAATTTCCAACTATGCCAATGCGTTTCCCTGCATCTGAAGTGACGTTCCCACTGTGGTGCTATTCCAGAACCCAGAAGTTCATATTGTGTTCTTATATTCTCACTTCTCGTGGTCGAATTGTCTCTCTGACGTATTCTTGTTACCGTCTTTGCAACCCATTTTTATTTCATGGTTCGTACAAGCCTGTTCGCTAGATTTGTACGGGGTTCTCAAGTAAAGCGCGCAGTTGGTTTTTTACGAATGCTTTGTATTCTCGCCGTACAAATTTAAACGAGAGCATGATATGTTTGTCATTTTTGAGCGTGCACATTCAATGTGGATCACATAAGGTTCGTAAAAATGGAAGATTTCAACGAACACCTGATGCGCAATGAACGCGCGGTGCACACACTCGCGGCACGCAGATTTGTATCCGCCTTTAGGATTTTGTGACCCTGATTTTCTGATAGGTCTCATCTAAGTATGGTAAATAAAAAAAAAACCAAATCCCTCCTAAAGTACATTTCTGCCGTTGGTGTCCTTGTTCGGGATCTCCTTCAATACGTTTATTGGATATTTATACAAAGTGACATCGGAAAGCAAAACACTCAGGCTTAATGAATTTATGAGAAATAATTTCTAGTAATATACTTGTTTACATTAGGATAAAAAATTATCAATTTTTCAACCATACAGGGTGGGCCAATAGTGAGTGGATGACTGTCGGCTTACTAAAACGAATTTCAAAAGTCTGTCACCTTATCATGGTATGAGGGCTATAACCTTAAAATATATTTACTTAAATTTTGACGTCTATACAGGGTGATGCATATCGAACTTACAGTTTTTTTAATCGAACCCCCTATATGTTATTACATATTTGGATTCCTTGGTGAATTTTAGTGTGACTTTATGTATCAAATATGGAACATTGAGCGTACTGCTTAGGCGCAAATCACTATTTTTGGTATAAGTAAGTATCAGAAAAAAATTGAATTTCGGAGCGATTATCAAACTTAGAAGGTCGTGACTTTGTGGTACGACTAAGCCTGAAATGCGTTGTCGTAGATCAGACGGTCAAATCTGAACTATACTTGTACTTGGAGAAATCAGTAGATTAATTAAGAAAATTTCAATCACAGGTAACTTTACTATTTCAGATGGGTATATCTAATTTTTTTTATACCGTCAAATGTAAAATGCTATAACCTTTACAACAATGTAGGACAGTCAGTATCAATCCTTTTTAGTTTAAATTCTATTTCAAATTTTCAGTCAAATCGGTGTTTTTAATTTTTCCAAACTATACGCAACCTAGCATGTCATGAAAAATAAACAAAAACCTGTTCAGGTGGAAGAAACCAACTAACTTAGCAGAAAGATACAAACAAACAAGATAATAAAAATGCCTTTCAAAATAACAGCTCTCATCAGAAACATCAGCGGCGACAAGAATGCTTAAATTTCACAGCCTACTAGTTATTGGCAAATTCCCAAAATCAGTAAAAAAGTTTAAATGAAAAGAAATCAACCAGCGATTGTCACTGGCAGTGGAATATCTACGTCTTCAGAATAAATTTTCACATTTAATGCCATAAAAAAGTAGTCGTTTCCGTAAGTCAAAAGTAACGATGCCCCCGACTGGAGCCCTTCAAATTATTCAGTAGGAACTTCTGCTTACAGCAAAATAGCAAAAAATGAAAACTGAATTGCAGTACGTTCAAATTGTAAAACATAATTTATTTGGCAGGAAAATATACAGAATAAAGACAATTATAGCATGGAGTGTTACAATATTCTAACAATCATTTCAACAGATGCTCAGAATGCTTCAGTTAAAGATATCCTTAATTTTGGCTTAACGGAAATGACTACTTTTTTATGCCATTAAATAATATGAAACTTCATTCTGAAGATGTCAGACTGTCAGCAAGAATCACTGGTAGTTTTCCTTTTGTTTCAAAAATTTTAAACGTTTTATTTCCCACACCGATAGGTGAGGGGAGTATTGTGATCGCGAAAAGTTCTGGTTTTAAGATAATACACTTTTTGGGCGTTTCATGATGTCTACATAACGAGAATCCACGTCACTCATTTCCGTCGGTCTGTCTGTCTGTCGGTCTGTCTGTTGGTCTGTCTGTCTGTCAGTCTTTCTGTAGGCGTTTTTCTAGCCACGTAACCGCCTCAGTAACCGCTACACGGATTGTGATGAAATTTGGGCAGCGATATGCTGTGGGGTGGTAGTAGGTAATGTTCCTATAACTTTGAACATCGGTGCAGGGGCGGCGGAGGAATTAGTAAAAAACTAAACATTTCAAATATGCCTCAAACTTTGTGTTTAAGCGTTTTAGGGGTTCCTGATCATTTTCTACGTTTTTTGGGTGGGGGTGAAATTGGGGTGGTTGGGGGGTGGGCGGTTGTAAAACTGAACTGATTTGTTGTGGCTGTCCACTAACCTGTGAAGGAAAGACCTAGCGTCATTATGCACTTTTTTAGGTCCATCCGAATATTACCTTGCCTAATACAGAACACAGGGACTTGGAATTTTCTATTGTATACATGCGAGTATTGCTTCTGATAGTAGATTTGTGTAACTAGGAACCTATTAGATTGATTTTAATGAAATTTTGACACAGTGTTACTACCGCTGCGAGGATGAAAAATGTTCATGGATTTTAGAAATTGTGCCAGTGGCGGCGCAGCAATAGGTAATAAAAAAACTAAAAAATTAGAAACAGCTCAAACTTCGTTTTTAGGCATTTTAGGGGTTTTGTGATCATTTTCTACTTTTTTTGGGTAGTGGTGAAATTGGGGTAATTGGGGGTTGGGGTTGTGTTGGATTCTGTATTCATAATAGGCTATCCATTGACTTGTGAAAGGAGGACCTAGCGGCATAACATACTTATTTTGGTCGGGCGGGCGATGATTTGGTTACAAGGAGATCTCAGACTGTAGCTTCATGATATGGGAAAATAATAAAATGAAATCACCGTTATGTGTGGGAAGTACTGGGTCAATCAACTTGACTCCATTTTTTTGGAGAGTTGTTGAGCTCTAGTAGATCTCAGTAGCCAGTATGCTGTGAAAAAAAAGACACTTCTGTCATACTCCATCTTTTCATTGACATTAGACATCTTACCGCTTTTGTCATCAGGTTAGAGATAATGTGCTGTAAGGATTTTTCATAATCTTGCCTCGTTGCTCTAGTTCGTTGGTATGTTTCTACTAAGTTAGTTGGTTTCTTCTATCTCAATGGGTTTTTGTTTACTTTTCATGGCGTGCTAGGTTGCTTATACGTAGGTAAATTGGAAAACACCAATTTGACTGACAATTTGAAATAAAATTAAAACTAAATAAGATTGATATTGACAATCCTACATTGTTGGAAAGGTTATCAGATTTTACATTTCATGGTATAAAAGGTTTAAAAAAACTAGACATTCCCATTTGAAATAATCAACTTACCTGTGGTTGAAGTTTTCTTGATTAATCTACTGATTTATTCAAGTACAAAAAGAATTCAAATTCGATCGTCTGACGAAGTCACGGTCTTCTAAGTTTTATAAACGCTGCAACACTCAATTTTTTTCTGATACCTACTCATACCAAAAATAGTGATTTGCACATAAACGGTTCATATCATTAATGCACCACCTCCAGTCACTTTCTCACCGGCGTTTTATTGGTGACCTCTCGCTCTTCTACCGGTACTAAAACGGAATATGCTTCTCTGAGCTATCCTCTATCATTCCGCCGCTCATCGCTCCTATTAGATGCACCCGCGCGACCGCTGCATCTCATCCCAAGGCGGTGGTTTTCCATACATCAAGAACCGAGCGGTACAACCGCACATTCATTCCCAGGGTATCCAGGTTTGGAATGGGCTGCCAGGAGATGTATTTATTGGGCCTGCGGGTATTTGGCCCATTCACATCCCGAGTTAACAAACTTCCCCTAACATAAGCCCTTCACAGCAGCCGCGATACTCTGGTATTTAGGCTCTGCCTACGCGGTCTGCTCAGTTATAAGAAAAAATCACTAAGGAATCCAAATATGCAATAATATATAGGGGATTCTGTTCAAAGAATGTAAGTTTATTATGAATCACCCTGTTTAAACGTCAAAATTTGATGAAGTGAAAGTATTATAGCCCTCAAGGCCCCTTACCATGATCAGGTGACAGATTTTTGAAATTCGTTTAAGTAAGTCCACAATCCTTCATCCACTCACTATTGGCTCGCCTTAGATAGCTGTTCTCACAAAAAAGTAAGTACCTGGAAATTCTGTGTTGTAGCTACAAGTCATCGTAAAATCGGTGTGAGGAGCTGCTCTAGTCTGTGAACATACTGAAAGTAAGAATACGAGAGAATCTTCATCAAACAGGCGAGTTCAAAGGGGCGAATTGTGGACGACTTACGCGGGGCTGGATTGTTTTTCAAAGAACTCGCCATGATGATGCACAACAGTGTAAGCACAGTGGTGGTTTGCTGTCGAGTATGGAGTCAGTCGGACGGTATAAGGAGAGCTAGGGGTACAGGTCGTGTTAGAAGAAGAACCTCACTTAGAGATGACGGCCTTAGGCTATTGACTTTAAGGGACTGCTTCACACCCACAAGGTTAACTGCGGACCAACTGTTAGCAGAGCATAGTAGATCACAATGCAAGCTGTTCGCTGGATCCGAAAATTTGGACTTACTTCATACCGTCCTGTTATTCCTACCTTCCACTTCTAGGTACCGAAGTGATTGTCTGGCTGGGCACAGAGAACGGGGGACTGGGACCTTAAATGGAATAAAATTGAATCATATTTAGTGATGAATCCAGATTCTGTTTGGCATTGGATGATGGCCGTGCAAGGGTGATAATGCGGCGTAGTGAGAGACAATATCCGCAATTTTATGTGGGAAGCATGTCTACCACACTGTTGAAATTATAGTATGGGGGCGACAGCTTATTGGTAATAATAAGTAGGTAATAATATTACTAAAGTGACCCCAAGCAGTTTGACATGTGTCGAGCGTAATCTAGTTAATATTTCATAATTTTGCATTAGAATACCTTACGAAGTACATCCTAGAGACATACCGGAAGCTATAACTACTCTTGTGATAATAGTGTATTGTTCAATGAGAGGTAATGACAGTAAGTTAGTTGCTGGTTGTAAATCAAGGCTTGAGCCATTGAGGCGATTTGAATACCATACTTTATCTACGACCGAAGCAACTAATAGTATGATTTGAGTACGTAGTACTTACGAAGTATTGACAAATTAACCTCACTTCTGTCACAAAAATGAATACTGTGTACATCATTAGAATTAGTTTTTGGCGTCTCATGTATAACCATTATTATAGTGTATATTTAATCATATTAATTTCCAAGATATCAGCAATGGCTTAACTAAAACAGGTAGTATAATTTTCTATAGAGGTAATTTTGGGAGGCACGACTAATAGACACAACCGGGGTACAAATTCCCGGAGTTGCATATCAGTGTTTGTAACAAATCAGAGAAATTGTGATTTATCAAATAACGAACCGTCCCAAATCGATACAGAATTACGTTTATCTGAGCACTTTCCTTAGAACAGAATTTGCTGGGTGTTGAATAACAGCTTGAATCTCTGCTCCGGTTTATTTTCACCTAACGAGAGAGGATCAGTTTTTCCTTGGAGCTCCGTCTGACTTAGCTGGCGAAATGCGCAAACCTCTGGGACTCGCCGATATAATTAGAAGTTTAAAAGGAAACGAGCATCGAGGCGAATTCAGCTAATTAGAATTTGCTGAAAAACTGAGGATCAATTTCTCGGTAACCATAGTCGTAGTCAAAATAAGGATTATCTATCTACAGGGTGGCCATTCTCAGCGCCTGGACTCTTGTGACCAAACTATATTTCTTTCGAAGAAAATAACTATGTGGGTGAGTTTTTAGTGCCGGATCGGTCCATAACTCCACTACTATAAAAGAAGGCAAAAAAGTTGTATATAAACGTTATAGCTAAGGAGATGCTCCTTGCTCAACAAATATCTTTAATCATGCAAGGTGATCCATAACTACGTGGTGATGCAAACATATATTTTTTTAAATCAGACACCCTATATATTATTCCATATTAAGATTCTACGAATAATCGCCCTTCTTAAAATATAAGGTATTGGAACATTACACAGGGTATTTCAAAAGATATGACAATTTTTATATCCAAATCGCTGTCAAATGAACGTACTGTATATCAAAAAATAATGAATCAAAAAATCTTTTTCACACGGAAGGATAAAAAATATCCTCTAGTTTTAAAATCGGGTATAAAAAAATCCGACAACGCATATTCGTATACAGGGCGATGTAGAATGCAAAATCTAGATTTTCTCCTTTTTTTAAATGTAACCCCCGATATTTTATTATACCAAAGAATTGCTTTTAATATGCTCTTTCATCTTTGTATAGCACTTGTTATACCTACAGCTTCCGAGACATTTCGATTCTTTTGCAAATTTCAAATATACTTCCTATTTGTGTAGTGAAAGTTATTTATTTTGAGACAGTACTCTCGAATTTGTTTCTTATTTAACAAACAACTAAGTTATAAGGCCATAATAGTATTTGATTAAGTCAAAACCCTGAATTATCGAGATAATGAAGTCAAGCATGCTGAGGAAACAATTTTGTCGACGTGATGCATAATTATCAGAGCAGATTTATCATAATGTTTTGAAATATTGGCAGTTTTCATACCCTTTCAATAATTTCATACTGTGTGAACAACGAGCTTTGAAAATGATTTTTTCCATTGAAGAACAAATAGAAGATATTCAGGAGAAACATTGACAAATTGCCTACTTGCCTCTAGAATATATCAACTAACAGCAGCAATATCCAGAACGGAGGCAGCCTAAGACTGATGCATTTGAAAGAATGAAGAATCGTTTTTTTCGAACTGTGTTGGTTAATATTTTATAGCCTACCTGATACGTCTGATTGATAATTGAGGTTTTAAATAAAATGTTTTTGTCATAAATGGAAAGATCATTTATAAGTTTTATAACAAAACTTTTTTACATTAAAATATTTTAAAAATGAATGGATTGAATGGATGAAGGGATTTTGTTTTATTAATCAACTATTACATTTAAAAAAAAATTACGACTATTGATATTGACGGACAAATCTCATTTCCACTGATTTTTCGAATTGTCCACCGCCTCGTGTACTTAGTTTTTGCACTATGCAGTGCAAGTAATATGTCTAACAACATTTGATTCAAACACATATTTATGTTGATCGTAGAAAAAATGTGCGTAACAAGTGCAAAAAGCGCATCAATACATTTTTTGTTAAAAAAAGAAGTTGGAAGGCCTGGGTTTCGATCCAAAGACCCACAGATTCACTATCGGACACTAGGCTATCCGGCGATTGAGGAGATCTTTTCAACGACACATATTTGATTAGGTACCTACTTCTGTAATGTGACTTCAACTTCAAACATTCAAAAACATTTATTTCGATCGTAGACTTCGTCTCGAGCTGCAAACTTCATTCATCGACTGTGTTGCAACAAATATACACTACTTACCCGTTTACCGTAAGTATTTTTGCGATTGGTTGGGAATCTAGCATCTAGTATCGGAGTAGGACGTCGTTGGTCAAAGGAGCATCCTGTCCGCCCTGGTGACGTCACACGGGTTCGGGAGCCGTCGGCATGTTTTCGGTACTCGATTCAAAAACCTAGTTTTATTTTGATATAACTTTTGAATTATTGCAAAAAAAATAAAACAAAAATAATTTTGTTATAAAACTTATATATGATCTTTCCATTTATCACAAAAAAAAATTTCCTTAATTCAAAACGTCAATTATGCATGACGTCTATAAAATTGTTTCCTCAGCATACTTGACTAACTATTGTCTCGTTAGTTCAGTGTTTTGGCTAGATAAAGTACTATGATGGCCTTGTAGTTTAGTTGTTCCTTAAGTAGAAATAAAATTCGATAATATTTTCCCAAAATAAATAAATTTTAGTCCACAAACAGGAGGTATATTTGAAATTTGGAGAAAAGTCGAAATATCTCGGAAACTGATGGATGTAGGTATAACAAGTGCTATACAAAGATGAAACAGCATATTAAAAGCAATTCTTTGGTACAATAAAGCACTAGGGGTTACATTTAAAGAAAGAGAAAATCTAGATTTTGCATTCTACATCACCCTGTATACTAATATGCGTCATCAGCTTTTTTTATAGCCGATTTTAAAACGAGAGGATATTTTTTTATCTTTTCATGTGAAAAAAATAATTTTTGATTAATTACTTTTTGTTATACAGTACGTTCATTTGACCGATTTAGATATAAAAATGGTCATAACTTTTGAAATACCCTGTATAATCTTACAATATCTTATATGTTATGAAGGGGAAGTATTAGTAGAATCTAAATGTGGAATAATATATAGGGTGTCCGAGAGGGTGTTTCATTTAAAAAAATGTATGTTTGCACCACCAAGTAGTTATGGATCACCCTGTATAATTAAAAATATTTTCTGAGCAAGGAGCATATCCTTAGCTACAACTTTTATACACAACTTTTTCGCCATCTTTTACAGTAGTGGAGTTATCGACCGATCCGCTAAAAACTCACTCTGTATGTCGACTGCTGTCGGCATTTGGAATACTTTTAATACGTTTTTTAAAAGGTATCTAATAAAAGCGCCACATACCAAAGCTGTAGTTTTTTAAGAACTTATTGCATATTGAAATTCCTAGGTTAATTCTAGCGTGACTCTATGCATCACATATGGTACGAACAGTCTAGGTTTAGGTGACATCAGAAAAAAATTGACTATTTTAGCTATTATAAAACTTAGGAAGCTGTGGCTTTGCTGTATGACAAAGCATAAAGTATTTCAGCTTGGGTTAGACGGTTAAATTTTAATTCTTTTTGGACTCTAAGAAATCGGTAGATTAATTAAGGAACTTAGAATATCACAGAGATTATAAAATTTAGAAAACTGTAACTTCGTCGTATTTCTAAGCATGTGTCAGCTTAGTTGACGGTCAAAATTGAATTACGTTTGTGTTTCGAGTAATCGGTCGATTCTTCAATGAAACTTCAATCAGAGGTAACTTGATTTTTTCAAATAGAAATACGTAATTTTTGTATAAGATAAAATGTAATCTTTTATACCCTTTCTAATGATTTAAAGTTGTGAATATCAATCTCCGGTAGTTTTCGTTTAATTTAAAATTTTCAACCAAATTAGGGTTTTTGATTTTCATACCTACCCAGCTGGTCAAGAAAGATGAACAAAATCATGTTCAGATGGAAAAAAACTATTAACTTAGCAAAAATATACAGACAAACTAGAGTAAAGAGGCAAGATGCTAGAAATTCCTTACAACAAATCCACTCTTACCAGAAGTACGACAGAAATGGATATTTCTCATAGCCTACTAGCTACTGAAATGTATGCACTATAGATTAACAATATCCTACCACAAACGAAGGTTGCTGGAAGTTCAATACCTTGAGAATAAAATTTTGCAATCAATGAGATAAAAAATTATCATTTCCGTCAAGTCAAAAGTAACGATACATGTGACTGGAATTCTGAAAATTCTTCAGGACGTTATGTATCTTTGCAAATTATAAAACATTATTTACCTGGCGGAAAATTAAAATCTGATTTGTCAGTATTCCTTTTTTGTGATCCTGCTAATAGATACTGAAAAATTTGAAGAGTTCCAGTCAGAGGTTACTTTTGACTTTGGCGAAAATTACTACACTTTTATACCATTAAATATAAAATTGCGTGGTGAAGTTATAAGGCTGCCAGCAAAATCGCTCTTATAATTGCTCCCATTCCAGAGTTTTTAATGGTTTTGGAAATCGTTAGTATTTAAGGCTATTCCATTAAAAAAACATAACTTTGATAGTCACGCATTTTTTTTTTTTTTTTTGCGGCATCAACAATTCAAGTTATTAGCCGCGGATAATCACGCATTTATTAGACATCCTGTATATAAGTCATTTTTTTAAACTTAGTCCTCGTTGGCGTTGAGCTTGACTCACCCTGTATATCATTTTATTTCCTTCATCCCACATTTGAAAGTTTAAGTTACCAATCATCCATTTGGAGTTTTTTATGAGCCGTTTATTAATTAATGTACTCTTTAATTTACCTCCTTATAATTTACTGGACTACGAAACATGAATTACAGCAGCTGAAACAGATAAAGTTCAACATATCTAAGCAGTGGTATAGCGAGTAATATAGGAAATGGAGTGGTAATGTTTACACATAAGCAATATTTGCCGATACTTGCTCATTTTGTACGTGGTAGTGCAGTGATCTATATACTTAACTTTAAACAAGTTCTTATACTGTCTGTATGTTTAGATCAAACTCTGCAGCCAAAATTTAAAGCAGCTAACCCTGAAGTTTTGGACACATATGCTTACTTTGGATGACAATGCACAATTGGATAAGAGACTCAAATCGAAATATAATATGGCGGACTCCCAATGAAAGCGGATCGGTTATCTTTTAGGAACCACTATGACATGAGTACCAAATTAGAGGGGCTTACGGAGAAAAATACAAAGAAGTGGAGTCAAGCTCTTAGATAGGACTTTCTACATATCGTCATCACATAGCGTTTGGTTTTTTACTGATGTCATTGCCCCAAAAATAAAATTGAATCACCACATCCCTTTGCATCATCGCTCATAACAAACATCCATTATCGGGAGAGTTAATAAAAGTGCGTCTGTTGCTAGAAACGAAGGGATTCTGATTTCTTTCCTCCTAATTCCTCCACCACTAACACCTACAGTCGAATACGAAAGTCATATTGGTATACATACAGGAGTCGGCATAAGTCAGTTCCCCGATTTCCACGAGTAAAAAAGTGAAAAATGCAAACGACGACTAACGAAAGTCTATTTTTGTGAAGTTACAGCCGGCAGGTTTGGTATGTAACAAAAATGTGGGTGTTCAATTAGTAGTCGTCTTGCTCAATACAACGACAGCAGCGGGTCGCAGCTGTAAGCATGTCCTGCGAAGCAGTTGAAGCTTGATAAATGTTCGTAATTATAGGATGGTGAGTAGCCCTCGTGCTAAGTATAGGCCCCAAAGGAAGAATTCACAAGGTGTAAGATGGCACGATCTGGAATGCCTCTCCACTGCTCCTCGTCTGCCAATCCAGTCCCCAAACCGAGCATCCAGAAACTCACGCACAATGAGTGCCTAGTGCGTCTTGCATAGAATGCCGTATTGGTGTTGGCGTGTTGGATTATTGTCCATTTGCCCGCATATTTATATAGATATTCTGATATAGCGGAAACTGCAGACCCCTGTACATATTTATACCGGTTGGTCAGATAAGAATGCAAAGGCGAATATGTCGAAAACCATTCGCCATAGGGACTTGCAATGAAAAAAAAATTATTAAAGTGGCTAAAGGAGGAACGAGAAAGATATGTTAAGATTTTCAAGATGGTCACCAGCGGGCGTAACCGCCCTCTTGAACATTCGAAGTGATTTTTCACCGAAATCCGCCTAATAAATGTTACCAAAAATAGTGCTTCTTAAAACTAGGGTTCACAGGGGTAGTTCCTGTTTAACACTTTTTGACTTATCTATTAAGATAAAGTGAGGGGGTTATTAAATATTTTTTTTAATTGAACTCTTAAACGACTGAACGGATTTCAACAAACTTGGACTTATTGGAAAAAGTATTTATCGTTCCATCAACCCCGTATTCCCTATAATATGTCTAATATCAAATGATACATCGCATTTTTTGAAATACTCGTAATAACCGAAAACTCCAGAATTGCCTAACTTTTTTCAATAAAAATCTACCCAAATTGATACCTAAATGTTAATGGTCTAGGACAGGGTTCGGTAACCTTCTTCGGATGGCAAGCCATTTGCAAAATAAAATTTTGTATGGCGGGCGGCACATTCCTATGTAACTTAAATAGTTATATCGTATACGAGTATAAATATCATTAAAAAAATGGAGTCAAGTTGATTGACTCAATACTTCCCACACATAACAGTTGCAACCAAATCATCACCTGCCTGTCGTCAAAAAAACATCCAACACAAAAACTAGTAAATAGTTTCCTAAATCTCTCCGTAGGAACTAAAATGACACAATTCAACTTCAACTGGACGAATGAAATAATCAGGAACCCCCAAATTGCTGAAAAACATAGTTTTAGTTTAGTTTTAGTTTTTTTAGTTTTATTTTTATATTTCTAATTTTTTTACTATTGCTGCGCCGCCACTAACACGATATTTGAAAACCCTACGCACTTTTCATCCTTGCCGCGGTGATAATACTGTGTCTAAATTTCATTAAAATCAATTCCATAATTTCCATGTTACTAAATTCAGAACGATCTAAAGCAATACTCGTATGTATACATCAGACAATTCTAAGTCCCTTGATTTCTGTACTAGCCAAGGCAATGTTCGGATGGACCTAACAAACGTCTATTATGAATGGAATAAATGTTTCAGTTTTACAACCCCCCACCCCCTAACCAGCCCAATTTCACCACCACCCCAAAAAAAAGTAAAAAATGATCTGGAACCCCTAAAACGCCTTAAAACAAAGTTTGAGCTATTTTTATATTTTTAGTTTTTTTATCATTGCTGCGCCACCACTGACACTATTTTTCCAAAACATGCACGTTTTCCATCCTTGCTGCGGCAGTGATACTGTGTCAAAATTTCATTAAAATCAATTCGATAATTTTTGCGTTATGCAATATAGAACGTTCTAAAACGACGCTCGTATGTATACAACACAAATTCCCCCACAAGTCCCTGGGTTTCTATTATAAGCAAGGCAATGTTCGGATGGACCTAAAAAAGTGTATTATGCAGCTAGGTCTTTCATTCACAGGTCATTATGAATATTACAAATTTTCCAGTTTTACAGCCCCCCACCCTCCAACCACCCCAAATTTACCCCCACCCAAAAAAAGTAGAAAATGATCAGGAACCCCTAAAACGGTTTGAGGAATATTTGAAATTTTTTGTTTTTTGTTAATTACTCCACCCCCGTACAATGATTTCCAAAGTTCCATGCAACGGTTACTGAGATTGCGACGTTAGAAAAACGCCAACAGACAGACCGACAGACAGACAAACATGCTGCGTGTAATTGCGTTACCTGCCTTTCGGCTTAAACGAGACTCCCGAGGCTCCACCCCACTGGTTCCAACGAAACCACTACCAAGACAACCCCAACACCTCCGCCTTCCAAAAATTAGCGGGGAAGTAGGGGGGCACCTTCTTCGCCCTGGCGCTCTATCTTCATGCTATTTCCTTTTCCTTTTTCCTATCTTTTTACTCTCATTTTTTAAGTCCTCTTTTTCTTGTTTTTTCCTTTTTTCTTTATTCCTTCCTTTTTTTTTTCGGACAGTGCCATTTTGACCATGCTTTTATTTGGCTTATTTTTTGTTTTTTTTCTGCCGCCCATTCTTGTTTTCAAAAAAAAATAACAATACAATTCTATAACCCTAATCTATGTACAAACCTAATTAAAAATATTTTGCCTCCCATTCTTGTTTTCAAAAAAAAAAATAACAATACAATTCTATAACCCTAAACTATGTACAAACCTAATTAAAATATAAAATAAAAATATACAATATTCTCCATATCCCCCTAAACTATATACATGGGATATATATTTCTTTTTCCTTTTTTTCACACCTTATTATCTTTTTTTCTTGTTTTTTCCCTGTTTTCTTTTTCCTCTTTCTTTTTGTTGTTTTTCGGTTTTTGACCCTTTTTTTTCGGGTCTCCCATTATTGATTGTTTTCCAAAAAAAGTGTGCAATACAACTCTATGCCCCTAAACTATGTACAACCCTAAGCCCTATAAAACCCTAAAACCCTATAAAATAAACATATACAGTATTCTACATATCTATCTACTCCTAGTTCTTTCCTTTTTTAGTTTTCTTGTTTTTTTTTTCTTTTTTTTCCCTTTTTTGGAATATACAATATTCTGCATATCCCCCAAAACTATATACATGGTTTATATCCTTAAACGCTGCAAACTGAGTCAACGGGCTCATTCAACCACCCTCTCTGCCCATTCATTCCAAGACCTTACTACTCGTTCGTTCTCCCTACCGTCCACCCTTAACTGCGGTCTCAGGGTTCTCCATTTCTCCATGAACTCCTTCCTTGCACGCGTTCTACTTTCGTCCATGTATTCCTCCCTCACATGCCTGGCACTCCCTTCTCCCATTCTACATGCACACACGCCATCCGCTCCTGTCAATCCAAACCTACGCAGGTATGCCGGGAAGTTCCCATGTCCCGTAATCAGCTGTCCCGCCTTGAAGCTGAGCGACAGCCGATCCGCCCCGACCTGCCTGCATACCTCATACAGCTCCCTCCCTTTCCCACTCATGTCCCACTTGTTCTGCGACTCAGCCATAATCCTTCCATTCATTCGCTTTCGCGCCAGTCGTTTTTCATACCCCCATGCAATCCTCCATCCAATCTCCTGCTTTGTCGCGCCTCTTCTCGCTCGCCGGTCAGCCATCCTCATACAATCGTCTCCTGATCCGTGCCCCTTTGTCCATTCAATCCTCACCCATTGACCCTTCTCTCTCATTCTTCCCATCGTATTCATTACCATTATCCTAATCTTACCTTTTAAGGATTCACCATTCAAACTAGTTCTGACCACCTTGCAGTCCGTGTGTATTGTCGCCGGTGTCAGGAACCTGCTCTCTGCAGTCGTAAGTCCCCGGTGAATTGCGCAAAGCTCGCCCAGGAAGCTACTCTCTATACCGGATGCCCTCACGCTGCAGACCTCATCAGTCACGCCTCCATGCACAACTACACGTATACCCCCATCCCTCCTTCCATCCATCTTCGTAAATCTCTTCCATCTCCGTACCTAGCCTCCACCCTGGGTGTGACCTATCCGCACCTACCACCTTGCTTGATTTCATCTCCGTTCCCTTTTCCTCCCTTTCTCTCCACCTTTCATATGCCTTAATCACTAGAGGCTTCATTCCATACATCACTTCCAAGCTCTCCGTTGCAGTCGTTCGGTACACTCGCGCGATCATCAACCCACACAACCTCTGTACCGCATTCAACTGCCTCATTACTCCTGTATCTCTCGCCCTTTTTCCCCATACTTCACATCCATACAGAATCGCACCTCTCAGAACTCTCTGGTAGATCAGGTTTGTGACCTCCTTCTTGAGCCCTATTCTTCTATCTATCATACCTCTTAACTTTCCTATCGCCTCTCCTAGTCTAGCCCTCATGTATTTTACATGAGAGATCCAGTTTCTCTTTTTGTCAATTACTACTTCCAGATATTTCAGCTCCTCTCTCATCTCCATTCTCACCCCTTTCATACTTATCACAGGCTCCCGAATCTTTTGCCCCATTTCAACAAACATACATTCAGTCTTCCTCTCATTATATAGGGTGGGCCAATAGTGCGTGGACGGAGGATTGTGGGCTTACTAAAAAATATTTCAAAAATCTGTCACTTGATCATGGTTGGGATCCTTGAGGGCTATAACGTAAAAATATTTTCACTTAAATTTTGACATTTATACAGGGTGATTCACATCAAACTTACATTTTTTTGAATGAAACCCTCTATATATTATTGCATACTTGGATTCCTTGGTCAATTCTAATGTGACCTTATGTATCATACATGGAACTTTAAACGAACCGTTTA
Source organism: Callosobruchus maculatus (assembly GCA_951848785.1). Lineage (NCBI taxonomy): Eukaryota > Metazoa > Arthropoda > Insecta > Coleoptera > Chrysomelidae > Callosobruchus > Callosobruchus maculatus. Next base: position 1,270,169 of record CATOUR010000122.1, on the reverse strand, counting down.
GGCGCAAATCGCCATTTTCGATATAAGTAGGTATCAGAAAAAAATTGAATATCGCAGCGATTATAAAACTTAGAAGGCCGTGACTTTTCGGTACGACTAAGCATGGTCAGACGGCTAAATTGGAATTCTTTTTGTACTTGGAGAAATCAGTAGATTAATTAAGGAAACTTCAATCACAGATAACTCGATTTTTTCAAATGGGAATGCCTATTTTGGTTTAATGAATCAAATGTAAAATTTGATTACCTTTCTAACGATATAGCATTCTTGATATCAATCTTTTTTGGTTTTCATTTTATTTCAAATTTTCAGTCAAATCGGTGTTTTTCAATTTTCATGCGTGCAAGCAACCTAGCAGGCTACGAAAAATAAACAAAAGCTCGTTAATATGGAAGAAAACAACTAACTTAGTAGAAAGATGCAAACGAACTCGAGTAGCGAGGCAAGAACATGAAAATTCCTTACAACACATCAGCTCTAACCGGAAACAACAGCGGCAAGATATCTAATGTCAATGAGTAGCTGGGGTATGACAGAAGTGTTTGTTTTTCAGAGCCTACCAGCTATTGAGGTTTACTACGATTAAAAATTTTGAAACAAAAGGAAAACTACCAGCGATTTTTGCTTACCGTCTAACATGTTTAGAATGAAATTTCACATTTAATGGGATAAAAAATAGTCATTTCCGTTTAGTTAAGTCAAAAGTAAAGATGGAGCATTCTGAACATCTATTGAAATAATTGCTAGAATGTTTTAATTACGCTATGTTGTAATTGTGATTATTTCATGTAGTTTTCTGCAAACTAATTTATGGTTTACAATTCAAACAGACTGCAATTCAAGTTTCATTTTCCGCGATTTTGCTAATAAGTACTACTGAACAATTTGAAGGGTTCCAGTCAGAGGTATCATTACTTTTGACTTACGAAAATGGCTACTTTTTTGTAGCATTAAATGTGAAAATTTATTCAAATGTATTCAGGAGACATAGATATTCTACTGCCAGCAACAACCACTAGTAGTTTTCCTTTGATTAGATATTTTTTTACTGACTTTGGAAATAGGCTAATAGCTAGTAGGCTGTGAAAAATGAGCGTTCTTGTTACCGCTATTGTTTCTGGTTAGAGCTAATATGTTGTAACGAATTTTCGTAATCTTGTCTCTCTGCTCTAGTAAGTTTGCATTTTTCTATTAAGTTAGTTCCTTTCTTCCATATTAACGAGCTTTTGTTTATTTTTTATGGCCTGCTAGGTTGCTTCCATGCAGGGAAGTTGAAAAACACCGTTTTGACTGAAAGTTTGAAATAAAATGAAAACCAAAAAAGATTGATATCAAGAACGCTATATTGTTAGAAAGGTAATCAAATTTTACATTTGATTCTTTAAACCAAAATAGGCATTCCCATTTGAAAAAATCAAGTTATATGTGATTGAAGTTTCCTTAATTTATCCTCTGATTTCTCCAAGTACAAAAAGAATTCAAATTTAGCCGTCTGAACTATGGTGACGCATTTCATGCTTGGTCGTACCGCAAAGTCAAGGCCTTCTAAGTTTTATAATCGCTGCGATATTCAATTTTTTCTGATACCTACTTATACCAAAAATGGTAAATTGCGCCTAAACGGTTCGTTTAAAGTTCCATGTGTGATACATAAAGTCACACTAGAATTGACCAAGGAATCCAAATATGCAATAATATATAGGGGGTTCCATTCAAAAAAATGTAAGTTTGATATGAATCACCCTGTGTAAACGTCAAAATTTGAGTGAAAATATTTTTACGTTATAGCCCTCAAGGGTCCCTACCACGATAAAGTGACGGGATTTTTGAAATATTTTTTAGTTAGCCCACAATCCTCCGTCCACGCACTATTAGCCCACCCAGTATTTCAGTCCGCACTCATTCTCCCATTCCTGACATTCTCTTTCAATCGCACTCCATTTTTTCTCTATCTTCTTCACGGATTTACCCCAGACAGACAGATCGACGGAAATGAGTGACGTGGATTTTCGTTATGTAGACATCATAACATGCCCAAAAAGCGTATTATCTCGAAATCGAAAATTTTCGCGATCACAATACTCCCTTCACCTATCGGTGTGGGAAGTAACAAATAAAGAATTTTTTTATTGATATGCTATAATTACAATAAAGTCAGTAAACAAAAACTTACAATTTTTAAAAGGGAAAGGAAAAGAGAATACAGTTCTAATTACATAATAATATGTTTAAATATGTAAATATTGCTTGGCCTGACGTTACAAAAAATGACATATGGCGTGAAACTGACAAGAATGATAGTGACAATGACACTTACGCTCTAAGTTTGTTGACTTTTCCTAACATTATATTGGTGATTTGGTGCGCCGCGCAAAAAGTTGTAAAGGGCCGCAGATTGCCGATCTCTGGTCTAGGGTATGGCATAGAGCCGGAACTTGAGAGTCCAAGAAAATACGTATTCTCGTGTTAGCGAGGAGGCGTGACCACCTGATCCCTTTCTTCAGCATGCGTGTCTAAAATGAGGAGAAGTAAGTCCAAATGTCCAAAGTAAGATCCAAAGCTCGCCATAAAAATGCCGAATAAATATAATTGATATAAAGTATCTTAAATTCCACCTCTGTATTTATTTCGCCTAAAAGCTGTGTTGTTTTTTAAGAAATAAAGCAAAACAGCCATTTAATAACTGTTCTGTGGCTTCCCTGTAACTTTTGTGTTACGCATATGTACCCAGCACGTGGGCATAGTGTGTGCAAACTGCCCCCGCTACACAGTAATATGAAAAACAAACCACACCGAAAAGAGAAACGGTTTATCTCCCATCTCTCCACAATTCGTCGGGCCTTCTGTTTCAACATCATTGATATTTTTGTCAGGCTTCCACCCCTGCGAAAGCGACGTGTGCAAATTCTTATATATCTCTCTCTGAAATAATCATGCTTTTATATAGAGATTACTATATAATATAGGTACCTCATAAGAGAGATTATAGGTCCACATCTAAGGAAATATTAATTCTAAATGTAGTATAGCTCAGGTTCTATTACTCTTAAGTTTTAAAAGCTTAGCAGGCATTGCAAGGTACCTAGGGCAAATGACCAGGATTTCAGGAAGAGTGCCAGAAATGTAGTTTGAGCTTTTTTGGACTTTTTATAATATTTATAGTCCTCTACAAAACCTTGACCGCCGGAACTCAAATAGAACACCATAGCAGAAGTTGCATTTTTTAAAAGCTTGAATCTACAGCATTCTCATTTCCCACAAACTAGATGAAGCGCGAAAATTTTCCATTTCAGGATAACACTTCTTTGAGGCGTGATGTCTACATCATCATCATTGCTGACTTCTATCTGCGTAATTTGATTATACGCTGCGATTTTCATTAAGTTTGAGGTGTGGTCATCTTCTGGGATTGTAGTAGATAATACTGTTGGAATCAGTGTAGTGGCGTAGAAGTAATTCACGTCGACAGACCGACAGACCGACAGACCGACAGACCGACAGACCGACAGACCGACAGACCGACAGACCGACAGACCGACAGACCGACAGACCGACAGACCGACAGACCGACAGACCGACAGACCGACAGACCGACAGACCGACAGACCGACAGACCGACAGACCGACAGACCGACAGACCGACAGACCGACAGACCGACAGACCGACAGACCGACAGACCGACAGACCGACAGACCGACAGACCGACAGACCGACAGACCGACAGACCGACAGACCGACAGACCGACAGACCGACAGACCGACAGACCGACAGACCGACAGACCGACAGACCGACAGACCGACAGACCGACAGACCGACAGACCGACAGACCGACAGACCGACAGACCGACAGACCGACAGACCGACAGACCGACAGACCGACAGACCGACAGACCGACAGACCGACAGACCGACAGACCGACAGACCGACAGACCGACAGACCGACAGACCGACAGACCGACAGACCGACAGACCGACAGACCGACAGACCGACAGACCGACAGACCGACAGACCGACAGACCGACAGACCGACAGACCGACAGACCGACAGACCGACAGACCGACAGACCGACAGACCGACAGACCGACAGACCGACAGACCGACAGACCGACAGACCGACAGACCGACAGACCGACAGACCGACAGACCGACAGACCGACAGACCGACAGACCGACAGACCGACAGACCGACAGACCGACAGACCGACAGACCGACAGACCGACAGACCGACAGACCGACAGACCGACAGACCGACAGACCGACAGACCGACAGACCGACAGACCGACAGACCGACAGACCGACAGACCGACAGACCGACAGACCGACAGACCGACAGACCGACAGACCGACAGACCGACAGACCGACAGACCGACAGACCGACAGACCGACAGACCGACAGACCGACAGACCGACAGACCGACAGACCGACAGACCGACAGACCGACAGACCGACAGACCGACAGACCGACAGACCGACAGACCGACAGACCGACAGACCGACAGACCGACAGACCGACAGACCGACAGACCGACAGACCGACAGACCGACAGACCGACAGACCGACAGACCGACAGACCGACAGACCGACAGACCGACAGACCGACAGACCGACAGACCGACAGACCGACAGACCGACAGACCGACAGACCGACAGACCGACAGACCGACAGACCGACAGACCGACAGACCGACAGACCGACAGACCGACAGACCGACAGACCGACAGACCGACAGACCGACAGACCGACAGACCGACAGACCGACAGACCGACAGACCGACAGACCGACAGACCGACAGACCGACAGACCGACAGACCGACAGACCGACAGACCGACAGACCGACAGACCGACAGACCGACAGACCGACAGACCGACAGACCGACAGACCGACAGACCGACAGACCGACAGACCGACAGACCGACAGACCGACAGACCGACAGACCGACAGACCGACAGACCGACAGACCGACAGACCGACAGACCGACAGACGGACAGACGGACAGACGGAAATAAGTGACGTGCGAAACTAGGTAAGACAGAAAGATGCGGTTTTCGGTTTTAAAACGAGCGCGTAATATGCTTGTGTCTCGGTAAAATCATTGCTCAAAAGCACATTGAGTAAATATACTAGCAATTTTTAAATTTGAAAAGTTTGAAACCTTAAAAACTTTTTTTTCAAATGGGATGGTATGATAAATTTCATACCGGTTGATGAGGAAATAAATTCCCTTTCACTTTTAGCTGCATATGTGATTCTATCTTTAATGGTTTTCAAGATATTTACGATTTTGTAATTATTTCGTTATCGCTTATAGAAATTGGAAAAATCGTAGTTGGCGTGACTCGCAGATAAAATAACTGGAAGGAAACCTTTCATCCAAAGTGTTTCGGCCTGTAATACTGAAATGTGCATTCGCTCCATCTAACTGTACTACATTGATTCCGAAGAACTCCATTGGTAAATTTTCTAGCATGTCTTCTGAATTTTGGAAAACATCAGTTTATTGTACGGTTTCCAATAATACCACCCCAAATGTTTAGACTTCATGCTGGCTGTCAGCAATCTTCTCAAAATTTTGATTTACGTCGGCGTAAAACTGGAGAGGAGGAAATATGTAGCTAATGAAGAGACGGAGTTTGATGTTCTTGTAATTGTAGTAGAGATCCGCATAGCAGTACTACAGCAGAAATTAGTCGCTATTTGGTCATTGGTCAAACACCTCTGAACATGATAACGAATAATATTAGCATACTTAGGTATCACGTGCAGCTAAATCAAGCACTTGAAAGACAAAATTTTGGAAGCATAATTAATTTCTTTGATTGCGGTCATCATCCTCGAGTTCAAAAAGGTGCACTCCTTTTTAACAGTGTGTTGTTTACGAATGAAGATACATTTCTCATGAAATGTGGCTCCACTGTTATTATTAATGGTCATGTAAACTGGCATAATTTGCATTTTTACACCGACGTAAATCCAAATTGTGATGAGTTTGTTGATAACCAGCATGGAGTCTAAACATTTCGTGTGGTATTATTGGAAACCGCACAATAAACTAATGTTTTCCAAAATTTTTTGAAAAAAAGTTTGGAAAACCTGCTGGAAAATTTACCACTGAAGTTTTGAAGAATAATGTGGTTACAGATAGATGCAGCGGATGCACGTTTCAGTATGAGAGGCCGAAACACTTTGGGTTAAAGGTTTCCTGTCGATTGTTTCGTCTGCGAGCCACGCCACCTACGATTTTTCCAATTCCTATGCGCCATTACGGAATAAGTACGAAATCGTAAATATCTTGAAAACAATCAAAGATGAATTACATGTGCCTAGACTAAAGTGAAAGAGGATTTAATTTCGCATCCACTGCTGTGAAACTGATCATACCGTCTCATTTGTAAAAAGTTTTTAGCGTTTTGAACTTTTTAAATTTGAAAGCTGCGAGTCCATTGATTTAATATGCTTTGAAACGGTAATCTTACTGAGCCACAAGTATATTTCTTGCTTGTTTTAAAATCAGAAACGGCGTCTTTCTGCCTTACTTAGTTTTCGAGATATTAACATTTTTTGTAAAGTACTACAGACGTCAAATTTTCTAAAGATTGCTAAATAGCTTCGAAAATAGGCTTCGTAGACATAAACTATGGTCAACAACTTGGACCTAAAAATGGATGTTGAATTCAAAAACGTAATAATATACAGGGTGCTCACTTCCGGTATACACGGATTTCCGCTATCTTTGACATTATTTTCTGCAAGTAGATCATTTGGAAAGAAACGTTTTTATTCGAGCCATTTTCTTCTAACCTAAATAGTAAGGCCACCGTTCTAGTAAGGCTACTAGGGGGCACGGCGGGCTTATTGGACCACCGTGTCTATCGTGTATTTTTGCAATCTCATAATCTCAGTAGCTGCAACACCGATGTTGACTTAATTTGGGATAATAGGCAGAGGTGCAAAACCTCAGACCGTTGGTGCATGGATGACGGAGTAATCAGTAAAACGTAAAAGTTCCTATAAAATCTCTAAAATTTCGTCTTTAGGCATTTTTATATTAATTTTTTTCTGAATGAAAATTGAAGTAGCGAAGAGAGGCGAGAGAGGAAATCCAATTTTTTGCATTGCCTATTGCTTTAAAAGATGACATTTATGACATTCCTGGATTCTTAATATCCCGTGCTCGTCTATCTTTGCAAATGATGTTAGTCCATACACATTTGTTAAACGATTGCCGCATAAAATCCTAGGCTTGCAAGATTATTTGCCGAATGTATCTATAATAATTCTGGAAAGCAACTCTTGTGGTGTTAGTTGAATTAAAAAGTATCGTCGTACATAAATGCATCGCATACATATACAGTCTTGCCCAATAACATTTAACTATATTTATTGCAGATAGTGTCTGTTATTGCGGGAAGCACTGCGTTATGCCGTTGATTAAAATATCAAAATATATATCATATTTACCTTTAAAGACGTTTTACTTCCCACACCGATAGGTGAGGGTAGTATTGTGATCGCGAAAATTTTCGATTTTGAGATAATACGTTTTTTGGGAATTTTATGATGTCTACATAACGAAAATCCACGTCACTCATTTCCGTCGGTCTGTCTGTCAGTCTGTCGGTCTTTCTGTCTGTTCGCGTTTTTCTAGCTTCGTAATCTCAGCAACCGCTGCATGGATTGTGATGTAGTAGGTAATGCTGCTATAATTTTGAAAATCGGCGCATGGGTGGCGGAGCAATTAGCAAAAAACAAAAAATATCAAATATGTCTCAAACTTCGTTTTTAGGAGTTTTAGGGGTTCCTGATAATTTTCTACTTTTTTTTGGATGGGAGTGAAATTGGGGTAGTTGGGGGGTGGGGGTTGTAAAACTGTAAAACTTTGCTGTATTCATAATAGGCTGTCCAGTCACCCGTGAAAGAAAGACCTAGCGGCATAATACCCTTTTTTAAGCCATCGGAACAATCGCCTTGCGTTTTACAGAAACCAAGGGACTTTCTGATGTATACATACAAACGAGTATTGCTTTAGATCGTTCTGTATTTTATAACCTCGATTTGATTTTAACGAAATTTGGACACAGTATTATACCCGTAGCGAGAGTGAAAAACGCGTTTGGTTTTTAGAAAACCTGTTAGTGGTAGCGCAGCAATAATAAAAAGACTAAAAATATAAAAACTGCTCAAACCTCGTTTTCATGCGTTGTAGGGGGTCCCGGTCATTTTCTGCTTTTTTTTGGGAGGCGGTGAATTTAGGGTGGTTGGGGGGTGGGGGGTTTGTAAAACTGAAAAATAATTTGTACTCATAGTAGGCTGTCTATTGACCTATGAAAGAAAGACCTAGGGCCATAATTTACTTTTTCAGGTCCATCCGAGCATTGGCTTGCCTATTGCAGAAACCAAGGGACTTAGATGTATGTACATACTCGTATTATGCGAGTATTGCTTTAGATCGTTCTGTATTGTGCAACGGGAAAATCGTTGAATTGATTTTATTGAAATCTTGACACACCGTAGCGAGGGTGGAAAACGCGTATGGTTTTTAGAAATCGTGTCAGTGGCGGCGCAGCAATAATAAAACAAACTAACAATATAAAAACAGTTCAGTTCTCGTTTTTATGCGTTTTTAAACTGAAAAAAAATTAACCATAATCGCCTGTTCATTGACCTGTGAAATAAAGGCTTAACGACATAATTTACTTTTTTCTGTCCATTCGAGCATTGGCTTGCCTATTATAGAAACCAACGGACTTAGAATTTTCTGTATTGTGTAACCTGGATTGGAATTGATTTTAATGAAATTTCAACGCGATATTATCACCGCGGCGAGGATGGAAAAGAAGCAATATAATCAAAGAGCTGAAAATATAAAATATAAGAACAGCTCAAACTTCGTTTTTAGGCTATTTTGAAATTCCTGATCTCTTCGATTCATCCAGTTGAAGCTTGCAGCATAAAAACTGTGTCGTTTTACTCCCTCCGGAGAGAGGTGAAAGCAATTATTTACGAGAGTCGTTGTGTTGGATGGTTTTTGCGGAGAGCAGACGATTTGGTTGTAAGGGGATCCCACATGCTTCATGCTATGGGAAAATAATAAACTGGTATCATTGTTATGTGTGGGAAGTACTGAGTCAATCAACTTGACTCCATTTTTTTTACTATGCCTACAAATCATATCACTGTCTTAGATATTAAAACAGTAATTACACCACTTAGTCATCAATAATTTGGGAATCATATACGAAAATAAGGCTGGATGAAAGTATCTTGAACTTCAGTACTTTCTAAACCATTCATTGTTTAAGGTATAAAATAATCAACGTATAAATAAATATCTTTTATGTTTTATTGCTGACAGGGTTAGGGTTCGGTTGCCCTAGTAGCTGTCGGTCAGCCTTAAGGCTTATTGTGCATCTCGGTCAAAGTAATCAGACAGAGAGTCCCATCCTAAGTTCTTTGCGAACCTTGAGATGCATTGCAGTATGCTCTCCTGCCTTTCTTTCAACCCTATATTCAAATATTGTGATTAGCTGTTTCCTCAGCCTCACCGAACGTCCTGCATAAAGGATTTGCCACATCGATTCCCAACCTTAGCAGGTGTGCACTGAATGTCCAATAGGTAGTTATGAATCCATCCACCTTTCGTAGCTCCTTCCTGCTCAGTCTGAGAGCGTATGTGGTATTAGAACACAAGGGTCCTCCCAGCATCCTCTTAGATTGATTCCTCACCACTCTGTAGCAGCACCTCTGGTGCTGATTTGACACCCAACTGGTGACAGCTGTCCACATCATGTTGTATGATATACCACTAGCTAGTTCTGGCTTGATAAGAGGGAGTTCTGTACCTTCCTTGGTATATCTGTTAGCATTTTCATTTCCACCTATTTCTATGTGACTAGGCGCCCAAGATATTACCCTGTTAATGTTCGCCAGTATCTTTAGGGTATTATGGGAATCCCACACTATTTTTGAGGTATAGTGGTTACTTGCCAAGATCATCGGAATGGCCCGGCTATCTGTGTTTACAAAGATAGCCTTTTTACTGTATTCTTTATCTACGCATATTCTGCCGCATTCCATAATTGCGGCTACTTCTGCTTGGAAAACGGTAGACAGTTTACTTAGGCGGATGCTTATGTTTCGGCCAGGCCTACCACCGTATATGCCTATGTAATAATAAAAGCGCTGATTGGTGATGAGCCACCAACCAACATATTGCCCATAGCAACCAGCAGCTCAATCGGATTGTATGAGACAAGGGTATGTGGCTGCGTGCGTGTGTGCGTGAGTCCAGCTAGCCGCCAAGAAATGAAAACAGGACAACAATAGTTTAATAAAGATTTATTTCATATATATGAATGCAGTACATTTGTATTCTATCTGATTTTTTTTAAACAAGAACTTAACTTCGGGGGGAAGTCCAGGGAGTAGTTCTCGTGGTGCCCTTCCGAAGAGAAGGTGGTGCTTCAAAGAAAGTGTTACATGCTGCTGTTGGCACCCCAAAGAAGGCTGGCTTCTTCAGAAGGAGTTCTGGTGGTGTCACCCCAAAGAAGTGTTCATGATGGTGGCACCCCGAAAAAGGTGCAGAGCCCCTTCAAAGAAAAGGTGGTATTGATGGTGGCACCCCCCAAAAAAAAGGAACTTCACAGGACTTCACAATCTGTTTCTGAAGTATGGACCTTCATGCGTTCTTACATTTTGAAAAATTGCGTTCATATACTTCAGAAACAAATCTATGAAGTAGCATGGGCATATTTAAAAAGCTAAAAAGCAGATAACTTTCAAATGTTCACATGGTGAAGATTAAAAAAGTATAGATAGGTATATACAAGAGCGAATAGATGGAACAATAGTTAAAAAAATGATTCTTAAATGCTTTGTATTTTCAGTCCTACCGGATATTTTCAGATATATAGTCATAAATAAAAAAAAGTATATATAAAATATGTTCGAAAATTTACAACTTTTCCCTCACGTCTCGTAAAACAAAATTACGCAAATGTCCAACAGATCTTTTCATTGCGTTCTTAATTAGCAAGTCTGACTGCTAGGTATTTTTACGTCAGGAATGTTATAAAAAAAGTGAAACACTAAATACTCACAGGATAAGGCATCGTAACACAAAAATATATGGCTAGAAAAAAAGAATGATGTTCAGCGACTCTTTTGTTAGATAATTAATAAATATACAGTGATGATTGACTTGATATTTAAAGATTAAAATGTTCGCCATCACATGTGCATGGAAAAAAATGTATGAATCAGAAAAATCACATTCCTACACATAGCTGTAAAATAAAAAGCAGAAGCAATAAAAATATGCGAAACCATAGCAATCAAATCGTTATGATTTTGCATTGGGAATATAAATCCCTTACCTTGGTTATCACATAATTGCACAAATACAAAAACTATCTTAGAGAGACATAGCTATTCTATATGTATTTGCTGTTTGAGTTCAGAAAGCGAAAGGAATAAACCATTACATTTCATCTAGAAGCTAACGTCGGTAGAGAGAGAGCACACCCCCCCCCCACTCATTAGATTTTTCCCAAAATTTGTACGCACTTGTGCAGATTGTATAATATAATGATATTTGCAGCTAAAAAGAAAAGAGATGGGAAAAGGAAGAAGTAAGAAGTAAAACAGTTATAAAACTGTAACTAGTATAATGAGGAAATATAGTTGCTGAAAATGGAAGTTGTAAACTATTTGTATATGGTAGCCAAGTAAATAATATAAAAATAATTTTGAAAACGGGTGAACCGTTACAATATGCCTCTGCCTCCTTTTGTACCTGATGACGATTGGAGCCATCAGTGTACCAGGTGATACGATTCGACATTGTGTCGAGGTCATCCTAAAGCCCAAATACAATAAAAAAAACGTAGTCAAGTTGATTGACTCAGTACTTCTCACACATTCCGATGATACCAGCTTTATTATTTTCCCACAGCATGAAACTATAGTCTAGATGCTGCCCCTGCAATCAAATCATCGCTCGCCCGACCGCAAAAAAGTGTTTTATTCTACTAGGTGCTTCTTTTACAGGTCAATGGACAATATATCATGAATACAACAAATTTTTGAGTTTCACAAACCCCCACCCCCGAACCACCCCAATTTCACCCCCAACCAAAAAAATGTTTAGAATGATCAGGAACCCCTAAAACGTCTAAAACAAAGTTTGAGGTGTTTCTTATATTGTTAGTTTTTTTTATTGTTGCCGCGCCGCCACTGAAATGATTTCTAAAAAACATACGCGCTTTCCATACCCGTCGTGGTAATAAATCTGTGTCAAAATGTCATTAAAGTCAATTCAGAAGTTTCCACGTAACACAATTCAAAACGATCCAAAGTAATACTCGTATGTATATTGTATGCATCAGAAAGTTCAAGTCCCTTGGTTTCTGTAATTGGCAAGACAATGTTCGGATGGACCTAAAAAAGTGTATTATGCCGCTAGGTCTTTCTCTCTCAGGTCAGTAGACAGCCCATTATGAGTACAACAAATTTTTCAGATTTACAACCCCCCACCCCCCCCCAACCACCCTAATTTCACACCCACCCCCCAAAAAAAGTATAAAATGATCAGAAACCCCTAAAACGCCTAAAAACGAAGTTTGAGCTATTTTCATATTTTTAGTTTTTTTAATATTGCTGCGCCGCCACTGAGACGATTTCTAAAAATTAGACGCGTTTTCCATCCTCGCCAAAGTAGTAATACTGTGCCGAAATTTCATTAACATCAATTCAGTAATTTCAGCATTATAAGATACAGAACGATCTAAAGCAATACTCATATGTATGTATACATCGACAAATTCTCCAAGTCCCTTGGTTCCTGTAATACACAAGGCAATGTTCGGATGGACCTAAAAAAGTGTATTATACCGCTAGGTCTTTCTCTCTCAGGTCAGTAGACAGCCCATCATGAGTACAACAAATTTTTCAGAATTACAACCCCCCACTCCCCCAATCACCCCAATTTCACCCCCACCCAAAAAAAAGTAGAAAATGATCAGAAGCCCCTAAAACACCTAAAAACGAAGTTTGAGGCATATTTGAAATTTTTCGTTTTTTGCTAATTACTTCGCCGCCTATGCACCGATTTTCAAAATTGTAGCAACATTACCTACTACGACCCTACACCATATCACTACCCAAATTTCGTCAAAATCTATGCAGCGGTTACTGAGATTAGGAGGCTAGAAAAACGCCAACTGACAGAGAGACAGACAGACAGACAGACAGACCGACAGACAGACAGACCGTCAGACAGACCGACGGAAATGAGTGACGTGGATTTTCGTTATGTAGGCGTCATAAAACGCCCAAAAAGTGTGTTATCCCAAAATCGAAAATTTTCGCGATCACAATACTCCCCTCACCTATCGGTGTGGGAAGTAACAAAAAACTGTCCTTAAAAGCGTAATTTTTATACAGCAAGCACTTCATATGGCACTTATTGAGCAAGATACAAGTCAGCCATCAAACCGTTATTTTGATAATTCGTAGAACTCAAAGCATTACAACTAAGTTCTTTTTGACGTAGCCAACCCGGATTTTAAATATTTGCGGGACGCCCATGAAAAACCTCGAAACAACATTCTATTTCCCAACGAAACGCCAGAAAAGAAGGGAAATCAAAATCGAACGTTAACCATTAACATCTGTCTGCACGATCAGAACAAATTCAATTAGTCAAGCAAGCGCGAAATTTATCACATCACTAATATTTATTCGGAATTCATGGGAGGATCTCCTCTCGCGCTACTTTTGTCTCATATTGAAAGATAGGAGGAAGGCATCCCGCATACCAATTCGACGAAAATTAATTTTGAATCCCTATTCAGCTCACCAATGCGAATCATTTTAGTGGTGCAAACTTTTGAGTTGCATATAACAAGGGGAATCAAGGTTTGCACGCAAGCAGCTTTTTCATATCACTTTAAGCATGCACGTGGGCAACGAGAATACCTTTGGAGAGCATCTCAAAAGAGTGACAGCAGAAGCGGCAAAGAAGGTGGCAACTCTTTGTGTGCAGTAGTCAGTTCATGATGCTTTATGAAGCCCCAGTGCGGCAAAAAGCCATGAAGAGGAAAAAACGTCAACAGGCGTTGGATACTTTGCACAGGAAGGTCCTACAGGTCATTAAAGAAACGCCACCTCTGTACAGTTTAGGTAAAGACGATCTCCCAGCTGCTAAACTCGGCAAAAAAAATGGCAGCAGCTATGGGCAGGTACAATGAAGGTGTCGCAATGAATGATACCGTTCATGAGGGAGTGAGCAAGTGCAAGCACTGGACAATTTGCTACTTTCTCACTCAGGCGCTATCAGGCCATAGCCTTTTCAAGGTATATAGCCAACGAATAGGCAGAGCAGTTGACGACATACTCCATCACTGCCACGTGTCGGACGCAGAGGGGCACACACTGTAGTAGATGGTCTATTACAAGAAGGAAGCGAGGGCAAACGTGTCTGAGGATCTCACCCCTGAAAATATGATGCCAGTGATATTACCAAGCGAAGCACATTGGGCGATCGTATATAAGAAGATAACAAACATCTTGAAGGCTTATAAGTCAGAACAACGCAGACACATTGAATATAAAATCCCTCGGTACCCTTGCGCTGCGAGGAATATCGTTTACGATGATGTCTGGTGCAGGTGGAGATATGGGTAATGATCTGATGCCGCTCTGTTGGACATGACATCAGATGGCTCAAGGTACATTGTACTAGCTAGTAGGCTGTGAAAATTATCCATGTATCCTGTACTCCAGCTTTTTTAGACTTTAGATTTGTTATTGCCATTGCTTCTCTTTAGAGTCGATTTTTTGTAAAGAATTCTCATAATCTCGGCTCTTTACTTTAGTTCGTTTGTATCTTTCTGCTAAGTTATCTCTGAATAAAGGTCCTTTAGTTAATCTAATAATTTTTCCAAGTACAAAAACAATTCAAATTTACTGGTTAATAGTCGTCAAGAAAATGGACCCATCAGAACAGGCCAAAGGCATGTCAAGGCCAAAGTAACCTATGTTGAGCCGCGCACTAATCAAAAATGAGCACGAAGAACTGCCATTGATGTAGGTCAGAATCTAATCCTGATAATGGGACAAGATAAACTGAACTGATTTTCAAAACAGGTGAAACGTTACAAAAAAAATTAATGTTCATCTACCTTTTTATTAACGTCACTCATTTTCTTTCATGCAGTGTACATATTTAAAAGAACTGAAAAGAAACGTCCTGTATCCAAGCGATTATCTCGATGCTCTTTTCCTTATAGACGGTCCTGCTTAACAGCACTTCAAAGTTCTTTCTTTATTCGGTCCTATTTATATCAACTGCTGAGCTGGAAATGAAATATTAGGTTTCTTATTAAAAGCCGGAGTAAACAATTTTTCGTATCTACCTTTCAGGTTGGCCCTTTCTTATTTATAAAGAAAAAAGTCCTATAATTTCGTCTCCAATGTTTTCCTTTAGGTCAACTAAGGAAGAAGTCGCGACGGTAACGTAAGTAGGACGCAGGGTCTGGATTGTTGCTTCTGCGGAATATATAACACGATCGAGATATTTGTAGAAGGAGAATTTGTGTATTGGAAGTCCATGACAGGAACAGAATTTTATGTACACTCCGCCTTAGCGTCTGCGCGCTTCGCTGTTTGACGTTGCGCCAACACGAGTGGTCGGCATCCTTAGTAGCTGATGTCACCTGTTCGGCGTGTTCCGAAGGATTGAGACCACGTCACAGGGTTGGCACTTATATTGCCCGAATTGGCAGTGGGGGTGGCTGCGCTGTGCACCACCGATGCCTGTGGAACTCGTGCGCAGTTTTTGAGAATCACGGCCGTGATGGTGAACAATCACAAAAAGAAGAATTTGGTTCTTGGATGTTGTGGATGCCCTTGAAATGTTGTTCTTTCTTTGAGAGGGTCAAGTTGGGTGGAAGAGGTGAAAAGGATAAGGGGTTAGAAAAATTCTAATATTTTTACTACGGAGGAACTATAAATCATACCTGTTGACTTGGGCTAGCTATCAGAAAAACTTAAACACATAAAAAGTGCTCTAATCTTCTTTTTAGGTTTTTGGAGAATCTAAAACTATTTTCTGACTTGGCTCCACCAAAAAAAAAAACAAAAAAAAAAAAAAGAATGGCTTACGGCATATGTCTGAACGAGAAACCTGTTAAATTTTGTTTTTTGGAACACCTGAATAAAAAAAGTGCAACATCTGCACTGTGCTCTGTTAAGTGATATACAAGGTGGGCCAATAGTGCGTGGACGGAAGATTGCGGGCTTACTAAAAAATATTTCAAAAATCTGTCACTTGATTATGGTACTGACCCTTGAGGGCTATAACGCAAAAATGTTTTCACTTTAATTTTGACGTTTATACAGGGGGATATCAAATTTACATTTTTTGAACGGAACACCCTATATATTATTGCATATTTGGATTCCCTGGTGAATTATAGTGTGACTTCATGTACCATACATGGAACTCAACAAACCGTTTAAGCGCAAATCACCATTTTTGGTATAACTAGGTAGGTATCAGAATAAACTGAATATCGCAGCGATTATAAAACTTAGAATGTCGTGACTTTGCGATACGACTAAACATGAAATGCACCACCTTAGGTCAGAGGGATAAATTTGAATTCTTTTTGTACTTGGAGAAATCAGTAAATCAATTAATGAAACTTGGAGTACCTATTTTGGTTTAAAGAATCAAATGTAAAATTTGATTGCCTTTCTAACGATATAGCATTCTCTATATCAATCTTTTTTGGTTTTCATTTTATTTCAAGTTTTCAGTCAAATCGGTGTTTTTCAATTTTCCTGCGTGCAAGCAACCTAGCAGGCCATGAAAAATAAACAAAAGCCCGATAATATGGAAGAAACCAACTAACTTAGTAGAAAGATGCAAACGAACTAGAGTAACGAGGCAAGAATATGAATATTCCTTACAACATATTAGCTCTAACCAGAAACAATAGCGGTAATAGGAACGCTCATTTTTCACAGCCTACTAGCTGTAAGCCAGTTTCCACAGTCAGCAAAAAAATATTTAATCAAAGGAAAACTACTAATGATTGTTGCTGGCAGTAGGATATCTATGTCTTCTAAATAAATTTTCACATTTAATGCCACAAAAAAGTAGCCATTTGCTTAAGTCAAAGGTAATAATACTCTGACTGGAACCCTTCAAATTATTCAGTGGGTACTTCTACTTATTAGCAAAATCGCGGAAAATGAAACTTGAATTATAGTCTTTTTGAATTGTAAAACATAATTTAGTGTGTAATGGCCAACGTTTCGACTCTAGAAGTGCGTCATCCTCAGGGCGTGAGTGATATATAAATAAATTAAAAATTGGTCTCGTAAGGATACAACTACACTTGGTACAACGAGTATTGGTGAGGTGGAAGAAGGTGTAGGCTATGTTCCTTTTATTAAATTTGCATAAATATACGAGAGATTGCTCGTATTTGTCCTGAAATTCAAGCTGTAAGAACTTTTTTTTATATGAATCATCTCTAGTATGTTTCGCTTATACCAATTTTTTTCTTTGCATAGCGTTCTAACGTTGTCAAAATCAATCGAATGTTTATTTTCTATAGCATTTGTCAAGAGCAATAGAATTCGGGTTATAATTTTTAATGTCATACTTATGTTTATATATGCATTTGTTTAAGTACTGTTTAGTTTGTCCCATGTACGAGTTGGGCAGTCTATACAAGGGATTTCATAAATTACATTACTATGCATGCCTTTTTGTAACTGCGGTTTTAGATTTGAAAATACTGCACGTGTTATTGCAGTAGCTGTATGGGCAACATGTACGTTGTTTTTTGAATATTTTCTTTATGTTTTCGGAAAGTCCTGGTGCATGACATTCTAGATCGTTCCAACGTTTTTCAATGCATTCAATAGCAGGGTCGACAGGAATGGACCATATTTATAACCGCCAACAACGCTCAAAATCTAAAAATAATACTTCAAAGAAATACGTTCCAATGCCCTATACACCAGGACTCTCCGAAAACATCAATAAAATATCCAAAAACATAACGTAGCCCATACGGCTACTGCTGTATTTTTAAATCTAAAACCATGGTTACAAAAAGAAATGCATAGTAATGTCATTTATGAAATCCCTTGTAAAGACTGAAGACTGAGGAACGTTTTCCACTATCTTTCACAAACAATCATCTTTTGTTTTGTGATGCTCTACAAAAGGTAGAACTATAGCCTTTAACCATGCTGTTGAAAATTGCCTAAACCGGAAGACGTGGTTAAAAATATTCACAACTACTAATTTTGCAGATGGGGGGGAGATGTGTAATGAATTCGTAGGGAATGTCATCTGGTCCAAGTACGGAGCTTAGAGATGTTTTAAGTGATTCTTTAAGTTCATCAATGGTCATGGTGCTATTAAGGGAGCTGCTGTCATCTAGAATTTGTATAGGCTTATTCTCTATTTCTTACTTGCTCTGGAGAAAATCAATGTTGTAGTTGTTATCGCTAGAGAATATTTCGTAGGTGCTTCCTAATATCTCCCTGATTTCTTGTCTGTGTGTAATTACGTTTCCATTCTGTTATAGTGAGTAGATGTCGTTGTGTGCTTTTGATCCACGTAATGCTCTCACTTTCTTCCAAATTTCCTTGGCAGGCGTTGTAATTGTGTTGGCTCTGAGTTTTTCCATAGTATTATGCTTTTACTTCCCATACCGACAGGTGTGGGGAATATTGTGATCGCGAAAATTTTAGATTTTGAGATAATACGTGTTTTGGACTTCTTATGATGTCTACATAACGAAAATCCACGTAACTCATTTCCGTCGGTCTGTTTGTCGGTCTGTCGGTCTGTCGGTTTGTCGGTTTGTCGGTTTGTCGGTTTGTCGGTTTGTCGGTTTGTCGGTCTGTCGGTCTGTCTGTATGCGTTCTTCTGGCCACGTAATCTCAGCAACCGCTGCATGGATTGCGATGAAATGTGGGCAGCGATATGCTGTGGGGTCGTAGTAGGTAATGTTCCTACAATTTTGAAAATCGGTGCATGAACGGCGGAGTAATTAGCAAAAAACAAAAAAAATTATATGTTGCTCAAACTTCGTTTTTAGGCATTTTAGGGGTTCCTGATCATTTTCTATTTTTTTTGGGTGGGGGTGAAATTGGGGTGGTTGAGGGGCGGGGGATGTAAAATTGAAAAATTTGTTGCTTTCACAATAGACTGTCCACTGACCTGTGAAGGAAGACCTAGTGACATAAATAACTTTTTTAGGCCCATCCGATTATTGTCTTACCTATTACAGAAACCAAAGGACACATTTTTCTGCTGTAAACATATGAGTATTGCTTTAGACCGTTCTATAATGTGTAACTAGAAAACGGTTGAAAAGATTTTAATGGAATTTTGACACCGTGGTGAGGATAGAAAATGCGTATGGTTTTTTATAAATTGTGCCAGTGGCAGCGCAGAAATGATAAAAAAACTAAAAACATAAGAACAGCTCAAACTTCGTTTTTAAGCATTTTAGAGGTTCCTGTTCATTTTCTGCGTTTTTTTGGGTAGGGGTGAAATTGGGGTGGTTGGGGGGTGGGGAGTTGTAAAATTGAAAAATTTGTTGCTTTCATAATAGACTGTCCACTGACCTGTGAAGGAAGACCTAGTGACATAAATAACTTTTTTAGGTCCATCCGAACATTGTCTTACCTATTGCAGAAATCAAAGGACACAATTTTCTGGTGTAAACATACGAGTATTGCTTTAGATCGTTCTATATTGTGTAACCAGAAAACGGTCGAATTGATTTTAATGGAATTTTGACACCGTGGCGAGGATAGAAAATGCGTATGGTTTTTATAAATTTTGGCAGAGGCGGTGTAGAAATGATAAAAAAACATAATTTCTGTATGCTTTCGAACTCCATTAATGTTAAAGTTTGAACCACCGACGATAAAGTTGGCTTGAACTCTTCTAGCAGTATCAGAGCCACACGTGTAATAAGTTTATGTGTTAGATTTTCAAATGATAAGCTGTGAGACGGATACAATTTCCCCTGTTAGGGATCTGGATTCCAGGTTTGCCATGTTTGGGTCTTGATGGATGTCTATAAAAAACTCATCTAAAGATTCTACATATTATCTTTTCTTTGCTAGAACTATAGATTAGGTTTCACTCTCGGTGAAATAAACCTAGATATGCTTCAAAGTTATACACAAAAAAAGATCTTGTTGTTTTTAATTAAACATTTCCAGTAGTTTCTGAAAACAAGCTGAGTACCGTTTCGGGGTTCCCTCTATTAAAGAGGCTATCGTCATCATTTCTATAACGTTTTCTGGTACCTGTCTGAAAAGAGCGCTGTACAATCTCCGTGTCAGTAGGAAAAATCTGCTTGTACAGAGGATGACTCTGTAAAAAAAAGGAGACCTGAGTATACATACTCATTTGGCTAAAAAATGACGTTATTATTATTTATTATTTTTTTTTATATTTTTTTAGTTTAAAAAAAATTGGAGATACCAGGGTTGTGTTGTCCAATCTAGATTAACGACAATTCCTGAAGATTCTTTCTTTTCAGAACTCTATTGAAAATGGGGAGAAACGTACAAGTAGTATGTGTAGCCCAATTTATTGTAAATGTGTCAGTAGAAGGATTCAGGGCTCGGAAACCAGGACATAAATTTCTGAAATATATTTTTTTTGCAAATGAGTTTATTCCGGGATTATCAGTTTTTTTTGTTCGAAACTATGCAATTTGTTGATTACATACTCTGTATCTACAGAAAGCGACCTCGTATAGCTACCATATACTACTAATATACTTTACTCCATCACACCATTGCCAAAGCGCTTTCACGGCCTCATTTAACTGTGGATACTTAATAATACTACATGATTTGTTTATACAAGAAATGGCAGTTTGGTTTGGTCTTCATAGTATAAGTATATTAGTTTTATTTTTCGATCGCAAGACCTGATTTATGCAGCCTTAATTTCTAGATGATTAATATGCTTGCATCCATCCTAAAACTCATGGCGAGTAATTTCTCCACAAAAGGCTCCCCCACCTGTTGGAGATGCATCCGAAAAAATTTCCATAGAAGAAGATATAGGTTTAATATCTGGCCCTATTCCAATATGTGTAGGTATACCACCAATGTAGTGTGAATGAATTTGTGGTTCTTGGGTTTTTAGGCCGGCGTCGTTTAGCGTTAAAGCTTGACGTTTCGCCACCACGAGTGGATGGCATCTTCAGAAGCTATTTCACTTCGGCGACTTCCAAAATACTGACGGCTGGTGGATCTGGACACTACCATATCGCGAAGGGGCGGGGCTACCAACGCTACCTGGTTGGGCCACGTCACCATTAGCAGGTATAAATACAGGTGCAGATCCACCAGCCGTCAGTATTTTGGAAGTCGCCGAAGTGAAATAGCTTCTGAAGATGCCATCCACTCGTGGTGGCGAAACGTCAAGCTTTAACGCTAAACGACGCCGGCCTAAAAACCCAAGAACCACAAATTCATTGGACGATGGCCGCGAAAGCCTTACACAGTATACACCAATGTAGTTCTAGCAATAATTCTTCTGAAATTATCAATTTTCCATTATAAGTTTAGTTTTTTAGTCTTATAAATAGATATTTAATCTTTTTGATTAGTTTTATGTGGACAAACCTTTATTTGATAGCTGGAGAGGAAGAAACCCTGGTAGAAACGAATTTACCAATTAATTTGGAATGTTCCCCTACAGTAGAAGTATTACCTATGCTTCTTTTTTACTTTTAAGCTGCAAATCAGTTTTTAATGTCTTTTTTTTGCAGTGAGATCTGCATATTTACTGCATCACATTTAAAACTCAAAAACTGTATGGTCTGTAGCCAATTTAATTAGTAGCAGATCCTAATTTTATCAAAAAACCTTAACCTTTTAAGAGTATTACGGTTATTCCAGTATTCTTTATAATTGGAATTTATCCTTTCCTATTACTAGGATATCGTCTAAATAGAAAGACTGTCAATACGCCTTTGAGTCTAAGTCTTTCCGTCCCTGGTTTAAGAAGTTTGATAAAAATATAGAGAGCTACCTTCAGTTCAAAGCGAATACAAGTGAATTAATACAATTTATTGTCGAATCTGAACCTTAAAAATATTTCATGATTCTCTTTAACGAAGGATTTCGAGCCTCTTTTCGAAAGATATGCATCTTTGTTCAATAATTTTAAGACTGTTCTATGACCCTCACTTAAAGGGAAGGGCGTGACTGAATCTATTAATTAAATTCAACTTAAGTAGGAGAACATATTCTGCTACCTCCGATCTTGAATAACTAATCAATTAACTTTGGTATTCAGGGAATAGGTTATCCAAAATTCTTACATAGTAGGTTCGGAATTTTGCATTGGCATAAATTGAAAAGGAACGGATATCACTCCAATCTATAGTGTAGTGAGTAAGCACCATCTACTTGACGGCTGGCGTCCGAGCGTTAGGCGCGCAGTCAGTATGGGCGATTGTTGTGTTAGTACGAATAAACGTGTAAACCAAAGCTCTGGTTTTTCTTTTTTACAAAAAAAAGAGTGGATATTACACATACTAAGACTTTCTGGTTTAGCAATTTCGTAAATATTTTGATAGGTTGCCAGCTTAAGTAATATATATGACATGTATACACTTTGTATGACTTTGTTTGTAGCATTAGCTGGCTTCTTTCTTACAATATGGCGATGGTGGATAATCCGACTTCCCCTCCCCCTTCTCTCCTCTTTCTCTTCAATTTGAGTTGTGGGAGGTTGTAGTTTCAGTAACGATGATTGTATATGCCCGCTGAGTGCTAGCTAAGTTAGCAGGGGACTACCAGGTTTTTAACCTTCGGTACAATCTGAATTCTGACGAGGAACTGAATTGACGGTGTAACGAACGGATAATGCACGTTAGCAAAATAATTGGTAAGCATCAGCTGGAAGTATGAGGTTGCTTAATTGTTCCTGCACAAACATTAATGCTTCTGTAATATTTGCGATTGCACCTATGCACCTAACCCTACAGCCATTTGTTGTTGTAAGTGATTTAGGGATCTATAATGAGCATTGACTTTCTTTTTTATACAGTAAATAATTTCGCCACTAATTTGTGGAGAAGGTAATGCCTTACAGTTGCTCGGTACTTTATATTCTCCTAAAAATTCCTCTCTTTGATTCTTTGTCAGCCATTTCTGCAAAAAACTATACTCGAACGAAATGATATTTCGTCATGTATTGGCTTGCCTACCTTATATTCAAAATTTGGCTTGAAGCCGAGGTAGTAAAAAAAACGGTTCCGGCTTTGGGGCGTGAAGCGTCCATGCTCGTTGGTCTAAACAAGCCGTGGAATACTTTTTGCCTTTTCTGATCTGCCGATGAGTCTGAGATTAGAACAGGAACACACCAGCTTCGAGGCTTACTACTTATTACAAAAAGGAATAAAGACTAACGCATGCTAATCTTATCTTTCCTACGAAGTGTTCCTTCTGCTAAACTGTTTTTGGGACAAACGCACATTAATCCAGAAAAAAACAGGATCAACAAATGAACAAAGAAATAATTCTCCTAACTCGATCTTTTACCCAGAACTAACGAATGCTAATTCTGTTTTTGTTTAGCAAAAAATGCCGAGCCAATGCAAGGCCGTAAATAAATAAAATCGAACGACTTTACTTATCTGAACGAGTTTCTGGAGATATGCTACTTTGTATATGAATTCTACTACCCCACATATAAATAGAATCGAAACTGCGGAACATGTACTACCGACAAGCACGATAAACGGAATGAGTATGGTAGCAGTACCGTCTAGGGTAGGCGGATGAAATAGAGATGGGGTTATTCGTTTATTGTTATTTTTAGGAATACCGTGCTGACAAGTAGATTTCACGGAAACTACAACGTATAATTATATCGAGGACAAGCGAAGGAAAATCACCTTTTTAGGTCCATCCGAACATTGCCTAGCCTACTACCAGAACTAAGGGACTTAGAATTTTGTGTATACATACGAGTATTTATTGCTTCAGATCGTTTTGTATTTTGTAACGTGGAAACTATTAAATTGATTCTAATGAAATTTTGACACAGTATTACTACCGTGGTGGGGATGCAAAACGCGTATGGTTGTTAGAAATCGTGTCAGCGCAGCATTAATCAAAAAACTAAAAATACGAATGAAAGCAGCTGACACTTCGTTTTTAGATGTTTTAGGGGTTCCTGGTAATTTTATACCTTTTTTGAGTGGGAATGAAATTGGGGTGGTTGGAGGGTGGGGGGTTGTAAAACTGAAAAGTCTGTAGTATTGTTAATAGGCTGACCATTGGCCTGTGAAGGAAAGATATAAGGCATAAGACAATTTTAGGGGGAGGGCTGTCGATGATTTGGTTGCAAGGGGATCTCAGACTAAAGCTTCATGCTATGGGAAAATAATAAACTGGTATCTCAGTAATGTGCGGAAAGTACTGAGTCAATTAGCTTAACTTTATTTTTTTAAAACATGGGAAGGCATGTTTGCTTTTCCTCGTCGCTTCAGCTATATTATTATCTCACCTAGGTACAGCTTGTTTATATCGACAGGGCCTACTTTTACCCACCGACACAGTGGCTGCCTCTTTTATTATATGGACGAGTTTGTTTATTAATACGTTTATGTCTTGTTCGGATTCTAGCTGCGACATTTGATCTCTAATAATTTGTCCATATACTTTCCACTTCGCTTTTTCCAATTTCCATTTCGGTGTTGGTAGAATCTGTGAAGCAGCATCTCTGCTATTTCATATAAGTATTAATTTAGCGTATACTTATAGTACACATGAAGAAAAGTAAAACAGTTGTTTTTGTTTAGTTCTTTTCATTTTTTTGCGATCTAAATAGTAACTACCAGGCTATAGGTTAATATCGGAGCTGGAAATCCAACCTACGGCTAATTGTTTGGCTTGCAGGAAATCCTTTTTGTTGCCTGGAAATGCTCTAAGACCACATTCTTGCACTATATGCCTGACAGTTTGGCGTTCCGCTCCACAGACGCATCATGGGGATTCGCGCTTGTTCCATTTAAACAAGGAATCAGCGCACACTCCATGCGACGTGGGAATTCTGTTTAGGGTTGACCATTCCTTTTGGTGGAGCTCAATTAGATTACTGTTCATTTCTTCTGGTGTTTGGGTCGTCCAAATTTCTACCAATTTAACTGCAGGGTTAAAACCAACAGTCTCATGTCGGAGGGCTGTTGTAATTGGTGATTTTCTGGACCGCAGCCTACGCAAGGAGAGATCAGGTATATCTTGATGGATTGGCAGTGAGGGATTTGCTTTGGTTTTGTTATATTCTTTCAGAAGGGCATTTTCTCGACGGATAGGTGGTGGAGCTATTTGGCTGAGTGTTGATAGCTAGCAAGCTGGTGTCGATTTGATGCATCCCGTAATAGTTTTCATACAATTGTTTAACTGGGCTTCTATTAATCTAGTATTTGAGCTGTTTAGCCACACTGGCGAGCAAAATTCAGCAGAGAAACAGAGATACAGGGCCGAAGTACGGAGCGTAGAGGCGGAGGCGCCTCACAAGGTTCCACATAATTTTTGCAGGGTATTATTTATGCTATCAGTAATGGCTATGGCAAAATATTCGCTGTCAGACAAATATGGCACAACACCTTACGTCAGAAATGGGGTGAGGTGTGGGTCATAGAGAGAAAGGTATATTGCTGAGAACGATCCATTATATGCATTGAACGTGGTGTTGCGACCGGTATTTAGGAGGGAGAGGTTATTATCTTTTGAGTTTCATGTTGTTACCTTAAAGTAACGTCCAGAGAGGGAGATAGCATCCCTCTCGCACTGAAGAAAGCCACAAGACAAGAACTAAGAATAGTAAAATGAGCAGTGAAAGGAATAATCAGCAATTCGAAAATATTGGTTCAAAGACACACGAAACGAGCTCGTAGAGATACTTCATTATAAAATCACACAGATTTTGATGCGAGTGTGTCCGAAAATGCAGAAACGTCGATTCGTCATAGAGCACAAGCCTTGTGTACCACAAGAACCTATCTTTAGCGTAATTGCATCCAAAACCCCTACAAAGCGCAAGTTTTCCCAACAGACCATGGAGCAAACAAAACCTTTTTCAGTATTAAGGCATATTTCTAGCATGATCACTTTAGTATCGGCAAAAGTGCCCATTTCGGGCTTAAAAAGTTCATGAAAGAATCGACCAACTGCAATATATCTAAAACGGGTCACTATTTGGTGAGCATTGGACCGTATTCCCTTAAAGATCAGGAAGGTGAATGGCGAAGACAAAAACCTACATTTGACAGACTTGCGCTGTTACTGAATCATCCCTAAAAACATATTCGTCTTCTGGATACACTCCTGTACCCGTTTGGGTTTGTAGTAACCGGAGACACTTCTTTGTAATTCATAGGATTTTCTGGTTTATTTGTCATTCATCCGTCTCTCTCCCTTTTCGTTGTTTGTTCTACCCTTTTACGAGGGAGCACCTTCGGCCTCTCAGCAACGCAGATTGAGTGTGCTGTTGAATTTAGCCAGCTAACATGTCTCTTGTTACAAAATAATTTTTCAACATCAAGGTCGATATATTTATAAACATACATTACTCATCACTGGCCCAGAATTAGAACCATATTTATTGAAGTTTAAATTTTACGTTTCGTCTTCCTCCGAAGCCTTTTCCAAGGTATAGAAGATTTAAAAAGAAAAGTATCCGGAATAAGAATTGAAGACTTTATGTTTCGACGGATCTGGTTTTAGTTATGGGCCAGTGATGCGAGATGAATAGGAAAAGCAACTAACTACATAACAAGTTGCAGAAATAACTTCATTATGCGCTTCACGAAGAAAGTATGTGACTTTTATAAAACTATATCTACAGGGTGAGTTTTTAGTACCGGCTCGGTCGATAACTCCACTACTATAGAAGATAGCGGAAAAAGTTGTATATAAAAGTTGTAGCCACGGATATGCTCCTTGCTCAGAAAATATTTAGATTTATACAGGGTGATCCATAACTACGTGGTGATGCAAACATGCATTTTTTTAAATGAGACACCCTACATATTATTCCATATTCAGATTCTACTAATGATTTCCATTCTTCCAATATAGGGCACTGTTACATTATACAGGGCGTTTCAAAAGTTATGACCATTTTTATATCCAAATCGCGTACAAATGAACGTACTGTATATCAAAAAGTAATGAATCAGCGCGCGAGACTTCATCCGCAGGAGGACAGGAGGAAGGGCGATCTCGTCCTAAATCCCCAATCCTGCGGCGAAGACTCTAGGCGGAGGTTTGTCCACGACCTACCTGTCGCGTCCCAATGGCTGATAGGGTACCCCAGGGCCTAAATTTAGAGAAAATGGAAGAAATGGCTCTTAGCGGCGAAAGCCTTGCGGAGCCTTCCTCTTTCCCCTGGGAAGGCAATATGCAAATATTGTCCGCGGATCATGTGGAACTCCAGGGGCATCTTTACCTTTTCACTTTCCACGGAAAGGGATAAAGTAAAATGTTGGGTGTAGCAATCCCTTGAGACCCCAGCTTATCTACCCAGAACGCCGCGGTACTATGATGGTGGTGTTAGAGTGAGGGCGCCCTTCGCCAACTCCTCTATGACCTCCTCTGTTCCGCGTCGGTCTGAGTGGTTTGCCTCGCGCGACATGAGGTGCGGTCCCTGTCTTGCGCGTCGACTCCCCCACTGTTGCCCCGGCTGGGATCTTCCCGGAGTGGTAGCGACGAAAGAAACCAGGGTTGGCACTCCTGGGCCGCCGGTTAGTACAGGAACCCGTCCGGCCTAGCCAGTTTGGAGGGCTGTTCCATCAGCCGGTGTATAATCTCGGGCGTGTAGTAGTGCCAGGTGGCGCCTGGACAAAGGCCCTGCTGCACGTTTCGGGGGGCTTCGTCTGCGGCCGCCGGGTTTTCCCGAGGGGAATGACGGCGGTGGGGGGTCGGCGAGCGGGTGCGGGGGCCGTGCCTTGAGCCTCGCAACAACACACACACACACACACACCTACACAGACAACACACACACACACACACACACACCTACACACCAAACCAAACTTGAAAACATTAAAATGAACATACAGGCTAGCGAAAAAAAGATTAATGTGCCACCCAAATCACCATCCCCACCCCCATCCCAAGTCCCAACCCCACAACCCCCAATGGAGGACCTTACCTCCACTGTTGAGTTGATGGAGGACACGGAGGAGCCTATAATTAGCGGGAGCTCCCCCTGTGTCCCTTCAGATAAAGAAGATGACCTCCTGCGGTCACCGGCTGGTGCTGCTGGTCCGACATCTCGGCCTCCACTCTCGAGTGACGAGGAGGGGTTCGTTCCGGCGCACCTACGGGGCAAAGCAAGGAGGAACTGGAAGAGCAGGCAAAGGAAAAAGAAGAGAGCAGCCGGCGCGGTAGCCGTGGGGGCGGAGATGACAAGTACATCTCCAGCCCCGGCAGCCCCCGGTCACTCTAGATGGAACTTCGGTCGACAAAGGGGTCCCGGAAGTACCATCTACATCTCAAGCCGAGGGGGCCATAAGCTGGCCGTAGAGGGCCGGTGAAGAGGGCAGCGGACCGGGCGGCGAATAAGCAGCCCTTCGTGCTGCCAACTGAGCCGGCATTAAAGAGAGGAGATCCTGTGGCCGCGACTCCTCACACCTCTTCGCGGTCCGGGCGGGCGCTTCGCGGGGGTGCAACAAACCCCAGAGTGGCGCCCGGCGGTGCGATAGGGGGGAGAGGAGGATCGAGCAGCGCCCAGGGCAAGACAGGCGGCACCGGTGGGCCTCAAGATCCGCAGCCGCAGGGCGCCCGCGCCCCTAAGGCAGCAGCGGTCAGACGGCCACCGGAAAGTGCCAAGCGATCGCGACAGGACCTGACGACACCGCCGGAGAGGGCGAATAAGAAGGTCAGGGGCGAGTACCCGCCAGCGCAGGGGGCATCGACTTCATCTGGCATATCCCCTCTTTTGAGGGAATCTGCCGGGGGGTCTTTGCGGCCGGCTGCTGGGTCATCGCAACCGATCTCTTACAGCTCTGCAGTCCGTAGAGAGCTACAGGTCGTCGTGAGGTCTGACAGACCTGACGGACTGGTGCTCCCGGACGAGGCGGAGCAAGTTAGGTCCTACGTCGTAGGAAGAGCTCTACAGGCAATGGAGGAAGAGGGAGCCCCTATCCTCCGTTTCCTGAACTCGGGGCTGTATGACACGGGCTGGTTCGTAGTCACAGCCTACGATGAGACATCTCGGGACTGGCTCCTGAACCGACTGCCCCCCCTGGACATTGGAGACCATGTCTTCAGCCCTGTACGGTCTGTGGACGCTCCATGGCCGGTGACGGTGGGCGTCCGGGTCAAGAGTCAGGGACAGCCAAATTTAGAGCGGCTGATTAAGACTCTTAGTCTCCAGAACCCTGATCTCAATATAAGAGATTGGAGGCATCTGGAGACAATGAGCGAGGGAAGAGAGGGTGATCACGTCATCACCTTCTCGATTAGCAAGGAGGAGGCCACGCTGCTAGAACGAGCTGGTTGGTCCCTCTTCTACGAGCTCTGCACTGTGGCTGTCCACAGGGTGGCTGCTCGTGGGAGGGGTGCCTGGCAAGGTCCATCTGGTGGCAAGGGCGCCTCCGGAAAGGCAAAATAGGCCGTGCCGATGCTTCCCCAGCATACCGCAGGAACCATGACACAGCTGCGGGTAAGTCAAATTAATCTCCACCGCAGCAACGATGCCGCAGCCGAACTGCTGGCCATTGTTGCTGGAAGAACTAAAGAGATTATATTAATTCAAGAGCCATATTGTTACAGGAAGCAAATACGCGGGTTGGAGGTCAGTACCTTCAGCCTTGTGTCAGCCAACTTAGACTCCCCCAGGGCGGCCATCCTCGCGTCTAGGGACCTGCAGGTGACGCCATTGCCTCAGCTAGGGACCAGAGATGCGGCGGTCGCCGTACTGGAATGCAAGGTTAGTGACACTAGGTTTAAGATAGTCGTAGGCAGCGTGTATCTACCGTACGATATCGCGAGTTTACCCCCGACTACAGACCTAGTTAATATAATAGATTTCGCGAATAGCAATGGACTGCCACTCCTTATTGGAATGGACGCTAATGCGCATCATTTAGTATGGGGTAGCTCAGACATAAACAGTCGGGGCGAAGCCCTATTAGAGTTCATAGCATCTTGTAATTTAGAGATTCTAAACAAAGGCACAGAAGCCACATTCGCGAATCGGATTAGGAAAGAGGTTATCGACATTACGGTAGCCTCGCCGGATCTGGTTCGTTTAGTAACAGACTGGAGAGTAACAGATGATATATCTCTGTCTGATCACAGGCTGATTAGATTTGAGATAGATTCAGTACACAGCGACGTAGCCCAATGCCGGAACCCTAGAGCGACCGACTGGGAGACTTACAAAGCCTCCCTGGCTGCTAACCTTAGGGAACCGGCTAGATGGTATAACACAATAGAAGAAGTGGAGCGTGGTGTCTCCAATTTGGAGGAGACTATCCGCACTGCACTTGAGGCATCTTGCCCACTGAGGGCTGTGGCTCCTGGGAGAGTACCCTGGTGGTCTGGGACGTTAAATAAACTCCGAGGGGCCGCAAGGAGGGCTCTTAACAGAGCTACAAAGCGAGGCGATGCAGCCTCCTGGGATGCCTTTAGAGAGGCAAGGAGAAAGTATAAAAAAGAGCTACGCAGCAACAAAAGAGCAAGCTGGCGGAACTACTGTGGAGAATTGGAGTCCCTTTCAGACTCCGCCAGACTAATAAAATTGCTCAGCTGCGAGAAGAGACAAACCATTAGTTCATTCAAGAAAGAGGATGGTACATGGACTACATCGGTGGAGGAATCTCTACAATACCTCCTCGACTCGCATTTCCCGGGAGAGTCCGGCGAACTGTCTCCAGAAGCTGAGTCGGCTCCCTTGATAGGGGACGCCGGCTTGGCCGAGAGGATGATAACCGACGGATCAGTCTCCTGGGCAATAAACGAGTTTAGTCCATTTAAATCAGCCGGACCTGATGGTATATTCCCCGCGCTACTACAAAGAGGTCTAGAAGAGTTGCTGCCACATATCGTGGCAGCTTTCCGGAGCTCGCTGGCGTTAGGATACGTACCGTCGTCCTGGAAAGCAGCAAGAGTAGTGTTCATCCCTAAACCAGGGAAGATAGACTACTCTTTATCAAAGTCTTATAGACCAATCAGTCTTACCTCCTTTCTTATGAAAGCATTGGAGAAGATCGTGGACAGATATTTGATAGAGGAAACGCTCGTCACCTATCCCCTCCATGATAATCAGCATGCCTATAGGCAGGGTCGCTCCACGGAAACGGCACTGCATGCTATAGTAGGAAAAGTAGAAAGAGCCCTCTCTCACAGAGAAGTGGCTCTGGGAGTATTCTTCGACGTACAGGGAGCTTTTGATAAAGCACGAACAGCTAATATATGCACCGCCCTTCAGACCAGGGGTGTTCCACCCACTCTGGTCTGCTGGGTAAGATCAGCACTTCAGAATCGCAAGGCTAGTGCAACATTAGGCGGGGTTCAGCTGGAGGTTGGGGTGAGTGGGGGTTGCCCGCAGGGCAGCTGCCTCTCCCCCCGCCTTTGGTGCCTTGTTATGGATGGCCTCCTTACGAGACTTAGCTCGGCCGGCTTCTACACGCAGGCCTACGCAGACGACGGCCTGGTGTTAGTCTCTGGTAGATTCCTGGGCGTCGTCTGCGATAGGATGCAGATGGCGTGCAGCATTTTGGACAGGTGGTGTGGCGAATCAGGACTCTCAATCAACCCAATGAAGACTGAGCTGGTCCTATTCACTCACAGGAAGAAGATAGATGATTTTAAAGCCCCCACTCTCCACGGTGTACCGCTGACCCTAACACAGGAGGTCAAGTACCTGGGGGTGTTAATTGATAATAAACTCACATGGGCACAGCATATCGACTATGTGTATAAAAAGTCTATAGCTACCATGTGGCAGTTGCGTCGGGTAGTCGGCAGAACCTGGGGCCTCAAACCCAAGGTTCTAAACTGGCTATATACGGCAGTAGTCAGATCTAGGATCCAGTATGGCTGCTCGGTCTGGTGGCCGAGCGTAGAGAAGGTCTCTGTTAAGCTCAAGCTCGCAAAGATTCAGAGGCTTGCAGCAGTGAGCATAACAGGTGCCATGAGGACAACACCCACTGCTGCCCTGGAGGTACTCTTGGGCTTGCCGCCTCTGCACCTCTGGATAAAGAGGGAGGCGATGTCGGCCTGCCTGAGAATGCGTGACGGGGGAACGTGGGTAGCACGAGAACCATTAGTTGGCCACACCAGAATAGAGCGATTCGCGGAGAGTAATATCCCGATATCGTCATTCAGGGTGGAAAAAGCTAAGGACATCTTAAATTTAGATAATGGATTCTCACTAGTCATCCCGGAAAGAGACGACTGGATGAGAGGGAAAGTCAAGTTTCCGCCCAATAGTCTCGTATGCTTCACTGACGGATCGCTCTTAAAGGTGTCAGGATCCGGGGGAGCGGGCTTCTGTCTGGAGGGTAAAGAAGTGCGGCGGAGCTTCGCTCTGGGAACCTGCACGACTGTCTTCCAGGCGGAAGTGTATGCGATATTGATGGCGGCATACTCGACGGAAGTCGAAAAGTGTTCTGAACAGAGCATATATATATGCTCTGACAGCCAATCAGCTCTGAAAGCGGTGGCAGCTTCGAGGGCCAGATCAGCTCTGGCACAAGAATGCTCTGCCGCCCTTCAGAAGTTGGCAAGACATAAGAAGGTGACCCTACTGTGGGTCCCCGGACATATTGGTATACCGGGTAACGAGAGAGCGGACCGATTAGCTAGGATAGGGGCCAGCAGCCCCTGCATTGGCCCAGAACCTATGCTGGGAATTAGCAGACGCCAGGTCAATGTGGCCTTGGATAACTGGGCCTACAAGGAACTGGCGAAAGCCTGGTTAGAGAGAGACGACTGCAGGCAAGCCAAAAGATTCATAGCAGGCCCTGATAGGGGCCGAACGCAATGGCTTTTGAGTAAAGGCAGAGAGACGCTCAACCTTCTGGTGGGGGTTCTCACTGGCCATTGCCGGCTGAATAGACATCTGTCACTTATGAGAGTGGTAGGGGACCCCATTTGCTCCAGATGCTGGGAGGAGGACGAGACAGCGTTCCACTTCCTGGGCAGATGTGCAGTTTATCGCAACCTTAGGGTGCAGATATTCGGCACGACGGAGTTTGGGGAGGAGCCACTATATTCAGCGAAATGGTCGGACATACTGACCTTCGTCAGGAGGTCTGGTAGGTTCGACAAGGAGCTTTCTAGGGTGTAGAATTTTAGTGCTTTCAGTGATTGGTTCAGTGGGGTTGGCAAAAAGGGCCAAAGGTGGCCTACTTGCCTGGCTTCGCCTCCCCATCACTACTACTACTACTACTAATGAATCAAAAATTATTTTTTTTACATGAGAAGATTAAAAATATCCTCTAGTCTTAAAATCTGTTATAAAAGAAGCCCGAGACGCATATTCGTATACAGGGTGATGTAGAATGCAAAATCAAAATTTTCTCTTTTTTTCAAATGTAACCCCCAATATTTTATTATCCCAAAGAATTGCTTTTAATACGCTCTTTCATCTTTGTGAAACACTTGTTGTACCTACGTCCATCAGTTTCCGAGATATTTCGATTTTTCGGTAAATTTAAAATATAGCCTCTATTTGTGTACTGAAATTTATTTATTTTGAGAAAGTACTATCTGATTTGTTTTTTATTTAACGAACAACTAAATTATAACGTCTTGATAGTATTTGATGAAGTCAAAACCCTCAATCATCGAGATAATACAGTCAAGTATGCTGAGGAAACAATTTTGTAGGCGTTGTGCATAATTATCAAGTAGTTTATCAGGTAGGCTTTGAAAAATTGAGCGTTTTCATATTCCGTACTGTGTGAAAAACTAGCTTTGAAAATTAATTTTTCCATTGAGGGTATTTAGGAGAATCTTTGAGAAATTGTCTACTTGCCTCTAGAATATATCAAATATGAATAGCAATATCCAGAACGGAGGCACTCTAAAACTAATGCGTTTGAAAGATTGAAGAATCGTTTTATTTGGACTGTGTCGTTTCATATTTCATAGCCTACCTGATAAATCTGCTGGATAATTATGCATGACGTCTATAAAATTGTTTCCTCAGCACACTTGACCTATATTATCCCGTTAGTTCAGTGTTTTGACTTGATCAAGTATTATTATCGCCTTATATTTTAGTTGTTTGTTAAGCAAAAACAAAATTTGGTAGTATTTTCTCAAAATAAATAAATTTTATTAAACAAATAGAAGGTATATTTAAAATTTGTAGCAAAATCGAAATATCTCAGAAACTAATGAATGCAGCCATAATAAGTGCTATACAAAGATGAAAGAGTATATTAAAAGCAATTCTTTGGTATAATAAAATATTGGGGGTTACATTTAAAAAAAGAGAGAAAATCTAGATTTTGCATTCTACATCACCCTGTATACGAATATGCGTCTCGGGACTTTTTTATAACGTATTTTAAAACTAGAGGATATTTCTAATCTTCTGATGTAAAAAAAATAAATTTTGATTAATTACTTTTTGATATACAGTAGGTTCATTTGACCGTGATTTGGATACAAAAATGGTCATAACTTTTGAAACACCCTGTATAATCTAACAATACCCTATATTGAAAGAACGGAAATCATTAGTAGAATTTGAATATGGAATAATATATAGGGTGTCTCATTTAAAAAAATGCATGTTTGCATCATCACGTAGTTATGGATCACCCTGTATAAATCAAAATATTTTCTGAGCAAGGAGCATATCCGTGGCTACAACTTTTATATACAATTTTTTTCGCTATGTTCTACAGTAGTGGAGTTATCGACCGAGCCGGTACTGAAAACTCACCCTGTATATATGGTAGTTTTCGATTTTACTTGAGGTTAACTCTGAGGTAACTTGACCCCAAGAAATTCTTGAGTTAACCCCAGGTTTGCGATGACGCATACGCATTATGTTATGTCGCTTTGGTTTTGCTACTTGCTAGGCGTTTGAAGTTTCATATTTTATCGTTTACTTTAACGCTTTCCATCGTTCTTTCTATTTGAAATGGATGGTTATGACGTAAATGCGTATAGCAGTGATGGAGAAGCAATGAGACCAAGAATATTTCAACCTAGTTAATTATTTTGAGTAATATGATGATCATGACTCCTTGGTCGTTTTAAAATTTCTGTATTTTTCTTTCAGCACCTCTACAGATCTGCGGTTATTATTTGCACATTTGTAATTGAATTCTTCTCCTATCTTTCCCAGGCGTTGTCTTTTTCACGCCATGTTGTTGCGCCTTTTGTTTTGTATTCTATTACATGTCTGTATTTTTCTACTAACGAAATGAACAGATATTCTTCATCTTTTGAAAAGTTGTTCGCTCTTTTTGGTTCTTTCATGCTGACACACGGGTACATGCGGCTATTATTTGAAAAAAGCCCCAGAAATAACTACAACGCCAAGCAGTGCAAACATCAACCCAACCTAAAAATCTTTTTGTCTATGCCAAACACCAAATAACTGCGAATGAAATGAAAAAACGTCAGTGGAAAAAAACCAAAAAGAGGTTGGAAATCGCATGGAACTGACAACTCAACGAACTCATTCTTTGACAGTCTTGTCAGAAATACACAAAACACTAGCACGAAACACCTATCCAAGGAAATAAGTAGAAGAGTTTTAAATATTGCGGACTCAGTACCAGCAACCGCTAAAAATAAAATACAACTCGCGGTTAGTTAACCCTACGTCATTCTATGATAGTGAACCAAGAGGCTTTCTATTGTTCGAGTTAACTCGCAGGTCGAGTTCAGTAAACCATCAGAGTGACCACTGATTGTGAAACTGGGCCTCAGTGGTCGCAAAACTGCAGATTTGCCCGTATCTGTCGAATTTCAACTTGATGAAAGTTTTGCGCGTGGTAAAGACGTTTAGCCTCAGGAAAAAGGAGGCTCTCGCATGTGCAATGCAGATGATAGCAAATAATGGTGTTAGAAAGCGGCATTCTAAATGGGTTAAGAGTTATTTACTTAGGAAACAAGAATTTGGTCATATTCCACTATTAAAGGAGCTGATTGAAGGGAAGCCTCGACTTTCTTCATTTCCTTTCGAAAGGCCCCCTTCATACATATTTTGTATTTTTTTGACAACAAAACTTTTATCTGCATCTGGGTAAAATGACTTACTGAGTTCTACAGGGGCGTTGTAACCCCTATTCTTCAAATTTCTGTTTGTATATTCCTTGCTTTTTATTTTCCACAAAGCCGGGTACTCTCCATATATTTCTGTAAATTTATTTTTTTCGGTAAAACGACATTCTCTTCATACGCCATCATATCCCATATAAAAACAAACTGGCCACGTGTTGCGCTGAATCAGAACCCCGTGTTAGTGGATAGCAACGGTTTTTTCAGATGGTATGGACTGACAGGTATGGCTGCCCCGGTTAGATCTGGCGTATGGCAAAATCCACTGACAGAAAGATAAATCCGCCAGTTTGAACCGCGCCGTTCCAAACCGGCGGATCAATCTCTGTGTCTATTGCCAGCTATTGAAAGGTGATAAATCAGTTTTGATGTTTCTTGAACAGAGTAGTTTTTCGTGGTTATTAATAGGATAATAATCAGATCAACCGAAATACATCAGCTTACCATTGCTGAAAATTATATGAACAGTGACCATGAATCTATGACCTTCAATAATATTTCGAACAACAATGTTGTTATCCACAAGATAAAGTTTGAGGAGACAGAAGTTCTCACTACGACCTCCTCTTATTACGCCACATTGTACAGGGAGTCCATAAACAATTATAAACATAGAAACAAGTTAAGCAACTAAGAAGAAGCATACAAGCTCAACAGAATATAGATACCCGCACTAAAAGATGCAACATTTCTAAGATGCGTAGGAGATCCACAGGATTGGGCTGTCCAAAATGTAGCTGCCCCCACTCCTAATCCGTGGTATACAATCTATTCGGTCATCAGTATCGGAGCCTTTAGGGGACGAAATAAGTATTTCTATCGACGAATCTCCCACATAAGTAGTTTTTTTCCCACCATAATTAAATGGCAGCCATTTGTTTCTGAATCAATGCATTAGTGTTGTACTAATTTAGCCATAGTTACCCATGTAGAGATCCTGGGAACACAAAATAAGTCTCGTTCGAAAGCGGAACATGTAGACCATAGAAGAATGGTAAATATTTTTCAAATTTCATTTCATAAAAGGGCAAAAATCGTTATGTGATTTTTTGCGTTTTTTACAATTTTAGCATTTTGAAAAAATTTAAGCTGTGAACCTATATTTTTTATTTCTGAGCGATAGTACATCATGTTTCCTAAAAACAGCTTATATCTTAGCCCTAAGTAAAGTAGCTTAGAAGCTAGAATGCAGCGAAGTGCGCCGAAACTCCGTCCATTTGGAGAATAATCCTTGACCTATCGGCCAGTGGTATTTCCATAATCGCGCCAAGGAGGTTGCTTTCCAAGAACTCTAGAAATCTAGGGCCACTCATCGAGGCTGGCAATATGAGTGGACCAATCAAAATATCATCAATCATTCCTGCCTACACATTTACCGAGAATTCGCTATAAATCTACGAATCCATTTACATGAACGATATTGGCCGTGGATTGAACGCGATTGAATAATCGCTTGGCCACCGCGTTCACCGCGCTTGACCCCACTCGATTTTCCTTGTGGGGTACAATGAAACAGAAAATTTATGTCGACGTGACAAATAGACGCGATGAGGTTATTAACAAAATTGTTCAAGTTGGAAATTAATTACGGAATGACAAAGCGATGATCAGTTGCTCTACGCAAGATGTGTCGGTAAGAGCAAGAGCATGTCTGCAGTACTAATAAGGACATTTCGTACAATTGTTGCAACATTTGTTTCTTTTTTTGCCAAAATAAATGTCGTGGCCACTAAGTATTTTGTTTTATTACCTCTTCAACTGCCGGATTAGACAAAAAAGGTCATATTCAAACCATCATCAATACTTAGGGCTAAGGTGTAAGCAATTTTTTTAGAAAAGAAAATGTACTGTCGCTTAGAAGTAAAGAAAATAGGTTAACCTATTTCTTAAGAACTCCGGTTTTCTGAAAATGCTAAAATTGTTAAAAACGCTAAAAATTATATAACTATTTTCGCTTAACAATTTTTTTAGCCTTAATGAAATATATATAATATCACTAATACCACTAGTTTATGGTCAACATGTTCCGCTATCGAATGAGACGTATTTTGTATTTGTAAAATCTCTACATAGGTAGCTACGACTAAATTAGTACAAGACTCATGCATCACCTAAACAAAAAACCAAATAGCTGCCATTTTATTATAAAGGGAGAAAAAATACTTTTGGTGGGTGATTTATCGATAAAAGTTACCGAATGTCATCGACCTACAGGCTCCGACACCGATGGTCGGATAGATTGTATAAGTGCTCCTCCAAGTGACGCGGTCTTAGTTTCTCGGAACACGCCAAACAGGTAACAGCGTCTGAGGATGCCAAATCCTCGTGTTGGAAAACGCCTTGCAGTGAAGCGCGTCAACGCCAAGACGGCGGAACGTGTCGGCTCCGGCCAAACAGCCCAAGAACCAACAGTTCAATTGGGGTTAAGATTTTAGAATTGCCGCTGTAGTTAGAGGTAGTTAGCGAGGAGCTGTGGCCGCCAGTTCCTTTTCACCTGTATGTGTGTCTAAATAATGAGGGGAGGTACATGGATATCCAGAGTTCTAAATGTCATAAAAATGCATTTCGCTTGTAGAAGCTCCTGACGTCGCCTTTAAACCTACAGTAATGATTCAGAAAGCAGATTGAAGTATAAAGCTTCCTCTAGGGCAACACAGTTGCCTTGTTTTGATGTAGGATTTGATTGTTAAATTACAGACATCTTAAAAATGTATGATTTGCTTTTTTAAAAAACTAGTTTGAAAACAAGTCAGTTCTGTTCTACATACTAATCCGTGCTTTACACGGCAAATACAAACCTAAACATGTGTGTACCCAGGCCCCTTAATCCAATTTTTTTTTTCTCAGCCACAAAATATGTGATTCCAATCACGAGCCGATAAAGCGCGATGAATCAAAAAGACAGCTACAGGATAAGTTTCAGAAATTATACTCATAGCTATCTTGAATGGCATAAAAACGTTAAACAGCTGAAGATAACCTAAAATCGCGAACAGGAGATTTTTTGCATTATTACTTCTGCGACCAAAATAACCTCAAACCCACTTATGCGTATGTACCATTAGATGTACGATAGAGAAAATACAATTTCAGTAATAACTACTTAGCTAACTAACCTACACCCTCTGTATAAAAAAGGTAACACTTAGTTGATTCTTCCTCAGTTGCAGTCCGTTTAATCTCACCCGGGTCCATTTGTCTCAATCTTAAAAACAATGTATTATTTAAGGACAAGGAAACACTAGCCGAGTATCGGAAATTTGTTTGCCTTCTCCGCCTGAAGGACCGGATATGAGAGCAGGGAGTGAACGGAACTAGATACGGGCTACATGAGAAACGTATTTTGTAAACCTTTGACGGATATCGGATCCCATCGTATGGTTACCAATTATAGTTTGAGAAAGTATGAACCTATAGTAGAGTCGGCAATGTCATTGAAATATTATTTATGCATTGATGCTGTAAAAAGGGATGTCTTTCAAAATGTTTAACAAAAATCCGATATATGTCATTGCAGTTATAATATCATAAGAGCTTTTTCCGAC
Source organism: Callosobruchus maculatus (assembly GCA_951848785.1). NCBI lineage: Eukaryota > Metazoa > Arthropoda > Insecta > Coleoptera > Chrysomelidae > Callosobruchus > Callosobruchus maculatus. The sequence goes on along the minus strand of CATOUR010000122.1, from coordinate 1,230,271 downwards.
ATTTACACCGCATTAATTAGTTGTAAAGGTAAATCTTCCTGGTTCTTGGGTTTTTAAGCCGGCAAATACTGAGTGTCTCGGATTTCGCGAGAGTGGAATAGCTTCTGAAGATGTCACCCACTTGTTGTGGCGAAACATCAAGCCTTAACGCTATACGACGCCGGCCTAAAAACCCAATAACCACAATTTCATTGGACGATGGCCGCGAAAGCCTTACACAGTAAATTTTTCTTCTGCACTACGTCTGAACCCCGTACTGGCTTGACTTATTTAATTTATTATTTTATCTGAGCTACACTAGAATTAATCGGTTAGTTTTGTATATTACTTCCTACACGGATAGGTGATCGCGAAATTTTTTGATTTTGAGGTAATACGCTTTTTGGCGTTTTATGATATCTACATAACTAAAATCCACGTCACTCATTTCCGTGGGTCTGTCTGTCGGTCTGTGTCTGTCTGTATGTTGGCATTTCTCTAATGTCGTAATCTCAGTAACCGCTGCATGGATTGTGATGAAATTTGGGTAGCGATATGCTGTGGGGACGTAGTAGGTAATGCTACTATTATTTTGTAAATTGTTGTACGGGGGGCGGAGTAATTAGCAAAACACAAAAAAATCCTAATATTTATCAAACTCCGTTTTTAGGTGTTTTAGGGGTTCCTGATCATATTCCATTTTTTTGGGTGTGGGTGAATTTGCGGTGGTTGGGAGGGGATGGAGGGGTTGTAAAACTGAAAATTTTGTTGTATTCATAATGGGCTATCCATTGACCTGTGAATGAAAAACCTAGCGGTCCACTTTTTTAGGTCCATTCGAACATTGCCATGCTTATTATAGAAACCAAGAGAAGAATTTGTGATGTATACATACGAGTATTGCTTTGGATCGTTCTATATCGTGCAACGTGAAAATTATTGAATTGATTTTAATGCAATTTTGACACAGTATTACTCCCGCGGCGAGGATGGAAAACGCGTATGTTTTAGAAAAATCGTATCAGTGGCGGCGCAGCAAGGATAAAAACATAAAAAATATAAAAACAGCGCAAACTTTGATTTTTTTCGGCTTTTTAGGGGTTCCTGATCATTTTCTACTTTTTTGAGTGGGGGTGAAAGTGAAGTTGGGGCGATTGGGAGGTGAGGAGTTGCAAAACTGAAAAATTTGTTGCATTTATAATAGTTTCTCTATATTGACCCGTGGAAGAAATACGTAGCGGCATACTACACTTTTTTGAGTCCATCTGAACATTGGCTTGCTTATTACAGAAACCAATTTTGCGTCGTATACATACGAGTTATACTTTATTGCATTCTATGTATATTGCGTAAAGCGAAAATTATTGAATTGGTTTTAATGAAATTTTTACACAGAATTTATTGCCGCGGCGAGATTGGAAAACGCGCCTGTCAGTGGCGGTGCAGCAATAATAAAAGAACTAAAAATATAAAGACAGCTCAAACTTAGCTTTTAGATGGGTTGGAGGCTCCTGATCATTTCGCATCGACTATTTGAAGCACGCAGATAAAAACTGTGGCGTCCTACTTCCTGAGACGGAAGATGCAAGGAACTATTTACAAAAGTTTTTGCGTTGGATGTTCTTTTGCTATAGCTTCATGCAATAGGAAAATAATGAAATGGTAACACCATCATGTGTGGGAACTACTGAGTCAATCAACTGCATCTTTTTGTATTACTTCTTCGAAAATATGCTATTACGTCATTATCGGCTAACAGAAAGTGATCATATATCAAACACGTCGCGGGATAGTGTCAAAATTAGCATGTGTTGAAAAGGGACTTCAAGAAGCGTCACAAAAAAATGAATATTATATCTTAAAAATCACCAAATAATTAACCGTGCACTTTACGGTGAAAACATGGCCATCCTTCTAGTTAACCGTTGGTACCACAAACTTGTACATGTGGTAAAAACAGGAAATAAGGTTCCATTTAAACTCTAAAAACATAATGGATCTCGAAATACAAACTTTTAACAGAGCGTTTGCCAAAAACTTGTCATCGGATTTATAATTTCTGTTTTGGGTACTTGAATAATATTACATCATGATTAGTCACAAAAATTGATTGAATTTAAGATAGATTTGTCTTGAAAACGCGCTTGGTAATCTTAAAAGTTGCTAAGTGATCAAGCAGAACATGCAAGCCACGTTATAAAGTATCATGTATCCGTAGATTCTCACTCATATACAGGGTGTCCCAAAAAATAGTGTCAAGCGGAAGTCCAGAGTTAGAGCACACCGAGAAGTATCTGAATGTTATGCAATATTTTTTAGTTTTCGAGTTACGAATTTTTTTCTGAATTTTAGAGAATTCTCTACCTCAACAACTTAAAATTATTCAAAAAAGAAAACCAAGACCTTTCCAAGTTCTCTTTTTTGCTAATTAATCTTGTCGAGTTTACTGCTCATACATAAAGAAATCGGCTTAGTAAGTCTAATGGAAGTCATGAAAAATTATAGTGGAAAGTGAGAAATTTACGTTCTGTTAATTATGACTTTTTTTCGACTCACAATTAAAAATCTAAAGAAGTAATTTCATGATTTCTATGCAGGTCTAAAAACTTCTTCACACTCTCAGCTAACATAATCATTAAAAAACGGGAGTACTTAGTGGAGCTACTTTGGCTCCAATCGACCTTCAACGACAAGAGGCGAAGATTTCTTGAAATTTTATGTGACAACAGTAAACTCTTGGAGATTAATTAGCAAAAAAGAGAATTCAGAAAAGTCTTTCAGTTTTTCTTTTGGAACAGTGCTAAGTTGTCGAGGTTGAGAATTCTCTAAAATTCAGAAAAAAATTCATAACTCGGAAACTACAAAAAATTGCATAACATTATTATATGGGGGTGATTCAGATATTTCCGGGTGTGCTCTATCTCTGGACTTCCGCTTGACATTATTATTTGGGACACCCTGTATAAATGATCGTCGTATATCGTCGTATATCATCCAAACCGAAGTAGGTCTAAAACTAAGCATGATATCTTTAATGAACACACTATGGATCGATCACGATCGTACGTATGCTAAAACTGAAACTGTAGATTTTGTGCTGTAGATCGACAATAATGAACGCAAGCCTGCGAAAATTAAGATGCAGTGGGTTGCGACAGCTGAGTCTCTACTTTTAGAACGGGCAACAGCGTTGGTGTCCACGCGTTCATTGTGTTTACAAATTAACAATATGCTGGCTCGTGCTCGTATATGGTTTGTGCAATGGGAGCGTGGCGGCTGCTCGCGCGAAATGCAGACCGCGATACCCTAATCGCAGTCAACGCAACGAAAGAGTTTTTTCTGGTACTTTTCGACGTCTACACGAGACAGTAACCTTTCGACGACGTCCCTGTGATACCGGTAGGTCTCGTCTATGCGATCTCAAAGATCAGAACCACATTTCTCAAATTTATGAACAACATACTACTGCATCCACCTACGCTGTTGCAAATTTCCTAAATAGTATTCGCAGTGGAACGTGTGATTCACTGTGCAAACAACTGGTCTGTATCCGTAGCATTAAATTCCAGTATTCATTTTGAAACAAGACGATTCTGTCAGAAGAATGGATTATTATCGATTTATCCTTCATGTGGACGCCGAAGGTGCAACATTTTTCTGCTTGCTCGCCTAGCGACGTTTTAAGACGAACCAATTATAAATTACAACTTTTCTTCTAAAATCATACAATTTGGGACCCTTTACCGAGATTTTGGTTTTGAATAGTCGATGGAGTTGGCCGTTGCTTGATGGAAATTTATACTAATCCACAAAGTATTTTCGATAAATAATCACCACTTTTACTTAAAACTTGTGACGATCATTTCGACACACAGTGTCTTCATCAAACAATGATTTTAAACTTACAGTACTACGCTATAAAGAGCTAAATATAATAAAACAAATTGCCTCCAACATTGACTATAGCCCCACTCTAATCGATTCTATAATAAAAAAGAAGCAATACAAAAAAGCAGATAACTTAGTATACCCTCAGATTACCGACAATCGATCGAATAACACATACATAGGGCAGTTATAAAAAAATGTTGCACTTAAACTCAAGAAATTAGGCCGCAATGTATCCTTTAGATGCAGAGAGATACCAGGCAACTTAATCAAGAACAATAAAACGAAATCAACTGAAAACGTCTGGTATCTACAAATTACAATGTGTGGATATATTGGACAAAGTGGAAGAGCTTTCAAAAACCGCATCAACGGACATAAAAGGTCACTTGTAAACGAACGCTGTAATTCTATTACACATAGGACAGAAGGGACGCAAATTAAACTTTTTAGAAGCATTAGAAATCAACAAGCTCAAATTCTCAGGTAACCTCCTTATGACCGAACGGATTTAAATAATTCAAACTTACTAAATCTGTACGATGGTTTTCGGAGAACAAACGATTAGCCATAATAGTTATCCCATTAACGTGTATATCTTGTATAAATAGCGTAGTACTGTAAGCTTACAATCATTGTTTTATAAAAACACAGTGTGTCGAAACGATCGTTACAAGTTTTAGATAAAAGTGGTGATTATTCATCGGAAATACTTCGTGACAAGTTTTTGCCAAACGGTCTGTTGAAATTGTGTACTCTCTGAGAACCATTATGCTTTTAGAACTCAAATGCAATCTTATTGGCTGTGTTTACCACATTTATATGGGCATGTTTTAACCCTAAAGTGCATGATTAATTGTGTCGTGATTTTTTTAAGATAAATTCATTTTTTTGTAGTGTTTCTTCATGCCACTTTTAAACATTTGCTGATTTAGACTATTTCGCGAATTGTTTGATACATGATCACTTTCTTTCAGTCGATAGTGACGTGATAGCATATTTTCTAAGGACTAATACCGAAAATTTCAAAACCAGACAATATAATCTTGTTTCATTAGGGTTTTCGTTTGAAAGTCTGCATGTTAAAGCAAATTGCTAAAATTCAACTTATCTCTAAAAAACAGTTGAAAATCGGGTCCTACTTTATATGACGTTTTTTGTTGGAAATGAGCTGTACAGTCTTCTTCTGAAGTATTTTCCACCCGTCATAAAGCACCCTCTATATTTGTTAATAGGATGAAAAAAAAACACAAACACAAAATACAAATGTGACGGTCACAGATGTCACAAGTCAGAAATGATTATTTGTTTTTGCTCTTATGATCTCTTTCCAGTGCCTCGCATACCGCACTATCGTATCGCTCGCTTCTCATAGGCCCTTGAATGTGCAAGGGATTTTGAGGGATGGCCAAGATAGGAAATGCTCCATCGGCATCCTCTGGTTCTCCCCGCAGGCACATAAGTTGTTCTCAGCGTATCCCCAGACCTGCCCATTTGGCATCTAATCCTTTCGTTACTGATTTGGAGTCAGTGGATTTGCGGAAATCATGGAATTGTTCTTGGATTTCAGTCTGGATACTGGGGGCTTGTGCCCATATAGAGGGTGACTTTTACCTAATGACTGTCTACTCCGTTCTGGGCCGGTATTCTTGACCCCTCGTGTGGAGCGATAACGCTGCCTTTAAATGCGAGAGGAGTGAAAATCACTGCTGTTCAGATTCTCACATCCTCTCCTTACAATTGAAGCGCTCGCGTCAAAGGGAGTGCTTTTTGTCGCTCGTGTCACTGGTGTATCAATGTAAATGGGTTATCACCGACGATTAGTGTACCTTAAGTTGAGATGTGTGCTCTTATTTCTAATTATTATACTTTATAGTGGACGATCCTGTATGTATTGGACTGTTAAACCGAGAAGAAGCATAAAAACATATTTCAGAGCATCAGAGCTCCATCGAGTTGTTTTAAGAGACCCTCTAACACAGTGTTTTTCAACCTTTTCCATAAATAACACGACCCCCCTAGTATTCAAAAATATTTCTTGATTCCCGACCCTTTTTTTCATGTATGTTAAAAATATTTAAACTGTACAAAACTTTTAGGCGTTTACGTTATTATAATCTGCTGGAATTATCTGCCAATGGGGTGTTACGCTGGGAGTTCAAGTCAGGAAATTTTTATACCTTCTGGTTGAAAAGAGAAAATAAGTATACGGAATTAACAATCGAGGCTTTTAAGTATTTCATTCCATTTTCTAACTTGTACTTGTGCGAGTACGCAATTTCATCAATGGCCCAAATAAGAAGTAAACTAAAAATCGCCAAAATTTGGAAAACGATTTAATATTTAATATTGCAAATCGGATCCGTTATGGGAAAAATTGATTAGACAAATTCAAGCGCAACCTTCACATTAAAATGTACCTTTTTAAAATGTATAGATTTTTTTTCGAGTTCCCACTCAAAAAACACTAAAAAACTCGCTGGAAACTAGTTCAAAAGGTTATTTAGATTAACAAAACAAACCTTTTGATATGTCTTGGACACAATTAGCATTTATCTGGATGACCCTGTAAAAATTACAGATTTATATCCTCAACCAAAAATTTTGGTTTACTATTTTTCAGTAATTTTATAAAAAATTGTATGCTTAATTTAAAAGTTTATAGTTTAATGTACTGATATATTATTCGAAGCTATAGTATGAACTATAACTAAATTATAATCGCTGTGATTATCATTATTTAATTTCAAACAAGGATATTGGTATCAAAATACGAGTAGAAAACAACAGTTCTTTCACATTAAATGGGGGCCAAATTCGCCGCTAATTAAATCAGATTTATCCTGAATGTTGATTTTTGGTTGTTACTAATCTTCATGTTTAGAATAGTTAGTTCAACCTCGATCGATGTATATCACCGACAATTATTATTTATCGTCTGTGATGTATACGGTACTTTATCAAACGAACATATTGGTTATGTTTTGACAACTTGACGTTTTGTTCGTACCTGTTTTGTGTTTTGTTCGGACTTTTTACATCAATACGCGATGTTGTCGTATCTCAATGCTCGCTTTCCAAATTTGCGAGGGGAGCGGTAGGTGAGAATCTAGAAATGCCATATCGCTGCAAATCATATCGCTCCTTTGACGGATCGCTCGCTTGCGAGGGGAGCGAGTTGGGAATACCGGCCCTGCCGTACATAAGACTTCTCGCCTGATTTGTGGAGGACCAACATGTGTATAGGTGGTCCAGCTCGGTAGGTTTCAGACAGCCCGTAATTATCTTACAGGTGTCCTTCAGCGTATGGTCCAGTTTGTTAGCTTGAGTCGTTATAGACCATAAGAGGGCATGCGTATTCGTCTGGAGCAAAGCACATTGGGAGTTGGCCAGGTTGCGAATAACACAGTTCCTTGTATCCACTTTTGCTCAGATCTTTTCTACGTGTTTCTTGCCAACCTATCTAAGGTAACATACAGATAAACTGGATTTGGGCAGTGCCGTAGCTTGAGCGAATTCCATTTTATATGCAGTTCCCTATTCGCTTGCCCGTTATCAATATGGAATAGACAATGTCACTAGATATCACTAGACAAATCTGATTCAACCTGAAAGTATAGACACACAAAAAAGTGGCGTCAAGTGTCAAGTGGACTCACTCCCATATGCTATATCCTTACCAATATTTGATTCAACCTGAAAGTACAGATACACAAAAAAAGTGGCGTCAAGCGGACTGACTCCCACATGCTATTTGCTTACCACTATTTGATTCAACCTGAAAGTACAGATACACAAAAAAAGTGGCGTCAAGTGGACTGACTCCCACATGCTATTTGCTTACCACTATTTGATTCTACCTGAAAGTACAGATACACAAAAAAATTGGCGTCAAGTGGACTGACTCCCACATGCTATTTGCTTACCACTACTTGTAGTCTAACACACCCGCCATGCTATTTCAGGTTGAAACAAAAACCTCAAAATCGGCTCCGACAGATCTTTTCAAATTTCTGAACTGCAAGTGCTATTCTAGCCTAAGGATAATCAAAGGAATACTAGCTTTTCTGTAGCAGTCTGTCTCTCCCAAAAGCTTCCTCGCTACCGTATGCGATTTAAGGTGGACAATAAATCACCTCCCAAGTGCGTCAGCTGCCTCTATCGTCCACCCCTCGATATTGGATTACATGTTGAGCGCGAACAATTATCCATCTTCAGAATTAGTCCTTCTTGGTGACATTCACATCCGCAATGAGACCTAGTTGAGTGCTTACAAAACTGACAATCGTGGCGCCCCCATGAGCTAAAGCCTGACACCGTCAGTGAGTAGGCCTACTCGCCTTGAGCCTCTCCATACCTTGCAATCCCGTTTGACCACCCTCTTTGCCTTCATAGCATTGAAATAAAGTTACAAACTGAGATCAATGTTTAGTTGAGGTTCTTTTGCAAGGCACATGGAGACTGAGATGGCTCTAGGACTTTTTCTCTACCTTTGCATGGAGCGAGGTCTGACTTGCCAAAATGATGCAACAACTATCTGCTCGGAAACTGCAGAGGTCGGCAAGATGGCGAATATGCCGTTTACTATCAAAACACCCAAAGCAGACTTCCATAAACCCAGTTATGCAAAAAGTACTAATTCAGATTCTAAACGAAAAAGCCAAAATGACGTCAAAGTAGTGAGTTACAGTTACTTACTTGTTGCAGTTACTCCTTGCAGCAAATATTACAATAAATTTATGTTATTGTTATATAGAATTATATACTCAACTGACTCTCACAAGAATGGTATACATTTGTGAGTAAACAAAGACAGATGGTCGTGCGGATCACAAACAAGTAGAGAGGTAGAGAATCATGGGGCGAATCCGCAAAAAAGGATGAGGTTGAGGAGCAGAACACTTAAAGGATGGTAACCCGAGCGACACGTGTTTCTGCTAATTGGCTTCATCAGGCCCAAATGGATGTCATGTGCCCACATCTAGATGAGGTCACATAACATAACACTTGGTTTCGGGTGTAATCTGAGGAGTCAAGGATGGAAAAATCAAGCCAGAAGCCACCGACAAGAGCCAGCCAGCACATTTGTGGCTTCGGCCAAAAGATTTCGCCTTCCGAGACAACAATCAACGTCGCCACGGAGGCCAGCTATAGCTACCTGCCGACGGACTTCTACAGCCCCTAGGGAAGACGAAACAAAGACAGATCCGAAACCAAGTGTTATGTTAAGTGACCTCATCTAGATGTGGGAATATGACATCCATTTGGGCCTGATGAAGCCACTTAGCAGAAACACGTGTCGCTCGGGTTACCATCCTTTAAATGTTCTGCTCCTCAACCTCTTCCCTTTTTGCGGATTCGTCCCATGATTCTCTACCTCTCTACTTGTTTGTGATCCGCACGACCATCTGTTTTTGTTTCGTCTTCGCTAGGGGCTGTAGAAGTCCGTCGGCAGGTAGCTATAGCTGGCCTCCGTGGCGACGTTGATTGTTGTCTCGGAAGGCGGGATCTTTCGGCCGAAGCCACAAATGTGCTGGCTGGCTCTTGTCGGTGGCTTCTGGCTTGATTTTTCCATCCTTGACTCCTCAAGTTACACCCGAAACCAAGTGTTATATTATGTGACCTCATCTAGATGTGGGCACATGACATCCATTTGGGCCTGATGAAGCCAATTAGCAGAAACACGTGTCGCTCGGGTTACCATCCTTTAAATGTTCTGCTCCTCAGCCTCTTCCTTTTTTGCGGATTCGCCCCATGATTCTCTACCTCTCTATTTGTGAGCAAAAATCATCCATCGCGTTTGAGAGGCTCATGTCGATTGCGCTTGATGATCTAAAGGCATTTGATCGGATGGCCTATCTGACTTTCCTAAACAAGATTCAGTCATATGGCCATTAAACCTTGCCATTGGTTAGCGGACTTATTATTCAGTCGTAAAACCTCTGATATCATAGACCTCTGATATCATAGACAGCTTAGACAGCTTCTCATCTTCAATCAAAGCAGGAGTTCTGAAGGGATCGGTCTTGGATTCGAGGTTGCATGGCCCAAGGTTTCGCAGATGACAGAAATGAGAGCATGCATGCATCCAGAGAACCAGAACGAGCATGAAATCAAGCATAATCGCCGAAAGACTAGAAGAAATGATCTAGAAAAACACGTTCAGTCAATTATCATAGCTTCTGGCAAAACGCTAGAGTAGGTACTTTTTCAGTGTCAGTACTTTCCACCACCCAACCTTCTGACATTGTATGGAGCTCAGCTAGACATGCCCTGGCGACTATTGTCTCCACAAACGTTCAGAGAGTTCAGAGTAGCTCAATTAGTCTAATAAGTTACTCCTCCTTCACGTGGGGATTCGTTTTCTTCCAGCTGCGGACTCCAATGAAACTTGCTCCTCTGAGCTCTCTTTCTCATTTGTGTCGCTCACCGAGCCTACTAGATTTACTCTGGGCGAATACTGTAGCACGTCACAGGGCGGTCACTTTTGTCATAGCCTCTTCAAACCCAGTGTTCATTTAAATGGACATTATGGTTTTCGATTTTGAGTTTCTTATGTCTTGTTTCTGTGCCAATTTAAATGAAAGTATAATTAACGCTCACAGGTATGAACTATAGTTCCATTTAAATGGACAACGCCGTTTTACTCCAAACAAAACATATATAAGAAACTTAAAATCGAAAATCATAATGTCGATTTAAATAGACGCTGTTTGAAGAGGATGTTGCGAATACGACCACACTTTTGTAAATATTATATTAATTAAAGTTAGCTTTAGTAAAAATTCTGGTTTCCCTTCATTACAAATAAATCTTCCACCTTTTAGGTTTAGTAAAAATGTTGGAGTTTTTGAATAACATACACTTTCCTGAAATTGCTAGAAATGTCCACCTTTGCATTAATGTTTCTTAAGTATAAAATAAATTGAGCATATGTATTTTTTTTGTGGTAAAATACTCTCCGTCGATTACCCTGTAGATCAAGTACATTAGGAAATATTTTTGTTTGACCAAAGAGGCAGGTTAATATGAGGATAGATATTTTCAATCATTTCAGGAAAGTCTCGATTACTGAAAGGCCGCAATATATAATACAAGGCCGCGGCTTGCAGAGTCAAAAAAAGTTATACCACAAATTTAGTACTGACAAAGTTAAAGCATTTTACCAAAATTAAATCAAAATTAATCTCTCGAGTATAGTTTTAAAAACAAACATCTTAAAAATAACTAATCGCTTCCTGTCCTAGAAGATTTTCGTCCTCATTTTTGCTATCCCACTTTCCCTAGGGGCCTTTCCCTTGTTTGTCTGACGCTGTCTAATCTCTGGGCTCCCAACTTGGATGACTTACAAACTTATACCACAGCATAGTAAACAACCAGCATAATATCTCTGAGGATTTCTATATAAAAATGGTTGCCAAAAAATTTGACCTTGGGATGATTTTAAGGATGTGAAGTTTGGGTAGAGATGCGAAAATGAAAATATCGATACCGGTACCAACTCGATATTTTTGAGCCTCATAGGCGCGTTTGGTTCGTACAGAGCATTTTGTGCAACTGATTACACCCCTCAATAATTATATAATTATTTTCGATACCGATACCCTACAAAAGCACCGATACCAGCTTGGAATCGCACAAAAAGTATCTAAGATAAAAATACTCGATATTAGTGCAGGAGTACAAGTATCGAAATGCCGTTACCATCCCTACAAAAAATCATCCAAAAGAGGGGATGCGCGTGTAATTTCCGCCAACTTGAGTTATTGTGCTGGCTGTTTATTACGCTGTGCTTATACTATGATAAAAGAGCTAAGGCCCCACGGACCGCTTTGACTATCAACAATGATTTAAGGCTACAACATAGTGCCTAAATATAATTTCCAGAACATAAACTAAGACATCAACCGGAATTTGCTCGTTATTCATAGAACACCATGTATAAATTATAGTAATAGAAGTATCCGACTTCAATCAGGTTTTATTTTTCCGATTTGTAGCTATAACGACTACAGATTCTCGTGTTGCGAGTTTCGATCAATTTCGCCATGAAAAGTTTCATTTCAAATTACTCATTTTTTAATAAAATATGACCGCGATATGAAGGTGAGCTACTGAACTTCATTACAACTTATTATGAGAGTTATATTGGTTTGGTTGGAGCAATTATACTTTTGAAATCTAATCCACATGTAAGGCTTACCAGTGGTCCCTGGGTAACTACAGTCTTTTTTATGGATATGACCTAAAAATGCATAAACGTAGTGCCAATAAGGCCTTCCCATCAGCTAGTATATCGGCTTATTAACAAAAAAGTAGCGTGAAGTCATATGACTCGTCCCACACATGCTTGGTAATAATAGACATTTTGGAGTTATTATACAGGGTAGGCCAATAGTGCGTGGACGGAAGATTGTGGGCTTACTAAAAAATATTTCAAAAATCTGTCACTTGATTATGGTAGAGACGCTTGAGGGCTATAACGTAAAAATATTTTCACTTAAATTTTTACGTTTATACACGGTGATTCATATCAAACTTATATTTTTTTAAATGGAACTCCCTATATATTATTGCATATTTGGATTCCTTGGTCAATTCTAGTGTGACTTTATGTATCATACATGGAACTTTAAATGAACCTGTTGGGCTTGGGTTACCTTTGATGAATCGCAGGCAAACCCCAAGTTGACTTTTGTGTTTCTCGAAGGACGTCTCTTGGTTTTAGGTTGGTTCAGGTCAGCGTTATATTAGTATTGTGTTTAATATGCTTCTAATGATTGACTGATTGAAAAAAATCTGAGTGAACTTACTATCATCGCCCCCGAATGTTTTTTCATTACAGGGTGTTTTAAACGTGACTTAACATACCGCCGACCTGAAAAATTTATTTTTCATAAATACATAGCAGTATGCACAAATACAATATGTGAAAACTCAAATCATTCAATCATTCAAAAGAAATAAAGTGATGATTTCTCTCAAAAAAGCATATAACTAAAGGAACAGAATGTATAAACAAAACAATTTTGATTAAATACAAAGAATGATTAAGTGTCAGTTTCAATTGGAAGAATGCATATCTTTTGTCCATCGCGCCCAGGATACAGTTCTTGCACTCTACCCAAGCGCCAATGTTGCGGTTTAGTATTTTCGTCTTTTAGGACCACCATCGAACCAACTTGGACCTTTGAAGGAGAATTACGATACCACTTGGACCGGGTTTGCAGGGAGATAAGATACTCGTTTGCCCATCGGCTCCAAAATTGTTGAACTAGCTTCTGCAGAAATTGGTATTGCCTTAAACGATTTGCAGGTATATCTTTGAGGAAGTGTCCAGGGGTTAAAGCAGAGAGATCGGACGGGTCATTCGAGAGTGGAGTTATCGGTTTCGAGTTCCTAACTGCCTCAACCTGGGTGAAACCTCTACCTAGCTCCTCATATGTAAGGTTAACGTTACTAATGATTCTTTTAATATGATACTTGGCCGATCGTACCGCAGTTTTCCAGATACCACCATGATGGGGGGAGCGTGGCGGTATAAAGTTCCATGAAATATGATTTTCCTGACAAAATTTAGTTACTGTGCTTGCTTTAGACAGGCTAGCTGCAAATTTTGCCAATTCATTTTTTGCTCCAACGAAATTGGTAGCATTGCCGCTATGAATATGACCACATAACCCTCTTCGCGAAACAAACCGTTTCAAACAATTGAGAAATGCTTCTGTTGATAGATCCCCAACAAGTTCTATATGTACGCATCGCGTTGTGAAACATACAAAGATGCACATATATGCTTTGACTATAGCGCGATTACGTAATTTACCATCCTTTAGGTTGAAGGGACCCGCAAAGTCCACACCGGTTACATAGAATGGTCTTTGAGCGGTGACACGACTTTGAGGTAACTCACTCATTACACATGCTATGTCTACTGGCTTGACTCAGAAACAAACTATACAATCTTTCAACACACTTCGCACTGCCTGTCTACCGTTAAGTGGCCAAAATCTTTGCCTAACCGCATATAATGTGGCTTGAGAACCAGCATGTAATTGCTTGTAATGTTTGTGACGGATAATTAATTTTATAAGCAAACTATTTTTAGACAACACTATTGGAATTTTTTTGTCATAAGGCACCGCAGCTCTTGCTATTTTACCGCCGACCCTGATTAAACCGCGTTCATCAGGGAACGGACAAAGTGATTTTAATTTTGAATTTGATTCTACCTTAAGTTTGTCATTCAATGATACACCACTGGTAGTCTTGGCGCTTGCATTAAAAACAACCCTTACCTTGGTCGTGTGATATGTTCATTAATGACTGCATGATGAGGACAATAGTATATGTCAGGTGGTTCTGTTTTGAGATCTGATATATAAATCTTTGTCATATGACCCAATTTTTCATACTCTGTTAAAAAATCTACATAATACTATCTCAGTTCATCATTTTCCAAAAGCTTTCTTTATAAACTTAAAAATTGATTTCTCGCACTATCAAATGAATTACCAATCTGATCTGATGTCTCACGTATAGGTAATTTGACAATAAATTGTCCTGTTTCTTTATCTCTTACTGTTGTTTCTTGAAAACTAAGTTCGCACTCTTCTTCCTCTTTGGTAAGAGCCCTAGAGTATGAACACGCTTCAATATTCCAAAATCTCTGTAGTTGTTCTTGCATTAATTTTTTTGATTCAGTGATAGACAGATTACAATAAACCTTTTCCTTTGAGTGATTTACAATGCCCATATTTCCACCATTCCCTTCCCTAATGAAATTTTACCTGGCAATATTGCATCATAAAAGATGCCAGCTCCTAACAGCAGCTGTACCTCCCCAGGCTCATGGAAACAGGGATCTGCTAAAGCTATATTTGCAGGTACGTTTAATTGATTCAAATCAACTTTAAAATTAGGAAGATTATTTGTAATTTTGTCATTGATTAAAAATGAACAGTCAACACTGAATGAACTAGTTAATGATTTAATTGTAGCATGTGTTTTCTTTGTTATGTTTGTAGAAGAGTTTCCTATTCCTACCACTGGTTTGTTGATTCTCTCACATGGCAACTTTAATGATTCATACAGTGACTTCGAAATAAAATTGGATTGAGATGCTCCATCTAAAAGTGCTTTTACCTTTCTTACATTGTTTGACGCATCTCTAACCAATACCTCGGCTGTTGCTAATAAAACCTTATTATGATTTGTATCTGTTGTATGGGCTGATACTAACATGCTTGGATTGAAAGAAACTGTGTTAACATTTACTTGTGCGCTTATGTCTGCTTCAGAATTTGTGTTTATATGTGTGCTTGTAGTTAACTCAGGATTTATGTTAGCGTTTCCTTGACAGGTTGTGTTTACTGTAAACCTTTCTACATGAATAATTAATGTATTATGACGCTTGTTACATTTCCTACAATTTACAGTGCTTCTACATTTATCTGCCAGATGATTACCTCTTAAACAATTAAGACACATTCGGTGCTTTTTTATTTCCCTAACCCTATCTTCCACACTAAGATGTAAGAATTTTTCACAACTTTGAATAAAACGATTGCCTCTGCATATTTTGCAAGTAGCCTGCTGCATTGAAAGGTAAGTACAAGTTTTTTCATCTCTTCTTCTTACATATTGAACTTTTTGATTCTCACTTTTTTGGTTGCCACAATGTAAGGCTTCTAACAATTGACCTATTATTAAGAAAATCTGTTAAATCTGTTAATTTTGGCTTTCCTTTTTTAATAGAGATTTTCTCCCATTCATTTCGTGAACTTTCATCAAGTCGAGTACTCACTAAATAGATAATAGGGGTATCCCATGATTCAATGGGTTCACCAAGAGTTTTCAATGCCCTAAGATGTTTCTGCAGGTCATCTAATAATTTACGTAAATGATAGCCATTACTTTCTCTACTGATAACAGGTAAGTTAAAAATAGCCTTTATATGTGATTTAGTAAGTACTGATGGATTTTCATACCTTGATTTTAATAAATCTAGCGCAACTTCATAGTTTTGGTCAGTTACCTCAAGTGCTTGCAATACTTTTGCTGCATCACCTCTCAAACAACTAAGTAAATAATAAAACTTTGTAACTTTTTCTATAGAGTTATTTCTGTCGACCATCGCTCTGAACGTATCAATAAAACTAGACCACTATATGGAATCCCCATAAAATTTTGGTAAATCAAGGACTGAAATAGAGATTTCAGCGAACAAAAAGCTCCCAAACTTTTTGAATAAAGCTGATATTTTGACGCGAGAATTTTCGATTGAAAATTGGGGTGCATTTTTGATCTTAAGGTCAAATAAGGCGAAAAAATAAATATTTTAAATCAAATAAATTACAGTGTATTTGGGACATAATAAGGTAAGTTTTCACCAAATTTCGTAAAAAAATTATTTTTTTGAAAAAGATAAAAATAAAAAACTTTTTTGAAAAAGATAAAAATAAAAAACCAAAAACTTGGTTTTTTGAATTTTTTACCAAAATTTTGAGGTTATGTGAAAAAATTGAAAATACAAAAGTTGTAGACCTTTCTATTACCTACAACTTTGCCATTTAACTTTTTTCCATAGGACTTCTAGTTTTGCCAGAAATCAAGATAAACCATTTTCTACCCTTAAAAACTCACCCCCTCCCACTTCCCGATCTCGAATCGACCGTAATTTAGTTTTCCTTTCATTCTCATCATATTCCCCTTTTTTTCTAATGGGTTTTATCCTACTGTAATTTTTTTTGGTTTCAAAAATTATCGACCCTGGGCCGGTATTCTTGACCCCTCGTGTGGAGCAATAACGCTGCCTTTAAATGCGAGAGGAGTGAAAATCACTGCTGTTTAGATTCTCACATCCTCTCCTTACGATTGAAGCGCTCGCGTCAAAGGGGAGTGCTTTCTGTCGCTCGTGTCACTGGTGTATCAATGTAAATAGGCTATCACCGACGATTAGGGTACCTTAAGTTGAGATGTGTGCTCTTATTTATAATTATTATGCTTTATAGTGGACGATCCTGTATGTATTGGACTGTTAAACGAAGAAGAAGCCTAAAAACGTGTTTCAGAGCTCCATGTCTTTGACACAATTCAACCAATAGCAAAAATTTTGGTTTACTATTTTTCAGTGATTTTATAAAAAAAATTGTAAGCTTGTAAATGTTTATAGTTTAATGTACTGATATATGATTCGAAGTTATAATATGAACTATAACTAAAGTATAATCGCTGTGATTATCATTATTTAATTTCAAACAAGGATATTGGTATCGAAATAGAAAACAACAGTTCCTTCACATTAAATGGGGGCCAAATTCGCCGCTAATTAAATCAGATTTATCCTGAATGTTGCTTTTTGGTTGATACTAATCCTCATGTTTAGAATAGTTCAACCTCGATCGATGTGTATCACCGACAATTATTATTTATCGTCTGTGATGTATACGGTACTTTATCAAACGAACATATTGGTTATGTTTTGACAACTTGACATTTTGTTCGGACATTTTACATCAATACGCGATGTTGTCGTATCTCAATGCTCGCTTTCCAAATTTGCGAGAGGAGTGGTAGGTGAGAATCTAGAAATGCCATATCGCTGCAAATCATATCGCTACTTTGACGGATCGCTCGCTTGCGAGGGGAGCGACTTGGGAATACCGGCCCTGGTCTATTGCTGAAGCTACACATTTAAAATAAGAGGTTTCAAATGCTTCCCTTTCCTTTAATTGTTTATCCAAATCATCTTCCCTTTCACATAAGGCTTCTAATTCTGATTGAAAACTGTCAAATTGATTGAAGCATTCCTCAATTTTGTCTAAACGTGTCTGTAACTCGCTGATTGATCGGTTGCCTGCTTCAAAATCCCTTAAAAATTCCGCAAACCAAGTTATTTGGGCTTTAACTCTGCCTCTTTTTATATTTAAATCCTTCAGACTTAACCTTTCAGAATCCATTTTTGTTTTTGCCTACTAAAATAAAGGTTAGAATGCTAGAACTTTCACCCAGACAAACAATAATTATGTTGACAGATAGGTTATATAAATGGACTGGAGACTCACAGCGCCCCTTTCTCTATAACTCATCAAATACCTCCACTTGTCTACCCGTTTGCTTTGCTCTTTACTTCACCCAGCTTTTCCTGCACATCTGCCCTGGATCCACCCTCGTACACTTGATATCGTGCCACCCCGTGTCAACAGTGTTCACCACCTTCCGCTGCGCCGTCGCCGTCGGTCGCCTGTCTGCTTGCCGCTTCGCCGCCGACCGTGCTAATATACTTTTCTTGTAGGGTGCCGCTTGCTTCTCACTGTACCTCTTCTACCCTTCTACCAAGGTAACGAAGGGGAATAAGTTACGGCGTACGTCACTGTTTTTGCTTTCTGGTTTTTTTCTGGATTTTTCACCAGGTAGAAATTGATTCTTGATTAATCCTTCTTGCTTTGGTTTCTCGTGTTTCTAGGATTTACTAGGTATCTGCTTTCCACTAGTCTGTCTGTAGTCCGTGCTTCCGTGTTTTTCTGATTCACTTGCTATCCGGCTCGAAGGACCGATTTTTTGGGCTTGGGTTACCTTTGATGAATCGCAGGCAAACCCCAAGTTGACTTTTGTGTTTCTCGAAGGACCTCTCTGGGTTTTAGGTTGGTTCAGGTCAGCGTTATATTAGTATTGTGTTTAATATGCTTCTAATGCGAGGGTTGCTCTATACCTCCGTCAATCCACCAGTACGCAGACAGCTGTTTCACGCTTATTAGCGATCATCAGTGCGCCATAGGTCGATTGACGGAAGTAGAGAGCATCAATTTTTCCATGTTTAATAAACATGTGAAAGATGTGCGAGTAGACAGAAGAAATTCTGCCGGTGCGCCATCTAGTACCCGAAGGTGACGGCAACCAAAGAGGAACGCTTCTAATGATTGATTGATTGAAAAAAATCTGACTGAACTCACTGTCATCGCCCCCGAATGTTTTTTTATTACAGGGTGTTTTAAACGTGACTTAACAGAACCGTTTAGGCGCAAATCACCATTATTGGTAAAGGTAGCTAGCAGACAAAAATTGAATATCGCAGCGGTTATAAAACTTAGAAGGCCGTGAAATTGCGGTACGACTAAGCATGAAATGCGTCACCTTTGTACTTGGAGAAATCAGTAGATTAATTAAGGAAACTTCAATTACAGATAACTTGATTTTTTCAAATGGGAATGCCTATTTTGGTTTAAAGAATCAAATGCAGAATTTGATTACCTTTCTAACGATATAACATTCTCGATATCAATCGTTTTTGGTTTTCATTTTATTTCAAATTTTCAGTCAAATCGGTGTTTTTTGATTTTCCTACGTGCAAGCAACCCAGCGGGCCATGAAAAATAAACAAAAGCCCGTTAATATGGAAGAAACCAACTAACCTAGTAGACAGATGTAAACGAACTAGAGTAGCGAGGCAAGATCATGAAAATTCCTTACAACACATCATCTCTAACCGGATACAACAGCGGCAAGATATCTAATGTCAATGAGTAGCTGGGTATGACAGAAGTGTTTGTTTTTCACAGCCTACTAGCTATTGAGGTCTACGAGAGCTTGACAACTTTCAAAATAATTAAAAGTTTTGAAACATAAGGAAAACTACCAGCGATTTTTGCTTACAGTCTAGAATGACATTTCACATTGATTGGGATAAAAAAAATTAGTCATTTCCGTTTAGTTAAGTCAAAAGTGGACCTCTAACTGGAGCATTCTGAGCATCTACTGAACTAATTGCTAGAATTTTTTAATAACGCTATGTTGTAATTGTGTCTATTTAATGTAGTTTTCTACAAACTAAGCTATGTTTTACAATTCAAACAGACTGCAATTCAAGTTTCAGATTTTGCTAATAAGTAGAACTACCTGCTGAAGAATTTGAAGGGTTCCAGTCAGAAGTATCATTACTTTTGACTTACGGAAACGGCTACTTTTTTAAATGTGAAAATTTATTCAGAAGACATAGATATTCTACTGCTAGCAACAATCACTAGTAGTTTTCCTTTGATTAAATATTTTCTTACTGACTTTGGAAGTAGGCTGTGAAAAATTAGCGTTCTGGTTATCGCTATTGTTTCTGGTTAGAGCTAATATGTTGTAAGGAATTTGCATAATCTTGCCTCGTTACCCTAGTTAGTTTGCATCTTTCTACTAATTTAGTTGGTTTCATCCATATTAACAGGCTTTCGTTTATTTTTCATGGCCTGCTAGGTCGCTTGCACGCAGGAAAATCGAAAAACACGGATTTGACTGAAAATTTGAAATAAAATGAAAACCAAAAGAGATTGATATCGAGAATGCTATATCATTAGAAAGGTAATCAAATTATACATTTGATTATTTAAACCAAGATAGCCATTCCTATTTGAAAAAATCAAGTTATCTGTGATTGAAGTTCCCTTAATTAATCTACTGAATTCTCCAAGTACAAAAAGAATTCAAATTTAGCCGTCTGACCTAAGGTGAAGCATTTCATGCTTAGTCGTACCGCAAAGTCACGGCCTTCACGCTGCGATATTCAATTCTTTTCTGATACCTACTTATACCAAAAATGGTGATTTGCGCCTAAACGGTTCGTTTAATGTTCCATGTATGATACATAAAGTCACACTAGAGTTGACCAAGGAATCCAAATGTGCAATAATATATAGGGAGTTCCGTTCAAAAAATTGTAAGTTTGTTATAAATCACCCTGTATAAACGTCAAAATTTAAGCGAAAATATTTTTGCGTTATAGCACTCAAGGGTCCCTACCATAATCAAGTGACAGATTGTTGAAATACTTTTTAGTAAGCCCACACCCCACGCCCACGCACTATTGGTCCACCCTGTATACTTGCTGCTCTTGGTGTAGCCACCATGACCCTAATATACTCACACAAGCAGCACGCTACACTTTTATTAACACTTTAGATGCTGTGCTTTGATGAACTTTTGGCCAACCGCCAGTATCACCGATCGCTCGTCTCATCGTCATTAAGGTAACATCAGATCGATTCGTGATGTTGTCTATGTGGCTGTTCCAAGTTAGTTTATCGTCTAACTTGAGTCTCAGGTATTTCACTATTTGGTTGCAGAAAAGAAATGTTGCCTTGGTGATTTTTGCATCCCGTTGCTTCGTGAATGGTACCATGATGGTTTTCGAGGTCCCTCTGCAACGCACCATCTCTCCACTAGGGATAATTCCCTCTGCACAAGTTCCAAGCAGGTTCCCATGTGTTTACCTCTTATCGGGATTACCATGTCATCAGCATATCCTTGGGCATACATCCTTCTCGTTTAGTGTTACTTGGAAGCTATCGACTACCAAGTTCCACAGTCTCGGTCACAGCACGCCACCTTCTGGACAGCTTCTTTGCGTCTTCACATCCCGTGTAACGCCACACAGGGATGCTTTTGCTCTTCTGTTTGCTTAGCATGTTTCCAATCCACCTCGTGATTGTCCTTTCAGTACCCATTGGCTTCAACTTTGACACTATCGAGCCAGTGCTCGTGTTATCAAATACTCCCTCGATGTCCACAAACACTGCCAGTGCTATTTCTTTGTATGTAATAGCCTGCTCGATCTTCCTCACAAGATTGTGTAGAGCTGCTTCGCAGTAGTTTCCACTTGATAGGCATGTTGGTTAGGGTGTAGGGGTGGCGGGTGAGCTCTGCTGCATTTTCAATTTTGTCTAATTAACTTGTACTTAGGGTTAGTAGTAGTATTAACACAAGTTTCCTGATTTAAGTACTTGATAAATATAATTGCTTCAAGGACCGACTCCCTATTGAAGGAGAGCAGTTGTAGATTAGGCAACACTGGACGGTAACGGCAACCTCAACTACGTCTCCGTGAGCGTTGGTGGGCGGCAGATCGTCATAACTTGGCTTGTGAGACGTAATTAAGAAGAGAGAAGTCCAGTGTAAAAGAAAATTAAGAGACACTGGAGCGCCTCAAAGAAACCGAAATTTCTTGGGAGTGGGAATAGACAGGGAAATATAGGTCGATCTTAGTTGGTGTAGCGCGGAGAATGAATTAGGCGTCAAGTAGTCATCAGCATACATATTTTAAAGAGACTGGTGCTATAACTTATTTCAAAGGTAGACTTTTATAGTACAGCAGGGTTGCCTAAAATAAAATAGTCAAAGCTATATTTAATTTGATTATAAAACAAATATTTTTAAAAAATTCACTGTATAGAGGATCCCAAATAAAATCAACCTTCACTGATCTGATCACCGAATGAAAATCATATTTTATCAAACACAATATGTTCTAAATACACATACAGGGTTGCCCAAAAATATGTCCATAGTTATATTCAATTTCAAGTATAAAAATGTTTTTCTAAAATCCACTGTAGAAAATCCCAAATCAAATTGAACTTCACTGATCTGATTACCCAATTAAAATTATATTTTATTTATTAAAATATGTTTCTCAACATCCACCAACAGGTTTACCTAAAAAAAATCATAGCCATATTTAATTTGGATTATAAAATAGTATTTTTTAAAAATTCACTGTAGAGAATCCCAAGTATATTTAATTTAAATTATAAATTGTTTTTTAAATTCACTGATTTTACTTGGGATTCTCTACAATGGATTTTTTATATATTTCTTTTATAATTCGAATTGAATATAGCTATGAATAATTTTTCAGGCAACACATTGGTTGGATTTAGAAACATATTTTAAATGATTAAGTATACTTTTCATCCGGTAATCAGGTCAGTGAAGGTCTATTTTACTTGGGATCTTCTACAGAAGCTTAGAAAAATATTTTTTTATACTTGAAATTAAATACAACTATAAATATGTTTTCCATTAACTCGGCTGGTGGGTTTTTAGAAACATTTAAATTGATAAAATATAATTTTCATTCGGTAATCAGATCAGTGATTTGGCATCCTCTGCAGTGAATTTTTGAAAAATATTTTGTCTGTTATTTAAATCGAATATAGCCTTGGCGATTTTATTTTAGGCAACCCCAACGGCGGGAGTTTGGAAATATATTTTAATTGATCAAATATAATTTTCATTCGGTAAACAGATGGGTGAAGGGCAAACTTTATTCGGGATCCTCTACTATTTAATGTACTTTAATGTAAACTTTGATTTAATGTTTGACATTTGCTAGAAATTAATTACTGAAACGTCAGCGTTTTAAAATTTGACGTTACAAACTAGTTATTGCAGTCTCAGTTTTGCACACCTATCAAAAAAATCAAGATATTAATAATATTTTATGTTTTGTGGAATAAAGCACTAACTGAAACCTTTGGAATGAATAAAACCGCACATCCAGATGATAGTCTATTATGATTTAGACTGTTTGAATGCGCCAGGAGGGTTAAAGACGGTTGTGAATCAGTTGAAAATGAACCTTGTCTCGATATTCGTTGGTCCCGGTCGACCACAAACTGCGCGACCTGGCACAAAAATTGCAGAAATTAACGACTTGGTACGATATAACCGCCGAACTGGCGATAAAGTTAATTTAAGTTACGGTCCAGTTTAACGAATTCATGAAGATTTAGGATATTGAAAGATGAATAAAAAGCGTATACCACAGTTTTAAGATAATTTTATGTTCAATTGTATCATATGTGACAAAAGTTGGTTTTATCATTACAATTCTGCGACAATGTCTCAAAACATGCAATGGAAGCATAAGGGCAGCCAAGGAACGCAAGACAAAACTGCTAAAAGCGCTATTGAATTGATAAATCTAATATTTTTTTTTATAAATGTGGAGTAATTTATAATCACATTCTACTTAGAGGGCATACAGTAAATGAGGAGCACTATTTTAATGTACTTTGAGGATCCTTAGAGGCTAAAATTAAAGCAAAAACGCTATATCAAGTATCCGGTTGGAGGATTCATCACGCAATGAACCGGCTCACAGATAAGCAAACAGTTGAAACATTAGGGGTGGAAATTATGCATCACCCCCTTATTTTTCCGACCTTGCTCAATATGATTTTCATTTGTTTTAAGTAAAGAAATAAAATCAAGTTGATTGACTCAGTACACACACATTACGATGATACCAGTTCATTTTACCTCCCACACAGATAGGTGAGGGGAGTATTGTGATCGCGAGAATTTTCGACTTTGAGTACTAATATTTTTGGGCGTTTTATGATCTCTCCATAACGAAAATCCACGTCACTCTTTTCCGTCAGTCTGTTTGTTTGTCCGTGCGCGTTCTTCTACCCCGTAATCTCAGTAACCTCTCTTATTGGTGACGGAGTAAGTAGCAAAAAACAAAAAATTTAAATATTGCTCAAACTTCGTTTTTAGGCGTTTAGGCCCGGTTGCACAATGCAAGCTTGAGCTTCGGTTTGGGGTTAGACGAAGCTAAACCACGTCAGTTGCAAAACATCCGTTGTACAATACTGACTTAGCCCCACACTCCAACCTTAACACGAGCTTACGTAAACCGAAGCTCAACCCGAGCTTTAAACCTAACCTGAAATAACAAGATATGTCACGCAGGAACCTTCAAATTGTCTGTCACTTTTATTAGGTTATATTATAAACATTTGTGTCTAATTTAACAAAGAGAGCAAATAAAATGACAAATACAGAAACGGTCGTTGCCAGAATTTGACACAGACCATCTCACTGACAAACCAGTAGAGGTTCATTATATTTAGACAGTACGCGTACGCATTGCTTCATTAGTGCCAACCGTAGTGAATTTTATTATCAACCAGGTTTAACTAGACCGACGATTGTACAACGGATCTCAACGATAAGTTTAACGTTGGCTAAGCTTAGGTTTAACAAAGCTTGAGTTAAACCGGCATTCGTACAGCCGGCCCTTAGGGGTGCCTGATCATTTTCTACTTTTTTGGGTGGGGGTGAAAATGGGGTGGTTGGAGGGTGGAGAGTTGTAAAACTCAAGAACTTGTCGCCTTCATAATAGCCTGCACACTGACCTGTGAAAGGGGTCCTAGCGGCATAATACCCTTCTCTAGATACATCCGATCATTGTCTTGCCTATTACAGAGACCAAGCGATTTAGAATTTTCAGATATATACATACGAATATTGCTTTAGATCGCTTTGTACCGGGTAACGTGGAAATCATGGAATTGATTTTAGTGAAACTTTGCACAGTATTATTATCGTGCAAAGGATGGAAAACGCGTATAAGTATCTTGAAAAATTCCATCCCTCATGCTGACTTCAACATTTGCCTTTTCATCTTAATGTGAAAGACAAAATATCGCGACAATATTACAGGATCGCTAAGGGTCTAGGGTATAATAGCGCGTGAACTTGAGACTCCAAGAAAGTAAGTATTCCCATGTTAGCGAGGAGGCGTAGCCGCCTGTTCCCTTTCTGAAGTATGTGTATCTAAAATAAGGGGAGGCAACTCCAAAGGCCCAAAGGTAAGGTACAAAGGTCACCATAAAAAATGTTTTAGCATGTAGAAGCTCCTGACGTTACCATCGAACTTACAGTAATGATTCAAGGAGCAAATTGAAGAATGAAGTTTGCGCTAGGGCAACGCAGCCGCCTTGTTCGTGTTTGGTTGTTAAGTTACAGACATTTGAAGAATGTATGATATTGCGTTGCGTGTTTTTTGCACACTAAAAATCTTTTTTGAAAAAATTGCTCTGTGCTGCCCTTCATTGAGGTCTTAATTGTTACCCTATAACCCGCCCTATAACATCTTATGCATGTAGTTTGAAAAACAAGTGAGTTATGTTCTACAGACTATCACACGAATCCGTACTTTACATGGCAAATACATATGTATTAATGTGCTTTAAGAATTAAATTCTTCTCAGAAGGTGTATACAAAATACTATATCATTGTCGGAAAGTACATATTGTTGAGATAGGACCGTAGCAATCCAGCAACCCGTTCCAAACGGCATCTAGACCTAGAAACCCGACTGGATCTGCTCTTCCAGAGCATCATTATGACATGGGCCGTAAAATCCTATTAACAAATATAATGACTATTGCAAAAATCCCAAAGACTTCTCAAACATGAGTTCTAGACTTCTAAACTGGGGTGTCTACATGCACGATACGTGGACAATTTTTATTTGTCTGTAATAATTCACGTGATCTACATCTACACCCAACAAATGACAATTGACAAAGCCATGCCAGCCCGCTAATTCTTTACTCCCTTCCTCTCCCGAGGCTGGGTTAGATTCAGGTGCCAGGCAAGTGCTAAGGGTAGTCTGAGTCGACATATTACTTTGATAATATTCAAGCAATCCTAGATGAAAGCTCGGCGTTTAACGCAACTCAGACGCAGGTTACGTCGATAAGACTATCAAAGACAGCGACTAAAGATAGAATACTACTGAGGAATTTCAAAATTCCCTAGAATATGACTTGAAAGAAAAATGGCGCAAATACTACCACATAAATCCAACCGGAGCGACATACAAACAGATCCAGCAGAACATAAGAACACAACTCTGATTTAAGAAAGAAACGAATAGTATAGATTGCAGATTGAGGTGTGGGTATTGCTTACTGCTTAGGCCCTCACCAATAAACTAGAATAGGTTTAGACGATGATCTCTACTGAAGATTTGGAGAAATCGGCACCACTCAACATTGTATTAGAATGCCAATTATTGATCGGTAATGTAATGAGGTAACAGACCTGTAGCAAAGATTGTCAAGCTGTGTTCCGTTACCTGCTAGTATGATCACTATACTGACTAGTGAAAAGATGAAAACAACTGTACAACCTATTAGATAGTACTCAAAAACTAAAAACAATACTGTCTCTAATTAATGCAAAACAATATGATTTTGTTTGTAGCTATCCACGATACAACTGGCCAGTTGGTCTCATATGAGAGCCAATAATATAATGAACGAAACCGGAAGCCTTCGAGAAGGGCGTATCGGAGAATTTTTAAAAATCCCATGGAAGGATAGAGTGACAAACGAACCAGAACTTAAAACAATTGACAAGCAAAGAGAAATAGTAGATACCATTAAAATAAGAAAACTACAGTACCATATTGCACACGGCGCAAAATATAAATTGCTACAATAGACTATGCAGGGCTATATTCAGAGTAAACGGAGCATCAGGTGAAGAGCACGCTACCAGTTGTTTCGTGCTACGGCATCAAAGATACGAATTGCATTGATGACTCGCGAAGTCGGCACATGAAAAAGAAGGATGACTGCAAAAATTTCCAAACCAAGCCAAATCTCTTGAAATGTTTTACAGAGTTTTAGAAATATCCTGTATTTATCCCTAGGGAAAAGTGCCATCTTCTGTGGCGTGGCATGTGAACTAAGTATATCTTCGAAGTACAGATTATTTGATTCTTATAGAATAATTTCGACCATTCGGTGTACGTCAGAAGCGAACTCTGATGTATCCTGGCAGATCGCCCACAAACAATAAATCAAACTGCCGCCGGAGCTCACAGCACAATCCGCAAAAGTAAAATCCAGCCCAAGGATATACCGGATTAAAGTAATATTCTGTGTGTGTAGCTGGGAGTATTCTCCTATTTATTCCTTTCCTACTGGTGTCCTGCTAGTACAGTTCTTTTAGAAATAATAGTATATTTATTAGTATTATTAGTAATAACATGTGCCTCGGGACTATAAATCAATAATGTTTGAGTAACTAAAACAGCACCAAGGTTGTCGAAAGAAACATTTTTAGAGGAATGTATAAAACCCTGTCTGTTTATCTATCTATATGTATATTGCAATCTTTTTAACAGCGTAATCTCAGTAACCTAAAATTAATGCTTTTGAGAATAGGTGCAGTGGAGTCGGAGTAATTGGCAGAAATGTAAAATTCTCAGAACGGATCGAGATTTCGTTTTTAGGAGTTTAAAATGTTTCGGCTCATTGTCTGTTTCTAGCTGGAAGCTTAGGTAGGGGGGGGGGCTGAAGGGCAGAACTCTAAAATATGTATTCGATACCTTGGCTAAAAACGAAGTCTTAGGAATATTTAAAATTTTTTGTTTTTTGCATATCGCCGTCCAGGTTTCATCACAATCCATGCAGCAGTTACTGAGATTATTAGGCTAGAATAACGCCAACAGACAGACAAACCGACAGATCGACAGACCGATGATGCATATTCATATTCAGGGTGATGTAGAACGCAAAATCCAGGTTCTCTTTTATTTTAAATGTAACCCCCAATATTTCATTATACCAAAGAATTGCTTTTAATATGCTCTTTCATCTTTGTGTAGCACTTGTTATACCTACAGTCATCAGTTTTTGAGATATTTCGGTGTTTCTGCAAATTTTAAATATACCTTCTATTTGTGTACTGACATTTATTTATATATTGAGAAAATACGTCAAATTTTGTTTGTACTTAACAAACAACTAAAATATAAGGCCATAACAGCATTTGATCAAGTCAAACACTGAATTATCGAGATAATATAAGTCTATAAATATGCCGAGGAAACGATTTTATAGACGTCATGCATAATTATCAAGCAGATTTGTTCAGGTAGGCTATGAAATATTAACCAACACAGTCCAAATACAGCGATTATACTTCGATAGCCCCGTCCTTAAGATCACCCTGTAGTATACGTTTCTTTTAGCTCGGAGGCGTAATGTTTAGATAAAAAACTGCATAATTATCCCGCTTCTGCCGTCGACCCGCCTAGGTCCTCATCACGTTTCTCTACGCCAGCGTGAGATGTTATGTTTACGAAAATGACGAATCGAAAACGGAAAGTGAGTGAGTTTAAATTGGTTCAAAGCAAAAGTGAAACGGAAGATGAGAAAACCACATGCCTTGCTGGACAACTTCACATCAAGTAGGTGTACACATATTTTTTATTTCATGATTTTGAAAGAGACATATACAACAACAATGACTAATCCATTGTTCATCAGATTGTTGTGTTAGAACAACGAATTTGAATATCGTTGTGCTAGAAGGGTACTGATGAATATGAGTAATATCTACTCGCGTACACCCTCTAGTATGGCACCCTTGCTTATTTACAATGATTAATACATTATTAGTGAATACGTAAAATCATTTGTTGAGCCTCAATATCTCAATATGGCGAAACTGAAGTGTTTTAACAATGACTAATACATTGTTTTAACCATAGGATGTCACTGCCTCTCAAGTAGTCGAGTAGAGAATACGAGTAATATCGATTCTCTTGAGTCTTATTATGAGAATAATTCGTCAACATGGGCTATCAACAACAATCAACATCGTCAAAATAAATCGGATATTTATTGCATGGTTTCATTGACCATAAATTAAGGTAGTGGCCTCAAGAAGATCAGTAATATGATTTTTCTTGGGCCGCTGATGTGTTTACGATTGTGTCGTGATTTGTTTGTGCTTTCGTCAAAATGCCGAAATTGAGGAAATGGACAAGGCACGATTTTTCACAAAGTAAGTGCTAATTCCTAAATACAACGCTTCCAAAAGATTCGTCGGTAACTACGACGACATGCTTACATGACAATTTCTCCTGGTGGTCCGGGAACCTCTCCAATAGCGAACTTAGTTTATTAGAAACCCTCGTATCTATGTACTGACAATTTTATCCCATGTTCGTAATTCAGAGTGGGGGACATTGTGCGAAGTATTGGAATTCTTCAGAAAAGAAAACTCACTTAGATTCGTCAATTAATCCTAACAGTAATAAGACTTTTGTAACAAAAGTTTTTCCGGACAACTTTTAAATACTTGAAAAACTAGTGTGGATACTTTCCATGAATCTGGATTGCATTATATATGATTGAACCTTTAACGATGATTTCGAGGTAATTAATTCAAAATTATACAATATAATCCATATTCATGGTCTCAAATTTTGTTTTATTTCTGTATATCAGTGCTGTAGTTTCCACTGAAACCGCAGCTAAAATGGGGCACAAACAACAACCGTTACTACAATCATGAGTAAAATCTGATTGAGACACTCAACTAGCAGCTAAATGGGGCCAAACTCGTCAACTGCCTCCACAAGCATGAGTAAAATCTGATTGAGACCCTGCAATCGCAGTTACAGAGGCCCACAGTTTCTACAATCAAGTAAAATCTGATGGAGACACACAAACAGAAGCTAAGCGGCCAACTGTCGGAGTTTCTACAATCATGAGTAAAATCTGATTGAAACACACAAACAGCAGCTAAATGGAACCCACCAGTTTCTACAATCATGAGTAAAATCTGATTGAGACATACAAACAGCAGCTAAATAGGACCCACCAGTTTCTACAATCATGAGTAAAATCTGATTGAGACACACAAACAGCAGCTAAATGGGGCACACCAGCTTCTATAATCATGAGTAAAATCTGATTGCGACACACAAACAGCAGCTCAATGGGGTTCACCAGTTTCTACAATCATGAGTAAAATCTGATTGCGAAACGCAAACAGCAGCTCAATGGGGTTCACCAGGTTCTACAATCATGCGTAAAATCTGATTGAGATACACAAACACCAGCTAAATGGGACCCACCAGTTTATACAATCATGAGAAAATCTGATTGAGACAGACAAACATCAGAAAATGGGGTTCACCTGTTTCTACAATCATGAGTAAAATCTGATTGAGACACTCAAACAGCAGCTAAAGGGGCCAATAGTTTCTACAATCATGAGTAAAATCTGATTGAGACACACAAACAGCAGCAAGAGGGGGCTCATCAGTTTCTACAATCATGAGTAAAATCTGATGGAGACGCACAAACAGCAGCTAAAGGTGGCTCACCAGTTTCTACAATCATGAGTAAAATCTGATCGACACACACAAACATCAGCAAAATGGGTTTCACCAGTTTCTACAATCATGAGTAAAATCTGATTGAGACACTGAAATAACAGCTAAATGGGGCCCACCAATGTCTACAATGAGACACTGAAACTGCAACTGATGGGACCATAAATACCACGAAAATGGCAAGCATCAGGAATATGGGAACATGGGTAATATCTGGTTTCAATTTCCTTTGAAGTAACAAAAAAAATGATAAGTAGTGGCCCTACCAGTGAAGTAGTTAAATATGAGCAAAATGTGGTTGAGAATCTCTATTCTTCACGCTGTGCTGTCTTCAATGTGGTGAAAGCTTGTTCACGCACATTGAAGACAAACCAAATATGGCTTTCTTCAGTCCGCGACTCTTATCTCCTTTCAGCTGACAGTGATTCGAAAAGTCATAGGTCCTAACACTAACGACTTCAACACATCCTAGTAAACACCCAGTTCGCATTGAATGGGGTTTCAAAACAAATGCAGCAAACTGAAAGGATGGAATCTCAAAAGTCAACCATTCGGTTGATATCGTACCACAAACGTGGGGGAAAAATAATGGTTTAGTTGTTGTATCTTAAGAACAAAAGGAGATAAAATTTATGAAAGTATTACCATTACACAAACATACTTATTTGTTGTGTTATTACCTGTTTGTGTCTTGCTGTCCGAAGCTTGACACACTGTTACGAACACGCGCCCACAAAACCTTCAAGGCCGCGTGGGATGATAACTCTGAATACTTCGCTGCTAAATAATTATTAGTGAGACTGTAGAGAAATACTACCTGTCCATGCCCATTGCCCAGGTAACACCTCCTCATTGTGATTTTTGCTGTTAGTAGACAATGTCCACTAAGGGAACACCTATCTACATTACGAAGTTAAGTGATCCCCCTGTCTTATCAATGCGAACACAAAATAGGGAGACTGCTGCTGCATCCCGTGAAGGTCTCAACCCATCGCACCGCAACTTAGTGCGGGTTTGGCGAAAGCACTGTTAGAATCGCTTCCTAAACAGAAGAGTAGGAAGGTCCTGAAATATTTCCAGACCTTACAGCACTTATTGCAGTCTTATCTATCTAACGGTTTAGACAACTTTCTCCTGAACATATAAAATTTGTCAGGGGAAGGGAACGAAACTGAGCGACAAAAAGGAAGGGGAGCCAGCCACTGCGCCATCCATTTCCTAGAAAATTTTTAAACCTATTAAGAACCATTCAAGGTCACTGGGGCTTCTTTATGTTTTTCACCCCGAATATGTTTTATTCTTTGGCAAAGACAAATCAAACTGCTATAATAATGTATTAATTTATAAATTAATCATTCGATGCAACTTCCTGCATCCCTAAGGTTCTTTATAACAAGAAAAAAAAAGTTCCAGGGTTTACATTTAGTACGAGTACTAATAATATGTCCGTACCACCAGAAAAATCCTAAAAAATCAATAAGAAACAAAAATAATATAAAAATTAAGAGATTTTGCCATCTGGTTCCTCGTCATCCTGTTGTCAGCACTCCCAGCCATTTCATACAGGTGGGCTCAGATTAAAAAGCTTGAATACCAAAATGAATAGTGCTATTACGGTCATTAATTTGCACTCTAAAAATGATGACTTGCATTGAGCTAGCTGCAGTGTTTCACATAAAAACGTCATTACCAACTTAAATACCAATAGAACTATTAGAATACATCCAATCGATTCACTTGCTTTCATCAGAGCCAAAAATGGTCCAGTGTTTGTCTCTTGACACCCTGATCCTCAATATTCCGCTATAGATGTGTTAACTGGGAAGAAATGTTTTTCAAGGCATTCCCACATTTCTCGCTTCTACCGAGGATTTGAAACCGAAAATAACAGCTGAGAAGGCACAAGGCAGTCTGTTATGGAAAACGCAACCTGGGCTTTAGTATGGAAAACCTACAAATAGCAAATCGCACCTGTTTTTTAACGACAAATCACTCTTACTTCCACCTTGCAGGAAACCTCATCCTCTGTGGAAGAGCCTTATCCTGCATCTACATAAAATAACACGTTGACCAGAACTTTAAGAGTATTGATCAACCTTTACTTACGCACAAGAAACATCACGACCCAGCCACACCACAAACTGTAACCAAAAAGGCTTAATGTTGGGAGTTGGGACACATCTGTGTTTAAAGCACAGAGCACGGGCCACGCCTCCACTTCCGCGGCCTTTAGGGAAGGCTTACACGTTGAAACCTTAGACATACCGCAGGGTGAAGGTCAAAAGTTTCTGTTATGTTTTATATCAGACCCATATGCCTGACGATTTATATTTTGCAAAATCACTGATAATAAAAAATTGATAATGAATTGTGATACTACTAAACTAAACTTACACATTAAATAGGTGTACATTAAAATAAAAGGATGAAAGATTATTGAATTTAAAAAAAAAGAAAACTTCAAGGCTGAACAATTTCCAGACTTGTTCTTTCTCTTTCATTCGAATTATAATCAGATCGTGAAACCATCTTCAAACATCTACAGGGTGATCTCGAGGACAATATCAATCTTTATAACTAATGTTAATATGAATTCAGATTGCTAAATATTCAAAGAAAATAATTATGGTAATTTTTTGCCAAATTATTATTAATCTTTTTTCCTAGAAATGGAACAAACCTGTAAAATAATACATACATATATTTTTGTTTGTTTGTTCTCTACCCAGACATAAATAACAGGTTATGGAAATCAGGTCCAGGTACAATCTCTGAACATCTACAAGGTGACCTTGAGGACGGGGCTATCGAAGTATAATTAGAGGTTAAACGACTTACCTGTAAGGAAGTTCAATCCTCAATTATACGAGATAGCCCCGTCCGAAAAGATCACCACCCGCCCGCCGCTGTTCCCAAAATTCCTCGATCTGATAACAAACGAAACGTAATGAGGACCTAGGCGGGTCGACGGCAGAAACGGGATAATTATGCAGTTTTTTATCTAAACATTACGCCTCCGAGCTAAAAGAGACGTATACTACAGGGTGATCTTTTCGGGCGGGGCTATCTCGTATAATTGAGGATTGAACTTCCTTACAGGTAAGTCGTTTAACCTCTAATTATTCAATCTTTCAGATGCGTCAGTTTTAGGCTGCCTCCGTTCTGGATACTGCTGTTGATAATTGATATATTCAATAGGCAAGTAGGCAGTTTCGCAAAGATTCTCCTAAGCACCCTCTATTTGTTATTCAATGGAAAAGTTCGTTTTTTAAGCTCCTTTTTTTCACACAGTACCAAATTATTGAGCAGGTTATGAAACCTGCTAATTTCAAAACCTGCCTGATAAATCTGCTTGATAATTATGCATCACATCTACAAAATACCATAGCATACTTGACTTTATTATCTCGATAATTGGGAGTTTTGACTTCATCAAATACTATTATGGCCTTATAATTTATTTGTTCGTTAAATAAAAACCAAATTCGATAGAACTTTCTCAAAATAAATTTCACACAAATAGATTTTTTTTCGTAAAATAAAATATGGGGTTACATTTAAAAAAAAAGAGAAAATCTAGATTTTGCATTCTACCTCACCCTGTATACGAATATATGACGTCGGCTTTTATCATAGCGTGGGTTGAAACTAGAGGATATTTTTTAGCTTTCCATGTAAAAAAAATAGTGTTTGGTTAATTAATTTTCAATGTTACAATACCTTATATTTTAAGAACGAGAATTACTAGTAGAACCTAAGTATGAAATAATATGTAGGGTATCTCATTTAAAAATTGTATGTTTGCATCATCACGTAGTTATGGATCACCCTGTATAAGTCAAAACATTTTCTTGGTAAGGAGCGTATCCTTGGCTACAACTTTTATATACAACTTTTTTCGCTATCGTCTGCTGTAATGGAGTTATCGACAGATCCGGTACTAAAAACCCACCCTGTATGAAGAAAATGATTACCACTTAGGTAGGGGTATTTAACCTCGGAGTAGCTGTTTCTGTTGGTATACTGCTTTCATATCGGAATGATACCGGGCTTTACCCAAGTCCACATGTCGATATCCAAAAGATTAAAACAACACTATCTTGGATAAGGAACATTGTGGCTGATGCGATTCAGGACATGTTCCAAACCAGGACTGTGATATCTTTGAGCTCACATTGGGTAAAGTGAAACTCATTTGCTCATATTTTCCCAAAGGAAGCTTTCGAGTCAACAGCGTAATCGAATGCCGGTATGGGTATTTGACCCTGGAGTATTTGTTTTTGGTTTCCTGCTTTCACAAGGTATATATTATATGTATGAGTTTCCAGAGGTGATCCATATTATGGGCATAGAAGTGTTACAAAGGATACAAAGATGAGCTATAATTGCAACATCAGGCATATCTTCAGATAAAATCAAAACCATCTTCTAGGCCGAAAAGGAAAGGGCAGCAGATGAGATCTCCAGGGGCATAAATACAGACAACGTGATCAAAACGAAGATGACCGACGAAGCAAGATGGATACCATACCATTATCTCCAAGATACCAAGTGGGAAGGAAAATGAGGAACGATGTTCTATCTATACATGAACTGCAAGTGAAGCATGTCGACTCCGACGTTACCCAGGATAGGAGGAGCACAAAGATGACATAGATGGTATTCGGGTAGAGACACCATAGAAACCAAGATAGATGAGGGGTTGATGATTTTTTAGCAGATGAGAGCTCCGTTCGCCACAGAGGTGGTGTCGGGATAAGAGATTTTTCTCCCACCGAAAAAAAAAACTATGGGGACACTGTACTGTTAGTTGCATAGTAGTAGTACGCTAGTACAAGTGACGGCTGAATGTTCAGCTTGCCTAAAAAGAGTCGCATTTTGCATGCTAATTTGGATATGAGAAGCGATGGGTGCCGTGAGTGTTTATTGTTGACCATATATCCATTTTCTATAACAATTCAGGAAATATTAGTACAGGTTGGTATACAAAAGAAGTATGGTCTGGACGATATCTGAATTATAACTCGTTTGTTCCAAACAAATATAAGAAAAGTGTGGTAACAGGACTTATTGATGGAGCCATTCATTTTACTGAGCCTAATAATCGCCATAATAGTACAGACAAAGTAAAAAATACACTTATTAATAACAGCTATCCACCAAAGTTTTTTAATCCGATAATAAGAAATAGAATAGTATAGTATAGTATAGTATAGAATCGATAATTTGTATAATAAAAATCGTCAAAATAATCAAATAAAGAAGAAAGTAAATATATTAGCTTACCATATAATCCAACAATAAATACACAAATTCAAAATTGTCTTAAACCATACAAAATCAAAATAGCTGACAGACCTTAAAACTCAACATACAGATACTTTAATAATTTCAAACCAAAAACAGAAACACGTAATATAACAAATACCGTTTATCAGATTGACTGCACACACTGTGACGGAGTATAATTGGGCAAACCAGACAATATTTAGAAATCAATTCAGCGACCTAGATAGTATTTCTTTAAAAGCCCTGAAGCAAATTTCTCAGTAGATTGTATATGCACATTGTCGTGTTTTCAATATTTTTGTGAAGAGAGGTCAATTTCCGGAATTTTTGGAACTATGACCAGTTGTGATACATAAAGGTTGAGATATTGAGCTAATCGAGAATCACAGGCCTATATATTGCTATCCACATTTTCCAAGCTTCTAGAGAAAATAGTTCATGACAGAATCAATCACTTAATCAATGTGCATCCAATCCTGACAACAGATCAACAAAAATCAGTCTACCAGTACTGGAGTCTTCAATTTGCTCAACTTTAGAAACGGTTTTCTTGACAAAGGTAGATGTACACTAATATTATGTCTAGATCTTAGTCTAGGTTTTGATTGTGTCTCGTCAAAGCAATCGTTAGAACATATTAGGCATAAGATATCCACTACTGCACTTCTAAGCCACTACAAGTGAGTGTTGGTCTTCCGCCTTCGCTTTTCCTTTTTTTTATCGATCATGTAGGTGTTTACTTGCAAGCAAAAAAATGTACTTATAACCATTTATGCAAATGACACCACAATATCCTTGAGATCGTGTTGGAAGCCAAGGCCAATCTTACCCTATATAAATTCCAGCGGTGGATAAGTTGTAATAAACTGGTAGTGAATATTAAAAATCACACTTCTTAGTGGTTTCCAACCGCAAAGAGGAGCATATTTCACTAAAAATTGTTAACAACACAGCTATCAAGAAAGCAGATAGTGCCATGTCTTTGGGTTTAAGATAGACAACAAATTACTTTCGCACCACCACAGATCATGTTGCGTGTAAACTCGGGTGAACCTATTTTGCTACTAGGTACCTGTAAAACGTGGTGCACCAAAGTTATTTTCTCAGTGTGTACTATGCGTTTCCACACAATAAGTAGCTATTATACTGGGGCATATCATCTGAGTGGCAAAGCATCTCCATTCTCCAAAAAAAAAGATTAGGTTAGTATTTCACCTAAACGTCTAGAAAGTTGCCGTACCGCATAGGACTATTAGAATTCACTTCCATTCCAATATTATAGTCCGCCTTATTTGTAGTACAGCAGTACAGCAAGTACCCGTGGTAGTTGTTTTTTTTTATTATAGAGGGTTTAGGAAATCGGCTTGATCGCAAGGACAGAAGCTCTCGCACACCCGAAGGTGCGAGAGTCTGCCCGCCCAACGCTGAACCAGCTTGAGCCCTCTGATCGCATGTCCAATGGACGCGAACGCGTCCACCCGGCATGCCACCATGGCCCGACCGGCTAAAACCCGTTCCCTATTTTCTTACCTTCAAGCCCTCTCCTACCACTCACGGAACCTTCGTCGAACGACATAACAACATGAGTGTAGGGCTGGACTGTGCTGGTTGATGTTGTGGTTAATCGCCACTTCCACGTTCCTCGCTTTCTTTGGCGCTCAGGATTTTCCTCACCATGGAGTGGATGGTCTTCCACTAAACTTTATGGGAGATCATCAATCTCACCATGTTATCTGCCTTCAGATCTTCAGGTAAGAGTGCACAGGCTTCTTGTCTCTATGTGAGCCATCTCTCACACTCGAAGAGCTTATGTTCCGCCATGTCGAGCTGGCCGCAATGGCGGCACTGGCCATCAATAGCTCTTCCTACCCTTTTCCGATACACTCGGAACGGGCCATGTGCCGTTAGAGCCTGCGTCAGAAAATAGCAGGGGATTATCCTTTTGCCTCTAAGCTAGAAGCTCACGTCCTTTCTCTTTATACTATATCCTCGTAGTATCACTGCCTCAGTCTTTTCTGGAGCCAAATCTAGGTGATGATCACCTATCCAGGCGTCAATCTATTGCAGGGCCCGGTTCACCTTGTATTATAGAGATACCTCGTCCTAGGGTGTCGCGACTAAAGCTAAGTCATTTGCGAAGCCTATCGTCCTAATGATACCGGGTAGCGGTAGCTTCAATATCCCATCGTACAGGATGTTCCATAGGGTTGGTCCTAGTGCCGACCCTTGTGGAACCCCGACCCGTGGTAGTTGTGACAGCTAAGCTTACCAGTCTATCAAATTAGTTATGTTTAGAAATAAAATCTGGGATAGAAAATGATATGGTTCCTGATGTTTGCTATGCTATCATAATCTTAGCTTGCACATCTCAAACACATGTTAACTGAAAATTAATATCAACAAAAGCTCTCAACCAACCCATTCTCTTCGCATACTACACATACATACAGGGCAACAGAAAATGAACTTTGTTAATTAGCATACTACTACTTGGCTTCTTCCACCTCCGCAAAACACAAAGACTCAAGGAAAGTTTAAGTTGAATAAGTACGTGTATGCACACAACTTCATTGTTCTATTAATATGGATCAGTTTCAATGAATAGAGAATGAATATAGGTGCGCTTCTGAAATTGTTTTATACCTACGGGGTAACCAAACATAAATGAAATGTTGATATTAATCGAATTTTCAGTGCGGTGCTGCTGAAGCTGGTACATGAAACCTTTTATCATTTCCAGAAATAGGTCTAGACGCTCTAAAACCATGTGTAGTACAGTGTGTGACCGATTGCGTTTTACTGGTCTGGTAAAGCCACATATGCTGAAAAATACCATTTCCAGCAGTAGTGAATTTATACCAACCAGAGACTTTAAATTTACAATTGAGGTTTTGAATAAATTTTTTTTTGTCATAAATGGAAAGATCATATATAAGTTTTATAACAAAACTGTTTTTGTTTTCTTTTTTTTTTCGCAATAATTCAAAAGTTATATCAAAATAAAAATGGGTTTTTGGATCCGGTACCGAAAACACGCCGTTGATTCTCGAGCCGTGTGACGTCACCATGGCGGTCGGGATGCTCCTTTGACCAACGACGTCCTACTCCGATACTAGATTCTAGATTCCCAACCAATCGCGAATATACGTAGTGGTAACTAGTGGATGTTTGTTGCAATACAGTCGATAAATGAAGCTTGCAGCTCGAGACGAAGTCTAAGATCGAAATAAATATGTTTTAGAATGTTTGAAGTTGAAGTCAGATTACAGATCCCAGTAAGTAAGTATCTAATCAAATAGGTTTCGTTGAAAAGATCTCCTCAGTCGAAGGAGAGCCTACTGGTTAGAGTGTCCGATAGTGGATCTCAGGATCTTTGGGGTCTTTGGATCGAAACCCAGACCTTCCAACTTTTTTTTCATCAAAAATTTTATTGTGCTTTTTGCACTTGTTACGCACATTTTTTCTACGATCAACATAAATATGTGTTTGAATCAAATTTTGTTAGACATATTACTTGCACTGCACAGTGCAAAAACTAAGTATAGGAGGCGGTGGACAATTTAAAAAATCAGTGGAAATGAGGTTTGTCCGTCAATATCAATCGCAATTAATTTTTTTTAAATGTAATAGTTGGTTAATAAAACAAAATCCCTTCATCAATCCAATTCACTCATTTTTAAGTTTTTTAATGTAAAAAATGTAACTCAAACTCGTAATCACATTTTGTTTGTCACTTGGTATTATTATTTATTTCACTTTGGGCAATGAAGCTTAACAATTAAATTTTCACAAAAATTTAACAAGCACTGTGCAGTGCAAGTAATATGTCTAATAAAATTTGATTCAAACACATATTTATTTTGATCGTAGAAAAAAGGTGCGTAACAAGTGCAAAAAGCACATCCTACTCCGATACTAGATTCTAGATTCCCAGCGAATCGTGAAAATACTTGCTGGTAACTAGTGTATATTTGTTGCAACATAGACGATGAATGAAGTTTGCAGCTCGAAACTAAGTCTACGATCGAAATAAATATATTTTTGAATGTTTGAAGTCAGATTACAGATTCCAGTAAGTATCTAATCAAATATGAAAAGATAAGTTGAAAAGATCTCCTCAATTAAGGGATGGCCCAGTGGTTAGAGAGTTCGGTAGTGGCTCTCAGCGTCTTGGATCGAAACTCAGGCCTTCCAACTTTTTTTTAATTATTTTTTTATCAAAAAATTTATTGATGTGCTTTTTGCAGTTGTTACGCACATTTTTTCTACGATCAACATATGTGTTTGAATCAAATTTTGTTAGACATATTACTTGCACTGCACAGTGCTTATTAAATTTTTGTGAAAATTTAATTGTTAAGCTTCATTGCCCAAAGTTATAAATAATAATACCAAGTGATAAACATAATGTGATTACGAGTTTCAGTTACTTTTTTTACATTAAAAAACTTAAAAATGAATGAATTGAATGGATGAAGGGATTTTGTTTTATTAATCAACTATTACATTTAAAAAAAAATAATGGCGATTGATATTGACGGACAAACGTCATTTCCACTGATTTTTTGAATTGTCCACCGCCTCCTGTACTTAGTATTTGCACTATGCAGTGCAAGTAATATGTCTAACAAAATTTGATTCAAACATCGTAGCAAAAATGTGCGTAACAAGTGCAAAAAGCACATCAATAGATTTTTTGATAAAAAAAAATTGGAAGGCCTGGGTTTCGATCCAAAGACCCTGAGATCCACTATCGGAGTCTCTAACCACTGGGCCATCCTTCGATTGAGGAGATCTTTTCAACGAAACATATTTGATTACTTATTACATACTGGAATCTGTAATCTGACTTCAACTTCAAACATTCAAAAACATATTTATTTTGATCTTAGACTTAGTCTCGAGCTCCAAGCTTCATTTATGGACTGTATTGCAACAAATATCCACTAGTTACCAGTTTGCCAGTACGTATTTTCGCGATTGGTTGGGAATCTAGAATCTAGTATCGGAGTAGGACGTCGTTGGTCAAAGGAGCATCCTAACCGCCATGGTGACGTCACACGGGTTCGGGAGCCATCTGCGTGTTTTCGGTGCTCGATTCAAAAACCCATTTTTATTTTGATATAACTTTCGAATTATTGCAAAAAAAAAAGAAAACAAAAACAGTTTTGTTATAAAACTTTTATATGAACTTTCCATTTATCACAAAAAAAAATATTTTTTTTCTTAATTCAAAACCTCAATTATTGAAGCTTTACTGCTGGAAATGGTATATGTATCTTTTTCAGTTTTTTTGCGAAGCACCATATTGTGGTATTGTGGATGGTGGAGAAGCCCAATAATACTTTAGTATCATTACGGAGGACAATCCTATAATCAGTAACCTGGACGCATCTAGCATGCCTGTAATTAAATGGTGACTCTTTATTGGCGCCGAGAATGTACCTAGAAGTACTGAGCCAAGCAACTTGATTATCAATGGCGGATCCTGAATTTATGAAAGGGGATGCGCACAAAATTTAAGAACTAAAAACTTTACATGACAAAAACTAGTTCTACGAAAATTATACCTGTTAAGGCTGAACCTGCACCTTGCACGTAATAAGAGTTTTCAGTTTCCGCAAACATTTCTTAAAACTTTTTTGTAGCCAGTATCATAAAAAATTGAGTATTTTTACTTATCATCTCGTGTAATTAGGAAAAAAGCCATCTACTTATACCTTGTTACTAAAATTGATGGCACCAACGCCATGCAGATATCTAAGTGGTGTGGTCAATAGATGGAGTATTAGAGACGTTCCTGATCTTACTACAATTTGCGATCCTGTAGTAGGTTTGTTAGAAGGGCGCCTGACAAAATTGATTTTGCTAGGGAATCGTTCCCCGCACTTTTGTATTCTCTATTGGTGGCATCTTGGATAGGGTAGGTTGGCCACCATTGCCCTAATCTGTGTTTAAATATCAGAAAATCGGCATGCAATGTGATTAGGATCTCAGATGAAGATTGCAGAATTAAAACGGTGTCGTTCTAGTTCCTAGGGAGAGAAATGCAAGAAACTATTTACGAGCGTCTTTGGGGGCAGGAGAGCGATGATTTTGTTGCAAGGGAATCTCAGACTACAGCCTCATACATTGGAAAAACAATAAAATGGTTTCACCGCAACATGTGGGAAGTGCTAAGTCAATCAACTTGACCCCATTTTTTACCTAAATGGAACAAACAATTGCTTCTACTCAAGCTGTTTTTTTATTAAATGAAGCTGCAAATTAACTCTCATTAAACCACAAATTTTGTGGAGTCCGTAAGAGTCAATTTTCTTTCTTTTT
Organism: Callosobruchus maculatus; assembly: GCA_951848785.1. NCBI lineage: Eukaryota > Metazoa > Arthropoda > Insecta > Coleoptera > Chrysomelidae > Callosobruchus > Callosobruchus maculatus. The sequence continues at coordinate 1,188,029 of CATOUR010000122.1, read as the reverse complement.
GGGGAACTTCCTACTTGACGTCTCGAAGATACGTTACATTTTTTTTACATGATGCAAAATCATATCTTGTGGAAACATTATTCATTAATAATTAAACTTGTTATACCTCACCTTGTCATACACACTAAACTACTTCTCAAACGGACCACGCTCTACAGTTTCTTGCAACCCTCCAACTGTGCTATCGGGCGCTAAGATAAATTAGATAGCTTGATAGCAATTTCCTGTCTGCCCTTAGTACCCACAAGAGTTCGTTATCACCCAACTTTTGAAAAACACCTCAATCTTCATGAAAATCTTACTTCCAGGATGCGAATCATCTTTCCGTCGTTGCCAAGTTAAAGTTGACTTGGAGCGCTCCAGGGCGTAAAATTTCAATTTTACAATTGTCTTAATAAATCAGCAAATAAATCTTTTCCCTGCAAGCTTGGTATTTTTTGCTCGACAGCGTTTCAAGTTATTAAAATCTACAGTTACATTAGGCAGTAGCCGAGCCATCGCATCGTCTTCTCCCATCTTCGTTTTGTATTCTTCAGGGATAGAAGAATTTTCAATTATGAAAATCCCGGGTAGCGGGGAGATTTTTGTTGTTCATCGGGTATTTGATACTTTCTCCCAGGTTGTTGCTGCTGCTTACAGCGTTGTATAGTCGACGACATAGGCGTACTCAAATTATTAAAATGCTGAAAGCATGTGTTGTATGTATACATACGCACCGTGTCCCAGGAGTGTCCCAGGATGAATCCCGAAAACTTTAAGGGATGATTTCTGGCACCGACTTATGTTATAATATGCTTAAATTATATGTTTATTTTCAATAAGTAAAAAGTTGAAATGTCCTTAATTAGACCGCGAAATGGTTAATGTGTGGCCGCCGTTATCATATTCGTACGTCACTAGGTCACCAGCTGAGGTAAGCAATCAGCAAAAACATTAAAAAAGACCTGTTAATATAACCATATTACCTGGCATTCGGCCTTTTTTGCTGTAAAATCGAAAGTGTTATTACCTGAAAATGAGAGGAAATAAGGTGGACCATACACGTGTTTCAATCATCTTTACAACAAAACTTCAAATGTTGATTTCTTTGTACCAAATGAGAATCTAAGAATAATTACTTTTGATATCGGCTTCAAATTCCGAAATCTACGTGCGATTTCTTTTTCGGGATTCGTCCTGGAAAACATACTAGTGGCGGCAGCTCTGCTTTGGATATATAAATAATTTTCTACTTTAGAGGGTCAAATTGGAATGAAGTGAACATAGCGTTCTTGTAAGAACTCCAAAAGTTTTTTGATTTAAATTAATACTGGTCAATTAGCTTACTTTGCATCATCTATGGTACACATTTCTGTCAGTCTAGCTGTCCGTTTGATGAGCCACAACTTTACGACCATTCTTCCTCAATTCTTCTTAAAAACCTTCAACATTTTATCTGGAACTTGTTTTGATACCCTTCATATTTTACCTAATTATCGACCATCTCCGACAGAATCGGTCGATAACTCCACTACTGCAAAAGATAGCGAAAAAAAGTTTTCGGTCTTTTATAGTAGTAGAGTTATCAACCCATCTGATATTAAAAACTCACCCTATATATGCTTGTCACATAGATCAGATAGAATAGTAAAAAAAAAACATCCGAATATGTGTTAACATGTTATTTAATATTAATAATCTACATCCACCTACTAAACAAAAATAACAGTATTTACATTTTGTTTTCTAAAAGCGATACAAATTAAGTAGCTATAATATTTAGTATGTACACGCAAGCGTCACTTTGTACAACATTCAAGCTTAAGATGCAGTGACTAAACAAAAAATTGATGACACCTATTAAAAGAAACAATCAGTTTCAATTTTATACCTGGCCTGAGCAAAATCAATATAATGAGGATACTTGCACCAGGTTTATGTACCCTTGAAAACTTGACCTTATGTTACCATAGGTAGTATTACTATTAACTTTTTCTCAGGCTTCCATTTGTCGGGTGGTGATCAGATTGAATTTCAGACAACCTTAAAACCTCAAATTTATATGCGCCAAATGTCATATTCATTTATTTGTACAAATGGGTACTTCCTTTTGAAAAAATTAGGCTGACCTTGCAATTACTTTAGTGAAAGTCCATTTACTATTCTCTAAGTGATTAATTTTTCATTATTTTTCATAAAAAACAACATTTAAGGGAACAAACTGATCATTCTCAGAGCAATGCAAGTCTGATTTCGGGGAAAAATCAACAATAATAATTATGCAATCAATGTTCTCATAGAATCCCCCAAATTGAAGGTTTTGTGGTCATATCAAAAACCAATCGTAAGATGTCACTCCAATTCGAACTCATAATTCTAAGATCTACGATTATGCATGTGTCCTAAGTTCTGAGCTATTTATATAATTTTTTTGTACGGACGTATAATGATCATCACTTATTGCTTTATTTTTTTTATTTATTCAGTTCTGCAAAGTGATCATTTTAATAGAAGCCAGATGATACAATATAATGTTTGAGTGAGTATGTGAATATGTGAGTATGTAAGTATGTAGATAACCCTATTTTTAGTACCCTAGTATTCAACATTTATTTCCAGCACAACTATATGAAATTTACTACTCAACTTAAATTGATCAGTCGGTTGATCAGACGAGTCTATATTATAATTTTTCCTTTCGTTTCCAAAGATTCAATAATCTGATCAATTCTGGTTTTAATTAGCAGCGAGATCAAGAACCCGGTATTCATACCACCTATTTGCCATTTAGTCACCACTCTGAGTCTTGAATGTAACTCTATCTCATATAATGTAACGGATTTTGATCACACGTCATCACTGACTAAGTCTCTGCCGCCAATGCGTAAGCCTTAAAGGGCAGGATGAGATTTAGGGGCTATCAGGTCCACCTGTGGGGGGCCGAACGCTCCTGTCTGACGTCTGACTGGACGCCATCACCGTGGGCAGGCTAGTCGATGTTTGGGACTCTGCTGTCTCCACTGAGGCGGGCATCTGAAAAGAACAATACATATGTAACAAAAACAACTGGCAACGGAGTCAACGCATCATTATAAAATTCAGGGCTTTCACATTCTGCGTTATTTACAGTAGCTGTTTAGGTTATGTGATGTCAGTGTTCAGCGAACCATGTTTGTCAGAGCGGTCCGGTGGACCTTTACTCTTAGTTAATGTCGTGTCGGTCAATTGGTCTGTCAGGTCTGGTACCCAGAGACCAGATAAAGTTAGGAAAAAGTAAGGGAAGAAAAAAAGGGAGGAAGGAGAAGACAAAGAGGACAGAGACAACGGAATTTCGAATTTTGTTTTAACGCTTCATTGTGTTTCTGCCAAGTCATGCCCTTGCCGAGGGTAATCCTAAATACTTGGCAGAATTTTCCCAAGGAATCCAAGTACCGTTTACAGAGACCTCCAACGGGACACCACGACGTTTTTTGGTACAATAGAGGCCTGCGTTTTCGAATGATTAATTTTGATGACCCACCGATCCGCCCACTCTAACACCTCATCCACCGCATGCTGCAACTCATCGCGGATTAGATTTCCATTCCGCGACTGAGCTACAATCGCAGTGTCGTCGCCGTAGAGATAGACTTCACAGTTGCGAGGACAAGAGACATCGTGTATAAAAAGTGAATAAAGTATGGGCCCAAGGACAGAACCTTGAGGAACACCGGCCTTTATTGGCCGTAATATGAAATAAGTATTGTTAATTTTTATTGTAAATTTCCTTCCCTCAAAAAAGGATTTTAAAAGTTTTAGAAACCAAAATGGGAAGCCCTTTTGAATTAATTTATAGAGGAGGCCCTCATTCGACACCTCGTCAAAAGCCTTTGAAACGTCCAGAAGCAAGATGCCAGTACTTTTGTCTTGGGTGAAACCGCTGGTTCCACCAGCCTGACTACCTGCAACTCCGTGCTATGCTCAGAGCCAAACCCAAACTGAACGTCAGGAATCACGTTGTGATCTGACGAGCAATTTTCGAGGTGACGTTTAATCACCTTTTCGGCAAGCTTAGACGGCGCAGACAGCAGGCTAATGGGACGATAGTCCTGCGGAAAAATCGAACCCAACTTTTTTGGAATCATGATGACATCGGCGACTTTCCAGGCCTTTGAAAAGTACTGAGTTCTGAGAATTGCATTAATTATTGCCACGAGATATGTCAAATCCTCTGGCGAAAGTAACTTCAACGCCTTATTTGTGATCTGGTCCTCTCCAGGTGCTTTCCGCACCTTGAGGTCTTTAATGTGACTGAAGTTCTGCTGGTGTGCAATTACTTGTGATTCCTCGGGTGTGCTATGTATAGTTTCTGTAGAAGAATCTTCCGAAGAAGAGAAATCACAAATAGAAGCATCATCGCCACTGACGCCATTGGCTTCGAAATATCTCCTGACGGATCTTACAATTTGTCGCACCTCGTCGAGGTCATTATACATATCTTAGTTGGGTGAGAGCTGATCTTCCATGGCATCAGCGAAACCCTCCACCTTTTCCTCGGTCGTGAAGACAATGGATTTGTGGAAGTTGTTCCCGTTTGCCATTTCTGAGCAATTTTGCTACTTTCCAAAGAGGAACACTTGAATCAAGTATGCCCGCCAGAATGTCGCTCCACTGCTCGTTTCGAAATTCGTGAAGTGCGTTTCTCACTTCATGGACAAGATTTGTTGCCCTACGGATGTCGTGGAGATGACAAGATCTTCTTGCTTGTTTGATTGCTGACCTTTTGCCATGATTTTTTTGCCTAATGTCGGCACGCAGGAAAGGTCTACCTGGTCGCCGTACAGGAAGAACGACTGCACGTTGTAAAGCTTGTTGAACAAACTCCGTCCATTCCATTTGAGCGGCATCCATTTCATTCTCATCTTCTATGATGGAGATATTTGGAAACTCTCTAAGAAGGGACTTTTATAGCTCCCAATCAACGCGTTTCTTTGGAGAAGATTCCTCCTCCAAAGTATTCCCATCACCCACCTCCAAAACTACAGGAATATGATCGCTTGTGATGTCGTACATGACACGAGAAGTAATACTGTATCTAAAGGTTCTAGATATTGCAACATCGACACATCGTAATCACAGCATACCAAACTATCGGCAGAATATCTCAGGTTGGCGACAAGCATACGCGCATCCCGCTATTTTGGGTATCTGTCAAAAGAGGCAAATACATCGGTGGACACCATTGACGCAAGGTCGACGCTCGTATTTGCTCATTGCTGAGATAAAATGCATAGACGTACGCTGTGAGATTTTGTATACGTGGTGCTGATAGTGTGTGATCTTTAAAATTCATAAGCAATGTGCTGGAAATGTGTGTGCTGCTAGGCATTGCAGAAATACGTACTATAATTGAAGAAGACGTTTTTTTAGATTTTCGAATGATCTCCTAAGGTAAGTACATACAAGGTGGGCCAACAGTGAGTGGACGGAAGATTGTGGGCTTGCTAAAAAATATTTCAGAAATCTGTCACTTAATCGTGGTAGGGACCCTTGAGAGATATAACGTAAAAATGTTTTCACTTGAATTTTGACGTTTATACAGGGTGATTCGTATCAAAGTTACATTTTTTTTTAAATGGAACCCCCGATGTATTATTTCATATTTGGATTTCTTAGTGAATTCTAGTATGACTTTACGTATCACACATGGAAGTTTAAACTAACCGTTTAGGCGCAAATCACCACTTTTGGTATAGGTACGTATCAGAAAAAAATTGAATATCGCAACGATTATAAAACTTAAAAGGCCGTGGCTTTGCTGTTCGGCAAAGAATAAAATGCGTCACCTTAGGTCGGACGGCTAAATTTGAATTCTTTTTGTACGTGAAGTAATCAGTAGTTTAATTAAGGAAACTTCAATCACAGATAACTTGATGTTTTCAAATAGGAATGCCTATTTTTGGTTATAGAATCAAATGTAAAATTTAATTACCTTTCCAACAATATATAGTATTCTTAATATCAATCTTTTTGTTTGGTTTTCATTTTATTCCAAAGTTTCAGTCAAATCGGTGTTTCTCAGTTTTCCTGCGTGTAAGCAACCTAGCAGACCATGAAAAATAAACAAAAGCCGGTTACGATGGAAGAAACCAACTAACTTAGCAGACAGATGCAAACTAACTAGAAGAACGAGGCAAGATTATGAAAATTCCTCACAACACATTAGCTCCAACCAGAAAAAATAGCGGTGACAAGCATGCTCATTTTTCACAGCCTACTAGCTATTAGCCAATTTCCAAAGTCAGTAAAAAAATGCTTAAAACTACCAACGATTGTTGCTGGCAGTAGAATATCTATGTGTTCTGAATAAATTTTCACATCTAATGCTATAAAAATGTAGTCATTTCCGTAAGTCAAAAGTGATGATACCTCTGACTGGAGCGCTTCAAATTCTTCAGTAGGTACTTCTACCTATTAGCAAAATCGCGGAAAATGAAACCTGAATTGCAGTCTGTTTGAATTATAAAACATAATCTAGTTTGTAGAAAAATACATGAAATAAACACAATAACAAAAAATTCTAGCAATTATTTCAATAGATGCTTAGAATGCTCCAGTTAAAGATATTTTTACTTTTGACTTAACGGAACGGAACTGACTAATTTTTTTATCCCATTAAATGTGAAATTTCATTCTAAAGATGTTAGACTGTGAGCATACTCGATAGTAGTTCTCCTTTTGTTTCAAAATTTTCAATCGTTTTGGAAAGCTTTTTTAAGCTACAGTAGACCTCAATAGCTAGTAGGGTGTAAAAAACAACCACTTCTGTCATACCTCAGCTTCTCTTTGACATTACATATCTTACCGCTGTGGTATCCGGTTAGAGATAATGTGTTGTAAGGAATGTTCCGCTTAAACTGCTTTTACTTTCAACACCAATAGGGTTTTTAGGCATTTTAGGTGTTCTTGATCATTTTCTACTTTTTTTGGGTAGGGGTGAAATTGGGGTGGTATGGAGGGTGAGGTTGTAAAACTTATATTTGTTGATTAATAATTGGCCATTAAATAGAAAGACCTGTCGGCATAATATACTTATTTGCGGGCGTCGTGACGCGGCGATTTGGTTGCAAGGAGATCTCAGACTATAGTTATGGTATCGATACTTTTTCGATAATTAATTATACTTCGAGAGTCCCGACCTCGAGATCACTCTGTAGTATATGCTCCAGTTCCTGTTTTCGGCGTTTTGTTTACAGAAAGTAGTTCCACCTCCCCACCCGCCAGTTTCTACAATCATGAGTAAAATCTGATTGAGGCTCTCAAACAGCAACTAAATGGGGCCAATAGTTTCTACAATCATGAGAGTAATATCTGCTTAAAAAAAAGAAACAGCAGCTAAATGGGGGCCACCCCTTCGGGCCCACCAGTTTCTATAAACATGAGTAACATCTGATTGAGACACTCAAACAACAGCTAAAGGGGGTCCACCAGTGTCTACAATCATGAGTAAAATCTGATTGAGACACTCAAACAGCAGCAGCTAAGCGTCACCAGTTCCTGTAATCATGAGTAAAATACGATTGAGCAATTATCAATATCAAAAATGACAAGCAGGGAAATATTATCTGTCCATGCAGTGGTCCATGCCCCGCATTGTGATTCTTGCTGTTAGTAGACAATGTCAGCTAAGGAAACACCTCCATATTATGAGGTTAAGTGATATATCTCTGTACTATTAATGCACACATAAAATAGAGAGACTGCTGCTGCATCCCGTAAAGGTACTCATTGTACCGCAACTTAGTGCTGGCCTAGCTGGGGCGCTGTTAGCATCGCTTCCCTAACCGACGGGGCTCTCACGTATAATTGAGGATTGAACTTCCTTACAGGTAAGCCGTTCAACCTCTAATTATTGAGGAGTGTAATCAAATGCACAAAATTCTCTATACGAACCAAACGCGCCTTCATTGGCATGTCAACTCTACTGCTGTCAAAGTGATTGAATTTAGATTTAAAAGTAATTACTGCAGTCTTACTGGCGTTAATACACAACCCATGATTGGTGAACCAAATCTCTGCATTAATAAGATCTTGTGATGATTGAGTTTTGGCTTCAGAAGCATTGGCAGGATCATAAGATAGATAGATAGATACATTTGTGTATCGTCAGCGTATGCATGTACAGAGCAATAATTATTAATCGCAGTAGGAAAATCGGACATACATATATGCGGAGAAAAGAACGGGCTCAAGTATTGATCCTTGTGAAACACCTTTTTTACATCACGAATGCAGGACACTTCGACATGAAGCTTTACCCTCCGAGTTCTACCATGTAAATAATCTGAAAACCATGCAACTGATCGCTCAGAAAATCCTAGAAATGTGAGTTTAGCTAAAAGAAGTTCAAAGTCTATACAATCAAAAGACTTAGTCAAATTTATCATCACTGCTGTAGTAACCTGAGAGTTATCAATAGCCCTTAAATAATCAATCAATATATTTAAGTATACAAAAAACTATAATCGCATACATCTATTAAGGTGGTAACTGTGTTATATCTGCTTTTGAAGCCAGTTGAGTTGATGGTATAAGGTTATATTTATTTATATGTTGTAATATTTACTGTAGACTAGCAGCTCGATAGCTTAGGAAGGATCCTTATAGGGTGGCAATCACTGGGACTTTTAGGATTATCGGTCTTTGGCAGAGGAATAACTGATGCTAATTTTAATACGAGCTCTAGAAAATTCAGGGTTAGTTCATCGTGCCCTGCACAGCTGGATTTGACTTTTTTGAATCATTTAAAACTGTTTCTTGGGTAACTAGCCTAAAACTGAATTTTTCCTTACATTACTACGAGAATTTGATCTATAAAAAATGAGGTGATTATTGAGCACATCGGGTTTGTAAGAACACTCAATAGCATTTTCGTTGCAATTATGAACACCTAGTTGCTTAATACTATTCCACCAGTTGCTAATAGTTTTTCGATTATTGAGACGATATTCAATATATGCCTTTTTCTCGACGTATATTGCACCAGTAATTAAATTTCTAAGTTGTTTATAAAATATCCATTTTTGTTCAAGCATGGCCAATATTCTGTTCATTTTTATTTTTTTTATAGTTTGTATAGTTCTTGTTCCATATCCTAATCACAAGCCTGATATTTAGGTTATCCAAGGTAGTTTTTGTCTTGTAATCTTAATTGTTTTTACAGGTGCATATGTATTCAAAACAACTGCAATAGTGTCGCACAAATATTTTATCTTAGAATCAATGTTGTCCAAGTGAATGGCCCCAAACCATTACCAGGACGATTCTACACAAAGACGGTGCTACTAATCATGGAGATGTATTTTCTGGGTAAGTATGTTAAAAAGCTATTTTCCCAATAGGTAAACGATATTTTCTTCTTCTTAAGGTGCCCTTGCAGATTTGTGCGTAGGCGTCATCCTTTCTCCCATCAAACGGCCCTATCAATTGCAGCCCTCTGGAATTCTTGGAAGTCGCTTATTCCTGTCCAGTGGCGGATGTTTCTTAGCCAGGATAGCTTTCATTCCAATTTATTTTCTCCCTCCATCGATCTTGCCTTGATGAATGAGACGCAGGAGGAGGTAAATGGTATAGTGGTCTGTATTTTTGTATACTTAGTAGATTTGGAAAGCAATACTGCTGCCATTCTGCTTCCTATTCCTGGAACATTCACCTCTTTAGTAAGCTCCTGAAAGCTTTTTCCTGCTGAAATTTAGGTACCTGTTGCTATGCTTGACTTGCACAATTCATCTACCTTTTCATTGGTGCGTATACCATGATGTGCATTCACCCACACAAACTTTATATGAGTGCCACATGATCGCATATATCTTTTATATATTTTGCTCCAAAAATTAGAGGCATATCGTAGAGCTTCTAGGATTGCAGTAGCTTCCGCAGAAAATATTGAGATATGAGGTTGGAGTTTAAACTTGTCTTCTTAACCAATAGACGGAAAAAAATAGACACAGCCAGTTCGCTGTTGATTTTTTAAGCCGTCGCGTCCGTGTAAATGACTAGAGAGGATTGCCCCACATCACGTAAGATTTGCTCGTTAACCACTTGAACTTCAGAATAGGTTGGAATAATGACCTCAACAGGAGATATGTATAAGCTCAAAATATGCGCAGCGCGGAATATCTGCTTCATTAGTGTGGGAAATTAGATTCAAGTCCATTTTCAGAATAGCAGTACACAGTGGAGGAGAGTTCCTTTTTGCCAATAAGTGTTAGTCAGATCTTGCAAATTAAGCTGACAAATGCTGCTTGGTAGACTGCCTATGTCACAGCTTCAAAAAAATTTTTTGGCAAGCAGTTCTCTCCATTTCAAGTGGAGGTTCTAAAGCTTCTACTCTCAATGTTTCTACGGGGGATGGTTTCGTGGCTTCTGAACATAGCCGCAGAAACTTTGTACAATTTCTATTTACACCCAAAATAGATCTAATATAAGAGCGATAGGACATCAGGGCTATCTTCTGATCTACTCCCCTTACAGATCATCTTAAAAGAATTGTAGCACTTGTTACATTTTGTAATAAATTTTTCGATGAAAGATTTCTATATCAACGTTTCGTCGAGGGTAATACCAAGATAGTCAACCTCACTGACAAAACGAAATGACAATCATGTTGCCTAACGTTACCAATTGACGTTCAAGATTTCATGGATGATACAGATAATCCATTATTGAAAAATCACTCATTATATGGGTACTCTATTTGGATTTTCATCACATTGATTTATAGATTTATCTGAGAAATAAATAACAATGTTATCTGCATATTGTATAATACGTGTATCTGTAGCAATGGAATGCAGGTCACATGTTTACAGGTAAAATATTAAAGGGCTTAATGTTGCACCTTGCGGCACTCCCCAACAAAGTCGTCCTTGGTCCGACATTTTCATTCGCAGAATTCCGTATAGTCCGGGTACAGCGTGGCATTTTTCATGGTGATGTCAGGCCAATCAATTTTAGATTATACTGATAGTTTGAATAATGATAGTAATCGAATAATGGGTCAGCAGCCGCACCCAAGATCAGGAAAAAAGTTTTATTATGTCAAAACAAAAAACAAATCCAAAAACGTGATCAAGTCGCTCAATAATTTATCCAGTGATTGTTTACATAATAATAATAAAAATTACAAAAATAGCGACATGGATGACGGTGGGTTCTACGTCAGCAGTCATATACTCCTTATTTGAAAATAATTATATTGGATTCATTTCAGATCGCATGTAACTAGTACAGATTACTCTTTTAATTGAATAATAATTAATGAAAAAAGTATCAGCAAGCTATTCCATGGTGGTAAGGTCATCAGTAGGGGGATAGAAGCTGCTGAGTAGCCATTCCACCCTTAAGTACTCTGTTGGCCCTTTCTTTATTTCCTATGATTATGAAACAGGAAGAAGAAACTGATGATTTTAACAAAAAAAAAATCAAATTCAGGCCATTTAAAATTAATAATGGAGATAGTTTGATCAATTTTATGAATAAAAAAAGGGTCAGCAGAATACTTAAGGATGGAATAATTATCAGCTGAATATTCCATTTAATTGGCTTTAACGGAGCTTGAACGGCTACTCAACAGCTTTTACCCCCTGCTGATGGCACTACCATCATGGAATAGCTTGCTGACATTTTTATTCATTAATTATTTAATAAAAAGAGTAATTTGTATTAGTTTCATGCGACCTGAAATGAATCTAATATAATTACTTTTAAATAAGGCCTATATCGACTGCTGATGTAGAATCGACCGACTATTCCTGTAATTTTTATTCGTATGTAAACAATCACTAGAAAAATTATTGAGTGACCTGATCAAGTTTTTGGACTTTTCGTTTCGATATAAACAAAATTTTTTATCACGCCCGCTCACCCTTTCTGAGCCTGCTGACTTTTATGACACAATATGACTGCCAATAAACATTTAATTTCAATGCGAATTAATTGGCTTGAAATGATTGTGTAATTTGCAACGCTGCCTCTCGGGCTATACCTTGAAGCGAACCACACTTTTGAAATCACGTGTAATCGGCTTGTCATGAAAAGACGTTTTCAGAATGACAACAGTGCCTGTTTCAATGGTTGCATTCAGCAGATTCAATAGTTGCGGAGCAGCTACTAAATTTTCTGCTGAACGCGTGCGCTACCTAGCAGCTATATACAAAAGTACGCTCACTTGGAGCGGAGCAGAATAGGCTACTTCTGACCTTGTGAGTGTTACATGTTATGACACTTGTCTTATAGGTTATGTTATATTTTTAAAAAAATTTAACGGTATGATGTATGAAAAAGTCGTTGTCCACACAACTTTACACAGTCCAAAACTTTGATACAATCACATGTTTTTTATTTTTAATAAACACGCCCACCCTAACCTCAAACGTTACACTCACTTGACATTTCACTGAAAACTGAAAGTCGACACAAACTATTTATCGTGATATCTGAGAGCGCACAAATAATACTTTTCAGCAGAACGCCAACTGTTGAGATGTAGCGGCGACAAGAGTAGCGGCTCTCGATCTTTGTGCTGAATACAACCAATGGTTGTCGAGGGATTTTCGAGAAATAGCGTCGTTTTGGAAAGCGCTATCGAAAAGAGGTTCAAATGATTTATGGAGAGAACAAAATTTTGGTCTTACATTTTTCGTTTGCGACCAATAGTTTCCGTTCACAATCCCCCAGAGTTAGGGGTTGATTTGTGATTTTCACTAAAATCAGAATTTTATCGCGGATTAAGACGAAGAGCATTATCAAAAAGTTCTGTAACATTTTTTCCCTGAAAGAATATTTTCTCATTTCTATATTATCTGCAACTGCCTAAACTCATTTGGTCTTATAAAAAAGTACGGCTTTTAGAAGCGCGTCGCCACATACTCCGATATGTGCAGTTGAGAAACATTTTTTATTTGTGCACGCTTTCAGTGGAAGTGATACTACGTCGGCGTTGTTTAATCAAGGCATGATTCAATTGCCTACCTCGAGGGGTTGTCGCTCGATGGGGAGAGGTGGGATAATGTTTTTTGTGTGCGACCAATAGTTTCCGTCCTACAGCACGCCAAAGTTGATCGTTGGTTTATAATTTTCAGAAAAATTAGAATGGGCCTATACCGTGATCTCAAATTGATCAATTTATTTACTGCGGTATTATTTTTGATGATACATAGGACCGTTTACTGTAAAAAGTCAGCAGAAAACTTGATCCTAATGAGAATAACACTAAAAAGAAAATTGTACTGTAATTTGAAATGGCCGATGATGACGTCACCTGTAGGGAACCAATGAGAAGCGTCCTTTTTGTAAGGAATCAATGAGAAGCGTTCTTTCGTGGTCCGTTGACTAAGAGCGGATGCTATTGTTTTGTACCAGTGAGCTCTTATTGGTTCCCTACAGGTGACGTGACCACCTGGGCGGGAAGTGTATGGATTAAAAATTCAATATTTAGAGCAATTTTTTTCGGTTATAAATACGATAGAAAAATTTTGTAAAATTATTTATGGCATCTACGTGGTGTCAGGGTTCGTTTAAGCCAATAAACCAAAAATGTGGTATAGGCCCATTTATCCCCGAATTAAAATGACCATCACTACCGAAAAATTATGGAGCACCTCAAAATGATATTTTATGAGTCATTGGACTCTCTGCCATCGACATCTGATGTGTGCCATCGTCATTCACTGCGTACTTATTGGCAAGTATTCAGGAAGCTCCAGAAAAGCATGGATGACAGAGAACACCCACAGCCCTGGACGTAATTCGGATGACTAAAAAATCTGCTCCAGCTGTTTTACTTAAGGGGCCTGGATACACACATTTATACATACGTATTTGCCACGTAAAACGCGGACTCACAATTTCTCGCATAACACATTCTATTTTCAAACTACATATATGATATTTCAGAAGGCGATAGTTAAGACCTTAATGAATGACAACTATTTTCGATTTTCTCAAAAAAGTTTTTTCATGTGCAAAAAAACTCGCAATTCAAAATCATACATTCTATAAATGCCTGTAATTTAACAACCAAACACGATATCAAAAAAATGTAGTCAAGTTGATTGACTCAGTACTTCCCACACATTCCGATGATACCAGTTTTATTATTTTCCCACAGCATGAAACTATAGTCTAGATGCCCCTGCAATCAAATCATGGCTCGCCCGACCGCAAAAAAGTGTTTTATTCTACTAGGTGCTTCTTTCACAGGGCAATGGACAATATATCATGAATACAACAAATTTTTGAGCTTTACAAACCCCCACCCCCGAACCACCCCAATTTCACCCCCAACCAAAAAAAAATCTAAAATGATCAGGAACCCCTAAAACGTCTAAAGCGAAGTTTGAGGTGTTTTTTATATTTTTAGTTTTTTATTATTGCCGCGCGGCCACTAAAATTATTTCTAAAAACGTGCTTTCCATACTCGTCGCGGTAATAAATCTGGGTCAAAATGTCATTAAAGTCAATTCAGAAGTTTCCACGTGACATAATACAAAACGATCCAAAGTAATACTCGTATGTATTTTGTATGCATCAGAAGTTCAAGTCCCTTGGTTTCTGTAATCGGCAAGGCAATGTTCGGATGGACCTAAAAAAGTGTAGTATGCCGCTAGGTCTTTCTCTCTCAGGTTAGTAGACAGCCCATTATGAGTACAACAAATTTTTCAGATTTACAACCCCCCACCCCTCCAACCACCCTAATTTCACCCCCACCCCAAAAAAAGTAGAAAATGATCAGAAACCCCTAAAACGCCTAAAAACGAAGTTTGAGCTGATTTCATATTTTTTAGTTTTTTTAATATTGCTGCGCCGCCACTGAGACAATTTCTAAAAATCAGACGCGTTTTCCATCCTCGCCAAAGTAGTAATTCTGTGCCGAAATTTCATTAACATCAATTCAGTAATTTCAACATTATAAAATACAGAACGATCTAAAGCAATACTCGTATGTATACATCGGAAAATTCTAAGTCCTTGGTTCCTGTAATACACAAGGCAATGTTCGGATGGACCTAAAAAAGTGTAGTATGCCGCTAGGTCTTTCTCTCTCAGGTTAGTAGACAGCCCATTATGAGTACAACAAATTTTTCAGATTTACAACCCCCCACCCCTCCAACCACCCTAATTTCACCCCCACCCCAAAAAAAAGTAGAAAATGATCAGAAACCCCTAAAACGCCTAAAAACGAAGTTTGAGCTGATTTCATATTTTTTAGTTTTTTTAATATTGCTGCGCTGCCACTGAGACAATTTCTAAAAATCAGACGCGTTTTCCATCCTCGCCAAAGTAGTAATTCTGTGCCGAAATTTCATTAACATCAATTCAGTAATTTCAACATTATAAAATACAGAACGATCTAAAGCAATACTCGTATGTATACATCGGAAAATTCTAAGTCCTTGGTTCCTGTAATACACAAGGCAATGTTCGGATGGACCTAAAAAAGTGTATTATACCGCTATGTCTTTCTCTCTCAGGTCAGTAGACAGCCTATTTTGAGTACAACAAATTTTTCAGCTTTACAACCCCCCACCCTACAACCACCCCAATTTCACCCCCACCCAAAAAAAGTAGAAAACAATCAGGAACCCCTAAAACACCTAAAAACGAAGTTTGAGGCATATTTGAAATTTTTCGTTTTTTGCTAATTACTCCGCCGCCCATGCACTGATTTTCAAAATTGTAGCAACATTACCTACTACGACCCTACACCATATCACTACCCAAATCTATGCAGCGGTTACTGAGATTAGGAGGCTAGAAAAACGCCAACAGACAGACAGACAGACAGACAGACCGACAGACCGACAGACAGACCGACAGACCGACAGACCGACAGACAGACCGACGGAAATGAGTGACGTGGATTTTCGCGCTAGATCCTAGACCCTTAAGAGCATCCCGTGCAGATGCCAGAAAGGTTGTGGTTGCCGTAAAGTCAGATTCAAATGTTCGGTTCTGTGTTTATACTGTACTGGGACGTATTACAAAAACATTCCCCACCTGATTGCATTCCCGATCAAATACTTCACACGGTGAGCATTAAACAAAGCCTCGTGTGTGGATTCCCACTTGGGAAGATCATGACAGCGAAAGCGGGTTAGCTTTTCAACATCAAGAACGAGTGAAAGTAAAATGACATTTTCTTGTAACATATTTGATAAAAAATGAAATGTGGCGCCTAGGTCAAATAATAGAGAATTATTGACTGTAGATAGTAACGGTACCATAATTTTTTGGTAGTGATGTTAAATCTTAATCAGTGATAAAATTTTTCACATTATTAACCGACCTTTATGTTTGCCACGTAGTAGGACGGAAACCATTGATCGCACACAAAAGGTGCAAATAACCAAAGTAGTGCAGAATTTTGTTTTCCCCATTGCATCATTTGAACTTTTTTTTCGATAGGGCATTCCACAACGGCGATATTTTTTGAAACGCTTCGAGAACCAGTTTGGCCTCCCCTCCCCCTCGAGCGGCAATCCCCAGAGGTCGCAAATCGAATCTTATCTTAATTAAACAACGCTGAGGTAGTACCACCTTCACCGAAAGCGACCACAAATACGATATTTTTTGCAACAGCACATATTCGAGCACATAGCGATGCTATAAGATGAAATGGGTTGAGTTTAGATAGCTGCAGATAATACAGAAATGAGAAAATATCATTCTTTCAGGGAAAAAATGTTAATGGACTGGTGGCTGATAAGGGTCTTCGTCTCCGCGATAAAATTCTGTCTTTAGTGAAAATCACAAGTTAACCTTGTGCACACAAACAATGTAAAGACCAGAGTTGTGCAGAATTTTGTTTTTTCCATAAGTCATTTGAACCTTTTTTGATAGCACTTACCAAAACGACGTTATTTTCTGAAAATCGTCGCGAAGCAGATATTTCACCCTCTGATCCCTCGAGCGGCAACCCCCGGACAACATTGAAACAGGCACCGTTGTCTTTTCATGACAAATCGATTACGTGATTTCAAAAGCGTCGTTCGCTTCAAGATAGAAAAAATTAGCAGGCTCTTAGACTATATTATAAAAACAACTAACTCTTCTCTTTTACAACCACCCACCTCTCAACCACCTCACTTTTAAAATTGCCCAAAAAAAGCAGAACAAAATCAGGAACCTCCAAAACGATTATTGCTGCACCATAATACTCCCCTCACCTATCGGTGTGAGCAGTAAAAAAATCGAAGTTTTCATGAGGTCCAAGACCTTGGATTGCGTGGACTTCTTAACCCTTTTGTCCCCATTTGTTTCAACTTGAAACCACATTTCAAAAAATGTACTTTTCCCATCCCAGTGGTCATGGTATGAGACTACAAACGTTATTATGTAGCAAGAGATGCCATCGCTTAGTGGGAAGAACAAGTTATTTCTTAAAATTTGCCGATAATCTGTAGTTAGACTTATATTTTTGCTTTGCATTGTCTGACACGTGAAACGTTTGCAAACTGTTGTAAATTCTCTGTTCTTGAAATAATTAGTGTATTGCAATGGTTGGTAAGTCAATTTTGAGTTTATTATAAGATGATTATACTTTACCAATTATATTATGAATTGGCGGAAACATAGTCGATTTCTACAATTACAAAATTTGTTTGAGGGCCCTTAGGAAGGGTAAAGGTTCCTTACAAGACCCTGCAAGGCAGTAAAGTTTTCAGAAAAGAAATCATTTGAAACTTCAGAGAACCTCCTTCTGACCTGGAATTAAATGTACATGATGGTGATTTAGAAGATGCGACGCATTCAGAAAAGTGATTTAAGAAAGAATTTCAGTGCTTTGTCTCGTAGTGGTTACGCTTTTTTTTAAAAAAAAAAATATATGACCATGTAACGTTATACAATTAATTGAGGTTTTGAATACAATTTTTTTTGTCGTATATGGAAAGACATATATAAGTTTTATAACAAAACCGTTTTTGTTTTATTTTTTTTTTCGCAATAATTCAAAAGTTATATCAAAATAAAAATGGGTTTTTGAATCCAGTACCGAAAACACGCCGACGGCACCCGAACCCGTGTGACGTCACCATCGCGGTCAGGATGCTCCTTTGACCAACGACGTCCTACTCCGATACTAGATTCTAGATTCCCAGCTAATCGCGAAAATACGTACTGGTAAACTGGTAACTAGTGTATATTTGTTGCAATACAGTTGATGAATGAGGTTCAAGCTCGAGACAAAGTCTACGATCGAAATAAATATGTCTTTGAATGTTTGAAGTTGAAGTCAGATCACAGATTCCAGTAAGTAAGTACCTAATCAAATATATTTCGTTGAAAAGATCTCCTCAATCGAAGGATGGCCTAGAGGTTAGAGTGTCCGATAGAGAATCTCAGGGTCTTTGGATCGAAACCCAGGCCTTTCAATTTTATTTTTAATTTTTTTTTTCAACAAAAACAATTATTGATGTGCTTTTGGCACCTGTTAAGCACATTTTTTTCTACGATCGACATAAATATGTTTTTGATCTTTTTGAATCAAATTCTATTTCAGATTTTGCAAGTACTAAATTGGGGTTTTGTGGGAAACTGTGCTCTATTAATGTAACGAATGTCAATGTCACATTTTTGACATTAGCGGGTGCGAATGCGAATATCTGCTACCAACATTCGCTAATGCGAACATCCACTTTCATATTTATCAAAATAAAAGATATAATTTTATGTTTGTTTACTTGGGGCGTTAACTCGTATGTAAAATAATTATATTCATAGTTTATTTATTGTAGAAGTATTTATCGATTATTATTTTTAGTTCTGGTCAAAAAGATAATTATAACACTGAAATTCATAGAAGAATATTTTTTGTTTGTTTCTATTGCACTTATTTTTGCTTATTAATTTTTTATGAAAATTTAATTGTTAAGCTTCATTGCCCAAAGTTAAATAAATAATAATACCAAGTGATTAACAGAATGTGATTGCGAGTTTGAGTTACTTTTTTTACATTAAAAGTCTTAAAAATGAATGGATTGAATGGATGAAGGGATTTTGTTTTATTAACCAACTATTACCTTTAAAAAAAATTAATGGCGATTGATATTGACGGACAAACCTCATTTCCACTGATTTTTTGAATTGTCCACAGCCTCCTGTACTTAGTTTTTGCACTGTGCAGTGCAAGTAATATGTCTAAAAAAATTTGATTCAAACACATATTTATGTTGATCACAGAAAAAATGTGCGTTACAAGTGCAAAAAGCACATCAAAACATTTATTGATAAAAAAAGTTTGAAGGCCTGGGTTTCGATCCAAAGACCCTGAGATTCACTATCAGACACTCTAACCACTAGGTCATCCTTCGGTTGAGGAGATCTTTTCAACGAAACATATTTGATTAGGTACTTACTGGAATCTGTAATCTGACTTCAACTTCAAACATTCAAAAGCATATTTATTTCGATCGTAGACTTCGTCTCGAGCTGCAAAATTTATTCATCGACTATATTGCAATAAATACACACTAGTTACCAGTTTACCAGTAGGTATTTTCGCGATTGGCTGGGAATCTAGAATCTAGTATCGGAGTAGGACGTCGTTGGTCAAAGGAGCATCCTAACCGCCATGGTGACGTCACACGGGTTCAGGAGCCATCGGCGTGTTTTCGGTACTGGATTCAAAGACCCATTTTATTTTGATATAACTTTTGACTAGGCTCGTTCAGCATATTTTTTTATTGCATATTCTAAAAGGGCGTATTGAGTTTAGCAGCTGTGCAAAATTTCAGAATTTTCTGAGCTCGATTTCATATTCTAATAAATTATCAAAGTGCTGCAAATTGAAAACGCGCGGCACTTGCGAGTGTGCGACGGTGATGTCACTACACCTTTCCGACCGGCGCGGCCCGGCATCTTGGCCACGCATTGTACGGGTGCTTGGTAAATAATAACGCTGCAGCGCATCCTACTTGCTATGCAAGCTTTGCGAACTGCATACGCGTGTATTGGATAATTTATTTAATTGTTTCATCGACACTGAATACTTACCAAGCTATTTGAATTCGTTGATACTGAGTATAATAATGGAAGGAGGACAGATGAAGAAAAATTATAAATATTGTATGGTTCCCCAATGTGAAAATACAACAGTGACCACTCCTGATGAATTTTTTATTGGTTTGCCACGAAATATAAAAATCAGGAAATTGTGGCAGAGAGCTATGCGTAGGAATGAATTTGTGAGTGTATTGGATAATTTATTTAATTGTTTCATCGACACTGAATACTTACCAAGCTATTTGAATTCGTTGATACTGAGTATAATAATGGAAGGAGGACAGATGAAGAAAAATTATAAATATTGTATGGTTCCCCAATGTGAAAATACAACAGTGACCACTCCTGATGAATATTTTATTGGTTTGCCACGAAATATAAAAATCAGGAAATTGTGGCAGAGAGCTATGCGTAGGAATGAATTTGTGAGCGATAAGTCAACAAAGTACTCTGTGAGGACCATTTTAATATAAGTATTTTTATAACTAAGTGAATTGTATTATTATCAAGAATCCGCATTTGTGAATGCCATTCTAAAGGTATGTTGACGTCAGTTGTTAGCAGATTTTGCTGGTACTGGTACACTAAAACGTAAGAGATACAAGTAGATTTTTTTAATCCAAATACTGAACTAATCATATACCTAACAATTATAAAAGCATTGGAGAAATCAATTCTCATTGATATGTGGAACGTGTAAAAGGCTGTTTTCAGTCCTTTGACGTAACCAAGGTTCATATGTATTTTGATTATGTAGAAAAAATTGTTTTGTATTATATTATCTAGTTCTTTGTGTCTCACATTTCTGTATTTTGGGTAGAAAATCGTGGATACTTAGCCTACAAAATATCCCTACTTCAAATGTGTATCTCAGTCTTGTATATTTTGTTTAAATTTGAGGAAGATGTTGAAAATTACATGTGTTACAAATTAATGAAAGATGTAAAACTCAAGATGAAACCGGAAGTAGTTCCGCACATTTTTGTTTGTCAAAAAGACCAACAAGCCTTACACGCTAGAGATCCTCGGAATGTTTTCCTTAAGACAACGAAAATGAGGTTTAGATGAACCTAGTACCAGCACAAAGAAAATTCGATGTTCGTCACCAAGCAGCGAATCTATTATAGCACCAATGTTTCGCAAGTAGAACTAGAATGTACTGAAGACAACGAGAGAGGGAACGTTGGAAGACAGATAAGTGAGTCCAAGTCAATATAAAGGCCAAAGTTATATCAAAATATGTTGAGTGCAATATACTAAGGCAGCCACTAAGGGAAGGCAGAAACAAATGCCATTGAAACATATCCCAAAATAATGTTACTCCTTAACCAGTGGTTCGAGTTCGGATCATCCAACAAGGAACTTGTAGAAAAGCGAGCTGCTTTTCTTATATAAAATAATCCGAAAATTTATATCGGGATACCCAGTCACTCATTTTGTGTTTTGAGAACTACCGATAAAATGACTGTAGAAGAATCTGGATTTTTGAATGTGTTAGAAAAAACCACCCGATCAAACAAAACATAGCGTCAACCGCACATGAACGGATTATAAACGTATGCTGGGCGCTGTCGCTGTACAGCCGCCAGCCGCTCTGGGCTCGCCGATAGACCCAATGACGTCACAACGATGAATTTTGAGCGCATGAAATATTTTAATCTTTGAAGGCGCGTAACTTTTTCAATTCTCATCCAATTAAGTTGAAATTTTTTTTGTATGTTATATGTAAGTAATACTTCATGAAAATGCGCATAAATATGGTTATTGGAATTTCACTGAACGACCCTATTATTGCGAAAAAAAAAGAAAACAAAAACAGTTTTGTTATAAAACTTATATATGATCTTTTCATTTATGAAAAAAAAAATTATACAAACCTCAATTAGTGTATTGCAATTTTGAGTTTATTATAAGATGATCATACTTTACCAATTATATTACGAATTAGCGGAAATATAGTCGATTTCTACAATTACAAAATTTGTTTGAGGGCCCTTAGGAAGGGTACAGATTCCTTACAAGACCCTGCAAG
Source organism: Callosobruchus maculatus (assembly GCA_951848785.1). Lineage (NCBI taxonomy): Eukaryota > Metazoa > Arthropoda > Insecta > Coleoptera > Chrysomelidae > Callosobruchus > Callosobruchus maculatus. The sequence continues at coordinate 1,165,975 of CATOUR010000122.1, read as the reverse complement.
GCAGTAAAGTTTTCATAAAAGAAGTCATTTGAAACTTTATTTAGAGAAACTCCTTCTGACCTGGAATCAAATGTACATGATGGTGGTGATTTAGAAGATGAGACGCATTTAGAAAAGTGACTTAAAAAAGAATTTCAGTGCTTTGTGCCCGAGTGGTTACGTGTAGTGACGTTATACAATTACGTATGTTCATTTTATGCTAAGTACTATTAGAAAAAGAAATAAAGTTTTATTTGAAAAAAAAATGTTAATTTGGGACTGAAAGGGTTAAGATGCCTTTGTCCTAAATCTAGTACGAGTTACTTCTGTCGTTGTGTTCCACACATGTGTTATATTCCGATGTCTTCGACTTACCGTTTGACTAGACTGCGTCTGGTTGAAAGGTCGGGACGCCGTACCGACGCCCACCGTCGCGGTCTCCCCTCCCCCGCTCACTCGGCCACCTCCTCCTCCTCCCCCTCGATCGTCCTCATTCTCGACCGTGGACGTCGACGTCGACGCAGACGCCACCTGCCTGAGTGACGTCTGCGTCGTGACGCTCGGGCGGCGCACAGCTGAGATCAGACGAGCCAACCGGTGACGCACCGATGATACTGAGCCAACCTGGAACAGAAGCCATACAATTAAAATGTTATTTTTGCTGAACATTTAACTTGCAATTAGTGCATGCAAAACCGGTCCCGGTTCTCGAATTTTTCAGAACCGGTTCTAAATGCACTTTACCCGGGTACCCGGTTCCGAACCGATTCTAGGGTGCCTACTAAAAAAAACTGGATTACTTCATATTGAAGTAAAATTTATTTCAAAAAAATTACGAAAATAACATAACATAGTTATTAGGAATATAAATAAGTGTTAGGAAATTGAAATTAAACATAAAAAAGCATAAAATCGTTCTCGGAACATAAATGTTAAATCTGTAACATAATCAACGAAAAGATATCATCTTCAATCAGTCTCTCAGTGATTGTAAGTCTCAGGCTATATATTTAGTTTGCCTAAAATTTACCGGTGTGTTTACTTTTTCCCCGATTTTTTCTTATTATCATAGAATGACTGTAAAAATAATATCGCTGTCAAACTTCGATCTGATAACGAAGTGCGGAGCTTATTGCAGTTAATCCCAGCTGATGAGAATAATCTCTCTGGCTCCACACTAGTGGGCTGAATTGTAAGAAGGTTGTCTTAGGCTAAGGACAAGTACCAACTTACAAAATTACCACAATTGAACACAAGTTTTACTTTTACCGGTGAAAAATGCTGAGAACTGAATCTCCATGCAATGCATTTGCGAACTGCAAACACTCCGTCGGACAATCCGCACACGTGTTAGTTACTACGGGCGCGCCAATCACAACCCCGGGCTCATCTAGCTACAAAACACGAGACTGGACGAATTTCTTGCGGCACCGTTATGGAACCGAAACCCGAGTCCCATCTTTTTCAGAACAGGTTCTGTGGCCTGACGAAATACCCGGGTAGAACCGGGAATTTTGGAACCGAGTAGAACCGGGTGCATGCACTACTTGCAATCTATGTATTCATGTATGGGTGTATGTGAGTGTGTCTATGTATGTATTTATGTTCGGGTGGAATCTTGCTACTCAATTTTGAAGCAGATTTCTTCAACCGATTGAGCTGAAATTTTGCATACATGTTTAGTTTGGATGCCAATACACGATAAGCTATGAGACGTCATTCTAACTCCAATATGGTGGGTCATCCAAGATGGCGGAATGGTTATTTTTTACGCATCTTTACAATATGGATATCAAATTAAAGGGCTTGTTGAGCGTACATCGAGAAATAATATGACGTCATTCTAAATCCTATATGGCGGAACATCCAAAATGGAGGAATACTTATTTTTCAGGCACTTCTACAATATGGTATCAAATGAAAGAGCTTGTTGAGAGTAACTCGAAAACTAAAGTGACGTAATCTAAATTCAATATGACGGACCAGCAAAGATGGCGGAGTAGTTCTTTTTTATTATTGCAATATGCGTATCAGATGAAAAGGCTTGCCGAGAATAATTAGAAAAATATTGTGGTAACACTCTTAATCCAATATGACGGACTTTTGAAGACGGCCACGCCTGTTTACTTAGGCTCGAAGATCTTTGCCGCTGGTCAAGTACCTATACGTGACCTTAAGTAAGGTAAAATCATTAGATGGTCTCTTTATTTAACAGCTAGACTTTCTAAATTAACCGGCAAACGACCTTGCAACAATGATGTGTTGAATGGAACGAACAGACTCAGAAACCTAGCCAGCGATAATCACAAAGTAAAAATAAATCAAAAGAAAAAACCTTTTGATAAAAAAGCTTGTCTTCATATGCTCTTAAAACAAGAAAATAAAATTTGTCATTACAATTTCAACTATCAACTCATACACAATTTAGATTATCATAAAATCTTGTCGCGCGATTTAACTGTTCAAATAAGCTAGTACATACATATTTATTTCAGCAACTTAGGCTTCGTTTTACCGGTTCCTGGTAAGTGTCAGCCTATCTGTTAGGCCTATGTTATTTATATGGCTTTATCTGGCAGAAAGGCTATCTGACACTTATCAGGGACCGGTCAAACGGGCCCTTATTCAGCTAAGTTCATTTTTTTTTAATTTTAGATTTTTTAATTTAATAATTAAATAATGATAGGTACTTATGCAAACACGCGACAAGCTTTTATGATCATATAAATTGTGTATAATGAGGCTATAAGTTGATAGTTGAAATTTTAATGGAACATTATACTTTCTTCTTTTTAGAGCATTCAAATAAAAGCTTTTAAAAAAAGGGTTCTTCTTTTGATTTATTTAAGACTTTGTTAAAAAAGGGTAATAGTATGAAGCGAGAAACGTTTGAAACAGTTCAGCTGTATTGTTTTTTACTACTAATATCGAGATTTTTGAATTGAAAATATATGACCAAGAAGAACAAGAGTTGTTTTAGAGAAATGTTGGCATATTTTTTTAATTCCCAAGCAGACAATTATTAAAAAATGTAGGAAACAATTTACTTGAGTGAATTCAAACGGCGATCTCACCGTAGAATTTTTTGGTATAAAAATTTAATTTTTTTATTATATTAACAAAACCTGATTTTTCCTGAACTAGTAATCAACAAATTTAACATTTAATTAAAATAAAGAAAAGAAAGTCGTTGACCGCGGTGAGATTCGAACCCATGCCCTTTCGAACTGGTGCCTAGCGTCTTAACCGCTCGGTCACGCTGCCTGTGCTTCAGGAATATCAATACACCGTACATAATACGTCGTCAGTTACCTGTCGTAGTTTAATTCAATTTTTTTTAAACCGGAAGCGATATTGACAAAACCGGATTTTTCCCGGACTCATGCTGATTCCGAATCTGTATTTAGTTTTTCTCTAGCACCTGTAGTAGCTCTGCATAAGCTCTCTTCAGTGACTGCAGTGAGTCAGTGAGACATAAAAAATGCTAAATATGCCGTTTTTTGATTAAATCCACAGCCCCGTTAATCACCCTGTATAAACTTGTTCTAAAATATGGATCGATAATGATCTAGATTGAAGGATCAGGAACGGGTACAGCAAGAACCTTGCATTAAAGAATCGAGCGCCTTTTGGGACTCTGATAAAAGCGCCACCAATACAAAAATATGCAAACCACAGTTCATGAATGAGATGAGGGTCATTCATTTTTGGAATGCCATACATACTGTTTTGGACACAAACTAAATTTATAGTCATCGGTTTTGGGTGATTTATTCATATACATTGCAGACCAAAAGTTAAGAACCACTAAAATGTAAATGAGTTGCTGTAATTGGTTTTGAGCAGTTACAATTCTCAGGATTACTGAGTCCCAGGATCTTTAACCAAATTTGTATGTACTTGAAATTTAAATTGGTGGCATGCCCAGACCGATAACTTCAGGGTATTGGTCTCATACTTTTTTGCACCAGGAATAAAAAATACATTCTAACCTACATTTTATACTAGTGAACATCATAAAAAGCGAACGCAAACCTATTTACATAATACGATATTTGAAGTCATTACACCATACAGTGAAACTATATAGCAAACCTATACAGGGTGGGCCAACAGTGGACGGAGGATTGTGGGCTTACTAAAACACATGTCAAAAATGTGTCACTTGGTCATTCTAGGGAGCCTTGGGGGCTCCAAATTTAAAATATTTTCACTTGAATTTTGACGTTTATAAATATCAAACTTACAGTTTTCTTAAATAGATGTATATTATTGCATATTTGGACTTGTTGGTGAATTCTGATGTGACTTTGTACCATATACCATATGTATGTGGGACTTTAAAAAACCATTTTTGGGATAAGTAAATTCCTGAAAAAAGTTGAATATCCCAGCAACTATAAGACTTAGAAGACTTTGCGGTATGACTAAGCATGAAATGCGTCATCTTAGGTCGGACATTCAAATTTCAATTCTTTTGGTACTTTGAGAAATTAATAGATTAATTAGGCTAATTGGTTTTTTCAAATGGAAATGCCAATTTTTTATAGGATCAAATATAAAATTTGATAACCTTTCTAACGATATAGGATTTTCAATATCAATCTTTTGTAGTTTTCTATAGTTTTCATTTTATTTCAAATTTTCAGTCAAAGTGGTGTTTTTCAACTTCCTACGTGTATGTAAATTAACAGGCCATGAAACATAAACAGAAACCCGTACAGATGGAAGAAACTAACTAACTTAGCAAAAAGGTGCAAACGAGACAAGATTATAAAAATTCCTTACAACGCATGAGCTCTAACCGGGCACAACAGCGGTAAGATATCTAATGGTAAAGAGAAGAATGATTAAAAATTGTGAAACAAAAGAAACACTACCACCAATTATTGCTGACAGTCTAATTAATAATTGTCTTCAGAATGAAATCTCACATTAAATGATATAAAAAAGTAGTAACTTCCGTCAATTCAAAAGTAACGATACATCTCACTGAAGCATTCTGAGCATCTATTGAAATAGTTTTTTTTATTATACCATGTTGTAAACGTGTTTATTTCATGTATTTTTCAGCCAAGTAAATTGTTTTATAAATGCACTTCAGTTTTCATTTTTTGCGATTTTGCTAATAAGAACTGAAGAATTTGCTGCAGTCCTAGGTGTCGTTGCTACCGACTTACGGAAATGACTACTTTTTATACCATTTAAATGTGAAATTTCATTTTGAAGATAATTAAACTGGCAGCAACAATCGCTGGCTATTTTCTTTCGTTTCAAAATGTTTAATGGTTTTGGAAAGTTGTCAGGCTCTAATAGATCTCAATAGCTAGTCATCTGGAAAAAAAACTTCGGTCATACTCCAGCTTCTCTTCGACATTAGATATCTTACCGCTGTTGTCTTTGTTTGTTTTATAATCGTGTCTCGTTACTTTAGTTCGTTTACATCTTTCTGCTAAATTAGTTGGTTTCTTCCATCTAAATGTGCTTTTTGTATCTTTCATGGCCTGCTAATTTACTTATTCGCAGGAAACTTTGACTGAAAATTTGAAATAAAGTGAAAACTAAAAAAGATTAAGATTGAGAATCCTATATCGTTATAAAGGTAATCGAAGGAAAGACCATGTACTATCGCCTAGACATATAAAAAAATAGGTTAATAGCTTAGATTTTTTGAAAAAACTAAAATTTAAAACAACCCAAAAAATTACATAATTATTTTCTTTTAACAATTTTTTTTTGTCCTGATATGAAGTGAAATTTGAAAAATCTTTACCATCAGTTTATGACCTACATGTTTCGCTATCGAATGAGACTTTTTCGTGTTTGTAGAGCCTCTACTTAGGTAGCTACGGCTAAATTAGTACAACACTCGTGCATCAATTAAACAAAAAGCAAAATGACTGCCATTTTATTATAGTGGGACAAACACTACTCTTGAGGGGTGATTTGTCGATAAAAATTAACGTATTTTATCCCCCTAAAGGCTCCGACACCGATGACCGGAAACATTTTATAATTGGCTCTCATTTTGGATTAGTCGCCAACGAAAATGCAACACGCTTCGAAATTTCAGGATTACCGTGTCATGTCAACTTAAATATAGTCTATTATAGTATTTCATACCTGCTGAATGTGCACAACAGTGCCCGCAGGCAGTTGCTGGTGAGGAGCACCGCCTGGAGGAACCACGGCCACTCCGACTTGTTGCTGTTGGTGTTGGGCTGTATTGCGTAACAAGAACTGCTGGAAGTGAGCCTGTTGCAGGATCACTGGAAGTTCATAATGGTGGAAGAAGTACACCATCGAGTGCTGAAACAAAAACAAGGGATTCAAATTGCAGGGGTTGTCATTCTGTAATACAGCAAAGGCAACATTTAACTGATTTAAAACAGCAATATACAACTGACGTCGTGTGTACCCGTCATCCTGTTAGAAACTGTACGAGAGTGGAATCATCAATGCCAAAAATCAACAGGATATCTAAATTTCAGTGAAGATGAAAAAATTATAAAAGCGGAAACATTGCCGGAGAATAGACTATAACATTAGACAACCGATTGCAGAACATCGTCTATAAGATAACCCCCAATTTTCACAATGAACACAAAAGTGTACAACAAAGCAGCATTCGATGATAAGCGAGAAATGGGAAAAATTTCTTTACCATAGGAAAGAGCTATACTGCATTATGAGCAAAACATTTATCATTACCTTTGCAACCTTTCTGACTTCTACGAAACACCACTCTAACAATTGTCTTAATAAATAAATAACAATAAACTGTGTCTCAAAAATGTATACTTTGGAAAACGTCAAGTTGTGACACGGTCAACTTCAAACGACATGACAACATGGAATTTATTTAATACTTAATCTTTGAGTCATAAGTAGCGAAAATAAGGAATCTTAATAGACGACAAGGGTTGACGCTTTTTAGGTGAGTGAGGTTTATGGCGCTTTGTAATCTTATTACAGATTTACTTGCCACACTGATTAGATGAGGGTAGTATTGTGATCGTGAAAATTTTTTAAGATAATACGCTTTTTGGGAGTTTTATGATATCTATATAACAAAAATCCACGTCGCTGTTTCCGTCGGTTTGCCTGTCGGTCTATCTGTCTGTCTGTTGGCGTTTTTATAGCCTCGTAATCTCAGTAACCGCTACATGGATTGTAAAGAAATTTAGGTAACGCTATCCTGTGGGATCGTCGTATAAGTAACGCAGCTATAATTTTGAAAATCGGTACAAGGGTGGCGGAGTAATTCGGAAAAAAGACAAAAAAGCTCATCCAGTATAGAAACGTTAGTTCGATGGGCGGTATAAGGAACTCTCAACATTTTCTTCTACGTCCACATTTCAAAAGCATCTATGCGAGCTCGATCTGCCTTTTTAACAGTCCAAATTTCCGAGGCATACAAAAATATGGAGAACACAAGAGACTGAACCAGCGACATTTTGGTAGCTTTAGTGATGTTATGGTCACGCCATATTCTAGTAAGCTTTGTCATGGCCACACGTGCCTGTTGAGTGTGCCATCGAATCTCATTTTTACACCTACCCGAATTGTCGATCAAAGAACCAAGGGACACAAAACTTTGAACTTCTTCAGAATGGCCTACTGACTTTATTTCTCGATGACTATCGTGACCTCTATCTACGATCATAAACTTGGTCTTGTTGTAGTTAATACCAAGACCATATGCTACACTGTGTTGTAAGATGCAGAAGAAGCAGCAATAAGGGTTGTATCGTCAGCAAATCTAAAGTTCGATATTTTGCGTCCGCCAATAATCATACCGCCATTCCAGTTGTCCAATACCTGTATCATCACAAATTCAGAGTAAATGTTAACTAACTTCGGAGATAATACACATCCCTGACGTACTCCTTTTCTGGTTGCTGCTTGACCAGACAGGTTACCATCAATTCTTACACGAGCCGAGCTAGGGTTGGTGTATGACAAATACTAAGTGCAAGGGCTGCTCTATACAGAATTCTTTCTGTCTGTTCGCAAATACTAAGTGGTAAGGAACTACCATTATAAGGATTTCCCACAGTTTAGGCCACTTTGCGTTATCAAATGCCTCAAAGCAGCTAAAAACAGAAAATAATGCTCTCTGGCCTTTTCAATAACTTGTCTTAAGCTTAAGATCTGTTCACGCGCCCCGCGTCCTTTTACTAACCTGCCTGCACCTGAGAAATTTGCCATCCAATAAAACCATCCAAACGAGACTGTAAAATATATAATAGAACCTTGCTTGCACGAAAGATTAACGAAAGTAGGCGATAATTGTCTGGATTTGTTGGAGATCCCTTTTTATGAAGTGGAACAAAAGTGGACGTGCTCCGTTCATCTGGCCAAACACCGGACGACCAAACCCTCTTACAAATATTACATAAAAGAGAGATGCCGTCGTTACCCAAGCATTTTAACGTTTTGACAGAAATAGCATCAATGTCTGTAGCTTTATTAGTTTTTAACTTGTTGAGGGCATGTTCCACTTCAGACAAAAGAATATTCGGTTCACGTTCAAAATCTAATGAGAGGGCCTGAAGGCCATCCTTATGGTACAGATTTTCGCAACAGTTTCGCCATACCTCAATAACCTCATGCAAGTTGGTAATTAGCTGTCCCTCAAGATTTTTAACAGCCCAAGATTTGGGTGTAAAGTCCCGACTGAGGCATCTGACCTTAAAAAACGTCTCTTTCCGATGGTTAGTATTGGCATTTCCCTGCACAATTGCCTCAAGTGTTTATTATCGAAAAATTAGGAACGATATAATCGAAAACACGAAATAATTCCCAGTAATCGCCTCGCTTATAGTTCCCGCCCGATTAGCCCCCGTTCCAATAAATGTAGTCACTCTCCGCTGTTAGTCCAGAGATTGAATTCAATCCTCATTCGGCTGACGCAAATGTCTGTCCGTATCCACATACAAGAGACGAGCATTATGGAACGGCCTTCAACTCCATCATACATATATATTAAAATTTACAGTATTACGCAAATATCCAAATCGGTTACACATTGAAATAAAATCGTTTTATTCTAAAAGAACCTACAGAAAAAAAAATTGTTGTTTCCAATTAACTGTTAGTATTTGGCTCCGTTTCCATTACTTCAAATATAACTTTCAGTTGTTTCAAATCTGTGTCATTCAAACAATTCACTAATCAGGTTCGAAGTAATTGCAGGTAGGCTAACGAATTTAAAATATGTTTTATTAGTTCTAATGATATGTGCTACTATCATTCCAATACAAATGTCAGCCTATGATGCTATGCAGGCTATTCTATAATGAATGAAAAGACTCTACAGCCCATTTCTAACAAAAAAATGTTATATAAAGTAGGGTCCGATTTTTAACTGTTTCAGAGATAAATTGATTTTTTAGAGATTTTCATTAAAATGCAGAACTCCAAACAAAAACCGTGATAAAACAAAATGTTAATGTCGGATTTTGGAATTTGTTTTGGCAAGCCATCGTTGCGCAGCGCTTGTTGTGTTTGGCGTTTGTTAAAAGTTTTGTTTAGGAAAATTATCAAAATGAGTGATTTCAGCTTCACTTGTGTCACCGCGTCGAGCCGAGTAAGTTCGCGAACTTAAAAACCGCGTACTTAAAGTTCGTACGTGTATCACCCCTTTATGACTCCACTACCACGTCATTATAGACTAAACGAAAGTGATCATGTATCAAAAACTTTGCGAGATAGTGTCAAAATCAGCATGTGTTGAAAAGTGGCTTCAAGAAATGTTACAAAAATATTTAATTATTTAAAGAAATCACCAAAAATTACCCGTGCACCTTACGATAAAAAGATGTCCACCTTTCTAGTTATCAACTGGTAACACAAACTCGTTGTAAGTGTGGTAAACACAGGTAGTAATATTCAATTTAAGCTGTAAAAGTATAATGGATCTCCAAGAGTACAAAGTTTCAATAGAGCGTTCGGCAAAAACTTGTCATCGGATTTCTGGTACTAGAATAATGTACTATAACATCATAGTTAGTCATAAAAAGTGATCGGTTAAACAAAACTTCGGTACAGGGTCTTAAAATTGTATAATTTAAAAAAATATATTCAAGTTGTAATTTAAGATGGATTCGTCTTGAAAATTCGCTAGGTAATCTCTTAAAAGTTGTTGGGTAACCAAGCACAACATGCAAGTCACGTGTATCGGTAGATTTTCACTCATGAATAAATGAGAGGTTTTAAATCATCCAGGACGAGGTAGGTCTAAAATTAAGCATAATATGGACACACTATGGATCAATCATGAAGTACCTACGCTAAAGCTGAAACTCTAGATTTTGTGCTGTAGATCGACAATAGTGGCAACGTCGAGGCGATCAAGCATGCACGGAAATCATGTACAGTTTCAGCTTTAGCGTAAGTACGTTCATGATCGATCTGCAGTATGTTCACTAGTGTTCATTATGTTTACAAATGAATAAAATGCGGATATTGTGTTCGTATACGGTTTGTGCAATGGAAGCGTGGCAGATGCACGAGAGAAATACAGACAGCGATACCCTTATCGCAGTCAACCCAACGAAATATTTTTTTCTGAGACTTTTCGTCGTCTACGCGAGGCAGGAACCTTTCGACGACGTCCCAGTGATACCGGTAGGCCTCGTCTATAAATATGATCCCGAAGATGAGGACCAAATTTTTAAAAATTATGAACAAGATCCTACAGCATCCATCAACGCTAATGCAAATCGCCTCAATACGGTATTTCGTAGTGGAAGGTGTGACTCACTGCGCAAACAATTGGTCTGAATCTGTACCATTAAATGCCAGGGCACATTTTGAAGGAAGGCGATCCTGTCAGAATAATGTGTTTTTGTCGATGTATGCTTCTTGAGGATGCCAAAAATGCAACTCCTTCACGCAGGATTCTTTGGTCGGATGAATCCATACATAACTGAAAATCTACGGACACAAGGTAACGTGGCCTGCTTGCTCGCCTAGCGATTTTTTAAGACGAATCCATTTTTAATTTCAACTTGAAGTTTTCTTCTAAAATTATACAATCTTGAGATCCTATACCGAAATTTTGGTTAACCGACCACTTTTTATGACTAATCATGGTGTAATAGCCACATTATTCAAGTACCCATAACAAAAATTGAAAATTCGAAAAGCTTTTGCCAAACGGTCTGTTGAAATTTTTTGCTCTCGGAGATCAATTATGTTTTTAGAGCTTAAATGCAACCTTATTGCCTTTCTTTATCACATTTACAACAAGTTTGTGGTACCAATTGATAACTAGAAAGCTGGGCATGTTTCTACCGTAAAGTGCACGGTTAATTATTTGGTGACTTTTTTAGGATAAATTCATTCTATCGTAACATTTCCTGAAGTCACTTTTCCACACATGCCGATATTGACACTATATCGCGAAGTGTTTGACACATGGTCACTTCCGTTTAATCTATAGTCACGTGGTAGTCTAACGACTGATACAAAAAATTCCAAAATCCGACAGTAAAATTTTGTTTTATTAGGGTTTTCGTTTGGAGGTCTGCACTTTAATGAAAATAACTAAAAATCAATTTATCTCTGAAACGGTTGAAAATGAGACCCTACTATATTTATATGACTTTTTTGTTGGAAATGAGCTGTACAGTCTTTTCCTAAAGTATTTTTCATTCGTCGTAGAACACCATGTATATTGTTTTTAAGATACAGGGTGAGTTTTTAGCACCGGATCGGCCGATAACTCCACTACTGTAGAAGATAGCGAAATACGTTGTGTATAAAACTTGTAGCCAGGGCTATGCCCCCAAATATTTTGATTTATACAGGGTGATCCATAACTACGTGGTGATGCAAACATGCATTTTTACTTCCCAAACCGATAGGTGAGGGGAGTATTGTGATCGCGAAAATTTTTGATTTTGAGATAACACGTTTTTTGGGCATTTTATGATGTCTACACAACGAAAATCCACGTCACTCATTTCCGTCGGTCTGTCTGTCAGTCTGCCTGTCTGTCGGTCTGCCTGTCGGGCTGTCTGTCTGTACGCGGTTTTTTGGCCACGTAATCTCAGTAACCGCTGCATGGATTGTGATGAAATTTGGGCAGCAATATGTTGTGGGGTTTCAAAATAGCTGATTTGTGATAACCACTTTCAAAAATATTTCGATTACGTAATTATAGCGTATAATTAAACAGACTAGGTAAGTCTTGATGGGAGTCCAGACCAACTTTTTCTGATTCTGTATCTCGATTATTTTTTTTTCGGAAAAACGTTATTTAACGACTTCTATACACAGTTAAAAACGGTCCAGCAAGTGACGCAATCGCAATTGCTTCAAAGGTATATGTAAAATTTTCTTCAAAATACTGTTGCAAGATGCGAAAGAACTATAAGTTGATATAAGCTACAAACATTTTGCCCTGTATCAGTGTATCATATAGGTTGACCATTTAGGATACATTTATGGTAGAAGTTAGCTGCTCGACCCGTCTATTTTTAGTAAAAAGAACCTCAGATTCCACGCCTATAATATATAGAGCAAATATACCCTTTTATTCGATTTACTGCCGAAATAATAACTCAACAGAATCAACAGAGGGAGGAATCACGGGTATTAAAGTCCAGGAAGTAAATAAAAGATACGTTCTCCTCGCAGTTACTGATGGGATGTATACTCCCACACATCAACTAAAGATTACCTCTATATAGTCTAATAAGACCAATTTAAAATGTCTATGAGAAGAGAAACTAGTTGTACAGAAATATGTTATGAAAGGTTGCTGACACAAGATTGCTTAATTAACTTAAACATAGAGGTATGAGAACTCAGAGATTCAGTAATATTGCCAGTTCACTCCGTGGAGAAGAGCTCAAAAAACAACAGCTGCAAAGCTCATTAGACCTAACATACATTAGGAGAATGTATGGTTTATTTATAGAGGAAACCTCTCACAAAACCAAATAGCTTACTAGTGAAGTACGCAACGCTAAGTGTATAGTCTAGGGTGGAGTGAAAACTGAACCAAATAGCTAATTTTGGAAAAGCAGTATGCCTGGGTGCGCAATGATGCCGTTGGAGATTCTTAGTTACAAAACAAAAATCCGAATGACACATGACTATTCTTTCAGCTGCCAAAATGACCTTGAAAATTTAGATAGTAGGTCATTAATACTAATAAAAAAAGAAAATATGCATCTCTCAGCTCGAATTTTCTTGAAAAACTACCCAAAACTTACCACGTGGAGGTGGCTGCATCTCGACATCACCCTACCATCACACCCGTAAGGAAAAATTTGTTTGCTCTAGAACAGCCACAAATTGTTTTTTGTATCAAACTGCGGCAATGTTTCTCTCCATTCAATGAGATTCCTTATAAATCCGCCTCGAGTATGAGTCATAAATCGAGACTTTGGTTACTGACTTAACACAACGCTCAACCGTTTGCGAATGAGAAGAAAATTTCATTAAAGGTATATAGTCTGAAACTAGAGAGACTATGTTAGTTAATTCTTCGTTTGCAATTTTCATTGTTAGTTGAGGGTCGCTTAGATCAGCATTTTGCTAATCTATCAACTCCATATAATCTTGACTACCAAAGTTTAATTTATTAACACAAAATATAATATTCTCGATCATTGCCTTTGATCTACATTTTAAATTTTTTCTTCAGGCTAACTCCCGAATATGTTTTCTGTCATCTCCTAACGTAGCGATCAAACGCTTTTCTGAATGAGCAAAATATTCGTTTCTATCCAATACCAGATCTATCACTTTTTTCAGTTCATTTGGAAGGTATCGAGATTTACTGATAATGCTAAATAAGTATCTAGCTCCATGCTTGCCAGCATACGGCATATATACTTTACCAGTATAAATTCAGTCAATATCTTTAGGCCTGTTGGTGGCAAAGCAAAACCTTCTAAGTCTATTGGCTGTAGTATGCCATCTACAATAAGACATTTTCCCTTGCGCTTTGAGAGCCAGACCTTCTTCGGCGTCTGTACTTACGGTTTCTAAGCAAAGGTAAAAATGACTCAATTTCTTCAAACTCAACAACAGATAAATTTTCGCACGATTCAAGTATCTTGCCAATATCTTCCGAAAACCCTTTTGACCCAGTAGTTTTTCAGTCTAATTTTTTCCCGGCAACAGATCTTTTTGCGTTCAGTATTCTTTTCACTTATTTAAAAATACAATAACCACTCGCCAAGCATACAGGGTGCTGAAATTTGAAGGTATCAAAAAAGTTAAAAATTACAGTGTTACGTTTCAAAACTTTAATTCATAATTGTATAAAAATAAACCTCCAGCAAAGAACTCAAAAGTCCTCCAAAAGAATGGGTTTGTTGATGTTTTCGATGTTGACCTATAGCTGCAGAGGCACAAGCACAAGCACACGTATAATATCGTTTTTGCATTCCTTATTTTTTCTTGCACAGCTGCGGTAGTAACAAGTATTGACGGGCTGCGCCAAGCCAACATCTGACTTATTATTCTGAATTCAGGATGGACCGTACAGTGCTACAGGTCTTGAGGATTACATATTTTTGGAAGGTTTTGTGTAGCTTTTCTTCCAGGACCAACTGTTGCAGATGTGTTTGGTTCAAGGTCTGAAACCGACATACGAGTACTTAGGGGGACGATAGTAACTTTGTTTTGCTTTCAGAGTCGTTTTATTTCTATGGCAAGATCTGTGTATTTAGTTATCTTCCCAGCGTAGGTCTTTTGGATATCCACATCATTGAGAATCGCAATATCTATCAAATAGGTCAATATGTCTGCCTTTAACTGAAAAACTATATCTGATCTATTGGCTGGGATGGTTTTATCTGTGTATAGTTTGTATTGGTTGTTTTCGAATACTGAGGTCGGTGTGTAATTATTATATGGACCTGTATTTTCAGATAGTTTGTTTGTTGTGGCCAATGCATGACGTATGACTTTGGCTGCAGAGGTATGTCTACCTGTGTACTCGGTTCCAGCGAGGGTTTTGTATCTAGTTGTTATGAGTTCCATTATTTGCTTCTGTTGGTGGCACTTTCTGCAATTATCGTCGGTAATGGACGGATATTTAATTATATACTTCTTGTAATTTCGTGTCGCAATTATTTGGTCCTGAATAGCAAGCATAAAGCCCTCCGTTTCTGGAAAGAGCTGGTCATCACGCAGCCAGGTGTATGACTGCTTTTCATTAATGCGGTCTTGTGTTACACGGTATCTATGTTTCCATGGAGTGCCTTCTGGGACCAGGTATTTATTTTTTCTTATTATGATTGTATGCAGCGTCTGCTGCATGATCTGGACAAGAAAGCGCGAGTGGTATATAGTTTTTGTCTGCTTTTAAGTAAGTAAGCTGTAAGTTTCATTGTTTGCTGTGGAAACAATGTCAGAACGTTTTTATTTGTTTTGTGTGGAGTGACTGTATGTCTATAATTCCTCTGCCCCCTTGTTTTCTGTCTATAGTAAGCCTTTTCTTGCACGCATTCAGATGTCGCATTTTGTGTTTCGTGAGTTCTGCTTGTACACGTATATGGTTGTTTTCTATGTCAGTGTGTGACCACTTGATGATTCCAAAGGAGTATGTGAGTACTTGTATCGCAAATATATTAATGGCTTTTGTAATATTTCTAGAATCCAGTTTTGTTTTTATTCCTCTAGTGAGGTGATCTTTACACTCTTTTGTTAGTTGTACCTTGACTTGTGTATGGTCTATCTTAACGTTCTGATTCAAACCCAGGTAGTTAAACGTTCGCCCAGAGTTTGGTCAGTTACTACTTCTCGTTCGGGATGGTTTTTCCAATGGCCTTTGTTGATATGGAGCACCTTGGATTCACTCATTCCGAATTCCATCAACACGTCTGAATTACAAACTTATGTTATTTTGGATAATACTCTCAGTTAGTTGCACTTCTGTGGCGGCATATAGTTTTATATACTATATAGTTGATTTTGTGTTGATTTACTTTCTGGTATCTGATGGTGAAACCACAGTTTGTGTTGCTGAGTGTGTTGGAGGACAGATTTAGACAGAGGCAGAACCATAGTAAACTGAGAAAGTCACCCTGGAAGATACCGCGCCGTATGTATAGCTCATCCGTTGGATATGGCCGTCCTGAGTTTCAAGGTGTATGTTCGCCACGTCTTTATGGTTCTTGTAAGAAACTGACGAAGAACGGGGTTGATTTTATATGTTTGAATAGTTTTCGTTAGCTAGCTATGAAGTACAGATTCAAAAGCTTTTTTATAATCGATAAAACAGGTATGAAGATTTCTGTGCTCTTTTTTGGTTTGATCCACGATCACGATATTAATTATTATAAGTTGTTCCTTGCAACCCTTGCTTTGTTTTCTACATCTTCTTGTTCTTCAGTGAGTACGTTGTTTTGAGATGAGGTGTTGTTCAATCCTCTTGCCTATTGTTGCGGTGACGATCTTGTATAAGGTCGGGAGACAAGTGATGGTGCAGTAATTAGCAGAGTTCTAGGTATCTGCTGTTTTAGGTTATTCCTAGGGTGAGGAATTTGGGAATCCTATGAGGTTGAAGTATGGCTTTATTGATTTGGTCTGTGAGCATTTCATATGTTCCACCGATTGCTTGTACCAGACATTTTGCAGGTTATCTATGCCCGGGCTATCAAATATGGCTATGTTTTTTGTCTCAGCTATTTCCTGTGGTGTAAGAATAACGTCACCTTGCTCCGGTATATGTTATTGTTTTTCCTCTTCTTGTCTGATTCATGGAGCGTTTGCATTATGTGTTTTGGGTTCAGACTATATGCTTCTCCAAAGCTCGGTAAAGTCTCGTAGTTAGTAGTTAGTCATTATTATTGTTATTACTGGATGTATATTGTGCAGAAAGATATCACATTTTTCAATCTGCGGTTTATCCCTTGCTCTAACGTGTCAAGTAATTTGAACTGTAGAGTGTCCTATAATACCCCAGCGTTACGTTAATTGAATAAAGCTTTTAATACCATACAGGCCAAAATAATAAAGAGCTTTCCTCCCATTTCTCTCTCGGCTGTTAACACTCCATTATTATATTGACTAGTAAGATTTTATGGTCCATTAACTTGTGATGTTTTCAGAGAAAAGCACGCCATGCCACTGCAGAGCTGTTAGAATGTCAGCCACTGTATTGCATTACCTTTGTATACACTGCGAGTAACTGAATAGCTCTCTTAAAATGAAAAATAATAGCGACAGGTCATAGTCGCAACCTCACCGTTTGGTGCTAAATGTATATGTCGTCATAACACCGCTCAGAATATTGCTCACTCTGTTGAATGATACCATCAGAATTGAGATCAAGTCCGAGTTATTTGACACACAATAGAATTACGCCTCAAATTATGAAGACATTACAAGGAAAATAATTTTAAAAACATAAACCACGTTCTAAATTACGCCTAGAATGTGTGCAACAATAAGCACAGCATGTGGAAAAATATATGACATTACATATGTCAGCTTGCCATAACACCTCCATTTTTTAAGTTTGACTGATCGCTTGACTTGGGTTCTTATTTGGTATATTTCATACTAGTTTTACAGTCATTCTTTTGTTTCTGCCAATGACATCAAGACAAATCGGTTAAATGCAACTGTCTGTCGCGCATGATCATGGTGAGAATAAACGTATACCAAAATAATACCAAATCAACTGCGGATGCGCCAAAATATTTCATTGAAATTATCACTACAATTTTCAGCATAATCCTATGTTGCATTCAACAGCTGTGGCATAATGGTAATGGTACAATCCTTTAAGTACCTGTAGCTCTTGAATTAATCACTTTAGACCCCACGTGTGCTAGTTCGTTGGAATTTTTCCATCGGGAGGAACACAGAAAGGCATTAATATACATACGGTGTCCCATTAAAAATTTTGACTCAGACGTCACGTGACCAAAAACAAATACCTCATTGGATAACGCAATAATAAGAAAAGATGCAACATTTGCTCTAATTTACATCCCCAAAATTATGATTCTCTACTACTGCCCAGTTCCGATATATTGCTTGTCTTAGTCGTCGTGGGACACCCTGTATTTAATATAGGAAGTTCGCAAACAAGGCTTAATACAAGGTGGCGCAAAATCAAATACCCTATGAAATGTTGTCATGGTTTGGTTTGTAGTTGACATATGTTCGATTTTTTTTTGTCAGTTTCAAAGTAGAATTTTGGGAAATTCATTACGAACATACCAATCGATGTACGCCTCGAGAACGTCCGAAATCGTAAAGTTTTTTTATCAAAATAATTCGTCGATTAATCTAGATCAACGAGAATACCGTAAAAAAATGGAAGACTATGTGCCAACTGCAAAGATATTTCAGCGATTAGCGACAAATGTTAAACAACTGGTTAAACGCCATATTGGCAGACCTCCTTCAGCTCATTCAAAGGATAATACAGGGTTACTGGTAACTCGACCACTTTCCTGCAGAAAGTGATAGAGGGACTCAAATGCAATAGATTTAACCCCCCATACGTAATTCCGAAAACCGATAGTTTTCGAGATAATTAACATTTAATGTTTTTCAACGATATGTCCAAATGTCTACACTACATCCCAAATTTAGAAAAAAACCCTGCTGTCGATTTTAGTAATTTCCAAATAAGTCTTTACTGACACATTCGCAAATCTAATTTAGTATTTAAACTACATACAATTATTTAAAAAATAAAGAACAACATTTTTACATTCACCGTGAAAGAAAATTGTCTAGCTCAAAAAAAGATACACAACCAGTCAAACAAATTATTTTAAAAACTTCCTTATCTGATGGCCTAAGGACAAGAATGACAGTATAACCACATGTAACTATTTAACAAAATTTACCAACATAATACAGAATCATCAACAACATGATATTCCAGCATGATGGTTGTCCAGCACATTACCGTATCACAATTCGGTAGTTGTTGGACAACACATACCCGAACAAATGGATAGGGATGGGTGAACCCATCCCATGGCCTGCGCGGAGCCCAGATCTGACACCTCTCGATTTTTACGTCTGGGGTCACATGAAGGCATTGGTTTACGAACTAAGGCAAAACATTATCAATGCGGTGGAGGAGATGAAACGAACATTTTCAACACGAGTTACAAAAACCGAAGTGAGGAAGCGGATCCGTACTTGTATTCAAGGGCAACACATTGAGCAAGATCTCTAGAAACTTTGAGTGTATTTAATTTGTTTTACTTGGATAAAATCATCGACCGCATTTGCAAACATTCTAGTATGTAACTGATTTTTATCAATAATGATTGTACTGTCATTCGTTCTTTTTGAATAGGTGATTTTTCTTCAATGCTGTTTATGATCTTTCTGAAAAGGTTTTTGGGTAGGAAAGTTTTTTTAGCGATTTGTTCACGGTTTGTATAATTTTTTTTGAGTTAGATAATTTTCTTTCACGGTGAATGTAAAAATTATGTTGATTATTTTTATATTTGTATTTAGTTTGGAACTGTTTAGTATTTTGAAACATTTTAATACTAAGTTAGCTTTGTGTATGTGTTAGTTAAATATTAAAATAAAAATTATCGGAATCAACAACAGGTTTTTTTTTCTTAGTTTAGGATCTAGTGTGGAAATTTGGACATTTGGTTGACAAACATTAAATGTTAATTATCTCGAAAACTATTGGTTTTCGGAATTACGTATGGGGGATTAAATTTATTACATTTGAGTCCCTCTATCACCTCTTGCAGGAAAGTGGTCGAGTTACCAGTAACCCTGTATAGACAGCGTGTACGTAGTGATGTGATGGAATGGTCTAGCACATCAACAAGAAATCGACCGTCACAATTAAACACTACCCGACGTTCATTGCAACGAACTTTGGTGAAAGATTTGCACTTCTTCCCCTACGAAGTACAGGTAATCCATCAAATTTTGCCCTAAGACTTTGAAAAACGACTTCAATATTGTAATACTACCGTAAATCTTGAAAACAAAATTGAGAATTTTTGGAACAAAATGATAACGAGTGACAAAGCTTATTTTTGTTTGAATGGAGTTGTCAATAAGCAGAACCTTCACTTCTGGGGTACTTGTACCCACAAATTATTCACCAACAACCGTAACACGAGCCAAAAGTGACCGTGTGGTGAGGCGTTAGTGGTAGGTTAGTGTTGGATTTTTTTATTTCGCAAATGGAAGAACTGAATCGGGAAGATATCTGGTATCAATAAGATGATGCCACAGCACACACGGCCCATGAGAGAATAGCCATTTTAATTTTTCTTCTCTGGAAGCCTTTATAGCAAAAACCGCCGATATTGCATATCCTCTCCGCCAAGGTCTCCCAAATGTTTCAGACATTTGGTTATGGGACTGTGTCAAAGATAGGGTATTTGTAAATAATCCTTGAACAACAGAAGCATTAAAGGACAACATTCAGGAAGAAATTGACAAAATACCACCTGAAATATTGGAGAGTTCTATGAAAAATGTTTTTAAAAGAGCTCATTACTGCATTAATGCTGGGGGTTGCCATTTGATTGATAATATTTCTAGTGTGTGGTAAAACAAATTTTTAGAGTTTGAGCAAATATTTTCATTTGTAATATTTTTTATAATTAATCTTTGTATATCTCTTATTTTTCAAGAACCTCAATATATCCGGCTGCCGTTGGTGTCGCGAGTTACATGTCTGTACTTCTACCCTGTATGCTGGAAATTATCAAAATTTACTGAGAAAAAGTACCATCTGAGAGCACGTCAGAAAGAGAGCACTGAAGGCCAGAATTAGAGTGACGTTAATCCACATTCCTTTCAACTCTTGCTTTAACTACTTGAATAACCAAAACAATATGCAGTAGAGCAGTGCAGGTAGCATTGGAGAGGAGATTTAAGTGACCCTTCTTGAGATGTTTATGTACAGTGAGGTTGATCTATATACTTTTTTACCCTCTCAATATGGAGCAGAACGAGGAAGGCAGCATTAAATTGAGCCGGTATTTAAGAGTAACGTTTTATATTGGTATTTTTATGATCAGTGATATGATTCAACCTATCTTCTAATCCTGTCAATAGTTGCGACTATACGGAATAGATCGAAGAAGTCAGCATTGTGACAGAACTTCGAACCAACCTTCTGATTATATCTATGTTCAGTGACGTCGGCAAACATTGCTTTTACCCTCTCAACAATCACCACTATATGGAGTAGACTACATGTAAATACCTCGTGGAAATAAAACAGCCCGTGCTATATATTTTTTATTTTCCTTTTTACCAAAAAAGGCATGCATATAAAACAGTTAATACCAGTGGCAACTCTATGCCTATTTCATCCTGTGTGTTTATTCAGAGCATCCGTTCTAAATAATTCTGGTTACAGTGAGAACAGCGTCGCGTGCATCTGAAGTTTTGTCGCTTGTCACTGCCTTCGCCAGATATTGTTGTCCTATCGTTTCCCCGGCTTGGTAGCTCGCTCGAAATTGCCAATATTTATCCCCCGAT
The DNA here is from genome assembly GCA_951848785.1 of Callosobruchus maculatus. Lineage (NCBI taxonomy): Eukaryota > Metazoa > Arthropoda > Insecta > Coleoptera > Chrysomelidae > Callosobruchus > Callosobruchus maculatus. The sequence continues at coordinate 1,144,525 of CATOUR010000122.1, read as the reverse complement.
CCGAACCAACTGACTGTCTTTGATATTTTTACATTGAATTCTTCTTGGAATTTTTCTGGAATCCCTCGATTTTTTTATACGTGCGAACAGAAGCCAATGTTCAGCCAAATCCACTGGATGAAGATGAAGAACACAGCCGACTGGCCACTATGTGCGACATTAGCAAGGCCTTCGATTGTGTTCCTCATAATTCATTAATATCAAAGCTGGAATCTTATGGATTTAAACAGAACACAGGACGTCCAGTATAATAATGAGTCGTCCTCGTTACTACCTATAAATCATGGCGCCCCCAAGGCTCAATTTTGGGACCCATACTGTTTATAATTCACATAAATGACCTTCCCACTGTCGTAGACGGTTAGGTTAGGTTGGAAGTGAGTGGGGCGATTGTGCCTCCTTCCACTGCGACTCCATTGTGTCTATTGTGGCCCACACCTGTTTGAGTTCACCGCACCCCTTGACGAAGGCGATGGTCGTGATAGGTGAAACTTCCCTGAAGTCAAAAGGTTCCATCAGTTGGGCAAGTCCAAAAGTTTGGAACCTAGCTCTTTCCAGGACTGGACAGGAGCACGGAGTATGCTCCGCCGTTTGGTCCTCCACATAGCAGAAGCGACAGTCTGTTGTATGTTTAAGAGCCAACTTCCGCATGTGGTTCCTCAGACGACAATGTCCCGTCAACGGACCAACCAGAATGCTGAGATCATTCCTGTTCCATTGTATGATCTTAGGGGGGGGGCAGACTAGAGGGGTATCGTATGAACGCCTTCGAGTGCAGTAGCCCTGGTGTTTCTCGACAGTGCAGCTGTGCTTTCCTCTCTGCCCCATCTGAGATGGTACAGATTCGGTTCCTCCTCTTACGATCGCGTCGGCCAATATACTACCTTCGACTCCATTATGACCTGAACCCCAACCAGTTCCTTTGTTCCTTGTTTCAAGTTTGTTTAGGAGATGCGTATAGTTCCATACGAGTCTTGATTCAAGCCGTTTGAAGCTCAGTGCTTTTAAAGCTGCCTGGCTATCAGAAAATACTTTTATAGATTTGGTTGTAAGCTGCTTTTTATTAGTTCTCTGACTCCCAGCTCTATGGCTATCATTTCTGCTTGGAAGACTGTGGTATACATACCTCCCAAGGTTTACTGAAATTTCAAATTTTGGATTGGTATCAGCTACTCTCGCTCTTGTCCCCAGTTCAGACTTGGAGCCATCTGCGAATAGCGCAAGATCAGAGGGTGACCTGAAACCATCGCTCCTCTACCATTCGCTTCCTGGGAAAAGGACATTGTTGGATCTCTCTGTGTGCGCTTGAGAAAGCATAGAGTCCGAGACCATCCCGAGCATAGGGTGATTTGTAGATATGTCGTTGATTGTACTTGTGCTCTATTTGCTAATGACAGAACAATTCTCACTCAAAACGCGGTGGATTATCCTTCTTCATCAGCAAAGCAATGGATTATAGCTAACGGTTTAATGTTGAATACGGAGAAAACCCAAAGTATCCTATTCTCATTAGATAAAAAGATAGAAAAGTCTGTACTTGTCAAGCTTCTTGGTGTGCAGTTTGATACTTCGCTCACTTGGCTCCCTCATATTGATATGCTATCTTTCAGAGTTTCGAATCAAATGTTTGTTTTAAAACAGTTGAGCTTGTATTTTAAACTCAGTATATTTTGTACTCATCCATTCTCACTTAGCCTAAAACACATTGCTATGGGGAAACTCGTCGCACGCAATAAGAATATTTCGGTTACAGAAAAGAGCGGTACGCATATTAAGTAGAGTACCTTTTGACGTTACCAACTATACATATATTTTCCAGACCCTCATACAAATGCATAAAAATTTGGGCATATTTACAACATCACCATTTAATCATAATTATAATACCAGAAAAACGTAATCAGTAATCAATCGATAATCCCTCTGAGGAGCAGATTACGCATGACAAAGATGAATAGTCAGCATACATACTTACAATGAATTGGACTCATTGTTTAGGCACATGCCTGTAAAAAGTATTAACATGAATGCTTTTAAATTATTTATCAAGAAATGTCTTCTGAAGCACTGTTTTTACACAATTGATGAATTTTTGGAACTTTAAATATAACAGTATAGGCACACATAAAAAAAACACTGCTCTGAATTCATCTGTGATTGTTCGTTTATCAATTTTAGCTGCATTTTTCTTCCTTCGTTAATTTAGCTATTAGTACTATTATTTCTCGTATCTTTATCTGTTCTACTTCAACGTTCAACTTTTGTAACTTTACACTCCTATTTCAGTCCATGATTTTATCATTTATAATATCCGTCCTCAGGTATAAGGCTCGGCTAGGACGTTATTTTCTTCTCTTATTGTATCTAGTCTGGCTGTAAACATGCCTAAGCATGTAAGAGGCAATAAAAAATATGTTTATGGGTATGATCAATCTTTAGAACGTTACAGGTGGATATAAATGTAGCAGAATTTAGCCAAAGTAAGCGCATAGTGATAACCAAGCTGTATTATAACTTGTTACCACAAGTGATGGCACCGAGAGCAGGCAGAATCCTAAGATGAAGAATTAGAGGCCCTCATTTACAGATTATGTATATAATGATCTTAATACACTTTATGACCCTGAAGTGAATTTGTTAGAAGGGTACGTGACAACATTATTTTTGCTCAGCTGGCACTCCTTTGGTGCCACGAATTATAATAACAAGGTGGCAAATGGCTTTATGAGCCAAAATCCGCGAAGTCATAGCCGATGTACAGCATCTGCTACGAAGAGGTTCATTGCGAGGAAGTCTGTTAATGCAGTCTTTGAATAGACCAACTTTCGCGGCTCTACTAGCGTTAGTCACAGCATGTACCGGTAGGGGAATTATGAGGGTTCCCACATCGCATTACGTGCGTCCCCCTTATGATACATTGCGATCGCTTCAGCCTTTCTGGAGGTCGTGGGTTCGAGTCCCGCAGGCCGCCGAATTTTTTCGACATTTACGAATTTACGATTTACGAATTTAAATCGCTTCAGCCTCGTTCAGACGAGTCAGAACACTCTTGATTTGAGATAGTCGTATTAAGGAAATTTTGTGACATGCAACTATGAGTTTAGAGATGAAGTAAACCTATGCACCGCTAAAAAACATACAAACAATACCAGAAACGGTGAACATAGATCTATTGTTTGAGTTGGTTAAAGGCCAAAGACAACAGAGAGACTGACTGACGTTTGCAATGAATGATACGGTTTTTCGACATAAAAACAGTACCTTTTAAATTCAGCAAGCAATAGTTGGTTGTATAATATAAAACATGCATCAGGGATATACCTACACCTTCAGAGACCATTTAAGTAATACATGCAAAGTGATATGTGCAGAGACGGTTAACTGAAACACAATCAACAGCTAGGAATGAACAATGTCTTACCTGTATAAACAACCAAGAGGTAACTAGTGCTAAGCTACTGTATTGCCCGTTGAATCTGTAGTGGTAAGCGTAGAAGGAAAAGTGGTATAAGTAGAAGAATCTGAAACAAAAAAATAGTTCAGTTAAGAGATGAGATAAAAGCGACATCAAAGGTCAGCGTAACACAAGAAAAAGATAAAAATACACAGAATAGGAAAAAGTACAGAATCACCGCACATATTATCCGACACTTCGATTATATCATCAGACATGAACTGCATCGAACAAGTTGAAACCATTGACTACTAACCCACAAAAACCTTGAAAGCCACCCATAGATCACTGATTTGTGGTTTTCACACATATCTGTGGTGCGAAACAAGAGCATTCAATCATAAATTAGCAAATATGGCCGACCCTAGCCGCCGATTTCTCTGACGCGTTCAAATCACGTAGGCGTATCATGAAGTACCTGAATTAGGGTTACAATGGACAATACACATAGAATTGCTAAGCGAAATATTGAAACTCATTCCCTTAAAAATAATAAATATACACATAAATAATAAATCGACTCTTGATTCTTTGGCGTAGCCCTAATAAACACTGAGAAATTAGATTAAATATTCCCTTAAAGATATCAATATAGTTACCGAAATACGTGTCAAGTTTGAAGAAATCGGTTTGGTGAGTCGTCGTTTTTTATAAAAGGAATATAAATCACTCAGAACCTGCACCTGCACCTATTTTATCTACAAAAAATTGAACCAAAATACAGCTAGTAATCAAATTTTGTTAATTGTTTATTGAAAAAAGAGAAGCTTCTCTAAAATTTGAATCAAAGCTGTCAGCTATTGACGCTGTCGCCTCTCAAATCGTGTTTGGGTATAGGTGAGAATATATTGATAGCAAACAACAAGGTATTGTGTAATATGATATGTTTGATATTACTCGTTATTCTCTCAAAAATACTCAATTTAGATTTATTTTCAAATACAGCGATTTTCTCCCACTCTGAAAAAGTTCAATCAACTATGAAAACAGTCGCAAGTTGCGAATTATAGAAAACAAAGATACATTTTTTGATATACGTTTTCAGACATTATTGACGATGTATGTCAGGCACAGTTTGAGGGTAAAAATATAAATTTGCGATTTTGAGTCGTTTAGAAAAATAGTTCAGATGTACGTAAAAAATCAATAATATAGTTTCCATCCTATGTGAAAACGTTTCAATAATTTAATAGAAGCTAAACTATACATTTTGTAAACGAAAAATGCTAACGCCACGCCAATTACTAACAGCGAAACCTACCTCCGAAGGGATAGTTTTCCACTTCCAGCTTTACCTGCTTCCATTTTACATACGCAACACCTTTGTCTCACCATATTTTATAATAATTGTGCCGGAAATACAGATAAAAACTAGAAAATCAGTCAACCTCACTTCAAAACAATACACAAGAAAACGCCGCGACTGACCGGGACCATTGGGAGCTATCGGCCCTGATGGTGTATCCCCACCACAGCGTCTACGTCACGCAAGGCGCCGGGCGACTGTCCAGTCGCGTTTGTAATCGTCCAATACCCGCAGGGATTTTTTATTGGGTTTTTTGGTTTTCATATCTTTCCAAGAATACCGTCTATAGTTGCTGTGCATCCTTCTGCAATAGTAATTATATGGAAACCAAGCGCATACCTGTGTTCTAATTTCCAAAAGATGTAATGAAACGGAATCAGTGGTTACGCGCTATACATCGAGATAACTTCACGATAAAGGATTCTTCTGTAATATGCATCAAACCTTCGAAGGGAGAATTCTGATTCGTACGGATGCTGCTATAAGGCAATAGTTCCGCGAACTAAGATTAAATTGTGTATTCACAGATTTTGTAAAATACAGCTTAACAATAACTATTGTAAAGTAATGCGTCCAAAACATTTTTTTGTGCATCACCTCCAAATACTCACCCCCAACTTTTTGTTTTCAAATATCACCCCATAAGTTTTCCTACATAAATGATATCTTGTGGTACCTTGATTTTATACGCAAACCTATTTTTTTCGTAAAATTGTAAGCATAATATAAATAAAATAATAATTTGGTTGACACAAAAAACTGATGAGAAAGGAAAGTAAGCGGGCCTTTAAGGCTACTGAATGACCTATCATGCATGCTTTCGAAAACAAATGTCTTTTAATCATTTTCTATTACGAAAATATTACGTCTCAAAAAAACCCTTAATTTACCTATCTTATGCTTTGACTTTACGAAAAAACTGTTTTGTGTATGAAATCAAAGGCAAAATCAAAGGCACTACCAGAATAACAGAATAAAATAATGATCTCATTTATGTAGGAAAAGCTGTGGAGAGCTATTTGAAAAAAAAATGTTGTGGGTGAGTTTAAGGGGTTCAAGTACAAAAATTTGTTTTCAAAGTATGTTATGTCCTTCAGTATCCTTGAAACGCCCACTAAGTTTTCATTTCTATCTGTTTTTGTTACGAAAATGTTACGCCTCAAACAAATCCTTATTTTATTTATATAATGCTTATGACTACGCAAAAAATTGGTTTGCGTATAAAATCAAAGCTACTACAAGATTTTAAATAAAATAAAAGACTTATTTTGTGTCGAACTATTGGGTGCTACATGAAAAAAAGTTAGGGGTGAGTTTTGAGGGTTGAAGTACAAAGAAAATGTTTTGAAAGCATGGCGTGATAGACCTTATAGTACTTTAGTTTTCGTTTGAACTTTTTCTGTTAAAGAGTACCATGTGTCAAGTAAATTCTGGAATACCCTGTATACTACAGCTCACATATCCTCTTTTGCTACTACTGCTACTACAATCATGACAGCTGTAATATGGTTGTGCACATCATTTTATGAATAATAGATAATTTTTTATCATTTTGGTGCTTTTAGGTTCAACTTTTAACCTTCTCACGTTCAAACGATTCAAGTTAAATACATATCAACTGGCTCCATTCATCACAAATTCAATTTCCTATAAATTCATTCGTAAACATTACTTCTGTATTTTTGACCGTTTTCTCAGTATTTCACGAAAATTCTCGGAATTTCTCTATTAATCCCTGCAGGTACGTAACGCGAATAGTATGACGTTACCCGCAGCAGCATCAGGCCCGATAGCTCTCGACGGTCCCGTACTGACTGCAACCAGTTATGCAAGTATCAATGAACAGCGTTGCCGTATCGTGCCGTATAAAGCATGGAGCAAACAGTACGATAATGTATCGTTATTTAACAATGCTGCTAGTTATAATAAAATAAAGTATCCTGTATTTTAAGAACAAAACAACATTTGGGTGTAAAATATTATTTGAGTTGCTTCATCAATATACCAGGGGGTGGGATACGTTTAGCAACATGGCTATGAATGGGAAAACCGAGTTATGGACCATTACAATTTTTTATGTACACAGCATCTGTGCAAAAATTGACAATTGGTTGGTGATTTGAGTTCTTTTTTGTGCGTTGCTAAGCTTTAAGTTATTATTCATTGTTTTTATTTAACTTACACAAGATACTATCATATATATCACGCTGTCCTACTTTTGAGAATACTACTGAAAAGAAACTCGTGGGAGAAGTTATCCAAAGAAGTTGAAGTATCTCTAATCCATAAAGTCCTTGGCATGGGCAAACGTAATTATACTGACGTGGACGTGGTAAAAAGGGAACAGTTTAGGGAGAAAACTATGAAGGCACGGCTAAGGTAGATCTGTCTATGATCACCGAACATCAAGATCGCGTAAGGCACAAAAAATGGAGTCAAGTTGATTGACTCAGTACTTCCCACACATAATAATTATACCATTAAATCGTTTTCCCGTTGCATGAAGCTATAGTCTGAAATCCCCTTGCAACCAAATCATCGCCCATCCGCCCGAAAAAGAACATCCAACACAAAAACTCTCGTAAATAGTTTCTTGCGTCTCCCTCCTTGGAAACTAGGACGCCACAGTTTTCATTCCGCATGCTTCAACTGAACGATGCGAAACGATCAGGAGCCTCTAAACCGTCTAAAAGCGAAGTATGAGCTGTTTTTATATATTTAGTTTTTTAATCATTGTTGCGCCGTCACTGACACGATTTTTCAGACACTGGCGCGTATATGTATGCATCACAAAATTCTAAGTCCCTTGGATTAGGTAATAGTCAAGGCAATCGACATGGACTTAAAAAAAATACACCGCTACGTAGGTCAATGGAGAAACTATTATGAATACAACAAATCTTTCTGTTTTATAACCCCCCACCCCTCAACCCCCCAACTTCACCCCCACCCAAAAAAACATAGAAAATGATCACGAACCCCTAAAACGCCTAAAAACAAGGTTTGGGCTGTTTTATATTTTTAGTTTTTTTATTATTGCTGCGCCGCCACTGACACGATTTTTCCAAAACATACCCGCTTTCCATCCTCGCCACGGTAGTAGTACTGTGTCAAAATTTCGTTAAAATCAATTCAATAATTTTCGCGTTACGCAATATGTATACATCACAAATTCTAAGTCCCTTGGTTTCTATAATAGGCAAGGCAATGTTCGAATCCACCTAAAGAAGTGTATTATGCCGCTAGATTTTTCATTCACATGTCAATGGACAGCCCCAACAAATTTTTCAGTTTTACAACCCCCCACCCCCAACCACCCCAAATTTACCCCTACCCAAAAAAAAGTAGAAAATGATCGGGAACCCCTAAAACGCCTAAAAACAAAGTTGGAGGCGTTTTTATTTTTTTCGTTTTTTTTATTATTGCTGCGCCGCCACTGACACGATTTTTCCAAAACATACTCGTTTTTCATCCTCGCCGCGGTAGTAATACTGTGACAGAGTTTCACTAAAATCCATTCCATAACTTTTAAGTTACTCAATACAGAACGTACTAAAGCAATATTTCAAGTCCCTTGGTTTCTGGAATTGGCAAGGCAATGTTCGGATGAGCCTAAAAAAGGGTATTATGCCGCTAGGTATTTCTTTTACAGGTCAATGGATAGCCTATTATGAATACAACACATTTCTGAGATTTACAACCCCCCACCCCCCAACCACCCCAATTTCACCCCCACCCAAAAAAAAGGAGAAGATGATCAGAAACCCCTAAAACACCTAAAAACGTAGTTTGGGGAATATTTTTTTTTGTTTTTTGCTAGTTAGTCCGCCGGCCATGCACCGATTTTCAAAATTACAAGAACATTACCTACTACGACTCCACAGCATATCGCTGCCCAAATTTCATCACAATCCACGCAGCAGTTACTGATATTACGAGGCTAGAAAAACGCGCACAAACAGACAGACAGACCGACAGACAGACTGACAGACCGACGGAAATGAGTGACATGGATTTTCGTTATGTAGACATCATAAAACGACCAAAAAGCTCATTATCTCAAAATCGAAAATTTTCGCGATCACAATACTCCCCTCACCTATCGGTGTGGGAAGTAAAACTAGTATCATTAAAACTGAGAAAAAGGACATAGTTTGCTTTATGTATTATAAAGAGTTTATATTTGTCGATGATGTTGCGGCTCCATTTCAGACCCTTACGACACAGACCTCATGACAACCGCATCTAACCGCCTTTGACCAACTGGCTACAGGTATAGACAGACAGAGCTCCAGGAAAGTATCACTCATTGCCGCGTACACTTGAAAAGTGGCCTGGTTACCAGGAAACATGGGCAAGCTTCAAGGATCAGAATCCAACATTGCAGATGCATGACCTCAATCTTTCGGAAAATCTCGTCTCCCCAATGTAAACGCCAACAGTTAAAGCGTTGGTTCTGAGGGTCTATGATGGATACCAGAAGTACGTCATGTATGCGACTATAAGTTCTGCACAGAATTTGGATATCTATACCCTTTCTAATGATTACTAGCCAATATAGAACACAGTCGTAAACATTAAAGAAAAACAAAAGAAAAAGGATAATAGGAAAATTATACATCTTTGTATATGCACGACATGCAAAAAGCAAGACGTTAAATAAATAAATTAAGATACATCATGGTCTCTCTAATCCTTTCACTTTCCAATTCTTTTATAAAAAAAGTCCCACAATACCTAGGAATGGAACAAATTTCTAAAAGAATGAAGTTTTTTCGTCCTTAACGCAGTGGTAACTTTCAGGAAAAAAAACTTTAGCCAATGATTGCCGGACAGATATCACAGAGGCAGAGACAAGAGACATAGATACAGACGCATAGTAGTGCTCCAAGAAATTATAATTTCAAAAATATAACTGGGGAGCTCTAACATGGCTAAGACCAAAACTTAGCCTTTCTTGATGAAGAAACCTTGTTATGCATATTTTACATGTTGCCATCATGTCAGAATGAGTATAATCAAATACAAATATACAAATAAGATTTTGTAAGGCATTTGTTTCGACCTAGCCACTTCTTCAGGTTTGGAGAATGGGAATATTTGGAGTGCCAAATGTGGCGAATATGGTGTATGGCTTCGTAGCCCAATTGATGAATTTTTGCCATGGTGCGGTCGTTTACATTTCACAACACTGTCAAATTTGTACAACAGCTGTGAATATTGTTCAGCGGTGATCGTTTTACCCGCATTTCAGAAAACCATTGCCGGACTTACAACCTTCGGTGCACGCTTACCCGATCGATTCTTGCCTGGCCTCTGGTATGGTCAATTTGTCAATGTTTATCAGAGCGGTCCATAAGATCTTGCCTCCAGTCCTGTAAGTCGATACGTTTATCAGGACTGGAAGGAAGGGAGTAAAGGAGGAAGAAAGGAAAGGTGGTGAGAAGGACGGAGTAAAGCAAAGAGGCGGTCTAGTATGGTGTGATAGAATGCATATCATCTATGGTAAAGAAATTAGACAAAGGCTCGTTTGGATTGCGGCTAAACATCTCCAAACACTCATTACAAGTGGTCAACTAGTTGTGTTTATGGTGGGTCGTGATTGCTGCACCTATCGAGCAGACAGCTTTCTCGTATCTAAATATCCATGCAAAATATGATACTCTCTTGTACTGTAGTTGAGATGTCTGCAGCATCAGTCAACTGACGCAATTTCGATCTTCAATCAATGTCCTGGATTTTATCGTTGATTTCTGGCGTAAACATCTTTTTAACCATTACAACTGATGGCGCATAGAATATTTATCAAGCCTATTTTTGATTACAGTGATGCTCTATTATACGAAAGGTACCATTTTTGTGGAAACTAGATAGTTAGCTGCATTCAATGTTGCTGCTATCAACCATAAAGCACATGTGACTCACCTTGCTCAAAATTTTACTCTGGTCACCCAACAGACGACAGCTAACGGAATTAGTGTTGCCATTAAAGTTACTGCGCGGGAAATTCAAAATGTTACGGACGTATCAGACCGCCTTCGCTCTTACATAATATAGCAGTGTTTCGGTACTTTTTTGAGAGTATCCGAGAGCTTCTCAGTATTCGTCACGAGACGAATCTTTCTGAAGTAGAAAAATATGTATCTCCATTGTCAGGCGATTTAAATACGGATGTGCCCGAGCGAGGTCTGACAGAGGGAGCGGGGTTCAACCAATGTCCACGTAGCCTGGATTTCTTTTGACAGACTTCTAATCCTTCGAATTCTTATTCTCTGCACTCGCTCTCTCGCGCTTTGGATCCATATATGCACAAGAATGCTCCAAAGGAATAAAGGCCAGAAAACAGATAAGGATGCCGTGTCGTGTTAGCTCCAAAGATGCGGATAAATAAGCCGATATTCCCCTAGAATATGTGTCTCTATACAGGATGGGCCAATAGTGCGTGGGCGGAAGATTGTGGGCTTACTAAAATATATTTTAGAAACCTGTCACTTGATCATGATAGGGAACCAGGAGGGCTATACCATAAAAATAATTTCACTTAACGAGGGTTGCTCTATACCTCCGTCAATCCACCAGTACGCAGACAGCTGTTTCACGCTTATTAGCGATCATCAGTGCGCCATAGGTCGATTGACGAAAGTAGAGAGCATCAATTTTTCCATGTTTAATAAACATGTGAAAGATGTACGAGTAAGACAGAAGGAATTCTGCCGGTGCGCCATCTAGTACCCGAAGGTGACGGCAACCAAAGAGAGAAACGCCACTAGAAGCAGTTTACCTCTCCTTTTCCAATTTCACTTAAATTTTGACGTTTGTACAGGCTGATTCATATCAAACTTACATTTTTTAGAATGGAACCCTTTATATATTATTGCATATTTGGATTCATTGGTCAATTCTAGTGTGAGTTTATGTATCATACATGGCACTTTAATTGAACCGTTTAGGCGCAAATCACCATTTTTTGGTATAAGTAGGTATCAGAAAAAAATTGAATATCGCAGGGATTATAAAACCTAGGCCGTGACTTTGCGGTACGATCAAACCTGAAACGCGTCACATTAGATTAGACGGATAAACTTGAGCTCTTTTTATAGTTGGAGAAATCAATAGATCAATTGAAGAAACTTCAATCACAGATAACTTGATTTTTTCGACTGGGGGTGCCTATTTTGGTTTAAAGAATCAAATGTAAAATTTGATTATCTTTCTAACGATATAGTATTCTCGATATAAATCTTTTTTGGTTTTCATTTTATTTAAAATTTTCAGTCAAATCGGTGACTTTCAATTTTCCTGCGTGCAAGCAACCTAGCGGGCCATGAAAAATAAACAAAAGCCCGTTAATATGGAAGAAAACAACTAACTTAGTAGAAAGATACAAACGAACTAGAGTAGCGAGGCAAGAACATGAAAATTCCTTCTGCTTCTATATTGTCCAGATACTCTTGAATCTGCATACCAACGGGCCTTGTTATTGTGGGTCTTGCCAAAAAAATTTCATTTGTGTCATCATTGATAATGACGCTGCGGTTTTGGTGCGTTGGTTCAGCTGCTTATTATTTTGACAATCATATATTACGGTTAATTTGAGTGCAGATAATGAAATTGCAATTACAAAAGCCCAACATATTCAAGTACATGAGGCATCCAAACAACTCGATAGTCTGCCGTGTTTCTTCATGGAGATGAAAGTATTTTATAATCAATTATGCAACATGGGTTAAATCTAATGAAAGGTTATAATTCATTGAAATTCGAGTACCTTGTCGATCGATGACGTCAGGATATATACCACTAACAAGTGAAATCAGAACACCTAGAAAAAAGGGGATATTTGCATAGAAAATTTGTACACAACCTGGCAGTACCATCTCTAGTACAGGTGTAACACTTTTTGTTTATTCAGACGCTACTTACCTACATGGCACCTATAAGAAACTCTAGACGTGTAAAAAAAGCATGGCTTTTTGTCCATTTAACAACTATAATAGCTGTTGAAAATGTGGCGAACGACTAGTTGGTTGTGTAAAGATGCCCCCTAGAAGACGACAGCCCAAGTCTACGCAGTTAAGCCCCTTTAAACGAGGCCGGACTGTAGGCCAACGAGAACATGGTGCTACTTTCAGAGCAATTGCTGTAACCAGCGTGGCTATAGTTGCAGCTGCATGGATCGCAGGAGGGCGAATGCAGCGAGCTAGTGGTTATGTCTATCTGTGACTACTGGCGCTTCGAGACAGAATGCGATCCACTCGAGCTGTTGCTGACGCTTGGTATGCAGCTATAGGGAGGCCCATTCGAATCCGCACGGTGTACCACAGATTCAGCGAAATGGGCTTAGGATCATATCGTCCGCATCTAGTGCTTCCACTCACTGCAACTCATCGTCAATGGTTATAATGGTGCCAAGAACACCCAAAATGGCATGCTGAGTGGTATCAGACAGCATTCTCCGAAGAGTCCAGGTTTTGTCTGGGGGTACATAAATGGACGCCAACGCGTAAGACGAGGACGGGATGAACGGCGGGATCTCCAGTTTGCTGTTGAGCGCCATGTACACCGTCCTATTAGTTTAATGGTTTGGGGTGCCATTGCATTCAACAGCAAGTCATCTTTACTTGTGATTCGTGGCACAATGACTGCGCAACGTTATGAGAATGATGTGTTAGAACCAATTGCCGTTCCATACGTCTGAGGCCTCGAAGAGGGTTTCTTCCAGCAAAATAATGCACGTACTCATACTGCAAGGGTAGCGATAAGGTTCCTACAGGAAGCTGAGGTCAGGGTACTCCCATGGCCTCCACGATATCCCGATTTATCGGCAACTTAAAAAGTATGAGATTGGATGGGTCGATACATAGGCGATTTACCCAATCCTCCAACCATGCTGGACGAACTAGAACATGCTGTGAGGGCAGTTTGGGAGGCTGTACCTCTAGACTTTATCAACAACCAGATTACGAGCATACCGCATAGGCTATAAAAGTGCATTCGCCAACATGGAAGGCCCACCCATTATTGATCTGCTGTATTTTTTAGTCCTACCGCATTACATCAACCGCAACCCCTTTTTTTCTCAGTCTTCGGATTTCACTTGCGAGTAGTATAGTTGGTTACGAAACATATAGTTCCCATTTGATAAAACATTGCTGTACTCGTATTTGAGGAATACTGAATGTAAGAGTTCATTGGATCAAAGTGTGAGTAACTGATGAAACGATACATTTTTCTGTGTGTAGTTAACTTGTCGAATGTGCGACGCACGTCCTAAGCAAAATGGTAGAAGCCATAACTAAAACATTTTTTAAATATGTTAAAAAGCAACTTTGTTCAGACGACCAGATTTTTGGGTGTAAATGCGATAAAAGAATGGTATTTTCTAGATATGATTCGATCAATAACCCATTAATACTAATGGTCTAAGTTTAAATCTGAAGAGTACTCGTTAATTTTTCTACTCAGGCATATATATCTGTGAAAAACTGTTGTCGATTCTGTGCTGGGAAAACAGGAGTTTCAAGCTACAGGTCACGTTCCGCTTGCCCATGACTAATCTGGTGTTATTAGACCGCGTGCCAGTATTCCAAACAAACAGCTATACGCCGCAGGTGTCCCAGCTAGCTACTTGGATTTACCTACATTTGCAGCTAAAGCTTCTGGCAGTTTAGCAGTTATTATTGGTGCAACTGGATGTTGGAATACGAATACGATCACTAATATTATGTGCTTACTTTACAAAAGATATTATTAGGTGATATGCATACAGTGAAATAACAATCTTTTACTTCCCATAGAGTAGCAATACAATGTCAGAATTTTTTGAAATAATATGTTATTCAGTGGGGTCGCCCTAATTAGCAAAAAAATGAAAATTCTCAGAATGCCGCTAAACTTAGTTTTCAGTAGTTTTTAGGGATTCCCGAACACTTATCGTTTTTCTGGGACGGGGTAAAATTATGGGACTGGGAGGATGGTCCTGCGGTGTATCTGCTGCACGAATTTTGATGAAATTTAGGGTGTGATACAAGGTGCCATCATGATTATGATGCTACGTTTTGGAAAATGGTTGTATTGTCGACGACATCATTAGCAAAAAGCAAAAATCCTCAAGACCGCACGAAATTTCATAAAGTTTGGCAATGATTTTTAGCATAAAGACTCCTTAGGCTTTAGACGTTGCGTTGGTCAAAGGAGCATCCTGACCGCCCTGGTGACGTCACACTGGTTCGGCCGTCGGTGTGTTTTCGGTACTGGATTCAAAAACCCATTTTTGTTTTGATATAACTTTTGAATCATTGCGAAAAAAAGAAAACAAACACAGTTTTGTTATTAAACCTTTTATATGATATTTCGATTTATGACAAAAAAAATTATTCAAAACCTCAATTGCGAATAATTTCAATGCGGATAACCAGCGTTCTACTGTACGTAATTCACTGGGCTAAAGACTTCCCTGACGGAGAAAATTCGTATGTCAGAGAGCAATCACGGAGCGTTTCGCTATATCGTGGAACGTGACGTTCCCGTTATCTGTTTGTACATAAACACCATAACCCCGTCCTGCGATGGCATAGGATCATCTGCTGGAACTAATGAGGTGCCCGATTTGTTTGCTCAGACCCTTTACAGCCGCATCACATTACTGTTGAAGGGGAACGAGTCGTGCTCCGCTCCGATCAGCGGATAAGATGGATTGGTTAAGCCTTCACCAAAATAGCAATTTATATAACGAAAGCGTTTCGTTTATTTCGATCGTGCCTTTGAAGATACACATTTTGTCAATAATGAAATTACAATTCAAACGGCATAAACCTTTTTAAAAACGGATCAGCAATGATGAATCGCAAGCAACGGCTCTTCTAAGCACAAGGTGAGTTTATAAAAATATGTCAATAGCCTTGAAATCATAAGGTCTCTCTGTTTTCTTTATGATATCCGCTAGAACTCAGTAACCGCTGACCGTGAGCTCAGTAACCGTTCATAAGCTTTGGAGTGCAATAAGCTGTGCGATCATAGTATGTATTTTTTTTTGTAAAATCGGTGCTTTGGCGGTGGGATAGTAATTAAGATGGGAAGACTTAAATTTTTTCTTGCATTCATACACATGTATATACAGGGTGTCCCATGACGATTAAGACAAGCAATATTATATCGGAACTGGGTAGTAGTAGAGAATTATAATTTTGGAGGTGTAAATTAGAGCAAATGTTGTGTCTTTTCCTATTATTGTGTTAACCGATGAGGTATTTGTTTTTAGTCACGTGACGTTCGATTCAAAATTATTAATGGGACATCCTGTATATTTTTTTAATTTCTGTGTTCCTCCCGATAAAATAATTCCAACATACTAGAACACTTGGGGTCTAAAGTGATTAATTGAAGAGCTACAGGTATTTACTTAAAGGACTGTACCACTACCATTATGAAACACTAGCAAACTAATTTAACTGTAGGGGTACATGTTATACTCAATGGTAGTGGTACACAGTATTTTCGAAAAAAAATATATTGCGAAAATTCGACATGACTTTCCTTTAAAGTACATATCAACTCATAGTTACAGCATTAGTGAATATATTGTAGCAGTTTATAGCAGATAATATAGGAAAACGTGATTTCAGGATTGTATCAAAACCTTCAAAGCCTGTTTTCTCAAAATTAAGTCAGTGCGGCATGTCCCTTATTGCCCCAAGCGCTTCAATTGTCAGTAGTTATATTACGTGAATAAGTCAATATTATTTTGACAAACATCAGTAAATATACATACCGATGAAAAATACGCGCAAAAACCTTTATTTTTGGCATTATTTAGTGTGGGCAACTACCTAGCTACTAGGTAGTACTACTATCATAATATAGGACTATGGTATCTCAGCAAAACCAATCCAGTATCGCCATCTGCTATGGAATATGAAATCCTCGTGATCCGAGTCATCAATGTAGCATAACTCCCCCTATACCGTCTAACAAAATTAATTCAGTTAGTTACAGTTAAATTTTAGATACCTTCAATATCTGCTTATTGAACCTATAGTCAGGTTCATCTTAATAGAGAAGATATTACATCTGTAAACGTAACTGGGAAGCATGAAAATAAGCGTGCAAAAATTTAATGAACTTCATTGAGCAAGTCCCTTGTGAGGATTTAAAACCTTGGGATAATTTGAGAAGAGGAATTTTTGATTTTAAAAACATTTTAATTAAAGCCCCACATTTAAAGCGTCCCGGCGCTTTTATTTGTCAAGTTTGGAATTTAAATGGCATCAGCTCGACCGTGCCTGGGCTTGTTTTCGAGCAGAGACACGCTGGATCGAGGTATCTCAATTCACATTGGCGTACGAGATAAGGTCACAGAAATTGCAGTATTTTTTACTATACTCGCATATTAAGCCCTCCTGGTTAGTCTAACCGTATTAATGTGTTGCGTTGTAATTCAACCAATCGTAGGGCGCGGCCATAGAGAAAACAAAACATAGAAGAGTAGTCTTATCCTTATAAAAATTAGAAACACTATTCGATACTAGCGACACTAAGGACGTCTGGCAGAACTAATGTGGTTTCCGCGGGCTTTTTGAATACTGGTTTATTTGAGATGCTGTTTATTTAGTTCGTGCCACCCACCCACAATTTCATATGGGTAAGTGAGGTTAGGATAGTCATCAGATGTGTCAAATATACTTTTTGTGGCATTTTTTTTTAGTTTGAACTATTAACTTACGAATAACACATATATTTGACAACGATAACTACTCTAGCATCACATCTCTACGAAATCGTGGCACAGACTTCATGATTTATTGCTGATACATCAGGAACAAGTTTAACTAAAATGCAATTTATTTACAGCTTATTTTTTGGCTTATTTTGTAGTAGTAGTGATACTGGTGATTCTTCATTGTTGGAGCATTTTGTACTATTAGGTGGGATGTGTTCTGAATAGTGGTGGAATAAAAAATGTAGTCAAGTTGACTGACCCAGTACTTCCCACACATTCCGATGATACCAGATTTATCATTTTTCCACAGCATGAGACTATAGTCTAGATGCCCCTGCAATCAAATCATCGCTAGCCCGACCGCAAAAAAAGTGTTTTATTCTACTAGGTGCTTCTTTCACAGGTCAATGGACAATATATCATAAATACAACAAATTATTGAGTTTTACAAACCCCCACCCCCAAACCACCCCAATTTCACCCCCAACCAAAAAAATTTTTAAAATGATCAGGAACCCCTAAAACGTCTAAAACGAAGTTTGGGGTGTTTTTTTATTTTTAGTTTTTTTTATTATTGCCGCGCCGCCAATGAAATGATTTATAAAAACCATACGCGCTTTCCATACTCGTCGCGGTAATAAATCTGTGTCAAAATGACACTAAAGGCAATTCAGAGGTTCCCACGTAACACAATACAAAACGATCCAAAGTAATACTCGTATGTATTTTGTATGCATCAGAAAGTTCAAGTCCCTTGGTTTCTGTAATCGGCAAGGCAATATTCGGATGGACCTAAAAAAGTGTATTGTGCCACTATGTCTTTCTCTCACAGGTCAGTAGACAGCACATTATGAACAACAAATTTTTCAGATTTACCACCCCCCCCCCCAACCACCCTAATTTCACCCCCACCCCAAAAAAAAGTAAAAAATTGATCAGGAACCCCTAAAACGCCTAAAAACAAAGTTTGAGCTGTTTTCATATTTTTAGTTTTTTTAATATTGCTGCGCCGCCACTGAGACGATTTCTAAAAATCAGACGCGTTTTCCATCCTCGCCAAAGTAGTAATACTGTGCTGAAATTTCATTAACATCAATTCAGTAATTTCAACATTATATAATACAGAACGATCTAAAGCAATACTCGTATGTATACATCGGAAAATTCTAAGTCCCTTGGTTTCTGTAATACACAAGGCAATGTTCGGATGGACCTAAAAAAGTGTATTATACCGCTAGGTCTTTCTCTCTCAGGTCAGTAGACAGCCTATTATGAGTACAACAAATTTTTCAGCTTTACAACCCCCCACCCCCCAACCACCCCAATTTCACCCCCACCCAAATAAAAGTAGAAAATGAGCAGGAACCCCTAAAACACGTAAAAACGAAGTTTGAGGCATATTTGAAATTTTTCGTTTTTTGCTAATTACTCCGCCGCCCATGCACCGATTTTCAAAATTGTAGCAACATTACCTACTACGACCCTACACCATATCACCACCCAAATTTCATCAAAATCTATGTAGCGGTTACTGAGATTAGGAGGCTAGAAAAACGCCAACAGACAGACAGACAGACAGACCGACAGACAGACAGACCGACGGAAATGAGAGACGTGGATTTTCGTGATGTAGGCATCATAAAACACCCAAAAAGTGTATTATCTCAAAATCGAAAATTTTCGCAATCACAATACTCCCCCCACCTATCGGTGTGGGAAGTAAAAGGGTAAAATGAAGTACAAATCTGTTTTTAATAAGTTTTAACTTTCAAGTATGGTACATGAAATTAATGTGTGATAAGAATCTTACTTTACCAGGTACAAATCAGGAAATGTTAGACACTGAGCACTGTATACCTATTAATCACATACATCAAAAATAAACAAGTGTAGAATGTACTCTTATTCCATATCTGTCTTATAGGGCTTTCACGGTCGTATTGAGCATTGACTCGGCACATTTTAGCTATTAAAATGGTTTGAAATTGGTAAAATGGTAAAACGTTTCCATTTCGCACAAACAATTGCAGATTTCTCAATTTGAGGTTACATTGGACTTCGGCAGCACAGAACCACTGTGACAGAACATACATAAAGTTAGGATTCAATGTCCTATGTCAGATCATATGTCATAACAAGTTCGAAGGATCGCCACCATGCGCAATGCGCGTCTGGCATGCGCGAAAACTGTGTGTCAAGGTCATAGTATGCATAAAACCATCTCTCAGCATTTTATGTTATCTCTGGACGCGGCTAAGTAGTACCACTTAATAGAGACAGCACAAGAATCATATTTAACGTACGAGGTTTGCACACAACGCTTAATATAGACTTCTATACATAATATATATGAGCCTGTACTTCTACCATGTATACTGCGTAGTAGCTGAACTTTTCAAATACTTAATGACCGCGGCAACCATCAGAAGCCATTACTAAAGGTACCATTGGAGGAGGAACTTAGAATGTTCCTTCTTACTGTGCCTTTGTTCGATGGTAGTACGTTGTACGACAAGTTTTAACATGGTACAAAGTAATTATTATTATTTTTTTTACTTCTGTGTCATCGGCATCGACTACTTTGGTCATTAGCCTCGTGTTCTGTGTAGGCTTTGTTACTGTTTCCCGGCGCCACTTAGGAACAGCACTGTTAATTAGAAGCCAACAGTGAATGCTCAGGTGGGGATTCTCGCTGAGCTTTGTTTTATGGATATTTATTTTTGGTTGAGTTTTTTCTATTCTTTTAATAGTAGAGTTCTTCGAATACGAATTCGAAAAAAGTTATAAATTGAAAACGTTGAGCATTAACTTTTAACAAATCAGTTTTACAAACAAATTAAAATTTTACACATAAAAATTCACAGTTAACATTTGAATGATGAAATAATTTTTTTTTTGATGTGTAATAAAAATAATGTTATTTTTTATATCTTTATACAATTGTTCTACAGTTCAATGTACCTTTCTAATGTTGATGTTTTACAGAGTTGCCTTTTTTTTAAATTATATCCTTTGTGTAAAATTTTGTTGTCGTCGTTTGTGAAACTACGTTATTGAGATTAATGCTCAACGTTTTCAATGTATATTTTTTATTATTTATATTTCTTTTTCGCCTGCATATTAATTTCAGCTATGAAGAAGGAGTAAAATAAATGCCGAAACCTATTCTAGCGTGTGTCGACTAACTTGTGATACCGTTAGATTTTAGAAATATTACTGCTCCAGAGTCCATGAAATAGTGGAAACAGTCGACAATTTTGGAAGGAATTTTCATAAATTTAAAAATAACATTTTTTATGGAGTATCAAAGTTTTTTAGCACAAATTTAAACTGAACTGAAATAAATTACAAAATTAACAACGATGACGCCGCTGAAAGGTTATATACTATACTTTGCATACTGCTAGATACTTGTTCTCCACTGTTCCATACAGGCCAGCAAGTTTAATTAGCAATTCTGATTATATCGATTGCCATTATAACACCCTAATAAATACGGATGTATACTAACTTTAAAATATTTTGTATGTCCAAGATGAGGCAAGTGTCTCTGTATATTACTTCAATATAATGCAATGGCGACGAGTTATTAGCAAATACCGAAAATTCTTGAAACTGCTCTAAATTTCGTTTTTGGGCATTTCTGATCATTTTCCATTTTTTTGTGGAGTTAAGCGGAAACTTCAAAATCTTGACATTAAAAAGGATTGTCCATTATCCTCATAAATTAAAACAAAAAAACTTTTTAGATAAAGCTTTTATTTGAATGCTCTAAAAAGAAGAAAATAAAATGTTCCTTAAAAGTGTTAACTATCGACTTATAGCCTCATTATACACAATTTATATGATCATAGAATCTAATTCCCTTGAAATTGAAAAATCTCAAAAACTATTGATTTTTGCCTATACATACATTAAACTAATTTTGTTGCATATTAGCTCACATTAAACCCTGTATATTGGAAATAATAGGTGATTGACTACTATAAACGCTACTGCAAACGCTGTAAAACAAACTGATTTGAAATGAACGCGCCAAACGCCCCGCGCCGCTGCACGCTCGTCAAGATGCCGGGGAAGCACGAAAACATAATCTGACCTTGTTATCAGGACAAATGGTTGATTTTGATCCCTCAGTGATAACTTTAACTTTACTTTCTGTTTAAAAAAAAAATTCTCGAGTGCTTCTCAGTTTTTTTTCGTTAAGTGGGGCCGAGTGTAACGCTTCATCCGTTTACAAAATTATTTTTATATTATTTACTTGGCTACCATATACAAATAGTTTGTAACTTCCATTTTTAGCATCTATTTCCTCATTATACTAGTAACGTTTTCATAACTATTCAATTCCGCCAGTGTTCACCTCTACGTTTTCCCATCTCTATTCATTTCAGCCCGAAATGTCATGATGTTACACAATTTGCGCATATCTAATGAGTGGGGAGTATGCCCCCTCTCTCACTACCTCTATAAATAAGGTGAAGATACTTCACTACGCCTTTTTACTTCCCACACCGATAGGTGAGGGGAGTATTGTGATCGCGAAAATTTTCGATTTTGAGATAATACGTTTTTTGGGCGTTTTATGATGTCTGCATAACGAAAATCCACGTCATTCATTTCCGTCGGTCTGCCTGTCTGTCTGTCTGTCTGTCGGTCTGTCTGTCTGTCGCTTTTTTCTAGCCTCGTAATCTCAGCAACCGTTGCATGGATTGTGATGAAATTTGGGCAGCGATATGCTGTGGGGTCGTAGTAGGTAATGTTCCTATAATTTTGAAAATCGGTGCAGGGGCGGCGGAGTAATTAGCAAAAAACAAAAAAAAATATTGCTTAAACTTCGTTTTTAGGCGTTTCAGGGGTTCCTGATCATTTTTTACTTTTTTTTTGGGTGGGGGTGAAATTGTGGTGGTTGGGGGTGGGGGGTTGTAAAATTGAAAAATTTGTTGCTTTCATAATAGACTATCCACTGACCCATGAAGGAAGACCTAGCAACATAAATAACTTGTTTAGGTCTATCCGAACATTGCCTTGCCTATTACAGAAAGCAAAGGACTTAGAATTTTTTCTGATGTAAACATACGAGAGTATTGCTTTAGATCGTTGTAACGAGGAAACTGTTGAATTGATTTTAATGAAATTTTGAACCAGTATTACTACCCTGGCGAAGATGGAAAACGCGTATGGTTTTTATAAATCGTGCCAGTTGCGGCGCAGAAATAATAAAAAAAGTAAAAATATAAAAACAGCTCAAACTTTGTTTTTAAGCGTTTTAGAGGTTCCTGATCATTTTCTGGGTTTTTTTTGGGTGGGCTGAAATTGGGGTGGTTAGGGGGTGGGGGGCTGAAAAACTGAAAAGTTTCTTGTATTCATAATAGGCTGTCCACTAGCCTGTGTAGGAAGACCTAGCGACATAAATCAACTTTTTAGGTCCATCCCAACATTGTCCTAGTCTATTACGGAAGCTAAGGGACGTAGAATTTTCTGTACACGTACGAGTATGTATTGCTTTAGATCATTTTGTATTTTGTAACGTGGACACTGCTAAATTGATTCTAATGAAATTTTGACACGGTATTACTGCCGTGGCGAGGATGGAAAACGCGTATGGTTTTTGTAAATCGTGCCAGTGGCGGCGCAGAAATAATAAAAAAACTAAAAATACAAAGACAGCTCAAACTTCGTTTTTAAGCGTTTTAGAGGTGCCTGATCATTTTCTGCGTTTTTTTTTTGGGTGGGGGTGAAATTGGGGTGGTTGGGGGGTAGAGGGTTGAAAAACTTTTCTTGAATTCATAGTAGGCTGTACAATAACCTGTGAAGGAAGACCTAGCGACATAAATCAACTCTTTAGGTCCATTCGACGACATTGCCTAGCCTATTACGGAAACTGAGGGTTGTAACGTGGACACTATTAAATTGATTCTAATTAAATTTTGACATAGTGTTATTACCGTGGTGAGGATGGAAAACGCGTATGTTTGTTAAAAATCGTGTCAGTGGCAGCGTATATAGCAATAATCAGAAAACTAAAAGTATGAAAACAACTCAAACTTCTTTTTTAGTTGTTTTAGGCTGTCCATTGACCTCTGATGGAAAGACCTAGCGGCATAAGACAATTTTAGGGGGGGGGGCTGCCGATGATTTGGTTGCAAGGGGATCTCAGAGTAAATCTTCATGCTACGGGAAAATAAAAAACTGATATCACAGTAATGTGTGGGAAGTACTGAGTCAATCAACTTGACTCCATTTTTTAATCTTTGACGGTTAATACTTATAGTTATGTCTCTCTAAGGCAATCTTTTGTGTGTGTGCAATATGTTTTAACCGAGGAAACCACCCTTCTTTGGAGGGGCTCTGCGCTTCTTTGGGGTTCCATGAACACTTCTTTGGAGAGACACCACCAAAACTCCTTTTGAAGAAAGCCAGCCTTCTTTGGGGTGTCACCTTATGAACACTACCACTTTTCCGGGGCATCACCCTTCTTTGGGGTGCCATCAGCACTTCTCCGGATAACCATTCTTCTTTGGGGTGCGGATGTAACACCTTCTTTGGAGCACCACCTTCTCTTCGGGAGGGCACCACGAGAACTACCCCCTGAACTTCCCTCCGAAGCTAAGTTCTTGTTTTTGAAAAAATTAAATAAAATATGCATATGTACTGCATTCATATATACTGAAATAAATCTTTATTAAACCATTGTTGTCCTGTTTTCATTTCTTGGCGGCTAGCTAGACTCACGCACACACGCACGCACCCACAGGCCCTTGTCTCATACAATCCGATTGAGCTGCAGGTTGCTATGGGAAATATGTTGGTTGGTGGCTCATCACCAAGCAGCGAATTTATTGTTACAAATTGGCCGTACCCAGAGCGGCAAATGTCTATTGCAGACTGGAGCAGCGTATCTAGACACTTCTCGAAGAATGGTCTAGCTCCGTGAAACAAACAAAT
Source organism: Callosobruchus maculatus (assembly GCA_951848785.1). NCBI lineage: Eukaryota > Metazoa > Arthropoda > Insecta > Coleoptera > Chrysomelidae > Callosobruchus > Callosobruchus maculatus. The sequence goes on along the minus strand of CATOUR010000122.1, from coordinate 1,120,099 downwards.
GCTGCACTCGTGGGAATGGGTTACATTCTGAAAAACTGAATTAGTGCGACAGTAGCTGCTTTCATAACGCGATAGAGAACGAAAATCTAGTATCCTTGCCCATCCTCGGTCCCTTGCAGTGGCTGTGTCGATCGATTCGAAATTGGGTAATTAAAACAACACTCGTCGTTTAATTGGTCAGAAAATTTACGACTTTTTAATAAAAATTTGCAAGCAGCAGCTTGTGCCTGCGTATGTTGTGAAAAAAACTGAATTACAGGATGGTGTGAAGTGAAATCATTTTCATATAACTTTCAATATATCTGATAGGCAATGAGAGTTTCGCAAAACAGATTAATTATTTAGTGAAAAAATAAGGAGAACTTTCCACACATAACGGTGTTACCAGTTTATTATTTTCCCATAGCATAAGGCTGTAATCCAAGCCCCCCCACCCCTCCCCCTGGTTACACAATACATAACAATCTAAAGCAGGACTCGCACGTATGTACATCAAAGTCCCCCAAGTTTCTGTAATAGGCAAGAAAACGTTAGGAAGGACCTAAACAGTGTATTATCCCGCTAGGTCTTTCTTTCACAGGCAATGTACAGTCTATTATGCAAACAAAAATTTTTTATTACACAATTTTATCCCCACCCAAAAAAGGTAGAAAATTATCAGGAACCCCTAAAACATTTAAAAACCAAGTTTGAGCTGTTCTAAGTTTTTGCTTATCATTACGCTGCCACTGATGTGATTTCAAACAAACCTACGCGTTTCCCATCCTCACCATGGTAATAATACGGTGTCAAGATTTCATAAGATTCAATTTATGATAATAGCTTCCGCGTAACAAAATACAAAATGACCTAAAGCTCATATGTACACGGAAAATTCTAGGACCAGTAGTTTCGGTAATAGGCAAAGCAATGTTCAGATGGACCTAAAAAGGTGATTTATGTCGCTAGGTCTTCCTTTACAGGTCAGTGGAGAGCTTATTATTAATACAAAAATTTGTTCAGTTTCTCAACGAACACCCCCAACCCCCCCAATTTCACACCCACTCAAAAAAGTAGAAACTTATCAGGACCCTCTAAAACACTTCGAGCTGTTTTTATGTTTAGTTTCTTTTTATTATTTCTGCGCCGCCACTGCACGGTTCAAAAAGCCACACGTATTTTCCATCCTCGCCACGGAAGCAATACAGTACAAAATTTAATTGAAATCAATTCAATGGTTTCCTCGTTACACGATACAGAACGATCTAAAAGCAATACTCGTATGCTTACACCAGAAGAAGAAAAGTAAAAAGTCCTTTGGTTTCTGAAATAGGCAAGGCAATGTCCGGATGGACCAGAAAAAGTGATTTATGTCGCTAGGTCTTCCTTCACAAGTCGGTGGACAGACTATTATGAATGCAACAAATTCTTCAACCATCCCAAATTTCATCCTCACCCAAAAAAGTAAAAAAAGCAGAAAATGATCAAGAACTCCTAGAAAGTCTAAAAAAAGTTTGAGGAGTATTCCAAATTTTTTATTTTTGCTCATTTCTCCGCCGCCCATGGACTGATTTTCAAAATCATAGCAGCATTACCTACTACCACCCCACAGCATATCGCTACCCAAATTTCATCACATTACATGCAGCGCTTACTGAGATTGCGAGGCTAGAAAAACGCGTACAGACAGACAGACCGATAGACAGACAGGCCGACAGACAGACCGACAGACAGACCGACAGACAGACCGACAGACAGACCGACAGACAGACCGACAGACAGACCGACAGACAGACCGACAGACAGACCGACAGACAGACCGACAGACAGACCGACAGACAGACCGACAGACAGACCGACAGACAGACCGACAGACAGACCGACAGACAGACCGACAGACAGACCGACAGACAGACCGACAGACAGACCGACAGACAGACCGACAGACAGACCGACAGACAGACCGACAGACAGACCGACAGACAGACCGACAGACAGACCGACAGACAGACCGACAGACAGACCGACAGACAGACCGACAGACAGACCGACAGACAGACCGACAGACAGACCGACAGACAGACCGACAGACAGACCGACAGACAGACCGACAGACAGACCGACAGACAGACCGACAGACAGACCGACAGACAGACCGACAGACAGACCGACAGACAGACCGACAGACAGACCGACAGACAGACCGACAGACAGACCGACAGACAGACCGACAGACAGACCGACAGACAGACCGACAGACAGACCGACAGACAGACCGACAGACAGACCGACAGACAGACCGACAGACAGACCGACAGACAGACCGACAGACAGACCGACAGACAGACCGACAGACAGACCGACAGACAGACCGACAGACCGACAGACAGACAGACCGACAGACAGACAGACCGACAGACCGACAGACCGACAGACCGACAGACCGACAGACCGACAGACCGACAGACCGACAGACCGACAGACCGACAGACCGACAGACCGACAGACCGACAGACCGACAGACCGACAGACCGACAGACCGACAGACCGACAGACCGACAGACCGACAGACCGACAGACCGACAGACCGACAGACCGACAGACCGACAGACCGACAGACCGACAGACCGACAGACCGACAGACCGACAGACCGACAGACCGACAGACCGACAGACCGACAGACCGACAGACCGACAGACCGACAGACCGACAGACCGACAGACCGACAGACCGACAGACAGACAGACAGACAGACAGACAGACAGACAGACAGACAGACAGACAGACAGACAGACAGACAGACAGACAGACAGACAGACAGACAGACAGACAGACAGACAGACAGACAGACAGACAGACAGACAGACAGACAGACAGACAGACAGACAGACAGACCGACAGACGGACCGACAGACAGACCGATAGACAGACAGATGGACAGACAGACCGATAGACAGACAGATGGACAGACCGACAGACAGACAGACAGACCGACGGAAGTGAGTGACGTAGATTTTCGTTATGTAGATATCATAAAACACCCAAAAAGCGTATTATCTCGAAATCGTAAATTTTCGCGATCACAATACTCACCTATAAATAGCAATGGGAAGTAAAAATAAATTTAAATAACAGACATGGATATGTTCTTTGCTAGTTTTATGATGTCTAGATTGCTTCATACTATTCAAAACCAGAGTACGAAAAATACAGCAGGTGTGTATACCTTAAAGGGACGTTATATTCAATCCAATAGAAACTTATATCGTCTCTTAACACTGTTTTATTAGTATTTTATTATTGAGTCAGAAATTATGAAATGTATTCTACACAGTATGCTGCTCGTGGTTGTGAGAAAGTGCGTTTTAAATTTCAAAGCAGAATTTTACCATTTCGAGGTTCCTCACATGCAGCAAGTTTTAACAAAAAACAAGATTTGTAGTTGTTAGTGTAGAGTGGTTAGATTATATTTGTACTAACTGCAGGTTAAAGGATTCGAGTCAACTACCATTAAAAACTCATCACATAAAACCAAAACGATGACCTAGCTATCTGGATGATACATATATAATTTGTTCAATGGAGACAGCCACCTGAAAACGTTCATCACCATCTCAGCAGCTCGAGACCCTCCATGTGGTTTACGAAAGAAACAGTTTGCCATTTTTGGAAGCAAGACCAAAATAGAGACCGCCACATATTCAGCTGTCATATGTATTGAATAGAAAAATCAGAATCCAATATCCATCTCTCAATTTTAAAATACGTTGTATCTACGTTCTTTAACTAATAAAAATACAGTAAAAATGGAGTAGTTTTAACAGCATCGCTTTTGCGGTATCGATACTGTTCTCTATCATCTCCATATGGAACAAGCTTTATGCGACCACTTCAATTAATTTGGTTTGCCATTCAAGCAGCTTCCACATTCGTAGACTGCTTTTATTAAAAAAACATATTTCGCAGTGTCTCCAATACTACCAGAGTAATTACAGGCAGCTATTTGATTATGAGTTGTAGTTAACAGCAAAATAAGTTAGCTTACCAACATGTAGAAAATAAAGTCAAGTTGAATGGCTCAGTATTTCCCACACATTACGATGACACTAGTTTATTATTTTCCCATAGCAAGAAGCTATAGTGCGAGATAACGCCCGCAAAAAAAAGTGTCACGCCGCTACGTCTTTCTTTCACAGGTCAATGGATAGCCTATTACGAATACAACACATTTTTCAGTTTTACAACCCCCCACCCCGATTTCATCACAACCCAAAAAAAAAGTAGAAAATGCCAAGAAACCCCCAAGCGCCTAAAAACAAAGTCTGAGCTTTTTCATACTTTCCATCCTCGATTCAATAATTCCCACAGTATACACAATACACGATCTAAAGCAACACTCGTATGTATATATACGTCAGAAAAGTGTCTTGGTTCCTGTAATAGGCAAGGCAGTGTTCGGATGGACCTAACTTATTAGTACTTACCATTGTTATGCCGTTAGGTCTTTATACTCCCTTTCCGCTCGAGGGACAACCTCTCGAGGTAGGCACTCGATTCTTGCCTTGATTAAAAATCGTCGACGTAGTATCACCTCTACTGTAAGCGGGCACAAGTGAAATATTTTTCGCAACAGCACATATCGGAATATGTAGCCACGCGCTTTTAATTAATACTACTACTTTTTTATACGACCAAATAGGTTGAGCTTAATAATAATGCCCTTCGTCTTAATCCACGATAAAACTCTGATTTTAATGAAAATTACACCTAACTTTGGGGTATTGTAGAACGAAAACTATTGGTCGCACACGAAAAATATAATGTAATTGTGCAGAATTGTGTTCTCTCCATAAATCAATATTATTTCGATAGGACTTACAAAAACGACGCTATTTTTCGAGAATCGTCACGAAGCAGAGTTTTCACCCCCTCACCTCTAGAGCATAAACCCCCCGACAATATTGAAACAGACACAGTCGTCATTCCGCAAACGTCTTTGCGTGACAAATCGATTCCGTGATTTCAAAAGTGTGGTTTCGATTCAAAGTAGAAAAAAATAGCGGGCTTTTAGACTATTTGCAGATGGATATACTTATAATTAGGTCGCAAGCGCTTCATATGAGAAGCTCGTCAATATGTATAATTTGAATACCTTCTAATACCAGCACCAGATATTAGCCGGGTAGGATGAAATAATTTGGACTAGTCTTTATATCATATAGTATTTCACATATCCAATTCCTTTTCTGTTCAGTCAATCTTCTCCAACTTCACATTTTACAGCAACTGGTTTTCCTTTCATGAAACATGGCACGAAAGGATGTCCGGATAGATTTTGAATGTACTGCATCACACCAAAGCAACACAAATATCTTAAAAATAATTATTTTTAGAGTAAGCCCAGCTACTTCCAACAGCCAATTTGATCGACATCCAATAATTAGTAGACTGTGAAAGATAATCATTTCTTTCATAGTCCAGCATTTCATTGACCTTAGATATGTTAAGCGGCTTCTAAACGGGCAATACTTTTACTGCAATATTTGGCTATATTGCTGGCAACTATAGCCCGGCCACCACGACGGTTTTATTGCACCATATGGCTCGGCAGTATACAGGGTGTCCCAGAAGTCAACGTCAAGCCGCAACGGGGTGACAGGATTGGTTGTAACTATTATGAGAAAAATCAGAAAAAAAATCTATCCCATACAGTTTGAAAATTATGGGCATTTAAGAAAAACCTAGAAATTTGGTCAAATTATAACAATTTTTCGGTTATTGTGGTTAACTTTTATTATTTTTGTTCATTTAAACTTTGGAACCGTAACCCTAAATAACATTTCTAGAAGCACAGTCAAAAATAATGACAAAATTGCCTCAAGTTTTCTAGAATGAGGACTATTTATTAAATTATGAATTTAAAATTTTCAATCTCTGCCGACATTGAAAGGCCCTCCTTTAAAAAAATATATACCAAAATGCCTTGGCAAGTGCCATTAAAAGTTGGCGTTTTTAACCAGGATTGCAAAATGGTACAATACTTGTTAGTTTTATACTAAAAAAAAAACGAGTAAAAAAAGGAAAACCTCAAGTAACCTGATTTTTGCTAACCCATTTCACTCAGGTCAGATGTTCTTTATTCGCACAAGCTTTTGGTAGGTGCTTGATGTTACGGCAAAATGATGAGAGAGGTGGATAGTGGACATGTTTGCCATGAGTGAGCAAGACAGATAGTGACGCCACTTTTAGCAAAGTCAACAAAAACAAGTAAAATTAATAAAATAATGAAAAATCTTGATCTAGCTTAGTTTAGGTTTATTGTATTACAAGTCAGATAGGAAAATAGCATTTTTCATTACAATAAAAGTTCAAATTGTGTACCATCAGCCTCATTACACGCCCTACAGTTTCTTAAAACAGATCTACTTATTAGCCAGGCACATTTAATGCGAGAAGACAGATCCCAGTATCGCTTTAAAGTAAGCCTATAGACTGGAATTTTGAACTGCAAAATTGTTGGGCCTTTTGAGCTGCCTGAGAATTTGAATGGCACGAATTACCTACATTTTTTACGATAAAATTTACCAGCTTTGTTGGAGGACGTACCACTAAAGCGGTACGTAAGTTTCATGAAAGTTGCATCAGTTGCATAAGTTCCTACTCAAATCGAAACCTGTTGCGATGCCTGAATCGACTTGATATTTCATGCACGTTTCATGCAACTCAAGAATAGTAGGGTGGGCTTATTTCTTTGCATCGACGCAATACTATGCACGTTGAAATCTGCATCACTGGATCAACGTCGTCTGTCGACCGCCGTCGCCACATGAGATATCAACAAGATGGCTGATGCCCAGCGCATTACGCAGTGCAAATAATAGGTTTTCTTGACCAAAAATATCCGGAAGGTGGAGGTGGACGTTCAGGTACTATCTCGTGGCCAGCCCGTTCCCCAGGTTTAAATCTCCTGGAATTTTGTTATCGGGGTGTTCTCAAAGAAAGAGTTTATTCATAGGCCATGAGAGCGTAGCCGAGCTGCGTAAACGAATTTCTCAAGCTGCTGAGGACATCAACTCTCGAGGATATGCCTGGCTAATAAGTAGATCTTTTTTAAGAAGATGTACTCGTAGGGCGTGTATTGAGGCTGATGGTAAACAATTTGAATATTTATTGCCTGACCTTTATTCCAATAAACCTAAACTAAACTAGGTCAACATTATTTTATTAATTTTACTTACTTTTGTTGACATTTCTGAAAGTGGCGTCACTATTTATCTCGCTCACTCATAGCAAATATGTTCATTATCCATCTCTCTCATCATTTTGCCGTAAAATTAAGAGGCTACCAGAAGCTTGTGCTAATAAAGGACATCTGACCTGAGTGAAATGGGTTAGCAAAAATCGGGTTACTTGAGGTTTTTATTTTTTTACTCGTTTTTTTTAGAATGAAACTAACAAATGTTGTACCATTTTACAATCCTGGTTAAATGCGCCAACTTTTCATGTCACTTGCCAAGGCAGTTTAGTACATTATTTTTAAAGGAGGGCCTTTCAGAGTCAGCAAACTGTGAAGATTTTAAATTCATAGTTTAATAAATAGTCTTCATTCTAGAAAACTTGGGGTAATTGTGACATTATTTTTGACTGCGTTTCTAGAAATGTTATTTAGGGTTACGGTTCCAAAGTTTAAATGAACAAAAATAATAAAAGTTAACCACAATAACCGAAAAATTGTTATAATTTGACCAAATTTCTAGGTTTTTTCTAAACACCCGTAATTTTCAAACTGCATGGGATAGATTTTTTTTCTGATTTTTCTCATGATAGTTACAACCAATCCTATCACCCCGTTGCGGCTTGACGTTGACTTCTGGGACACCCTGTATATCCCGGCAATATTTTCTGCAATAGTGCAATAGTATGATCAAAAAATTTGTTTATTGACGGGCTATACAGTCGAGCAACTATGGCTGATGAAATTATGCATGTCGCAGTGGCTTATACCGTTTCAAACGAAACATTAAATAAAAATGAGAGAAGACAGTGGGTTCGACCTCACCTCAATAGGCGTGACACTTTAGATAACTTGAGTTAAGTCTTGATAATATGTTATTTGAAAACTTTCCAAGAATTTCAGGGTGACATTGAATTTCTTCCAAAGGCAATTGAACCAAAAATAAAAAAAAAACTGATACAAACATGATAAAAGCAATCCCACATAACACCATATGGATATGTACATCCACAGAATATACATTAGATATTCCAGTTTGAACATGTATATTTTGAATATTAATATTTATATATTTATATAATGTATATATGAAAAATGATATACACAAGTGTAATAAACTATGTATATTCCCGTAGGTATATTCATATGTGAATATATCTATAAGATGTTGGTTTATGCATCATATATACATCTAGTAGTTTACGGCTGCGCGAAGAATAGCTAGTGCCGCCATTGCTGATTTCTAGCCATTCCGTCGTTCGCATCCTTCGTCGTAGTTAGCTTGTTTATGCTGGTGCTGGTTGTGCCTGATTACCTGATCGAGTGAAATATTGTGCAATGTTACTTATCTCCTGGCTACGGAGAACACTCGTATCCAGCGCTTGACGGTAAGTCGTATGCGGAACAAACCACCTATAAAATTTTATAACCTTGATTTCGTTGTGATTTTAGACATGTCATGAAAGAGATGACAATCACAGTAATCGATTTTGCTAAGTATTATTATTGTAACTAGAAATGGAATTCATAACAGTACATAATGAAAGTATAAAGTTTGTTTATCTTTCTGCCTCTACATTGAACTTTCATGCAATATGCATGTGCAGGGCCGATCCTGGCGACGGGCGAAAACGTGCCCCGCACGTGGGCGGCCAATTTTGACACTGACGCATTATAGTACAAGAACCTCTAAATTTTGACCTGAAACCACTTTCGAGCATTTTAGTTTTGAGTAAATTGTGTGCCCAATACATTGGCAACATCCCAAACGAACGGAAAACAGCAATAAATTTGAAATTTGTCAACGTTGTTTCAGATCACGTTATCTTTCATTGAGTGCTTTTAGACGTTCTTATTCAGCAAATTCTGATATATGTATAGAAAAATCTTAATTGATTGCAGTGTGTATATTCATACATTTTATAAAAGCAGAAAATGGTCAGATTGTAAAAAAATTGCTAGCATTTGCTAGAATTCATTTGTACCTATATTGGTTCGATTCAACCTACTAAATAACAATGTGTAATATTTACTTGCTCCTGTTTGCAGAACTATATGCTTCCCAAAATGAAAATCTCTGAAATACATGACATGTGAAAATGATGACCTCCATGAGAATTTTATGCAAGAAATAGAGGAAAGAAAAATTTGTTCTAATCTCTCACAAAGATGGAAAGATAATGACAGAACTCTTCCTTTTCCAAAAAACACTATTTTCATTTTCTATGGGCGTGAGTGACTTTTAGCACTGCTGTGAGATCAGATTCCTGTTTTTGATGAACAGCCATGTCAGCTGCCTCAACTAACAACACTGCTCCATCGTTCCATGCTGTACCTCAGAAGACATATTTGAAGCATCTCTTCTTTTCGAACGCAATCGCATATTTCGATATGCTAAGCTCGGCCTTCCTGGTTGTTTTGGGATTTCTATACTTTTGGAGGCTTTGAGAAGACAGTTTTTGAGTGCTGCCAAGTTGGTCCCTTTGGTTAAACCTATCAAGAGGTCTATAACTATTTTTCCACCTTTCGGAGATAAAACAAGCTTTTTTAACTTTTTCCTCTGATCGTCGTATAAAATTCCCAGAAAGATCATCATAGTCAAACCTACTAAAAATGTTGCTTAAAACTGAAACGTCATCTGAAACAACGCTGACAAGATTTCAAAGATATCGCTGTTTTCCGTTCATTTTGGATGTTGCCAATATATCCTGCACAAAACTAAAATATACCGGAAATCCGTTTTGTCCATTATTTAGAGGTTCTTGCATCAGACTGCGAAAAGTTTGAAATGTTTAATAAATGAACCTTTCGAACTATAATTTAAATTCATTCATACCGATCTAGCACCCACTCAAACCTCTCCAAAGGACTTGAACGTTTGATAATATCAGTTATATCGAATAGAAATAAATTATTAATCGGGACCATCATATAACACATAATCTTCTTGGTAATCAAAAATAGAAAATGAATTTATACTTGGGGCGGACACAATCGAATTCGCATAAGAGCGGCCACCCACCCAGGATCGGCCCTGTGCATGTGCATTAAAAGTTCATGAATGTACATTTAATGGATATACCTTGGATGTGCAAATTCGCCACAAACGTACATGAAATGTAATTTTTTTTATGCCTATTTTACATCCATTAGACGATCATGCTACATTTGTGGATATACATATCCATTGTAGGTACATTGTATATACTTTGGTATGTAAGTATATAATATATGGTATATGTGACGAATATACATGTTCATACCTGGTCTATGTTACATATACTATGCGTATACATTAGACGTGCATATGTTCATTCTATGGATATGCCATGGATGTGAAAGGTCGCGACAAACGTACATGAAATGTACATATTTTTTGTCTATTTGACATCCACAGGACATTCTTGCTCCATTTGTGGATACACTTATCCATTGATTCGATATCCATTGTATGTGTATTGTATATAATTTTGTTATGAGGGATACCTGTCACTACAAGACTGGCAATAACTCTACAGTGTTCAGCAACTAGAGATTAATTCATTTGATGTATCTGTTCAAAGTTTTAGACGCTTCCATATTTGTTACTGTTATACCGGGTGTCCCACTATGTCCTTGACACGTGATATTTTCGTAACTAAAAGCAGTTCAAGCAAAAACTCACCCTCAACTTTTTTATTTCAAATATCACCCCATAGTATTTCCTACATCAATGATATCCCTATCTTATTTGAAATCCTATGGAACCTCATAAGCATAATATAAATAAACAAGAAATTGTTTGACGCATGTCTTTGCAAAAAGCGAATAAAAAAGAATACCAAGTGGATTTTAAGAGTACTGACTTTATGGTTGATGGTACTGCACAATATAATTTCGCAGCTAGATACATAAATGATCGTTGGAATATAGTTTTGTGTGGTCGAACTAAGTTTGATGACCATATTTTGTGCCTAGTGCTATATACATGTACATGTTTATGTTTCATTTCATGAACACCGATTTTGTGGAATAAATTGATAGCGTGTAAGAAATGAAGTTGCCTAGTATCGAGTATCTTTGTTTCTTGGTATAAATCGTTTGACGGATAGAGCTTAGATTTATGAAATATAGATTTCAGCACACATTTTCGTAATATATCCAATTCAGAAATATATGTTTTGCAGGCAGATCCCCAAGCTGGTATTCCATATATAATATTAGATGTGTTTCAATTAAAGCATGATATAATATTTTAAGGAAATTATCTGTTAGCATATTGTCTATAATTCTTCGGTTCAAAATTATACTGAGTTCTACTAGTTAATATTATCACAGGTTATGGTAAAACAAGGGCAGGGGATGAACAAGAAGCACTTGAGTCGGGGAAGTTCCTAGAACAAGGTCTACTTCGTTCAGCGTCCAATTTTTCTTAAATACAAACATATCTGTGTAAACAGTTACACAGATTGTGTTTGTTTTGGTCGGTTATAAATTAATTTCGTTTGTTTAGCAATTTCTTCGGCAAGTTATATTTATATATCTTTATAATGGTAAAGTTGGGGTAAAGTTTGAGATAAAAGACGCCTTCATAGTAACATACACAATATATACATTTATTGAAATAGTTGTTTTTATACAAAAGTTGTACATAATACATATAAAAATTATAGAGACATTATTTTAACGTTTGAACTGGAATGTGAAAGAAACCTTGTTCGCATATTATAATTGAATTTACATATTTTTATGAAGGAAAAGTTGCATTGCCAAATTTTCGGGTTTCAGTCGGGTTCTTCTATCTGTCATGATTTCGCCTGCATTGGACCACACGCGTTTAGAAGGAACTGTCGTTGCAGGAATAGACAGGTATTTAAATGCAATGTTTCGAATGTGTGGATTTGGATATGAAGACCAAAATTTAATCGGATCGGTAGACGTTCTTAGAAGATCGGCGGATAGATATTGGTACACCGCAGCCTCCGCATCTGCATAAGAAGTATTATTTGGTGCTCTTCTTTCATTTTCTTGTCGATGCCGAATTAAATCGAAAATATATTTGTTTGATTTTTTTCGAGCGAAAAACAAAAATATGTCCACACACCTGAAGGTGTTGTGACCCGTTAATAGGCCTGCTAGCAGTCTCAAGTTACTCCTATCCAGAGAGTGACAAAATCGTCCTATTCTCTCTGCAGGCCCTGCCAATAGCTCCCGAGCCTGACGGAAATGACCAGAGATGTTGTTCCATCTCAGAGAGTGTTGATTCTGGATCCACTCTCCAGTTGTTTTCCTAATCAAGTTTGCAGACAGTCTGGTGCCGGGGCTACAAAACCGTTGCCGGATCCCATCCTAGCCAGATGATCCGCCATTTCGGTACCCTTTACCCCAGCGTGCCCGGGTACCCACATCAGTGATACCTTGTGTTTAGCTGAGATGTCGTCAAGAGCCCTCCTGCACTCCAGGACCAGTCCCGACGTTATTTTCCAAGCACCCAGTGCTTTGATGGCTGCCTGACTGTCAGAGCAGATAGTAATCCGCCTCCTAGACCCGTCAATTTCCCGAATACGATTTACACAAGCAAGTATCGCATAGACCTCAGCCTGGAATACTGTGGTGTGCCCCCCAAGAGGGAATGAAAGTCTTGTATGAGGTCCGTAGACTCCCGAGCCCGAGCCCTCTCTAGCGAGTGAACCGTCTGTGTACCAGACCTGTCCTCCTCCTTCGATGAGCTGTCTTTCCCTAGACTCCCACTCTTCCCTTGACGGAAACACCACCGTAAATTTGCGATTGAAGCGATGCGTAGGGTAAACTATATCGCTCCTCGCCAACAAGATAGGACTATCCTCATGCATCTCTGCTAGAATCGTCGAATGTCCTTTGCCTGGATTCATAAAAGTCCAGCTACCCTGACTCCAGAGACAGAACCCAGTTTTTCTAGCTTCCCCTTGAATTACCAGATCCAAGGGAGGAAGATTCAATAGTGTTTCAATGGCACTCAAAGGTGTTGTGCGCACTGCACTGGTTATACTAAGACATGCCAAACGTTGAACCTTATTAAGTTTGGCTCTTATTGCCTCTTATTGTCTTTATACAGGTCCACCACACTATGGAGCCATACATTAATGACGGTCTGACTATTGTAGTATAGAGCCAGTGCACCACTTTTGGGCTCAGGCCTCAGCTACTACCGACAACTCTTCTGCAGGTCCATAATGAGTTTCGAGCCCTGCTTACCTTATAATCCACGTGCTGCCTCCAAGTCAGCTTGTGATCCAGTATGACTCCTAGATACTTTACTGACTGAGACAATTCAAGTGTCGTTCTGAAAAAGCTAGGCCTGCACATCTAGTTTAGTGAACACTAAACCACATTATAGTCGTTACAACCGAAGCGTGAAGGTACCTGGTGTCAAAATACCTTTTAAAAGAGCTCCGCCAGACCATTCCGGATTCAACTTCCTGTTGTATCGGTATTCGTTGGATATTGACTGACGCGTTTCGCGACACGTGACCGTTAACGAGAGTCACATTTTTGGTTCACGTGAATTCAGTGGAGCGATGCAGAAGGGGGGCTCAAGGGATGGGGGCGCGGACAGGTAGATTGTATCCTTAGCTGGTGGGGACGCGACGCAACGCAACGCGGCGGGACGCGCGCAACGCCCCACCCGCTACTGCCGGAGCGGCGGTGCACTTCTGTGAATCAAGGTCAGGCAGTCACCAAACAATTCGAATAGGTTAGGAAAAGTAAACAAGGATTTTGTTTATCTGCACCATCCTAAACATAGCATCCCTCAAAACACGAAGTGTCGTCACTGACATTCCTACAATTTTACAGAAGAGCGAAAAGAAGAAAATGGTGCATGTTTGCATAGCTGTACATCACATGCTACATACTCTATCACGAAACTGTTTGGATACAATATACATATATCTCAATCTACCAGTTTTCAAATTCGAGCAGTATGATGCTTGTATGTGGAATATTTTTGGAAAAAAGGACCGGAAATGTCAGACACGTCATTTCCCTAAGTCAAAAATAGTGTTTCTATAACGATCCGACCGAAGATACGACCAGAAAATTATGGTTTACAATCAAAGAAAAAATGGAGTCAAGTTTTACTATTTCCCATTGCATAGAGCTATAGTCTAAAATCCCTTGCAACTAAATTATCGCCCATCCGCCCGCAAAAACAACATCCAACACAAAGACCCTCGTAAACAGTTTCTTGCGTCTCCTCCTTAGGAACTAGGGCGCCACAGTTTTTTCCTGCATGCTTGAACTGGACGATGCAAAACGATCCAGAGCCTCCAACCCGTCTAAAAACGAAGTTTGAGCTGATGTTATGTTTTTGGTTTTTTGATTTGCGTTGGATTAAATAAACCAACTACCAATTAACTGTAAATCTATATTGTTTCGACATAAATACAGTGCTGCAGTGCTCGAGTGTCGAGGCGTGAGTGCCGAAATTCTTCTGCCTGGGTTGCAGGCCGTGCGGTGTTGTCAGCGCAGAAACACATAAGTTCAGTTATAAGTAACAAAATTTTTATTCCTTAACATGATTATTGCTGCGCCGCCACTGCCACGGTTTTTTAAAAACAGAGTCGTTTTCCATTCTCGCAGCGGTAATAAATTCTGTATCAAAATTTCATTAACATCAATTCAATAATCTTCGCTTTACGCAATATACATAGAACGAAATAAAGCAAAACTCGTATGTACAGATCACAAAATTGGTTTGTGTAATAGGCAAGCCAATGTTTGGATGGACCTAAAAAAGTGAAATATACCGCTAGGTATTTCTTCTACAGGTCAACAGACGAACTATTATGAATACAACAAATTTTTCAGTTTTACTACCCTCCACCCCCCAACCGCCCCGATTTCATCCCACCCAAAAAACAAAAATTGAAAATGATCAGGAACCCGTAAAATGCCTAAAAACAAAGTTTGGGCTGTTTTCATATTTTTAGTTTTTTTATTATTGCTGCGCCGCCACTGACGCTATTTTTCCAAAACATACGCGTTTTCCATCCTCGCATTGGGAGTAATACTGTGTCAATGTTTCATTAAAATCAATTGAACTATGAATAGGGTTCAGTTTTAAGGATATCAGCACCTATCTGAAATAGTCAGTTTCCGAATTATTGAATAATGGAGGTTTGATTGAAAGAACAAACCTACATTGTTTTAGATAGATTTGAAGCTTTCGCCAAGCTCATAAAATATTACATTGTGCGTGGTCGAAATCTTCAACATTTCACAGATCTATATTACGTTGTCCTAATCTAAATATCAAATGAGTCGCAAGAAGCTTTAAAGGTGTGGTGTCGAATATTCGATGGCAACATTGCCAAGTTTTACGGGAAGTAACAAAAACGACAAAGGTTTAATTTGGGAGACAGCTCAATATGGGCAGCAGCACCCTAAGTCCTGTGAATTTCTGTAAGAAAACACCCGAAAACCAGATAAAAAATAACATCGTGTTTGTAATACATGGTAAATCATAACAACGAGGTCTTGAAAACACTCATAAGCCCGTTAGAGCATGGGCGTGGCTTCTTCCACCTATTCGTTAGGTCCGGTATATAAGGAAGGTATCCGCTATTTTTTTCCCGTTGCTTCATAAATTGGACTTAGGGGACATTTGGCATTCCAACAAGACGGAGCAGCGGCACACACTTTAAGAGCATCAATGGCAGTTTTGAGGGAACACTTCTCAGAGCGCCGTTTTTTGATACTCCGAGTTTGCAAGGACCCTACAAGATTTGAAGGCCAACATCCAGAAGCAAATTGCTGCAAGGAGCCATGAAAAATGCCAGAAGCCGACTACTCACCTAACTGATTTGATCTTCAAAACTAATTAAAACAAAACTCTAAGTATACGCCTACATTATAAAAAACAAATAATTTTTTTTTGATTCATAAAGTCTTATTAATTATATTATAATAATTATATTATAATATATACAAATCTTTATCGGAATAGAATGAAACACGGCATAGGTAACCCTTTACGTAAATAAGCAGCAATATTCTCCTGGACCGTCCATAGTGAATCCACTGGCGGAATAAAGCAGGCGTTGAAACACTTGAAGCTTTTCTCCTAAGAAAAACAAAACCTGTGTGGGAACTGGCAGAGGAAACGATCCATGGCACTCTGCGAGGATTACGTTTCAATGCCATGCACCTGTAAACGTGTACAAAATACACCTATGCCTTAGGCAATCTCACAAAGGATCCAATCATAATTAAAAAATCCTCCGGCTCCTTTGCTGCGGACGAAAACCAATTTCAAATAGCCCGAGGCGATCTGAGGCTGCCGGATCCCATCCCTCTGGAACATGCGGCGAAAGTAAAAGCGGGTCAAAAACGTTCTCTACCCTTACTGCCATGCGGTGGCCGACACTCCAAGTTCTAACTTTACGCGGTTTTCAACGGAAAACAAGCCCATCGATATGAGGCGGGCTCTGCTTATAGTACGGACAGACTTTCGAAAGGAGGGTTCCCAAAGGGAAAGTGGGAAGGGAAGAAGGCACATCTCCAAGGGTACAGTTCAAAAGAAGCAAATTTTTACTAGATGATTCCAATCGTGTCACTGTGGGGATATATTTTATTCAGAGTTTTGGCGTATTCACAAAATTTACCTCACACTTGTGACAATTTTAGGTTATTCAATTAAATTGTATGGACATTTTGCAATACTCTTATGGTATAATATTTCTAATCCTAATAGAAACTGAATGAAAACACATGCGCTCCACACATCTAAGGGAAACCTGCCATGGGCGTCACATTTTGTACCCATAAGATTGAACATTGAGGCCCGGTTTCACCACAATATTTTATCCAGGATTAAAACGTTATCTAAATGGGATTAAATCCTAGAAATTTTTTAGACGAGTTTCACCACATTCTTATCCAGGATTAAGCACGTATATCCGAGATAAAATTTAATCTCCCGTATTTGGCGAATAAAATGTTTAATCGGAGATTTAGAATGCAGATGACAGTTGAGGTGGCGTGGCTGACGTGTCTGCGAACTTCAAGGGTGTATAAATGTTGCAATTTGGAGAAGTGAAGAAGAGGTAGTTTCAATTCAAGGCATTCTTAAGCTATGAGTTTTACAGAAGCCATAGTGTCAAGTGTCGTACTGTGGTACTTCTTAAAGAATCATGGCTCGTCTTTTGATGAACTACAACAAGATTCTATCAAATTAATGTGGGTAAATCCCGACCGACCCAGCCATCAGTTATGTGCAGTACCGGTGCACCATGCATCCTTGTATGTCCCGTTGAAGTAGTACTTAAATCGTCGACCAGGCAGAGGTGACGTGGCTGACGTGTCTGCGGGCACCAAAAAACCACAACAAAATCTCAATAGAACAACGGAAACACAAAATTGAAAATGAACACCGCTATCCGCTATGACCACACCCAGAATTATGTCAAATTCATGTCAATTTCTCAAAATTGTGAGGTTATAAATGCTCCCGTTACGCTGTTGCCACGTCTTAGTTTGAATATATCCGAGATTAGTTAATCCTAGATATATTTGCGCAGGTGAAACAGAAATTAATCTAATCGCGGATGAAATACTTCGATTAAGTTTATCCAAGATTACGTAATACGGGATTAGTATGGGTTTGGTGAAACCGGGCCTGAGATTATCTCTCTAATGGATAAAATTAAGTATCCTTGATAAAAGTGTAAAATGAACATATGGCAGTTATAAATCTCTTGTAAGTAAAACCAGCCAGGGGAGTACGCCCCTGGCTGGTTTTAAGTGACGTTGTGGAAAAGTGGTCTCCGATAATTTGTGTAATTTGACGGTGTAATAGTGCAAATAAAACTGTAAGTTACCTAATTTTTAAGACTCATGACCATTGGCGTTAAGAAACAGTGAAAGAAGCAAAATATTCGGGTTTTAGAAAGACATTTACTGAAATTAGCAGCATTATTGATAGGAGGTTCAAAGTCCGAAAAGTCGATTTGCTTTGATCTTCCTTGCGCAACAAACGCTGGACTAGCAATACTATACAATAATATCGATATAAAATCAGTAAAATATATAGGCAACCAGGCTTGCACGGCAGGTCCGTATTAGGAATTTATGAGTGCCACACCCAAAGCTAGTAAGAGAAATAAGCCTGAGCACGATTCGCCGTCAGAAGAAGAGCTGAAACATTTCGAAAGAAGCAAGTTAACTGTAAGAACACCAACAAAAGCCGGAACCTCGGGAAAATCAGAAATGGACTCGATTGCCGAAATATTGCTAAAGATGAAGGGAGAACTGAAATCGGAAATTTCGGCAATGAAAACTGATATCAGAGAAGACATAAAGGACATGAGGAATGAAGTGAAGGAAATGAAAGCCGAAATAGTGTTAAATAGGGAGGAAATGGCAGAACTTAGAGAAGAAATTCAGGCGGTGAAAAAAGACTTAGAAATACAGAAAGACGAGCTAACAAACAAAATAAAAGTACTCGAAGCTAAAATTGATAGGTCTGAAAGAGAGAAAATCAGGAACAACTTAGTTATATCTGGTGTTGATATGGAAACAGATGATTATGAGGTATTAAAAGATAAGATTAAACACATAATAGAGCTTGAGATAGGGGTGAAAGCCTCAATCAGTAGCGTTTGTAAAATCAGCGAGAAAAAATACTCATTTGAGCTGCCTACGTGGGGCAAAAAAATGGAAATTCTTAAGGCAAAAAACAAGCTGAAAGGTAAAGACATAGACAGCGAACTAACAAAACGTGAGAGAATTATACAGAAGAAGATCAGGGATGCTGCGACAGAAGCAAAAGCTAAAGGAGAGGACGTCAAAGTCAGATTCCAAAGGCTGATATTGAATGGAAAGACCATGGTTTGGAACCAAGAAGAGAACAGACTTATGCCAAAAAACTAAACCCAGAATATGACGAAGGAGACAGTAGGCTAACGACAAGGCTATCGGACAGGACAAATGATAAGGATCAAGGAAAAAATCTCAACATGGATGGAACGGAATTAAGGGGAAACCCTCGGGTGCAGGAGACTGATGACCTCCTCACCTTAAACCAACTCATCAATGAAACCTCTGCAAGCGATAATAATATCATACAGACCAATGTTGTACATACCCTCAGAAAGAACTTCAAATTTGGATGTTGGAACGTCCGCACAATGATGGAAGCCTCACGTTTGGCACAGGTAGCAAATGAAATGAACAACTACAGACTAGATTTCATTGGTATCAGCGAGACAAGATGGAAAGGCGTCGGTGAGCTAGTAACCAGTAATGAAGAACTGTTTTTATATTCGGGAAAGTCACTAGATGAGCCTCACGAAAGCGGCGTAGGTATATTAATGAATAAAAATACAAGAAAATGCCTGCTAGAATGGTCTGCAGTATCAGATAGGATAATAACGGCACGATTTAACACCAAACACAGAAAACTCACCATAGTACAGTGCTATGCGCCTACAAATCAAGCAGCGACAGAACAGAAAGAGGAATTCTACAACAAACTCACAACAGTATTGAGCAAGATAAGAAAGGCAGACGTGGTAGTGCTAATGGGGGATTTTAATGCCAAAGTAGGAAGAAACAACATCAATATGGAACACATTATGGGCAAGCATGGACTTGGCGATATGAACAACAACGGCGAGATGTTCACGGAATTATGCTCCAGTTTTGACCTGGTAATTGGAGGGACATTATTTCCGCACAAGGACATCCATAAGGCAACATGGTACTCTCCCGACGGCATCACTAGGAACCAGATTGATCATATAGCTATTAAGAGAACGTGGAAAAGAGCATTACTAGATGTCAGATGTTTTCGTGGTGCAGATGTGGCCAGCGACCACCAGCTGCTCGTTGGAAGTATCAGAATGAGACTCTCTAAATGTGTGCAAAGGTTTACAAATAGGCCCAAATACAACGTAGAACGATTGAAAGACCCAAGCACCCAAAACACATTCGAGCAAAAACTGGCAACTAGAGCAGCAGACTTTGAAAAAACAGAAAGGATGGAATGGAAGAAATACCAAGAAACTATCCTGGAAGTCGCAGAAGAAGTTATAGGACGGAAGGAACACACGAGGAAGGAATGGATCACCGACGACACCTGGAAATTAATTGCAGAAAGAAGGAAGAAAAAACAAGAAATAATGAACAATCCACAGCTAGGACCTAAAACACTAGACAGCGAGTACAAGCAGTTGAACATCGCCGTCAAACGGAGTGCCAGGAAGGACAAGCGTCAGTGGGCAGACAAACTAGCTCAAGCAGCAGAACGAGCTGCCTTAGAAGGCAACACCAAAAACTTATACTCCATCACGAAATCTTTGACTGGCAATAGGACAAAAATTCAGTCCACATTAAAAGGAAAAAATGGGCAAATAATAACTGATTCGAATGAACAGCTAAAGCGATGGAGTGAGTACATAACGGAGACTACATCCCTAGCTTCACAACATGACTGCGCAGAAGAAGGAGACTACAATCCACCACTGAACACAGCACTTGAAGTGGACACATCAACCCCAAGACTGGATGAAATTAGGAAGGCTATTGGGCTCCTTAAGTCAGGTAAATCACCAGGTCCAGATAATGTGCCACCCGAGTTACTAAAAGCCAGTATCGATCCCACTTCATCTATTTTGCTTCCCATAATAACAGCAATGTGGCAAGAAGAAAAAATACCCGAAGACTGGAAAGAAGGCCTGATTATCAACTTGCCAAAAAAAGGAGACCTCACAGAATGCAGGAATTGGAGAGGTATAACTCTGCTAAACACGGTGTATAAAATACTAGCGATAGTAGTACTGGAACGACTGAAACCTTACATAGAGAATACTTTGAGAATTGAACAAGCCGGCTTCCGCCCAGGTAAGTCTTGCATCGACCAAATAAATACATTGAGAATTATAATAGAGCAGTCGTATGAGTGGAACTCCCCGCTGCATTTAGTGTTCGTTGATTTTGAAAGGGCTTTCGACACAGTAACACGTACAAGTGTATGGGAATGCATGATACAGAAAGGCATACCCCAGAAGATTATAAACATCGTGAAAGAGCTATACAAAGATGCCACAAGCCAGGTTCTTCATAAGGGACATAAAGGTGAAAGAATTAGTATCGAGCGTGGTGTGAAGCAGGGATGTGTACTTTCGCCTTTGCTATTTAACATAGTGCTAGACTGCTTAATGAGAAAGGTATGTGATGGCCGAGGAGGCATTAGATGGGGACTGATGGGCAGCCTTCAAGATCTGGATTACGCAGATGACATCTGCCTAATATCGCACAATATCCAAGACACGAAAAGAAAGATTGAAGTCCTTAAAACAGAGGCAGCAAAAATGGGACTAAGAGTAAATGTGAAGAAGACCAAAGAGATGCGGATTAATATAGTCAACCAGGAACCTCTTCTGCTCTACAACGAAGTGATAGAAAGAGTCGACTACTTTGAATATCTAGGCAGCATAGTTAATAACACAGGAGGGACAGATCAAGATATTCAGCAGCGTCTACTAAAAGCAAGAAGAGCATTTGGGTCCCTTAACAAAGTCTGGAAATCTACCACGTACTCAATCAGAACTAAATTGCGCATTTTCAATAGCAACGTGAAATCAGTGTTATTGTATGGATGCGAAACATGGAAAAGCACAAAAGCCAATGAGCAAAAACTCCAGGTTTTCATTAACAGATGTCTAAGGAGGGTCCTACGGATTTTTTGGCCAAGGACAATCTCGAACGAGGACTTGTGGAAAATATCAGGGTTTAAGAAAGTAGGGACGGAAATCAGACAGAGAAAGTGGAATTGGATAGGTCACATTCTGCGAAGAGGAACGGAAGAATCTGTAGCTAGAACGGCGTTAGACTGGAACCCCCAGGGTAGCAGACACATAGGAAGACCAAGGGTGACCTGGAGAAGAACGGTTACAGATGAGGCAAGAAGAATGGGCAAGACATGGAGAGAGATAAAAGCGCTTGCAAGATCAGACTGGCGTCAGTTTGTAGAGGCCCTATGTTCCTTAATGGAATGATGGGACTATATATATATATATATATATATATATATATATATATATCTACACGGTACAACGGTGCGTTTCCAATGCAAAATCTTAGGTTCACTCGGCGTCCGAGGTCACTGGGCGTCCGGATATACGGACGCCCAGTAACCACCCCCTTAAAACCTTGTTTTCGATACTTATAACATGTGTAGATTCGAAAACCGTTAAAATCGGCTGGACGCCCACTGGCACCTAATACTGATTTGCGTACAAAATCGAAGTTCAAGCTTCTACCACCTGCTGCGCTGGGGTCCTCATTTATATACTTACCGTATACAGAATCCAGTGCAGGGGTTTACCCGGCGCCGTATACAGAATCCAGTGCACGGGTTTACCCGGCGCCAATTTTTTATATTAATCTATTTTTAGAATAACTATACTACGTACACTGCAGCGGTTTACTCGGCGACTGCCGTCGTTTGTTGTCGTTGAATATTGTCTCTTCTAATACATTGGAGGATTGTTTTGGATTTAATTCAGTAGCTACCGTTGGAGCTAAACTCTAGGTTTACTCTAAAGTCGGAATAATAACGAACAAATGTGCATCGATAACAGTTTTATGTTTTACTTCTATGAAGTTTAAAAGAGAAATGTAGTTCGATTCATTGATTTATGCAACTACAGTGCCTGCAACTAATATTGCTATTCTTGTGCTCGGATATGAGATTTTTGAAAATTGGTTACTACGATTATCAGTAGCTTTCAAATATTTCATCTAGTCGAAATAATTCTCTAAGGGCGAGACGCAATCTTCCAAAAATTTTATTCCAAAATCTAATGTTTTGAAGTCTGAATTTTTCAAAAATTTCATAATTTTTCAAAGAACGTCCCATTGTTTACACAAAATGTTTCTTAACATCGGTTATTTCCGAGAGTATCACAGACTAGTAAAATTTCAAAATGTTTATTGCATCTTGAAGTTTCTCAAATTTCCAAAATTGGTCGAAAAGTTCATTCATTCAAAAAACCTCATTTTTCGAATAAATCCTGCTTCTTTGGTTGTTTTCGTTATAAATATCTCGGAATTTTCCAAAAAGCTTTGAATTTTATCGCAAGGGTCATTGCTTTGAAAAAGTAAAAATTTTTAAAATACAAAAAGTAATCAATATGTGAGTAATTTTCGACAATATCATAATTTGGTGTAATTTAAAATGTTTATTTTTCAAAATTTCGAAAAGTTGCAAAATTGGTCGAAAATTTCACTGGTTTTGGAATCATCTCGTTTACCAAAATCATAATTTTCTTAAGGTTTCTGTTGAAGATCCAAATCTTTCCAGGAAACTAAAATTTCACGTGATTATCTTGAAGTCGGATATCTGAAAATTTTATAGTTTTTTAGGAAGGCAAATCTTTTTCGAAAATTTCATAATTATTCCACAAAGTTTCAAAACTTTACGTTTTTTCAGAAGTTCTCAGTTTTTGTCAAAAGGAAACTATTTTAAAAGTTTGAAATTTTCTTAGAGACTTCCATATGATATGGGAGCGAAATAGACCAAACTCCAGTTTTCATGTTTTACGTGGAAATCGGTAATGATCGATAGCTGTTTATCCAACCCAATTGAAATATCCTCAGGTGTTCCTCAAGGGTCAGTCCTGGGACCACTCTTGTATTTAATTTACACAATTGATATGTCCAACTCCGTAGAAAACTTGTCAGTAATGTGTTATGCTGACGATACACAAATTTACAAAAGCTTCAGCACCAACTCCATGGATAGTGCACTCCTTCAGACTAATAATGATCTAAATGCCATTGCAAACTACTCTCAAAATAATAATTTGAAACTTAATAAAGACAAGTGTTCTGTAATGTTATTTTGCCCAGGCCCTAAACATCATTTTATAACCAATCACTTTGATGTCAAAATTAACGACTCTCTGAATATGGTAAATACTGCCAAAAATTTGGGATTGACCATTGATACTGAGACTCTGCGTTTCAAAGAACATGTGTCAAATGTTTTGAAAAAATGTTATATTAATTTGAAGTCTTTATATGTGAATCGTTCAATTTTGAATTTTAAAATAAGAAAAAACTATGTCTCATATTTCCTAGCATATTTTATTGTAACAGTGTATACTATTTTTGTTTAGATTCGGTTACTAAGAACATATTACAAAAACTGCAAAACATGTGTTGTATTTTCTTTGAAAAAATACGATCATATCTCTTTGAAGAGAAATCAGCATGGTTGGTTAGGCATATAAAATGCGTGTAAATATTACTTAGCAACATTTACACATAAAATTGTTTCTTCTCGCTCCCCCCCTTTACGAAAAATTTGTATTTAGACGTAGTAATGTAGACATCAATTTTAGAGATCCCATGTATAAAACTGTACTATATCGCAGATCATACACCTACAATGCCATCAAGATTTACAATGATTTAGATGATACATACAGGGTGGGCCAATAGTGCGTGGATGGAGAATTGCGGGCTTACTAAAAAATATTTCAAAAATCTGTCACTTGATCATGGTAGGGATCCTTAAGGGCTATAACGTAAAAATATTTTCACTTGAATTTTGACGTTTATACAGGGTGATTCGTATCAAACCTACATTTTTTGAATGGAACCCCCTATATATTATTGCATATTTGGATTCCTTGGTCAATTCTAATGTGACTTTATGTATCACACATGGAACTTTAAACCGTTTAGGCGCAAATCACCATTTTTGGTATAAGTAGGTATCAGAAAAAAATTGAATATCGCAGCGATTATAATACCTAGAAGGCCCTGACCTCGCGGTACGATTAAGCATGAAATGCGTCACCTTAGGTTAGACGGCTAAATTTGAATTCTTTTTGTACTTTGAGAAATCAGAGGATAAATTAAGGAAACTTCAATCACAGATAACTTGATTTTTTCAAATGGGAATGCTTATTTTGGTTTAAATAATCAAATCTAAAATTTGATTACCTTTCTAATGATATAGCATTCTTGACATCATTCTTTTTTCGTTTTCATTTTATTTCAAATTTTCAGTCAAATCGGCGTTTTTCAATTTTCCTGCGTGCAAGCAACCTAGCAGGCCATGAAAAATAAACAAAAGCTCGTTAATATGGAAGAAAGCAACTAACTTAGTAAAAAGATGCAGACTAGTAAAATTTCAAAATATTTATTGCATCTTGAAGTTTCTCAAATTTCCAAAATTGGTCTAAAAATTAATTCATTCTAAAAACCTCATTTTTCGGATAAATCCTGCTTCTTTGTTTGTTTTTGTTATAAATATCTCGGAATTTTCCAAAAAGTTTTGAATTTTATCGAAAGGGTCATTGGTTTGAAAAAGTAAACATTTTTAAAATACAAAAAATAATCAAAATGTGAGTAATTTTTGACAATATCGTTAGGGTACTTGCAGAGGTCGTAAAATCGCCTCGGGAGTATACATAGCGTAAAGAAAACCATATCAAGAAGCAGTAGGAAACAAAAAACATGATTTTACGGACGGCCAAAAAAAGATATTTGCAAAACAAAATAAGGATATATTCAAATTTTTCCACGTGACTTAAAACAAGGGCTGACGTCACAGGTATCTTATCGATATCGACAATCGATACTGCTACAGCGCAGGTCAGTGAGATTCAACTGCAAACTATTTCTGATGTTGCCAAATTTCTTTTTAAATATTTACGTTGGCCATATATCAATAATTTAATCTACGAGCGAGTTTTGTTATATGGGTATACATATTCCCAAATGAAATAAGACTTCTCTTTTATCCTACTACAGCCGTAGTTCCTCATTGAGTAATACTGCGAGATGCAAAATGCAAAACGAAATCATATCAGCTGTTCGAACGCAACCATATTTTCTTTGTGGTTTGCCAACTGCGCATTCAACTAGAGATGAAACAATGCGACTCAATTTATTGATAGTTAAACATATTCGAAACAGGCAATTAACCCACTAGCATTTTTGTTGCAATACATTTTTATATCTGATAGGTATCACAGTTCATCCTGTTTGTGACCGAGATTCGCAACTAATCGAAGCCATCATCTTATTTCGACGCATCCCATTATGAATGAATTCAAAGATAGAATCTAATTCAAGCCCATCCCTACAAGGTGAATTAGTAATCTAGCCTAACTTTTATTCTTTTGACTTTTGTACTTTTGTGTGTGCCTGTTTTGTGATTATAATGATCAATGTCAAAATGTTAGGTTAGCATTGGCTATCGATATCGAATATCAATACTTTACATCCCATCACTATAGGATATCACTGACGTCAGAGGTTGTTTGCGCGGCATTTTCCGGCATTTGAAATAATTTTTGGAATATCTCTCAAGCCGACACCAAAAAACCAAACAAGTGATTTTGTCATGTTTACTAGGCTCTAAGGAACGCGTAAATGACATAATATTTTTTCTGCAAGTACCCTAGTAATTTAAAATGTTTATTTTTCAAAATTTCGACAAGTTGCAAAATTGGTCGAAAATTTCACTTGTTTTGGAATCATCTCGTTTATTGAGATCATAACTTTCTTAAGGTTTCTGTTTTGAATATCCAACTCTTTCCAAAAAACTCAAATTTCACGTGATTATCTTGACGTCGGATATCTCAAAATTTTTATATTTTTTTTTTGAAAATTTTATAGTTCTTTAGGAAGTCAAATTTTTTTCGAAAATTTCATAATTATTTCACAAAGTTTCTAAACTTTACGTTTTTTCAGAAGTTCTCAGTTTTTGTCAAAAAGAAAATATTTTAAAAGTTTGAATTTTTCTTAGAGATTTTCATATGATCTGGGAGCGAAATAGGCAAAATCCGTTCTTCATGTTTTACGTGAAAATCAGTAATATGCAGCTTGATTCATGTAACAAATACAACTGTGGTTTGCCGAGTTTATGGAGTCACTGTGTATAATTAAAAATCAGACTGCAGATGACTGCTCCTACAAACCCTTGTTAAACTTTTTTCGATACCTTTCTAGTTTACCCAACTATCGACCACCTCTGAAAAATTTGATAACGCCACATATTAAGATTTTACTGTAAATATAAAATAATATAATGGTATGAAATTATCCAGGGCAGCGCACCTAAAGAATCTGTTTTAGTTGCGCACCAGTTTCCTGTACGTGCTGTAATTTTTTTTTGTTCACCCTCGACATCCATATAAATAATCATTCAACTCTCATAAGCCTTTTTTTGAACATAAAATAATTTGTGAGATAAATGGGGGGTGTCCAGAAGGGAAATCCATATAAAATGTTAAAGGTCATTGTTTATTTCATAAAAAATCCAGTGTACAGGTTTACTATGATCCCCTATTGTAAAGTAAATCTATTTTTAGTATCATCATATTCTTTGTGTTTTGCAGCGGTTTACCCAGCGTCTGTCGCTGAATCTTGCCCTTGAAATGTGCAAAGTACCGAAATTCCTTGAGATAATAGCGTCTTTCCCAGCTATCAAATATTCTCTGCTCACGACGTACTTGCAGATTTGTGTTTCTTGCATGGGTACAGTACTTGATAGCATGCTAAGAACTTAGGAGTTGAGCGTTTAGGCTATACCGAAAAGCCTATGAACACATTTCCTCCATAATATGCTAATGCAATTCTTCAGTATATTCCATTTCCGTGTAAGCGTAGTGTACCAACAATATAATACACTCAAAGGCAATTTTTGGGCTATAGTGACTTTATTTTAAGTTGCAGTACGCGATGAAAAGTTCTATACATATTCTGTGCTCAAATCTCCGTAACCATATACAGGGTGTCTCAAAAGGACCCGACTATTTGAGGTAGGGAAAAACCAAATGGAGAGATAAAGGAAGAAATTTTACTTTTTTTACTTTTTCAAAATAACATCCTTAAAATGACGCCCATTTTGTTGACGGTATTCTTCAAAGCGTTTATGCACATTATCAAAACGGTCCAACTACTTAGAGTGCACGAGACGCAAATAAAGCGTGGTGGAGGGAGTAAGCCCGCACCGCTCGCTCGGTAAGAACACTGGTTAGATATTGCACTTTTAGTTGCCAGGATGCATGTTTAGTTGCAACAATATTGAAGAAAGCATCAGATCGGTAGCAGCTCAGCAACTCCTTGGAACAGTTTTTGATAAAATGTGCACAAACGGTTTGAAAAACGCCTACAACAAAATGGGCGTCATTTAAAGAATGTTATTTTGAAAAAGTAAAATTTCTTCCTTTATCTCTCCATTGGCACTAATCAATGGTATTTACAATAAGCCGGTTTTGGTTTTTCCCTACCTCAAACAGTCGGGTCGTTTTGAGACACCCTGTAGTATTGTACCACTATAACTGCATAGCTGTATCTAGTTCTTGGGCAGTGACTCTTCTCTCATTAGCCATTACGCTTCTAATCAACACGCTCAAAGTTCCACTCATTCTAACGGCTCTCAGAACCCTTGCCTCGTGGCAATAAGCCATTCAAGGGTGGAAGCCTAGTAACATCAACGCTGAATTTACAAAAAGTCTGTATATAAATTCTATTAATAGACAGGCATAAAAAATATGGACGCTCAGTGGAGCTAACGGTGAACTATGACGCCAAGCGACCTGTTTCTGAAACTTACTTATACACAGTTATATACGCCAGACGCTGGGTAAAACGCTTTTGGTCCGGACGCTGGGTGATCCGCTGTAAATAAATATATATATATATATATATATATTTATTTACAGCGGATCACCCAGCGTCCGGACCAAAAGCGTTTTACCCAGCGTCTGGCGTATATAACTGTATATAAGTAAGTTTCAGAAACAGGTCGCTTGGCGTCATAGTTCACCGTTAGCTCCACTGGGCGTCCATATTTTTTATGCCTGTCTATTAATAGAATTTATATACAGACTTTTTGTAAATTCAGCGTTGATGTTACTAGGCGTCCACCCTTGAATGGCTTATTGCCACGAGGCAAGGGTTCTGAGAGCCGTTAGAATGAGTGGAACTTTGAGCGTGTTGATTAGATGCGTAATGGCTAATAAAAGAAGAGTCACTGCCCAAGAACTATGATACAGCTATGCAGTTATAGTGGTACAATACTACAGGGTGTCTCAAAACGACCCGACTGTTTGAGGTAGTGAAAAACCAAAACCGGCTTATTGTAAATATCACTGATTAGTGCCAATGGAAAGATGAAGGAAGAAATTTTACTTTTTCAAAATAACATTCTTTAAATGACGCCCATTTTGTTGAAGGCGTTTTTCAAACCGTTTGTGCACATTTTATCAAAAACTGTTCCAAGGAGTTGCTGAGTTGCTATCGATCTGATGCTTTCTTCAATATTGTGGCAACTAAACATGCATCCTGGCAACTAAAAGTGCAATATCTAACCAGTGTTCTTACCGAGCGAGCGGTGCGGGCTTACTCCCTCCACCACGTTTTATTTGCGTCTCGTGCACTCTAAGTAGTTGGACCGTTTTGATAATGTGCATAAACGCTTTGAAGAATACCGTCAGCAAAATGGGCGTCATTTAAAGAATGTTATTTTGAAAAAGTAAAAAAAGTAAAATTTCTTCCTTTATCTCTCCATTTGGTTTTTCCCTACCTCAAATAGTCGGGTCCTTTTGAGACACCCTGTATATGGTTACGGAGATTTGAGCGCAGAAGATGTATAGAACTTTTCATCGCGTACTGCAACTTAAAATAAAGTCACTATAGCCCAAAAATTGCCTTTGAGTGTATTATATTGTTGGTACACTACGCTTACATGGAAATGGAATATACTGAAGAATTGCATTAGCATATTATGGAGGAAATGTGTTCATAGGCTTTTCGGTATAGCCTAAACGCTCAACTCCTAAGTTCTTAGCATGCTATTAAGTACTGTACCCATGCAAGAAACACAAATCTGCAAGTACGTCGTGAGCAGAGAATATTTGATAGCTGGGAAAGACGCTATTATCTCAAGGAATTTCGGTACTTTGCACATTTCAAGGGCAAGATTCAGCGACAGACGCTGGGTAAACCGCTGCAAACCCCAAAGAATATGATGATACTAAAAATAGATTTACTTTACAATAGGGGGGCATAGTAAACCTGTACACTGGATTTTTTATGAAATAAACAATGACCTTTAAAATTTTATATGGATTTCCCTTCTGGACACCCCCCATTTATCTCACAAATTATTTTATGTTCACAAGAAGGCTTATGAGAGTTGAATGATTATTTATATGGATGTCGAGGGTGAACAAAACAAAATTACAGCATGTACAGGAAAGTGGGGCGCAACTAAAACAGATTCTTTAGGTGCGCTGCCCTGGATAATTTCATACCATTATATTGTTTTATATTTACAGTATAATCTTAATATGTGGCGTTATCAAATTTTTCAGAGGTGGTCGATAGTTGGGTAAACTAGAAAGGTATCGAAAAAAGTTTAACAAGGGGTTGTAGGAGCAGTCATCAGCAGTCTCATTTTTAATTATACACAGTGACTCCATAAATCCGGCAAACCAAAGTTGTATTTGTTACATGAATCAAGCTGCATATTACTGATTTTCACGTAAAACATGAAGACTGGATTTTGCCTATTTCGCTCCCAGATCATATGAAAATCTCTAAGAAAAATGCAAACTTTTAAAATAGTTTCTTTTTGACAAAAACTGAGAACTTCTGAAAAAAACGTAAAGTTCAGAAACTTTGTGAAATAATTATGAAATTTTCGAAAAAAATTTGACTTCCTAAAGAACTATAAAATTTTCAAAAAAAAAATATAAAAATTTTGAGATATCCGACTTCAAGATAATCACGTGAAATTTGAGTTTTTTGGAAAGAGTTGGATATTCAAAACAGAAACCTTAAGAAAATTATGATCTTAATAAACGAGATGATTCCAAAACAAGTGAAATTTTCGACCAATTTTGCAACTTTTCGAAATTTTGAAAAATAAACATTTTAAATTACTAGGGTACTTGCAGAAAAAAATATTATGTCATTTACGCGTTCCTTAGAGCCTAGTAAACATGACAAAATCATTTGTTTGGTTTTTTGGTGTCGGCTGTGAGAGATATTCCAAAAATTACTTCAAATGCCGGAAAATGCCGCGCAAACAACCTCTGACGTCAGTGATATCCTATAGTGATGGGATGTAAAGTATTGATATTCGATATCGATAGCCAATGCTAACCTAACATTTTGACATTGATCATTATAATCACAAAACAGGCACACACAAAAGTACAAAAGTCAAAAGAATTAGAGTTAGGCTAGATTACTAATTCACCTTGTAGGGATGGGCTTGAATTAGATTCTATCTTTGAATTCATTCATAATGGGATGCGTCGAAATAAGACGGTGGCTTCGATTAGTTGCGAATCTCGGTCACAAACAGGATGAACTGTGATACCTATCAGATATAAAAATGTATTGCAACAAAAATGCTAGTGGGTTAATTGCCTGTTTCAAATATGTTTAAGTATCAATAAATTGAGTCGCATTGTTTCATCTCTAGTCGAATGCGCAGTTGGCAAACCACAAAGAAAATATGGTTGCGTTCGAACAGCTGATATGATTTCGTTTTGCATTTTGCATCTCGCAGTATTACTCAATGAGGAACTACGGCTGTAGTAGGATAAAAGAGAAGTCTTATTTCATTTGGGAATATGTATACCCATATAACAAAACTCGCTCGTAAATTAAATTATTGATATATGGCCAACGTAAATATTTAAAAAGAAATTTGGCAACATCAGAAATAGTTTGCAGTTGTATCTCACTGACCTGCGCTGTGGCAGTATCGATTGTCGATATCGATAAGATACCCGTGATGTCAGCCCTTGTTTTAAGTCACGTGAAAAAATGTGAATATATCCTTATTTTATTTTGCAAATATCTTTTTTTGGCCGTACGTAAAATCATGTTTTTTGTTTCCTACTGCTTCTTGATATGGTTTTCTTTACGCTATGTATACTCCCGAGGCGATTTCACGACCTCTGCAAGTACCCTAACGATATTGTCAAAAATTACTCACATTTTGATTATTTTTTGTATTTTAAAAATGTTTACTTTTTCAAACCAATGACCCTTGCGATAAAATTCAAAACTTTTTGGAAAATTCCGAGACATTTATAACAAAAACAAGCAAAGAAGCAGGATTTATCCGAAAAATGAGGTTTTTAGAATGAATTAATTTTTAGACGAATTTTGGAAATTTGAGAAACTTCAAGATGCAATAAATATTTTGAAATTTTACTAGTCTGCATCTTTTTACTAAGTTAGTTGCTTTCTTCCATATTAACGAGCTTTTGTTTATTTTTCATGGCCTGCTAGGTTGCTTGCACGCAAGAAAATTGAAAAACGCCGATTTGACTGAAAATTTGAAATAAAATGAAAACGAAAAAAGATCGATGTCAAGAATGCTATATCATTAGAAAGGTAATCAAATTTTATATTTGATTATTTAAACCAAAATAGGCATTCCCATTTGAAAAAATCAAGTTATCTGTGACTGAAGTTTCCTTAATTTATCCTCTGATTTCTCAAAGTACAAAAAGAATTCAAATTTAGCCGTCTAACCTAAGGTGACGCATTTCATGCTTAATCGTACCGCGAGGTCAGGGCCGTCTAGGTATTATAATCGCTGCGATATTCAATTTTTTTCTGATACCTACTTATACCAAAAATGGTGATTTGCGCCTAAACGGTTTAAAGTTCCATGTGTGATACATAAAGTCACATTAGAATTGACCAAGGAATCCAAATATGCAATAATATATAGGGGGTTCCATTCAAAAAAATGTAGGTTTGATATGAATCACCCTGTATAAACGTCAAAATTCAAGTGAAAATATTTTTACGTTATAGCCCTTAAGGATCCCTACCATGATCAAGTGACAGATTTTTGAAATATTTTTTAGTAAGCCCGCAATTCTCCGTCCACGCACTATTGGCCCACCCTGTATGTATCATCTAAATCATTGTAAATCTTGATGGCATTGTAGGTGTATGATCTGCGATATAGTACAGTTTTATACATGGGATCTCTAAAATTGATGTCTAAATTACTACGTCTAAATACAAATTTTTCGTAAAGGGGGGGGAGCGAGAAGAAACAATTTTATGTGCAAATGTTGCTAAGTAATATTTACACGCATTTTATATGCCTAACCAACCATGCTGATTTCTCTTCAAAGAGATATGATCGTATTTTTTCAAAGAAAATACAACACATGTTTTGCAGTTTTTGTAATATGTTCTTAGTAACCGAATCTAAACAAAAATAGTATACACTGCTACAATAAAATATGCTAGGAAATATGAGAGACTCACATAGGTTTTTATTATTTTAAAATTCAAAATTGAACGATTCACATATAAAGACTTCAAATTAATATAACATCATTTTCAAAACATTTGACACATGTTCTTTGAAACGCAGAGTATCAGTATCAATGGTCAATCCCAAATTTTTGGCAGTATTTACCATATTCAGAGAGTCGTTGTTAATTTTGACATCAAAGTGATTGGTTATAAAATGATGTTTAGGGCCTGGGCAAAATAACATTACAGAACACATTACTGACGAGTTTTCTACGGAGTTGGACATATCAATTGTGTAAATTAAATACAAGAGTGTTCCCAGGACTGATCCTTGAGGAACACCTGAGGATATTTCAATTGGGTTGGATAAACACCTATCGATCATTACTGATTTCCACGTAAAACATAAAAACTGGAGTTTGGTCTATTTCGCTCCCATATCATATGGAAGTCTCTAAGAAAAATTCAAACTTTTAAAATAGTTTCCTTTTGACAAAAACTGAGAACTTCTGAAAAAACGTAAAGTTTTGAAACTTTGTGGAATAATTATGAAATTTTCGAAAAAGATTTGCCTTCCTAAGAAACTATAAAATTTTCAAAAAAATATAAAAATTTTGAGATATCCGACTTCAAGATAATCACGTGAAATTTTAGTTTCCTGGAAAGATTTGGATCTTCAACAGAAACCTTACGAAAATTATGATTTTGGTAAACGAGATGATTCCAAAACAAGTGAAATTTTCGACCAATTTTGCAACTTTTCGAAATTTTGAAAAATAAACATTTTAAATTACACCAAATTATGATATTGTCGAAAATTACTCACATATTGATTATTTTTTGTATTTTAAAAATTTTTACTTTTTCAAAGCAATGACCCTTGCGATAAAATTCAAAGCTTTTTGGAAAATTCCGAGATATTTATAACGAAAACAACCAAAGAGACAGGATTTATTCGAAAAATGAGGTTTTTTGAATGAATGAACTTTTCGAGCAATTTTGGAAATTTGAGAAACTTCAAGATGCAATAAACATTTTGAAAGTTTACTAGTCTGTGATACTCTCGGAAATAACCGATGTTAAGAAACATTTTGTGTAAACAATGGGACGTTTTTTGAAAAATTATGAAATTTTTGAAAAATTCAGACTTCAAAACATTAGATTTTGGAATAAAATTTTTGGAAGATTGCGTCTCGCCTTTAGAGAATTATTTCGACTAGATGAAATATTTGAAAGCTACTGATAATCGTAGTAACCAATTTTCAAAAATCTCATATCCGAGCACAAGAATAGCAATATTAGTTGCAGGCACTGTAGTTGCATAAATCAATGAATCGAACTACATTTCTCTTTTAAACTTCATAGAAGTAAAACATAAAACTGTTATCTATGCACATTTGTTCGTTATTATTCCGACTTTAGAGTAAACCTAGAGTTTAGCTCCAACGGTAGCTACTGAATTAAATCCAAAACAATCCTCCAATGTATTAGAAGAGACAATATTCAATGACAACAAACGACGGCAGTCGCCGAGGAAACCGCTGCAGTGTACGTAGTATAGTTATTCTAAAAATAGATTAATATAAAAAATTTGCGCCGGGTAAACCCGTGCACTGGATTCTGTATACGGCGCCGGGTAAACCCCTGCACTGGATTCTGTATACGGTAAGTATATAAATGAGGACCCCCAGCGCAGCAGGTGGTAGAAGCTTGAACTTCGATTTTGTACTCAAATCAGTATTAGGTGCCAGTGGGCGTCCAGCCGATTTTAACGGTTTTGGAATCTACACATGTTATAAGTATCGAAAACAAAGTTTTAAGGGGGTGGTTACTGGGCGTCCGTATATCCGGACGCCCAGTGACCTCGGACGCCGAGTGAACCTAAGATTTTGCATTGGAGACGCACAGTTGTACCGTGTAGATATATATATATATATATATATATATATATATATCTCTGGCCGGACTACACTGTGAGTCTGCTAGTAATGGTCATTGGATCCCTAGGTGGTATGAGGGATACGCTGCTCTCTGCACTGCGCAAAATGCCGGTGTGCCGTGCGGCGGCGCACATCTTAGCCGCCAGAATGCAGAAGGCAGTCATCCATGGGTCCCTTCGTCTGCTTAGGACGCACGATACGCGGACCCAGTGATTGCTCACCTCACGGTGTGAGGAGTAGTCGCTGGGGAATGGAACAGCAGCCCGGTGTGTCGGAGCCCGGGTTGCACCTTTTTTGTTTTGTTTTGTCTATATATATATATATATATATATATATATGGAACAGCAGCCCGGTGTGTCGGAGCCCGGGTTGCACCCTTTTTGTTTTTGTTTTGTCCTATATATATATATATATAGACAAAACAAAACAAAAAAGGTGCAACCCGGGCTCCGACACACCGGGCTGCTGTTCCATTCCCCAGCGACTACTCCTCACACCGTGAGGTGAGCAATCACTGGGTCCGCGTATCGTGCGTCCTAAGCAGACGAAGGGACCCATGGATGACTGCCTTCTGCATTCTGGCGGCTAAGATGTGCGCCGCCGCACGGCACACCGGCATTTTGCGCAGTGCAGAGAGCAGCGTATCCCTCATACCACCTAGGGATCCAATGACCATTACTAGCAGACTCACAGTGTAGTCCGGCCAGAGCCTGCGAAGTTGTCCGAGGAGCTCCTGATACTTGGTCCGCTTTTCCTCCTCCTTAGAGACGATGTTCCCCTCGGCAGGTGCCGAGAACTCGATAACGAACATCGTCTTTTGTTGGTAGTCGAGGAGGACTATGTCGGGCTTATTTGCATGTATAAGCTCGAGCGTGGAGAATGAGTAGTTCCAGTAAATTCGGCACCTCTCGTTCTCCACAACGGACTCAATGTCCCCTGGAGCGTATGGCAGCACCGGTGTCTCATCTATACCGTATGAGTGCCTTAAATGGTAGTATAGCACTCGTAGAGCCGCGTTGTGCCGATAGACGTAGGCTGTGCCAGCGTATATATATATATATATATATATATATATATATATATATATATATATATATTTATTTACAGCGGATCACCCAGCGTCCGGACCAAAAGCGTTTTACCCAGCGTCTGGCGTATATAACTGTATATAAGTAAGTTTCAGAAACAGGTCGCTTGGCGTCATAGTTCACCGTTAGCTCCACTGGGCGTCCATATTTTTTATGCCTGTCTATTAATAGAATTTATATACAGACTTTTTGTAAATTCAGCGTTGATGTTACTAGGCGTCCACCCTTGAATGGCTTATTGCCACGAGGCAAGGGTTCTGAGAGCCGTTAGAATGAGTGGAACTTTGAGCGTGTTGATTAGAAGCGTAATGGCTAATGAGAGAAGAGTCACTGCCCAAGAACTATGATACAGCTATGCAGTTATAGTGGTACAATACTACAGGGTGTCTCAAAACGACCCGACTGTTTGAGGTAGGGAAAAACCAAAACCGGCTTATTGTAAATACCATTGATTAGTGCCAATAGAGAGATGAAGGAAGAAATTTTACTTTTTCAAAATAGCATTCTTTAAATGACGCCCATTTTGTTGAAGGCGTTTTTCAAACCGTTTGTGCACATTTTAGCAAAAACTGTTCCAAGGAGTTGCTGAGTTGCTATCGATCTGATGCTTTCTTCAATATTGTGGCAACTAAACATGCATCCTGGCAACTAAAAGTGCAATATCTAACCAGTGTTCTTACCGAGCGAGCGGTGCGGGCTTACTCCCTCCACCATGCTTTATTTGCCTCTCGTGCACTCTAAGTAGTTGGACCGTTTTGATAATGTGCATAAACGCTTTGAAGAATACCGTCAACAAAATGGGCGTCATTTTAAGAATGTTATTTTGAAAAAGTAAAAAAAGTAAAATTTCTTCCTTTATCTCTCCATTTGGTTTTTCCCTACCTCAAATAGTCGGGTCCTTTTGAGACACCCTGTATATGGTTACGGAGATTTGAGCACAGAATATGTATAGAACTTTTCATCGCGTACTGCAACT
The DNA here is from genome assembly GCA_951848785.1 of Callosobruchus maculatus. Classification (NCBI taxonomy): domain Eukaryota; kingdom Metazoa; phylum Arthropoda; class Insecta; order Coleoptera; family Chrysomelidae; genus Callosobruchus; species Callosobruchus maculatus. The sequence goes on along the minus strand of CATOUR010000122.1, from coordinate 1,082,595 downwards.
TAAAATAAAGTCACTATAGCCCAAAAATTGCCTTTGAGTGTATTATATTGTTGGTACACTACGCTTACACGGAAATGGAATATACTGAAGAATTGCATTAGCATATTATGGAGGAAATGTGTTCATAGGCTTTTCGGTATAGCCTAAACGCTCGACTCCTAAGTTCTTAGCATGCTATTAAGTACTGTACCCATGCAAGAAACACAAATCTGCAAGTACGTCGTGAGCAGAGAATATTTGATAGCTGGGAAAGACGCTATTATCTCAAGGAATTTCGGTACTTTGCACATTTCAAGGGCAAGATTCAGCGACAGACGCTGGGTAAACCGCTGCAAAACACAAAGAATATGATGATACTAAAAATAGATTTACTTTACAATAGGGGAGCATAGTAAACCCGTACACTGGATTTTTTATGAAATAAACAATGACCTTTAACATTTTATATGGATTTCCCTTCTGGACACCCCCCATTTATCTCACAAATTATTTTATGTTCACAAAAAGGCTTATGAGAGTTGAATGATTATTTATATGGATGTCGAGGGTGAACAAAACAAAATTACAGCATGTACAGGAAAGTGGGGCGCAACTAAAACAGATTCTTTAGGTGCGCTGCCCTGGATAATTTCATACCATTATACTATTTTATATTTACAGTATAATCTTAATATGTGGCGTTATCAAATTTTTCAAAGGTGGTCGATAGTTGGGTAAACTAGAAAGGTATCGAAAAAAGTTTAACAAGGGTTTGTAGGAGCAGTCATCAGCAGTCTCATTTTTAATTATAAACAGTGACTCCATAAATTCGGCAAACCAAAGTTGTATTTGTTACATGAATCAAGCTGCATATTACTGATTTTCACGTAAAACATGAAGACTGGATTTTGCCTATTTCGCTCCCAGATCATATGAAAATCTCTAAGAAAAATTCAAACTTTTAAAATAGTTTCTTTTTGACAAAAACTGAGAACTTCTGAAAAAAACGTAAAGTTTAGAAACTTTGTGAAATAATTGTGAAATTTTCGAAAAAAATTTGACTTCCTAAAGAACTATAAAATTTTCAAAAAAAAAAATATAAAAATTTTGAGATATCCGACTTCAAGATAATCACGTGAAATTTGAGTTTTTTTGAAAGAGTTGGATATTCAAAACAGAAACCTTAAGAAAATTATGATCTTAATAAACGAGATGATTCCAAAACAAGTGAAATTTTCGACCAATTTTGCAACTTTTCGAAATTTTGAAAAATAAACATTTTAAATTACTAGGGTACTTGCAGAAAAAAATATTATGTCATTTACGCGTTCCTTAGAGCCTAGTAGACATGACAAAATCACTTGTTTGGTTTTTTGGTGTCGGCTGTGAGAGATATTCCAAAAATTATTTCAAATGCCGGAAAATGCCGCGCAAACAACCTCTGACATCAGTGATATCCTATAGTGATGGGATGTAAAGTATTGATATTCGATATCGATAGCCAATGCTAACCTAACATTTTGACATTGATCATTATAATCACAAAACAGGCACACACAAAAGTACAAAAGTCAAAAGAATAAAAGTTAGGCTAGATTACTAATTCACCTTGTAGGGATGGGCTTGAATTAGATTCTATCTTTGAATTCATTCATAATGGGATGCGTCGAAATAAGATGATGGCTTCGATTAGTTGCGAATCTCGGTCACAAACAGGATGAACTGTGATACCTATCAGATATAAAAATGTATTGCAACAAAAATGCTAGTGGGTTAATTGCCTGTTTCAAATATGTTTAAGTATCAATAAATTGAGTCGCATTGTTTCATCTCTAGTCGAATGCGCAGTTGGCAAACCACAAAGAAAATATGGTTGCGTTCGAACAGCTGATATGATTTCGTTTTGCATTTTGTATCTCGCAGTATTACTCAATGAGGAACTACGGCTGTAGTAGGATAAAAGAGAAGTCTTATTTCATTTGGGAATATGTATACCCATATAACAAAACTCGCTCGTAAATTAAATTATTGATATATGGCCAACGTAAATATTTAAAAAGAAATTTGGCAACATCAGAAATAGTTTGCAGTTGAATCTCACTGACCTGCGCTGTAGCAGTATCGATTGTCGATATCGATAAGATACCTGTGACGTCAGCCCTTGTTTTAAGTCACGTGGAAAAATTTGAATATATCCTTATTTTATTTTGCAAATATCTTTTTTTGGCCGTCCGTAAAATCATGTTTTTTGTTTCCTACTGCTTCTTGATATGGTTTTCTTTACGCTATGTATACTCCCGAGGCGATTTCACGACCTCTGCAAGTACCCTAACGATATTGTCAAAAATTACTCACATTTTGATTATTTTTTGTATTTTAAAAATGTTTACTTTTTCAAACCAATGACCCTTTCGATAAAATTCAAAACTTTTTGGAAAATTCCGAGATATTTATAACAAAAACAAACAAAGAAGCAGGATTTATTCGAAAAATGAGGTTTTTAGAATGAATTAATTTTTAGACCAATTTTGGAAATTTGAGAAACTTCAAGATGCAATAAATATTTTTAAATTTTACTAGTCTGCATCTTTTTACTAAGTTAGTTGCTTTCTTCCATATTAACGAGCTTTTGTTTATTTTTCATGGCCTGCTAGGTTGCTTGCACGCAGGAAAATTGAAAAACGCCGATTTGACTGAAAATTTGAAATAAAATGAAAACGAAAAAAGATTGATATCAAGAATGCTATATCATTAGAAAGGTAATCAAATTTTAGATTTGATTATTTAAACCAAAATAGGCATTCCCATTTGAAAAAATCAAGTTATCTGTGATTGAAGTTTCCTTAATTTATCCTCTGATTTCTCAAAGTACAAAAAGAATTCAAATTTAGCCGTCTAACCTAAGGTGACGCATTTCATGCTTAATCGTACCGCGAGGTCAGGGCCTTCTAGGTATTATAATCGCTGCGATATTCAATTTTTTTCTGATACCTACTTATACCAAAAATGGTGATTTGCGCCTAAACGGTTTAAAGTTCCATGTGTGATACATAAAGTCACATTAGAATTGACCAAGGAATCCAAATATGCAATAATATATAGGGGGTTCCATTCAAAAAAATGTAGGTTTGATATGAATCACCCTGTATAAACGTCAAAATTCAAGTGAAAATATTTTTACGTTATAGCCCTTAAGGATCCCTACCATGATCAAGTGACAGATTTTTGAAATATTTTTTAGTAAGCCCGCAATTCTCCGTCCACGCACTATTGGCCCACCCTGTATGTATCATCTAAATCATTGTAAATCTTGATGGCATTGTAGGTGTATGATCTGCGATATAGTACAGTTTTATACATGGGATCTCTAAAATTGATGTCTAAATTACTACGTCTAAATACAAATTTTTCGTAAAGGGGGGGGGGGGGGAGCGAGAAGAAACAATTTTATGTGTAAATGTTGCTAAGTAATATTTACACGCATTTTATATGCCTAACCAACCATTCAAAGAAAATACAACACATGTTTTGCAGTTTTTGTAATATGTTCTTAGTAACCGAATCTAAACAAAAATAGTATACACTGCTACAATAAAATATGCTAGGAAATATGAGAGACTCACATAGTTTTTTCTTATTTTAAAATTCAAAATTGAACGATTCACATATAAAGACTTCAAATTAATATAACATTTTTTCAAAACATTTGACACATGTTCTTTGAAACGCAGAGTATCAGTATCAATGGTCAATCCCAAATTTTTGGCAGTATTTACCATATTCAAAGAGTCGTTGTTAATTGTGACATCAAAGTGATTGGTTATAAAATGATGTTTAGGGCCTGGGCAAAATAACATTACAGAGCACTTGTCTTTATTAAGTTTCAAATTATTATTTTGAGAGTAGTTTGCAATGGCATTTAGATCATTATTAATCTGAAGGAGTGCACTATCCATGGAGTTGGTGCTGAAGCTTTTGTAAATTTGTGTATCGTCAGCATAACACATTACTGACGAGTTTTCTACGGAGTTGGACATATCAATTGTGTAAATTAAATACAAGAGTGGGCCCAGGACTGACCCTTGAGGAACACCTGAGGATATTTCAATTGGGTTGGATAAACAGCTATCGATCATTACTGATTTCCACGTAAAACATGAAAACTGGAGTTTCATCATATGGAAGTCTCTAAGAAAAAATCAAACTTTTAAAATAGTTTCCTTTTGACAAAAACTGAGAACTTCTGAAAAAACGTAAAGTTTTGAAACTTTGTGGAATAATTATGAAATTTTCGAAAAAGATTTGTCTTCCTAAAAAACTATAAAATTTTCAAAATAATATAAAAATTTTGAGATATCCTACTTCAAGATAATCACGTGAAATTTTAGTTTCCTGGAAAGATTTGGATCTTCAACAGAAACCTTAAGAAAATTATGATTTTGGTAAACGAGATGATTCCAAAACAAGTGAAATTTTCGACCAATTTTGCAACTTTCCGAAATTTTGAAGAATAAACATTTTAAATTACACCAAATTATGATATTGTCGAAAATTACTCACATATTGATTATTTTTTGTATCTTAAAAATTTTTACTTTTTCAAAGCAATGATCCTTGCGATAAAATTCAAAGCTTTTTGGAAAATTCCGAGATATTTATAACGAAAACAACCAAAGAAGCAGGATTTATTCGAAAAATGAGGTTTTTTGAATGAATGAACTTTTCGACCAATTTTGGAAATTTGAGAAACTTCAAGATGCAATAAACATTTTGAAATTTTACTAGTCTGTGATACTCTCGGAAATAACCGATGTTAAGAAACATTTTGTGTAAACAATGGGACGTTTTTTGAAAAATTATGAAATTTTTGAAAAATTCAGACTTCAAAAAATTAGATTTTGGAATAAAATTTTTGGAAGATTGCGTCTCGCCCTTAGAGAATTATTTCGACTAGATGAAATATTTGAAAGCTACTGATAATCGTAGTAACCAATTTTCAAAAATCTCATCCGAGCACAAGAATAGCAATATTAGTTGCAGGCACTGTAGTTGCATAAATCAATGAATCGAACTACATTTCTCTTTTAAACTTCATAGAAGTAAAACATAAAACTGTTATCTATGCACATTTGTTCGTTATTATTCCGACTTTAGAGTAAACCTAGAGTTTAGCTCCAACGGTAGCTACTGAATTAAATCCAAAACAATCCTCCAATGTATTAGAAGAGACAATATTCAATGACAACAAACGACGGCAGTCGCCGAGTAAACCGCTGCAGTGTACGTAGTATAGTTATTCTAAAAATAGATTAATATAAAAAATTGGCGCCGGGTAAACCCGTGCACTGGATTCTGTATACGGCGCCGGGTAAACCCCTGCACTGGATTCTGTATACGGTAAGTATATAAATGAGGACCCCCAGCGCAGCAGGTGGTAGAAGCTTGAACTTCGATTTTGTACGCAAATCAGTATTAGGTGCCAGTGGGCGTCCAGCCGATTTTAACGGTTTTGGAATCTACACATGTTATAAGTATCGAAAACAAGGTTTTAAGGGGGTGGTTACTGGGCGTCCGTATATCCGGACGCCCAGTGACCTCGGACGCCGAGTGAACCTAAGATTTTGCATTGGAGACGCACAGTTGTACCGTGTAGATATATATATATATATATATATATATATATATATATATATATATATAGACAAAACAAAAACATATATATATATAAGACAAAGCAAAAACAAAAAGGGTGCAACCCGGGCTCCGACACACCGGGCTGCTGTTCCATTTCCCAGCGACTACTCCTCACACCGTGAGGTGAGCAATCACTGGGTCCGCGAATCGTGCGTCCTAAGCAGACGAAGGGACCCATGGATGACTGCCTTCTGCATTCTGGCGGCTAAGATGTGCGCCGCCGCACGGCACACCGGCATTTTGCGCAGTGCAGAGAGCAGCGTATCCCTCATACCACCTAGGGATCCAATGACCATTACTAGCAGACTCACAGTGTAGTCCGGCCAGAGCCTGCGAAGTTGTCCGAGGAGCTCCTGATACTTGGTCCGCTTTTCCTCCTCCTTAGAGACGATGTTCCCCTCGGCAGGCGCCGAGAACTCGATAACGAACATCGTCTTTTGTTGGTAGTCGAGGAGGACTATGTCGGGCTTATTTGCATGTATAAGCTCGAGCGTGGAGAATGAGTAGTTCCAGTAAATTCGGCACCTCTCGTTCTCCACAACGGACTCAATGTCCCCTGGAGCGTATGGCAGCACCGGTGTCTCATCTATACCGTATGAGTGCCTTAAATGGTAGTATAGCACTCGTAGAGCCGCGTTGTGCCGATAGACGTAGGCTGTGCCAGCGTACACCTTACACGCCGACAAGAGGTGCGTAAGGGTCTCTGGCGCCTGCAGGCAGGCTCTACAGCGGATATCGGGCACATCCATACCCATAATCCGGCTACGGTATACTAAGGTGTTGAAGACACCGTCTTGGCAAGCCATTATAGAGCTCTCAGTCTCCGACTTCAACCCATTGGACCTTAGGAAGGAGAAGGTCAACTGCTCAGATAAACCATGCTCTTCTAGATGTTTGTAGAAGATTCCGTGCATTGGTTTATCTTTGTGAAGTCTTAAAAGCAATTGGACTTCAGCAGTTTTAATCCGGGTTTTTAATTGTGCGGGAGCAAGTTCCGTAACGGACTGCTGACACCTCCGCGTGAAGTCGAGCGTGAGACTAAGTTCTTCGGCTGCCCGTGTTGCTGCTCTAAAAAGGAAGGCTCCTTTACCCGCAATCTCGTGCTCTCGCACAAAGCGGATCAGGGGATCGGTGCTCGTCGTAACATAGCAGGCAGTGGCCAGTACTACTCTGTTGTGCAGACGCTCCAAACTCAATAGTCCACGCCCTCCCAGGTGTCGCGGGAGGTATATTCGCGGGACAGAGGATCTAGGATGTAGACTTCCCTCCATATTCATCCTTTTGCGGGTCTTTATGTCGATTTATATATATATATATATATTATTTTAGGAAGCGGAAGCGGCACGAAAAATATTCATTGAACGGCCATTTTACGATTTTATTAAGATTTTAACTTTTAACAGTAAATTGTGTAATGTTTTTCGTAAATTTCTGTGTCTGTATAACGTGCTTCATGCAAGATATGTGTTGTTACTTGCTCTTTTGGCTTGTTTTATAACATCTTCCAGCAACATCCTCACAAACTTTTGTAAGTAAAAACTTTTCATTCTCAATTTTTCTAATGTTGCTGATTGCTAAATTGTCTTTGTAGCCCTGAAGAAGGGATCAAATGATCCCGAAAGCTTGGAAATAGAGTTTTAAGAGTACACTTCGCTGTTTATTTGCCGCTACCCAGCCATCTAGCTTGAGTTTTATATATATATAAACGAAACAAAAACAAATAAGGTGCAACCCGGGCTCCGACACACCGGGCTGCTGTTCCATTTCCCAGCGACTACTCCTCACACCGTGAGGTGAGCAATCACTGGGTCCGCGAATCGTGCGTCCTAAGCAGACGAAGGGACCCATGGATGACTGCCTTCTGCATTCTGGCGGCTAAGATATGCGCCGCCGCACGGCACACCGGCATTTTGCGCAGTGCAGAGAGCAGCGTGTCCCTCATACCACCTAGGGATCCAATGACCATTACTAGCAGACTCACAGTGTAATCCGGCCAGAGCCTGCGAAGTTGTCCGAGGAGCTCCTGATACTTGGTCCGCTTTTCCTCCTCCTTAGAGACGATGTTCCCCTCGGCAGGCGCCGAGAACTCGATAACGAACATCGTCTTTTGTTGGTAGTCGAGGAGGACTATGTCGGGCTTATTTGCATGTATAAGCTCGAGCGTGGAGAATGAGTAGTTCCAGTAAATTCGGCACCTCTCGTTCTCCACAACGGACTCAATGTCCCCTGGAGCATACGGCAGCACCGGTGTCTCATCTATACCGTATGAGTGCCTTAAATGATAGTATAGCACTCGTAGAGCCGCGTTGTGCCGATAGACGTAGGCTGTGCCAGCGTACACCTTACACGCCGACAAGAGGTGCATAAGGGTCTCTGGCGCCTGCAGGCAGGCTCTACAGCGGATATCGGGCACATCCATACCCATAATCCGGCTACGGTATACTAAGGTGTTGAAGACACCGTCTTGGCAAGCCATTATAGAGCTCTCAGTCTCCGACTTCAACCCATTAGACCTTAGGAAGGAGAAGGTCAACTGCTCAGATAAACCATGCTCTTCTAGATGTTTGTAGAAGATTCCGTGCATTGGTTTATCTTTGTGAAGTCTTAAAAGCAATTGGACTTCAGCAGTTTTAATCCGGGTTTTTAATTGCGCGGGAGCAAGTTCCGTAACGGACTGCTGACACCTCCGCGTGAAGTCGAGCGTGAGACTAAGTTCTTCGGCTGCCCGTGTTGCTGCTTTAAAAAGGAAGGCTCCTTTACCCGCAATCTCGTGCTCTCGCACAAAGCGGATCAGGGGATCGGTGCTCGTCGTAACATAGCAGGCAGTGGCCAGTACTACTCTGTTGTGCAGACGCTCCAAACTCAATAGTCCGCGCCCTCCCAGGTGTCGCGGGAGGTATATTCGCGGGACAGAGGATCTAGGATGTAGACTTCCCTCCATATTCATCCTTTTGCGGGTCTTTATGTCGATTTGTCGCAGCTCTTCCACTTTCCAGTGGATAGCACCAAAGCTGTATAACAACAATGGGACCGCAAGCATGTTTGTGGCAGCGACTTTGTTTTTGCCGGACAGTTCTGATGACCAGATCTGCCGGAGTCGGTGCAAATACTTGCGGCGGAGACACTCTTTGACCAATTCTGCCTCTTGGATGTGACGCTGCGCCACTCCAAGGTAGGTATAAGTATCTCCGGCATGCAGTTGTCGCAAGATGCTCCCATCAACGAGCTGCTCCTCATCTTCACTATCTCCGCAACGTCCTCTTTTGAGATGAACCATGGCACATTTGTCTATCCCGAACTCCATACCAATAGCTTGACTGTAATCCTGTACTACCCTCAGCGACTGCTCTAAATCGCGTTGTCCGGAGGCATAGAGCTTCAGGTCATCCATGTAAAATAAGTGGGTGACCTTGTGCCTCCGGTAATTGGGCTTGCCACAGCTGTATCCCTTAGTATTTTTCAGCGCTATGGACAAAGGCAGTAGCGAGATGCAAAAGAGCAAGGGACTCAAAGAGTCTCCTTGGAAGACCCCTCTTTTAAATGATACCAACTCTGTTCGAACCCTGGTTTCACCCGATGTTATAGTGAACCGAGTCTTCCAGAGCGGCATCAGTTGTTTGATGCATCCCACTATTTGATCATCTACCGAAAGACATTCCAACAGCCGCACAATCAGTTCATGAGACGTAGTGTCGAATGCCTTCCGATAGTCGATCCAGGCCATAGAAAGGTTTCGCAGGTACTGCACGGAGTCCTGTGTGACACAGCGGTCAATCAACAGGTTATCCCTGCAGCCAGCTACTCCTTTCTTAGACCCTCTTTGTTCATATACGCTGAGAAATACGGGATTTACAGCTTGAAGGATACGCATGTACAAGATTCTGGTGAAGAGCTTGTAACATGCGTTCAGACATGTTATTGGCCTGTAGTTTTTAGGATCAGACAAATCTCCGGTCTTCGGGAGAAGCACGGTTCGACCCTCGACAAACCAAGCCGGAATTGGCTGCTCCTGATTTAGCCACGAGTTAAAAACTCTAGCTAAATGCCGATGGCAACTGGGAAACTTTTTCAACCAGTAGGTGTTTATGCCATCCGGGCCAGGAGCTGCGAAATTCTTTGCGCCTCGTAAGGCACCAAGAATTTCTTCCGTGTTTATCGGGTGACGCAGTACATTCAAGTTTGGAGTCCTCCTACAAACGGACTCGAACTGCGCCAAGGCCGGAGTGTCTGCTTGGAGAGGTTTGGGCTGTTCGTAAATGCCCCTCCAGAAAGTCTCCACGCGATCAGCAGTTGGTGGCTGCTCTATGACTGGTGGTCGCTGTTGGAAGAGACGAGCAGGCTTTTCGGAAAACATTCTGTTTTCCTCCAAACCTCTCGCCCGCGTCACCAGTGATCGTTTAGCAGCGATTAGCATCCGTATCCTGTCAAGACAATGCTGCTTGACAACAACCAGTACCGCTTGACTGAGCGTGTGATGGTCGCGCCTTAGCTCTCGGGCTATCTGGCGCACGCGGCGCGTAAAAGGCCTACCGGCCGCTCTATATTCCATCACACACTGGATACGGGATGCTTCTTGGCGAGCCAACTGGATTTTCGCTTCCATCTGGCGCACCCGCCTCTGTGCTCTCTCGACAGGAGAGTCTCTCACTCTCCCCTGTCCAGCCAGCCTCAGAGCCGCAGCGTAAATTTCGCAATTGATGCTCCAAATGTCAGAGACCTCCGATAGACGTTCACTCAACGCCTCATCCTCTCTCTTTAAATCTGCCAGCTTGAAGGACCTTTTGTTATTATGCAAGGCCCTTCGGTCACTGAAATCTCCAGGTGAGACGGCTTCGTCGATTTCCCTCTCAGCGGGCCTCATCGGCGACCTTTCAGCCTGGTTAACAGGCCTTTCAGTCGCCGGAGGGGCAGGCTGAGCTGGAGCACGAACGTATCCCTGCCCCCGAAGGTAAAATACCTGGTTCCGCAAGCTCTGGGAGGTAATTGTGCTATGCTCTGGATGCATTTCACACCACCTCCCATGCATGCGGGCCATGTATCCCCTACGGCGCGGGCTACTGCTCTCGTAGCAGCTCAGCAGGTCATCCTTCAGTTCCGTCGTCCACCTAAAACAGTCCATGTCATTGCGTGTGTCGTCGTCAGGGCGATCCGAGGCACCGCCACCTTGCCCAGAGCCGGCTTCCGATACCGGCCTGGTGTGGGTGCTCTTCTTCTGGGGCGGTCGAACCAGAAGGTAGGGCCCGTCCGGTGGTTAGCCTTAGGGCCCCCAGCCGACATTTCGGAGGCAGCCGACCACATTGCCTCCTAGGGATGACCTGTACAGGTTGCCGGCCGGCTTTCATCCCTGGCTTGGGTTATCCCCGCAGTGTCGCCACGCACCGAATAGCCGTTTGATGTTGGTCGGCTTCCTGGGGGCGCATTTTATACCTACTGCCAGGTTTGCTATCAGCCGCCCCTAACCTGGGGTCAGACGCTGTCGGGAAGCCGTCCATAACATAGGTGCAGCCGCTTCCTCACTATGGTGGTTCATACGCCTGCTTTCACAGCCGGTGACCACCATAGGCCCTTTTAAGGCAAGGACTACCAATCTTTTAGTCGCCTCTTACGACAGGCAGATTAAACCCTGGGAACATTCTAAACCCGGACCCAGACGGAGAAAACGACCGAATACAACCAGATAGAACAGAAGACAGAGCATAACAACAGAAAGCAGGCAGATAACAGCGCTAAACAATAGAAAACGACTAAATTCAGCCGAATACAACAAGAAAAGGACAGAAAACAGCTAAAAACAACAGAAATCAAGCAGATAACAACTGTAAACGGTACAAAACGACCAAATACAACCGAATAGAGTCAAAACTAACGCAAAACGACAGAAAGCAAGCAGATAACGGCTGCAAACGCTAGAAAGCGACCGAGTACAACCAAATAGAACAGAAAACAGAGCATAACAACAGAAAGCGGGCAGATAACAGCGTTAAACAATAGAAAACGACCAAATTCAGCAGAATACAACAAGAAAAGAACAGAAAATATATATATATATATATATATATATATATATATTTACATCCCTAGACCTTTTTGATTCCTTTCACAATCAAACCTTTTTGCATCTCCCGGAAGGAGTGGAGCTACACTGAATTTTAATGCGAATAGTGGTTAGTTGTCGAATTTCAGTTATAGCTATATGTTTTTTGTTACTGTAGCTACTATATTTCTAATATACATCATTTCACTCTTGTCCTGTATTGAATCCGTTCATCTTACCGACTATATTGATTCTGACCGTATAAATCATTGCATAAGTCCTACTATTTTGATTCCAGAAAGCGTATATTTGACCATAAAACAGTTATTTTGATTCCGGCAATGTTGTCAGATTTATTATAAGTAGTATTAGTGAGGACATTGTTAAAGCGTTTTATAGATATAGAACAACCAATCAGAAATGGAGGTATAAGTATAGTTATATTAAATTTAGTCGTTCCAGAACCGATAAAATGTTTAAACTTCGTATATACGAGTAAAATAAGTTTTTTCATACAGAAGCAATGCGAGAGGATACGTATCAAGCCGTTTCAAACCTTCAAAGTAGTCCAGACAATCAGGCAGCCGTTATGCAAGCAACCATCGTGGATCTTGAAGAAAAGATGAGGCACCACCAAGACGATGCAGTCGCAGGCTTGAAGAGTGGGCAACATCTGGTGATGACTAGACTTGATAGAACAGAGGCAAACTATGAGCCAGGCATTAAAAAAGCAGGGCCAGCATATCAGTACAATCGAGACACAAATAGTAACAGTAACGATACCAAAAAAGCATGCGACATCACAAAAGCACGCTGAGGAACAGCTACAGCAAGTGGAGAATCGTGTCAAGGAACCGTCAGAGAGGACCTGCAAGAACTTAGTGCAGGTGAGCGTGATTTAATAGCTGCAATACTGAAACAAATATTACCCAGCTGGAGGCTGAGGATACATGCTTAAAGAAAAACCTGGACAATACGATTGTGAAAGCCAAACAGAACGGGGTCAAGGAAGACGAGTCAAAGTTGGGAGAAAAGTTGGCGTAGCTTGAAGTAAAAAATCAAGAAGCTGAAATCAGATTTGGGAGACGCGCTTGATGGTGCGAAAAATACCATGGAATATTTGTATAAAGTAAGGGACGTTGAAAAAAAGATAAAACGGAAGCTGGCGAATTTTAAAGATGAGAACGCTCGACTAGGAAAGGAGATGGAAGATACATTGGGCGAAGCATACGCTGCTAGCTCAGGGACTAAGGCGTATTGAAGGATCAGAATAATAAGATGAGACAGAAGATTGCACAGATGGAAAGCGATATCGATAGACTGAAGAATGAACTCGATAAGGTCATTGTGGATGCAAATAAAGGGGTGTCCCGAATGTCAGCGATGCAAGATGGCGATGTATAGTTAAAGCAGAAATTGGCACAATTGGACAGGAAAAACGCGGAAATTGAAGCAGAGCTTGACGCTGCGCTCAAGGACGTGTCAGGGGGCCTTGATCAGACAGCGCAACTTAAGAGCAAGAATGGAGCGGCTCACGGTGGAACTGGAGAACAACCTGGTGAAGAGAAGAAGGGAGTGTTGGGAATTGACAGTTTCCAAGAGGAAAAAAACGCAAAATTGGAGAAGACGGTAGCAGAGTCAGGAAAAGACAACGCTGCTGGAGCTGAAGATGAGAATCACAAGTTGAGCAAAGGATATCGAGTCAGAAGGTGATATGGTGTGGTCTTGCAACCAAAGATGGAGAGAAGGGTAGATTCCCGGAGCTTGAGCATCATGTAGAGGGTCATGTCGGGAAGTGGAAAACCGAGGTCCATACCGATGTCTGTGGCAATGCAAGACTTGAATTTGTTCATTGAGGATGCCGAACGCTAAATGGGGAAGAATGTAACATACTGTATAATATGGTATTGGTGTAATGTCTGTTAGTTAACATATATGATATAGTCAAAAACGCAGGTTAGATTTTTGATGTGTAAACGTCATCGTAATCATCTGGAACTTTCGGGACTGACAGATGGGCGTTCTACACCTTTTCCAGCTGTAGTTTCTAAAGCGTCAAGTGATAATTCAAAACGGTCAAGTTAATTTTCCATCTAGTCAATTGTAAATTCAAACTGACAGGTATGAATTACACCTGACAGTTTGAAATTATAAGTGGAGTTGAAAAATTAACTTGACCGTTTTGAATTATCACTTGACGCTTTAGAAACTACAGCTGGAAAATGTGTAGTATGTCATCTGAATGTCTCGAATCCTCTAGATGGTTCGATGAAGTATACATATACAGGGTGAGTCAAGCTCAACGCCTCGGGCTCTTGTGGTCAAACGATCCCACTTTTCGAAAAATCAACTTTGCGCGTGTATGTAGGTCGAGTTGGACTATATTTCAAAAATAATTACTTTTATACATATACCGATTTCTCCAAATACAAATGTAACTCAAACTCGACCGTCTAACATAAGCTGACGCATTTCATGCGTAGTGACAACTCGATTTTTTATAATAGCTGCGATATTCAATTTTTCTATGACATCTACTTATACCAAAAATTGTGATTTGCACCTAAATGGTTTGATTTAAGTCCCATGTGTGATAAAGTCACACTCAAATTGATACGGGAATATATGCAATATGTAAGGTGTTCCATTAAAAAAACAAAACTTTGATATGTCACGCTTCTATTAGACACCCTGTATAAAAGTCATTATTTTTAAACTCTAGTCCAACTCGAGCTACAGATACTCGCAAAGTTTTTTGAGTAGTGGTTTGGTTTGGTCACAAAATCTGAGGCGTTGAGCTTGACTCACCCTGTATAAGGCGCCACAAGTAGCATGAGAGGATTAGTAGTTGAGACAAGTTAAGTTTAGACAAGGTTAAGTGATTCTGTAATCAATAGTGAAGTAAAAATGTGAAAAGAGAGTGCAGTTTAATCCCTTGGTTTGAAGAAAGAGCATCCGTCGCGACAATATTCACGCCGATCCTAAAATACCATGCGGAGCATAGAACAGTAGCTCATACTGTAGTATCGAAGTTCTACACTAAAGTAAATAAGTAGTTAACTACAGTAGCATAAAAATAATGACACAAGTCTCATTTCTTTACTTCAGTTTCATATAGGTGAATGTCGGTTTTAATTGAGCTTTCCAATCCACGTCACTCATTTCCGTCGATCTGTCTGTCTATCCAGGCATTCTTGTAGCTGCATAATCTCAGTTACCGCTATTTCGATTTCGATTAAATGTGGGAAGCGATATGTTCGTGGAGTCATAGTAGGGAATGCTGCTACATTTGTTTTTAATTTGTGAATAACCGAAAATTATATGAACTCTGATTTTAGGTTATTTAGAGGTTGCTGATCATTTCTCGTTTTTCATTCTATAACCTGTAATTTGGTAGCTACTAAATTGTCCAATAAAATATTGACACCGTATTGCTATCGTGGTAGAGATGGAAAATGTGTACAGTTTTAGAAAATCACAGAAAGCCGGTGGCGGCAAAGTAATCATCAAAAAAACTTAAATTATAAGAACGGCTCAAATATTGTTTCTAAGTCTTTCTAAATAGAGGTACCTGATCAAGTTCTACCTCTATTTAAGGGGGATTAATTTGAAGTGGATCGATGAAGGATTGATTTTTTAATTGTTTTTACCCTTGATAATCCTAATTCTGTAATTTGGAATCTTGCAACTTGAACGTATACTTCCCACACCAATAATACGCTTTTTGGGCGTTCCATGTTTTTTACATAACGAAAATCAACGTTACTCATTTCCGGCAGTCTGTCTGTCTGTTGGCGTTTTTCTAGCCTCGTGACCCTTGTACCCGCTGCATGGATTATGATCAAATTTGGGGGGCGATATGCTGTGGGCTCATAGTAGGTAATGATGCTATAATTTTGAAAATCGGTGCATGGGCTTCGGAGAAATTGGTAAAAAACTAAAAATTATCAGAACCCTTCCAAACTCTGTGTTTAAGCATTTTACGAGTTCCTGATCATTTTTCATCTGTTTTTGGCAGAGGGTGAAATTGGGATGAGGGGGGTTTGAAAACTTAAAAATCTTTTGTATTCATAAAATACTCCACATTGCGCAAAATATTTACTTTGGTGGTACCGTGTGCTTTTACTTCCCACACCGATAGGTGAGGGGAGTATTGTGATCGCGAAAATTTTCGATTTTGAGATAATACACTTTTTGGGCGTTTTATGATGCCTACATCACGAAAATCCACGTCACTCATTTCCATCGGTCTGTCTGTCGGTCTGTCTGTCTGTCGGTCTGTCTGTCTGTCTGTCTGTCGGTCTGTCTGTCTGTTGGCGTTTTTCTAGCCTCCTAATTTCAGTAACCGCTACATAGATTTTGATGAAATTTGGGTGGTGATATGGTGTAGGGTCGTAGTAGGTAATGTTGCTACAATTTTGAAAATCGGTGCATGGGCGGCGGAGTAATTAGCAAAAAACGAAAAATTTCAAATATGCGTTAAACTTCGTTTTTAGACGTTTTAGAGGTTCCTGATCATTTTCTACTTTTTTTTTGGGTGGGGGTGAATTTGGGGTGGTTGAGGGATGGGGGGTTGTAATACTGAAAAATTTGTTGTATTCATAATGGGCTCTCTAATGACCTGTGAATGAAAGACCTAGCGCCATAATACAATTTTTTAGGTCCATCCGAACATTGCCTTGCTTATAATAGAAACCAAGGGACTTAGAATAATTTGTGGTGTATACATCCGAGTGTTGTTTTAGTTTTAGATCGTTCTTTATTGCGTAACGCCAAAATTATCGAATGGATTTTAATGAAATTTTGACACAGTATTACTGCCACGGCGAGGATGGAAAGCGCGCATGTTTTGGAAAAATCGTGTCAGTGGCGGCGCGGCAATAATAAAAAAACTAAAAATGTAAAAATAGCTCAAACTTTGTTTTTCGGCGTTTTAGGGGTTTCTGATCATTTTTTACTTTTTTTTTGGGTGGGAGTGAAATTGGGGTGGTTAGGGGGTGGGGGGTTGTAAAACTCAAAAATTTATTCCATTTATAATAGTGTCCATTGACCTGTGAAAGAAAGACTTAGCGGCATAATAGACGTTTGTTAGGTCCATCCGAACATTGCCTTGGCTATTACAGAAATCAAGGGATTTGGTATTGGTAGGGGTAGGTATTGATTCAGGTCGTTCTGAATTTAGTAACATGGAAATTATGGAATTAATTTTAATGAAATTTAGGCACACTATTATTACCGCGGCAAGGATGAAAAATGCGTATGGTTATCAAAAATCGTGTCAGTGGCGGCGCAGCAATAATAAAAACCTAAAAATATAAAAATAGCTCAAACTTCGTTCTTAAGCAATTTGGGGGTTCCTGATTGTTTCGTTTCGTCCAGTTAAAGCTGAATTGTGTCGTTTTAGTTCCTACGGAGAGATTTAGGAAACTATTTACTAGTTTTTGTGTTGGATGTTTTTTGACGACAGGCGGGCGATGATTTGGTTGCAACTGTTATGTGTGGGAAGTACTGAGTCAATCAACTTGACTCCATTTTTTGGATGTATCCAGATGTCGCCATTCAATTTTATATCTGTGAAATAATTATTGGATGCAAACATATTATAAACTTATAACGTGGAACTTAGAAACTCTGGTCTTGATTGTGATGAAAATGTGACACAGTTTTATTACCATAGATAAAATGCTGACAGTGTACCGTTGTTTGGACTCTTGCGAGTTGCGCAGGAGAAATTAACAAAAAACGAAAAATTTCAATACTCAACCTTCGTCTCTAGATGTTTCAAAGATCCGTGATTATTGTCTACTTTTTTTATGAGGATGATGTAGGGATAGAGATACCCCAATATTTTTGTCAGTACCTACCGATAATGTATGGCTAGTATTGAGGACCGACACTTGACGCCATTTTTTTCGTAGGTATCACTTTTAACGTAGGTTCTATATATTTTATCGGAATTTGCACCGATGAAGCCTTTTTTATTTCATTTATTTGTAAAAGTGTGAATACAAGTATTGCCACCCTCGAGGGTTATGAATAAATAAAAGGAATAAAAATGTTCCCCGGTATCATAATAGGTCTGAGTGACCTAAGGGATATCGGAGTTCCCGATCTAGGCTGTGGGTATGATGACACCGACCTAGAAATGATCGCCACCGACCCGTTGCACCACGCTGGTGCCGCAATTTACTGGCGTCGGCGCGCCGACAACGCTTACTTTTAGCTCATTGGATGATACAATTAACTGTTTTTACAACGCTCCATCTGCCAAAACCTCACCGCCAAGTCACAGCCCTCTCACAAAGTTATTATGTTATCCTACCTCCTCAACCTTATTTTTTAAAAGAGCAATACATTATGGAGTTCATATGAGAATTTTTCATTCCTAGAATTATTCCCTCAATTTCTGAACGTAACGCCACCAACAACTCATATTTTATACCGCGCCGCCGCGCCGCCGGTCAACATGCCACAAGCGCTCATATCTGCACCGACCGCGCTTCCAAGTTTGCGATAGACAAACGCTTTTGTTGGGGAATATCGTCATACTGCTGCGTTGCCACTGATATTTGCTTGAGGAATCAAAATAATCGACAATGTGTAACCAGGTATACATTATATATACATTGTCCTCCGCCTAGCGGTCAGTCTTAGAACTTTAATCGTATATCTCGTTACGAATGGGGCACTGAATTGATTCCACCCAACATTCGATTGCTGCCATACCACGCTAGGTAGCATAAAACAAAGTATCAAAACAGATTCTAGGGGACATTTAAGTAGGAACCTGTAACATATGATGCTCTTCAGGCTTTCTGGGGCGCGGCAAATCGAGCTAACTATTTTGACTCCGATATACGGAGTCAAAATAGTCAAGGAATCAAAATGATATGTGCGAGTGGCGTTGATGGAATCAAAATAGTGCTAGGGATATATATATATATATATATATATATATATATATATATATATCTACACGGTACAACTGTGCGTCTCCAATGCAAAATCTTAGGTTCAGTCGGCGTCCGAGGTCACTGGGCGTCCGGATATACGGACGCCCAGTGACCACCCCCTTTCAACCTTGTTTTCGATACTTATAACATGTGTAGATTCCAAAACCGTTAAAATCGGCCGGACGCCCGCTGGCACCTAATACTGATTTGCGTACAAAATCGAAGTTCAAGCTTCTACCACCTGCTGCGCTGGGGGTCCTGATTTATATACTTACCGTATACAGAATCCAGTGCACGGGTTTACCCGGCGCCGTATACAGAATCCAGTGCACGGGTTTACCCGGCGCCAATTTTTTATATTAATCTATTTTTAGAATAACTATACTACGTACACTGCAGCGGTTTACTCGGCGACTGCCGTCGTTTGTTGTCATTGAATATTGTCTCTCCTAATACATTGGACGATTGTTTTGGATTTAATTCAGTAGCTACCGCTGGAGCTAAACTCTAGGTTTACTCTAAAGTCGGAATAATAACGAACAAATGTGCATAGATAACAGTTTTATGTTTTACTTCTATGAAGTTTTAAAGAGAAATGTAGTTCGATTCATTGATTTATGCAACTACAGTGCCTGTAACTAATTTTGCTATTCTTGTGCTCGGATATGAGATTTTTGAAAACTGGTTACTACGATTATCAGTAGCTTTCAAATATTTCATCTAGTCGAAATAATTCTCTAAAGGCGAGACGCAATCTTCCAAAAATTTTATTCCAAAATCTAATGTTTTGAAGTCTGAATTTTTCAAAAATTTCATAATTTTTCACGAAACGTCCCATTGTTTACACAAAATGTTTCTTAACTTCGGTTATTTCCGAGAGTATCACAGACTAGTAAAATTTCAAAATGTTTATTGCATCTTGAAGTTTCACAAATTTCCAAAATTGGTCGAAAAGTTCATTCATTCAAAAAACCTCATTTTTCGAATAAATCCTGCTTCTTTGGTTGTTTTCGTTATAAATATCTCGGAATTTTCCAAAAAGTTTTGAATTTTATCGCAACGGTCATTGCTTTGAAAAAGTAAAAATTTTTAAAATACAAAAAATAATCAATATGTGAGTAATTTTCGACAATATCATAATTTGGTGTAATTTAAAATGTTTATTTTTCAAAATTTCGAAAAGTTGCAAAATTGGTCGAAAATTTCACTTGTTTTGGAACCATCTTGTTTACCAAAATCATAATTTTCTTAAGGTTTCTGTTTTGAATATCCAACTCTTTCCAAAAAACTCAAATTTCACGTGATTACCTTGAAGTCGGATATCTCAAAATTTTTATATTTTTTTGAAAATTTTATAGTTCTTTAAGAAGTCAAATTTTTTTCGAAAATTTCATAATAATTATTTTACAAAGTTTCTAAACTTTACGTTTCTTTCAGAAGTTCTCAGTTTTTGTCAAAAAGAAGCTATTTTAAAAGTTTGAATTTTTCTTAGAGATTTTCATATGATCTGGGAGCGAAATAGACAAACTCCAGTCTTCATGTTTTACGTGAAAATCAATAATATGCAGCTTGATTCACGTAAAAAATACAACTTTGGTTTGCCGAATATATGGAGTCACTGTGTATAATTAAAAATGAGACTGCTGATGACTGCTCCTACAAACCCTTGTTAAACTTTTTTCGATACCTTTCTAGTTTACCCAACTATCGACCACCTCTAAAAAATTTGATAACGCCACATATTAAGATTATACTGTAAATATAAAATAATATAATGGTATGAAATTATCCAGGGCAGCGCACCTAAAGAATCTGTTTTAATTGCGCCCCACTTTCCTGTACATGCTGTAATTTTGTGTTGTTCACCCTCGACATCCATATAAATAATCATTCGACTCTCATAAACCTTTTTGTGAACATAAAATGATTTGTGAGATAAATGGGGGGTGTCCAGAAGGGAAGACCATATAAAATGTTAAAGGTCATTGTTTATTTCATGAAAAATCCAGTGTACAGGTTTACTATGCTCCCCTATTGTAAAGTAAATCTATTTTTAGTATCATCATATTCTTTGTGTTTTGCAGCGGTTTACCCAGCGTCTGTCGCCGAATCTTGCCCTTGAAATGTGCGTACCGAAATTCATTGAGATAACAGCGTCTTTCCCAGCTATCAAATATTCTCTGCTCACGACGTACTTGCAGATTTGTGTTTCTTGCATGGGTCAGGTACTTAATAGCATGCTAAGAACTTAGGAGTTGAGCGTTTAGGCTATACCGAAAAGCCTATGAACACATTTCCTCCATAATATGCTAATGCAATTCTTCAGTATATTCCATTTCCGTGTAAGCGTAGTGTACCCACAATATAATACACTCAAAGGCAATTTTTGGGCTATAGTGACTTTATTTTAAGTTGCAGTACGCGACGAAAAGTTCTATACATATTCTGTGCTCAAATCTCCGTAACCATATACAGGGTGTCTCAAAAAGACCCGACTATCTGAGGTAGGGAAAAACCAAATGGAGAGATAAAGGAAGAAATTTTACTTTTTTTACTTTTTCAAAATAACATTCTTTAAATGACGCCCATTTTGTTGACGGTATTCTTCAAAGCGTTTATGCACACTACCAAAACGGTCCAACTACTTAGAGTGCACGAGACGCAAATAAAGCGTGGTGGAGGGAGTAAGCCCGCACCACTCGCTCGGTAAGAACACTGGTTAGATATTGCACCTTTAGTTGCCAGGATGCGTGTTTAGTTGCCACAATATTGAAGAAAGCATCAGATCGATAGCAACTCAGCAACTCCTTGGAACAGTTTTTGATAAAATGTGCACACACGGTTTGAAAAACGCCTTCAACAAAATGGGCGTCATTTAAAGAATGTTATTTTGAAAAAGTAAAATTTCTTCCTTCAACTCTCCATTGGCACTAATCAATGGTATTTACAATAAGCCGGTTTTGGTTTTTCCCTACCTCAAATAGTCGGGTCGTTTTGAGACACCCTGTAGTATTGTACCACTATAACTGCATAGCTGTATCATAGTTCTTGGGCAGTGACTCTTCTCTCATTAGCCATTACGCTTCTAGTCAACACGCTCAAAGTTCCACTCATTCTAACGGCTATCTCAGAACCCTTACCTCGTGGCAATAAGCCATTTAAGGGTGGACGCCTAGTAACATCAACGCTGAATTTACAAAAAGTCTGTATATAAATTCTATTAATAGACAGGCATAAAAAATAAAAAATATGGACGCCCAGTGGAGCTAACGGTGAACTATGACGCCAAGCGACCTGTTTCTGAAACTTACTTATATACAGTTATATACGCCAGACGCTGGGTAAAACGCTTTTGGTCCGGACGCTGGGTGATCCGCTGTAAATAAATATATATATATATATATATATATATATATATATATACCCGTCTGGGTCCGGGTTTAGAATGTTCCCAGGGTTTAATCTGCCTGTCGTAAGAGGCGACTAAAAGATTGGTAGTCCTTGCCTTAAAAGGGCCTATGGTGGTCACCGGCTGTGAAAGCAGGCGTATGAACCACCATAGTGAGGAAGCGGCTGCACCTATGTTAAGGACGGCTTCCCGACAGCGTCTGACCCCAGGTTAGGGGCGGCTGATAGCAAACCTGGCAGTAGGTATAAAATGCGCCCCCAGGAAGCCGACCAACATCAAACGGCTATTCGGTGCGTGGCGACACTGCGGGGATAACCCAAGCCAGGGATGAAAGCCGGCCGGCAACCTGTACAGGTCATCCCTAGGAGGCAATGTGGTCGGCTGCCTCTGAAATGTCGGCTGGGGGCCCTAAGGCTAACCACCGGACGGGCCCTACCTTCTGGTTCGACCGCCCCAGAAGAAGAGCACCCACACCAGGCCGGTATCGGAAGCCGGCTCTGGGCAAGGTGGCGGTGCCTCGGATCGCCCTGACGACGACACACGCAACGACATGGACTGTTTTAGGTGGACGACGGAACTGAAGGATGACCTGCTGAGCTGCTACGAGAGCAGTAGCCCGCGCCGTAGGGGATACATGGCCCGCATGCATGGGAGGTGGTGTGAAATGCATCCAGAGCATAGCACAATTACCTCCCAGAGCTTGCGGAACCAGGTATTTTACCTTCGGGGGCAGGGATACGTTCGTGCTCCAGCTCAGCCTGCCCCTCCGGCGACTGAAAGGCCTGTTAACCAGGCTGAAAGGTCGCCGATGAGGCCCGCTGAGAGGGAAATCGACGAAGCCGTCTCACCTGGAGATTTCAGTGACCGAAGGGCCTTGCATAACAACAGGAGGTCCTTCAAGCTGGCAGATTTAAAGAGAGAGGATGAGGCGCTGAGTGAACGTCTATCGGAGGTCTCTGACATTTGGAGCATCAATTGCGAAATTTACGCTGCGGCTCTGAGGCTGGCTGGACAGGGGAGAGTGAGAGACTCTCCTGTCGAGAGAGCACAGAGGCGGGTGCGCCAAATGGAAGCGAAAATCCAGTTGGCTCGCCAAGAAGCATCCCGTATCCAGTGTGTGATGGAATATAGAGCGGCCGGTAGGCCTTTTACGCGCCGCGTGCGCCAGATAGCCCGAGAGCTAAGGCGCGACCATCACACGCTCAGTCAAGCGGTACTGGTTGTTGTCAAGCAGCATTGTCTTGACAGGATACGGACGCTAATCGCTGCTAAACGATCACTGGTGACGCGGGCGAGAGGTTTGGAGGAAAACAGATTGTTTTCCGAAAAGCCTGCTCGTCTCTTCCAACAGCGACCACCAGTCATAGAGCAGCCGCCAACTGCTGATCGCGTGGAGACTTTCTGGAGGGGCATTTACGAACACCCCAAACCTCTCCAAGCAGACACTCCGGCCTTGGCGCAGTTCGAGTCCGTTTGTAGGAGGACTCCAAACCTGAATGTACTGCGTCACCCGATAAACACGGAAGAAATTCTTGGTGCCTTACGAGGCGCAAAGAATTTCGCAGCTCCTGGCCCGGATGGCATAAACACCTACTGGTTGAAAAAGTTTCCCAGTTGCCACCGGCATTTAGCTAGAGTTTTTAACTCGTGGCTAAATCAGGAGCAGCCAATTCCGGCTTGGTTTGTCGAGGGTCGAACCGTGCTTCTCCCGAAGACCGGAGATTTGTCTGATCCTAAAAACTACAGGTCAATAACATGTCTGAACGCATGTTACAAGCTCTTCACCAGAATCTTGTACATGCGTATCCTTCAAGCTGTAAATCCCGTATTTCTCAGCGTATATGAACAAAGAGGGTCTAAGAAAGGAGTAGCTGGCTGCAGGGATAACCTGTTGATTGACCGCTGTGTCACACAGGACTCCGTGCATTACCTGCGAAACCTTTCTATGGCCTGGATCGACTATCGGAAGGCATTCGACACTACGTCTCATGAACTGATTGTGCGGCTGTTGGAATGTCTTTCGGTAGATGATCAAATAGTGGGATGCATCAAACAACTGATGCCGCTCTGGAAGACTCGGTTCACCATAACATCGGGTGAAACCAGGGTTCGAACAGAGTTGGTATCATTTAAAAGAGGGGTCTTCCAAGGAGACTCCTTGAGTCCCTTGCTCTTTTGCATCTCGCTACTGCCTTTGTCCATAGCGCTGAAAAATACTAAGGGATACAGCTGTGGCAAGCCCAATTACCGGAGGCACAAGGTCACCCACTTATTTTACATGGATGACCTGAAACTCTATGCCTCCGGACAACGCGATTTAGAGCAGTCGCTGAGGGTAGTGCAGGATTACAGTCAAGCTATTGGTATGGAGTTCGGGATAGACAAATGTGCCATGGTTCATCTCAAAAGAGGACGTTGCGGAGATAGTGAAGATGAGGAGCAGCTCGTTGATGGGAGCATCTTGCGACAACTGCATGCCGGAGATACTTATACCTACCTTGGAGTGGCGCAGCGTCACATCCAAGAGGCAGAATTGGTCAAAGAGTGTCTCCGCCGCAAGTATTTGCACCGACTCCGGCAGATCTGGTCGTCAGAACTGTCCGGCAAAAACAAAGTCGCTGCCACAAACATGCTTGCGGTCCCATTGTTGCTATACAGCTTTGGTGCTATCCACTGGAACGTGGAAGAGCTGCGACAAATCGACATAAAGACTCGCAAAAGGATGAATATGGAGGGAAGTCTACATCCTAGATCCTCTGTCCCGCGAATATACCTCCCGCGACACCTGGGAGGGCGTGGACTATTGAGTTTGGAGCATCTGCACAACAGAGTAGTACTGGCCACTGCCTGCTATGTTACGACGAGCACCGATCCCCTGATCCGCTTTGTGCGAGAGCACGAGATTGCGGGTAAAGGAGCCTTCCTTTTTAGAGCAGCAACACGGGCAGCCGAAGAACTTAGTCTCACGCTCGACTTCACGCGGAGGTGTCAGCAGTCCGTTACGGAACTTGCTCCCGCACAATTAAAAGCCCGGATTAAAACTGCTGAAGTCCAATTGCTTTTAAGACTTCACAAAGATAAACCAATGCACGGAATCTTCTACAAACATCTAGAAGAGCATGGTTTATCTGAGCAGTTGACCTTCTCCTTCCTAAGGTCTAATGGGTTGAAGTCGGAGACTGAGAGCTCTATAATGGCTTGCCAAGACGGTGTCTTCAACACCTTAGTATACCGTAGCCGGATTATGGGTATGGATGTGCCCGATATCCGCTGTAGAGCCTGCCTGCAGGCGCCAGAGACCCTTACGCACCTCTTGTCGGCGTGTAAGGTGTACGCTGGCACAGCCTACATCTATCGGCACAATGCGGCTCTACGAGTGCTATACTACCATTTAAGGCACTCATACGGTATAGATGAGACACCGGTGCTGCCATACGCTCCAGGGGACATTGAGTCCGTTGTGGAGAACGAGAGGTGCCGAATTTACTGGAACTACTCATTCTCCACGCTCGAGCTTATACATGCAAATAAGCCCGACATAGTCCTCCTCGACTACCAACAAAAGACGATGTTCGTTATCGAGTTCTCGGCACCTGCCGAGGGGAACATCGTCTCTAAGGAGGAGGAAAAGCGGACCAAGTATCAGGAGCTCCTCGGACAACTTCGCAGGCTCTGGCCGGACTACACTGTGAGTCTGCTAGTAATGGTCATTGGATCCCTAGGTGGTATGAGGGATACGCTGCTCTCTGCGCTGCGCAAAATGCCGGTGTGCCGTGCGGCGGCGCACATCTTAGCCGCCAGAATGCAGAAGGCAGTCATCCATGGGTCCCTTCGTCTGCTTAGGACGCACGATACGCGGACCCAGTGATTGCTCACCTCACGGTGTGAGGAGTAGTCGCTGGGGAATGGAACAGCAGCCCGGTGTGTCGGAGCCCGGGCTGCACCTTTTTTGTTTTTGTTTTGTCTATATATATATATATATATATATATTTATTTACAGCGGATCACCCAGCGTCCGGACCAAAAGCGTTTTACCCAGCGTCTGGCGTATATAACTGTATATAAGTAAGTTTCAGAAACAGGTCGCTTGGCGTCATAGTTCACCGTTAGCTCCACTGGGCGTCCATATTTTTTATGCCTGTCTATTAATAGAATTTATATACAGACTTTTTGTAAATTCAGCGTTGATGTTACTAGGCGTCCACTCTTAAATGGCTTATTGCCACGAGGCAAGGGTTCTGAGATAGCCGTTAGAATGAGTGGAACTTTGAGCGTGTTGATTAGAAGCGTAATGGCTAATGAGAGAAGAGTCACTGCCCAAGAACTATGATACAGCTATGCAGTTATAGTGGTACAATACTACAGGGTGTCTCAAAACGACCCGACTATTTGAGGTAGGGAAAAACCAAAACCGGCTTATTGTAAATACCATTGATTAGTGCCAATGGAGAGATGAAGGAAGAAATTTTACTTTTTCAAAATAACATTCTTTAAATGACGCCCATTTTGTTGAAGGCGTTTTTCAAACCGTGTGTGCACATTTTATCAAAAACTGTTCCAAGGAGTTGCTGAGTTGCTATCGATCTGATGCTTTCTTCAATATTGTGGCAACTAAACATGCATCCTGGCAACTAAAAGTGCGATATCTAACCAGTGTCCTTACCGAGCGAGCGGTGCGGGCTTACTCCCTCCACCACGCTTTATTTGCGTCTCGTGCACTGTAAGTAGTTGGACCGTTTTGATAATGTGCATAAACGCTTTGAAAAATACCATCAACAAAATGGGCGTCATTTAAAGAATGTTATTTTGGAAAAGTAAAAAAAGTAAAATTTCTTCCTTTATCTCTCCATTTGGTTTTTCCCTACCTCAAATAGTCGGGTCCTTTTGAGACACCCTGTATATGGTTACGGAGATTTGAGCACAGAATATGTATAGAACTTTTCATCGCGTACTGCAACTTAAAATAAAGTCACTATAGCCCAAAAATTGCTTTTGAGTGTATTATATTGTGGGTACACTACGCTTACATGGAAATGGAATATACTGAAGAATTGCATTAGCATATTATGGAGGAAATGTGTTCATAGGCTTTCCGATATAGCCTAAACGCTCAACTCCTGTTCTGTTCTTAGCATGCTATTAAGTACTGTACCCATGCAAGAAACACAAATCTGCAAGTAAGTCGTGAGCAGAGAATATTTGATAGCTGGGAAAGACGCTGTTATCTCAAGGAATTTCGGTACTGTGCACATTTCAAGGGCAAGATTCGGCGACAGACGCTGGGTAAACCGCTGCAAAACACAAAGAATATGATGATACTAAAAATAGATTTACTTTACAATAGGGGAGCATAGTAAACCTGTACACTGGATTTTTTATGAAATAAACAATGACCTTTAACATTTTATATGGTCTTCCCTTCTGGACACCCCCCATTTATCTCACAAATTATTTTATGCTAACAAAAAGGCTTATTAGAGTTGAATGATTATTTATATGGATGTCGAGGGTGAACAAAACAAAATTACAGCATGTACAGGAGAGTGGGCGCAATTAAAACAGATTCTTTAGGTGCGCTGCCCTGGATAATTTCATACCATTATATTATTTTATATTTACAGTATAATCTTAATATGTGGCGTTATCAAATTTTTTAGAGGTGGTCGATAGTTGGGTAAAAGTCATCAGCAGTCTCATTTTTAATTATACACAGTGACTCCATAAATTCGGCAAACCAAAGTTGTATTTGTTACATGAATCAAGCTGCATATTACTGATTTTCACGTAAAACATGAAGACTGGAGTTTGTCTATTTCGCTCCCAGATCATATGAAAATCTCTAAGAAAAATTCAAACTTTTAAAATAGTTTCTTTTTGACAAAACCTGAGAACTTCTGAAAAAAACGTAAAGTTTAGAAACTTTGTGAAATCATTATTATGAAATTTTCGAAAAAAATTTGACTTTCTAAAGAACTATAAAATTTTCAAAAAAAAAATATAAAAATTTTGAGATATCCGACTTCAAGATAATCACGTGAAATTTGAGTTTTTTGGAAAGAGTTGGATATTCAAAACAGAAACCTTAAGAAAATTATGATCTTCATAAACGAGATGATTCCAAAACAAGTGAAATTTTCGACCAATTTTGCAACTTTTCGAAATTTTGAAAAATAAACATTTTAAATTACTAGGGTACTTGCAGAAAAAAATATTATGTCATTTACGCGTTCCTTAGAGCCTAGTAAACATTTACAGAATCACTTGTTTGGTTTTTTGGTATCGGCTGTGAGAGATATTCCAAAAATTATTTCAATTGCCGGAAAATGCCGCGCAAACAACCTCTGACGTCAGTGATATCCTATAGTGATGGGATGTAAAGTATTGATATTCGATATCGATGGCCAATGCTAACATAACATTTTGACATTGATCATTATAACCACAAAACAGGCACACACAAAAGTATACCCTGTTACCCGATACTTTAAACTGTCAGCCTTGTCAACAGCGAACAGCTGTTCGGTTAGTGATAACTAAAAATACTCCATATTGAGTCTTGACGTATCAATTTTAAGCTTTGAAGGAATGCAGGGCTGTACTGAGTGCAAGTACTACTAATAACGAGTAATTGACACTTGGTGACGTTTTCGTTTATGCTCTGAGGTCTATACTTATTTTACATTTTCTCGGAAAATCCGGCGTGTCTTTCAGTATATCAGTAGGGCTGGTCTGAATGATGATGATTAGGTACGCTTTAAATGAGGTAAGAATGAATATAAAAGCATTTTTAGCTTAAGCTTCAGTTAAAACTACCTTATTATATTAATTTTACTCCATGTACTTACTTTATGCTTTTCTCCTTGTACGTTTCAACCAATAAATATCCCACTAGTGATGCAAGCTATTCATTGAATATCCTTATTGCTAAATATAGGAGTATTTCGACAGCCTCTAACAATATACAAATCAATAAAATAATCTATTTCTTTTTAACCATCCATTTTTGCTGCGTATTTCTAGATATTGAAGCAATTTCTTGTTTACAAAAATAGTCATTACTTTTTGGCAATGAGATATTCAATAAGAATATTACTATCACGGTCCTGATCGCAGGATTGCCAATCAACACCACTAGTAAAAAATTAAATTTGAGATACACTTCTTCTTCAGCTGATACCTATCAAATAGACGTCAAACCAGTTTAAAGTATCGGGTAACAGAGTATACAAAAGTCAAAAGAATAAAAGTTAGGCTAGATTACTAATTAACCTTGTAGGGATGGGCTTGATTTATATTCTATCTTTGAATTCATTCATAATGGGATGCGTCGAAATAAAATGATGGCTTCGATTAGTTGCGAATCTCGGTCACAAACAGGATGAACTATGATACCTATCAGATATAAAAATGTATTGCAACAAAAATGCTAGTGGGTTAATTGCCTGTTTTAAATATGTTTAAGTATCAATAAATTGAGTCGCATTGTTTCATCTCTAGTCGAATGCGCAGTTGGCAAACCACAAAGAAAATATGGTTGCGTTCGAGCAGCTGATATGATTTCGTTTTGCATTTTGCATCTCGGAGTATTACTCAATGAGGAACTACGGCTGTAGTAGGATAAAAGAGAAGTCTTATTTCATTTGGGAATATGTATACCCATATAACAAAACTCGCTCGTAAATTAAATTATTGATATATGGCCAACGTAAATATTTAAAAAGAAACTTGGCAACATCAGAAATAGTTTGCAGTTGAATCTCACTGACCTGCGCTGTAGCAGTATCGATTGTTGATATCGATAAGATACCTGTGACGTCAGCCCTTGTTTTAAGTCACGTGGAAAAATTTGAATATATCCTTATTTTATTTTGCAAATATCTTTTTTTGGCCGTCCGTAGAATCATGTTTTTTGTTTCCTACTGCTTCTTGATATGGTTTTATTTACGCTATGTATACTCCCGAGGCGATTTCACGACCTCTGTAAGTACCCTAACGATATTGTCAAAAATTACTCACATTTTGATTGTTTTTTGTATTTTAAAAATGTTTACTTTTTCAAACCAATGACCCTTTCGATAAAATTCAAACCTTTTGGAAAATTCCGAGATATTTATAACAAAAACAAGCAAAGAAGCAGGATTTATTCGAAAAATGAGGTTTTTAGAATGAATGAGTTTTTAGACCAATTTTGGAAATTTGAGAAACTTCAAGATGCAATAAATATTTTGAAATTTTACTGGTCTGCATCTTTTTACTAAGTTAGTTGCTTTCTTCCATATTAACGAGCTTTTGTTTATTTTTCATGGCCTGCTAGGTTGCTTGCACGCAGGAAAATTGAAAAACGCCGATTTGGCTGAAAATTTGAAATAAAATGAAAACGAAAAAGGATTGATGTCAAGAATGCTATATCGTTAGAAAGGTAATCAAATTTTAGATTTGATTATTTAAACCAAAATAGGCATTCCCATTCGAAAAAATCAAGTCATCTGTGATTGAAGTTTCCTTAATTTATCGTCTGATTTCTCCAAGTACAAAAAGAATTCAAATTTAGCCGTCTGACCTAAGATGACGCATTTCATGCTTAATCGTACCGCGAAGTCAGGGCCTTCTAAGTATTATAATCGCTGCGATATTCAATTTTTTTCTGATACCTACTTATACCAAAAATGGTGATTTGCGCCTAAACGGTTTAAAGTTCCATGTGTGATACATAAAGTCACATTAGGAATCCAAATATGCAATAATATATAGGGGGTTACATTCAAAAAAATGTAGGTTTGATATGAATCACCCTGTATAAACGTCAAAATTCAAGTGAAAATATTTTTACGTTATAGCCCTTAAGGATCCCTACCATGATCAAGTGACAGATTTTTGAAATATTTTTTAGTAAGCCCGCAATTCTGCGTCCACGTACTATGGGCCCACCCTGTATGTATCATCTAAATCATTGTAAATCTTGATGGCATTGTAGGTGTATGATCTGCGATATAGTACAGTTTTATACATGGGTATCTCTAAAATTGATGTCTAAATTACTACGTCTAAATACAAATTTTTCGTAAAGGGGAGGAGCGAGAAGAAACAATTTTATGTGTAAATGTTGCTAAGTAATATTTACACGCCTTTTCTATGCCTAACCAACCATGCTGATTTCTCTTCAAAGAGATATGATCGTATTTTTTCAAAGAAAATACAACACATGTTTTGCAGTTTTTGTAATCTGTTCTTAGTAATCGAATCTAGAAACAAAAATAGTATACACTGCTACAATAAAATATGCTAGGAAATATGAGAGACTCACATAGTTTTTTCTTATTTTAAAATTCAAAATTGAACGATTTACATATAAAGACTTCAAATTAATATAACATTTTTTCAAAACATTTGACACATGTTCTTTGAAACGCAGAGTATCAGTATCAATGGTCAATCCCAAATTTTTGGCAGTATTTACCATATTCAAGGAGTCGCTGTTAATTTTGACATCAAAGTGATTGGTTATAAAATGATGTTTAGGGCCTGGGCAAAATAACATTACAGAACACTTGTCTTTATTAAGTTTCAAATTATTATTTTGAGAGTAGTTTGCAATGGCATTTAGATCATTATTAATCTGAAGGAGTGCACTATCCATGGAGTTGGTGTTGAAGCTTTTGTAAATTTGTGTATCGTCAGCATAACACATTACTGACGAATTTTCTATGGAGTTGGACATATCAATTGTGTAAATTAAATACAAGAGTGGTCCCAGGACTGACCCTTGAGGGACACCTGAGGATATTTCAATTGGGTTGGATAAACAGCTATCAATCATTACTGATTTACACGTAAAACATGAAAACTGGAGTATGGTCTATTTCGCTCCCATATCATATGAAAGTCTCTAAGAAAAATTCAAACTTTTAAAATAGTTTCCTTTTGACAAAAGCTGAGAACTTCTGAAAAAACGTAAAGTTTTGAAACTTTGTGGAATAATTATGAAATTTTC
Source organism: Callosobruchus maculatus (assembly GCA_951848785.1). NCBI lineage: Eukaryota > Metazoa > Arthropoda > Insecta > Coleoptera > Chrysomelidae > Callosobruchus > Callosobruchus maculatus. The sequence goes on along the minus strand of CATOUR010000122.1, from coordinate 1,050,535 downwards.
GAAAAAGATTCGCCTTCCTAAAAAACTATAAAATTTTCAGAAAAATATAAAAATTTTGAGATATCCGACTTCAAGATAATCACGTGAAATTTTAGTTTCCTGGAAAGATTTGGATCTTCAAAACAGAAACCTTAAGAAAATTATGATTTTGGTACACGAGATGATTCCAAAACAAGTGAAATTTTCGACCAATTTTGCAACTTTTCGAAATTTTGAAAAATAAACATTTTAAATTACACCAAATTATGATATTGTCGAAAATTACTCACATATTGATTATTTTTTGTATTTTAAAAATTTTTACTTTTTCAAAGCAATGACCCTTGCGATAAAATTCAAAACTTTTTGGAAAATGCCGAGATATTTATAACGAAAACAACCAAAGAAGCAGGATCTATTCGAAAAATGAGGTTTTTTGAATGAATGAACTTTTCGACCAATTTTGGAAATTTGAGAAACTTCAAGATGCAATAAACATTTTGAAATTTTACTAGTCTGTGATACTCTCGGAAATAACCGATGTTAAGAAACATTTCGTGTAAACAATGGGACGTTTCGTGAAAAATTATGAAATTTTTGAAAAATTCAGACTTCAAAACATTAGATTTTGGAATAAAATTTTTGGAAGATTGCGTCTCGCCTTTAGAGAATTATATCGACTAGATGAAATACTTGAAAGCTACTGATAATCGTAGTAACCAATTTTCAAAAATCTCATATCCGAGCACAAGAATAGCAATATTAGTTACAGGCACTGTAGTTGCATAAATCAATGAATCGAACTACATTTCTCTTTTAAACTTCATAGAAGTAAAACATAAAACTGTTATCTATGCACATTTGTTCGTTATTATTCCGACCTTAGAGTAAATCTAGAGTTTAGCTCCAACGGTAGCTACTGAATTAAATCCAAAACAATCCTCCAATGTATTAGGAGAGACAATATTCAATGACAACAAACGACGGCAGTCGCCGAGTAAACCGCTGCAGTGTACGTAGTATAGTTGTTCTAAAAATAGATTAATATAAAAAATTGGCGCCGGGTAAACCCGTGCACTGGATTCTGTATACGGCGCCGGGTAAACCCTTGCACTGGATTCTGTATACGGTAAGTATATAAATGAGGATCCCCAGCGCAGCAGGTGGTAGAAGCTTGAACTTCGATTTTGTACGCAAATCAGTATTAGGTGCCAGCGGGCGTCCAGCCGATTTTAACGGTTTTGGAATCTACACATGTTATAAGTATCGAAAACAAGGTTGTAAGGGGGTGGTTACTGGGCGTCCGTATATCCGGACGCCCAGTGACCTCGGACGCCGACTGAACCTAAGATTTTGCATTGGAGACGCACAGTTGTACCGTGTAGATATATATATATATATATATATATATATATATATATATATATATATATATATATATATATATATATATATATATATATATATATATATATATATATATCTACACGGTACAACTGTGCGTCTCCAATGCAAAATCTTAGGTTCACTCGGCGTCCGAGGTCACTGGGCGTCCGGATATACGGACGCCCAGTAACCACCCCCTTAAAACCTTGTTTTCGATGCTTATAACATGTGTAGATTCCAAAACCGTTAAAATCGGCTGGACGCCCACTGGCACCTAATACTGATTTGCGTACAAAATCGAAGTTCAAGCTTCTACCACCTGCTGCGCTGGGGGTCCTCATTTATATACTTACCGTATACAGAATCCAGTGCAGGGGTTTACCCGGCGCCGTATACAGAATCCAGTGCACGGGTTTACCCGGCGCCAATTTTTTATATTAATCTATTTTTAGAATAACTATACTACGTACACTGCAGCGGTTTACTCGGCGACTGCCGTCGTTTGTTGCCATTGAATATTGTCTCTTCTAATACATTGGAGGATTGTTTTGGATTTAATTCAGTAGCTACCGTTGGAGCTAAACTCTAGGTTTACTCTAAAGTCGGAATAATAACGAACAAATGTGCATTGATAACAGTTTTATGTTTTACTTCTATGAAGTTTAAAAGAGAAATGTAGTTCGATTCATTGATTTATGCAACTACAGTGCCTGCAACTAATATTGCTATTCTTGTGCTCGGATATGAGATTCTTGAAAATTGGTTACTACGATTATCAGTAGCTTTCAAATATTTCATCTAGTCGAAATAATTCTCTAAGGGCGAGACGCAATCTTCCAAAAATTTTATTCCAAAATCTAATGTTTTGAAGTCTGAATTTTTCAAAAAATTTAAAATTTTTCAAAAAACGTCCCATTGTTTACACAAAATGTTTCTTAACATCGGTTATTTCCGAGAGTATCACAGGCTAATAAAATTTCAAAATGTTTATTGCATCTTGAAGTTTCTCAAATTTCCAAAATTGGTCGAAAAGTTCATTCATTCAAAAAACCTCATTTTTCGAATAAATCCTGCTTCTTTGGTTGTTTTCGTTATAAATATCTCGGAATTTTCCAAAAAGCTTTGAATTTTATCGCAAGGGTCATTGCTTTGAAAAAGTAAAAATTTTTAAAATACAAAAAATAATCAATATGTGACTAATTTTCGACAATATCATAATTTGGTGTAATTTAAAATGTTTATTTTTCAAAATTTCGAAAAGTTGCAAAATTGGTCGAAAATTTCACTTGTTTTGGAATCATATCGTTTACCAAAATCATAATTTTCTTAAGCTTTCTGTTGAAGATCCAAATCTTTCCAGGAAACTAAAATTATCTCAAATTTTTATATTTGTTTGAAAATTTTATAGTTTTTTAGGAAGGCAAATCTTTTTCGAAAATTTCATAGTTATTCCACAAAGTTTCAAAACTTTACGTTTTTTCAGAAGTTCTCAGTTTTTGTCAAAAGGAAACTATTTTAAAAGTTTGAATTTTTCTTAGAGACTTCCATATGATATGGGAGCGAAATAGACCAAACTCCAGTTTTCATGTTTTACGTGGAAATCAGTAATGATCGATAGCTGTTTATCCAACCCAATTGAAATATCCCCAGGTGTTCCTCAAGGGTCAGTCCTGGGATCACTCTTGTATTTAATTTACACAATTGATATGTCCAACTCCATAGAAAACTCGTCAGTAATGTGTTATGCTGACGATACACAAATTTACAAAATCTTCAGCACCAACTCCATGGATAGTGCACTCCTTCAGATTAATAATGATCTAAATGCCATTGCAAACTACTCTCAAAATAATAATTTGAAACTTAATAAAGACAAGTGTTCTGTAATGTTATTTTGCCCAGGCCCTAAACATCATTTTATAACCAATCACTTTGATGTCAAAATTAACAACGACTTTTTGGATATGGTAAATACTGCCAAAAATTTGGGATTGACCATTGATACTGATACTCTGCGTTTCAAAGAACATGTGTCAAATGTTTTGAAAAAATGTTATATTAATTTGAAGTCTTTATATGTGAATCGTTCAATTTTGGATTTTAAAATAAGAAAAAACTATGTAAGTCTCTCATATTTCCTAGCATATTTTATTGTAGCAGTGTATACTATTTTTGTTTAGATTCGGTTACTAAGAACATATTACAAAAACTGCAAAACATGTGTTGTACTTTCTTTGAAAAAATACGATCATATCTCTTTGAAGAGAAATCAGCATGGTTGGTTAGGCATATAAAATGCGTGTAAATATTACTTAGCAACATTTACACATAAAATTGTTTCTTCTCTCTCCCCCCCTTTAAAAAAAATTTGTATTTAGCCGTAGTAATTTAGACATCAATTTTAGAGATCCCATGTATAAAACTGTACTATATCGCAGATCATACACCTACAATGCCATCAAGATTTACAATGATTTAGATGATACATACAGGGTGGGCCAATAGTGCGTGGACGGAGAATTGCGGGCTTACTAAAAAATATTTCAAAAATCTGTCACTTGATCATGGTAGGGATCCTTAAGGGCTATAACGTAAAAATATTTTCACTTGAATTTTGACGTTTATACAGGGTGATTCATATCAAACCTACATTTTTTTGAATGGAACCCCCTATATATTATTGCATATTTGGATTCCTTGGTCAATTCTAATGTGACTGTATGTATCACACATGGAACTTTAAACCGTTTAGGCGCAAATCACCATTTTTGGTTAAGTAGGTATCAGAAAAAAATTGAATATCGCAGCGATTATAATACCTAGAAGGCCCTGACCTCGCGGTACGATTAAGCATGAGATGCGTCACCTTAGGTTAGACGGCTAAATTTGAATTCTTTTTGTACTTTGAGAAATCAGAGGATAAATTAAGGAAACTTCAATCACAGATAACTTGATTTTTTCAAATGGGAATGCCTATTTTGGTTTAAATAATCAAATCTAAAATTTGATTACCTTTCTAATGATATAGCATTCTTGACATCAATCTTTTTTCGTTTTCATTTTATTTCAAATTTTCAGTCAAATCGGCGTTTTTCAATTTTCCTGCGTGCAAGCAACCTAGCAGGCCATGAAAAATAAACAAAAGCTCGTTAATATGGAAGAAAGCAACTAACTTAGTAAAAACATGCAGACTAGTAAAATTTCAAAATATTTATTGCATCTTGAAGTTTCTCAAATTTCCAAAATTGGTCTAAAAGTTAATTCATTCTAAAAACCTCATTTTTCGGATAAATCCTGCTTCTTTGTTTGTTTTTGTTATAAATATCTCGGAATTTTCCAAAAAGTTTTGAATTTTATCGAAAGGGTCATTGGTTTGAAAAAGTAAACATTTTTAAAATACAAAAAATAATCAAAATGTGAGTAATTTTTGACAATATCGTTAGGGTACTTGCAGAGGTCGTGAAATCGCCTCGGGAGTATACATAGCGTAAAGAAAACCATATCAAGAAGCAGTAGGAAACAAAAAACATGATTTTACGGACGGCCAAAAAACGATATTTGCAAAATAAAATAAGGATATATTCAAATTTTTCCACGTGACTTAAAACAAGGGCTGACGTCACAGGTATCTTATCGATATCGACAATCGATACTGCTACAGCGCAAGTCAGTGAGATTCAACTGCAAACTATTTCTGATGTTGCCAAATTTCTTTTTAAATATTTACGTTGGCCATATATCAATAATTTAATTTACGAGCGAGTTTTGTTATATGGGTATACATATTCCCAAATGAAATAAGACTTCTCTTTTATCCTACTACAGCCGTAGTTCCTCATTGAGTAATACTGCGAGATGCAAAATGCAAAACGAAATCATATCAGCTGTTCGAACGCAACCATATTTTCTTTGTGGTTTGCCAACTGCGCATTCGACTAGAGATGAAACAATGCGACTCGATTTATTGATACTCAAACATATTTGAAATAGGCAATTAACCCACTAGCATTTTTGTTGCAATACATTTTTATATCTGATAGGTATCACAGTTCATCCTGTTTGTGACCGAGATTCGCAACTAATCGAAGCCATCATTTTATTTCGACGCATCCCATTATGAACGAATTCAAAGATAGAATCTAAATCAAGCCCATCCCTACAAGGTGAATTAGTAATCTAGCCTAACTTTTATTCTTTTGACTTTTGTACTTTTGTGTGTGCCTGTTTTGTGGTTATAATGATCAATGTCAAAATGTTAGGTTAGCATTGGCTATCGATATCGAATATCAATACTTTACATCCCATCACTATAGGATATCACTGACGTCAGAGGTTGTTTGCGCGGCATTTTCCGGCATTTGAAATAATTTTTGGAATATCTCTCACAGCCGACACCAAAAAACCAAACAAGTGATTTTGTCATGTTTACTAGGCTTTAAGGAACGCGTAAATGACATAATATTTTTTCTGCAAGTACCCTAGTAATTTAAGATGTTTATTTTTCAAAATTTCGAAAAGTTGCAAAATTGGTCGAAAATTTCACTTGTTTTGGAATCATCTCGTTTATTAAGATCATAATTTTCTTAAGGTTTCTGTTTTGAATATCCAACTCTTTCCAAAAAACTCAAATTTCACGTGATTATCTTGAAGTCGGATATCTCAAAATTTTTATATTTTTTTTTTGAAAATTTTATAGTTCTTTAGGAAGTCAAATTTTTTTCGAAAATTTCATAATTATTTCACAAAGTTTCTAAACTTTACGTTTTTTCAGAAGTTCTCAGTTTTTGTCAAAAAGAAACTATTTTAAAAGTTTGAATTTTTCTTAGAGATTTTCATATGATCTGGGAGCGAAATAGGCAAAATCCAGTCTTCATGTTTTACGTGAAAATCAGTAATATGCAGCTTGATTCATGTAACAAATACAACTTTGGTTTGCCGAATTTATGGAGTCACTGTGTATAATTAAAAATGAGACTGCTGATGACTGTTCCTACAAACCCTTGTTAAACTTTTTTCGATACCTTTCTAGTTTACCCAACTATCGACCACCTCTGAAAAATTTGATAACGCCACATATTAAGATTATACTGTAAATATAAAATAATATAATGGTATGAAATTATCCAGGGCAGCACACCTAAAGAATCTGTTTTAGTTGCGCCCCACTTTCCTGTACATGCTGTAATTTTGTTTTGTTCACCCTCGACATCCATATAAATAATCATTCAACTCTCATAAGCCTTTTTGTGAACATAAAATAATTTGTGAGATAAATGGGGGGTGTCCAGAAGGGAAATCCATATAAAATGTTAAAGGTCATTGTTTATTTCATAAAAAATCCAGTGTACAGGTTTACTATGCTCCCCTATTGTAAAGTAAATCTATTTTTAGTATCATCATATTCTTTGTGTTTTGCAGCGGTTTACCCAGCGTCTGTCGCTGAATCTTGCCCTTGAAATGTGCAAAGTACCGAAATTCCTTGAGATAATAGCGTCTTTCCCAGCTATCAAATATTCTCTGCTCACGACGTACTTGCAGATTTGTGTTTCTTGCATGGGTACAGTACTTAATAGCATGCTAAGAACTTAGGAGTTGAGCGTTTAGGCTATACCGAAAAGCCTATGAACACATTTCCTCCATAATATGCTAATGCAATTCTTCAGTATATTCCATTTCCGTGTAAGCGTAGTGTACCAACAATATAATACACTCAAAGGCAATTTTTGGGCTATAGTGACTTTATTTTGAGTTGCAGTACGCGATGAAAAGCTCTATACATATTCTGTGCTCAAATCTCCGTAACCATATACAGGGTGTCTCAAAAGGACCCGACTATTTGAGGTAGGGAAAAGCCAAATGGAGAGATAAAGGAAGAAATTTTACTTTTTTTACTTTTTCAAAATAACATCCTTAAAACGACGCCCATTTTGTTGACGGTATTCTTCAAAGCGTTTATGCACATTATCAAAACGGTCCAACTACTTAGAGTGCACGAGACGCAAATAAAGCGTGGTGGAGGGAGTAAGCCCGCACCGCTCGCTCGGTAAGAACACTGGTTAGATATTGCACTTTTAGTTGCCAGGATGCATGTTTAGTTGCCACAATATTGAAGAAAGCATCAGATCGATAGCAACTCAGCAACTCCTTGGAACAGTTTTTGATAAAATGTGCACAAACGGTTTGAAGAATGCCTTCAACAAAATGGGCGTCATTTAAAGAATGTTATTTTGAAAAAGTAAAATTTCTTCCTTCATCTCTCAATTGGCACTAATCAATGGTATTTACAATAAGCCGGTTTTGGTTTTTCCCTACCTCAAACAGTCGGGTCGTTTTGAGACACCCTGTAGTATTGTACCACTATAACTGCATAGCTGTATCATAGTTCTTGGGCAGTGACTCTTCTCTCATTAGCCATTACGCTTCTAATCAACACGCTCAAAGTTCCACTCATTCTAACGGCTCTCAGAACCCTTGCCTCGTGGCAATAAGCCATTCAAGGGTGGACGCCTAGTAACATCAACGCTGAATTTACAAAAAGTCTGTATATAAATTCTATTAATAGACAGGCATAAAAAATATGGACGCCCAGTGGAGCTAACGGTGAACTATGACGCCAAGCGACCTGTTTCTGAAACTTACTTATATACAGTTATATACGCCAGACGCTGGGTAAAACGCTTTTGGTCCGGACGCTGGGTGATCCGCTGTAAATAAATATATACATATATATATATCTACACGGTACAACTGTGCGTCTCCAATGCAAAATCTTAGGTTCACTCGGCGTCCGAGGTCACTGGGCGTCCGGATATACGGACGCCCAGTAACCACCCCCTTCAAACCTTGTTTTCGATACTTATAACATGTGTAGATTCCAAAACCGTTAAAATCGGCTGGACGCTCACTGGCACCTAATACTGATTTGCGTACAAAATCGAAGTTCAAGCTTCTACCACCTGCTGCGCTGGGGGTCCTCATTTATATACTTACCGTATACAGAATCCAGTGCAGGGGTTTACCCGGCGCCGTATACAGAATCCAGTGCACGGGTTTACCCGGCGCCAATTTTTTATATTAATCTATTTTTAGAATAACTATACTACGTACACTGCAGCGGTTTACTCGGCGACTACCGTCGTTTGTTGTCATTGAATATTGTCTCTTCTAATACATTGGAGGATTGTTTTGGATTTAATTCAGTAGCTACCGTTGGAGCTAAACTCTAGGTTTACTCTAAAGTCGGAATAATAACGAACAAATGTGCATAGATAACAGTTTTATGTTTTACTTCTATGAAGTTTAAAAGAGAAATGTAGTTCGATTCATTGATTTATGCAACTACAGTGCCTGCAACTCATATTGCTATTCTTTTGCTCGGATATGAGATTTTTGAAAATTGGTTACTACGATTATCAGTAGCTTTCAAATATTTCATCTAGTCGAAATAATTCTCTAAGGGCGAGACGCAATCTTCCAAAAATTTTATTCCAAAATCTTATGTTTTGAAGTCTGAATTTCTCAAAAATTTCATAATTTTTCAAAAAACGTCCCATTGTTTACACAAAATGTTTCTTAACATCGGTTATTTCCGAGAGGATCACAGACTAGTAAAATTTCAAAATGTTTATTGCATCTTGAAGTTTCTCAAATTTCCAAAATTGGTCGAAAAGTTCATTTATTCAAAAAACCTCATTTTTCGAATAAATCCTGCTTCTTGGGTTGTTTTCGTTATAAATATCTCGGAATTTTCCAAAAAGCTTTGAATTTTATCGCAAGGGTGATTGCTTTGAAAAAGTAAAAATTTTTAAAGTACAAAAAATAATCAATATGTGAGTAATTTTCGACAATATCATAATTTGGTGTAATTTAAAATGTTTATTTTTCAAAATTTCGAAAAGTTGCAAAATTGGTCGAAAATTTCACTTGTTTTGGAATCATCTCGTTTACCAAAATCATAATTTTCTTAAGGTTTCTGTTGAAGATCCAAATCTTTCCAGGAAACTAAAATTTCACGTGATTATCTTGAAGTCGGATATCTCAAAATTTTTATATTTTTTTGAAAATTTTATAGTTTTTTAGGAAGGCAAATCTTTTTCGAAAATTTCATAATTATTCCACAAAGTTTCAAAACTTTACGTTTTTTCAGAAGTTCTCAGTTTTTGTCAAAAGGAAACTATTTTAAAAGTTTGAATTTTTCTTAGAGACTTCCATATGATATGGGAGCGAAATAGACCAAACTCCAGTTTTCATGTTTTACGTGGAAATCAGTAATGATCGATAGCTGTTTATCCAACCCAATTGAAACATCCTCAGGTGTTCCTCAAGGGTCAGTCCTGGGACCACTCTTGTATTTAATTTACACAATTGATATGTCCAACTCCGTAGAAAACTCGTCAGTAATGTGTTATGCTGACGATACACAAATTTACAAAAGCTTCAGCACCAACTCCATGGATAGTGCACTCCTTCAGATTAATAATGATCTAAATGCCATTGCAAACTACTCTCAATATAATAATTTGAAACTTAATAAAGACAAGTGTTCTGTAATGTTATTTTGCCGAGGCCCTAAACATCATTTTATAACCAATCACTTTGATGTCAAAATTAACAACGACTCTTTGAATATGGTAAATGCTGCCAAAAATTTGGGATTGACCATTGATACTGATACTCTGCGTTTCAAAGAACATGTGTCAAATGTTTTGAAAAAATGTTATATTAACTTGAAGTCTTTATATGTGAATCGTTCAATTTTGAATTTTAAAATAAGAAAAAACTATGTGAGTCTCTCATATTTCCTAGCATATTTTATTGTAGCAGTGTATACTATTTTTGTTTAGATTCGGTTACTAAGAACATATTACAAAAACTGCAAAACATGTGTTGTATTTTCTTTGAAAAAATACGATCATATCTCTTTGAAGAGAAATCAGCATGGTTGGTTAGGCATATAAAATGCGTGTAAATATTACCATTGATTAAGGTATTAAGGGGATTACTTAGCAACATTTACACATAAAATTGTTTCTTCTCGCTCCCCCCCTTTACGAAAAATTTGTATTTAGACGTAGTAATTTAGACATCAATTTTAGAGATCCCATGTATAAAACTGTACTATATCGCAGATCATACACCTACAATGCCATCAAGATTTACAATGATTTAGATGATACATACAGGGTGGGCCAATAGTGCGTGGACGGAGAATTGCGGGCTTACTAAAAAATATTTCAAAAATCTGTTACTTGATCATGGTAGGGATCCTTAAGGGCTATAACGTAAAAATATTTTCACTTGAATTTTGACGTTTATACAGGGTGATTCATATCAAACCTACATTTTTTTGAATGGAACCCCCTATATGTTATTGCATATTTGGATTCCTTGGTCAATTCTAATGTGACTTTATGTATCACACATGGAACTTTAAACCGTTTAGGCGAAAATCACCATTTTTGGTATAAGTAGGTATCAGAAAAAAATTGAATATCGCAGCGATTATAATACCTAGAAGGCCCTGACCTCACGGTACGATTAAGCATGAAATGCGTCACTTTAGGTTAGACGGCTAAATTTGAATTCTTTTTGTACTTTGAGAAATCAGAGGATAAATTAAGGAAACTTCAATCACAGATAACTTGATTTTTTCAAATGGGAATGCCTATTTTGGTTTAAATAATCAAATCTAAAATTTGATTACCTTTCTAATGATATAGCATTCTTGACATCAATCTTTTTTCGTTTTCATTTTATTTCAAATTTTCAGTCAAATCGGCGTTTTTCAATTTTCCTGCGTGCAAGCAACCTAGCAGGCCATGAAAAATAAACAAAAGCTCGTTAATATGGAAGAAAGCAACTAACTTAGTAAAAAGATGCAGACTAGTAAAATTTCAAAATATTTATTGCATCTTGAAGTTTCTCAAATTTCCAAAATTGGTCTAAAAATTAATTCATTTTTAAAACCTCATTTTTCGGATAAATCCTGCTTGATTGTTTGTTTTTGTTATAAATATCTCGGAATTTTCCAAAAAGTTTTGAATTTTATCGAAAGGGTCATTGGTTTGAAAAAGTAAACATTTTTAAAATACAAAAAATAATCAAAATGTGATTTTTGACAATATCGTTAGGGTACTTGCAGAGGTCGTGAAATCGCCTCGGGAGTATACATAGCGTAAAGAAAACCATATCAAGAAGCAGTAGGAAACAAAAAACATGATTTTACGGACGGCCAAAAAAAGATATTTGCAAAATAAAATAAGGATATATTCAAATTTTTCCACGTGAGTTAAAACAAGGGCTGACGTCACAGGTATCTTATCGATATCGACAATCGATACTGCTACAGCGCAGGTCAGTGAGATTCAACGGCAAACTGATGTTGCCAAATTTCTTTTTAAATATTTACGTTGGCCATATATCAATAATTTAATTTACGAGCGAGTTTTGTTATATGGGTATACATATTCCCAAATGAAATAAGACTTCTCTTTTATCCTACTACAGCCGTAGTTCCTCATTGAGTAATGCTGCGAGATGCAAAATGCAAAACGAAATCATATCAGCTGTTCGAACGCAACCATATTTTCTTTGTGGTTTGCCAACTGCGCATTCGACTAGAGATGAAACAATGCGACTCCATTTATTGATACTCAAACATATTTGAAACAGGCAATTAACCCACTAGCATTTTTGCTGCAATACATTTTTATATCTGATAGGTATCACAGTTCATCCTGTTTGTGACTGAGATTCGCAACTAATCGAAGCCATCATCTTATTTCGACGCATCCCATTATGAATGAATTCAAAGATAGAATCTAATTCAAGCCCATCCCTACAAGGTGAATTAGTAATCTAGCCTAACTTTTATTCTTTTAACTTTTGTACATTTGTGTGTGCCTGTTTTGTGATTATAATGATCAATGTCAAAATGTTAGGTTAGCATTGGCTATCGATATCGAATATCAATACTTTACATCCCATCACTATAGGATATCACTGACGTCAGAGGTTGTTTGCGCGGCATTTTCCGGCATTTGAAATAATTTTTGGAATATCTCTCACAGCCGACACCAAAAAACCAAACAAGTGATTTTGTCATGTTTACTAGGCTCTAAGGAACGCGTAAATGACATAATATTTTTTCTGCAAGTACCCTAGTAATTTAAAATGTTTATTTTTCAAAATTTCGAAAAGTTGCAAAATTGGTCGAAAATTTCACTTGTTTTGGAATCATCTCGTTTATTAAGATCATAATTTTCTTAAGGTTTCTGTTTTGAATATCCAACTCTTTCCAAAAAACTCAAATTTCACGTGATTATCTTGAAGTCGGATATCTCAAAATTTTTATATTTTTTTTTTGAAAATTTTATAGTTCTTTAGGACGTCAAATTTTTTTCGAAAATTTCATAATTATTTCACAAAGTTTCTAAACTTTACGTTTTTTCAGAAGCTCTCAGTTTTTGTCAAAAAGAAACTATTTTAAAAGTTTGAATTTTTCTTAGAGATTTTCATATGATCTGGGAGCGAAATAGGCAAAATCCAGTCTTCATGTTTTACGTGAAAATCAGTAATATGCAGCTTGATTCATGTAACAAATACAACTTTGGTTTGCCGAATTTATGGAGTCACTGTGTATAATTAAAAATGAGACTGCTGATGACTGCTCCTACAAACCCTTGTTAAACTTTTTTCGATACCTTTCTAGTTTACCCAACTATCGACCACCTCTGAAAAATTTGATAACGCCACATATTAAGATTATACTGTAAATATAAAATAATATCATGGTATGAAATTATCCAGGGCAGCGCACCTAAAGAATCTGTTTTAGTTGCGCCCCACTTTCCTGTACATGCTGTAATTTTGTTTTGTTCACCCTCGACATCCATATAAATAATCATTCAACTCTCATAAGCCTTTTTGTGAACATAAAATAATTTGTGAGATAAATGGGGGGTGTCCAGAAGGGAAATCCATATAAAATGTTAAAGGTCATTGTTTATTTCATAAAAAATCCAGTGTACAGGTTTACTATGCTCCCCTATTGTAAAGTAAATCTATTTTTAGTATCATCATATTCTTTGTGTTTTGCAGCGGTTTACCCAGCGTCTGTCGCTGAATCTTGCCCTTGAAATGTGCAAAGTACCGAAATTCCTTGAGATAATAGCGTCTTTCCCAGCTATCAAATATTCTCTGCTCACGACGTACTTGCAGATTTGTGTTTCTTGCATGGGTACAGTACTTAATAGCATGCTAAGAACTTAGGAGTTGAGCGTTTAGGCTATACCGAAAAGCCTATGAACACATTTCCTCCATAATATGCTAATGCAATTCTTCAGTATATTCCATTTCCGTGTAAGCGTAGTGTACCAACAATATAATACACTCAAAGGCAATTTTTGGGCTATAGTGACTTTATTTTAAGTTGCAGTACGCGATGAAAAGTTCTATACATATTCTGTGCTCAAATCTCCGTAACCATATACAGGGTGTCTCAAAAGGACCCGACTATTTGAGGTAGGGAAAAACCAAATGGAGAGATAAAGGAAGAAATTTTACTTTTTTTACTTTTTCAAAATAACATTCTTAAAATGACGCCCATTTTGTTGACGGTATTCTTCAGAGCGTTTATGCACATTATCAAAACGGTCCAACTACTTAGAGTGCACGAGACGCAAATAAAGCGTGGTGGAGGGAGTAAGCCCGCACCGCTCGCTCGGTAAGAACACTGGTTAGATATTGCACTTTTAGTTGCCAGGATGCATGTTTAGTTGCCACAATATTGAAGAAAGCATCAGATCGATAGCAACTCAGCAACTCCTTGGAACAGTTTTTGATAAAATGTGCACAAACGGTTTGAAAAACGCCTTCAACAAAATGGGCGTCATTTAAAGAATGTTATTTTGAAAAAGTAAAATCTCTTCCTTCATCTCTCCATTGGCACTAATCAATGGTATTTACAATAAGCCGGTTTTGGTTTTTCCCTACCTCAAACAGTCGGGTCGTTTTGAGACACCCTGTAGTATAATACCACTATAACTACATAGCTGTATCATAGTTCTTGGGCAGTGACTCTTCTCTCATTAGCCATTACGCTTCTAATCAACACGCTCAAAGTTCCACTCATTCTAACGGCTCTCAGAACCCTTGCCTCGTGGCAATAAGCCATTCAAGGGTGGACGCCTAGTAACATCAACGCTGAATTTACAAAAAGTCTGTATATAAATTCTATTAATAGACAGGCATAAAAAATATGGACGCCCAGTGGAGCTAACGGTGAACTATGACGCCAAGCGACCTGTTTCTGAAACTTACTTATATACAGTTATATACGCCAGACGCTGGGTAAAACGCTTTTGGTCCGGACTACACTGTGAGTCTGCTAGTAATGGTCATTGGATCCCTAGGTGGTATGAGGGATACGCTGCTCTCTGCACTGCGCAAAATGCCGGTGTGCCGTGCGGCGGCGCACATCTTAGCCGCCAGAATGCAGAAGGCAGTCATCCATGGGTCCCTTCGTCTGCTTAGGACGCACGATACGCGGACCCAGTGATTGCTCACCTCACGGTGTGAGGAGTAGTCGCTGGGGAATGGAACAGCAGCCCGGTGTGTCGGAGCCCGGGTTGCACCTTTTTTGTTTTTGTTTTGTTTATATATATATATATATAAGTAGTTCTGTAACAAACGGTCTCCAAAACGCCATTTTTCGTGCAGTTTACTAAATAATAATAAAAATGATAACGTATACAGGGTGGGCCAATAGTGCGTGGACGGAGGATTGTGAGCTTACTAAAGAATATTTCAAAAATCTGTCACTTGACCATGGTAGGCACCCTTGAGGGCTATAACGCAAAAATATTTTCACTTAAATTTTGACGTTTATACAGGGTGATTCATATCGATTTTCATAATCGTGCCTCGTTGCTCTAGTTAGTTTGCATCTTTCTACTAAGTTAGTTGGTTTCTTCCATATTAACGACCTTTTGTTTATTTTTCATGGCTTGCTAGGTTGCTTGGACGCAGGAAAATTGAAAAACACCGATTTTGAAAATTTGAAATAAAATGAAAACCAAGAAAGATTGATATCAAGAACGCTATATCGTTAGAAAGGTAATCAAATTTTACATTTGATTCTTTAAACAAAAGTAGGCATTCCCATTTGAAAAAAAACAAGTTATCTGTGATAGAAGTTTCCTTAATGAATCTACCGATTTCTCCAAGTACAAAAAGAATTCAAATTTAGCAATCTGACCTTAGGTGACGCATTTCATGCTTAGTCGAACCGCAAAGTCACCGCCTTCTAGGTTTTATAATCGCTGCGATATTCAATTTTTTTCTGATACCTACTTATACCAAAAATGGTGATTTGCGCCTAAACGGTTCCTTTAAAGTTCCATGTGTGGTACATAAAGTCACACTAGAATTGACCAAAGAATCCAAATATGCAATAATATATAGGAGTTCCATTCAAAAAAAATGTAAGTTTGATATGAATCACCCTGTATACACGTCAGAATTTAAGTGAAAATATTTTTACGTTATAGCCTTCAAAGGTCCCTACCACGATAAAGTGACAGATTTTTTAATTTTTTTTTTTAGTAAGCCCAC
The DNA here is from genome assembly GCA_951848785.1 of Callosobruchus maculatus. Classification (NCBI taxonomy): domain Eukaryota; kingdom Metazoa; phylum Arthropoda; class Insecta; order Coleoptera; family Chrysomelidae; genus Callosobruchus; species Callosobruchus maculatus. The sequence goes on along the minus strand of CATOUR010000122.1, from coordinate 1,034,557 downwards.
AATCCTCCGTCCACGCACTATTGGCCCACCCTGTATACGCCCTTCAATTCAACCGGCGCGGATATCCTAAAAACAACCATTATGGGAGCAGTAGTAGGCTCGCCGACCGTAAGAAAGTCGTTTAATACTGGACGGTTAATGGCGGCTACTTTGGAGACAGGATATAACAAGGACATAACAAGAGTAAACAACAGCGCTGTCGTATCGTCACATTGTTAGTGTTCCTTTGTCTCTGATTTTAATGTGTTAGTGAAAGTAAAAAATTATTCAATTTACGTTTAAGTATTAGTGATCATAATGTGCAAGTGAGGTAACGTAATTATTTGATAGCATTACACTTCTTGCTTTATCAGTAAAGTCGGTTTTCGCGTGTCCAGCGTACCACCCGATGTACGGTAACATGCAGAACGTGGAGCTGTGTAGTACCACGCTGATGAAGGTGTGGGCTTAAATCATGGATGAAGATCAATATTTCGACTGTGGTGACTGTGAACTAAAATTTATGGTAGGGAAGGAAAACATTGTCAAATGTTCCGGAACCTGTGGATATTCTTACCATTTGAAATGTATAAATTTGAGCACAAAATATTTTGAGTCAATGGAATGGTTTTGCGAAGAGTGTCTCTCCCGGTATGAATAAATAATGAAATTTCAAGAAGAACTATGTAACTTGGAGAAAAAAGTCACCACGGGGATAAGGGAACTTAAAAAAATGTTAATAAAAGAAGTGCTGCGAATGTTAATAGCAGTGAACCTAAAGTCTCAAAAACATATGCTATTGCTACAGCAGAAAAGGCTAATGAAGTAGTTATCATAAAACCTAGTAACAAGCAGGAGTCTCAAATAACAAAGGAAGAAGTTCGAAAAAACTTACATCCACAACTCTACAAGTGGGTATCTCGCAAATAAATGATACAAAAGAAGGCGGTATTATCATAAGATGTAGTTCAAAAGGAGAGCAGGAGAAGTTAAAAAAAAGCAGCTGAAGATCAACTAAAAAATTATCAGATACCTACTCCACAACTCAAAAACCCTTGTTCAAAAATTTTGGATCTGGAAGAAAATTATGCAGTTGAGGTACTTATAAATTATATAAAGAAGCAAAATTATTTCATTTTACATGATCAGCTAAAAATATCTGTGAAAACAATCAAAAAGAAAAAAAAATATGGCTATGTTGTAGTGTGATCCAATCACTTTCAAAACTCTCATGGCAGAGAAGTATCTCTTTGTCAACTGGTTGATATGCAGGATATTCGAATATGTTCCTGGGTTCCGTTGCTTCAAGTGTGGAGGTTTTCCAAACCATGCTGATCAGTGTCCAAGCAAGCTAGAACTGAACCTCAGGTATACTTCAATGACAACTTAGTGCGCTACAATCCTCACCCAAAATACTTGGGGATAACAATGGACCGAACATTATCATTTAGAAAACATCTAGAAAACACAGCAGCAAAGCTTAGTACCAGAAACAATATTATTCATAAATTGTGCGGTACCACTTGGGGGGCAAACGCAACCACCCTCAGAATATCTGCCCTCAGTCTTGTTTATTCTACTGCTGAATACTGCGCCCCAGTATGGTTAAACAGCCCTCATGCAAAAATGATTGACACCAAATTGAATGAGACAATGAGAATAATTAGTGGCTGTCTAAAAACTACCCCCCTACCGTGGCTGCCCGTTCTGTGCCATATCACTCCTCCTCATATTCGGAGACAGGATAAACTGGTGAAGGAATACAACAAAATACTATCCAATCCCCAACTTCCACTGCATACTGACCTAGATGATGCAGATCTTTGGAGGTTGAAATCTAGAAATCCCCCATTACCATTTGCAGAACGGCTCTTGCGGGATGGCTTCCAAGTTGGTGAGCACTGGAGAAGGGATTGGGAAGTCCAGAAGCCGGTACAGGCTCCACCAACTATGGACCCCACTTTAACCCTGCCAGGAATGGAATTGCCTCGCCATACATGGAAAACCCTTAATCGAGTCAGAACGTCGCATGGCATCTGTCGTGACTCGTTCTTTAAATGGGGGATATCTGAATCACCGTCCTGTGACTGTGGAGAGCCCCGGCAGACTGTTCAGCATATTGTCACCGAATGCCCGATTACCGCATATGCTGGACAACAGTCGGATTTCTTCGAAGCCTCGAAGTCTGTAGTTGACTGGATAAATGGTCTTAATTTTAAAATCTAAAAACTATTCATTTTTGTTTGTTTTAAATTTAATATTTGTATTTTATTATACTGTTTAAGAGTTATTACCAATTAATCCATGTAGCCATACGCTAAATAAATAAATAAGTGTCCAAATGAAGAATAGTCTCTGAAATGCTGTAAATCGGGTCACAACAGTGATAACTGTAAAAGTGATGAAAGTGATTTTATTTGCATGATCAGCTTGTGCACCGACCATGCTCAACCCGTCCCCACCTCATTCTGCATCGGCCTTCTCATTCGGTTTTAGCTGCCACACCAAAACCACGTCTTTTGAATTTCCTTTGATAAACTATTCAACCTAGTCATGGGCCACTATGCAGTTGTCCAAATTACAGTATATTCAATCCCAAAATAGACTCCACATAAACAGTCGCATGCAGCATTAACGTGGTTACTGTCCGCTGCCATCTGCGAACGCGCCAGCTATAGTCCAGTGCAATGATGGAATTTTATATTACTATTTAAAAGAGTTGCCCTATTAACTGCAACATTGCAACTCAAAAGTAGCCAGCTGCCAGTTTGAAATGATCATCTAGGCAATGAACACTTGACATCGCATATTAGGATCTGATTTCCAGCCAGTCTTGGGGGTTTTTACTTGCCGGATTATAACATACAATTCACACATAGTGTACTGGACTATTAGGGACCCTACCGACATGAGCCGATCACGCACGCGGGCTTGTTTTCATTTGGTCTAGCTTGGCTGTTAATACAGTATAGGTTGTATATTTTTCATGACATTACTAGAGATTTGCTGCCTCTCGCTGTGCGTCTATGTGTCTGACTTGTTATCAGAGTTGGGCGTCGACGCGTCGACTTTTATTGTCGAACTGGACGTGTCGACAATGCGTCGACAATCTCTACAATGTCGACAATGTCAACAATTGCTGCAGGTTTGAGGTTAGGTTTGTTATTTATCTGATTGCTACGGTCACTTGTTTTGACTGTGTTAGATTGTGAATTGTATATTATATACACCCTACATATGATAATAACGTCTGCTCACACTGCCAAAATAAATTCATTTCTCTTTAGACAGCTTTATAACCAAGGCATAGAGGAGTGAGATGAATTCAATACTAGAAAATGTAACGTATTTGACTTATTCTTAAAAATTATCCCTGAGCTCACTGGACGTTACATTAAAACCATTAAAATGCGTACCTCCACTAAAACTTCTTGTGAAACTGACGACTAATAGTTTTTCAGGAATACTTGCTACTCTTTTTGACAAAAACGTATGCAAACCTTTGATATTTTGGGGCATGGCTCAAATGGCGTGCCCAGTATTAGGAAGGTTACTAAAATTCCGGCATCTTCTGCTCAACTTGCCAAAAATGCTGGTACATTTATATTTTTTTCTTCAAGGTAAGAATAATGGGGGCAATTTTGGAGCCGATTCAGCGCTTAATCCTAGTGACGTAGAAGAAGAAGAGTGTTTGTACTTAACCGATTGTCGACATTGTCGACACTTATAACGTCATCTATAAAGTCGACGTCGACACCATAGTTCACGCGTAGACAATTGAGTTGTCGACATGACATTGTCGACATCGCCCAACCCTGCTTGTTATATACAACTCGCAATACTTTTGTCAAAATTTGCAGACTGATAGTCGTCGGCTGTTTCACTATTGTTATATTTCTGATACATATTAATGAAACTAATATACAACATACCATGTGGACTGCAAATTGCCAGAACGACAAATTCCCAGATAAATTCAAATGACGTCCCCAAATTCGGTGGGTACAATGCGGCCTTAGCAAAACGCTGTGCACAATTAGTCGATCCTTTCGGTACGCATAATTATGTTTTGAGAGATCCTAAAAAAACATCGGACTTTTCGGCGCACCTGAACGGACATTTAAGTGAGCCGACAGCAAATTTTCTGTCGGCTTTCAGCGGAACGAAGTCCACAAAATATTTCGTGCTATTTGACTGGAATGATGCTCTCTATTTTCGTCAATCGACCTATGGCGCACTGATGATCGCAAATAAGAGTGAAACAGCTGTCTGCGTACTGGTGGATTGACGGAGGTATAGAGCAACCCTCGTATATCGGCTTTCATACGTAGCAGCGTACAGAACCCGCGCTCCTCTGGTAGCTAAAAGCGGACGAGCCGTGTCGTCCCACCAAAAAGTTTGCTGCTGCTAGCAGCGATTCTCTTTGGTTGCCGTTACTTTCGGGTACCAGATGGCGCACCGGCAGAACTTTCTGTCATTTGCTAACACATGTTTCACATGTTTGGTTAACATGAAAGACCTGATGCTCTCTATTTCCGTCAATCGACCTATGGCGCACTGATGATCGCAAATAAGCGTGAAACAGCTGCCTGCGTACTGGTGGATTGACGGAGGTATAGAGCAATCCTCGTATATCGGCTCTCATACGCAGCAGCGTACAGAACCCGCGCTCCTCTGGTGGCTAAAAGCGGACGAGCCGTGTCGTCCCACCAAAAAGTTTGCTGCTGTTAGCAGCCATTCTCTTTGGTTGCCGTTACCTTCGGGTACCAGATGACGCACCGGCAGAACTTTCTGTCATTTGCTAACATATGTTTGACATGTTTGGTTGACATGACAGACCTGATGTTCTCTATTTCCGTTAATCGACCTATGGCGCACTGATGATCGCAAATAAGCGTGAAACAGCTGACTGCGTACTGGTGGATTGACGGAGGTATAGAGCAACCCTCGTATATCGGCTTTCATACGCAGCAGCGTACAGAACCCGCGCTTTTCTGGTGGCTAAAAGCGGACGAGCCGTGTCGTCCCACCAAAAAGTTTGCTGCTGTTAGCAGCGATTCTCTTTGGTTGCCGTTACCTTCGGCTACCAGATGGCGCATCGGCAGAACTTTCTGTCATTTGCTAACGAATGACTTATGTCAATGTCTACCGCCATTATTTTGGGTTGCGGCATGCCCGCCACATGGATGCTAGATGTATCAAGAATTCAGTGCGATGCTGCCACATCGTTGCTGAAATCTGTAGATCCTCTAACTTTTTATGTCAAAATTATCATTTATTGATGATAGCCAATCATTGACTGACTTATTGATTGACTGATTTTTGAGTTTGATTACTGATTGGCTCAAAAATTTAAAAATGAGAATGCTTTATTAAATATAATTATTGTATTGTATAAATAATATAATACAAATTGTCACAAAATACATACAATACAAGTATAACAATAATAATAATAATCTTCTTTATTGAAGTTCTATCAAGTGTATGGTTTATGTTTTCGTTCCTCACCTCGTTCTCAGTTTGACTATACAGTGGAGAAAGCAACCTCATTAAACAAAGTATAAAATATTTGCAAGAAATGCAATATGCTACTAAACCAGAGTATTCAAGGTCCATGCTTTTTAATCTTGCACCTGATTAGTCTAGTATATAGAAATTTCCACACCACCTAGGGTGTATTGTTCTGACACCTTGCCCTTTATGTTAATTGGTGGTATGCAAAGTAAAAAGATTAATATGAAACCAAAAATCAATAAATAAATAAATGAAAACCTCAGCCATATCTTCCACTTAATAAAAATGAACATCTGTATTTATGAATACGAACCAAAATAAATCAAAATAAATACTTTTTATTGATCATAAAAACAACAGTAATAGTTGTCACAGATAGATTAGAATTAATCTCGGAATTAATTGAAATGTAATCAATATCCACAATTTCACAGCCTAGTCAAATCACAGAAATGCTTATGAGGAAAACTTTTAATTGCAAATTTTGAAGAGTAATATGAAATGCAGCAAATATGTTGGAGACATAATTGAAATGAATCAGTTATAAAAATTTAAACTTTTAATTGTACCTGTATGGTGGTAGGTAGATACCAAAATAAGTAGTTAAAAGTCAACAACAAAATATAACTGTTCGGTGTAGCACTTTATCCAGTTAGGGCCGGTTTCCCTGGTCTCTGATAAGTGTTAGATAGCCTACCTGCCAGATAGGCCCATATAATTTATATGGTGTTATCTGACAGGTAGGCTATCTGACACTTATCAGGAACCGGTGAAACAGGCTCTGCTGATCATTTTCTGCGTTTTTTTGTGGGGGTGAAATTGGGGTGGTTGGGGGGTGGGGGATTGAAAAACATAAAAATTTGTTGTATTCATAATAGGCTGTCCACTAACCTGTAAAGGAAGACCTAGCGTCATAAATCACCTTTTTAGGTCCATCCGAATATTGCCTAGCCTATTACCGAAACTAAGGGACTAAAACTAAATTTTGACACAGTATTACTACCGTGGTGAGGATGGAAAATGCGTATGGTTGTTAGAAATCATATCAGTGGGATCGTAGCAATAATCAAAATACTAAAAAACAGCTCAATCTTCGTTTTTATATGTTTTAGGGGTTCCTGCTCATTTTCTACCTTTTTTGGGTTGGGATGAAATTGGGCTGGTTGGGGGATGAGGGGTTCTAAAACTGAAAAGTCTTTAGTATTGATAATAGGCTGTCCATTGACATGTGAAGGAAAGACAAAAGGCATAAGACAATTCTAGGGGGGGGGGAGGACTGCCGATGATTTGGTTGCAAGGGGATCTCAGACTTAAAGCTTCATGCTATGGGAAAATAATAAACTGGTACCACAGTAATGTGTGGAAAGTATTGAGTCAATCAACTTCAAATCATTTTTTAATTTGCTAAAGTTAATGTGCCGCTATTAACAACTAAAGGCATCATGAGGTAGAGCTAGAGAAGATATTTGAATTTCGCGCTGCCGTCATGCACGGATCACAAAAATACGGGCTGATCAGTGTTTCTGGGATCTGGGCCGCCATTATTTGTATTCGTATACCGAAAAAAAAATGGAAAAGGATAAGAAACCTAAAAACGAAGTTTGCAGCGGTTCGTATTTTTCTGATAGCGTAATCTCAGTAACTGATATTACCCAACGCAATGCTCCTCTCACCTATAGGCCGTACATATTTTGAAAGGCAACGTTCAGATAGATTTATAACGTATAGAATACCACCAAGGTAATTTTTAAAAGGTAATAGAATATCTGAGGAAAACAATTGTAAAGTCCTTAGTTCCCACTTTCGACGCTACCCGAATTTATCTCCTTTAAAAAGTAGCAAATGTTTAGGAATACCTAAAGTATCTGAAAACGTGGTTTACGATGATTCTGTGAATTTTGCTCTACGCCGCCAATGCACCCGCACCAGAAATTTGATCAAAGTTGGTGAAGCGGCTACTGAGATTACGCTGCCAGAAAAATACGAGCAGAGCGACATACAGACAGAGAGAGCAACGGAAATGTGGCATATATTTTTGTGGCAAAGAAATGATAATACGTCCAAAATCAAAATAAATAAAAATCGAAAATTTTCACGATAACTTAGTGTGAGCAGTAAAAATACAAAAACTATAAAAATATTTGTTCAATTAGAAATGGGGTTAATAACAGCCGTTCACTTCTCCTTCCATCATAGTATATAAGCAGATTCTGTATTAGCTCCCTGTTGACTGGAGATGCAGTCCCCTGTCACCCTGATTGCCTTCAGTCCCTCCCTCCTACGTATATTTATTCCTATGCAACGTTACAAGGCACTTCGATTACGGGACGTCGCGAAAAGTAGTAAACAACCCTCAGGAGGTGGACTGCCCCCCGCTGTCGTCGACGTCGGGAGCAAAATCTGCCGCTCTATCTCCCACCCTGGGTGCCCAGGCAGTGTAAAGGCGAACCTTCTAAAAATCGCAACACAACTACAGAAAGCTCAATCGAAAACAATTATCGGAAAGTCAATGAAATATTATGATACTGCGAGCAATATGGATTATAGTGCTTACGGGAGAGATCTATCTATGTCTTGTTCTGAAACATGAACGTGGTTTTGTTGTAGGTAGCTAGGGCACGAAATGTGGCTTTAGAACTTAAAAGGCATCTGATTTTACCTCTCCTTCCCCATCTACAGTCTCTGGGTGTCCAGGTAGTGTAACAGAGAGTTTCTATATATTTTTTAAAACATTCTCATGTCACCGTTTCTATAAGTAGCTCATGATCCTAACGGCTCATAGTTCCCAACATTTTTCTGCTAGGTTCAACGTAATTAACGCCAGATGTCGAGCAGATGCGATCCATCACTTAAATACTTGCGAAAGCGATGACACTTAATCGACAAATACGAGTACGTTGCTTGGTTTTTGAAGATTTCTTCAGAGAGCGTGGTGATCCTTTGATGTAATCGGAGATTTGCTATGTTATGGCTATCTGCAGAATGGTCCTCTCAATAACTTAGCACATGTTCAGTATTTAAAATACGTCGTTGTGTAATAATAAGTGGGCCATGTATGCGCTTCTTTTTTAAATACGTGTGACTTGGGCATTTATCTACTCCCATTAATTTATACAGCGATTACTACAGGGTGACCGACGGGATCCGGACGTTTTTCAAATGGTTAGTATAACGTCGCTAGCGGTGGTAGGGAAGGGATTCAGGTATCAGTCGCCGTGCTGTATAATGCCATTTTAGTAGCTATGGAGCAGTGGACCGTAGAGCACCGTATGTTCGCTTATGACGTGTATGTTAATAATGCTGAGTTGGTCACGGCCGCACAGCGACTGTTCCGCGTTCATTTTGATCTTGGACGCCACGATGTTATTCCAAGTCGCAATACCATTCTCAGGTGGGTTAATAGTCTGAGAACAACAGGGATGATTGTGAAGAAAAAGCCACCTGGAGACCAGTATCGGAAATTTTGTTTGTTTATCTCTCCTCTTGAATGAATGTGAGCTTCATCACTCATGACGATTACTGCACTTTCATGGTCTCCAAGCAGCATTTGAATTCGAATGGCGAAGTCTTCTCGTTGCTCATAATCTGTTGGCTTAAGCTGCTGAACAATACACATCTTGTAAGGATGAAACGCTAGATCTTTTTTCAATATTATGCGTACTGATTCACGACTTAAGTAAAATTCACGCGCGTGTCTTCTTGCAGACCGTTGAGGGCTCCGAGTAAGCGCTTGTCTCACCCGCTCGACGTTTTCTGGCGTCCTCGCAGTCTTCGTGGGGCCAGGTGGCTTTTGCTTCACAATCATTCCTATTATTCTCAAACTGTTAACCCATCTGAGAATGGTATTGCGGTTTGGAATAATATCGTGGCGTCCAAGATTAAAATGAACGCGGAACAGTCGCTGCGCGGCCGTGACCGACACAGCATTTTTAACATACGCGTTATAAGCGAACATACGGTGCCCTACGGTCCACTGCTCCATAGCTAATAAAATGGCATTATACAGCAAGGCGACTGATACCTGAATCCCCTCCCTACCACCGCTAGCGACGTTATACTAACCATTTAAAAAACGTCCGGTTCCAGTCGGTCACCCTGTATATATTTTTGAACAGGGTTTTGAACCTATAAGCAAACAGCGTGAATTATTTTTCATAACTTACGCTCCAGCCGTGGGTAATGAACATCGCCTACTAGATACCAGTACCGATCTCTTGCAAACACATATGATTAAATACACGCTATAATAACTGCAAAGGTGGCCATGCCATGAGATGTCAAACGCTTATTCGACGCTGTACACATGTACAATATTGATTTTACAGAAGTGTGGTTAAGTTGTCAATAATTCGTAATTATTAAATACTTAAGTCATACTATTAATTGTTTCGGCCGCAGACAAAGTATAGGATTCAACTCGCGGTAATGGTAATAACTCACTTGTTGATTCACAGCACTCGCCTACGCCTCGTGCTGCTAACTACAACTGCTTGAGTTATTACCGTCATTACCGCATCGTTGTACAATATACTATTACACCACTGTCGCGCTTGAGATCTTGACACATGTTGTGACAGACCTCTGTTGTTTTACTCTTGAACAACGGTGGCAGATATTAAAAAGCTATTTCCAAAGTGACTACTATTTTGCAGACTGCCTGTGGAAGTTGCAACGAAAAATCTTGGGTTAATTTAAAAGTTTATCTAAAAATTAACGGATAGGATGGAAAATGAAATCTTATCGGTTGAAGCTCATTTTCATCTTGGATGATATCTCAATAATCAGAATTGGAGCACTGGGGCTAGATGTTATATATATTATATTCAAGTCCTCTCAGACCAGAAGATCAGAAATAAAAATGTTTAGACTGAAACACATCCGGTTCAACAAGAGTCCGCGGAACAAATTGCAAAACTGCCTTATTGGCTACACGAAACTACCGTTGGCAATAATAATTGCTTTGGTGTATTATCAAAAATTCTAACTGGTTTACGAGGAGCCTTCAACCTTGTATCTTGTCTCTTGTCTCTTGCATCTTGCATCTTGCATCTTGCCTCTTGCGTCTTGCGTCTTGCGTCTTGCGTCTTGCGTCTGCATCTTGCCTCTTGCGTCTTGCGTCTTGCGTCTTGCGTCTGCATCTTGCCTCTTGCCTCTTGCGTCTTGCGTCTTGCGTCTTGCGTCTTGCGTCTTGGATCTTGTATCGTGTATCTTGTATCTTGTATCTTGTATCTTGTATCTTGTATCTTGTACCTTGTACCTTGTACCTTGTACCTTGTACCTTGTACCTTGTACCTTGTATCTTGTATCTTGTATCCTGTATCTTGTATCTTGTATCTTGTATCTTGAATGTTGTATCTTGCATATTATCTCTTATTTCAATGGCCACCTAATAAAACTACATACACTTGCAACAGACTTTACTTACGTTTCGGCCACCTCTGTGGTCTTTAGTTTGGAGAACATTGATAAGATCTTTCCTTGAAGCATATCCAACCAAACTGAGTCATTTTGGATTTGTCAACCATTTGAATAAATACAACACTGTGTGTTGCTTGAGATTTCAGAAACACCGTTAGATAGTTAAAAAAAGTACAAAGCTGTCTCCTGAAACAGCTGTCAAATAACGAGAAAATTAATTTTTTGTCAAGTTTTTATATTTTGAGAAAGGTCACAGAAATGCCAAAAACGTAAGCAAAGCCTGTTTCAGGCATATGTGATTTTATCAGAGGGCCAATGAAACGAAACGGAGAAGATTTAGAAATTAGATAAACAAACTATTCATACAATGTTGTTTGGGTTATGCCATTTGCGATGACGACAAAGACCAACATCAAAAAGTTTTCTGTGATCACAAAATAATTCACTTAAATGTGAAAATATAGCGTCCTGTGCAAAACCCTAATGCAGAGAATGTGTATGAAAACGGATTTCCCACATGCCGTGGCTGTTGGAAAACCAAATACCTCTCCCCATTAAAACAGCACCCAAGTTTCCACTATGCTTCGGCTAAAAGCAATATTTAGTAGAAAAAGTTTTAAAGCTGTTTAACATAATCTATTTTTCGCAGGAAAGGCTAAGCAGGTTTTGTGCATATACTGGCTGCTTCAAATGTCTAAAGAGTAAATTTCATAGACCACAAATTTCTGGTAGTTAGAAAATTATGTTTCGCAGCCTTATTTTGAATAACCACCTTAAATGAAATTTGTTGCAACTGGGCACCCATTTCTTTTGATGTGTAAGAATAGGTCTTTCTACAAAATTTTTATGTTTATTGAAAATACATAACATAAAATCTATTAACAATTGGTTATTCACAATAGAAATTTACTCTTCACGCGTAAAGGTTAAAACAGGCTCCCCTGATGGAAGGCTAGATAGGTGACATGCTCGGTGCAAATATATGAACGCTGCTTTGCATCGGGCAGCCTACTGACTGCAGTACTGTAGTTTAACTTTGTATGGAATTTCCACAGGCATTGTCTTCAGAAAATTCTTCAATTCCGGAAGGAAGTTGCGTCTGATTTGCGTTAACGCAATTTTCTAGTATCTCAGTGTGTTTTGCTTAGACGAACTGATTATTTTTTCCATCTTATGTAAGTCGTTTTTTTCCCTTGAAGTAAACGTGGAGAATTATTCGAAGTAGTAAAAATACTTACTATAAACAATGTGCATTTATTTGACCATGTTACTACTAGCATGTCGTTTTTATATATTTTTCTGCTCACTAAGTAAATTTATTTTTGCATAGGAAAAAGGTTATGCTAATAAGGATATGTATTGTGTACCGGGTGTTTCCTCATCCTTCGCCACCCCACTTATCTTTTTACTTCCCACACCGATAGGTGAGGGGAGTATTGTGATCGCGAAAATTTTCGATTTTGAGATAATACGTTTTTTGGACGTTTTATGATGTGTACATAACGAAAATCCACGTCACTCATTTCCGTCGGTCTGTCTGTCGGTCTGTCGGTCTGTCGGTCTGTCGGTCTGTCTGTCTGTCTGTCTGTCTGTCTGTCGCGTTTTTCTACCCTCGTAATCTCAGTAACCGCTACATGGATTGTGATGAAATTTGGGCAGCGTTATGTTGTGGGGTCGTAGTAGGTAATGTTCCTATAATTTTGAAAATCGTTATACAGGGGGCGGAGTAATTAGCAAAAAACGAAAAATTTCAAATACGCCTCAAACTTCGTTTTTAGGCGTTTTAGGGGTTCCTGATCATTTTCTACTTTTTTTTGGGTGGGGGTGAATTTGGGGTGGTTGGGGGGTGGGGGGTTGTAATACTGAAAAATTTGTTGTATTCATAATGGGCTCTCTAATGACCTGTGAATGAAAGACCTAGCGCCATAATACAATTTTTTAGGTCCATCCGAACATTGCCTTGCTTATAATAGAAACCAAGGGACTTAGAATAATTTGTGATAGTATACATCCGAGTGTTGTTTTAGTTTTAGATCGTTCTTTATTACGTAACGCCAAAATTATCGAATGGATTCTAATGAAATTTTGACACAGTATTACTGCCACAGCAAGGATGGAAAGCGCGCATGTTTTGGAAAAATCGTGTCAGTGGCGGCGCGGCAATAATAAAAAAACTAAAAATGTAAAAATAGCTCAAACTTTGTTTTTCGGCGTTTTAGGGGTTTCTTTTTCTGACCATTTTTTACTTTTTTTTGGGTGGGGGTGAAATTGGGGTGGTTAGGGGGTGGGGGGGTTGTAAAACTCAAAAATTTATTCCATTTATAAGTGTCCATTGACCTGTGAAAGAAAGACCTAGCGGCATAATAGACGTTTGTTAGGTCCATCGGAACGTTGCCTTGGCTATTACAGAAATCAAGGGATTTGGTATTGGTAGGGGTAGGTATTGATTCAGGTCGTTCTGAATTTAGTAACATGGAAATTATGGAATTAATTTCAATGAAATTTAGACACAGTATTATTACCGCGGCAAGGATGAAAAATGCGTATGGTTTTCAAAAATCGTGTCAGTGGCGGCGCAGCAATAATAAAAAAATTGAAAATATAAAAATAGCTCAAACTTCGTTTTTACGCAATTTGGGGGTTCCTGATTGTTTCGTTTCGTCCAGTTAAAGTTGAATTGTGTCGTTTTAGTTCCTACGGAGAGATTTAGGAAACTATTTACTAGTTTTTGTGTTGGATGTTTTTTGACGACAGGCGAGCGATGATTTGGTTGCAACTGTTATGTGTGGGAAGTACTGAGTCAATCAACTTGACTCCATTTTATTTATTTGAAGAGATATAAAAACAGTTTTTATATGAAAGTTTTGTAGTTTTTTCTCGACATTCAGAATTTGACAAAAAAAAAACGAAAAACCTATAAAAAATCGGTTTTTTTTTTCGTATAAAGTTATATTTGTTTAACGGAAAGAAATATATTTTTCTTTTGTCTTCAAAAATATAGAGTTCGTTCACCTTAGTTTGAAAGGTTTTTATATTATTTAGCTTCAAAGTTTCTAAAATTTGGAAGTAAATCTCAATCCACTATAGCTATGATGGCCGAAAAACAATTGAATATGGTAATGTTTTGTGTCATTCTGACATTTTGCCGAGGTAAAAAGCATCGCTTTTTTTACAAGTGCAAATAACTTCCAGTTTTAATGTATCAAAATATTATTATTATTATTATCATTTGTTCCTGTAGGTAGTTATGACTCAAAAACCAGTCCCATTGCTGGATGAATGAGTGTCCCCAACCATACCTATTTTATGCTTATTTACCTGGAGTATAGGGACAATACTCAAGTGAAACCACTAGATATACTTTAACTTTCTGAAATAACCACCAATAGGGCAGCATTCAATTTTCATAATAGTGCAACTTTTACCAAAAACAAACAGAAATAAATTACGGTATAAAATTTAGTATTATTTTTATTATCATCAAAGGTCACTGTAAGCTGATTACAAAGTGTTATATAAACTCAACAAGCAAAGATAGTAAGAAAAAATCAATGTGAATAGGCCAATTAGCAGCAAAATAAAGCAAAATAAGGTGGTATAACAATAAGAATAACAAACAAAAAATGCATACGCCTAATTCACATGCGCATACTGTACCTATTATCAGTTTTGCCTTTAGATGTTCGATGGCGATGCACTTATGCATCAATTCACGCATAGATAAATCTGCCAGTTTGAGCATTTAGAGCAACACTGAAAATAGGTTTACGTGTGGGTTAGGTTTAATGTATTTTAGTTGTGAACCTAGTTTTTACACCACGTTATTTTGCTTTATGTTGCTGTTAAGTGGCCTTCATTTTTAAGGTCTATTCACATTGATTTTTTCTCACTATCCTTGTTTGTTGAGTTTGTATAATACTTTGTGATCAGCTCAAACTGATGTTTAATAATGATAAAAATAATAATCAAACTAATCAATTGTATACTGTAATTTATTTTTGTTTCTTTTAAACGTTCCACTATTATGAAAATTGGACACAGCACTTATTGGCGGCTACTACGCCATTGGTGGTTATTACAGAAAGTCAAAATATGATTTCAAGTGGTACTATCAGTAGAAATATTACTAAAATGTTGTGACGTATGCTATATACCTAAAGGGCACCAATTGTTTCTAAAACTCACAGCAGATTTGTCATAATACCTGTTTTATTGATATCTCCGTTGAATCTTGTGCTGGTTTTTTAAGAATTCGGTTCTCTATGTATCTATTTTGAAAAAAATATAGCATACCATTTAACATTTCCGTAATAATGCGTAATAATTTTTATGATGTCAAATACCGCCCTGCAGCTACTAAGTCAAGATAAATTTGAATAACTTTTATAGCAGATGATTAGGTAAGAACAGCTCTTTCAAACGAGACCTAGCTTATTCAATTCCGTTAACTAATACTAAAGTTATTGCGATTTTAATAAAAACTCCTTTGACGTTACAAGACAGAGTAAAAAATTGAGTCGAGTTGACTGACTCAGTACTTCCCACACATTACGGTGATACCAGTTTATTTTCCCATATAATGGAGCTATAGTCTGACATTCCCTTGCAATCAAATCATCGCCAGCGCCCCACTCCCAACCACCCCAATTCCACCCCTAACCAAAAAAGGTAGAAAATGATCAGGAACCACTAAAACATTTAAAAAGAAAGTTTGAGGTGTTTTCATATTTTTAGTTTTTTGATTAATGCTACGCTGCCATTTGCAGGATTTCTAACAACCATACGCGTTTTCCATCCTCACCACGGTAGTAATAGTGCGTCAAAATTTCATAAGAACCAATTGAATAGTCTTCCCGTTACAAAATACAAAACGATCTAAAGCGATAAATACTCAAATGTACACAGAAGTCCCTTAGTTTCGGTAATAGGCAGGGTAATGTTTGGATTGACTTAAAAAGGTAATTTATGTCGCTAGGTCTTACTTCACAGGTTAGTGGACAGTCTATTATAAATACAACAATTTTTCCAGTTTTACACCCACCACCCCCCAACCACCCCAATTTCACCCACCAAAAAAAAAAGTAGAAAATGACCAAGATTCCCTAAAATGCCTAAAAACGAGGTTTGGGGAATATTTAATTTTTTTAGTTTTTTGCAAAGTAATTACTCCGCCGCCCCTGCACCAACTTTCAAAATTATAGCAGCATTACCTAAACTACGACCGCACAGCATATCGGTGCACAAATTTCATCGCATCCCATGCAGCGGTTACTGAGATTACGAGGGTAGAAAAACGCGAACAGACAGATAGACAGACCGACAGACAGACAGACCGACGGAAATGAGTGTCGTGGATTTTCGTTATGTAGACATCATAAAACGCCCAAAAAGCGTATTGTCTTAAAATCGAAAATTTTCGCGATCACAATACTCCCTTTACCTATCGGTGTCGGAAGTAAAACGATTAACAAAAAAACATTAAAAATTGTCCAGCCTACATGCAGCTTTATTTGCACATTTTTTGAGAAAACGCCGTTTTTCTGTTTCGTCGTCATAGTTATGCCACCTAGCGGCTACTGCGGAATATGAAAATAATTTTCAGCGATTTATCTGATAATATTTTTTGCTCGAAGTTATATGATTAACGGTTACCGAGATATTGCCGGCGTCTATTCTTAGTAGACCACCCTGTTCATACGTTTACATTGCAAGTTAAATAAAAGCTTTTAAAAGACAGGTATAGCTGAATAGTTGCAAAAGGGTCTCTCGGTCGTACTATGAACCCCTCTTAAAGTATGAGCGTATAAAAACAAATTTTGAACAGCATGCCACGTCACTGTACGCACGAAACAGAAAAGGACATCTTGAATAGAGGCAGAAGCAATGTTAACCCCTTCAAGCTAATTAGGTCAACCAGTGTCATTGAGGTCCACCAAAGACGTCACCGTAGACCTTGCCCGTCTGTCTGGATAAACAAAACAGTCTTTCCCAGAGGCTGAATGCCGGAGCTCTATGCCCTCCAAATAAGCAGCGTGAACGATGGGCTCTGCTCCCGTTTCGCCTTATCCTTATCGTGACGTATAATTAATTATATAACGCCGAATCGTAGCAACGGCTGAGAACAGTCGAGCATCAAACGCTGCCGTTTGTTAGGTGGATGCACGGTTCATTTCGGTTATTGTTGTGTGCATCTGAATAGGAAATTGGGGGTGAACAGAAACCCACCGCAGAATGTTATACGCTGCTCCAATTCCAGCGAACGCTCTGGCATAAGCGAGTTTTCACCTTCGGTTTACCTATAGAGAAGTAGTACTCTATTCTATTTGACCTTGAATATGAGTTATGTTTATAGAACAAGAATACTATGGCTGGGCTTTCGCCGGCTTTGAGATATATTGTATACTTGAGAAATTTTAGGCCCCAGATCAACGGTTTTTTATTAAAAAAAAACCATGTCACTGTATACGTGTCTGGTACATTCTGAACCCTCTATAACTCACAATATACCAGCCTCATCATCATCACCACCATCATCATCATTTATTATCCAACTAACATTACACAATGCATAGGATTCTTCAAGAGTGGTACAGTATAATATGTCCATACACATACCTATGTGCCGAACATATCTACAAGTAAACAAAATATATACTGTGTGACATAGAAATTGCAACACCCAGTAAATGTTAATATGTTTTATCAATATTTGGAAAATGTATTGGGATGAATAGGAATAGTATTCGATGGAATTATGAAACAAATTTATTTAAAGGTATTCTCAAAAAATCAGTAGTGAGTTGCGCCTCCACCTAAGTTTTGACACTCTGCACCCCTTCGTGGCATGCTGCGATGAGATCGATATCTGTCTGAGGTATGCTGTGCTAGGCTAATTTAACCTCGTCACGTAGTTCGTCCAATATAACAACTTGCGAGCGACCCAGTCTTCTACCTATCATATCCCATACATGTTCAATGGGCGATAAGTCAGGTGACCTTGCGGGGCATGGAAAGGTGGTCACATTGGCTTGTCGGAGAAAGTCTCTGGTAACTGCAGCGGTATGTGGTCTGGCATTGTCCTGCTGAAATATTGGGTTTTGCAGTTGTTGAAGGTACGGCAACGCAAAGGGTGTAACACGTTATTAATGTAGGACTGGGCGGTCATGTTTCTATCTAAAAATACTAGACTGATCTGCTTCCAATTGTTATGGCACCCCATATCATAACGCCTCTAGTAAGCGCAGTCTCGCGCTCCACACAAAATTGAAGTTGGCGCCTTTCTCCACGTCTTTGCCTGACTCTTCTGCGACAGCCAAGAGCCCACAAATAAAAACGTGACTCGTCACTGAAAACGACATGATCCCACTCCTGATTCCAATGATCCCGTTCTTGACACCATGCCAGTCGTAGCTGTCTACGTCTATGGGTCAATGGCCCATAAACACTTATTCTTCGATAAATTGTTCTCATGCTTAACTGTCGACCCGTAGCTACTATCCACGCATGTCCGATTGCGCAGGTTGAACTGAAACGGTCTCTTAGGGCACTAAATCTTATGAGGCGTTCTTCAGGGTCAGTGGTTCTCCTTAAAGTCCCAGTGCCCCTGCGACGTGTATGGCGATGATTTATAGACCACTCTCGCCAACAACGCATCACTGTTGTAGCATTCCGGCCAATTCTGTTTCCAATTTCCCGGAAGGATATCCCAGCCTCGCGTAGACCCACTACCCTACCTCGTTCAAATTCACTTAATTGACTATACATGGCATGTCTCCTTATGGGAGGCATTGCTAAACAATGTTTTACATACCACATAAGCAATAAAACTAAATTTGTCTTCGAAAATTCAGCAACAAAAAAAAAATAATAAAAACTACTCCATTTTTTGTTAAATGCAAAAATAGCCTGGTATTTGAACATAAATTGGAACAAAAATGTTAACGTTTACTACAGTTCATGTGAACAATAAGCTGATAAAAAATTATAAATATATCTGGGCTTATACTGGGTGTTGCAATTTCTAAGTCACACAGTATCTAAATATAGTATAAGACAAACGAGTAACACAGAGAAAAATAAATAAAACAAATAGTATAAGGTCAAATACTCAAATACAAATATACTCGTTAATGGATTAAAAACTATGATGGATTAGATAGCCTTTCAACTCAGTTTTGAATACTCATAAGCTGGTTATACTCTTTATATTGTCTGGTAACTTGTTGAAAATTTTTGGACCAAGAATATTTGGTGATATGCTGCCAAGCTTATATTTTGTAAAACGTAAGTGAATATTAAGTTTCTGTCTTGTACCGAAGTCATGAATGTGTTTATGTAATTTGTAATTTTCCTCGGTACTAAAAGTGTATACAGCCATTTCGTAGAGAAACAGAGCCGGTAGCGTTAATACATTTAACTTTCTGAATAGTTTTCTGCAGCTATAGCTGCTATCAACCCCAGCTATACATCTAATTACCTTTTTTTGGCTCAAGAATACTTTTTGAGCATAACCAGATGAGCCCCAAATACAAAGCGCATATCGCAGACGAGACTCAATCTGTGCATGATACATCATCAATAACTGGTTTTCATTACAAATTGATCTTAAGTTTTTAATCATATAGGATTTACTTTGGTTGATATGTAGTCACAATATTTTTTAAGGTTGAGGCAATCGTCAAGGTACAATCCCAAAAACTTGGTCTCCACATCGGTCTGAAAAAACAAGTTATCGAACACTATACCCAATGGTTCTATAGACCTTTAGACATTGTGGAATCTAACTACTCAAGTTTTTTCACTGTTCAAATGGAGCTGGTTATTTTTGAATCAGTTACTAATACTGTCTAGTAGGCTATTAGAGTTGGTTTCTAAAGTTGCATGTTCATTGTTGGATACAAAGTATTATAAACTACTATTGTTATTTAGATGTAGTTTATATGAATGGTTACTTCTACAGCAAGGACGAAAAAGCTGTACTGCTTTAGCAACTTGAACCAACCGGAGAGAGAGGAGACATGACCAAACAAAACTACAAAAAAGCTCAAAATTAGTTCTTTGGCATTAGAGACGTTCTAGTCATTTCTCAACAAAATTGAGAGTAAAACCGGATGGGAGTATTTTTTAAAACAATGTATTCTTAAAAGATGACTGCGGTAATATTCTACGAGTGATAGAATAATTATGAATAACCGGAATTTGGGTTACACCACAATACAATTTCTATGTTTGTGCTTTCCGTGCTAGCATTGAGTAGTCCAAATAACATATCGAGTGAGGCAAAACCAAATGTCCATCATTTTTAGTATTCTTACACATTTCGAACTAGGAAAGTATCTTTTTATGAATTCTCATTTTTAGTACTTCCATTTACAGTCCTTTTTCAGCTTAGAAACGATGCAGTTGTTAGTTTATCTAGGAAGTTAGTACTTACTCAAAAAACTTCCTGCAGTCAATAAATGTCACGTATTCTGATAAAACATAATGTATTTTAATAAAAGTTACAGATGCATTCGGAACATAACTTAAGGCTTAACAGCTTAATAATTTCAATGGCTGTGATTTCAATTATGGGTCAATGGAGCGCGATGAATTAGAATGGGCAATTTTTTTTGAGTCATTAACGTAAGTCAACCTACTTTATATCATTTTGTACACTCACTTTTTCCGTACTGACACAGAAACAAGGTGTCTAAATTTAATTACAATCAAGTTAGCACTGGCTAAGTTCCTGGTTATAGGATTATTAAAAAATGAAGTCAAGTTGATTGACTCAGTACCTCCCACACATTACGGTGATACACGGAAAAAAGCAGACTTGAATATTTTTGAACAATATTGTGTGGTATGATTGTTGGTAATTTTTCTACATATTGTAAGATATTTCCAAAAGATTGTTGAATAAAGTTTCATTGGGTGTAGCAATATATTCCACCAAATTGCATTGGCTTGCTGTGGACTCTTTCACAATCTGAGTATGTAGCTTTTCTACACAAACGATTCAGTTTCCCTTTCCGCAATCATACGATAGAAAAGTTCACATAGTGTTAAGCATTTCCCTATAATGTATTGTTAAAAAATCCACAAAACTGTTGTTGGAGAAGTCTGGACGAGTCTGCGCAAGTCCGTGTCTTTCTAGTTCTTTTCTTGTTGAGTTTCCATTTGGTTTGTGCCTGTGTATGAACAACCGACGGCGACGCCGACGTGTGAAGCATATAATTTATACCTATACCTATAGAAGATACCAGATACCATATATTTTAAGAAATAGAGGGTTTGAGTGCATCCTATTTTTCTGGGTAAGTACTAGTTCATTTATTTGTGTCATTGTAATACAGACAGGCAGTCATAGGAGTTTGTAATTAAATGTGGAAGCCACGACTTACGTGTATTATTTTCGCAATGCATTTTGATTCTAAAATACAAAGCTGTGTCCGCTAGTACCTATTGAACAGTTGTAGAAAAAATTCACGGGCGAAACTTTATATGTCGGAGATTATGATTTTATACGTAAATAAGTGTAAATGATTACGTAATGGCTACGTTTTAATGCTGTCGTTTGTCTAAAAGTAATGCCAATATGGCCGCTGCACCTACATGGCAGAAATAGATATAGGGCTGTTTTCGTTCAGTGAAATTACCATGTTTTTTCACATTTCTATAAAGGATTATTATTATAGCGCATAAAATTATTTAAACACAATAGGCTCAAAATCGAAAAAGCTACGCATCTTTATTCTATGCGGCGAAAGCTCGCCGCTGTATAACGCCATAACGTCTTTCAAGTCCAGGCAGGGTTACAGGGGCATTTTCATTTTTATGGATCTGAGGTAGTATTTATCTATACAGCAAATAGCAGCAGAATAGCAAAGTATTGATTTATGCGAAATGTTAGACTGTTTTAGAATTTACTAATTTGAAATTAACTATACGGGTTGGAACTATGTGGCTTGAGTGATATGGAGATACTGTATTATTTATGCTACGTTATGATATTTTTATTTTTCAGTGCCATTGGACATCCAAACTATCCAATCGATGATGATTATTAGGAAGTGAATATCATTGTGGTCATACATATATACCACTGTGATTATTTTTTGTATTCTTCTTGTGAACACCTTCATTGTATGAAAATAAACCATTTTATACACGCCTCATTTTACTTTTGCCTCCACAACTACCTCTCTCATCACATTTATTATGGATTATTAAACCCCAATTTTGGAGTGTAATAGACTTCACAATATTGTTCAAAATTTTACTACACAATGTGTTAAATGATTTTATACTTTTTGTGAAATATTAGTACATTGACTGAGTCGCCTATTAGTCTACAAATTGTTGCTATCCTGTTGTTACAATATTTGTATAAAAAATCCACAGGGGTCGCAAATAAACTCTCTCGGTGGTAGTAATATGGAACACAATTGTTGGGTCCATAGCTCCACAACTTAGTGTTACAAATATACACAAGTTGTTATTGTCCCTATATCATCCACAATTTGTAGTGAAAATGCCTACAATTGTGGAAAAATTTTCAACATTCTTTTTTCCGTGTACCAGTTTATTATTTTTGCATAGCTTGAAGCTATAAGCTGAGATTCTCTTGCAACCAAATCATTAGCCGCCCGCCTAAAAAAATATGTTATGTCGCTAAGCCTTTCTTTCATAGGTCATTGGTGGCCATAGAACATTTTTGGAGTCTACAACCTCCACCGCTCAACCACCCCTAATTTCGCATTTAACCAAAAAAAGTAGAAAACGATCAGATTTTTAGTTTTTTGAATATTGCTGCGCCGCCATTATAACGCAATTTCTAAAAACCATACGCATTTTCCATCCACGCCACGGTAAATGTGAAAATTTCATTAAAATAAAGAACGATCTAAAGCAATACTCGTGTTACATCAGAAAATAAGTCCCTTGGCCTCTTCTGTAATAGGCAAGGCAATATTCGGATGGATCTACAAAACTGTTTTATACTACTAGGTCTTTCTTTCACAGGTCAATGGAAAGCTTATTATGAATACAACAAATTCTTCAGTTTGACAACCCCCTACCCCCCAACTACACCAATTCAACTCTCACCCAAAAAAAGTAGAAAATGATCAGGAACCCCTAATACGCCTAAAAACGAAGTTTACACTATTTTTATATTTTTAACTTTTTGATTGTTGCTGCGCCGCCACTGACATCACCCTAAGAACCCAAACCAGATTCCTATCTCGCCACAATAATACTGTGTCAAAATTCTATTAAAATCTATTCAATAGTTTTCACGACACAATACAGAACGGTCTAAAGCAATACTCGAATGTACACATCGGATAATTCCCTTGGTTTCTGTTTCTGTAATAGGCAAAGCACTGTTCGGATGGATCTAAAAAACTGTATTATGCCGGTGGGCGTTTCATTGGCAGGTCAGTGGACAGTCTATTATGAATACAACCAATTTTTCAGTTACAGCCCCCACCCCCCAACCGCCCCAATTTTCACCCTTACCCAAAAAAGTAGAAAATAATCAGGAACTCCCAAAACGCCTAAAAAAGAAGTTTGAGGAATATTTGGATTGTTTTGTTTTTCGTTAGTCACTCCGCGCCCCATGCACCGATTTTCAAAATTATAGCAGCGTTACGACCCCATCACAATTCATGCGGCGGTTACTGAGATTACGAGGCTTAAAAACGGCAACAGACCAACAACAGACAGAGAGAGGTGGATTTCCGTTATGCAGATACTTAAAACGCCCAAAAGGTGTATTATGTCAAAATCGAAAATTTCCGCGATCACAATACTTCCTTCACCTATCGGTGTGAGAAGTAAAATGAAGTAAAATTGATTAACTCAATACTTTCCACGCATTACGGTGATGGATGATACCATTTTATTATGTTCACATAGCATGAGGCCATAGTCTTAGATCCCCTTGTAAAAAATTGTCGCCCGCCCGCTCGAGAAACATAAAAGTCCTGCTTATTGATTTTATTCATTTATTCAAATAGTTGGATTAAGAACACAAAACAGATGGTTAAGAAAAACAGCTACTGAACTGAGTATTCCGATCGTGATTAGTTTCCGGACAATAGTGAACCGATCCTGGAGCGCTTTCCGTAAGTCAAGATCAGTAATTCTTGTGATCGGGCGAACTCGGTCATAGTTTCGGTAAAGCTCTCCTGCATTCATATTTTTGATATATGTGACCACAAATCAATGTTTCTGTAACCTACAAAGTTAGCTTATCGGTCATCAGTTGCCACAACTACTGGTTAACCTGAACGTTTGACGTAACCCGCTGATTATGAAAAAGATTGTTTTCACTAACCGCTAGATTTTTTTGACCACTAGTTACCTAACGATTGTGAAACTGAGCCTTAGAAATGCAACAAACACTGCCGTAGTAGAATGCATAGCAGACGACAATCACACTCCTTGGGCAGAGGCGGCCGATCAAGTTATGGGGTATTTGCCAACTTGCTAATATTGTTTAATGGCTGAAATGAATTGCTTGTATCTAATTTGTAATGATGGCACTGTTTGCTCAATTTCTTTCTGCCCACGTGGAAGATAGAGTTTGAAAATCATCCCTTTGAAAAGAGCTCATTTAAATCTCTTAAGCCTCCCGCCTAAGAAATCAACCAATCAAAAGTCATTTTTATGCCGGATGTAGATAGGATGTGACTATATTAATTTGAATTATGAGTAGATTCAAGGTTGTCACGTGGTTAACATTTTGCCTAGTTTTTCCACATATAGAGGATGTAAACTTAATTTTATGTATTATGTTTATTTAGTTTCTCTCTTTTTAATTGAATAAAAGTTCATGTTTTGTAGACTATAAATGTTATATTACACTGCGAATCCATTTTTTGCATTATTATGTAATTAGCAGTTTACTCTGAGAATGTTTCCTAGTTACTTTTCACAATTTTACTCGTCATTCTTTAACAGCCTGTCACTGTGTCATGCCATACATAACCTCCCCTGGTCTCACGACTGTCACGGTATCTGATGAAATGATGTAAACAAACATCTGTCAATGTGAATACGAAGAGGAGGTTATGTTTGTAGATGGCGAAAAGGAGGTTAGACGACAAAGTAGAGTCACATGCTAAGGATAACACCACGAAGGACTTATTACGTCACGCTAAGATTTATTACGTCACAGCTTTGGCGCGAAATTTTATGTTTGAACTTTGGAGGGGATTTTAGCCCACTTCGCGTTCACAATAAAACGTAAAAATGTTCGTTACATGGTTGTTGGGGACGTAACATCAATATTCCGCCATAAAATTTTGTTCGGAAAATACCCCATTCCGCCGAGACTTTTTGCGCGATAAGAAATCTGCACACTTTCTCCTGCCTAAAAAGAGCCTAACAATGCCACTGATTTGTGTAATACGTATAGCAGTAACCCTGATGTTATTGTGTACGTCCCTGAGATTGTCGCGCCGATGCTCTATTATCACCCGAGGGGATACCCTCGCTAATTAAACGGCCATTTTTAATTGAACGGCGGCAGGCAGGATCAAAGTAGGTTGCGGAATTAGCACGTAAACCATCCCAAAGTACAACGACAGCACCAGCGAATCCAGGGCGTCATTCAACCCTCTTTGTGTTCACCCAAATTTTCCAGCTTCCATTTTTCGCTTTTGTCCATTTTTCTGTGGTCGGGAGAATGGTCGGTCAGATCGATTGACACCCGGCAGTGTACTGTTCGCCGTAAACAAGTGTAAATGTATAAAGTACAAATCGAGGCTTTTTGCTTAATTTCTTCATTATACTTTGTGTTGAACACTACGCACTAGAGTGTACCGTTATTCTGTATAACGAATTTAGAACCAGTCGAACTGCCAAACCAAAACTCAGAAATCACTCAGAGTGAAAGTTATGTTGCGTTGTGTATACAGGGTTGGGATAAAGTATGGAACCAAGCAAATATCTTTGAAACGGAAAGGGTGATATTGCTGAAAATTTGCCGATAAATGTAGTGCCTCATAATGCATCCGAAGACATTATGTTCGTTATTAATGTAGTTCCGGTCTAACCGAAAGTACCGTCAACTTTTTTAATTTAAATGGGACACCCTGCATATTTTTGCAGATTTTAATACATATTTTTTTCCGAATACGTGCATAGTGGGTTTAGTATTTGTTTCTGTAAAAACGGGAAAGATAAAGCTTTTTTATTTGTCTCACAAATTCGTCCATGGCGGTCTGCGGTCTTCGCGTTTTAGGTAAATTTTTAATATTCCCAGTTAAATTAGACCGTTTTAGTATTTTAGTCACCGTCGAACGTGTTATAGGACCCCTGTCGGGATGTAAATCATTGAAAAGTTGATACACTTCTTTGTGAGTTCTCACGCGATCGCCAAAACCGATCATCATTAAGACATTAAATGGTCGGCATTTTAAACATCTGAAATGATAAAGTCTATCTTTCCCGTTTTTAAAGAAACTAATACTAAACCCACTATGGACATATTTTGAAAAAAAAAGATGTATTAAAATCTGCAAAAATAAACAGGGTGTCCCATTTAAATTAAAAAAGTTGTTGGAACTTCCGGTTAGACCGGAAGTACATTAATAGCTAACATAATGCACTATACGTCACTACACTTGCGTGTAAATTTTCAGCAATATCATTCTTTCCGTTCCAAAGTTATTTGCTTGGTTCCATACTTTATCCCAACCCTGTATATGTTAGTTCGTAAATCAAATCAATCCATAATGACCGGTAACGCAGAATCGTGCAATAGAAAATGTGGGAAAAAGTCGGCGGTCAGCGGGACTCGAACCCACGACCTCCAGATTTGTACTCCGTCGCTCTCAACAGTTGAGCTACGGTCGCCCTGTCAGCTCAACTTCGAAAGCGCCGACTACGCGGGAACGGGCCAGCGCCCGCAGACGACTCTCTCACGCCATCTCCTGCGCACAGATGCGGGCCACCAGCGGCCCGCATCTGTGACATCAAGTGATCTGTCGGACCGGTATTGGATCTCTGGTCGCGCCGATCTAGATGTCACTCGTCCGGGCTGCCACAGATCCTCTGTGTACGGGTGTATGAATTGTTTTTACAATCATGCTCATGGTCCCATATCTGCTGAGTAACATTGAACGATTTCAGAACTGTCACTAGTTTACTGCTGATGGATCCAGTTCAGTGGATCATGTTATAGTCCCCACAAATAATTATATTATTAGCCTTCAGGTGCTTTTGAATCGTCACACAAACGTTCGTATATATAACCTGTGAATTGGCAGTGGGTTAGCGACATAGGGCAATGCACCCTAATGGTTAAGATAGCATATATCTACCTAACCTACACAAACCATTTTCCCTCTAGTTTTGAGTTTGTATTAAGTGAGAAATTAATAGTATATACTTAGTTCTATATAAGAACAAACCATGCATAATAAAATATTGCAGGATTTGACATTGCCACCACAAAACTACCAAATGATCAACGTCGAAGAAAGTTTTGATATGGACTCCAACCGCCAAGAGGGTGCTGTCAATCATCACGCTATCACCTATCTCTCATTGCTGTAAACGTTAGGCCTTTACGGAAATAGTAACTGCGATCCAGTTCGGTCAGTATCAGTATTTATGGATTGGTAAACTATCTTGGATTGAATCTTGTTTTGTTTCCTAATGCATGGATCAGTTGATCATTGACAAGCGACAGCACATCCAACATATATATCTCATAAAACTAATTTTTTAGAATACAATTTAATACTAAAAAGGAGCTAAGACCTGTAAATATTTGGGAGTAATATTCAACAAGCAAGGAAATAGTTAGAATGAAATTAAAGAAAGGATAAGTAAAGGAAAACAAGCGACACGGTCTCTCAGCTCTGGTACAAGAACATTTCCATAGAAACGAAGAAAACACTACACTACATAAGACTATATTTGAAACTGTTATCACGTATGAGGCAGAAACATGGGATATCAGTAGTAGTAATCGCAGTAAACCCTTGCCAGGTGAAATGGACTTCCTAAGATGGAAAGTCTAGATTAGACAGGGTTAGGAATGAAACAATCCGGTTGCTTTTTGATTTTACAAACCAAATCAACAAAATTTGACATTGACAACAGTTGCCAACTGACCTTTGGTCTTCTTCTTCTCCTATTAAAAATTAAGAACATTAAGAACACGCCTACGGCATAGCAACCACCATGGCAACCGGCCACCTGTTTGATATTAGTCGCCGCCGGCGGGAATGCAACAAATAGAGAATACCACTACGGGAACTGACGAAAACAGACTCAAATCTGATAAATAGGATCCATCAAAAGCAACTGACGTGGTTTGGACACACAAAACGAATTGAAGAAAATAGATGGCAGAGACGAATACTAGAATGGGTGCCACGAGAAAGAAGAAAAAGAGGACGACCGAGAAGAAACTGGAGGGATGAGATAGATGAAGCGATGGAACTGAGAGATAAAAATTGGAAACTGGGAACGGAGAAACGGCTAAGGCCGTAAAACAAATCCGTATTATAGATATATATTTAACAGAAAATCAGTTTCAAATAGTGGAATTTATGAGTCCATGGATTGAGCGAGCATCGAACAACTAAAAAGTTTTGTTAAGAACGCAAAAAGAATGGTTAAGAAAAATAGCTATTGATTTGATAACCCGATCGTGATCACTTCCCGTACAAAGGTGAACTGATCCTAGATCCCTTTCCAAACGTCAAGATCACTGATCCTTGTGATCGGGTTAACACGATCATAGTTTCCATAAAGGCCTATTGTAATTGTTGTGTTTGATATTTGAAACTTAGCAAAATTATAAAGGGTCTGATATAGTGCCAAAAATGGTATGTAGTTGCTGTGTTCCTGGGTATGGTACCAGAAAGTTTCGCATCGTTTTCCTATAAAGGAGGAACAGTTAAACTTAGGTTGTGAAAACCTTTGTAGAGTAAATTATAAAAAACATGAATTATTCTTGGTCGGCGGGATCTGGCTTCGAAGAATCGGAGACAATGCCTTAAAGACAATGGACAGGATTATGATAATTAAAAGTGGCTTATTCTGGAAATTTTTATTCTCAGCTAAAATAATATAATACCTTGGGCTCAGTCGTCACTTGCTATTGAAATTTTGAATGTATTAAACTTTTAGGAATCGATTATTTAGAAATTTATGTTATATTGAACTACCGGGTTATTCGCGTTATTCGACACGGAGCATTGTGGCCAAAGTATCTAGTGAGAAAGCAAATAATAACTTCAGCTTTTCTTTGACCTTAGATAGTTACCGCTGTTTTTTCTGGTTAGAGTTGATTTGTTGTAAGTAATTTTTATAACCTTGACGCTTTAGTCTAGTTCGTATGTATTTTTCTGCTAAGTTAGTAGTTGTTTTCTTCTACCTGAACAAGTTTTCATTCATATTTCATGGTATGCTAGGTTGCCTATAGGTAAGAAAATTGATAAACACCATTTGATTGAAAACTACCAGAGATTCACAACCTCATATCATTAGAAACGCTATCATATTTTATATTTAATCGTATAAAAGAAAATTACGAACACCCATTTGAAAAAATCAGGTTATCTCTGATTGAAGTTTCCTTAATTTATCGATCGATTTCTCCAAGCACAAAGGTCATTCAAATTTTACCGTCTAACCTAAGCTGACGCATTTTATGCTGTTATACGGCAGTCACTGCTTTCAAAATTTTATAGCACCTGTGATATTCAATTTTTTATACCGAAAATGGTGATCTACACCTAAACGGAGCGCTTTAAGTCCCATGTGTGATACATAAAGTCACACTATAATTTGCCAAGAAATCTGATTATGCAATAATATACAGGCTGTTCTTATACTTAAAGGTATAACCTTGATGAGTTTCGTGTTTTGGAGACACCCTGTATAACATGAAAATATTTCTTAAATGTAGCCTTGATGGGTCCCTATCCATCAGAAATTATTACTTTATTTTTCATTAGATACTGTAGCTATAATGCTCCGTGTCGAATAACATGAATAACCCGGTATATGCCATAGGCAAATTTGTTGTTGAATTAAGTAGCAACTGTTGTTTGTAATACAGTGTAGTTTATGTAGGACTACTACGTAGATACTCCTCCATCTTTCAGGACCAATTGGTTTTAATTTAATTTATTAATGCATAAAAGTTGACAAATTTATCTCAGGTTGTTGGATTTTGGTACGTTTGTCGGCCATCGCATCTCGTACTTTGGGAGTACTTAAGGACTAAAGTCGAATACTTCTTGTTCCTTGGGTGCCATACGCTTTGCAACATACAGGGTTGGGATAAAGTATGGAACCAAGCAAATAACTTTGGAACGGAAAGAATGATATTGCTGAAAATTTGCACGCAAGTGTAGCGACAGATAGTGCATCCGAAGACATTATGTTAGCTATTAATGTACTTCCGGTTTAACCGGAAGTACCGTCAACTTTTTTAATTTAAATGGGACACCCTGTATATTTTTGCAGATTTTAATACATCTTTTTTTTCTGAATACGTCCATAGTAGGTTTAGTATTTGTTTCTGTAAAAACGGAAAGGTAAAGCTTCTTCATATGTTTAAAATGCCGGCCATTTACCTCCTGACGTCCTGATCCTGACGTGAATTGATTCGACAAGGTAACTCAGCAATTTGTCAACAGACTTGCATATTCTCAGGAATTTTGAACGTCTGAGATAATTGCTTGATAATTCATTTTAAATTTTCTTATTGTAACACATCAAATAAAATGAATGTTAATAAAAATAGTAAATAAAAAAGCTTTATCTTTCCCATTTTTTCATAAACAAATACTAAACCTACTATGGACGTATTCGGAAAAAAAAGATGTATTAAAATCTGCAAAAATATACAGGGTGTCCCATTGATATCAAAAAAGTTGACGGTACCTCCGGTTAGACCGGAAGTACATTAATAGCTAACATAATGTCTTCAGATGCATTATGCGTCACTACATTTACCTGCAAATTTTCAGCAATATCACCCTTTCCGTTTCAAAGATATTTGCCTGGTTCCATACTTTGCCCCAACCCTGTATAGGCGACTATTCGGTCTCGTGGATGACGCCGACGATGTGTACAGTTCCGTCCTCTGCTCTCATCACAATTGTTGAGATGTTTTTGACGTGACACCAGTTTCTGATATCTCGGAGCCATGAGTGCTGTTTGCGACCTGGACCTCTCCTTCCTTCAATTTTACCCATTAAAATTTCTTTCTGTAGCCTATATTTGAATATCTGGTCCAAATTGGTTCATTTCGGTTTTGAAATACCTAGGCACTGTCTAGAAAATTCTTCACATTCGGATAGAACCTACATTTGATTTGCGTCAAGCGCCGAGCTTTCGTTCACGATTGCGCGAGACATTCTCAGGGTACTATGACGACTGAGCACTTTGCACTACCCTACATTGCATATACAGGGTGAGTCAAGCTTAACGCCTCGGAATCCTGAGACCAAACAATACCAATTTTCAGAAAATTAACTTTGCGAGTGTATGAAGGTCGAGTTGGACTACATTTTCAAAATAATGACTTTTATATAGGGCGGCTAATAAAAGCGTGACATATCAAAGTTAGATTTTTTTAACGGAACACCCTATATATTATTGCATATTTAGATTCTCGGGTCAACTCTAGTGTGACTTAATGTATCACATATAGGACATAAAGCGAACCGTTTAGGTTCAAATCACAAATTTTGGTATAAGTAGATATTAGAAAAAAATTGAAATATAAAACTTAAGAGTGGTGTCAAGTTTGAATTACATTTGTACTTGGAGAAATCGGTAGATTAATGTAAGGAAACTTAAATCAGTGGTAACTTGATTTTTTCAAATGGGGATGCTTAATTTTTTATACGATAAAATGTGCAAATTGATAGGCTTTCTAATGATATGAGGTTATGAATATTAACCTCTGGTAGTTTTCGTTTAATTTCGAGATTTCAATCAAATCGGTGTTTTTGAATTTCCCTATTTATAAAAATAAAAATATGTTAAGATGGAAGGAAATAACTAACTTAGCAGAAAATACAGATGAACTACAATAAAGGGACAAGCTTATAATAAATCTGTAAAACCAATCAACTCTAACCAGAAACAACGGCGGTAACATGTCTAAGGTCAAAAAGAAGCTGGAATACGACAGAAATGGATAATTTTTACACTTAATAGCTACTGCAATGAATTAGAGATTGAAAATTTCCAAAACCACTAAACCTTTGAAATGAAAGGAAAACTTTCAGCGATTGTCTGATATCCTCAGCAAGCAATTTCTCATTTAATGTTATAAAACAGTAGTAATTTCCGTCATTGTCAAAAGTTTACATCTGTCCGACTATAGCCCCCCAAATTTTTCAGTATATATTAGCAAGATCGCAATAAAAGCGACACTGACACATCAGATTTTGATTTTCTTTCAGGTAAATTATATTTCATAATTATAACAGATTTTCAATTGATTCTTCATTTTCGGCGATCTTGCTTATTACTTATTACTGAAGAATTTGCAGAATTCCTGTCAGAGGTATCGTTACTTTTGACTTTACGAAAATCACAATTTTTTTAAACCATCAAATGTGAAATTTTATTCTGAAGCTATTAGACTGCCAGCAACATTCGGTGGTAGATTTCCCTTCATTTCAAAATTTTTTAAGGTTTTGAAAATTGTCATATTGCAGTATCTGATGTGTTGTGAAAAATATCTATGTCTGTCGTACTCCAGCTGCTTTTTGACCTTATATGTATTACCTCTGTTGTTTCTGGTTAGACTTGATTTGTTGCAAGTCGTTTTTACAATTTTAACTCTTTACCCTAGTTCGTCTGTATGTTTCTGCTAAGTTACTTGTTTCCTTCTATCTCAACAGTTTTGTTTTTGAGCTGTAAGTCGCTTACAGCTAGAAAAATTGCAAAACACCGGTTTGACTGAAATTTTGAAATCCGATGAAAACTACCAGAGATTGATATTTACAACCTTATATAACATTAGAAAGGCTATCAAATTTTACGTTAGATTATATAAAAACAATTAGGTATTCCCGTTTGAAAAAGTCAAGATATCTCTGAAGTTTTCTTACTTAATCTACCGATTTCTCCTAGTACAATTGTAACTCAAACTTGACCGTCTAACTTAAGCTGACGCATTTCATGCTTAGTGAGTTGGCAAGGTCACAGCCCTCTAAGTTTTATAATCGCTGCGATATTCAATCTTCTTCTGATATCTACTCATTCCCAAAATTGTGATTTGCACCACATAGCACACAAAGTCACACTAGATTTGACAAGGAAATCTAAATATGCAATAGTATACAGGATGTTCCATTAAAAAAACAACTTTGATACGCCACGCTTTTATTAGACACCCTTTATAAAAGTCATGACTTTTAAAATGTAGCCCAACTCGACCTACATACACTCGCGAAGCTAATTTTCTGAAAAGTGATACCTATCGTTTGGTCACACGAGTCCAAGGCGTTGAGCTTGACTCACCCTGTATATCCAACCTCGTTAGAGGTCAATTTTCATTAGTTGTAGTGTATAGCCGTCCATGGATCCATAATATTAACTGGTAACAAAATGCTAGAAACTCACGAGTTGAACGGTCTCACCACTATCCCTCCCGCCCTGATAGGGGAAGAGTACTACTAGCCATTTCAAAAACGTCCGTCCTTTGTGCCGGACCCTGTGTTTAACTGTGTAGATTTATGATGCAACAGTTGATCCAAACTTAAGGATAAAGATGCTCGATAAAGAACAATAATAAATTATCTCTAAAGAATGCCAGTAATAGAGAGGAATAAACAAAGGTTTCTTCCGAGAAATCCACAACTTAGCTAATTCGAGGTAGGCGGTAGACAGCCTTTGAGGAATAAATGAGTCATAAAAAATGGCGGCCTAGAGTTACAATGGGGCTGACCCCTCCACTGGAGATAGTATAAGCCTGCTTCACCGTCCGGATATTTAGAATGTCTGTACGCTATTAGTAGTAAAATAGGTCCTTCGAGGTAAGGCATTCATAGAAAACGTATTGCGGTAAGATAAGCATAACCTCAAAATACTTATGTTTTAACGCGATATGATACAATATCCTACGAATGAATGTAAGTAACAGAAATCTGAGTCACATTTCATACTTGGTAAGCACATACAGGGTGGCCTAATAAAAATGGATGCCGGCAATATCTCGGTAACCATTAATCACATAACTTCCAGCAAAAATACTATTAGGTAAATCAGCTAAGAGAAATCGCTGGAAATTATTTTCAAATTCCGCAAGTGGCTGCTAGGGGGCGCAACTGTTACGATCAATCAATCAAAACGGATTTTTCTCAAAAAATGTGCAAGTAAAGGTATATTATAAATTCTACCATGTTGTAGACAGGACGGTTTTCCATTTTTTTTTGTGAATAGTTTTTGCTCTATCTTATAAGATGTAGTGATGGGGAATGTCAAAAAAGTTTTTCTTTAGATGGCTTTGGTATAAGGTAACAGAATTAAACAAGCTAGGTCTCTTTTGAAAGAGCTATTCTTACCTAATAATCAGTTATATAAAAATTATCCAAGATTATCTTGGCTTAATAGCT
Organism: Callosobruchus maculatus; assembly: GCA_951848785.1. Taxonomy (NCBI): domain Eukaryota; kingdom Metazoa; phylum Arthropoda; class Insecta; order Coleoptera; family Chrysomelidae; genus Callosobruchus; species Callosobruchus maculatus. The sequence goes on along the minus strand of CATOUR010000122.1, from coordinate 1,000,049 downwards.
ACAGGGCAGTATTTGACATCGTAACAATTATTACACATAATTACGAAAATTTCAAATAGAATGTATATCTACAGAAATATATAGAGGACAAAATTCTTGAAAACTCGGTGCAAGATTCACCTTCCTATCTATTTTCAAACCGGAGATATCAATAAAACAAGTATTATGACAAGTATTCTGTGAGATTCAGAAACAATTGCTGCCCTATAGGAATATAGCGTCCGTCACACCGCTTTAGTAATCATTCGATAGATAATACTCAAGTAAAACCACTAGAAATCATATTTTAACTTTTTGAAATAACCTACAGGTGGCGTAGTAGTCGCCAATGAGTGCTATATTCTAATCTTGCACCGACCTTTTAAGAATTTCGTCCTCTATATATCCATGTTAAAAGAGATATACTCGTAGCATACCGTTTAAAGTTTTCGAAATAATGCGTGTTAATTGTTATGATGTAAAATATTGCCCTGTAGCTACTAAGTCAAAACGAACTTGGTTAACTTTTATATAACAGATTATTAGGTAAGAATGGCTCTTCCAAACGACACCTAGTTTGTTTAATTCTGTAAACTTAGACCAAAGTTATGGCCATTTAAAGAAAAACTTCTTTGACATTCCCCCAGCATTAAATCATTCAAGAACTAGCAACAAAGAAAATCGAAAATTGTTCTGTCTACAAGATAGTAGAATTTATAACATAACTTTACTTGCATATTTTTTGAGAAAAAGCCATTTTTCTGATTGATCGTAACAGTTGCACTCCCTAGCAGTCACCAGCGGAATTTGAAAATAATTTGCAGTGATTTCTCTTAACCAATTAACTTAATAATATTTTTTGCTCGAAGTTATATGCTTACGGGTAACCAGATATTGCCGGCGCCCATTCTTATTAGGCCACCCTGTACATTGGAATGAAGGTCTCGCAGACTGCTCAAAACGGATCTCTCCGATAATCCAATTCTGTTATACATATATTCTCCTGTTCCCCATGAAATATCAAAGAACTAGTAGGTATTAAGGTCTTACAAACATAATTCTGAAAAATGAAGTTTTTTTAATCTGCTGGTAGGATCTGGATCTGGATTAGTTTTCAAAATGTATACAGATTTCTAGTTCCTATTATTTTATGTTTATGACACAAAAGTCATTAACATCGATGAGATCAGAATTTTTTTAATACAGAGTGAACAATGTTTGTCGATATGCCTTTGCATAGCCCGCTGTCATCTGCCTGTCTGTCTGCGAGCAATTACATTATTTTCGCGCCTGAACAAAAGTATTATCTCAATATTCGAATTTGGAGCACTTCCTTCATCCATTCAAAGATAGTGATAATGGTGAGAGACCATTTCTAGGAACGGCAAACTAATCAATGATCATGGTAATGGTGAGGGTTACACTGACAACATTCACCACTGTTAGGGACTGCAAACTATTCAACGATGGTGATAATGGTGAGAGTTCCACTGTCAGCATTCACCATTTTTAGGAACGACCAACTGTTCAATGATGGTGATAATGGTGATAAGACAACATGACAACATTCACCATTTTTAGGAACGAAAAACTATTCGATGATGATGGTAATGGTGAGAGTTCCATTGACAACACTCGCCATTTTTAGGAACGGCCTACTATGCAATGATGGTCGTAATGGTGAGAAACTTGACCATATGCACCACGTTAAGAGACGACCAATGATGAAGGCAATAGAGAGAGTTGCATTGACAACATTAACCATTTTTGGGAAGGGCAAACTCATCAATGATTGTGGTAATGGTGAGAGACCCATTGACAAGATTCACTATTGTTAGGGACGGCAAACTATTCAACGGTGGTGATAATGGTGAGACCCGTTGGCAACATTCACCATTTTTAGGAATGGCCTACTATTCAATGATGGTGGTAATGGTGACTAGCTTGACCACATTCACCACGTTAAGAGACGACCAATTATTCAATAACGGTGGTAAAGATGACAGAATTGACTACATTCACCACGTTAAGAGACGGCTAACTATTCAATCATGGAGGTAGTAGTGAAAGTTCCATTGACAACATTCACCATTTTCAGGAAGGGCAAACTCCTCAATGATTGTGGTAATGGTGAGAGTTCCACTGACAAAATTCACCATTTTTAGGAACGGCCAACTGTTCAGTGATGGTGATAATGGAGGTGAGAGTTCCATTAACAACATTCACCATTATTGGGGACGGCAAATGATTCAACGATGGTGACAATGGTGAGAGACCCATTGACAACATTCACCATTGTTAGGGACGGCAAACTATTCAACGATGGTGATAATGGTGATAGACAACATGACAACATTCACCATTTTCAGGAACGGAAAACTATTCATGATGATGGTAATGGTTAGAGTTCCACTGACAACATTCGCCATTTTTAGGAACGGCCTACTATGCAATGATGGTCGTAATAGTGAGAAACTTGACCATATACGTTAAGAGACGACCAACTATTCAATGATGGTGGAAATGATGGGAGACTTGACTACATTCACCACGTTAAGAGACAGCTAACTATTCAATGATGGAGGCAATAGAGAGAGTTCCATTGACAACATTAACCATTTTTGGGAAGGTCAAACCCATCAATGATTGTGGTAATGGTGAGAGACCCAATGACAACATTCACTATTGTTAGGGACGGCAAACTATTCAACGGTGGTGATAATGGTGAGACCTATTGGCAACATTCACCATTTTTAGGAACGGCAAACTAATAATGGTGGTAATGGTGCGACCCACTGACAACATTGACAACATTCACTATTTGTAGGTGATGGTGTTAATTTTGAGAGACCCATTGACAACATTCACTATTTCTAGAAACGGCAAACTGTTATCCTTTTTTGGAGGGGGTTAAATTGGCGTTAGATGTGGTGACCAGCGGGGTACGGGAGCTTGTTCTGAAACAACTGTCCTGTCCAACACTATACAAATCTGATACTCGAAAACTAAGTCTCTTTAAACATAGGTAAGCATGTGCAAAATACTGATCTTTAATTTATTCCTATTAAGCGGTGTTACTTTCTGTACTTGGTATCTAGTAGTCTTGTAGTAACTCAATATTGGTATCTAGTAGTCTTGTAGTAACTCAATACCGCATGTAAATCTATATACATTGGTACACTTATTTGCCTTTCCGGTATTTAGATTTTTTGCTAGTGCGCTCCCAAATCTATTTACAACTTGAGAAAACAAATTCCTTTCTTAAACTAGGAAGTCTCTTCGTGTATCCGTATTCACATTCGTCCGATATAATTCGTTTACACTGATAATGTCCGCCATTATAGGGCGATGAAAATTGTAGTGTGATGTGTAGCTCCCAAAATCTTTGTTGGTATCGATAATGTGTGGCAAGTACTGAGTCAAGTCTCTTGTCGCCATTTTTAACACGCTTTTATTAGCTTCACCGGTATGTTTGTTTGATTGTTTTTGAGTTTGTTTGTTTGAGAGTTTGTAACTCTCCCAAATCGGGCAACGAAAAATATGTTCTAGACTCATTTATATTGTTCCCTCCATGAAAATCTTTCGTAAAAGGCGTAAGACTTATGCGCTTTGAAAGGAAACCAAGAGTGATTTCACTACACCAATTCCCAGCTGTAGTTTCTTAAGGATCAAATTACCTTTCTAAAGCGTCAATTGTAAATTCAAATAGTCAAGTGACTTCTAAAGCATCAAATGTAGTCTCAAACAATCAATCGTAAATTCTAACTCGTCAGTTGTAGTTTCAAATAATCAATTGAATATTCAAAAGCATCAGATCAGTTTTCAAAAAAATCAAATGACAGTTCTAAGTCATCAGTTGTAGTTTCTAAAGGGCCAATTGTACCTATATTCCAACGAGCCTGAGGTCCACGTAGACCAAAATACCGTATGGTACAACATAAAAAAGTATTTCGCATTCGTATATTAAATTCTCAAAAGCAAAAATTTTACTTCATAGTACCTGTAAATATATTGTATCATCCTGTATATAGTATTGCTTATTTGTATTGTTGTTCACGTTTCTTTCAAAATGTTAGGTTAGATGTTGGATGTGTAAACATCACCGAATCATCTGGAATGTTCGGGACTGACAGATGGGCGTTCTAGAATGTCATCTGAATGTCTCGAATTATCCAGGTGGTTCCATGAAGCATACAAGGCGCCACGAGAAGCGTCGCAGTAGTAGTTGAGTTGAGTGTAGCTGAGATAAGTTTAAGTGATATTGTATTGAGTTGTGAAGTAAAACGGTGAAAGTTACGTCCAGTTTGAATCCTTGGAGTACAGAAAAAGAAGCCGTCATGACAATTGGTGTCGGAAGTGTGGGATTATCCATCGAATCAAGCCAGGAAAAGGAAACAGAAGTGAATACGGTGTTAGTCCATGCCAGTTACAATAGCTGTGGCGTCCGAAATGAGTGCATTGATGGCTATGATACAAGAAATGAAGGCAGATATGAGAAACAGCTTAAAAACTCACGCAACCGTTATGCAAACAACCGTCATGACCCTTTAAAAAAAGCTAAAGCACCACCAGGACGAGGCAGCCACGAATCTTGAAGAAAACCTAAAACACCACCAAGATGAGGCAGTTGCAGGTTTGAAGAGTGGACAGGTGATGGCTAGACTGGAGGAGCAGAAGCAAGTCGTAAATCAGGCATTAGAAAGTCAAGACCAGCGTATTAGCGCAATAGAGACTCAAATAGCGATATCACAAAGGCATGTTGAGGAACAGTTCGCGACATCACAAAAACATGTTGAACAACTAGTGACATCACAAAAGCATGTTGAGGAACAGCTACAGCAAGTCGAAGATCGCGTCAAGGAAATCGTCACAGAGAAGCTGCGAGAGCCGTGCAGGTGAGAGTAGTTCAACAGCAGTAGCACCCGCTTTACATGATAGACACAGTGGCGTAGTAGCAAAGCCCTATCCATATAATGGAAAATCGTCTTGGGACATTTATTATATGCAATTTGAAAACGTCACACGTATGAATAACTGGTCAAATGAAGAAAAAGCTTGTGTACTGACATCAATGCTCAGAGACTCTGCAGCAGCTATTTTGGAAAATCTCTGCTCCTCAGATCTACGTGACTATGATAAGATAACATCTGCATTAAAGTTACGTTTCGGAGACGCGCACTTAACAGAACTTTTACAAGGTCAGCTGCACAACAGGACACAGCAAGCCAAGGAAGATCTGACCACGTTTACATATGAAGTACAAAGCTTAGCTAAACGAGCATTTGTCAACAGTCCCGTCGAGACACAGGAATAAGGTGCTGCTCGTCAGTTTGTCGAAGGCATTGCGGACTCGATGTTCAGCGAATCGTAAGAATATCTAGTCCCAGAACCTTACAAGACGCTTTGGTCTAGGCTCTAGAAATTGAAGCTGCCACAAAAGCCATGCCAATGACACGGAGGGTGCGCTCTGTAGAACAAGATGATGAAGCAGAAGTCAGGGCCACATCGTTCATTCCAACAAGAAGAGGTGGTACCTTCCAAAGAAACCCAGTTCGCAGAAATCTAGAAGGAGCTGAAAAGTTTACGTACTGGAGATGTGGGCAGAAGGGGCACCTTAGAGTAGGCTGTCGCATGCAGGTGACAGAGAAGTCAAGAGAGGCTAATACTAATACTGACAATGAGTCGGAAAACTAAAGCCGGCCAGTTTTAGGGGGCAAAAACTGGCTGGCCATCATGACGAAAGCCCCGTGGTCATCGAAATTGAGGTTAATAAAATTGAAAAGAGTCCAGTGATCGAAGGTTACATAGAAAATATACCATGCAAGGTGTTACTCGACACCGGAGCAAATGTGACTATAATAAGCCCTAACATATACCAAGAAATTCGAAGGAAGTCGCCAAGCAGAACCACGCAAACGGATAGAATGTTGCTGAAGACCGCTAATGAAGACCGTATACCAGTACTCCCCTAAAACGTCTGAAAACGAAGTTTGAGGTGTTTTTATATTTCTAGTTTTTTATTATTGCAGCGCCGCCACTGGAACGATTTCTAAAAACCATACGCGTTTTCCATCCTCGTCACGGTAATAATACACAAGACAGAACGATAATATAAGTAATACTCGTATATGTATTTTGTATAAATCAGAAAATTCTCTAAGTCCCTTGGTTTTTGTAATCGGCAAGGTAATGTTCGGATGGACCTAAAAAGTGTATTATGTCGCTTGGTCTTTCTTTCACAGGTCAATGGGCAGTCTATTATGAATACAACAAATTTTTCAGCTTTACAACCCCCCCACCCCCCAACCACCCCAATTTCACCCCCAATCAAAAAAGTAGAAAATGATCAGAAGCCCCTAAAACGCCTAAAAACGAAGTTTGAGGAATATTTGAAATGTTTCGTTTTTTGCCAATTACTCCTCCGCCCATGCACCGATTTCCAAAATTATAGCAGCATTACCTACTACGAGCTCACACCATATCACTATCCAAATTTCATCAAAATCTATTCAACGGTTACTCAGATTAGGAGGCTAGAAAAATTCCAACAGACAGACAGACCGACAGACAGACAGACAGACCGACGACAGACCGACGGAAATGCGTGACGTGAATTTTCGTTGTGTAGGCATCATAAAACGCCCAAAAAGTGTATTATCTCAAAATCGGTGTGGGAAGTAAAAAACACGCTTTAATAAGAAACTACGAAGTAAAAAATAAATATTGTTTGATAAAAGTAAAAAATACGCTTTTAAAGAACATCGAACTAAAAGGTTACAAATCATTACTTCCCACACCGATAGGTGAGGGGAGTATTGTGAGCGCGAAAATTTTGGATTTTGAGATAATATACTTTTTGTGCGTTTTATGGTGCCTACATAACGAAAATCCACGTCACGCATTTCCGTCGGTCTGTCTGTCTCTCTGTCTGTCTGTTGGCGTTTTTCTAGCCTCCTAACCTCAGTAACCGCTGCATGGATTTTGATGAAATTTGAGTAGCGTTATGGTGAGGGGTCGTAGTAGGTAATGTTGCGGTTGCAGTTAATGTTGTTCGGAAAGCGCTCTGGGATCGGTTCACTATTGTACGGAAACTGATCACGATCGGGTTACTCAGTTCAGTCTCTGTTTTTCTTAACTATCTGTTTTGTGTTCTTATTCCAACTATTTGAATAAATGAATTAATCAACAAACAGGACTTTATTTTTTTCGAGCGGGCGGGCGACCATTTTTGCAAGGGGATCTGAGATTATAGCTTCATGCTATGGGAAAATAATAAAATGGTATCACCCATCACCGTAATGCGTGGGAAGTATTGAGTTAGTCAATTTTACTTCATTTTACTTCTCACACCGATAGGTCAAGGGAGTATTGTGATCACGAAGATTTTCGATTTTGAGATAATACACTTTTTGGGCGTTTTAAGCATCTGCATAACGAAAATCTACCTCTGTCTGTAGGCTTGTCTGCCTGTTTGTCGGTCTTTTGAGGTCATTATAGCCTCGTAATCTCAGTAACCGCCGCATGGATTGTGATGGGGTCGTAACGCTGCTATAATTTTGAAAATCGGTGCATGGGCGGCGGAGTAATTAGCAAAAACTAAAAATTTCAAATATTCCTTAAATTTCGTTTTTAGGCGTTTTAGGGGTTCCTGATCATTTTCTACTTTTTTTTGGGTGGGGGTGAGGGGTTGTAAAGCTGAAAAATTTGTTGTAATCATAATAGGCTGTCCACTGACTTGAGAGGGAAAGACCTAGCGGTATAATACACTTTTTTATGTTCATCCGAACATTGCCTTGTTTATTACAGGACCCAAGGGACAGAGAATTTTCCGATGTATACATACGAGTATTGCTTTAGATCGTTCTGTATTTTATAACGTGGAAACTACTGAATTGATGTTCATGAATTTTCGGCACAGTATTGCTACTTTGGCGAGGATGGAAAATGCGTCTGATTTTTAGAAATCGTCTCAGTGGCAGCGCAGCATCAAAAAAACAAAAAATCTGAAAACAGCTCAAACTTCGTCTTTAGGCGTTTTAGGGGTGATTATTTTCTATTTTCTTTGGGTAGGGGTGAAGTTGGAGAAGTTCGGGGGTGGAGGGTTGTAAAACTCAAACATTTGTTGTATTCATGATAGATTGTCCATTGTAGAATCCAACACTTTTTTGCGGTCGGGCGAGCGATGATTTGGTTGCGAGGGCATCTAGACTATAGCTTCATGCTATGGGAAAATTATAAAACTGGTATCATCGGAATGTGTGGGAAGTAATGAGTCAATCAACTGGGCTACATTTTTTATATAAGTTCAAAACAATAATGAACAAAAAAGGCTGGTATTACTGTGAAAAAGTGTCGGGCGCTCGATTTTCGAATAATATGGCACAAAACGCCCACGCTTTTTTCACAATAATACTAGTATTTTTCGGTCATTATTGATTCAAGCTTATTTAAAAAAAAGTAATTTATTTAAGCAGCGTCGACAAGTAAGATCATTGGCTGCATAATATGCCTCTTTTTCCAATAATATTTTGTGGTATATTTTAATATGTTTTAGGAAGCTAAACAGGGTCCTGACATTTGCGAGAGAAGTTGATAGTATCTGGTTCAGTTCTGAATTCGTTTGTAGTCTTACTTTAATGCAGCTATACATATAACGGACAGTCTGAGAATAAGTGTTTTACGGAGAGTACTTCGACACAGTTTGTACATATCGGAGTGCACCTCTTGTAAGTAGGTGGGAGTGGGTAAGGTTGGTATGACCTATGCGAAGTCTACCTGTTCTCTCCGAGTTAACTGTTTTGGATAGATTGCGCTTCCAATTTATATATTCTCTAAATTTGTAGGACTAGTGATAGGGTAGGTGCGTGTGTGTGATGCCCTAAATTTATTGTACAGTTTTAACCCAACCGGGATTGAGGTATCATCTCAGTTTCGCCGACTTTGTGTCGCCGCTGATCAGCAGGCTTTTTGTTGCCGTCGCGACGCGTCGGACAAATTCAACGACGTCCGGCGCCGCCGCCGCCATCGCGGTTAATCCAGCGCCATCTATCATCCGCTAATTAGCGTCAATAGGCCGTAATTCGAGACCAACCCTGCCACTCGCCGCCCAGCTTCGGTCAACTAAAGGGACGGACAGCTGGGGTTAGGAGGGGATATCAGTAATCGAAAATGTATGTGCTAAGCTTTACTTCTATCTTACGAAACGTTTCTGCAAAAAACAGGAGGAAACGCCAGAAGAAAAAGAAACAGTACACAGTGTAACCGTTCAAAAAATCGATTTTTTTCTAACAAGTATTTCGTTACATGCTGATAACACCTTCAGGGGAAGAAACAGACTAATTCTAGATTTAAACTGATTACTGCTGTGTATACCCAACACGTAAAGTCAACAGTAGTATATTATATTCTTTCTACGGGTGTCTATAACCTATCGGAGGTACACATCAGATAACCATGTAATCTCTAAGAAACCAAAACGCATAGCCATTTGTTTGAATTATTATTTTACCTTTGACTGATTTGCTAACTTCTCTTATGCGTCCATCTTTTTGAAGTTTAGGAATCTTAAATGGTTTCAATCTATTTGATCTTCAACGTGAAACACGTGATCGGCTACGTCAAACTTGCGTGCTATACCATATCTCAAATATGCCACATATTCTTTCTAATTTTACCTATGTTGGTAACGGTGGGAGACCCACTGACAACATTCACTATTTTTAGGACCAACAAACTATTCAATAATGGTGGTAATGGTGAGAGACCTATTGACAGCATTCGCCATTTTTAGGAACGGCTAACTAGTCAATGATGGCGATAATGGTGAGACCCATTGGCAACATTCACCATTTTTAGGATTCCATGATGGTGGTAATAGTGAGAGACCCAAAGACAACATTTACTATATTAAGAAACGGCAAGCCATGATGATCGTAATGGTGAGACCCATCGACAAGATTCGCCATTTTTAGGAACGATGATAGTGATAATGGTGAGAGACCCATTGACAACATTCGCCTTTTGTAGGAAAGACAAACTATTCAATGATGGTGGTAATGGTGAGAGACCCAAAGACCACATTTACTATATTTAGGAACGGCAAGCAATGATGATGGTAATGGCGAGATACTCATCGACAGCATTCGCCATTTTTAGGAACGGCAAACTATTCAATGACGATGATAACGGTGAGAGACCCAAAGACAAAATTTACTATATTAAGAAACGGCAAGCCATGATGATCGTAATGGTGAGACCCATCGACAAGATTCGCCATTTTTAGGAACGATGATGGTGATAATGGTGAGAGACCCAAGGACAACATTTACTATGTTTAGGAACGGCAAGCAATGATGATGGTAATGGCGAGATACCCATCGACAGCATCGCCATTTTTAGGAAGCGCAAACTATTCAATGATGATGATAACGGTGAGAGACCCAAAGACAAAATTTACTATATTAAGAAACGGCAAGCAATGATGATCGTAATGGTGAGACCCATCGACAAGATTCGCCATTTTTAGGAACGATAGTGGTGATAATGGTGAGAGACCCATCGACAACATTCGCCTTTTGTAAGGAACGGTAAACTATTCAATGATGGTGGTAATGGTGAGAGACCCAAAGACAACATTCGCCATTTTTAGGAACGGAAAATTATTCAATGATGGTAAAATTGTGAGACCCCCATTGACAACATTCACCATGTTTAGGAGCGGCAAACTATTCAATGATGGTGGTAATGAGAGTTCCATTGAAAACATTCACCATTTTTATCTATTATTTATTTTATTTATATTTATTATATATTTTATCTATTTTATCTTCAGTGTGAAACACGTGCTCGGCTACGCTAAACTTGCTTCATTCCCGTTCATTTGCAAAACTATATTACAAATATATTGCCGTACTAACAAGAAATGTCCTATCTGCAAAATTTGGTAAATTGACATTTTTGGCTGATTGGAATCGTAAGCAAATTATCTACACCTTGACAAAGTCCAAGAGCCCTATCTGTGTCTAAACTGCTTCATTTTGTGCCTAAATGTTTAGTCCAAAGTGAATAAAAAGTCATCTTTACTAACTTAAACTGTCGGATCAAACAATAACTAAGAAAAATAGCCCGTTCTGCCTTCAAAAGCGCAGTTAAGACAATTTAGGCTAGCATTTTGTGCTGAGCGGCATCAGTTAGGACAATTAAGCCTAGTAGTATGATTAAATATAGGTACATATTATGTGCAACATAACCTCAAATAAGTGATAGGAGATAGGACACGTGTTTGTTACCGGTAAATCCCCGGTGTTTTTTTTGCATTTTAAGTTGATATATATCCCGAGAAATGGATCCAGGGTGAGTTTAGTGATAATTCCTTATTTTTGACCAATCTGTGATTGCGTAACTTTTGTTTTGTAGTGCATCAGGGGGCCGATGCAACAGTGCTAGCCGATGCGCGCGGATGGTATCTATTGCTTTAAATATCCAACTCAAGGAAAAGGAAGATCTAAGCAAATTAATAATGCCCAACGTAATAAAGATTCAGATTATGTACCGGGGCTGTCCAATGAATTAGGCAATAGAAGTGAAGGTGAGACGAATCGTAGTTATGAATATAGCCAAATTACTTCACCTAGTACAAAAATACACATCGTGTCCAATATCACGGTAGCTCCGCCACCAAGAATTTTTCAGGTAAACTCAAATATTTTAAATTATTCAAATGTTGAACAAAAATACAGTAAAGTAAATTTTCAGGAGAATGTATCTGATATTATAGAACCAAAAGAAAAAGAGTTTAACTCTATCGAGGTCTTCATTCGAGAAGATACTTTTCAAACTCTTTACAAAAACTAGAGAAATAAGAAAAAATAAAAAATTCGAAGAACCACTAGTCGAAAGGAAGAAACAAAAGATACAGAGATACACAAGAGCTCATAAAGTGAAAAAGGCGTGTAAATGCATACTCAGCTGCTCCCAAAAAAATTCGTACACTAGGCAACAGCACATTAATAAATAATACCGGCTATTACCAAAGGAACAACTAAAACAGTTTGCTTTAGAAAGGGTAAAATAATGTAAAAAAGGTAGAAGTACAACGAAAAATTAAACATCACACCACATTCCTGACAATCGCTTAAAATTTTGGAAAGACTTGCCGTTTTTTGAAGATAGTTCTGATGAAGAAAATGTTTAACATCTCCATTATTCTTTATTCTTTTCTCCTTTAATATGTTTCTATCATATCTATGACTATATGAATAATATGTTAAGTTTTTCTTATTATAATTTAAATAAAGTGTTTAGTAATAAAATATAATTCTTATTTGGGACAAATCCGATAAGTAAAATTAAAAGACTTAATGGCATATACTAAGCTACATTGTCCTAAGTGGCAAAACTATCAAATATTTCTTGATGGGGATGACGAGAAGCAAAATATGATGAGCAACTAGATTCCATTTTCCTACGAAATATATAAAATGAAATTGGTAGAATTTCTTGAAATATCATGAGTTTTATAATAAAAAAAGACAAAAAGCTGATTTTCTCATAACTTGAATATCGCAGATAGGACCTTTCATATTAGGACGGCAGTATATATGCTCTACCATACTTCAAATTTGTCACATATTCTTTCTAATTTTATCTATGTTGCATCTATTACATTTATTACAGCACCTAGTTTCACGTATTCCACAGCTATCACGTTTCGTGTTTCGGTTCAGTCTAGTATCTCGTTCTTAATCTCGAACTTGAAAAATAGTTTTGTCTTTTGGATAGAATTGTACTGAAATGTTCCAGGTAGTTCGCTTTCACCTTGAAAGGTTGTGGAATCGCGAAATGGTTTCTTAAACGTTTTCGGACTTAACTTTCCCACAATTTCTTTGCCGTACGCACATATGATGAAAACTTTTTTACTGTCCTTCATTTCAGAAATATTTCATACTTTAATGGCAAATAGGCAATCCATTGCACGTAGCTGACAACAATTTGGCTTGTGTCATATAAGAAGAAAATGTCTAAATATATATTTTTTAAATATTCACTATTACGAGTCTACCTATTTTTGTATTCACCCAAACCAGTCCTTAAGGACCGCATTCGTGGGCAATACCTAAGGGTCCCTTGATAATTGAAAGTCCCTTAAGTATGGTTCTGTGTTCCGACAGCTACGTGAGGGTCCCTTATCCATAGTTAAGGCAATGACACGTAATTCTAGTGTCTAGAAAGAAACCGGATGACCCTTATTTGAGTTCTAGAGGCAGTTTGGAAACTTTTTTGTCATTGCACCATAACCCCAAAATGGGAGGGATCGGGAATAGAAGGGGGTGTTAAAACGTGAAAAAAGAATCGTTAAGTAACCAAATGAAAATTCGGTAGTATTTTAGTATACCTGCCAGCTATTTTCCTAAAGAATTGTCATCCTAAATCTACGAACGGTTTACGCGTACCGAATTATTTAAAATGAATATAAAAAATTCGCGACGAAATCGGTCGGAACCTAATGGAAAATTCTTGGTTTTTTTGTGGATAACACAAAAAATACGGTCATCCGTTTCTGCTGGGCAGTTTATGAGAATTTGAGCTTCAAGTTTGATTTTTTGCGTCATTTTCATTACAAATCGTTAAAAAATTGTTCATATTGTTTAGAATGGATAACGTTTTACCCCATTTTTCAACCCCTATAGAGGTGACATTATTGAACGCCTTCTGAAAGGATACGGAAGGCTGAAATATTGAAGAAAAAAAAAAGATTCACCGGTGAAGCTAAATGCTATGCGACACGTTTGGTGTACAATGCAGTTTATACTAGTAAAATTAGTCATGATGACTAATTCTGCAGTAGTGATGAATACTGCTGGATTTTTTGACATGAATCATCTGGTCGAATCTTAGGTTTATGATTACCTCTAGAAGGGCTTACATGGAAGAAATCAAAAAGACGGAATGGGGAGATACATTTGATATAGGTAAATATATTGAAGAAACATTAAAACACCACAGTTGGCTATTATTTGTTATAATTTTTTCAACGGTACTATTTTTAACGTACTCGTGATACATATTAAAAAATTATTTAAAATCCAACTAACAAGAAAGGCTAGTCTGTGGGCGACTCCCCGGCAAAAGTAGCGGAATGGCGACACCTTTTTTTCGCTGTCACTGTGTCGGCGTCGGATATTTTCAGCAGTCTGCAAACTGATATCACGCTGTCCCACCACGCTATAACTAATTTGGCCCTCATTGTTCACAGTGGCCAAGAAAATGACAGGCTAGTCAACGCCAATGACGTGAAATATTACCGGATGTATGTATATATCGCGATGGTGTTATCGTTAGGGGTACTTGAATTCCAAACGGAAACGCCCCTTCAAGGGACTGTACAGGAAATATAATTCCGTTAGAACAGCGGTTGCTGTTGAGTTACCAAATGCTACAGGGTGAGATTAAAACGGTCGGCAACACGCAAAAACATTTTTGCGATTTGTTCTGTAGATCACAGTACTTACTAGGTATGCTTCATACACTGCGTTATAGTCTTATAGAATTCTACAGATCGATTATGTTCCACACGAATCTTGTTGTATGTGCCCAAAAATAATTGCTTGAGGGTGACTAATTTAACAGTGTCAGCAAGGGAGGATTTAAATTACTAGGTCGTTATGGAAATTGTTGATTCTTATAATAATTTTGAAACTTTTCAGACTGAAGGGATTACTAAGCACTTTTTAAGACTGAATTGTTTTTACTATCATGCTTACATCCGCTTGTGGATTTCCGACATTTTCTGGTACTTTTTAAGTCTCTTGCACAATATTCTAAATGATAACCTATTTAAATTGATCACCCATCGCACCAATCCCCCCTCAAATAATTCTGCTGAGAGATGTCGTTTGCAGTTCCCAAATGGGTTACCACCAGCATCGGCTGATATTGCAATTTATTTTCTTTTGCCCTGCTTAACTTGCTCGATTTACATGATTCCTCTGAATAGTGTCCATATACTTAGATTAGATGTCAACACTCGACTCACCGAAAACGTTATTGTTAATAATAATAGCTTCCTATTTCATTCCACAGCCATACCAATGCGACTCTCTGAGCATAATCTTATCATAATCTTAAGTTGTTCTGTGGAGCTTCATCCGTATAGTCAGATATTATAAATTTTTGATCTCAGATCGCAGGGTATTGCTGCGGTCTTCTTTGGACTAATTTCTATAGTAATGCAATTTGGTAGTGGTAGCTGCAGTTCGCTGGCCAGATCTCTGTTCTCATGTTTAGTTTTCGTGATGAGACTGTGGGAGATAGTGCTAATTGCAAATCTGGTCTGAATCTTGACTTACTGCCCTATCCAGATGGCCAGGAAGACTACTTTAGCGTACGCTGACATCAGCAAACGCCAGGGTTCTTTTCGAGTCGGTCCACTGTCGGTGGTATTCTACTGGTATGTCTTCTGCAACAGTTTTCTTGTTTAGGAACTTTCCTAAAGAGTTTTTGGATACTACTACATTCTTCTTTTATTCCTAGTCGTGATTTCGGCACATTTATCAGTCGCTGCGAGTCCAAACAGCACTTTTATTTGTAATTATCTGGTAACTCCAAGTGTAATGAGGATGCTACCCTCATTTTGCGATGTGATTGCACCTTCACCATCTTTGGAAAATTTATCGAAGATCTTAAGGGTCTAGGGTATAGCGCGCGAAGTTGAGAATCCAATATAAGACATATTTCCATATTAGCGAGGAAGTGCGGCCGCCTGTTCATTTTCTCCAATATGCGCGTCTAAAATGAGGAGAGATAAGTCCAAAAATCCAAAGGTAAGCTCAAAAGGTCCAAAGGTAAGGTCTAAAGGTCACTATAAAAATGAACTTCGCATTTCCAAGCCCCTGACGTTACCTTTGAACTTACACTAATGATTCAAAAAGCAAATTGAAGAAGAAAGCTTGCGCTTGTGCATCTATTTCACCTTTTTTTGATATCGTGTTTGGTTGTTGAATTACAGGCATTTATAGAATGTTTGACTTTGCACTGCGAGTTTTTTTGCACACAAAAAACTTTTCTGAGAAAATCGAAAATAGTTGTCATTCATTAAGGTCTTAACTATCGCCTTCTGAAATATTAAATATATAGTTTGAAAATAGCGTGAGTTGTACGGGAAATTGTGAGTCCGTGTTTTACTTGGCAAATACATACATATAAAGGTGTCTACCCAGGCCCCTTAACCCGTCCAGGTGTTCGATAAGTGTTGGTCATGATTCCAGACTAAGAAAGTATCCTATAAAGCAGATTATATGTGGCACTTTCTTCAGACATTCTGTGTGTAAGATCGTAATAACTGGAGTTAATGGTGAACACCTTTGATATGTTACCGAAATTTCCTTAAAGCATTATTCCTTGGAATTAGGCAGCCTGAGCAGGAAGGGTCTAATAGCGTTTTTCACTGGGCACATTTTAGTGCACTCCGTGCGAGTGCAGAATACTGAAACAGTTCACCTAGGGTAATACTTTTGCACTGGGTTCTTCCAGTGGAATACACATCAAGAAATAACAACTTGTTTTAACTTTTGACATTCGATAAGTTGTCAGTTATGTTGGTTGTGATCGACATATTTTCAATATTTTCATCTGCGATTTTTATTCTTGAGACTTCAGGTTTAGAGCTTACAAATGCTTAATGGCATGGATCCATTTGAGGTGGAAGTAGATAGCATAACATTAGAATTACTCTCAAGTAAGTTATATCTGTTCAAAAAGTTTGATTTTTTCGTTCACTCTACTCATTCTGACTGAAAATAGTAAAAATCAACTAGATATTACCGTATTCAATGATCGAAAGTTTAAACAGTTGAAACACAATTCTATGATTTGAGGTTTCCCGTTCAAACCTACTGTCATTTTCTTGGTTCACTTCCACGATACTCACTTTGAAATCGGTGCGAAATTATTGCACTCAGATCGACCGCTCCGAGTACAGAAGTGCACTTAAAACATTTTGCACTGGAACTGCCAGTGAAATGCAAACCAGAAATCCAGTGCAGCTCGAGTGCAACCAGTAAAAAACGCTATAACTGCAGCTCGTCCACATCCAATAAATCAGTAAGGGGAAATGCGAACCCGTACAGTGTATACTCTCCCTGTATTTACAGTATCGTTAGGGGTTCTTGGATGACTCGTGGCACGCCCCACTGCCAACTTGTAATCAAGATATAATAACGTTAGATTAGATGTTATGGAGTTATTTGCGCGGTGTAATTCATCCTAATTTATTGAATGAGAGCACCGGAGCTCGGCTCCATAAGCTACGATATACGAGGAAATAGATAACAACCCCCTGCTGGCTTATTTTAAAGGTATTTTCATGAGATGAACTCGCTTTGATCACATACTATTTATATAGCTATCATACAAGTACATTCATGAGTGCTGTTTAATTTCAGACATATATTCTCGTTTGCATTACCTATTCCCGAACATCACACTCCAAATTTCATTACAACGGGGGAAGGGGTAATCAGATGTAGATGCGAGTAGAAAAAATGAAGTCAAGTTGCTTGACTCAGCACTTCCCACACATTAGGGAGATACCATTTTATTACTTTTCCATAGCATGAAGCATGAGATCCCCTTGCAACCAAATCATCGCTCGCCCGCCCGCAAAAAATATCCAACGCAAAACTCTAGTGAATAGTTTGTCTCTCCGTAGGAACTAGAACAATATCTTCAACTGATATCTCAATAACATGACATGCCAATTTTCCGATATCAGAAAAACAGATTATATTACCAGTATCAATCTTTAAAGGGCAATGAGCAGTGTCCTATAGATACACGAAATGACGGGGTTTCCCAACCACCCTATCCAAGACCTCATCCTACCTTGGCTCATTTTGTCCAATCCAAAAGAGAAGTAGAAAATGATGAGAGATCTCTACAGCACCCACAGGAAGATTTTGCACGGTTTTTATATTATACTGTTTCTTTTATTTTTTGCATCACGCCAATTTTCAAAAACTATACACTTTATCGATCTCTATCATGGCCTACGGTACGGTTGGAAAATTTCATTGCTATCAGTTTAGTTATCTTCAGTGTAATTTTTAAAATTATTTTTTGTCTAAGATAGGAAAGCATTCGGATAAAGCTAAAAATTACATTATATTATCATTTCAACAATTGTTTTCAGTTTTACAACCCCCTACTCCCAAACTACCCCAGTTTCACCCATCTAAAGAACTATGGAAAACGATCAGGAACCTCCAAATCGTCTAAAAACAAAGTTTGAGCTGTTTTTATATTTTTAGTTTTTCGATATTGCTGCGCCGCGACTGACACAATTTCTAAAAGTCATACGCATTATCCACCACCGCCACGGTATTAACACTATGTCAAAATGTTTATTGAAATATATTTAATAGTTTCCAGGTGGGATAAAACAGAACGATCTAAATAATACATTACTCATATGTATAATACAGAAAAATCCCTTTGTTTAAAAAAGTGTATTATCCCGCTAGGTCTTTCCTTCATAGGTTAATGATGAATACAACAACTTTTTCTTTTTTACAGCCCCTTATCCTCCAATCCCGCTAATTTCACCCCCAGCCAAAGAAAGTAGAAAGTTATCACGAACCACCCCTAAAACGAAGTTTGAGCAATTTTTTTTGTTTTTTGCTTACTACTCCGCCGCCCATGCACCGATTCTCAAAATGGACTAGTATCATGGGTTTGAAAACAATGATTAAATCATTATAACCTCTTAGTGTATAAAAAAATATGGGTGTACTGTTGCATTTCGTTACTCTATGCATCGTTTTGTTTACTAGTAATTCCATTTTAAAGTTTAAAGAAAGGAATTGCCAATCGGTGCGATGCGCGCCATACATCAGCAGTCCATTGTTGCCTGGTCAACTTTCAAATCGCGGTAATGACGCAATTTTCACGAAACAAACTACTTTTTTTTAATGGCACTAGGATTTTATCCCATCAGCCAGAATCAAATAATAATTGCGATATTGAAAGCAAACGACCTATATCTAAACCTAAAACTAAACAGGAACACACGCTTCTCGCCCAGGGGTCCTTTAGAGCATTCTTTTTTAAATGAACGCAAAGACAAAAACTAGACCACGGAAAGGAACGAAATCTCCACCAAAGGGAAGAACAGAGGAAAGGGTGTACCCAAAATTAAATCCTAATACGAGAGGAACGAATAAATGTAATTAGAGCTGACAAAATGTCATTCCTGTTCAAAGGCAGTATGTGCTTTGGTCTCTAAGAGCATGTTCCCTTTTAATGCTGGCCCTTATTTATCCAGTAACGCTTATCAATCTAACTTATCAGACAAGGAAAACAAAGAGGAAACTTCTTAATATGTTGATCTATGAGTTTTCACATATACACATTTTCGTTGTAATTTTTTTTAATACTTTGTACTCCCGTGCGGTGTGTGTTTGAGAGCATGAATAAGGGATTTCCTTATTTATTTAACTACTAAACATTTTTAAAACTTTACCTGTCAAGATTGCTTTATGCAATGTACTTCCAGTTTCCACATTGTTTTCCAAATTGAAAACACCCATTAAACCAATTGAAAACTCTAATGTCGTTTATTCCATACCATGTCTCAACTGCAACAGTTCTTACATTGGACAGACTTCTAGAAGCTTGAAGGCTCGTATCACATCACATAAAAGTGACATCAATCGCAAGGTCAACAGTTGTGCCTTGTCAGAATATGCAATTGAAACAGGACACAAATTCAATTGGGATAATGCCAGGGTTTTGGACACTGAAACCAATTTTGAAAAAAGACTTTTCCTAGAGATGGTCCACATCAATAATTGTGATAACAGCTTAAACAAAAGATCAGACATTAAAAATCTTAGCAGTATTTATTCTTATATTTTGAGATTGGATCAGGTGGGACCAGCCAATACATCTATTTCCTCTATTTAATGAATGAATGAACATTGTGTAAGGAATAGTCCACCAGGCGTTTTTCTGCTGGATGCTTTGATACTGTCCTGGTCTCATTAGCTGGGTTTCTTTGTTTTAACCAAAACAGAATTGATGGATCCTGGGAAATTTTCCTCTTGGGTCTCCTGATACTATGTTTATTACTTCTCCCTTCTAAACCAGTATTTTGGCTGCTAAACCAACTTTTCCAAAAATACCATTAATTCAATAAAATTACCGTTTCACATTATAATTATGATCTTATTTATTAAGGTTTTCTCTTTGCTCCTCCGTTAACATTAACATAATACAATTTTCTCTTATAAATAAATACATAATAATTGTTTATATACGACATTTCCAATAAAATGGACCCTCCTAATAATACATAATAAATAATATTAAAAAAATGGCCCCTCTCAACTCACTGCCACTGTCCCAATAAATCATTTAAAACCGAAAACTTCTACAAATATGAAAATTTCGATTTTTAATTCATATTGCTTTGGTTCTATACCCAGTTTAACGACCCGCCTATGGGTCCCTCTCAAAATGTTGACCGTGGTCAGGGACGTTTTACGTTTTAGTTACTTTTGAATATTAGCATTGGTTTCCTGATTGTCATTTGGCTTCCTTGACGAATGATGTATCTATCTCGCTTCCTTATTGTACTCGTTGCGCCGTTTCCGTTTTCATTCACAGGTTACCTGATTAGCGTACATGTTGCATGCTCGACGCTGTTCATCAAATTTTCCGACTTAATAATGTAATTTTCCCATAATTTTCACCAATTTTATCATCTTTCATCGGTTATTGATCAATTTTTAACCTTGTGACCAGTTTTGTGCGTTTTAACTTGATGTTTTTTGATGTAACCTTCATGCCTTTCGAGATTGTGACTCCTGAAGATAAAACCTACCGTTGTAAGTTTTTTTCTTGTTACTATCCTATATTGTTACTTTCAACCCATATTTATATTGTAAACATTTCCGAAAGCTTAGCATGAACAAATAGTTTCATTTTCTTCATTGGCCTCACATTACATTAACTAGTCAGCCAAGACTACCCTTCCTCTCTTTAAAAAAATATGCTAATATAATACTGAGTAGCGTGTAGCCGCTAATAGAATTGGAGTTATACAAAAAAACAATATTTAGAATAAAGTAATACTAAAATAATAATGATAAAACAATTAATCCTTATTGCTAGTAGCGATGGAGGATTATTTCATTTGACATACTTTTAGTTATATCTAAACTGGTCAAAATTATTTTTTTTAATAAAAAATTTAAAAGAAAAACTAAAGTACCTACCCAGGCTCGAACTCGCAACCTCTTGCACGGTAGAGATATTTGCTACCACTACACCAACCTGCCTGTATTAAAGTTTTGTTGAACTTCGTATATAAGCCGATTGGGGACGCGAACATGGAGGGCTAATTTTAACGGCGCATAAATAGAATATTACTGATTCCGGTAGCGTTTTTTTTTGTTTTTATATAAAATGAAAATAATCACATGCGTCTACTGATAATCAGTTACTAATTATTTCTTTGTTTCAACTCGTATTACGTAAAAATTGAGGTGTTGTCGCTTTTTTTGCAGCTAATGTTAAAGTTCACGATACTAGTCCATTGTAGCATCATTACCTACTGCGGCCTCAGAGCATACCGCTACCCAAATTTCATTACAATCCATGAAGCGGTTACTAAGATTACGAGGCTAAAAAACTCCAACAGATAGACAGACGGGTCGACAGACAGTCTGACAGGAATGAATTACGTGGATTTTCAAAATCGAAAATTTCCGTGATCAGAATACCCCCTCACCCGCCCCCTCAGCTACCGGTGTGGGAGGTAAAATGGTAAGAGACAGATATACTGATATAAATGAGTGATACAGCCATCATAAAACGTCGAAAAAACACAGTGTCTCAAAATCGAAATTTTTTGCAAAAATCTAAAATTTTGTATTGCCTAAAACATCGACTTTTCTAACACACCACAAAAGGCTAAATGTGCTTCGAAGATCAGGGAAATCTTCCTTAACATTTTTGCCGTATGTTTAATAATCACCTTGTATACTGACCGCTAGATATGATAATGCACGTAAACATTCCAAAGCGCATACTATTCGACAATTAATCCTACGCGTTTCACGTTTCCTTCTTTCTTATAGTCACCCCTCACTTCGCACGATCGCGTAATATCATTAGATTTCGGAAGAACGAGCGTAAATTGAATCTTCGCAGACTGTTTTAAAGCGCGGTCGAACTTTGGGAATTTTAACTCCCTTCAGATGACACCGTTTAATTTTTCTTCAACTCCCAAACACGATTTAAGGCACAAAGTTCACGTCTCTCTGCTCTTTCCTCTCGGCTGCCGGAAAGGACGTTTAGAGTTTTAGAGTCTTATGGAAGTACAAGTTACATTGCGGAAAATGGATTATAGCATATAAGTGGTGGGACAGTGTGTTAAGCTGGTTTACCCAAATTAGACAGAGCAGAGTTCTGAAACATGACACGTAGGGTGCCAAATTTGAAACAACAATTTGCAACAGGGGTTCGTGGAGTGCGAGTCAGAATGGAGGACATCCCAATGTCAAAATACCGTGGGTTCAAATTTTCCGACAATGAGGTTAGGAACGCGTTGACATACAGAGCGGGATGGTCTGAAAAAGATGTTCTGAGATTCTGTGATAACTTTGTTTGTAAGATAAGATAGGTGGTAATGGAAATAAAGAGAGCAAGTTATATTAAACTGATGGCTGGGTTTATTGAAGTAAAGTATGTAAAGCTTGTCCTTAAAGGATCGTTTCTTGCTAGCGAGATTGTGTTGTCATTTTCTATGTTACATGATCTCAACTATGATGGCAAGTACGTTAACATGCAAGAAATGATCTGATGGGGGTCCCGTCTACTAACAGTTAACTAATAGATGGTGAATACACTGTAATAATTCTTTCTAACTATGACTATAACTTAAATCACTGTGTTTTAGGG
The DNA here is from genome assembly GCA_951848785.1 of Callosobruchus maculatus. Classification (NCBI taxonomy): domain Eukaryota; kingdom Metazoa; phylum Arthropoda; class Insecta; order Coleoptera; family Chrysomelidae; genus Callosobruchus; species Callosobruchus maculatus. Next base: position 977,111 of record CATOUR010000122.1, on the reverse strand, counting down.
CTAGTTCCTGTAGAATTACAAGATTTACAAATAAATGTTATCTCCCACCTGCATTACGAAGTGTGCTTACTGATCACCAGGTCCTTCTTAACCTCAGTATCTAAACATCCATATGCGGGGTGAGGTTGTTGTTTCCATTAATCGTAGCCAATGTAGTGTAAGCCAGGTACTGTGTCACCCTCCAGCAAAATATGATGATATGCGATACGAAGCAGTGTCAAGCAAGCAATAATGGCTTTTATCATCTTGATCTCTGACATCACGTAGTGCAAATCATGCAGAAGAGGCATGGTATGTAAGGTGAAGCAGAATATACGATCACAACATAAAGAGAAGAAGAATAAGAGAAGAAGAAGAATAAGAAAAAAGGCCTGTGGACAAAATACTAGCATTAGCTGACTGAAGACAGGTAAGTTCTCAATATTTTCAGGTGTTTCAGTTATAAATGAGGGATTGAAAGTGAAATTAAGAAAGTAAGGTTAGGCACCTACCATTGATGTTGTGTGGCCTTTAGGAGTGTTTTCCTTAATTGACTTAACACAGATCCCACAGGTGTGGTACTTTGCAAGCAGAAAATTCAAATCAAACTGGGTTTTTGTTCTCTCAAATCCTCGAAAGTGTGACCACTTGGTCTTCCAAGGGACCCAGAAGGAAAAATTAAAAATGTCTGCCTTTTTTCAGAAACTGGCGCTAAACTAACTTCTGTCAGACAACGTTCAATTGTCTCCAATGATAGATAGACAGATGACAGACGAAAGGGAAATCCAACCTTATTTTTATCTGTTACGAGTACGTAAACAATAGCTTTAAATAGTTGTAACGAAATATTATCCTGATCCAACTTTAATACTAGTTTTTCTTCCTTTTTCAGGTATCGCAGCACTATGCAGATGACAACAAGATACAATGCAAGAATACTTCGTAAAATACAAATAAGATTAACATTGTAAAATCCGTTGTAAATAAAGGAGCTTGAAAATGTCAAGTTGTTTTGATGCTTATGTAACCTGAGATAGTTCAAACAAACTATGTTTTCGATTATAATATAAAGTTACGTGCTAAAGTACATTAATAATAAAAACTCTATGTCAAGCGACTATACAGTTTTCTTTTCTGAGACTATAAATAATAAATCAAATAATCAGTTTCTCAGAACTTGTAGCAGCTCGGTTTCACAAAAAATTGTAGCCAATTGTAGTTAACGGTTCGGCTAGTCAATCAGGTTACACTATTTCACTCTCACATCCAGACTTACAACTGACAATACTTTTGGTACATAATTTGCTTCATCAGCAATCGACAAAATATAAATAGTTGTCTGCCTCCAACATCTGCTTGTGCCGTGTACATTGTCAACTTTAAGTATGGCTAGGAAATAAACTGGATCCAGAAGGATGGGTTTGGAAATTAACAGGTAATTGTTTGGAACCAATTCAAACCCTACTCCCGCCTGGTCCAGAAATACCGTTCGATAACATATTTGTGACTTCAAAACTGGGTTTGTATTGTATGAATTGTGGCTGCCAAAAAGTGGGATTCTTTTCTTCGCCAGTATGTATCAATTGTCAGGGCCAGACTTGCTCTAGTATTGAATCAAATACAACTGATGACAATACTTATGATATTAATGAAGACACAGCTTATCATCGCTTTTTTTTTAGAATAGCATACAGACATTCTGCAAGGAGAAGAAGAAAGTGAAGATGACAAAACAATAAATTATTTCAATACAATTATAAAATGATGATAATAGCCGTTCCATTTTACTTACCACACCGATGGGTGAGGGGAGTATTTTGTGGTCGCGAAAATTTTCGATTTTGAGATAATACGCTTTTTGGGCGTTGCATAACGTCTACATAACGAAAATCCACGTCACTCATTTCCATCGGTCTGTCTGTCTGTTGGCGTTTTTCTAGCCTCGTAATCTCAGTAACCGCTGCATGGAATCGGATCAAATTTGGGTAGGTCATGCTGCTATAATTTTGAAAATCGTTGCAAGGGCGACGAAATAATGACCATAAAACAAAAAATTCAAATATTCCTCAAACTTCGTTTTTAGGTGTTTCCTGTTCGAATGAGCTCTCCCAGATAGTAAAGCCAAAGACCGTCCGAACGAGGAACACTAGAGAGGCTCTACGAGTCCCTACTCCCAGAAGCAGTCTCCTCCAGCATTCCTTATTCTTTTGGAGAACTTCGGCGCTGTGGAATGAGTTGTCGGGGAATCTGCTCCCCGACGGCTACAACCTTCAGCGTTTCAAATCTCACGTGCACCGATACTTATTCTCTCGCAGCGCTTCTACAGCGCCATAGACTTTCAGCCTTTGCGGGAGGCAGACCATAAAAAATATGAATCGAGCCACAACGACCTTTTGTCCAAGGTCCCTCCGATGCTGCTATAGCTATAATATACTATAGTTGCAGTAGCAACCAATACATTCTTTACTGGTACTTTTTACAATAATCACCTTTAAAATAAAATTATAGTGTTGTTGAAGTTATCGCGACGTATGGATGAGCGCAATAATGGACAGAGCAAAACAAACAGCAATCACTATGTCAAAACGCCCTTTTCCTATTCCTGTTTCTTTTGCTAGGGAGATTATTGCATCCGATAGCTAAGCAATTTCCTGTAAATTAAATCCAATCCCTAAACATCATATTTTAATATTCATTAAAATGGCCTGTTCTTCCATGCCATTAGAGCGCCTTCCTGTCGAAGCGCCGCGCCGTCCGCCGTCGACAGTTTCAGCCGACATCTCATAGTTCAGTCAAATTAGAGTATCAAAATATAAAAACAACAAATCAAAAACAACAACAAAACTTGCTCCTCATGTTGCAGTATTAAAATAATTTTGACAAGAATAGAGTAACGATAGGAGCAGCGACGACTGATTTTTATTTTTATACAAAAAAAAATCGATTATTGACTCATAACACATGGAGATTAACTGTATTAAATTCTTAGTAAAAAAGCTTTACATTTCAGCTTCCATTTTGCACCAGCGGTGCTCATAAGATGTTTAGGATTATGTTCTACATTAAAAAAGCTCCAAATACATCACTAGCACGCAATAAGGTATCTGTAGGCAGAAAGACAAAAGCTAACGTAAAACAACATGCAAATATTTGAAGCAAAAGAGCCACTATTCTTGTATAATAAATTCATATACTGGGTGTCCCTGAATTTCCTTGACACGTGACGTTCTCGTAACAAAAAAAAAGTTCAAACGAAAACATAGTGGAATTTTTGAAAGTACTATAGGGACTGTCATACCATGGTTTTAAAACATTTTTTTGTACTTCAACCCTTAAAACTCACCCTCATCTTTTGTTTTTCAAATAGCACCAAATAGGTTTTTCTAAACAAATTAAGTCCTTATATTATTTAAAATCTTTGTAGTATCTTTGATTTTATACTTATTTTTTTCGTAAAATCATAAGCATAACATAAATAAAATAAGAATTTGCTTGACGCAAAAAAACGGTTGAAAATAAAACCAGTTGGGTTTTTAAGGGTACTGAATAACCTATAATACATGCTTTTGAAAACAAATGCCTTTTTTATGCTTTTCTATTACGAAAATATTCGCCTCAAATCCTGATTTTATTTATCTTATGTTAATGTTAAACCAAAAAATTGGTTTGGGTATGAAGTCAAAGCCACATCAAGGTATTAAATAAAATAATGAGCTCACTAACGTAGGAAGAACGGTGGGGTGCTATTTGTAAAAAAATAGGGGTTAAGTTTTAGGGGTTGAAGTAAAAAAAATGTTTCGAAAGCATGGTATGATAGGTCATTCGGTACCCTTGAAAGACCCACTTAGTTTTATTTTTATCGGTTTTTCTTACGAAAATATTATGCCTCAAACAAATCTTTATTTTATTTATTTTATGCTTATCACTTTACGAGAAAAATAAGTTTTTGTATAAAATCAAAGGTACTACAAGATTTTAAATAAAATAAGGACTTGTTTTATGTAGGAAAAACTATTAGGTGCTATTTGAAAAAACAAAGTTGGGGGTGAGTTGCAAGGGTTGAAGTACAAAAAACGTTTCGAAAGCATGGCATGACAGACCCTGTAGTACTGTCAAATATTCCACTAAGCTTTTGTTTCAACACGTTTTTGTTACGAGAATATCACGTGTCAAGGAAATTCAGGGACACCCTGTCTACTCAAAAATGATACTGCCCGTTTAAATATGTAGTACTACCGAAACTTGTTGATTCTTGCCGACAAGAATCTATAAAAATGGATGTTTTGGTCTGTTTTGTTTAGGATAGGGTTGTACATCGTAGCCTACGGGTATTTCTATCAGTTTCATTGTCAAATTGTTTTGTAGTAAAAGTGTGAAAATTGATTTTCGGTAAGATGGCTGAATATGGCATCATGTTTTCAAGGTAAGCTCTATTTAGATCATTTATGTTGGAATAAATTACATATAATGTAAACATTACAACATACAAATTGGAAAGAATGCTTGAAACAATAGATTATAGTTTAGTTTTTTCAAAGATTTGGTAGAAATATATATGTCCTATATAAAGTACATTGGCCAAATATGCTATTTATCTCGTCCTCAGTAACTAGCGATGTAAGCATCTCTAAAATTACGTGAATCGGTTACATATTTTAAACTATGATTGCTTTGTTATAGAGGGTTTTTATTACATGAAACCCTGGGGATGATAGAAGAGGACGATGCGGCCGTTGAATCTATAACTCTGTTTCCATCTAAGAATGCAGAGCATCACAGACGAAGATTCAGGTGATGATGATGTCGACATAAATAATTTACCAGCGTCTCAAATGCAGAGTCAAGTGGGAATTTTATCGAGGTACCCAATGAATGACTATTATGGATCAGAAAATGATATTCCCTTAGATCAAATGTCAAAAGCAACAAAAAGAAGGTAAAAGGCAAAGAAGAAAAAACTTTTTAATTATGTGGAAGAAGATTTAGAACCGATGGGTGCTACTTTGACAATTCTTGTGATCATTAAGCTTATAAATGAGACAGGGATACATAATTTAGTTTTAACCGTATCAAGGAGTATACCCACAAATATTAGTCGAAAGCTTCCATCAAATGGAATGACAATAACCTATACTGCATTCACTGAAGAAAAGGAGTAACAAATTATTTCAAACCCATATTTTGGGGCTTTACTCGGATAAATCGAACTTAATTTTTCTGTTTATAATAACATCACTGCTCTCAGTATGCAGTTTTGTAGACTGTGTGCATATAACCCTTGACCATATAGTAAAAATTTACATAGATCATCAACCGATCAATTATTTTTATAGTTTTTATAGTTTTCATACTACTAATTGTCAAACAAATTAATTTCAGCTTCAGTAAAATTGTCTGATTTTCGAATTTCCCATAAATGTCATGCGCGCAGCACATGTTAGGACACATAGATTTTGCAGCTAACATATTTTTTCGCGCTGAACCTCACGAACATCAGTTAACTATCTGCAAATTTTCAACTTCAGTGAAATACCCCGAATCTTTTTGCGAGATACGCATACTCTCAAAATTTCAGGTCACGGAGTCGCATCACTTCACATACTTTTTTTGTTTTTATACAAAAAACTAATCTACAAGAAACTGTAAATTCTCAGTATAATTACCTACCCATGAAAATTTGCCACCAGCTTTTCCATTATTAACTTTTGGCTTATCTGAGGACCACTGACGTCTAGGACGTCAATGCTGAGAAACCTGCTGTTGACATATTGATTAAGTAATTACAGTGGAGTCAAAATAATAACTAATTTAGATTAACTAATATTTTAAAATGGAGAGCTTATAAATACCTAGTACATATTAAAATAATTTATGAATAATTACAAGATTATTCATATACTTCGCAACTTTTCTAAGGTCCCGAATAAATTTCATAAATGAATAGCAATCGTTTGACTCTAGGTGTACCGAACGAACTTCCTTAAACAAAATGACTACCGCTGTTCTACTGCTGCTATAATTACGCGGATCACTTTTTAACTTTGATAGTTGCGACTCGAACAACGATGCTCTATTTACTTATAAAAAAATGAAAAAATCACTCGTGCATAAAATAGTGTATGTATTTCCTTTAAGGCGTAGTTTTCATTTAAGGCCCTGCAACCTTTCCTAGCCCTCGGTTAACGTATCGGGCTTCAAATAAGGCTTCGCGCCATAAATGCCTCTTTACACCCTTGATACATAAATAACTATTATCTACTCCCATTAAGTTATACAGCGATTACCAAACTCCTTTTGAACAGGTTATACTACCAATAAACCAATAGCGTAGGTTATGATTCATAACTAACGCTCCAGCCGTGTATAATGGACAACGCCTACTAGATACCAGTACCGATCTATTGGAATCTCATATGATTAAATACATGTTATGACAAAAGCTGCAAAGGGGGCCATGACCTGAGACGTCAAACGCTAATTTGGCGGTGTACAATATTTATTTTGCAGAAGTGAGGTTACATTGTAAATAATTGGTATTATGTATACCCTATTACCCGATACTTTAAACTGTCAGCCGTGTCAACAGCGAACAGCTGTTCGGCTAGTGATAACTAAAAATACTCCAGATTGAGTCATGACGTATCAATCTTAAGCTTTGAAGGAATGCAGAGCTGTATTGAGTGGAAGCATTACTAATAACAATTAATTGACACTTGGTGACATTTTCGTCTATGCTCGAGGTCTATGCTTATTTTACATTTTCTCGGAAAATCCGGCGTGTCTTTCAGTATATCAGTATGGCTGGTCTGAATGATGATGATTAGGTACGCTTTAAAATGAGGTAAGAATGAAGATAAAAGCATTTTTAGCTTAAGCTTCAATTAAACTACCTTATTATATTAATCTTACTCCATGTACTTACTTTATACTTTTCTCCAATTATACCTGGTACGTTTCAACCAATAAATATCCCACTAGTGATGCAAGCTATCAATTGAATCGTCCTTATTGCTAAATATAGGAGTATTGTGATAGTCTCTAACAATATACAAATCAATAAAATAATCTATTTCTTTTAACTAACCATTTTTGCTGCGAATTTCTGGATATTGAAGCAATTTCTTATTTACAACAATAGTCATTACTTTTTGACAAACATTCAATAAGAATATTACTAATACGGTCCTGATCGCAGGATTGCCAATCAACATCACTAGTAAAAAATTAAATTTGAGGTACACTTCTTCGTCAGCTGATACCTAACAAATAGACGTCAAGCCAGTTTAAAGTATCAGGTAACAGAGTATAGTTAAATCGTACTATTAATTGCTTCAGTCGTAGATAAAGTATAGTATTCAACTCGCGGTAATGGTAATAACGCACTTGTTGAGTTACTGCAAACTTCAACGTCAGTGGCGGAACAGTATACAGAAGATTCTGTGTCAAATAAAATTAGATTAGCTGAGAAGATCTTGAGCAGAAAGGACAATTTTTCAACTACCAATTCTGAAGTAGCAGCTACTAAGATCGCCCAATGTGCAACAATTCAAATTTGACATGTAATTGCAAACAAGCAACTAATTCCCTACAGCGTTCTTAATATACATTTCACATACACATTTTCTTCATTCTATTGGATAATCTATTCAGATACTGACGTCTTGAGGTAAGGTGGTATGATATAATAGATATTTTTGATGTTTGACATTTTACTATAGCTTAAGGACTATAAAAAGGCTCATGAGCTATAAAGTGACGTTTATCACACAGAAATTTGTGTATAGTCGTTAATGTATGATACATCCGTGCATAAACATGTTTGTGTTAATACCTGTTGAAGACCAACATTAATTTGGTGGTTCTTTTAAGCTTATCATAATAACCCTATACCATTTCCAGCAGTACTTTCAAAAGCATCAAATTAGGTTTCTAAAAAGCGTCAAATGTAAATTCAAACTGACAGATATAAATTACACCTGACAGTTTGAATTTACAATTGACGCTTTAGAAATGTAATTTGATGCTTTTGAAACTACAGCTGGAAAAGGTATAGTAATATTTTTAAGATTAGGAAGAAAATTCACTTTCCTCAATGCAGCCGACTGGCAAAGGAAGTTCTTGTAAAAAGGTTAGCAGATTGTTTAGTAGACATCGATCAGTCATTTCCAGCTAATATTTACATGAGTGGTAAAATGTTCACTTTTGTATCTGAAGCCGTGTGCATAGAGAAGGTAGATATAACTATAAAAGATAGAAAAAACCTTGGTTCCCTCAGACCTTAGAATAGGGAACGAGAAACATATGTGACTAATAGAATATTTGCTATGACGCTAGGACGGAAAGCTGATAATAAACATTCCCCGACGTACAACAATCTACTATGGGTAATTTGCATGTCACCCATTCAGAATTAAAAACCTCATATTGTATAAGCTGAATCATATGGATAACAATCAGCTACTCACCTCAGCCAATGTCTCTTTGTTATAGCAGTATGACAACAGATAGCGTCATACTGGTCCGCCATCCAAACAATCAAGATTATGTAGAAGGCTGTTGTCGTATCGTTGAAGAATTCTGACATGATGGCCTCCATTCCTGTAACAAAGATAGACAATTCTATAAAAATAAGAAATTAAATTGAATAAGTTCTTAGAAAGCAGCATCAAACTATATCACTTGAGTTTTATTTCCGCACCAATACTGACAACAAAGTCTGTTATGAAGATAGGTGGACAACTTTTGCTATTTTATTGTGGTATAACCGCATTCCAAATTTGGGATAATAAATATAAATTGATCCCAGCCCTTAAGAAAAACACAGGAAGGTAATGGCGGTCGATTTACTGGTCAACCTATATGACTGACTGTTTATCTTTATTTCCCCGTTGCGCAGAATCAGTAACCGCTGGTCTGTATGAATATTTATGATAAAACATGTAGTGATAGTAGATATAAGCTAGAAGTTCGAGGTAACTTTCAGCCGTACACAAAAACTGAAGGCACCAAGTAATTTTGAAAATGTTAAGTAATCCTTAACTTTCATGCATTCAACATAAACCACAAAAAATATTACTTAAGCAAGCAGGTTGCGTCTCCTCAGTTACAGTTTTCCTTTTATTAAGAAGTTAGTTGAACATAATAACTTAGGCCCAGTTTCACAATCAGTGGTCACTCTGACGGTTTACTAACCGCGACCTGCGAGACTCGAACAGTGGAATGCCTCTTGTTTCACAATCATAAAATGACGTAGGGTTAACTGACCGCGAGTTGTATTTTATTTTTAGCGGTTGGTGGTACTGTGTCCGCAATATTTAAAATTCTTCTTCTTCTTATTTCCTTCGTTAGGTGTTTCGTGCTGGTGTTTTGTGCTTTTCTGACAAGACTGTCAAAGAATGAGTTCGTTGAGTTGTCAGTTCCATGTGATTTCCAACCTCATTTTGGTTTATTCCACTGACGTTTTTTCATTTCATTCGCAGTTTGGCATAGATAAAAGATTTTTAGGTTGGTTTGATGTTTGGACTGCTTAGCGTTGTAGTTGTTTCTGGGGCCTTTTTCAAATAATAGCCGAGCATGTACCCGTGTGTCAGCATGGAAAAACCAAAAAGAGCGAAAAACTTTTCAAAACATGAATATCTATTCATTTCGTTAGTAGATAAGTACAAGCATGTAATAGAATGCAAAACACAAGGTGCAACAACAAGGCGCGAAAAAGACAACGCCTGGAAAAAGATAGGAGATGAATTTAATTGCAAATGTGCAAATAATAGCCGCAGATCTGTAAAGGTGCTGAAAGAAAAATACAAAAATTTAAAAAAGACCAAGAAGTCATGGTCATCATATTCCTCAAAATAATTGAGATTCTTGGTCTCTTTGCTTCTTCATCACTGCTATACGCATTTACATCATAACCATCCATTTCAAATAAATAGAATGATGGAAAGCGTTAAGGTAAACGATACAATATGAAACTTCAAACGCCTAGCAAGTAGCAAAACCAAAGTGACATAACCTAATGCGCATGCGTCATCGCAAACCTGGGATTAACTCAAGAATTTCTTGGGCTCAAGTTAACTCAGAGTTAACCTCAAGTAAAATAGAAAACTACCATTTGTGAAACATGACATCTAGGGTTAACCTCCGGTAATCACACAAACTTAGTATTAACCCATTATTCTGAAACCGGCCCCTAGGCATAGGAAGGCTGGTCCATATATTGACCCGTGGATACACTAACCAGAATAGAAAAAGTAGATTGATTATAACTAGTACCGCATTTCTAGGTAGCCAAATACAGCTGTCCGGTGAAACTAAATAGTTAGGTATTATAAGCTGACCTGGAATCCAAAGCTTAAACAACAAAGACAAAGACAACATTAGTTTTATCTAAACGAAACACCCAAAAAGAAATTCAGCTCGAGGCTAATGACCATAGCAGTCGATGTCAAGTCAAGTTGATTGACTCAGTACTTCCCACACATTATGGTGATACCAGTTTATTATTTTCCCATAGCATGAAGCTTTAGTTTGAGATCCCTTGCAACCAAATAATCTCCAGTCCCCCCCCCCCCCGCCCCTAAAACTGTCTTATGCCGCTAGGTCTTTCCTTCATAGGTCAATGGACAGCCCATTATCAATACTACAAACTTTTCAGTTTTACAACCCCCCCACCCGTAACAGACTAGGCAATGTTCGGATGGACCTAAAAAGGTGATTTCGGCTCAGTGGGTAGAGCTTAGGACTTGTCACCGTACGGTCCCAGATCCGAATCTCGCCAAAGACAGAAATTTGTATTATTTTATATACATAAACTTAAGCGAGATTTTCCACCTGACCATTCAATGTTGGGTTCTAATTAAACTGCTGTTCCTAGAGTAGCGTCGAAAAACAGCAACAAAGCTTACACAGAATACGACGCTAATGACCATAGCATTCGATGCCGATGACACCAAAGTAAAAAATAATTAGGGGTCGAGAGGAATTTAAGGAACGGAAGGCAAAAGAGTATAACACTGGTATTCAGACTGATCTCCACATCCATCTTCTAGATTGGCCCAGAAATAGCATCGGAGAGGCCTAAACCACATCAAGGTGCTACCAGAAAATGCCGGAAAAAGAACCGACTGCCAGCGGGATTCGAACTCGCGCTTCAGAATTCATGTCCGACGCTCTGCCAGCTGAGCCATAGCGGTCATGGTAACCCAGCCCGCGAAGCGATTTCAAGAAGTATCGAATTCTCTCTCTGACGGCTTCACTGCTGCCACCTTCTGGTAGCACGGAGCGACTCGTATATGTGACATCGAAGAAAATCTGTTGGGTCAGTATTAATCTCCGACCGCGTTCGACTCCGAATGCCACTAGGTTGAGCCAGCACAGACAGCTCTGTGTAGTGAATTAATGTCATACCCACTTTGCATGCTATTGCACCCATGTTGGGCTCTCAAGTCAAGGTGCTACCAGAAGATGCCGGAAAAAGAACCGACTGCCAGCAAGATTCGAACCCTCCGGAATTTTAGTCGCTCTGCTTGCTGAGCCATGGCGGTCATCGTGACCCAGCCGCGAAGCGATCTCAAGAGGCATCGAATTCTCTCACGCCCTCCTACACCACTGAATTTGTTACAAATAACCGTAATATTATTCAATGCTTGATACTATTTGTAACAAAAAAAGCTTTGCATTCTTTTCGTGCAACGAACCATTGCCGAGATTTCCTATGATTATGTACTACTACAGACAGCAAATAATCTGGACGCAGGCTGATTTATTTTTGACGTTTGTCTATATATTATTTTTGAACTTGCTTTGCCTTATCCATTTTCTAATCAAGAATATGTAGACGTACATTTTATTTATGGATTTTGAAATGAAAATTCAGCAGACGATTTCCCAACAGAGGACCGACCGATCGTAATTTGTTATCAAATGCGCACAATCGAACCACCGGAACTTCAAAAACCACTGTCTTAGCAAAATAATGGGATCACCGATATCCTTTTCATTTACAAAGCATCCACGGTTTACAACCAGAGACGCCGACCAGAAGATAGTATTTTGTAGGTGGCTATACTGGGCAACGATCACAATTTCCTAAAAAAATGTTCTGTGGACCAACAAATCATGTTTTACTCGACGTGGCTTTTTGAATTGCCATAATCAGCATGTATGGGCCCAATTAAAATTCCTATCAAATTAGACCACGAAAGTTTCCGTATGAATTTAGCATTAATATTTGGCTGGGAATCTTCAACGGTACCCTCTTTGGCCCTTAAGTACTTTTACAGCAATTGAATTCTAGAAACCTACATTTATAGCTTATTTGATTAAAAGTTGTATGCCCTGTTACTCTTAACAATTACTAACAGGACCTAAGAAAATCGGCAAATATCTCGAAAACGGTCCATCATAAAAAAATGTAAGAAAACTTTTTTATTATTGTTATGTGCTACTAAGTCAGTGGTATAGGAGTTAGAAAAGGGTAATCGTATAGCCATTCTCTGCCACTGATTTTTGTGATCTATCATCATCTCCTTCTAAGGAACGGGTTAGGAAATATTTAAAATAAGATATATATTTTTTAAATTTGACCAACCTGTATCTCTAAAGGGAAGCTGACCCGGATATAACTGTATTGGGAAGTTGTCTATATTTTAACATTATCTATGATGCCCTGAACTTATGCTATTATAAAGTGGACCACCCTGTATAATATCACAGCATAATCACCTAGAGATTTGAGAGCACTACCAGCTTTCTGAATAATACGAAGGTTAGACTACGTAGGAATATACGAATTATAATGGCATTTTCCCCACACCAATGATCTTAATTACTGCAATTTCCTTTCCAACTCATTGGCAGTACTTATGTCGGTAGAGGCAGATTCCTTCATCTTTACTACATCCAATAATATCAGTTTATGAGTAAACTATTTGCTGTTAAATATAGTAATTCAGATGTTTGAGATCTGCAATAATTTACTTAACCGTGAGCCTTAGATGATCAGAGTACTGAGCGCATTTATACCAATTTGTAATTCTGTAGCATCCAACTATTAAAAAAATAGGCTTTGGGCTTGCATTGTTCTCTACCTGTGGTATATTTTTCTGCCGAAGCAGATAGTGACATTTTCAAGAAATCTTTGGGAGACGGAATCGTTGGACATAATTGTTATGTCGCTGGAAAGATTCAAAAATACCATTTCAAGCTGATGTGGTCGAGATACGATATATCTTGCATGCGACATCATGTTAGAAGAGAATAAGTTCGGATAGGATTGGTCAACTCCCATTTTTCTGCATCCTTAAAGGATTTTCGTGATCTGACATCCTAAAATTTTTGGACCTAACCGAACATTTCCTCCGAAGAGATACCACTTAATTTATATTACACATTACACATGATAATCGTATAACATTTAATTTGGAAATCATGAATGTAGTAATAATCTGATATCATATTACTACCGTCGTAGATACCTAAACAATGTGTGGTTTTTGGGATCGGAATAAAATTGACAAGTCAAAAGTAACTACTAATGGTTTTTGTGACACTTTTTGTTAATTTAGATATAGTTATTAATGCTTAAAATTGGTACAAGTTGTAGCAAAATGTGGTTATTGCTATTCAGAAGAAAATTATGTAATACCTACTCAAGCACCCTTGAACAAAATAATTGACTAAATAATGCTTCATCGATGTTCCTACAAATCAAACATTTCTTGTTTTGCACACGTTATTGCGATACTAATAAATTGAACACGCTTTGGATCTATCATGACTTTGAACATAGTTGTTCGAGTTTTCATGGGTTGGTGTCCAGCCTTTAAAGTTTGAATAAAGTTATTTTACTACTATTTTTATTATTTATTATTTTTATTCATACAAGTACTAGTACAAATAAAGGCCACTCTTGAAGGTAACACCTTGTTTAAGGCCGATAATATTAAATTTTGGCACTTCAATCCAAATTTCCTCTAGGTGAAAAACTACAGCGTAATTTGTGTCAAATCAAGGAAAAATGCAGTCGTCATAAAGTTTGGGCTGAAGTTAGATCAAAATCTGATTTTGAAGTTGTGTTAGCTAAGAGTTTTGTGTCAAAAGTAAAGTCCGCTGAACTAGTGGTGGGATGTCGTCCCTGTAATATGGTCATTCGATATCCAGAGAACTGTAGGCACTTGATAATAATAGCTAGTAGTGAGGCTTTATATATACTCTCTTACCTGCTACTTTAAACTGGCTTGACGTCTATTTGATAGGTATCAGCTGACGAAGAAGTGTATCTCAAATTTAATTTTTTACAAGTGGTGTTGATTGGCAATTCTGCGATCAGGATCGTATTAGTAATATTCTTACTGATTATCTCATTGCCAAAAAGAAATGACTATTTTTGTAAACAAGGAATTGCTTCAATATACAGAAATTCGCAACAAAAATGGTTGGTTAAAAGAAATTGATTTTTATAATACAATGTTTATACATTCTGACAAACATGTTTCTAATTAAACTACTAATTATTTGGTACCTCAGTAATATTCAGTTCTAATTCAGGGACTCGAACCTGTGTAAACTTTCTGAAACTGCTCCATACATTTTGTACTATTTGTATAGCCGTTGCGTTGCCCTTCAATGTTATATTATTTTTCTTCCATTGCTGTAAAAAGAAATTTTTGGAACTCAGCGCTTGTGTATGGTTAAGCTAAAAATGCTTTTGTCTTCATTCTTAACTTATTTAAAGCGTAATCATCATCATTCTGACCAGCCATACTGATATACTGAAAGAAACGTCGGATTTTCCGAGAAAATGTAAAACAAGCATAGACCTCAGAGCATCAACAAGCATTAACAGTACTTGCACTCAGTACAGCTGTGTATTCCTTCAAAGATTAAAATTGATACGTCAAGATTCAATCTGGGGTATTTTTAGTTATCACTTGCCGAAAAGCTGTTTGCTGTTGACGCGGCTGACAGTTTAAAGTATCGGGTAACAGGGTATAGTTTCAACTAAACATTGGGTTCATTTCCTGTCTAACAATGAACCTGTACCATGAGGTTAAAGCTGAAAGGCAGCTGAACCCAGTACCAAATATTAAAAATTGACGATTTGATTATTTGCTCCAAATACTGCTGGCAGGCCGTTTCAAGCCCTCAACACCCAGGGAACAAAGATGCAACAGCACCGCGGCAGGTACCCTGAGCAGCAAAATTATGGAAGATAACTCAGAGGAGTAGGATCCGTTCGAATATCAGTAAAAATATGAAAGGTCCCCAACCACACGTAGCTGAAGATGGCAGTTAGGGCAGGGTCGCCGATTACTCAAACTGCTTTTCCTTGGATTGTGGGCTGCAGCTTTCCAGACATGTGAACAACACTCCACGCCCAATTGCTCTTGACTTCATTCAGCGTAAGAAAGTTGGATGGTGAGAAGTACTTTCTGAATACGTATCTGAGTTTTTCCCCGAACTCGCTACTATTGTCGGAATGTTTTCGTAACAGCTCACGTTTTCTGCCATGTTTATCATACAAGGTTGAATGAATGGCTTCTTATTATAGCCTGATTGGTCATTTGAACCGGGTGGACATTTCTTGTGCAGTACTGGGGTGTTAAAAGCATTGTATTTTACCGCATCCTTGAGTCCTCAAGCAGTTATGAGATCTCTGATCAGAGAAGCAATTGCTAGCCTTCTGCATTCCAATTAGACCAGGACAGTCCATTCGTGTTGGGTACCCTAGTTGCTTGCGTACAAAGTACTTTTATCCGCGAAAGTGTTACTGTTTTCAAACGTTTATCATTCAATTCTTGCAAAACCTGACTGAAGTCAGTATAGAGGTAGGTGACTCATTTCAACCTATAACGCACTTCTCTTATTCGTGAAAATATTACCCATAACCTCATTTCAAGCTATATTAAACTATATTCAGGGTGATCAACTTATTATACTCCGAAGTTTGATACCTCCGTTATTATGAGAGATACAAGAAAAACTTTCCAAAAAAGTGGTAGGTGAAGCCGAGGTCTACAGTTTCAAATTATTTTGCAACATACAGGGTTATTGATAAAGTCACGGCATACCAAAGTTGTGTTTTTCAAACGGAACACCCTATATATTATCCAGAATTTTAATTGTGCTTTTTTCCCTATTCCGCAAATGTAGGGTTTTATCGCGTTATACAGGGTATGTCCAGAGATGTGGCCACTTTTATCTGAACATCTTAATTCATCACCCTGTATCTTGAAACATCAATAACTGGAGGGTTGATTCTCAATGATAAAATAATTTCCTGGTTATCTGGTTTAGTCTAATATTATCAATTTTCTGCTGTCTCTGATTCTGTATACAGGGTGAACCAAAACTCACGACCATAATTTTCTTTGTTATTTTAAATGGAACACCCTGTATTTTATAGCATCGTCAGAAAGTTCTTACAATATACTTCCACTTCTATGAGCATTCCATATACCAAAATGTAACAGCTATGGAGTGATTTCGATTTGAAGTAGTAAAAAATAACAAAGAACATTATGGTCGGAGTTTTGGTTCACCCTGTATACAAAATAAAAGATAGCAAAAACCTGATAACTTTAGACAAAACTAGACAACCACGAAGTTATTCAATCATTGAGGATGAAGCTTCCAGTTGTTAATTTTTTAAGATACAGAGTGATGAATTCATTAAAATGTTCACATAAAAGTGACCATATATCTGAAATTACCTTGTATAACCTGATAAAACCCTACATTTACGGAATAGAGAGAGCGAGCACAATTCAAATTTAGGATAATATGTAGGGTGATCCATTTGAACAAACGCAACTTTGGTATGCCGTGACTTTATCAATAAACCTTGAAGTTATAAAATAATTTTAAAATGTATACCTTAGATTTATCCACAACTTTTTTCGAAAGCTTTTTTGTATCTGCCATAATAGAGGAGGTATCTAACTTCGGAGTATAAACTGATCCCTGTAGATTAGCATTTGTTACTTATCTATGAAACATTTTTGATTAACCTGATCTGCAACTCATGTATGAAATAAAACTTGTCACATTCGCATCTTGCTGGCCTAATAAATGCGAGAACTGACAAATTTTTAATTTTGTTCCCGTCAACGGCGCGTCTTGTCGCGGCACTCTGTCCCCCCTTTCCATCTTTCTCTCGTCCCCTTTCTCCCGCCGCCAGACTTGGCGACGGCACCATGAATACGAAATCTCACCCTCATGCCCCCTCTGACTCGACAACGCACGGATCATAATAATAACCCAGGATAAGAGAGAAACGAAGCGTGGAAGGGCACATTGTGATCTTATGCTACACAGCACTATTGAATGTTGAACAGTCATTTGTTTGTGATATAGCGAGCCAAATTATCGATGTATGTCATACTGGCAAGTAAATAGTGGGCCTAACCGATTTCTAACCAAACCTCAAAGAAAAAGATGATATACACATCAAATAAATGCTATGGATGTAATACCGCTTCACAAAAGTAAATGTCAAAACAAGTGAAGGCGAACTATCCAAGACTTAATATATATGGCTATTTTTTAGCTTGCACCTCTTTGGGTGCTACGTTTTGACCATTTTTAAAGCTTATTTAAGATTACATTGTATGTTTATGAGGATACATCGATTCTTGTTCTATTTGTAGCAATAATTTTCCAATAATATTCACGTTTCTTTGGCTGCTCTATATACACCCGCGATCTAGAATACTGATATAAACGCATCGGTCGCAGATAGCCGATAGCCTTTAAGGCTGCGTTTCCACCAGAGATGTGCTAGGAAAATTAGCGCAGCGAGGATGTCTGAAGTCTATCCAAATAAGAGATAGACCAAGACATAAACAAGTTCGATCGTAATCATTACGTAAACGCCGCGTTGCAGGCCGACGGAATAGCTCCTATTGGCCTATTCGGGTGGGTGTAATGGCGTCCACCCCAATCGACCAATAGGAGTTGTTCTGTCCACCTGCACAGCGGCGTTTACGTAAGGGTCACATTTGAATGTTTATATTTTGGTCTATCTCTTATTTGGATAGATTGTAGTGAAGCTGAGAAACAGTGTAGGTGTTTCCACCAGAGATGTGCTAGAAATATCAGTGGTGCGAAGATGTGTGACGGAGCTGTGAAACGGTGTGCAGAATAGATGAGCGTGGCAAGATTGTGTAGCGGGCTCTTTTCAGCCAGCGAGCGGCGTTGTTGGCGCCTCGGTCAATGTCCCTAGCACACATTCCTTGTAACACATTTCTAACACACAGGCGAGGTAAACCAAGCCATTCTATTGCTTCGTTAAAAACACATCCTCGTACAACTCTGGAGGAAACGCAGCCTTACAGATTGAAGCAGTATCCCCTACCTCTCACTTCCATTTTTCAGAAGACGCGTTCCGCAGAGTTGCCAGGTGAGGTAATTTTCCACCAAAGTGGCGATTGGTGACATTTGTGGTGGCGCAAAACACACACAATTTGGAAAAATCAAGTTATCCCTGAAGTTTGGTTAGTTACTCTACTGATTTCTCAAAGTGCAAAAAAATTTAGAATGTTAACGTCTCAAGGCGGGTTCTAACTTGTCAGTTTCGCTGAAGCAGTTTGACTGATTCAGTGCTAGTGTACAGATAATAAGCATAAGAACACATTTTCATTAAAACACCAGTGGGTTTGTACTTTCAGTCAAAGTAAAAACCAGCCCTACTTTTCATTAATTTTGGCTAATCAGTATTAAAGAATAGATACCGAATAAAAACTGTGTGATACAGTGAATCAGACCAGCTGATGTATGTTCTCATGAATGCTGAATTAGTTAAGATGAGTCCATTAAACAGAAAAGTGAGAACCCGCCTTACTAAGCTAACGCATTACATGCTAGTCACACCGCAAACTCACATCATTCGAGGTTTTATATTCGCTGCGATATTAATTATTTTCTGACACGTACTCATACCTTAAATAGTGGTTTGCTCCTAAGCGATTCATTTTAAGTCTCATGTGTGATAAGTAATCAAACTTACGCAATAATCAACAAGGGGTCCTATTTAAAAAATGTAACTGAGATGAGTCACCCTGGATAAACTCCTAACTTTAAGTGAACATAATTATTTTAAGGTTGCAGTCTTCAAAGGTTACCTACCATAACGAAGTGACAATTTCTGAAATATACTTTAGTAAGTAGATATCATACCTAAGGGTTAAACATGGCAACAATCAATAAACAAAATGAAGCAATTTGGCTCTAAAAGTAAAAAACCCGTACGACAATGGAAAAAATGTAGTCAAGTTGATTGACTCAGTACTTCTCACACATTCTGATGATACCAGTTTTATTATTTTCCCATGGCATGAAGCTATAGTCTAGATCCCGTTGCAATCAAATCATCGCTCGCCCGACCGCAAAAAGTGTGTTATTCTACTGTCTACTTCTTTCACAGGTCAATGGACAATCTATCATGATTACAAGTTTTTGAGTTTTGCAACCCCCCACCCCCGAACCACCCCAATTTCACCCCCACCACCAAAAAATCGAAAATGATCAATAACCCCTAAAACGTCCAAAAACAAAGTTTGAGGTGTTTTTATATTTTTATTTTTACTTCCCACACCGATAGGTGAGGGGAGTATTGTGATCGCGAAAATTTTCGATTTTGAGATAATATACTTTTTGGGCGTTTTATGATGCCTACATAACGAAAATCCACGTCACTCATTTCCGTCGGTCTGTCTATCGGTCTGTCTGTCGGTCTGTCTGTCGGTCTGTCTGTCTGTCGGTCTGTCTGTCGGTTTGTCTGTCTGTCTGTTGGCGTTTTTCTAGCCTCCTAATCTCAGTAACCGCTGCATAGATTTTGATGAAATTTGGGTAGTAATATGGTGTAGGGTCGTAGTAGGCAATGTTGCTACAATTTTGAAAATCGATGCATGGGCGGCGGAGTAATTAGCAAAAAACGAAAAATTGCAAATATGCCTCAAACTTCGTTTTTAGGTGTTTCAAGAGTTCATTTTCTATTTTTTTTTTGGGGTGGGGGTGAAATTGGGGTGGTTGGGGGGTGGGGGGTTGTAAAGCTGAAAAATTTGTTGTACTCATAATAGGCTGTCTACTGACCTGAGAGAGAAAGACCTAGCGGTATAATACACTTTTTTAGGTCCATCCGAACATTGCCTTGTGTATTACAGGAACCAAGGGACTGAAGAGAATTTTCCGATGTATACATACGAGTATTTTGCTTTAGATCGTTCTGTCTTTTATAATGTTGAAATTACTGAATTGATGTTAATGAAATTTCGGCACAGTATTAGTAGTTTGGCGAGAATGCATAACGCGTCTGATTTTTAGAAATCGTCTCAGTGGCGGCGCAGCAATATTAAAAAAACTAAAAATATGAAAACGGCTCAAACTTCGTTTTTAGGCGTTTTAGGGGTTCCTGATCGTTTTCTACTTTTTTTTTGGTGGAGGTGAAATCAGGGTGGTTGGAGGAGTGAGGGGTTGTAAATCTGAAAAATTTGTTGTACTCATAATGGGCTGTCTATTGACCTGAGAGAGAAGGTCCTAGCGGCATAATACACTTTTTTAGGTCCATCCGAACATTGCCTTGCCGATTACAGAAACCAAGGGACTTGAACTTTCTGATGCGTACAAAACACATACGAGTATTGCTTTGGATCGTTTTGTATTGTGTTACGCGGAAACTTCTGATTTGACTTTAATGACATTTTGACACAGATTTATTACCGCGACGAGTATGGGAAGCGCGTATGGTTTTTAGAAATTATTTCAGTGGCGGCGCGGCAACAATAAAAAAACTAAAAATATAAAAAACACCTCAAACTTCTTTTTAGACGTTTTAGGGGTTCCTAATCATTTTAAAAAATTTTTGGTTGGGGGTAAATTGGGGTGGTTCGGGGGTGGGGGTTCGTAAAACTCAAAAATTAGTTGTATTTATGATATATTGTCCATTGATCTGTGAAAGAAGCACATAGTAGAATTAGGCCCGATTTTATCATTATGCTCCACTCCAACGAACAGATTCTATTGGTTGATTTTTAACGAACTCTTTCTATTGGGTATTGAGGTCTGTAGTTAATAAGTATCATCCAATAGTATTTTATCAATATTGGAAACAAAATGTCAAAGCTGGATGACACTTTTGTCAAAAATATTTTCGAAATTCATGTATCAAAATCATAGCACAAAATCAGAACAAAGCGATTGATTTGCAAATTAATGCCAGATTCTCCATGTTTACCTTATAATTATTGTATAATTACTAATTGCGAACTGCACGATAGTTTGTGACACAATGATAAAAGTACTATCAATCACAGCCACCTTAATTAATAATAATATCACCTCATGTCATCCTCAGTGAGAAATAATTGATTATGAACACATACATACTTTTATGTCTACTGGATGCATGTTTGTTATAGATCTTCATACATAAATATTCACAGAGATGTAGGTGCCGCTGATGTTCTTTATCCTATATTTCCAATTTATATCAAATGATTCCTTCCTCCATCTATGGTATAATAGTTTTTAAATAATTCAATACCCTGTGTATTCTTTGTAACTCTGTTCCCGTCAAAACAAGGAACGGTTTTTGGCTTTATCCAGACTTGTTTCTAGAAAAACTAATAACAAAGCGTAAAGAAACTTCTTATACGTTGGTAAGTTCACAATCTTCACAATTATTATTATTGTATATTTTGTATTTTCACATCTGTTTTCTTGTCAAGTCAAAATCGTTGGGAGGCGGACGTTGGGATGCGTGGGCCCTGCGGTGCCAGATGTAAATTTTACTTTTTACTCTAGTAGGATAAGGCAGATGGAGCTTTGTCAATCTCAACAGTAGTTTTTCTTGAATGTGTTTTTTCCTAAAGCAGACAAAATATAACGCAAAAAATACACACAGAAAATAGGACCAATCAAACAGGTGAGCTTGATGGTATATACGAATAAAAATCAACTGTGGTAAAAAACTTTTATTTATTTTAAAAATTTTATTGGGTTTCTGATTCTGAAATTTTTTTTGTACATTTTCGAATCTCCTATGTAGCTTCAACAATTCTGTGGAATCAAAAGGCGTACCTAATCTAATTCTTCTTTCGAGTTCTAACTAAAAGAGGTTGATGTGAAGCAAAGAAACAGCGCAAAACTGCAATGGCTCTTTTTCAGCAAATTCATTCGAGAGAATATTCAAAGTTTGCAAAAGACTGAATTAGGTATAATGAAAAACAGGCAAAATTCGAAACACGGGACATTTGTCTACAGAACACTTTTTTTGAGGTAATCCTAAAGTATTTTTCCTCCAAGGGTATTTTGTGGGTGTAATGTGTAAGATCGTATAATAGAAACATTATGTAATAGCTAGTTGCAACAGCAAATTTCAGTGTAAAATGCTCGGGGCTTGATATAGCAAATCCCCCTCAAACAGAGGAGATCTGGTAACGCTGTGAACGGAATGTCAATCGTCAATCCAACAGAGAATTTAGTGATGGGCACTTTGATATGAACTAGGGAATCGAGTAACCACTGAATGAATGGTTGCAACTACCGATTGAATTAATTCGAATAAAAACATTAACTAGACTACCAGCTAAATCAACCAACCTGCGCTGTGGGCGTGACTGAATCGACGAATACCCGATTGCCAGACGTTATTGAACAACTATTCAAAAGTATCGAATAGCGTATTTGAGAGGGTAATTAAGGATTTTGAAAACTTTTATTTTTGAAAAAACATCAATATCAGTTCAACTTGAAGTATATATAAAGTGCAGCGCTTTTCGCATAGATCATGGCCGACTCTACACTAGGCCGGAGCCTTAGATGTGGCAACGTGGCTTAGCTGTCAAATAGTGGGCCTATAGTTTCAGAATAATTATTACATTTTATATGATTAGAGTTCATCTGGGTTAATAAATTAAGAAAAAAAATGCTTTTTAGAACTACTACTACTAATACCACTTACATCTGATGTCTGCAGTTTTGCTTCGTCCGTCTAGGTGTAAAGACGTGGATCGCAGCATATTCATTTATATACGGGTGATACGCGCGTGGTACCGTCAGTCGATCTCCTAAAGAGTGAAAATGCCTCCACCTCCCACAGGGGTGGGAGGTCCCGGTTTAATCGATAAGGGAGATAATAACTCAAACATCGCCGTGTATGACTTGACACATAGTGATGATTCGTGCATGTCTCAGTGTGATAGCGCTCCGAGTATGGATAAGAATTCAGCTGCAGCACTTGGTAGCGCAGATACCGTCGCCGCAGACGTAAACAACCAGCCTCGACTGTTCAAAACGGATAATGCTAAGTATTATTCCAATAACAATGTTTATGTTTTCATTGAAAGAACAAATGGGGAAAACATTGGTAGACTGCATCCGCTTTATGTTGGACATATTTTACACAAAAATCTTAAACTAAGTGATAAAATAGCAACAATAAGTCGCGCCGCTTTAAATCGTATTAAAGTAGGACTCAGAAATTTTGTGGATGCTAATGACTTAGTCTGCAATCAGGCACTCAAAGCCGAAAAATTGAAAGCCTATATTCCAAATAATTTACTTATAAGAAAGGGTCTAATAAAAGGTGTTGACATTTATTTTAGTGAAGAATATATAAAAGATAACATATTGTCCGACAACAATGTTTTAGAAGCTAAACGACTGAAGAGGAAGGTAAATAACAATGGCACTGTAGAGTTCGTTCCTAGGCAAATGGCTGTAGTCACGTTTGAGGGGAACATTCTGCCTAATGAAATATCTATAAATAGCGTTCTATTCCAGGTTGAACCATTCGTACAAAAAGTAATCCAGTGCTATAAGTGTTTGCGTTTCGGTCATGTTTCTTCACAATGCCGTAGCTCCTATTCTAGATGCGTTGTGTGTTGTCAAGTGAAGGAGGAAGGACATTCTTGCGATGATGGCAATACATACTGCCTCTATTGTAAGAACTCGAATCATCGTTCCACCTCCAGAGATTGCCCTACTTTTCAGACCCAACAAAAAATTAAAAAAACAATGGCGCTTTCTAATATGTCGTTTAATGAAGCCAAAGAAACAATTGAAAATTCTTACTCAAATCATGTTGCTACATCTAATAGATTCCAGACACTGCAAGCGGTCAATGAAACCAATTTCCCTCATCTTCCCACTCATTCCCAAGCTAGTACCTCCAGCAGACATACTTATCGAAATCAGCCCAACCGAATTACTTCTCTTAATAATTCTAACAAAAAACGTAAAGTTCAATCTCCCCCTATACAGTTCCCCAAAGAACAATTCTCATTTGCTGCAGGACCTTCAAACCCTGTAACAACCAGTAACATTTACCAGTCTAATCTGTCTGACAAAAAAGACATTGTAGAGATATTTTCCAAAATTTTTTTGCATATTGTAAATACTTCAGTTAGCTTCGATGATCTGAAAAAACTCAACAGTCAAACCTTGAAGGCCGAAGTATCATCTATAATAGACAATTTAAATAATCTAACCTAGCATCTTCGCCAATCATAATAACCTGTTAAAGGTGATGCAGTGGAATGCTCGTTCCGCTGTGTCAAACCAGAACAGCTTAACAGATTTCCTCATGAAAAACGATATTGATGTGGCTTTAATAAGCGAAACCTGGTTTAAACCTAACCATATTGTTAAATATCGAGGTTACAATATTGTCAGGAAGGACAGAGTTGATGGAAAGGCAGGTGTAGCTGTCTTTATCAAAAAAGGTATCAAATTCAGGGAAATAGACATTCAGGCCAATTTTAATGAGGGTATCCTTGTATGTGGTGCTGTAATTACGTGCTCTAGTCTTGATCTGTCTATGCTATCAATATATAAGCCACCTAATATCAACACCACAGTTGATGACTGGGAGGCTATTTTTGGTAATAGTCACACACCATACCTCATTGGAGGTGACTTTAATGCGCGGTCTCAGCTCTGGGGGTCCTCAAGCAGTAACTCAGTAGGTAATCAACTGATCAATGTATGTGAGTCAACAAACTTAGTTATCATGAACGATGGATCTCCTACGCGTCTTGTGGCACCTAATCAACAACACTCTGCACCAGATATAACTTTGTGTTCCCCTGATATTGCTCTGTTAAGCCATTGGCGGACAACAAAAGATACTCTGGGTTCTGATCATTTCCCAATCCTTATATCCATTCATATATCTGTTCCAAAATGTGATATGGTCTACCCGAATTACAAATGGAACATCAAAAAAGCTAACTGGGCAATGTACCATGACATATTACAAGGCATCTTTGACTCAACTCCGGCCCTCAATTCTACTGATAGTAAATATGACTTCTTTATCAATATGGTAAACCAAGTCAGTGAAATCACTATACCGACACTCAGCCCATTTAAAGTTAAAAATCGTGGCCCGACTCCCTGGTGGGACGAGCAATGCACAGAAGCTGTTGAAAAAAGAACTGATGCATTGAGAACGTATAAACAAGATAGTTCCTTAGCCAACTTTATAGAGTGCAAAAAAATATTTGCTGAAACAAAGAAATTATTCAAAAAAAGTCTAAATTGAGCTGGAAATTGTGGGTTTCAAAACTTAATAAAAACACACCTGCTACAGAGTTGTGGAAGCAGGCTAAAGTGGCAAAAAGGATTCCCAATTTACAGCCTACGATAACTAATGATGAATGTTTAGACGAATTCCACAACAAATGTGCACCACCCTCTGTTGCCCAGGAATTCAAACCTGCCGCACCTTTAACTCAAGACAACTTTTTCAGCAGACCGCTTAACTTAGCGGAATTCAATTGGGCCCTGAAAAAATCAGTAAACTCTGCTCCTGGCTCTGACAATATCCGATATCCTATGCTGATAAACCTCCCGGTGAATGCTAAACTGTTCCTCTTGGACATATACAACAACATATGGCTGAACGCAGATACTATAAGTCAGTGGAAAGACATCATCGTAGTACCAATCTTAAAACCCAACAAGGACCCCAACCATCCAGAATCGTATAGGCCGATATCACTCCTATCATGTGTGATGAAAACATTTGAAAGAATGGTAAAGAATCGCTTGGAATGGTGGTTCAAATCCCATTCTCTCCCCGATAACCAGTATGCATTTAAAAAGGGTGTTGGAACTACAGATGGATTAATGCATATCGTAACTGACATTCAATTATGCTTCTCTCGAAACAACTATCTGGGAGGGGTTTTTCTGGATATTACAGGTGCTTATGACAACATCAACCTAAACATGCTCCGTTTTAAGCTGGAAAAGTTTGGCATCCCGCCGCATTTTTGTTTTGTAATCACCAACCTATATCATGCAAGGAAGGTGTCTTTGCGAAAGGGTTATGGTAGAAAGACATGTCCTCGCCAGGTGAAAGGAGGTATACCACAGGGGTCAGTTCTAAGCCCAGTTTTATTCAATATCTTTTCCGCAGATTTGCATGATCTCCAAACTTTAAGTCAACTGATTCAATATGCTGATGATATCTGCATTTATTCAGAAAACCGCCATCTTGATCGCTGCATTTCTTCACTCGACTCGTCTATGGGGCTCTACAAAAAGTGGTTTCTGGAGAACGGCTTCTCCATATCTTTAACAAAGTCCACAGTTTGCTTCTTTTCACGACACAACTTACCACCCCAAAGCAGCATATCACTTGGTGGGTTATCGTTCAGAATTGATACTTGTGTGAAATATCTTGGTATAATCCTTGATAAAAAACTTTCATGGAAGCCCTTTATAGAACATGTAGTCTGTAGGTGTGAGAAGGCATTCAATTTCTTCCAAATGATTTGTAAGGTTTGGTGGGGCGCCGACCAATCAATCGCAGTCATGTTTTATCGATCTTACGTCAGATCCATCCTTGATTACGGATGCATTTTTTACGGATCAGCAAGCAGGAGCTTGCTACAGAAGTTAGATATCATCCAAAACAAATATCTTAGAAAATGTCTGGGTGCGATGAGATCTTCCCCTGTCGAAGCGTTACGAGCAGAAGCACAGGAAGCCCCCTTACACCTTCGGAGGGAAATGTTAGCAAGCAGATTTTTACTCAAGATTCAAATCCACAATTCGCAACTATTAAACAAAGTGTACCGGTTAAACACTTTGGACTTAATAGGCAACTATTGGATTAA
The DNA here is from genome assembly GCA_951848785.1 of Callosobruchus maculatus. Classification (NCBI taxonomy): domain Eukaryota; kingdom Metazoa; phylum Arthropoda; class Insecta; order Coleoptera; family Chrysomelidae; genus Callosobruchus; species Callosobruchus maculatus. The sequence continues at coordinate 950,007 of CATOUR010000122.1, read as the reverse complement.
AAAGAACAGTCCTCCGATATGCAGTGCCGTTCAGTGTAGTACCAATATCATACAACATACTCCAAGAGCCTCGCCTTCACAAGAAGATATTGATTACTTCGATCTTCTGTCAGGTATTAATGCTGTGCTTCCATACTACGACAATCATCCGCAACTCATTAAGAATAAACTCCAAGAAATCCATAGAAGATTGGCAAGCAACAATTTTATTTATACAGATGCATCGAAAACAGCCTTGGGTTCAGGGTGTGCATTCTATATCCCTCACCTAGATACATCGCATATGTTCAAACTACCACCAGAAATTACGATATTTTCTGCTGAGGCTATCGCTATTCTTCAAGCACTGGTATTTGTTGACGAGCACAACCTTGGAAACTCAGCTATATTCTCAGATTCTTTGTCCGTTCTAAAGAGCTTAAATAGCTCCTGCCCCACTGATACGAGCAATATACACATCTGAAATATAAAAACCAAAATCCATCAGCTGAAAAATAAAGGAAGCAATATCACACTAGTATGGGTGAAAGGTCACTGTGGCATAGACGCTAATGAAAAAGCAGACGAGTTAGCAAAGAAAAGCATTTCAATCGGTTCTGCTATAGAGACTCCTCTGAGCATTCACGATAGTTATGTGATCCTGAAACGTAAATTAAATGCAAGATGGCAAGCCGAATGGAGAGAATACTGCTTCACAAATCCTCCAAGATATAACCTTATTCATCCTACGCTCCCACAATCTAACTGGCATAATCATTTTAGGATACCAAGGAAATACATATCTTGCATCATTCGTGCTAAAATTGGACATGGCATATTCCCATCACATCTTGCGAGACTCAATTTGAGCCCATCCAATTTATGTGATGTTTGCAGAGTCTATGGGGATCTGGACCACCTTTTCTTCGGCTGCTCCAAGTACTTAGCTCATTGTGATGCACTTTATGAGGACCTAGTAAAATGTGGTTTATCTGCCCCTTTAAATACTTCGTACATTTTCTCACTTGAAAGACCCGATGCCATCTCATGTGTTATTAAATTTCTAAAAAACTCTGGTCTTACAATTTAGCTCTCGCTTTAGGTTGACCTTTGTTGTACACCTCTGTATGTGAATATAACCTCCCCCATCCTTCCTTACCGTAGGCCTAATTGTTGTGTGTGAAATGAAAAAATGCCTTGCTGGGCCCCTGGGCGAGAAAAATGTGTGCCCCAGTCAATACCTTTTCCCTTCCCTACCTCTAGCTTTGTTAATTAGGTTATAGCTTATTGGTCTTATAGGTCAGGTTCCTTTTTAATATATTTACTATAGTCATTAAAGTTTGGATGCGACAGCTTTTGAGATGGACAGGATTCAATCGTTCATGATAGCTGGTAAATACCAGAAAGCTAAGACATTACAGTTTGGAGGACCTCCATATGAGTTCTTTTTTCCCTATAGTTTTACTTTCCCCCCTACATTTTTATTCCTCTCTTCTATAACTTTTATTTCTTTCACTAAATAATCTGGTTCTGGCTGATGGGAAAACATCCTAGTGCCAAAAAAAAAAAAATCTGATGTCTGGTTCATCATAGTCAGACACTACAAAATAAAAATAAAGCTACCTGTTTCCTGCTGCCACTTCCACTTCCACTTAAATGAACACTCAATTTACTTTGTAAATTGTCACTTGAGCTAGAAAAATTCACTATTAGGTCACTGTGAAGCCATTCTTGCTGGTGTTGATTCCCTCTCACTATAAAATCCTTTCGTAGGTATGCCCAGATGCATGCCCTCGTTGGATTGCCCAGATGAGTTCTATTAACTGTCTTTTTCTGTGATATTTGGGAGGTCCAGAAAACATTGTAGGTACCACATTGTGGTTTAAAATAGGTCTTATCCTTTAAAATGTTTGTAATTATTGTCTTTATTCTTATAAATATAACCAGCCCTTATGAGGAATACCTTTCACCCACTTCTGTTTATGTCCTCCATTGGAAGCACTAATTGCTAGTGCAACCCGGTACTACACACTTTGCAGGCATCTTTTTATCTTTATAGTTCCGTTTGTGCAGGTAAATAATTAGAAACACATTAAAAATCACCTTCCACTCTTCGTTGTTACTCTGGAAGGTTATGTTGGTATGTCCTTGATTGGCTAGTGCAACCTGGTACTACACACTTTGCAGGCATCTTTTTACCTTTATAGTTTCGTTTGTGCAGGTAAATAATTAGAAACACATTAAAAATCACCTTCCAACCTTATTTTCTGCTCTTTGAACTCGGCCTGCTGATTCAGTGTTGCCATATTTCATGCTCCGGCCTAGTGAGTAAAGTCGGCCATGCATAGATGGAATACGACACATACGCAGATAACCGAATTATTTTATTATTCGACCAAAGCTTACTCTGATCCTTCCAAGCATCAAATAGGTATATTGAAATAATGCAAATTTGGATATGCTGTCATAGTTATAAATGCATAAATATAAGTATAGAGTCCTAATCAAAGGTGTTAATCAACTAATATCCAACATTGTGTATGTAATCGGGGGCACACAAATCGATAGCATATGCCTAACTTCATTCTCTATTGTGTAGATTTCAAAGCCAATTTGCAAAAGAAACTGAATTGTTATTAATTTTTTTTCGATTGTCTAAAACGAATAAATACTCCAGGAAAATCGAATAATTCGAATGAATAGTAACTATCGAAGCCTTCGATAGTTTTTATTCGATAGTTCCCGTTGTACTAATAAATATTATACTAATCACAGATTGCAAGAGGAAGCTGAATGATTCATTTTTATTGGGTTCTCCAACGAATAAATACTCCAGAAATATCGAATAATGCGATTCAGTAGTAACCATATCGAATTGATATGATATACCAATTGGCAATGTTATGTTGTGTAGGTATAACAAATACCGACTAATAACCACCCACGGAATGATGAATGTCTTTAACAATTAATGCTGAACACCTCACGCTTTTTGTATAATAAAATCATATACATATATTTACCACCTCATTATTATTTAGAAGGCGAATACTTCTGGTTTTGCAGCTAGTTTTATTAATCGCAAACTTCAGCAGGCTGCAGAACTTCAATATAGTGACTGACTGATTATTATACAGAATTTCGGTCACGGCCATCTATTAATTTGTCGTTGGTGGCAGCATTGGCGCCACACGCCACTGGTAGCGGTTACGAAGAGTTCTATTGTCACATCCCTAGCCTAGGCAGTAGACACTAACCTCACTAACAGACAGAAACAAAAAACATATGATTTCAAATTTCAAGGCTACCCTATCTGCTCTGGTATTTTACAAAATAGTGAAATTGTTGTCTTTTCCAATTGAAAACAGCTATATTATGTACCTGCGTTTCCAGTAGGGCAAAATGCAAATGTTTACCTTGGAATATCAACAGGTCAACACCCTCTCAAAATATTTGGTAGGACTAATGGTAAATGTTATTCAAAAGAGAACCTGGCAAGGTGGTATAATAGGAAAAACATGAAGTTGGAAGTTGGTGAATGGTGAAGTACCTCCATATATCCTTTTTTACTATGATACAAAGGTATCTCGCAGGTATTTATAATTATTGTAGATAGTAACATTCTAGTTTTATCAGAATTAGGCAGTAGGTAATAATATTAGATTTTCTTCACATCAGCATATTCATATAAAAGTGCACTGCATAAATTTTATCTACTACTTGTGTGAGGTGTGATTGGCCAACAGTTAAAATAGTGTGTTTAGCTTTGGAAAATGCAACAAAATGTTCTTTAGCCATTTTTACTATAATACAAAGGTATATTGCAGGTATTCATAATAATTGTTATAGTTAGTAACATTTTATTCGTCAAAATAATGCAGCTTCTCTTCATTATCATTTTTTAATACATCAACAATCCAGTGATTAGATGGTGGAATCTGATTGGTCTAGATCAATTAATCGTTAGACTGTTTGTTCGTCAAGAAAATGCAAGTTTTCACCCATTTAGGATGGAAAATCAGAGTTGAGAAGACACTAGAGGGTTCATAATGGTCGATTATATATAAAGCATGTCTTTTTTCACCTTTTTGAGGGAAACTTCAAGAGAAATCAATAATTTTCAGAGAACTTTGACAGATGCCATTTCTTGAATGGGCTGCTCTGATTGGTCAAAGCCCTTGTTAGAATGCATGTGTTGATAAAATCGGGCCTAAAACGCTTATTTGCGGTCGGGCGAGCGATGATTTGATTGCAGGGGCTTCTAGACTATAGTTTCATGCTGTGGGAAAATAATAAAACTGGTATCATCGGAATGTGTGGGAAGTACTGAGTCAATCAGCTCGACTACATTTTTATTTCCCACACCGATAGGTGAGGGGGGTATTGTGATCGCGAAAATTTTCGATTTTGATATAATATACTTTTTGGGCGTTTTATGATGTCTACATAACGAAAATCCACGTCACTCATTTCCGTCGGTCTGTGTGTCTATCTGTCGGTCTGTCTGTCTGTCGATCTGTCTGTCTGTCTGTCTGTCTGTCTGTCTGTCTGTCTGTCTGTCTGTCTGTCTGTCTGTCTGTCGGTCTGTCGGTCTGTCTGTCTGTCGGTCGGTCTGTCTGTCTGTCGGTCTCTCTGTACGCGTTTTTCTAGCCACCTAATCTCAGTAACCGTTGCATGGATTGTGATGAAATTTGGGCAGCGATATGCTGTGGGGTCGTAGTAGGTAATGTTCCTATAATTTTGAAAATCGGTGCATGGGCGGCGGAGTAATTAGCAAAAAACAAAAAATGTTAAATATTGCTCAAACTTCGTTTTTAGGCGATCTAGGGGTTCCTGATCATTTTCTACTTTTTTTTTGGGTGGGGGTGAAATTGGGGTGGTTGGGGGGTGAAGGGTTGTAAAATTGGAAAATCTGTTGCTTTCATAATAGACTGCCCACTGACCTGTGAAGGAAGACCTAGTGACATAAATAATATTTTTAAGTCCATCCGAACATTGCCTTGCCTATTACCGAAACCAAAGGAATTTTTCTGGTACTATTCGTCATTGTCTGTCAGAGCGGTCCGGAGGACCTTTGCTCTTAGTTGCAGTCGTGTCGGTCGATCGGTCTGTCAGGTCTGGTTACCCAGAGACCAGACAAAGTCATGGAGAAGTAAGCGAAGAAAAAGAGAGGAAGGAAGGAGAAGAGCAAAGAGGAGGAAGTGTGTCGGTTGGAGGGTATAGCTTGACATAGACTATTTGAGTTCGGTAATTTTTGGGTTTAACCAAAAGGGTTAATTTTGAGGTTTGGTATCTAAAAGGGCAAAAATTTAGTTGTTTCCAAATTTGCACGATTTGATTTTGATCACAGTGCGAGCCGCGGCCTTGTGTGCTTGCGAACTTGCTCGACTGTGTAGTCCACTGACTCGCGCAACAGAGGGTTGCTGTGCGATTCCGCTTGACTATAACGTCGTTGCGCCTGTTGTTTAATGTAATCCCTCAAGTAAGGGATGTCGAGGTCCCTGTGAAGGGTTTCGTTAGAAACATACCATGGGGCGTTAGTTATTGTACGCAATGTCCTGCTCTGCAGAACCTGCAGGTTTCGCATGTGCATCTTGGCGAGGAAACACCAAGCCGCACATGCGTAGGTAATTGCTGGTCTAATAATCATTTTATAAAGTCGAATTTTATTTATCAAACTCAATTTTGAAGTTCTACATAACATAGGGTAGAGTTGACGAAACGTAATTTCGAATTTTGTTTTTAACGCTTGAGTGTGTTTCTGCCAAGTCATGCCCTTGTCGAGGGTAATTCCTAGGTACTTGGCAGAATTTTCCCATGGAATCCTAGTACCGTCTACTGAGACCTCTAACGGGGCACCACGACGTTTTTTGGTACAATATATAGCCTGCGTTTTCGAATGATTAATTTTGATGAGCCACCGATCCGCCCACTCTAACACTTCATCCACCGCGAGCTGCAACTCATCGCGGACTAGATTTCCAGTCCGCGACTGAGCTACAATCGCAGTGTCGTCAGCGTAGAGATAGACTTCACAGTTGCTGGGGCAAGGGACGTCATGTATAAAAAGTGAATAAAGGATAGGTCCAAGGACCGAACCCTGAGGAACACCGGCCTTTATGGGCCGTAATGTCGAAAAAGTATTGTTAATTTTGATTCTAAATTTCCTTCCTTCGAGAAAGGATTTTAAAAGTTTTAGAAGCCAAAATGGGAAACCCTTTTGAATTAATTTATAGAGGAGGCCCTCATGCCACACCTTGTCAAAAGCCTTTGATACATCCAGAAGCAAGATGCCAGAACTTTTATCTTGAGTGAATCCACTGGTTATACGCTCCACCAGCCTGACTGCCTGCAACTCCGTGCTGTGCTCAGACCGAAATCCAAATTGAACGTCAGGAATCGTGTTGTGATCTGACGAGCAATTCTCAAGGTGACGTTTAATCACCTTTTCGGCAAGCTTAGACGGCGCAGACAGTAGACTAATGGGACGATAATCCTGCGGAAAAATCGAACCCACCTTCTTTGGAATCATGATGACATCAGCAACCTTCCATGCCCTTGGAAAGTACTGAGTTCTGAGAATTGCGTTAATTATTGCCACCAGATATGTCAAAGCCTTCGGCGAAAGTAACTTCAATGCCTTATTTGTGATCTGGTCCTCTCCAGGTGCTTTACGCACCTTTAGGTCTTTAATATGACCTTGAAGCTCTGCTGGTGTGCAATGAGGAATCACTTGTGATTCTTCGGGTGTGCTATGTAGAGCTTCTGTAGAAGAATTTTCCGAAGAAGAATCTTCAGAAGAGGAATCACAAATAGAAGCATCATCGCCACTGACGCCATTGGTCCTAAAATATCTCCTGACGGATCTTACAATTTGTCGCTCCTCATCGAGGTCATTATTCAGATCATAGTTGGGTGAGAACTGATTTTCCATGGCATCAGCAAAAACCTCCACCTTTTCCTCAGTCGTGAAGACAACACCTCCAGGACCATGGATATGGGGAAGTTGTTCCCGTTTGCCATTCCTGAGCGATTTTGCTACTTTCCAGAGAGGAACACTTGAGTCAAGCATTCCCGCCAGAAAGTCGCTCCACTGCTCGTTTCGGAATTCATGAAGAGCGTTTCTCACTTCATGGACAAGATTTGTTGCCCTACGGATGTCGTCGGGATGACAAGATCTTTTCGCCTGTTTGATTGCTGACCTTTTATCAGATATTTTTTGCCTAATGTCGGCAGGGAGGAAAGGTCTGCTCGGTCTCCGTACAGGAAGAACGGCTGCACGTTGTAAAGCTTGTTGAACAAACCCTGTCCATTCCATTTGAGCGGCATCTATTTCATTCTCATCATCTATGATCGGGATATCTGGAAACTCTCTGAGAAGTGACTTGTATAGTTCCCAATCAACGCGTTTCTTTGGAGGAGTTTCCTCCTCCAAAGTATTCCCATCACCCACCTCCAAAACTACAGGAAGATGGTCGCTTGAGATGTCATACATGACACGAGAAGTAATACTGTATCTACAGCTTCTAGATATTGCAAAATCAATTACATCTGGTGCTTGAAGATGATTGAATGGATAGTGTGTAGGCTCGTCAGTGCTATGTATGACACACCCATTTCGTACTACATGGTTATACAGCCGAATTCCACTAGTAGAATTTAGCCTGGAATGCCATGCTCGATGTTTGCAGTTGAAGTCCCCTGCCACGAGAAGCGGACCCGAGTAGTCCAAGAGGACCTCCAAGTCCGCCTCACGTAACCTGGCACCACACCTGACATACACCGATGTGATCTTCAACGGGATGCCTCCTGCCATATTGACCACCACAGAAGCTGCCTCGATGGTTTGCATCTCAGCATTTGTGCTTCTGTGATAGTCAATATCACGTTTGATCAGCACCGCCAAGCCGCCACCCCGTCCATTCAGTCTATCAGCGCGGATGACATCATAATTCGAGAAAGCTAGACGATCTCCCGGATTAAGTAATGTTTCCTGCAGCAGAGCTCCGTCTATGCATTCATCCAAAAGTACTTGGTGAAACTCCCGTTTTTTGGGAATGTCCCTTAGACCTAAACAATTCCAAAAAAGAATTTTGATAAATGCAGGCTGTCTACTATTGTACCTAGACATTTACCGAAAAAATCGCCTGCAAGGCCTGTGTGGCGCTTATCAGAGGACTAATTATTTGCTGCAAGGATTTGAGCGCTGTTGCCAAGTCCACGCTTTGAGCAGTCGAAGGTGAGCTCGAAGCAGCAGGAGTAGTCAAGGTTGCAACCTTGGCTGCGTCCGCGTATGAGTTGGTTCGCCTTTGTGCGATGACTTGTAGATTCCTCCTAGGAGTGAATCTGCAGGTGGGACTGTTTGCCGGATGATCCCCACCACAGCTCGCACATTTGTGCACCTCTTGTCCTGTTTGAGGGCACAGATGTGTCATGTGGTCTTGGGCACATTTCAGACACTTTGGAGAAGCAGTACAGTACGACTGAGCGTGTCCATACTTCTGGCAGCGGTGACACTGCCCTATCAATCGGGAGTTCTTTTGCACCTCAACTCTGACAGACAGTCCTAGAAATTCGTGCTCATTAAAAACCTGCTGAGATTTTTCTGTCTTTGGCAGAATCACCACTACCAAAGGCATAGGCACGCCACCGTTGCGCTTCAGGCGAATTATATGGTGGGGAGCATAACCCTTCTGCTCGAGCTCCTCTTTGATTTCCTGCTCTTTAGTTGATGCTGGGATCCCTCTGATGACAGCGTGGATATTTCTCTCGGAGGGTAGAGGAAATGTATGGTGAGGAATACTTTCCTCTTTAAAAAGACGGATTATCTTCCGATAATCGTCCTCGCTTTTGGGTACTATACGTATCCCAGCATCAACAGCTACTGCACGCGTAATCTTTATGCCAAGGCTAATAAAGGAATAGTTAATAGTGCGCCATCTCGTTGCATCCCTTAATACAACAGGAGTTACTCGGCCTTGGCGAGCTTGTTCAGCCTGTGTATCAATGGTAGCTTGTGACGGCGAAGCAACGATGTTGCTGCCAGCCGATGGAGCAGTAGGAGATAGTGAAATAACCTTTTTTGGAGCTTGTGCAACCATTGGCTGGCTGGCAGAGGTAGAAGGAACCGACACAGATGGTATTTGGTTTAGTGAAGTTTCACTAGTTGGGGATCTGTGCGTCGGTAAAGGTGGAAATTCGTCGATTTTACGAACAGTTCGCTTTTTGCGACGACGGGCAGTAGTGAAATCACCACCCTGTATATCTTCTTCAGTCTCCGTATGTTGGTCACTAGTTGGGCTATCATGTCTACGTTTTGATAATTTGGAAGAACTGTCATTGGGCATACATTTATTAAGAATATTGGTTAAATTAAAAACCTGGGTATTTAGTTGTTCAACGCAGTCCGTCAGTCGCTTAATCTGCTCTGCCTGGTCCTTAATTAGTGCTGCTTGGTCTGCTATGATCTTCTGGAAGTTCTGAGGTTCAGCTCCAGAGCTCTGGTGTTTCGCCTCCCCAGCTGTCAGTGGTGACGTCTCTTGATGCTCCCGCGTGCTTTCAGGTTTTTGCAGCCTGGTATCAATGTCCATACTGCCCACCGTGCTACCTCCATTCGTGGCCTTGGAGGGGTCACCCAGTGACCCCTCAAACTCCTTCTCCATATTAAATTCAACCTTTATCGCCAACAATTCGATAAAATCTTTACGTCGAAATTTTGACACGACGTGTCAGTTCGCCATATACTGGGCGATCAGGAATTTTTCTGGTGTAAACATACAAGTATTGCTTTAGATCGTTCTATATTGTGTAACGAAGAAATGGTTGAATTGATTTTAATGGAATTTTGAAACAGTATTACCACCGTCGTGAGGATGGAAGATGCGTATGGTTTTTATAAATCGTGCCAGTGGCGGCGCAGAAATACTTAATAAAAAAACTAAAATATAAAAACAGCTCAAACTTCGTTTTTAAGCGTTTTAGAGGTTCCTGATAATTTTCTGTGTTTTTTTTGGGCGGAGGAGAAATTGGGGTGGTTGGGGGTGGGGGGTTGGAAAACTTAAAAGTTTGTTGTATTCATAATAGGCTGTCCAGTAACCTGTGAAGGAAGACCTAGCGACATAAATCACCGTTTTAGGTCCATCCGAACATTGCCTTACCTATTACAGAAACCAAAGGACTCAGAATTTTTTCTGGTGTAAACATACGAGTATTGCTTTAGATCTTTCTATATTGTGTAACGAGGAAACGGTTGAATTGATGAAATTTTGACACAGTATTACTACCATGGTGAGGATGCAAAATCGTATGGTTGTTAGAAATCGTGTCAGTGGCAGCGTAGCAATAATCAAAAAACAAAAAATATAAAAACAGCTCAAACTTCGTTTTCAGATGATTTAGGGGTTCCCGATCATTTTCTACCTTTTTGGGTGGGGATGAAATTGGGGTGTTTGGGGGGTGGAGCGTTGTAAACTGAAAGGTCTGTAGTATTGACAATAGGCTGTCCATTGACCTGAGAAGGAAGGACATAAGGCATAAGACAATTTTAGGGGGAGGGCTGCCGATGATTTGGTTGCAAGGGGATCTCAGACTAAAGCTTCATGCCATGGGAAAATAATAAACTGGTATCACTGTAATATGTGGGAAGTACTGAGTCAATCAACTTGATTTTTTTTATTCTTGCCGCGTGGCCACTGAAACGATTTCCAAAAGCAATACGCGTCTTCCATCCTCGCCACGGTAATAAATCTGTCAAAATGTCATTAAAGTCAATTCAAAAGTATCCACGTTACACAATAAAGAACGATCTAAAGGAATACTCGTATGTATTTTGTATACATCAGAAAATTCTCTAAGTCCCTTGGTTTCTGTAATCGGCAAGGCAATGTTCGAATGGACCTAAAAAAGTGTATTATACCGCTAGGTCTTTCATTCACAGGTCAATGGACAGCCTATTATGAATACAAAAAAATTTCAGTTTTACAACCTTTCTACCCCTCAACCACCCCAATTTCACCCCCACCCAAAAAAGTAGAAAATGATCATGAACGCCTAAAACGCCTAAAAACGAAATTTAAAGAATATTTGAAATTTTTTGTTTTTTGCTAATTACTCCGCCGCCCATGCACCGATTTCCAAAATTATAGCGACATTACCTACTACGTCCCCACACCATATCGCTACCCAAATTTCATCAAAATCTATGCAGCAGTTACTGAGATTAGGGGGCTAGAAGAACGCCAACAGACAGACAGGCAGACAGACAGGCAGACAGACCGACATATAGACCGACGGAAATGAGTGACGTGGATTTTCGTTATGTCGACATCAAAAAAACCTCCAAAAAGCGTGTTATCTCAAAATCGCGATCACAATACTCCCCTCACCTATCGGTGTGGGAAGTAAAAAGCAAAATCGCTTTTTAAAGCTTATCCAACCTTTTCGAATAATGCGAGTCATAAGTATACGCTGAACGATTTTTTCGTCAACAAATTTAACACCATAATTTCCGAGCTCTCAGAATGTCCGACTGACTTTAGCGATAAGCGCCACACTGCGTAAAATAACCAAAGGGAAAAGCTATATGCTATATGTGTACATGTACAACACGTACTGTACCTTCGTCGGGTTGAATTTTACTCATCCTAATTAAGTTTTCTACAACAATTAACAACAAGTCTAATTAGCGGGTGTATCATCGGCAACAAAGCTGAGCAGAGCAGCGTACCAGCCTCCTCTGTTAAGCTTTCCCCCCATAGGACCGGAGCAGCAGAACGACACACTATCAACGCTAACTGGGGTAAATATTCATAAATAAATGAAAGCGCACCATGTTTAGAAGTCAGAAGACAAGTTAGTGATTGTACAGATCAAAAGTTGACATACGGAGGTTGTGAACATGGAGCATTACCCAATTGTTGTAGATTTGTAGCCAAGGTTTTTTTTAGGGTCAACCTCCCGCAAAGGCTATGGCGCTTTGGCACTTTAGGAGCACTGCGAGAGGATAAGTGTCGAGGCACGTTAGATTTGAAACGCTGCAGCTCGTTCCATAGCGTCGAAGTTCTCCAAAAGAAGGAATGCTGCAGGAGACTGGTTCGTGGAGTAGGGACCTCGACCTGGTAAGGATGAGCTCTCAGAGCCTCTGTAGTGTTCCTCGTTCGGACGGCGTTTGCTGTTATTACCTGGGAGAGCTCACTCGAACATCTTCCGTGGTAGAATCTGTAGAACAGGGACAGGTCAGCCAGCCTTCTTCGATGTTCCAGGCTGTGGAGGTCCTTTGTGAGGTTAGGCGTATCGATTAGTCTAATTGCTCTCTTCTGGATAGTGTCTAGAAGCTTTAGAGAGTGCTTCGGAGCGCATCCCCACACATGGGAGCAATACTCCAGCGATGGTCGAATCTGTGGCTTGTAGAACAGTAGTAGTTGCTCTGGTGTGTACAGCTTCCTACCGAGGCTTCCTACAGCGAAACAAAACTCCAAGCTTCTGCCATGCCGGTTTAGCAATACTGACGACGTGGTCGCGCCAGGACATGTTGTTGTTGATCCCCAAAAGCTTGACGGAAAGTGACTCGTCTATGGGGTGACCCTCCATTTCCACTGTTGGTAAGCCAACGTGAGACTTCTTTGTAAGTGTTGTTGTCTGAGTTTTCTGTACGTTGAACTGTACTTTATTTACCCCACTCGACAATTGTCTTGATATCTGCGTTGATCTGCGAGGCGTGCTGCTGTCGCCGACGAACCGTCTCCTGGGATGATAGTGGCTTACCTGGTTCCATGCACGATATTAATGTTCTGTCGTCTGCGAAGCTGTAGATTGGATTGGATGTTATTTCCAGTAGCTCGTTGATGTACAGCAGGAACAGTGTAGGGGATAAGACAGATCCCTGAGGAACACATGGCGTTTATTGAAAATACATCTGATTAACAGCCTTCGACTACAACATACAGAGATCGGTCGTTCAAAAAGCTACTCAGCCACTGGCGCAGGACAGGTGGTAATCCATAAGCAGCAAGCTTGACTAGAAGTCCCTCATGCCACACTCTGTCGGAGGCTTTCGATATGTCAAGTGCAACAACACGGGATTCACCATGGTTTTCAATTGCTCTGTTCCACAAGTGAGTGACGTAGGCCAAGAGGTCATCCGTAGACCTGTGCTAACTACTTATTATTGTCCAGGTATTTCAGGACCTGTGTGTTAATGACAGTCTCCATAACCTTATACATGATGTTGAGAAGAGCTACAGGTCTATCGTTAACGGGAAACACGTCTCGCTGATATGATAGTTTGAAAAGCTTGCCAAGAATAGATGCAAGCTCAGCGGCACAGCGTTTAAGGACAATGGCTGGAATTTGGTCAGGACCAGTAGCTTTCTTCGTGTTTAGTTTTTGGAGGATGCTTTTTACATCTCGATGTTGAAATTTGACCTGAAAATTTGGCCATTTTCGAGTTCACGTTTATGGTGGTAGTCGGAGTACTTCCTTGGAAGTCTACAGTAGAATTCGCTGCGAAAAGCCTCCCTAAGATGTCTGCTTTTTCTTTAGAAGCAGAAGCGATGGACTTGTCCTCTCTGGTCAAGGGTAGTATGGGGGAATACGAAAAGTTCTGACTAATAGCCTTAGCTACAGACCAGACTGTTCTGGACGAACTGGGACATGTAAATATGTGACACCGGACTGCCCTCGATAGCGTAACGGCGCGCACAGCGACGCTTTGCTGAGCTGTGCCGCGCTTACACCTCTAGTGGGCAAGGAACATAAGATCTCGTGCGGAGTAGGCAGAAATTCAAGCTAAGTTCTAGAGAAGACAGCCAACAGGATCGTCTCTAGATAGGTACAGTTATTACTTATTTCGTATGAATTTAGGTTTTGAATATTTTTTTTTTTTGGCATAAATGGAAAGATCATACATAAATTTTATAACAAAACTGTTTCTGTTTTCTTTTTTTTCGCAATAATTCAAAAATTATATCAAAATAAAAATGGGTTATTGAATCAAGTACCGAAAACACGCCGATGGCTCCCGAACCCGTGTGACGTCACCATGGCGGTAAGGGTCCTTTGACCAACGACGTCCTACTCCGATACTAGATTCTAGATTCCCAGCTAATCGCGAAAATACGTACTGCTAAACTGGTAACTAGTGTATATTTATTTGCAACACAGTCGATGAATGAAGTTTGCAGCTCGAGACGAAGTCTACGATCGAAATAAATATGTTTTTGAATGTTTGAAGTTGAAGTCAAATTACAGATTCCAGTAAGTAAGTACCTAATCAAATATGTTTCGTTGAAAAGATCTCCTCAATCGAAGGATGGCCCAGTGGTTAGAGAGTCCGCTAACGGATCTCAGGATTTTTGGATCGAAACCCAGGCCTTCCACCTTTTTTAACTTTTTTTATCAAAAAATTTATTGATGTGCTTTTTGCACTTGTTACGCACATTTTTTTCTACGATCAACATAAATATGTGTTTGAATAAAATTTTGTTAGACATATCACTTGCACTGCACAGTGCTTGTTAAATTTTTATGAAAATTTAATATTGTTAAGCTTCATTGCCCAAAGTTAAATAAATAATAATACCAAGTGATAAACAGAATGTGATTACGAGTTTGAGTTACTTTTTTACATTAAAAAACTTAAAAATGATGGAATGGAATGGATCAAGGGATTTTGTTTTATTAACCAACTATTACATTTAAAAAAAATTAATGGCGATTGATATTGACGGACAAACCTCATTTCCACTGAATTTTTGAATTGTCCACCGCCTCCTGTACTTAGTTTTTGCACTGTGCGGTGCAAGTAATATGTCTAACAAAATTTGATTCAAACACATATTCATGTTGATCGTATATGCATAAGAACGAAGCAGTCTTTCCTCAAAACCTGTATTTTTGTATTTCTGGCTTCATAATATTCAAGACTTTCCTACCGAATTTCTAAAAGTGCTAGTGAATACCGCTAGCTGGTGGTGGTGGCCAATAATTTTCAGACAGCTCCGACTGTCATATTGCTACTTATAAAAACTGAATATTCTATATTGAAATTTCCTTAAAAGGCCTGTATTCGATTTTGTTTGCCGTAGAGGAATTAAATAAAAATGTCGCCTAACAATAAGCAAAATACCTGCAGGAGTGCTACATTGAATAAATTAGAACAGAGAATGAGAACACACCCCAGGACACGTAGAATCGCGACGGAATAACAAAGCGTTAATTATCTATTTTCAATTGTTGATTTAGTTAGTCATGGCAATTAATATAAACTAGAATGGCATCGCTGAAACTCTCGTGCTTCAGTAGTACAGAGGCGGGGGTTGGTGGAGAAGTTCTTCCAATGGATCGACTAATTATTATATAAGCAACATGATGATACTGCGAAATGGTAACTCAATACAATATTATTTCGCAACCAATCACAAAAAGTCTGCACTTGAGTGTTGGTACCACCGTAATGATCTTTGTTCATCTGAAGCCTGTCATACTGACGAGCTTTAATAAATGCGAAACGGTGTCATCTATGACTGGTTTAGGATGCATCTATGGAAGTGCCACTCTGGATATATAATGTTCTTAACATTCCAATGGGGTATTTTCCAACTTGCTAATATTGCCTGTTGAATGGCTGAAATGGATTGCTTGTATCTAATTTGTAACGATGGCAGTGTTTGCTTAATTTTTTTCTGCCCACGTGGAGTAAAGATAGACTTTGAAAATCATCCCTTTGAAACGAGCTCATTTAAATCTCTTAAACCTCCCACCTAAGAAATCAACCAATCAAAAGTGATTTTTATGCCGGATGTAGATAGGATATGACTATTTTAATTTGAATTGGGCGTAGATTCAAGGTTGTCACGTTGTTAATATTTTGCATAGTTTTTCTATAAAGGATGTAAACTTTATTTTATGTTTCTTTAGTTTCCCTCTTTTTGTAGGCTATACATGTTATATTGCACAGCTATTCCATTTTTTGCATTGTTATGTAATTAGCAGTTTACTCTAAGAATGTTTCATAGTTGCTTTTCACAATTTTACTCGTTATTCGGCAACACTCGTCTTTAACAGCCTGGCACTAGTGTCATGAATACATAACCTCCCCTGGTGTCACGACTGTCTCGGTATCTCATTTAACCAAGATAGATCATGAAATGATGTAAACAAACATCTGTCAATATCAATACGAAGCGGAGGTTATGTCTGTAGATTGAGAAAAGGAGGTCAGATGACAAGGTACAGTCACATGCTAAGGATAGCTCCACGAAAGACTTATTACACCACGCTTAGATTTATTATGTGACAGCTTTGGTGCGAAATTTTATGTTTGAACTTTGCAGGCGCTTTTAAGCCACTTCCCGTTCATATTAAAAAGTAAAAATGCTAGTTACATGGTTTTTGGGGACGCAACATCAATATTCCGTTATAAAATTTTGTTCGGAAAATACCCCATTGTCGGAAGTGTTAAACAGTGGCCTCAAATGAGCAGACCTTATGTCAAACCCGCAGGTAGTATCCTATAAAAAATATTGTCTCGAAATACTATTTCACACAATCAGCATGTTGCGGATACAATTAGGAGTTTTGAGATAACCTCCTGCGATTTTGAATGGTCGGTGCTTCCACGATAGGATTCGAAACGATTTTCAAAACGCATTCAAAACGTTTTCAACTGACACTCTTGAAAAATGTTTTATAACCTAATTTATTGTTTATCATAAATCTTCAGTATCGATTTTCGAATAAACTTCAGCTAACTAAGTATAGTGGCATTAGACAACAACACAGTGCGCATGTTCCTTCGAACATTAAGGGTCTAGGGTATAGAGTGCGAAATTGAGAATCCAGAAAATACGTATTCCCG
Source organism: Callosobruchus maculatus (assembly GCA_951848785.1). Lineage (NCBI taxonomy): Eukaryota > Metazoa > Arthropoda > Insecta > Coleoptera > Chrysomelidae > Callosobruchus > Callosobruchus maculatus. The sequence continues at coordinate 933,173 of CATOUR010000122.1, read as the reverse complement.
TGTTAGCGAGGAGGCGTGGCCGCCTGCTCCGTTTCTCCGGTATGTGTATCTAAGATGAGGGGAGGTAAGTCCAAAAGTCCAAAGGTAAGGTCAAAAGGTAAGATCCAAAAAATGAATTTCGAATTTCGAAGCTCCTGATGTTACCTTTAAACTTACAGTAATGACTCAAAAAGCAAATTGAAGAAGAATGCTTGCGCTGTGTCACTCTGGTGGCCATGTTTTGATATCGTTTTGGTTGTTAAATTACAGACATTTGAAGAATATATGATTTTGCATACTAAAAAACTTTTTTAAAAAAATTGCTCTTAGATGTCATTCATTAAGGTCTTAGCTATCAACTTCTGAAATACTGTCTATGTAGTGCAAAAAACAATTGAGTTCTGTTCAAAATGGAAATCCATGTTTTAACATGTATAAATGTATGTACCCAGGCCCGTTAAAAGGTTCGAAGGTATGCTCCATTTCAAAACTTTTGAAGGTGACAACTGCTGTTTCCACGACATTTGGATCTCATTACGATCCCAAAAATTTGCGAATCTACCTTGACCAGGAAACTTTCTGAAAATGAATCCAACTGATGTTTCCACGATATACATATTTCAAAACTCAAAACGTTCTGAAAACGTTTTGAAAGCCCGTGGTAACGTAGTACTATGTTGTACCGACGACTTTTAACAAAAACGCAACGGCGACGTCTGCGATTCCCAAGTGCAGTCAATCGGACAGTCAATCGGACAGTCAATCTTACACTTAAGGATTAGGGAAATCCTGAAACGTTTTGTTTATCAATGATGACTAGTCAGTTCTCTCCTTGTTTAAAGTGCATAGTCAAAACTGTGCAGGCAAACTTTTAATTATGTTATGTCGATATCATTTTGTATTTTAAGTGGTTGTTTCTTATCAACGTGGCAAATTGACTTGAATTGCATCTTTTGAACCCAATATTCCAACCCATAATGTATCATCGTGAAAATACTACTTTTACTCGTACAATAACGGATGCAGTGAGATTTTATTGCAGTATAAAGACGAAATGCCAGAGCCGACGTAGTTAAAAAACGGTGATATACTCGATATTATATCAAATTTTAGTAACTTATTAGCTGCACTGGGAGATTTCGCAGCATAATCCGAATTGCAACATTGTTGTCCAGCTAAAACTTATCCAGCGCGTGTTCCGAGTGACCAATGTGAACGAACGCTGAAAACATTTTTTTTAGATTGTAATCAAGGTAATTCGTAAACTTTTTTTATAACTGAGCAGACCGCGTAGGCAGAGCCTAAATATCAGAGTAGGGCGGCTGCTGTGAAAAAGTTATGTTAGGGGAAGTTTGTTTACGCGGGACTTAAATGGGCAAACTACCAATAAAAGCCGGTGAGAAAGTGGCTGGAGGTGGCGCGTTGAGGCCGGGTCACCTAATACAGACAGGATAGTAGGGGCAGCAGCTCCCTGAGAGCAATACTCCAGGCTAGGTCCTATCTGGGCTTTATACAGTGCTAGTAGATAGTTGGTGAGAAGTACTTTCTGGCTCTGAATAGGAGTCCAAGCTTTATGACCAGCAGCCATTGCAATGGACGCAACGTGTTCGTGCCAGATCAATTTTCTGTAATGTTGACTCCTAAGAGCTTGAATGAGTGACTCCTTGGCAGAGCCTGATTGTTCATAAGAACTGGGTGCTGGTTTGGGCACTTCTTGTTTGATAGCGTACAGTACTGGGTCTTGGAAGGATTAGATTTTACCATATTCCTGAGCCCCCAAGCGGTAATGGACTCCAGATCCTTTGAAAGCGAAGCAGCCGCTGCCAGTCTTCTGCATTGCTGCTCGACCACGAAGATCGGTCTATTGTTCGTGATGCCATCCGCAAAACTGTGGATTGGGTTTGTAGCACTAGAAAGTAGATCATGTGGAGCAGAAACAATGTCGGAGCCAATACCGATCCCTGCGGAACCCCAGCATTGATGTTATGGAAGGAAGAGGAAAAACCATCTACCATGACAGAAATTTTCCGACCTGAGAGTGGAAGTCTGCGAGCCAACCGCAAAGCATAGCAGGGAGACCGAAGGACGGAAGCTTGTTTAGCCTTTGAAATATCGAGTGCAATGACATGAGCTTCGCCAAACGAATGTGAAGCAAATGTGGCCTAAGCCACGAGATCCCCAGTTGATATTTGATCTCGGAATCCATACTGTCTGTCGTTGATTAAGTGATGGAGCTCAAGGTACTTCATAGGCTCTTGGTTGATGCATTTCTCCATCACTTTACTGATCACAGATAGCAAAGCTATACAGGGTGAGTTTTTAGTACCGGCTCGGTCGATAACACCACTACTATAGAAGATATCGAAAAAAGATGTATATAATAGTTGTAGCCACGGATATGCTCCTTGCTCAGAAAATATTTTGATTTATACAGGGTGATCCGTAACTACGTGGTGACGCAAACATGCATTTTTTTAAATGAGACACCCTATATATTATTCTATATTCAAATTCTACTAATGATTTCCGTTCCTCCAATATAGGGTATTGTTACATTAAACAGGGTATTTCAAAAGTTATGGCCATTTCTATATCCAAATCGCTGTCAATTGAACGTACTGTATATCAAAAAGTAATGAATCAAAAATCACCTTTTTTACACGGATGGATGAAAAATATCATCTAGTTTTAAAATCGCCTATAAAAAAGACCGCTGCGCATATTGGCATACAGGGTGATGTAGAATGCAAAATCTCGATTTTCTCTCTTTCTTTAAATCTAACCCCCAATATTTTATTATACCAAAGAATTGCCTTTAATATGCTCTTTCATCTTTGTATAGCACTTGTTATGGCTGAATTCATGAGTTTCTGAGATATTTCGATTTTTCTACAAATTTTAAATATACCTTCTATTTGTTTACTAAAATTTATTTATTTTGAGAAAATACTATCAAATTTTATTTTTGCTTAACAAACAACTAAAATATAAGGCCATAATAGTACTTGATCAAGTCAAAACACTGGATTAAAGAGATAATGTAGGTCAAGTGTGCTGAGGAAACAATTTGATAGACGTCATGCATAATCATCAAGCAGATCTATCAAGTAGGCTACGAAATATTAAACGACACGGTCCAAATAAAACGATTCTTCAATCTTTCAAACGCATTAGTTTTAGAGTGCCTCCGTTCTGGATATTGCTGTTCATAGTTGATATAGTTTGATATTCTAGAGGCAAGTAGGCAATTTCTCAAAGATTCTCCTAAATACCCTCAATGGAAAAATAATTTTTGAAGCTCGTTTTTCACACAGTACGGAATTATTGTGCAGGTTATGAAAACCGTCAATTTTTCAAAGCATACCTGATAAATTTGCTTGATAATTATGCGTCACGCCTACAAAATTGTTTCCTGGGCATACTTGACTTTATTATCTCGATGATTCAGGGTTTTGGATTCATCAAATACTATCATGACCTTATAATTTAGTTGATCGTTAAGTAAAAAACAGATTCGATAGAACTTGCTCAAAATGAATAAATTTCAGTACAAAAATACATGCTATAAAAAATTTACCGAAAAACAAACAACTAAAATATAAGGCCATAATAGTACTTGATCAAGTCAAAACACTGGATTAAAGAGATAACGTAGGTCAAGTGTGCTGAGGAAACAATTTGATAGACGTCATGCATAATCATCAAGCAGATCTATCAAGTAGGCTACGAAATATTAAACGACACGGTCCAAATAAAACGATTCTTCAATCTTTCAAACGCATTAGTTTTAGAGTGCCTCCGTTCTGGATATTGCTGTTCATAGTTGATATAGTTTGATATTCTAGAGGCAAGTAGGCAATTTCTCAAAGATTCTCCTAAATACCCTCAATGGAAAAATAATTTTTGAAGCTCGTTTTTCACACAGTACGGAATTATTGAGCAGGTTATGAAAACCGTCAATTTTTCAAAGCATACCTGATAAATTTGCTTGATAATTATGCGTCACGCCTACAAAATTGTTTCCTGGGCATACTTGACTTTATTATCTCGATGATTCAGGGTTTTGGATTCATCAAATACTATCATGACCTTATAATTTAGTTGATCGTTAAATAAAAAACAGATTCGATAGAACTTGCTCAAAATGAATAAATTTCAGTACAAAAATACATGCTATATTTTAAATTTACCGAAAAATCGAAATATCTCGGAAACTGATGGACGTAGGTACAACAAGTGCTATACAAAGATGAAAGAGCATATTAAAAGCAATTCTTTGGTATAATAAAATATTGGGGGTTACATTTGAAAAAAAGAGGAAACCTGTATTTTGCATTCTACATCACCCTGTATACGAATATGCGTCGCGCGCTTCATTTATAGCCGATTTGAAAACTAGATGATATTTTTTATGTATAAGAAATATGATTTTTGATTCATCACTTTTTGATATACAGTACGTTCATTTGACAGCGATTTAGAGATAAAAATGGTCATAACTTTTGAAATACCCTGTATAATGTAACAATACCCTATATTGGAGGAACGGAAATCATTATTAGAATTTGAATATGGAATAATATATAGGGTGTCTCATTTAAAAAAATGCATGTTTGCATCACCACGTAGTTATGTATCACCCTGTATAAATCAAAATATTTTCTGAGCAAGGAGCATATCCCTGGCTGCAACTTTTATATACAACTTTTTTCGCTATCGTCTACAGTAGTCGAGTTATCGACCGAGCCGGTACTAAAAACTCACCCTGTATATCTGTAATTAGTTGGATCAGCTTTGGATCCTTTTTTTGGCACCGGCTGGATGCAAGCTGTTTTCCAGTATTTTGGGAAGATTCCGGAATCGTAAGACATCCGAAAGAGGCGAATAAATGTGGGAGCGAGCTCCGGTGCGCACTTCTTCACAACAATAGAGGGGATCCTGTCGGGCCCATTCGCCTTATCAATGTCATGTGACTGCAGCACTTTCCGGACTATTTTTGTTCTACTATTACCACTAGTATTTTAAAACAAGAGCTAAAATGTGTACGTTAGATAAATAAGTGGAAAAATATTAATTTGAGAGGTGTGAGCCACCTGGTAAGAACTCCAACGTAGTTGCTGACGTTTAGTAGAGGGGTCGACTCACAAATCTACGAATAACCTGGAATTCATCAATTTTCTCAATAGATTCCAGTCTTCCAGAAGACGTATAAATAAATGAAAGGTATATGCAATAAATTAGATTGCGAAGCAGAAGAGTATTGGTAAACGATTTTATTTCTAAAAATAATCTTCGGTAATTCAACACTGAAAGCCTCAGGCCTCATGAGGCATTATCAAAAAGAAAAGTGCTATCCATCAACTCCCTTGAAATAGCGCCGTCAAGACAATAAATCTTTGGATTCTGATCGGGAAATTGTTTCCTATAGCTTCGAGAAATTTGATAAAAACTATATTTGTTTGCTAACCAAGTGTATTCTGGCCTTTGGTACGTTAGTAATTAACTTTGCCTGCACCAGTCCCAGACTAAATAGTTCTTCGATGCACCAAACTAAATCAACATATCCGTATTTACTTATGAATGCTGCATCTATCAAAACAGAATATCTCCAAGTATACCTGTTTACAAAAAAAAAGGTCTAAATTTATTCAAAGCCTTAAATATTTGTATTATTCAAACGTTAATATTACCAAGACCAAAATCACCGTATTAGACAAAATACTCCCCAGGTAGGTTAAAACTGTCCCCATGTTTCACTTAAATATTACAGAGTATAACGGTTGCCAGAAAATGGAAACAGAGAGTCAAAATATATTACATAGTAGAGATCTATCTTCATAAACTAGCAAGTATCTAAATTTAATCTTCAATACACAAACTGTAGTAATTTATTTTTGTAATGACTGTACGTGACGATAACGACGTACTTGATTCCATGAATAATACCTACTAACTTTGCAATTGGATTCAGCGACAAAAAATTTGTTGCTAGGTGATTGGAATTCAGAGCAAGCTTTTTATTGCATAGACTTTTAGTTTCCTGTAAGTAGATACAGACCTTAAATTTGAAGTCATCTATTTCAAATACTAGTAAGGTATGTGATTGAAATTCATAATACTGCTTTTTGGAATGTCCGTCATCCTGGCCTCACAAAAACATGCGACCCTAAATTCGTAACACAGCTATTTCACCGAGTTTGTCTTGCCATGATGTCTTGATGCTAATCCTGACTTTATAAGAACATAGTGATTGATTGAGATTTAATTAAGATTGAGCGACTCCAAAAACTTATATAGTCGCGTTTGTGGTGGAATCCCTTGTTTTTCGCTGATGAGGAAGGTGGCGTGTACGCCAATGGAATCGAAAGACCGTAGAAGGTTCCATAGCAGCGCCAAAAGACAAGCAATTTATCTATCCGCAAGGGAAATAATTGTTTGGGAGCAATTATAAACGTCGTCGTTCTGTTGAAAGATGTTCCAAAAAAAAGAAGCCATCGACAACGTTTCCAGTCTTGCCGCTTAAGAGACACAGTTCCGTGGCTTACGACCATATTCTGCGACTTTTCATATTATGCTTTTCCAACAAATGTATTTGTGGTGCGGTCGAGTACAATAAAAATTAACTGAAGCGGATTTGTTTTAAGAGAAATTAAAAGCTATTTTAAGTCGACTGGATGTTTCAATACTTGTTTGTCATTCATAGGCCCGATTTTATCAACATGCATATTTAACAAAGAATTTGACAAAGCTTTTCTATTGGATGTTATTTAGCAAAAGCTTTCTATTGGGTATGGAGGGCTAGGTTAATAAGTATCATCCAATAGCATTTTAACAATATTGAAAACAAAGCGTCAGAGCTGGATGACACTTTTGTCAAAGATATTTTAGAAATTCATTGATCAAAATCATAGCAGGATATCGGAACAAAGCAATTGATTTGCAAATTAATGCCACATTTTCCATGTTTACATTATAATTATTGTATAATTACTAATTGCAAACTGCGACAATTTGTGATAAAAGTAGTAGGTACCTATATCAATCACAGCAACTACCTACCTTAATTACAAATCCCACGTCCGTCAGTCAGATGGATTATATAAAAATACATACTTTTATGAAGAATCAATCTTTCATTTACTGGATGCATGTTTGTTATAGATCTTCTTATAGAAATATTCATAGGTGCAGCGTACTTATAGCATAAAGTGAAATAGGGTTATACCAGAGATGGTTATACTTAACTATAAAATGGCAAGTTTTGCCGTTCTGGGGTTCTGGATAGGCAAACAGTAATGCACATACGTTTGGGAAATAGCTGTAACTTTTGAAATGTAACAAAATGCTATTTTTAGCTCTTTTTACTATAGAACAAAGATATATTGCAGGAATTCATAATTATTATCGACAGTAAATTATTGTTCTATACAAATAATGCAGTGAGCTGGTTTCTTGTCATCATATAATTTGATACAACAAGAAACTAGTGATCAAATATACGGCTTATCTGGAATCTGATTGGTTGAGATTAACAATAGTTAACACAAGAAAATGCAATTTTTCACCCACTTAGGATGGAAAATCGGACTTGAAAAGATACTAGATGATTCACAATGGTCGACTGTATATAAATTAAGTCATTTTGACCTTTTTTTTTTTTTTGAGGTAAACTTCAAGAGAGATCAATAATAATCAGAGTACTTTGACAGATGCATGTTCTTGAAAGGGCTGCTCTCATTGGTCAAAGCCTTTGTTAAAATCTGCATGTTGATAAAATCGGGCCATACTGACAGTAAAAGAATATACCAACGGTACAGGAACGGCGCATATATTACGCCGAATCGGCCGAATCGGCCGAATTGCCGCATACATGTATTAGTCAAAATTTTGCTTTTGATACGTAGAATCCGCAACGTCGCTGCTTATACCGTGAAAATGTGCTACGCCTTGCCAATTACATATATTAGGCACGTAAGTTGTTTGTGATTACAATGGGTTGAAAAAGAGCCAATTGTGGATCCAAAAGCGAAAAAACAAAGTAATGAAAATTCTACTAGTCGTGAATAGCCATAAACCTAACGTCAACAGAGACAAAGACAAAGATTTAAAATTAATTATCATTATTATATAGAGATATTCTACTGATTGTTTAGTACGCTGTGCGGTTGTTATTGATACAATTCTCAGTAATATTAACTTGATAAAAACAAAAATTATTAGTGCCCCCCGCCCGCGCAAAATTTACGTAGATGTTCTTTGATTTATGTACTTTATTAATGTCACGTACAGTCACTGATTTCGTTCAGTCTATGTATTTTGGTCCCTGGAAAAATGTATGATTTATTCTGTCATTCTATATTTGAAGGCAGAGAGAGAATATATCTGATCAAGCACTACAATGTCATAAATAACGTAAATTTCTTGAAAATTGTGTAGCATACGACCCCTCACAACCCAGCAGGCTGTCACACTTTTACCTTAGATTCAATTCAGAGGAAACTACGGGGCATTTTGTGGTTTTGGTGAATGTATTAAGCAGCATTAAACAGTCAGGTGCAGGACAAGATTCAGGAGTCACACATTTTTGTTACTATGCCTTCTCTATCATCTGTTAGAAGATGCTAAAGTATGAGCTTGCCACGACCAAGCCGACCGGTATAAATTGGTATCAGATACAGTCGTGAAACGTTAAATTTGCTAAGGGCCGGTTTCTCGATGTCCAGTTAAAGTGTCAAATAGGTATCTGCCAGATAGCGTTGTTATGGATACAACTGTCAGATAAGATTTATGTGACTTCGTAAGTTTAGCCTTCAATTGTTTAAACAATTTATCTGACAGTTGCTGTTATCTTGCAGATAAACATTTAACTGGACATTGAGAAACCAGTCCTTAGAGTACATGATAAAAAATCTAATAGCAATATAAAGTAGTTTTTTAATATATTGGAGACATAGGTGCACGTAAGTTCAAATATTTTTATTTAGCATATTTCTGCAGTTATTTGGAATATTGTTCATGTTACCTTACGTAAATATTATCATACATTTGGATAAAACAGATTTTATATAGAACTTTAACATTTCAAACTGCAAATCACATAAAAAGTAGAATCAGAATGTTTTCCAACACACCGGATATTTTAGTAAATGCAGCTGTGCAACAGAATGGATGAGAAACTAAAGGTAAAAAAGATTACGCTGCTGCAGGGAATGCATCTATCGACAAAACCTATATTTTCCGGTAATCCTCGTGGCTATAAAATTTTTCGGGTGGAAGATAAAAATTGCTGATCAAAAATAAACCCAGCGGTGCAGTGAGTACCTACCGGGATTCCATTAGTATATAAATCGGAATTTGTTAAAAATGGTGACACTCCTCTTATTTTTCCTTGAACATGAAGTTAAGATTGTTTTCCGTTGAGTCGTTCAGTTAACTAGTGTTACAACTGTAGTGATCCGGAACGCGCTCCTGGTTGCCAGACGTTAAAACGCACCTTTAGCGGTCACGTGACCGAAGTTTGACATCGACGGCATCGACGGATGATTCTAAAAATTGTAAGATCTACGTGTATGAGTGTAGTCATTTGATGAAGTTCAGATAAGTAATTTATTTGATTATTACTACATCATATATTGTTCAGATATTTTGTTATTCGTCAGATCATGAGTGACTTTTCATAGACCAAATAGTTCCATAGTCATTTTCAATCTGTGACTCAAAGCTACAGTTCTGTGATGCTTTTGGGTTTTGTCACTTGAATAAAGTAGTAGTAATGGTTGCTATAGTTTTTTTATTTATTACGAGCGGGGGTTCTTTTTGGCAAACAGGGAGAATTGAGTCACCAAATTTTACACAATGCATTTTGGAGTCTTTCACGAATATTTGCAGGTATGTTGTCTTTTGAGTTTGTATTATTAACTAATGTGGACTGGCTACGATATTTAAAGTGTTTGACAAAGTATACTATACATCCGGGTTTTTAAGACGACTTTATATGGTGTTGGGTCTCTGATTTACGTCTACACTAGGTATTAGGTCCTGAGGGATTGCAGGCTGATGGTGAACAGAGACAACTCTGTCTTATTTAGGTGTATCTATTTCAACCTTTACTGATCCTCTTTATGTACATACGATATTTGTATTATGGTTGTGGAAACCAAGGTGACTGTCCTCGGGGCGGCCTATCACTTACCGAAGGTGGAAGTGGGTTATGCTCACGCGTTCACGAACCATATGTTTCTTCTAACCAGCCCTTTTATATGTTGTTTATTGTTTATATTTATTTATTGATCTATTTATGTGCTTAGATACCATGCTTGCTATGCTGCTATGCTTGCGATGCTATGCTTATATTTTATATACCCTATCCCATTTACATGCTTTATTTACTCCTTTATGTGTTGGTTATATTTATTTATTTATATATGCTGATATTTTACATTTTTTCACATTCTATCCACATTTCTCTCCCTGACGTTGAACAGAGACCTAGCTCACCATGTATTATTATTATTATTATTTATCATTTAGACTGTGAATGTTTATAACAATTTCTTTATTATACAATATCAATAACAAGAGCCAGTTTACCACTATTATTAAGACATTTTTGAATCGTATATTTCAACATATTAATATAAGTACTTCACCAGTAAAATATATGAAATACAAAGCACTCATGATTTGATAAATACAAGAATCAAGTAATAAAACCATACCATAAACAATCAGCACTCATGATTAATAAATACAAAACAAATGTTAAGAAACCGATAATAAAAAAAACCATATCATAACATTTCGGTGTTTTGATTTCATTCTCTCTGAGTTGGTACACATGCATGCTAAAAGAATCAGGTAACCATGGGCACACATACAACATTGGGTTCTAAATTCCACCACTAGACGTCTTGATCACTTTGACTATTTCTAAATTTGGTATCGGTTTTGACAGTGACCTATGGCTCACTACACAACCAATAGTTTCCACAGATTCACACAAATGAAAATAATTCCAATCTCGTACTATGAAATTAGTAATTCATTCGAATCGCCTATTGTTTACTTGACAACATATATTATCAAGGGCGAAGAAATTTCGTTCATACCGCTACATGTACCCTAGGATAATAAATACCATTGTTTTAAAAATACAAGCAAAAAGTTGCAAGCAAATAGATGTAGGGCGTGATGCTTCACGCTTGCTGCCTTCTGCTCAACGGTATTGCTCGAGTGCAACGAGCAGCACATATTCCTGATACCATCTAGGTATCCAATGATTATAACTAGCAGAGTAACAGAAAACTCCGCATGGGACCTGCGTCTGATTTGCGTTAAACGCATAGCTTTCGTCCACGATTGCACGGGATAACCTCAGGGCACTACTACGCCTGAGACCAACTTTAGCACTTGTCTAACCTCTATACATAATTATATCCACCGTGTCCCAGGACGAATCCCGAAAAAAGAAATCGCACGTAGGTTTCGTAATGAGAAGGCGATATCAAAAGAAATTATTCTTAAATTCGCATTTGCTACAGAGACATCAACGTTTGAAGTTTTGTTGTAAAGATGATTGAAACGTGTGTGGCACACCTTATTTCACTTTCGCTTTGGGGTAAAAACACTTTCAATTTTACATCAAAAAAGGGCGAAGTCGTTTAGTACTGTTTTTTAATGTTTTTGTCGACTGTCCACATCAACTACCACATGGTCGTGACGTATAAAATAATAATAAAAAAATTAAGTCAAGTTGATTGACTCGGTACTACCCACACATTACGGTGATACCAGTTTATCGAATCATCGCCAGTCCATTATGGTAGCAACAAGTTTTTCAATTTTATAACCCCCACCCCCCAACCACCCCAATTTCACCCCCACCAAAAAAAAGTAGAAAAATGATCAGGAACCCCTAAAACGCCGAAAACAAAGTTTGAGAAATATTTTTTTTTGTTTTTTGCTAATTACTCCGCCGTCCATGCACCGATTTTCAAAATTTTAGGAACATTACCTACTACGACCCCACAGCATATCGCTGCCGAAATTTCATCACAATCCATGCAGCGGTTACTGAGATTACGAGGGTAGAAAAACGCGACAGACAGACAGACAGACAGACAGACAGACCGACAGACAGACAGACAGACAGACAGACCGACAGACCCACAGACCGACAGACCGACAGACCGACAGACCGACAGACCGACAGACCGACAGACCGACAGACCGACAGACCGACAGACCGACAGACCGACAAGGCAGACCGACGGAAATGTGTGACGTGGATTTTCGTTATGGAGACATCATAAAACGCCCAAAAAGCATATTATCTCAAAATCGATCATTTTCGCGATCTCAATACTCCCCTCACCTATAGGTGTGGGAAGAAAAAATTCAAATCAAGGGACAGCGGGACCCAAAGCTGCGCCTCCGAAATTCTAGTCCGGCGCTCTTACCAGCTGTGCCATGGCGGTCATGGCAATCCAGCCGGCGAAGCGATCCCAAGAAGGATTGAACTCTCGTCATGCCCACTGACGGCTCCACCTAAGCCATCTTCTGGTAGTAAGGAGCGGCTCGTATCTGTGCCTCTGGTAGCACCTTGATTTGAGAGCCCGACATGCGGGCTATAGCACGAAACATGGAATTACGTTCATTCCCTACACAAAGCAGTCTGTGCTGGCTGACCTGGTGGCGTCTGGAGTCGAACGCGGTCGGAGATCAATGCTGACCCAACAGATTTCCTCCGTAACTCGGGAGCGATAAAAAGGGTTAATTGATCGGTCTAGTCAATTGCTGGGAATTGGGCCCATTTTCTGGAAAAAATCAGGTTAATCGCTATTGTGTCGGAGGATGTTTTGGTTAATGTTGATCTCGAATCCCTCTTTACGAATAATGCAAACGTATTGTAACATTATACAGGGCATTTCAAAAGTTATGACCACGTTTTTATCCAAATCGCCGTCAAATGAACCTAACTTTTTTACACGGAAAAATAGAAAATATCCTCTAGTTTTAACTCGTCGCCGACGCATATTCATATACAGGGTGAGGTAGAATGCAAGAACTAAATTTTCTTTTTTTTTTTAAATGTAACCCCTCATATTTTATGATACCAAAAAATTGCTTTCAATATGCTCTTCCATATGTGTATAGCATTTTGTATTTTGTATACCTATATTCATCATTTTCCGAGATATTTCGACATTTCTGCAAATTTTAAGGATACTTTCTATTTGTGTGCTAAAACGTATTTATTCTGAGAAAGTACTATCGAATTTTATTTTTATTTAACGAACAACTAAATTATAAGGCAATAATAGTTTTTCATGAAATCAAAACCCTGAATTGTCGAGATTATATAAGGCAAGCATGCTGAGGAAACAATTTTATAGAGGTGATACATAATTATCAAGCAGATTTATCAGGTAGGCTTTGAAGTATTTGCAGTTTTCATAACTTGCTCAATAACTTCGTACTGTGCGAAGACCGAGCTTTAAAAATGAATTTTTCCATGAAAGAACAAATAGGGGATATTTAGGAGAATCTTTGAGAAATTGCCTACTTGCCTCTAGAATCTATGAACTATCAACAGCGATATCTAAACGGAGGCTATCTAAAACTGATGCATTTGAAAGACTGAAGAGTTCTATTCAGACTGGGTCAGTTAATTAGTATATAATAATTCAGGGTTTTGACTGCATCAAATACTATCATGACCTTTTATTTTAGTTGTTGGTTAAAAACAAATGGATTCGATAGCACTTCCTCAAAATAAATGAGTTGCAGTACATAAATAGAACATATATCTCAGAAACAGATGAATGTAAGTATATGACATGCTATAGAAGTACGAAAGGGCACATCGATAGCAAGTTTTTGGTATAATAAAATATGGGGGGTCGTATTTAACTCTACCCACCCGGTATATGAATATGCATCGGCGACTTTATTTACACCCTGTGTTAAAACTAGAGGACATTTTTTATCTTTCCATGTAAAAAAAATTATTTTTGACTAATTAATTTTCAATATACAGTACGTTCATTTAGGAGCGATATGGATACAAAAATTGTCATAACTTTTGAAGTATCCTGTACAATGTTACAATACCTTATATTTTAAGAATGGGAATTATTAGTAGAATCTAAATATGGAATAATATATCGTCTCATTTGAAAAAATGTAAGTTTGCATCACCCTGTACAAATCAAAATATTTTCTGAACAGAAGAGCAGAAAGCATATCCATGGCTACAACTTTTATATACAACTTTTTCACGATCTTCTGTAGTAGTGGAGTTATCGACCGATCTGGTATTGGAAACTCACCCTGTATATACCCCGGGTCAGGAGTGGGGGGCGGCCGCGCTAAGCAACGCCGATCTCTGTGCACCTCCCGCGCATCTCAAAATCTTTGTGTCTCTCAGGGCCGGTATATCTATTCTAATGAGCTTGTATTCTGCTTCTTCTTTGTTGTGAAAGTTGTTTTTTGTACTCAACCTCAATATTTGTACAATCTGCTGAAATAACTCCAAACTGGTACACCCAGCAGCTGAGCCAATCCGGAATTTTTATGAAATTTGATCTTTTATTTACTGGGCTATATCTATATGTTTATCGTTTCCGCTACCGATTGATCGGTATCGGAACGTTTTTGGGATTTCGTGTTATATTTCCCTATTGTGTATATCTATATACGCGAAGGGAGAAACCTTTTGAAAACAAGTCTGTCGCTTCACGGACGTCGCAGTATTTCTTCGAAAATACACACCTGAAGATATGGAAATATGTCGGTCCAATGAGTTATTAAATAGAATACTTCAGAAGATGCATACGAACGAAGAGAACTTGTGGAGGGTGTTGAACTTTTGGGGCGACGTCGGTAAAAAAAATCAAACTAGAAGGCACTTAGAAAAGCATGTTTGATTATTTGAATAAACAAAACTAGCTAATTCTACTGAACTGAGGGTCGTTTACTGTATAGAATGCGCATCCAATCCCAGAACTGACCCACCATCTCAGGATTGTGAAATATTTGAGGTCCTATATTCGGTAATTGCTCTTGAGACATTTGGAGTTATCTATACGCTGCTAAATATTTTTTAGCTCTTGTCTATAAAGTTACGTTGTCTACTACTATAGCTCTAATTCAAAATAATACTTTAACTGACAATCTACATGCCATACCGTAGGTGAGGTTTTGCGATAATATATGTTTTGGACGTTTTATGAAGACTAAATCTTCTGTTTATCTGTTGCCGTTCTTCTAGCTAAGATCTTGGTAAACGCTTCACCGATTTTGGTAAAATTGGGGATGCAATATGCTGCGAAGGGTATTAATAGTGCATTAAAGGCAGAGGAATTATCAAAATTCGGTAATGATTCTCATAGTCGTTCGAAACTTCGTTTTTATACATTTACGTTTTCCTCAACAATTTCTACTTTTATGTGGAGGGGGAGATTCTATAGAATCAATACAATATTTTTTGGAACGGATTCAATATTTATTATAACCAATATCATCAAGACTTAGTCGTCAGTAAATATAATAGACCCATAGACTGCAATGCCTTGTGCCTTGGCTAAAGCTCTGAAGCTTAAATGTATCCAGACATATTGTTTTCATGTCTGTTTCTGGTATAACGTCCTAGTGTCCGATAAGACTACTAAGGAAGTTGGTATATCGTTGAAGATCATTTTGAGCTAGTCCAGAAGAAGAAGCATCAAAGATATACAATTTATAAAAAATGGGGTGTTAGTAAATAACTCAATACCTCCTAAATATTCTTGTATTTCATAGCATACTGCGATACTGGTTTGGTTGCTAAAATATCACTGCTTCATATAATGAATCTGTATTATGAAGTCGTATTACGAAACCCTGCGCAACTAAGTCACTGCCCACCAGAAACGACTATGTCGAAATATCTATCCAGTAAACATGAGTTTCTGTATCTGTTGCTTATGGATAAGCTTCCACATATGTTCCGCTATGTTTTTATGTCATCTTTAACTGATAAATTAGATAGATTATTGGCTAAGATATCATTCCTATAATGTGGTTTCTTAAAATCGTGAACTGATTGCTTGCTTCTGCTCCACATTGAACAATATAAAATAAATGAATATTTTCTATTGGTAATCGACATGTATGTGCAGAAAATATAATAATTTTTAGATTAAACCCTCAACTAGAATAGCCGTATGGTATTCATATTTAAGGTAAATTAGCACGGGTTTGGTCTAATATGGTCCCTCTCCAAAAACTAGAACATAATTAGAAATATCTACAAACCTAAAACATACATTTTGAGAAGTTTTATTATTACTTATATGTTAATGATTAGTCCACCACGACTGGAAAGATTTTCAAAAAAATGTAACTTTTCCATCTACGTCCTTGTGGTAATACGGTGTCAAAATTTATTGTCAACCAATCTAGTACCTATACTGAAAATTACAGGTTATAGCGTCATCAAAAAGTTCCAAGTCTTCAGACAATGTGTGTTCAAAGACAATGGATAGGAAACTCCTATATATGGTTAAAGAAAGAATTGGAGTACCTCCATTTAGCCGTCCCTCCCATTACCCCAATACCCCTCCCACACACAAAAAAAGCCGAATAGGGTTGGAGCTACTCAAGCGCTTCAAAATTAAGTCTGGAGGGTTTCATTTCATTTCATCAATATACTTTCAGCGGTTACTTATATTATTCGATGTCAAAAATGGCAGCAAAGAGACTGACAGACCGATAATAATCGCGATCCGCGACCGAATGGTTGAGAGTTATGAGGACTTGGTGAAAAAGTTAGTGTCCGCTAATTGTTATTGCACAGCCTAACAGATTTTATGAAACTTGTCTCAAAACCGTAAATGTTTCCAATAACCGAAATGATGTAATTATGTTTTCGTTTTTGGTAAGGTGAAGTGACGCCGTAACGGCACCAAATTAGGAACTAGAGGTTTCTGTGAGGCATGAAACTCAATTTCGTTCTTAGTTCATATGCCAGTGACAAAAGGCGCCACTTAAACCACGTTAAATTTCCTTGAAATGCTCTAATTTTTTACGCCCCGGTATATTAACGTTAGAGGTCATATTTTATCCAGCCTTTTCACATAAAAAAAATGTATATTGTAAATGTCTCGCCCTGTATAAGGGCCATATCCATTGAAAGTGCACAGAGTCTTCCGCCTTAACAACCACTCTCTGCTTTCTAACTATTGGCCATTAATACCGAAAATCACCGCTTCCCCTTCGAAAATGATATTTCTTGGGGCATTAAAGCAGGGTTGACTGCTGAATAAAATTCTTAATAAACATTTGAAGGTGGCGGCACCTCGTAAAACTCGGGCGTAACCTGCAGTCTTAAAAATTGACCATCAAAATGTTTCAATTTCCCCGTCCTACCGACAACCGTGTCCCGGATTTTTGGTAGACAATGAATACATGAATGGGACTCTGGTGATGAATATTGCCTATAATCTCCAACAAATTGATCATCTCCTTATAGAGTAGTAGTAGTAGTAGTAGTAGTAGAGCAGCCACGAGAGCAAAGCCTAAATACCGGAGTGCCGCTATTACTATGAAAAGATTAGGTTAGGGGAAGTTCGATAATACGGACTTTAAACAGGCCTACGTTCTCATGCCTCTAATATTGTCAAACCTGTTATTATTTTTGCGTAACATAGGGAGGTGTACCTGGCATCTACACCAAGAAGAAAACCGTGACAGCTATAAAGCGGATAGTTTAAAGGAATTTTGCTAAAACGTACTTTAAACAAGCCAAAGTTCAGTGTCGGCAAAGACATCATCTGGCAGATCGGCCAAAGTCCTGAATACCTTGGGATTAAACGTTTAGTCGTACTGTTGTGGTATCATCCGTTAGCAGAACACGATCTCGGGTGTCACATAGAAAAAACGATAAGCAAAATATTAGAACGTACAACGTAACACTGTAAGAGTGTAATCATTCGATGAAATTCAGATAAGAAATGTGTTTGCTTAATACTACATCATATTATACTATACAGGGTGGGCCAATAGTGCGTGGACGGAGGATTGTGGGCTTACTGAAAAATGTTTCAAAAATCTGTCACTTGACCGTGGTAGGCACCCTTGAGGGCTATAACCTAAAAATATTTTCACTTAAATTCTGACGTTTATACAGGGTGATTCATATCAAACTTACATTTTTTTGAATGGAACCCCCTATATATTATTGCATATTTGGATTCCTTGGTCAATTCTAGTGTGACTTTATGTATCACACATGGAACTTTAAACGAACCGTTTAGGCGCAAATCACCATTTTTGGTATAAGTAGGTATCAGAAAAAAATTGAATATCGCAGCGATTATAAAATTTAGAAGGCCGTGACTTTGCGGTACGACTAAACATGAAATGTGTCACCTGAGGACAAATGGCTAAATTTGAATTCTTTTTGTACTTGGAGAAATCAGTAGGTTAATTAAGGAAACTTCAATCACAGATAACTTCATTTTTTCAAATGGGAATGCCTACTTTGGTTTAAAGAATCAAATGTAAAATTTGATTACCTTTCTAACGATATAGCGTTCTTGATATCAATCTTTCTTGGTTTTCATTTTATTTCAAATTTTCAGTCAAATCGGTGTTTTTCAACATTCCTGCGTGCAAGCAACCTAGCAGGCCATGAAAAATAAACAAAAGCTCGTTAATATGGAAGAAACCAACTAACTTAGTAGAAAGCTGCAAACTAACTAGAACAACGAGGCAAGATTATGGAAATTTCTTACAATATATTAGCTCTAACCGGATACAGCAGCGGCAAAATATCTAATGTCAATGAGTAGCTGGGGTATGACAGAAGTGTTTGTTTTTCACAACCTACTAGCTATTGAGATCTACTAGAGCTTGACAACTTTCCAAAACGATTAAAAATTTTGAAACAAAAGGAAAACTATCAGCGATTTTTGCTTACAGTCTAACATGTTTAGAATGAAATTTCACATTTAATGGGATAAAAAAATTAGTCATTTCCGTTTAGTTAAGTCAAAAGTGAAGATATCTCCAACTGGAGCGTTCTGAGCATCTATTGAAATAATTGCTAGAATTTTTTAATTACGCTATGTTGTAATTGCGATTATTTCATGTAGTTTTCTACAAACTAAATTATGTTTTACAATTCAAACAGACTGCAAATCAAGTTTCATTTTCCACGATTTTTCTAATAAGTAGAAGAAGAATTTGAAGGGTTCCAGTCAGAGGTATCATTACTTTTGACTTATGGAAATGGCTACTTTTTCATAGCATTAAATGTGATAATTTATTCAGAAGACATAGATATTCTACTGCCAGCAACAATCGCTAGTAGTTTTTCTTTGATTAAATATTTTTTTACTGACTCTGGAAATTGCATAATAGCTAGTAGGCTGTGAAAAATGAGCTTTCTTGTTACCACTATTGTTTCTGGCTAGAGCTAATATGTTGTAAGGAATTTTGATAATCTTGCCTCGTTGCTCAGGTTAGTTTGCATCTTTCTACTAAGTTAGTTACTTTCTTCCATATTAACGAGCTTTTGTTTATTTTTCATGGCCTGCTAGGTTGCTTGCATGCAGGAAAATTGAAAAACGCCGATTTGACTGAAAATTTGAAATAAAATGAACACCAAAAAAGATTGATATCAAGAATGCTATATCGTTAGAAAGGTAATCAAATTTTACATTTGATTCTTTAAACCAAAATAGGCATTCCCATTTGAAAAAATCAATTTATCTGTGATTGAAGTTTCCTTAATTTATCCTCTGATTTCTTCAAGTACAAAAAGAATTCAAATTTAGTCGTCTGACTCAAGGTGGCGCATTTCATGCTTAGTCGTACCGCAATTTTTTTCTGATACCTACTTATACCAAAAAAGGTGATTTGCGCCTAAACGGTTCGTTTAAAGTACCATGTGTGATACATAAAGTCACACTAGAATTGATCAGGGAATCCAAATATGCAATAATATATAGGGGATTCTATTCAAAAAAATGTAAGTTTGATATGAATCACCCTGTATAAACGTCAGAATTTAAGTGAAAATATTTTTACGTAATAGCCCTCAAGGGTCCCTACCATGATCAAGTGACAGATTTTTGGAATATTTTTCAGTAAGCCCACAATCCTCCGTCCACGCACTATTGGCCCACCCTGTATTATATTCTTCGACTATTTTCTTTTTGTAAGATCATCAGTGACTTTTCATAGATCAATGCACTACTGATGTAATACTCTTAAGGCCTTAACCGTTCATCCACACTGTAGGACATTTAAAAACTACTATTCGTCATTGTTAGTCAGAGCGGTCCGGAGGACCTTTGCTCTTAGTTGCAGTCGTGTCGGTCGATAGGTCTGTCAGGTCTGGTTACCCAGAGACCAGACAAAGTCATGGAGAAGTAAGCGAAGAAAAAGAGAGGAAGGAAGGAGAAGAGCAAAGAGGAGGAAGTGTGTCGGTTGGAGGGTATAGCTTATTGACATAGTCGATTTGAGTTCGGTAATTTTTGGGTTTAACCAGAAGGGTTAATTTTAAGGTTCGGTATCTAAAAGGGTAAAAATTTAGTTGTTTCCAAAATTACACGATTTGGTTTTGATCACAGTGCGAGGCGCGGCCTTGTGTGCTTGCGAACTTGCTTGGCTGTGTAGTCCACTGACTCGCGCAACAGAGGGTTGCTGTGCGATTCCGCTTGACTGTAACGTCGTTGCGCTTGTTGTTTAATGTAATCCCTCAAGTAAGGGATGTCAAGGTCCCTGTGAAGGGTTTCGTTAGAAACATACCATGGGGCGTTAGTTATTGTACGCAGTGTCCTGCTCTGCAGAACCTGCAGGTTTCGCATGTGCGTCTTGGCAAGGAAACACCAAGCCGCACATGCGTAGGTAATTGCTGGTCTAATAATCAACTTGTAAAGTCGAATTTTATTTACTAAACTCACTTTTGAAGTTCTACATAACATAGGGTAGAGTTGACGAAGCGTAATTTCGAATTTTGTTTTTAACGCTTGAGTGTGTTTCTGCCAAGTCATGCCCTTGTCGAGGGTAAGTCCTAGGTACTTGGCAGAATTTTCCCATGGAATCCTAGCACCGTTCACTGAGACCTCTAACGGGGCACCACGACGTTTTTTGGTACAGTATATAGCCTGCGTTTTCGAATGATTAATTTTGATGAGCCACCGATCCGCCCACTCTAATACTTCATCCACCGCGAGCTGCAACTCATCGCGAACTAGATTTCCAGTCCAATCGCAGTGTCGTCAGCGTAGAGATAGACTTCACAGCTGCGGGGGCAAGGGACATCGTGTATAAAAAGTGAATAAAGGATTGGCCCAAGGATCGAACCCTGAGGAACTCCGGCCTTTATAGGCCGTAATGTCGAAAAGGTGTTGTTAATTTTGATTCTAAATTTCCTTCCTTCAAGAAAGGATTTTAAAAGTTTTAGAAGCCAAAATGGAAAGCCCTTTTGAATTAATTTGTAGAGGAGGCCCTCGTGCCACACCTTGTCAAAAGCCTTTGATACATGACGATGACATCAGCAACCTTCCACGCCTTTGGAAAGTACTGAGTTCTGAGAATTGCGTTAATTATTGCCAGCAGATATGTCAAAGCCTTCGGCGAAAGCAACTTCAATGCCTCATTTGTGATCTGGTCCTCTCCAGGTGCTTTACGCACCTTGAGGTCTTTAGTATGACCCTGAAGCTCTGCTGGTGTGCAATGAGGAATCACTTGTGATTCCTCGGGTGTGCTATGTAGAGCTTCTGAAGAAGAATCTTCCGAAGGAGAATCTTCAGAAGAAGAATCATAAATAGAAGCATCATCGCCACTGACACCATTGGCCCTAAAATATCTCCTGACGGATCTTACAATTTGTCGCTAGGTCAATTTGTCAAGGTCATTATCCAGATCATAGTTGGGTGAGAACTGATTTTCCATGGCATCAGCAAAAATCTCCACCTTTTCCTCAGTCGTAAAGACAATACCCCCAGGACCATGGATATGTGGAAGTTGTTCCCGTTTGCCATTTCCGAGCGATTTTGCTACTTTCCAAAGAGGAACACTTGAGTCAAGCATTCCCGCCAGAAAGTCGCTTCACTGCTTGTTTCGGAATTCATGAAGTGCGTTTCTCACTTCATGGACAAGATTCGTTGCCCTACGGATGTCATCGGGATGACAAGATCTTTTTGCTTGTTTGATTGCTGACCTTTTGTCAGAAATTTTTTGCCTAATGTCGGCAGGGAGAAAAGGTCTGCCCGGTCTCAGTACAGGAAGAACGGCTGCACGTTGCAAAGCTTGTTGGACAAACCCTGTCCATTCCATTTGAGCGGCATCTATTTCATTCTCATCATCATCGGGATATTTGGAAACTCTCTGAGAAGGCACTTGTATAGTTCCCAATCAACGCGTTTCTTTGGAGGAGTTTCCTCCTCCAAAGTATTCCCATCACCTACCTCCAAAACTACAGGAAGATGGTCGCTTGAGATGTCATACATAACACGAGAAGTAATACTGTATCTACAGTTTCTAGATATTGCAAAATCAATTACATCTGGTGCTTGAAGATGATTGAATGGATAGTGTGTCGGCTCTTCAGTGCTGTGTATGAGACACCCATTTCGTACCACATGGTTATACAGCCGAAGTCCACTAGTAGAATTTAGCCTGGAATGTCATGCTCGATGTTTGCAGTTGAAGTCCCCTGCCACGAGAAGAGGACCCGAGTAGTCCAAGAGGACCTCCAAGTCTGCCTCACGTAGCCTGGCAGCACACCTGACATACACCGATGTGATCTTCAACGGGATGCCTCCTGTCATATTGACCACCACAGAAGCTGCCTCGATGGTTTGCATCTCAGCATTTCTGCTTCTGTGATAGTCAATACCACGTTTGATCAGCACCGCCAAGCCGCCACCCCGTCCATTCAGTCTATCAGCGCGGATGACATCATAATTCGAGAAAGCTAGGCGATCTCCCACTCGGGAGTTCTTTTGCACCTCAACACTGACCGACAGTCCTAAAAATTCGTGTTCATTAAAAATTTGTGGAGATTTTTCTGACTTTGGCAGAATCACCACTACCAAAGGCATGGGCACGCCACCGTTGCGCTTCAGGCGAATTATGTGGTGGGGAGCATAACCCTTCTGTTCGAGCTCCTCTTTGATTTCCTGCTCTTTAGTTGATGCTGGGATCCCTCTGATGACAGCGTGGACATTTCTCTCGGAGGGTAGAGGAAATGTGTGGTGAGGAATATTTTCCTCTTTAAAAAGACGGATTATCTTCCGATAATCGTCCTCGCTTTTGGGTACTATACGTATCTCAGCATCTACAGCTACTGCACGCGTAATCTTTATGCCAAGGCTAATGAAGGAATAGTTAATAGTGCGCCATCTTGCTGCATCCCTTAATACAACAGGAGTTACTCGGCCTTGGCGAGCTTGTTCAACCTGTGTATCAATGGTAGCTTGAGACGGCGAAGCAGCAATGTTGCTGCCAGCCGATGGAGCAGAAGGAGATAGTGACATAGGCGTGTTAACCTTTTTTGGAGTTTGTACAACCATTGGCTGGCTGGCAGAGGTAGAAGGAACGGACACAGACGGTATTTGATTTAATGAAGTTTCACTAGTTGGGGACTTGTGCGTCGGTAAAGGTGGAAATTGGTCGATTTTACGAACAGTTCGCTTTTTGCGACGACGGGCAGTAGTGAAATCACCACCCTGTATATCATCTTCGGTCTCCGTATGTTGGTCAGTAGTTGGGCTATCGTGTCTACGTTTTGACAATTTGGAAGAACTGTCATTGGGCATACATTCATTAAGAATACTGGTTAAATTAAAAACCTGGGTATTTAGCTGTTCAACGCAGTCCGTCAGTCGCTTAATCTGCTCTGCCTGGTCCTTAATTAGTGCTGCTTGGTCTGCTATGATCTTCTGGAAGTTCTGAGGCTCAGTTCCCGGGCTCTCATGTTTCGCCTCCCCAGCTGTCAGTGGTGACGTCTCTTGATGGTCCCGTGTGTTTTCAGGTTTCTGCAGCCTGGTATGAATGCCCTCACTGCCCACCGTGTTACCTCCATTCGTGGCCTTGGAGGGATCACCCAGTGACCCCTCAAACTCATTCTCCATATTAAATTCGATAAAATCTTTACGTCGAAATTTTGACACGACATGTCATTTAAAAACTATCATACAATGAAAACTTCCATTAATAAAAATATTCAATCACAATACTGCTTCGAAATTTAACGTGTCTGATGTCAGTCAAAGTATTTAAACACAGATAATTAATCAGACAATCCGAAAATACTAAAATATACAGGGGTCCGTCCATCTACAATATTTCGAATTTAATTAAGGAATGGAGTCAAGTTGATTGACTCAGTACTTCCCACAAATAACGTTGATATCATTTTATTATTTTCCCATTGCATAAAGTCCCCTTACAACCAAATCATTACCCGCCGTCCTCAAAAAAAAAGCATCTAACATAGAAATTCTCGTAAATAGTTTCCTGCATCTCTGTAGTAACTATCACAAAACATTTTTGCGTAATGATCGTGATCCCCAAAATCGCTTAAAAATGAAGTTTGAGCAATTTTTATATTTTTTCATTATTGCTGCGCCGCCACTGACACTGACAGAACGATCCAAAGTAATACTCGTATGTATAAATATACATCAGAAAAGTCCCTTGGATTCTGTAATAGGCAAGACAATGTTCCGATGAACCTGAAAAAGTGTATTATGCCACTAGGTCCTTTTTTCTCAAAGTAGCACACTATATTGGCTAAACGTTGTTTTGATATCGGCCCAATATTTATTCATTGATAGTGGCATTCCAATCATTCACCAGTTGGTCCTATATTGGCTAAAGTTTGGAATTGCAATCTTAGTTTTTCCCTCTTGCCCTATATAGATAGGCCCAATATGTTATTTTGGGATATTGCTTCTGCAATATTGGCACTATTTTGCAGTTATGTTGGTAAGTACAATATTGCAGGTAAATATATTGGTGCAATGTTGTAATGACAGAGGAAGTGCAATATTGTATTGTATAACATGGGTCCTATATTGGCTACACATTGGAATTGCAATATTGGTTTTTCCTTCTTGCCGCAGATTGGCCCAATATTTTATTTTGTGATATTGATTCTGCAATATTGGCACTATATTGTATTTGTGATGGTAAGCACAATATTGCAGATAAATATTGGTCATCTTAACACACCACTGTCATCGTAGCTTGAAGTGACAGACAGACCGTCAGACAGACCGACAGACAGACAGACAGACCGACACACAGTCCGACAGACAGACCGACAGACAGACCGACACACAGACCGACAGACAGACCGACAGACAGACCAACAGACAGACCGACAGACAGACCGACAGACAGACCGACAGACAGACCGACAGACAGACCGACAGACAGACCGACAGACAGACCGACAGACAGACCGACAGACAGACCGACCGACAGACAGACCGACAGACAGACCGACAGACAGACCGACAGACAGACCGACAGACAGACCGACAGACAGACCGACAGACAGACCGACAGACAGACCGACAGACAGACCGACAGACAGACCGACAGACAGACCGACAGACAGACCGACAGACAGACCGACAGACAGACCGACAGACCGACAGACCGACAGACCGACAGACCGACAGACAGACCGACAGACAGACCGACAGACAGACAGACCGACAGACAGACCGACAGACAGACCGACAGACAGACCGACACACAGTCCGACAGACAGACCGACAGACAGACCGACAGACAGACCGACAGACAGACCGACAGACAGACCGACAGACAGACCGACAGACAGACCGACAGACAGACCGACAGACAGACCGACAGACAGACCGACAGACAGACCGACAGACAGACCGACAGACAGACCGACAGACAGACCGACAGACAGACCGACAGACAGACCGACAGACAGACCGACAGACAGACCGACAGACAGACCGACAGACAGACCGACAGACAGACCGACAGACAGACCGACAGACAGACCGACAGACAGACCGACAGACAGACCGACAGACAGACCGACAGACAGACCGACAGACAGACCGACAGACAGACCGACCGACAGACAGACCGACAGACAGACCGACAGACAGACCGACAGACAGACCGACAGACAGACCGACAGACAGACCGACAGACAGACCGACAGACAGACCGACAGACAGACCGACAGACAGACCGACAGACAGACCGACAGACAGACCGACAGACAGACCGACAGACAGACCGACAGACCGACAGACCGACAGACCGACAGACAGACCGACAGACAGACCGACAGACAGACAGACCGACAGACAGACCGACAGACAGACCGACAGACAGACCGACACACAGTCCGACAGACAGACCGACAGACAGACCGACAGACAGACCGACAGACAGACCGACAGACAGACCGACAGACAGACCGACAGACAGACCGACAGACAGACCGACAGACAGACCGACAGACAGACCGACAGACAGACCGACAGACAGACCGACAGACAGACCGACAGACAGACCGACAGACAGACCGACAGACAGACCGACAGACAGACCGACAGACAGACCGACAGACAGACCGACAGACAGACCGACAGACAGACCGACAGACAGACCGACAGACAGACCGACAGACAGACCGACCGACAGACAGACCGACAGACAGACCGACAGACAGACCGACAGACAGACCGACAGACAGACCGACAGACAGACCGACAGACAGACCGACAGACAGACCGACAGACAGACCGACAGACAGACAGACAGACCGACAGACAGACCGACAGACAGACCGTCAGACAGACCGACGGACAGACCGTCAGACAGACCGACACACAGACCGACACACAGACAGACAGACAGACCGACAGACGGACCGACAGACAGACCGACAGACAGACCGACAGACAGACCGACAGACAGACCGACAGACAGACCGGCAGACAGACCGACATACAGACCGACAGACAGACCGACAGACAGACCGACAGACAGACCGACAGATACACCGACAGACAGACCGACAGACAGACCGACAAACAGACCGACAGATAGACCGAGAGACAGACCGATAGACAGACCTGACGGAAACGAGTGACGTGGATTTTCGTTATTTAGGCATCATAAAACGCCCAAAAAGCATATTATCTCAAAATCGAAAATTGTCGCGATCACAACACTCCCCTTACCTATCGCTATGGGAAGTAAAAAACATGGAGTTGAATTAAAGATATCCAAATTATTTGGAATATGTCAGCTTTAGGTACAGGAAGGACATACTCATATGAAAACACTGACAATTAAGCAGCGCATTCTACCAAATCAAAATATACAGGAGGTTCCATTTGAAATTTAAGATGTCGGTGTTTGAAAAATTGCTTTTTCCAATTACTATAGCAAACATCCCGTATACTGTTTAACTTTTTGTCGTATCACTTATAGTTAAGGTAGCGGGTTATCTTACGTGCCCCAATCTGTACACAAGATTGTATGGAAAGTAAAAGAATTTGTTCTATAAGTTCAATCGAAATATCCAGTAAGTTAATCATACATTTGTGTTCGTTCACTTCACTTGGACCGTACTAATCTGACGTTAGACCGAGTGCTCTGAACCGCGTCATATAGCGTGCCAGAAAGATACAGATCGGGGGTTAGGGGAGCATGGAGGAGGATTGGGAAAACTGCATTAGAGAGAGCGTTGCGGGAGATTTTTATTTCTCCGGAGACGTCGCGATAATTTCTACGGCCTCCTTTCCAGTTTTCCCGTAAAAGTGTACCAGGATGCGGGACTCTGAGATTCCGGGGTGTCTGCTTGTTTGTCGACAGCGTTGGGAATAGAAGAGGCTGTGACCCATGGAACAGTTATTTTTCGGATTATGCCGCGAAATTGAGTTATTTGGAGAAAAAAGGCAAGACAATATACATAGACTCACTTTTATACGGTTCATGGTGCATTTCCGGTACACTTGCTACATTGCAAGCCCGTTTATCAATGTATAGTTAAGTCAACTCTAAATTATCTGGTTTCACTAGAGAGATTTTGAGCCACTAAAAATTGGGACGACGCTATCCATAAAATATTATTCTGAGGATGCGCAGTGTGTTTCGAATAACGGTTAAGTGTGTGCCTTGTGTACAGTTTTTGTAACCGAAATCTGTGACGTGTATCGTTGCGTTATTTGACAATTGACATTAACAATTATTGGACCTATTTGACTTTAACTTAACCTCAAATTATGATCGATTTCGGAAATGTCCAAAAAATGTTACGTGCAACAAGTAAGTACCACAAGCAGAAAATAGATTACATCACAAGTAAAATAAAAAATAGGTTATGCAGGATCCCCGAAGCATGACATTTCATATTTCACTACCATGATTCAGTCACGTGATCATCACACGCTGTTGCCGGAGACGCCTAACTGTAGCTTTTATTTTATAGTACTGTCAAATAAAATTGACGGGAGAAAACCGGATCCTTTTGAACAATGATAAACCACAAAATAAGTATTGTTGCTATCAAAACCATCACGGTTCTTTTCTCACTGCCGCATAGTGGTTTAGACCTGGCAATACCGCACGTAATCATATCGTACCGTAAACTTCTGTAGCTAACGTACAACTTTATCGGTTATTCGCCGATTCTGTTATTTCGGGAGCACTGCGCATGCCACAAATGGCCGATAACGTGCCATAACGTAAGCCAACGGACGTCCAAAAACTCTCTACTGTTAGATAAGGACGTTCATTTACTACGGTATAGTCAAATGAGTACTCACTTTCTATGACACTTATTCGGGGTTTTAGTTCCAAAGTATAATAATAATATTGCGATACTTGCGATACATTCTTTTTATATGAACTAGATTCTATATGACATGGTTTGATAGTTTGCTTAGCTATTCCATAGCGTATTTCGATAGTCAATATGTGTGGGAATATAACGAATTTGCCATAATGGTCATGCACCTTATATTTATGGGTGACCAAAATTACATAAAAATGGTATACCATTAAGACCTTTAGTTAGCAACCTCAAAGTTCCTTCATATAATTTATCAAAGTATCTATCTAATATCCCATCAAAAATACTTCAAAAATCGTAATACCACATTAATGATTCCTGGCATTTCCGATCCTTCATAAAACACCAACATGTTTCCCCAAATTACACACTCGTTCCTTTTGATATAGTATCTCTTTATCCCTAGTGACTTAGCCCTCAAATATATTGACGAAAAAGGGAATGTATTAAAAAATATTAACATTAACTGAAAGTACCTTTGCAAAGGTATCAGGGCCTGTCTTAATGCCACGAATTTCAACTTTAATGATCTGTTTTATACCAAAATACCGGGTGTCCCAGAATTTCCTTGCCACGTGATATTTTCGCAACGAAAAACAGTTCAGGCAAGAACTAAGTGGTACTTTTGAAGGTACTATGGGGTCTATCATACCATGCATTCAAAACATTTTTTTGTACGTCAACCACTAAAACCCACCCCCAACTTTTTTTTTTCAAATAGCACCCCATAGGTTTTCCTACATAAATGATATCCCCATTTTATTTAAAATCTTGTCGTACCTTTAATTTTATATGAAAACTTATTTTTCCGTAAAATCTTAAGCATAAGACAAATGAAATGATAATTTGTTTGACGCCTGATATTTTTGTAACAAAAACGGATAAAAAAGAAAAGTAAGTGGGTTTTTCAAGGGTAGTGAATTACCTATCATTCCTTGCTTATAAACCATTTTTTTTCTTACTTAAACCCCTGGAATGCACCCCTAGCTTGTTCTTTCAAATTTCAATCCACAATTTTGCCTGGAAAAATAAATTCTTTACTTGAATCTAATTATCGTAGTGCCTTACTTTTTATGCCCCTACTTATGTTACTAAAACCTCACACGGTAACTATGCATGTGGTAAACATGGAGCTGATGTAATCACTATTGTATGTAAAATATTTTATATACAGTAAAAATCATATTCCGCAGTGATGTCTTCTAAATGTCTGGCAACATTGGAAGTTTTCTCAAGGCATCCCAGTTAAATGTTTATGTTTCATTGAAGGCAAGTGGGTGTGGGGTTGTGTTTTTGTTTTTTGCTGAAATTTTAAAAAGGCAAAATGCGGGATCGCTCAAAAAGAAAAACAGAACAAGTAGCAGCAATAATTTCATGTATCTGTGCCCACCCGCAGTGAGATGTTGTTCCAGTGTCTAGTCGGTAGCAACCATGTCCCAGAAAATTAAGCGGGCAGGGGTCTATTCTGTAAATTTCTGGTTATTTGGTTATTTTAAACAGGGTCTTTGAAAGGTTGATTACAACAGCCAGGTTAAAAATGTAACCATTATTAGTATTCGGTAAACATAAATTTTAACCGGGCGGTTACCTTTAACTGGTGTCGTTAAAAAATATTATACAGGCAACCACCTATGCATGCGATGTTGTCATGCCTCACGGTCACATTATTCACAGACAATGTGAAATCTGATGAAACAGTGTTATTTTACTGAAACCTCACACGGTAACTACACATGTGGTATGTATGTATATCAAATATTACAAGTAACAGTACTGATTTCATTTATTTGTGCCCACCCCCAAAGTGAGATGTTATTCCAGTGTCTAGTCGGTAGCAATCATGTTTCAAAAAATTAAGCGCACCGAGTACTTGTAAATGCTTGAGCATTGCAGTTACCCCTCAAACTTCTGCATATGTGGAAGTTGAGTTTGAATTAGAAACTATGTAGCGTCTTTGTTGAGATGAAATAATTTCAAAAATGTGTTTTCAAGGAGCTGGAAGACGTCACTGGTATCTCTCAAGTTGCGGTTCGCCACCTCGCCAGCATCCTATCAACAAACAATTTACGTCATAGTTGAATCAGCTGCAAACCAATTTACCTTTGACTTCGTTGAATAACCGCTTCTTGATTTGTAATCACGAAATGAATTAGTACAGTAACCATTCCGATCAATTTTTTTCTAGGTTATACTGCCGTTATACATACAATTCTAACTGCCGATTTTAACCACTGGCGGTTATAATTTCAACCAGCTCTTTCTTTACAGAATACCTATGACGGTTACAATGGGCGTTAATTATTTTAACCATACGTTATGTTTAACCAAACTGTTACAGAATAGACCCCTAAGTCCCTTTGTAACAATTTGACACCAGACATGTTCTCTACAACTCTGAAAATCTTCACATCATCAGCAAACATTAAAATTTCACTATCCACTGCACTAGCTAGATCGTTAATAAAACTTTGGTATGTTACAAGACGAGAAGCTGGTTCACCCTAAAACGAAGGAGAATACCCGGAAATTTCCTGACAAATGTCTCTGTTAGAATATTTCGCACACATAACGAAATGAATTAGTACAGTAGCCATTCCGATCAATTTTTTTCTAGGTTATACTGCCGTTATACATACAATTCTAACTGCCCATTTTAACCACTGGCGGTTATAATTTCAACCAGCTATCCGTTTACAGAATACCTATGATGGTTACAATGGGCGTTAGTTATTTTAACCATACGTTATGTTTATCCAAACTGTTACAGAATAGACCCCTAAGTCCCTTTGTAACAATTTGGCATCAGACATGTTCTTTACAACTTCTTCACATCATCAGCAAACATAAAAATTTCACTATCCACTGCACTAGCTAGATCGTTAATACAACTTTGGTATGTTACAAGACGAGGAGCTGGTTCACCCTAAAACGAAGAAGAATACCCGGAAATTTCCTGACAAATGTCTCTGTTAGAATATTTCGCACACATAACGAAATGAATTAGTAGAGTAGCCATTCCGATCAATTTTTTTCTAGGTTATACTGCCGTTATACATACAATTCTAACTGCCGATTTTAACCACTGGCGGTTATAATTTCAACCAGCTCTTTCTTTACAGAATACCTATGACGGTTACAATGGGCGTTAATTATTTTAACCATACGTTATGTTTAACCAAACTGTTACAGAATAGACCCCTAAGTCCCTTTGTAACAATTTGACACCAGACATGTTCTCTACAACTCTGAAAATCTTCACATCATCAGCAAACATTAAAATTTCACTATCCACTGCACTAGCTAGATCGTTAATAAAACTTTGGTATGTTACAAGACGAGAAGCTGGTTCACCCTAAAACGAAGGAGAATACCCGGAAATTTCCTGACAAATCTCTCTGTTAGAATATTTCGCACACATAACGAAATGAATTAGTACAGTAGCCATTCCGATCAATTTTTTTCTAGGTTATACTGCCGTTATACATACAATTCTAACTGCCCATTTTAACCACTGGCGGTTATAATTTCAACCAGCTATCCGTTTACAGAATACCTATGATGGTTACAATGGGCGTTAGTTATTTTAACCATACGTTATGTTTATCCAAACTGTTACAGAATAGACCCCTAAGTCCCTTTGTAACAATTTGGCATCAGACATGTTCTTTACAACTTCTTCACATCATCAGCAAACATAAAAATTTCACTATCCACTGCACTAGCTAGATCGTTAATACAACTTTGGTATGTTACAAGACGAGGAGCTGGTTCACCCTAAAACGAAGAAGAACACCCGGAAATTTCCTGACAAATGTCTCTGTTAGAATATTTCGCACACATAACGAAATGAATTAGTATGAATTCAGTAGCCATTCCGATCAATTTTTTTCTAGGTTATACTGCCGTTATACATACAATTCTAACTGCCAATTTTAACCAATGGCGGTTATAATTTCAACCAGCTCTTTCTTTACCGAATATCTATGACGGTTACAATGGGCGTTAGTAATTTTAACCATACGCTATGTTTAACCAAACTGTTACAGAATAGACTCCTAAGTCCTTTTGTAACAATTTGGCATCAGACATGTTCTGTACAACTCTGAAAATCTTCACATCATCAGCAAACATTAAAATTTCACTATCCACTGCACTAGCTAGATCGTTAATAAAACTTTGGTATGTTACAAGACGAGAAGCTGGTTCACCCTACAACGAAGAAGAATACCCGGAAATTTCCTGACAAATGTCTCTGTTGGAATATTTCGCACACATAACCGCATCCCCGCCGCCTGCCGCCCCGACCGATCCCCTTTTATCATTTCTGTGTTCTGTTTGCTGGGCCGAAATGCCGGAATTTAACTTTGCTTTTAATAATATTACCAGCGGTAAAACTTGTAAGTTAATAATTCACGGTGGAAGTTGCAAGCGACCGGGAAGTTTTCGGTGTGTTCGACGCAACGCCACACGCCATGTCGGCATCGGCATGGCAGCTCCCAGTGGGGTCCGCCGGGGATGAACGAAACACAGCGTGTATTGGCATATTACATGCTCCGTTTTTATACAAATCGAAAAAATTGAGTTGTTGTTTCGGTATGTCTTTTCAAGAGTCAAATTCTATTAGTATTAAAATTACACATCGAGTTGCTTGAACAGATTTTATGATATTTATTTAATCGCGTCCGAGCTACACCTATTTAAAACCTGAATTCACTGATTAACTTTATATTATGTATTTTAATTTTATTTTATTTTTATTTTTTTTGCAATATATATTAGAATTAGTTAATCCGCAATTAGAGAAAGAGAGGAAAAAACCACTTACACCGGTTCGGTCGATAACTCCACTACTGTAGAAGAGAGCGAAAAAAGTTGTATGTAAAAGTTGTAGCCACGGATCTGCTCCTTGCTCAGAAAATATTTAGATTTATACAGGGTGATCCATAACTACGTGGTGATGCAAACATGCATTTTTTTAAATGAGACACCCTATGTGTTATTCCATATTCAAATTCTACTAATGATTTCCGTTCTTCCAATATAGGGTATTGTTACAATATACAGGGTATTTCAAAAGTTATGACCATTTTTATATCCAAATCGCTGTCAAATGAACGTACTGTATATCAAAAAATGATGCATCAAAAATCATTTTTTTAGGAGAATAAAAAATATTTTCTAGTTTTAAAATCAGTCATAAAAAAGCCCACAACGCATATTCGTATACAGGGTGGCGTAGAATGCAAAATCGAGATTTTCTCTCTTTTTTTAAATATAACCCCCAATATTTTATTATACCAAAGAATTGTTTTAATAGTCTTTCATCTTTGTATAGCACTTGTTATAGCTGCATTCATTAGTTTCTGAGATATTTAGATTTTTCTACAAATTTTAAATATACCTTCCATTCCTTTACTAAAATTTATTTATTTTGAAATAATATTATCAAATTTTATTTTTACTCAACAAACAACTAAAATGTAAGGCCATAATAGTACTTGATCCTAGTCAAAACACTGAATTAACGAGATATTATAGGTCAAGTGTGCTGAGGAAACAATTTTATAGACGTCATGCATAATTATCAAGCAGATCTATCAGGTAGGCTGTGAAATATTAAACGATACAGTCCAAATAAAACGATTCTTCAATCTTTCAAACGCATTAGTTTTAGAGTGCCTCTGTTCTGGATATTGCTATTCACAGTTGATATATTCTAGAGGCAAGTAGACAATTTCTCAAAGATTCTCCTAAATACCCCCAATGGAAAAATTAATTTTTAAAGCTGGTTTTTCACACAGTACGAAATTATTGAGCATGTTATAAAAGCTGTCAATTTTTCAAAGCCTACCTGATAAATCTGCTTGATAATTATGCATCACGCCTACAAAATTGTTTCCTCAGCATACTTGACTTTATTGTCTCGATGATTCAGGCTTTTGACTTCATCAAATACTATCATGACCTTATAATTTAGGTGTTCGTTAAATAAAAACAAATTCGATAGTTCTTTCTCCAAATAAATAAATTTCAGTACACAAATAGTAGCTATATTTTAAATTTACGAAAAAATCGAAATATTTCGGAAACTGATGGACAACTGCTATACAAAGATGAAAGAGCATATTAAAAGCAATTCTTTGGTATAATAAATATTGGGGTTACATTTAAAGAAAAAGAGAAAATCTGGATTTTGCATTCTACATCACCCTGTCTACGAATATGCGTCGCGGGCTTTTTTATAGCCAATTTTAAAACTAGAGGATATTTTTAATCTTTTCATGTCAAAAAAAATAATTTTTGATTTATTACTTTTTGATATACAGTACGTTCGTTTAACAGCAATTTGAATATAAAAATGGTAATAACTTTTGAAATACTCTGTAAAATGTTATAATCCCTTATATTGAGAGAAGAGAAATTATTAGTAGAATCTAAAAATGGAATAATATACAGGGTGTCTCATTTAAAAAATATATGTTTGCATCACCACATAGTTACCCAAACAGCACAGACTTCTGTCGGACGTCCGAAACAGAATCCAAATAGGTATGTACGGCTGGGACCTAAACTGGACGTCCGTCAGACTTCCTTCACTGGACTACTTTTGTACTTAAAGTTTAGACTTCCATCGGAGATCCAAAATAAGTCCCAAATAGGAACGTACTAGCAAGTCCCAAAAGTGACGTCGTTTAGACATCCGTTGCTGGACTTCTTATGTACTTCCAAACTCAGACTGGATTGAGAAGTACGAAAAATGTTTTCTCTTCATCTCTAAATAATACTAATTATCTAACATTGTCTCAAGTTTTTTGTTATTATATGGTAACCATCCTACGGGCAGTTTACGAAAAATATAATTATACTATTTAGAAGATATATGACTATCATGCTGAATCAATAAAAATACAGTTATATACAGAAATTTACCCGGTAAAATTTGCCAATCTCTCAACCTTCATTGACTTCTACTACTTATGACGTTTGAAATTCGCGGGCTCGCGACCAACTTACATAGTTGTCGGGCGCATGCGTATGCACCGTTTAGCATTATGAGATTGTCAGGGCTAGTACCATTTATGTTAATCTAGCACACAATTTTTTGACTTCTCACTTCTGGAAACGTTTTCGATTCATGTATTCATATAAGCGATAAACTGACAGACAAGCATAGCAAGCTAAAAGTTAAAAATTTTGTTTCACTACATTTATTGAATAGTAATCAGCATTGATGATATCGGTGCGATTCCTTTATGGTACAATTCCAACTCAAATCGTGAGTTAATATGGCAACATTGCTTTCGTCGCAGGTTGGTTTCATGTCCATGCCAATCATGCCATGCCGAGGCCGACTTTGCCGTTTGTTTGTGTTCGCCTTCGCCATTCTGTGGTTCGCCATTGAAATTTTTCAAGGATTACAGTATTTTTAGCATCTATTTGATCTATTTTTCGTTTAGTTGTTTAAAGTCGATCAGGAGAGTAGTCAATTCTGTGGTTGTTAACTCGTGCAATATTACAGTGAATACAGTGATTATACCAAGGTGTTAGAGAAACGTTTTTATTCAATACCGCCATCATCTCAAATGCTTTTTTAGAATAGATATTTAAAAATACAATGTTCCTTGATATGAGGTGCTGAGAAAACTTCAAGAGAAATTTGTATAGAACAAAAATATATGTGCAAATACCGTTTTTTTATATAATTTTTGTTGAATACACACCCTAATATATAATATACAGAAGTATTAATTTAAACCTCCTGCTGATGAGTATGGTAGCCTTCATTGCCTGGTATCATACAGAACTACAGAAGTACTATTTAGAAACAAGAGGCTCTATATTTAGGTACAAGGTAAGCCATATTTAGGTAAAAGGGAGGCTCTGTTTAGGTAAAAGGGAGGACCTATTTAGGTACGAGGGAGGACCTATTTGGGTACGAGGGAGGCTCTATGTAGGTACAAGGCAGGCCCTATTTAGGTACCAAGGCAGGCCCTATTTAGGTACAAGGGAGGTACGATTCAGGTACAAAAAACCTATATCGGACGTCCCTCGGACCAATAATTTGGTAACATCGGACTTCCCACAGACGGCCGAGGAACGTCGAACGACTTATTCAGGACGTCCTACAGACGTGTGAAAGTCCAAGCCGGACTTCCTTAGAACGTCTGTCGGACGTCTGGGTGCTGTTTGGGTATGGACCACCTTGTATAAATTATAATATTTTCTGAGTGACGAGCATATCCGTGACTACAACTTTTATGTACAACTTTTTTCGCTATCTCCTACAGTAGTGGAGTTATCGACCGAGCCGGTACTAAAAACTCACCCTGTATATGTGACGATCACAGACGTCACAGGTCAGAAATTATTGTCTCTATTTGCTCATATTATTATGTATCTCTTTCCAGTGTCTGCATTCGCTTCCCGAAGCTGGTAGATTGTGCAAGGGGTTTTTAAGGATGGGCAAGATAGGAGATGCTCCATCGCTTGGTTTTCCCCGCAGGCGCATAAATTGTCCTCAGCGTATCACCATCCCCAGGTTATCCCCAGACCTGCCCATTTGGCACCTAATCTTGTTGAGACGTTTCCAGGTTCTCCATTCCAGTTGTATCCGGCAGAAAGGATTTCAGTTCGGTTCCAGGTTGGTATGTGTTTCTCGGTTAGGCGTTGCTTCCACAGTACCTCTTTGGTTACTGACTTGGAGTCTGTCAGTGGGTTTGTTGACATAATGAAATACTTCCTGGATTTAAGTCTGGAGGCTGGGGGATTGTCCCCATATAATGAATGTCTATACTGCGTTCTGCCATACATGTTCTCCGGGTTGGTAGGTCTGAGACAGCCCGTGATTATCCGATAGGTGTCGCTCAGAGTAGGGTCCACTTTGTTAGCATGAGTCGATCTAAACCATACAGGGCATGCGTATTCGGCTGGAGTAAAGCACATGGCAACGGATGTCGTCCGCCACGGTGGACTTCCCATTAGGAGCTGAGCAACTTGCGGATGACACCGTTCCTCGTATTCACTTATGCTCGTCTTCTCTGCGTGTTTTTTATAGGACAGAGTCTTGTCTAAGGTTAACACCCAGATGAGCTAGATTTGGGCAGTGCTGCAGCCTGGTCAAATTCCATTCTATTTGCAGTTCCCAGTTGGCCTGCGGGTTACTAAGATGGAATAGGTAGGTTTGGGGTTTATCTGGGTTTGGGCGCCGCTAGTTTAACTTGTAGTATTCGGCCATTCTTGCTTGGGACTGTGTTAATATTTTTTCGATTTCCTCGGTGTCTTGGTATTGGAACGTAATGGGTACGTCATCGGCGTATATGAAACTATTTGTAGCTCTCCACTGACTCCACGTAGAATTTCCTGTTGCATAGGCAATGATCCCACGATCTCTATCTGATGGTAATTTTCTGTCATCCTGAAGATTTTGTCGAGGAGGATTTTATAATTAATCGTATCATATGCCACAAAAAGGTCCATGATCTTAACAGATCAGCAATGATGAATCACTGGCAATGCTTCTTCCAACCACAAAGTTCACTTCCCCCACATTATCTGTAATACCAAACATTTTGCATTTTGCCTCAACGACACGAATTATACCCACATACCTGCGAAACTATCTGTAATAAGCAATCAAATGTTTGCACTGATTTTATGAATTTGTATAGATCATAGATCAGTATGGTTAGGAAAGGTACACGGAAAGGGTGTCCAGGTACCAACCAAATAATTCAGGTAGATTATATTGTATACAGCTTTTGCTTAAAATTTGAGGAAGAACTGAAATTAAACATAAGTTTTATCGTAAGAAAGCGTTCAAACTTGGCTCTTAGGCCTGGCGCTGACCTGCAATTTTCGATTGCGCAACTGTTTGGTCGCGATTGCATGCAAACCCCACACACACACACACACACACACACACACACACACACACACACACGTACAGGCCCTGCAATCATTGTGTGGCCACCTGACTGGGGTGTGAATTGTGGGGTCTTCGGAGTTATGCTATACAGGTTGGTGGCGGTTCCCTTCTGAGGATGTAGCTATTTTCGATTTGTGTATGCACTCCTCGTAACTTGATCTGCAAACCATACCGACTTATGGGGTCTGTCCACATTACGCGGTTTTCGTCTTACACACAAGTTCAAGGACGTGTGTCTTCATGAAAGACTTTTACCCACACTGTGTGGCCATCGTATTGATTACCTTAGAGTACATATGAAACCATAACTGCGCACCAAATCTTACAAATCATGGTTGGGAATTTAGAGTTGTTTCGAAACATTAGAAGAAACAATGGCAATGGCAAATACGTTTTACAAGTAGTAGGTTTACTCACTTTGTACTTCGAATTTTGACATCTTTGAATCTCAAAAACTTGAACTGAAATCTCAGATAAGACATTGGACTCTAATATTGAGGAGTCAGACAGACACAAAGAACTCAATAGAGATGTAAGCGACAAGCAACAAATCGATTGTCATATATGCAGGATTCATATTAACGCTTTCCTAGATTCTTAAATGCTGTCGTTGATATTGCTCCAGGGGCGGATTTAGGATTTCTTCTAGGGAGGGGCGGACCAGCTCGAATTTCACGATGAGCTGGAAATTGACCCACATGGACGCGCTGAAATTTTCTGAAGAGCAAAGAAAAGCTCTCAAACCAACTTTTGCTATTTATACAGGGTGTCCAGTTAGTGGGTAATTCTTCGATATCTCGCCAAGTATACCTGATATAAGAAAATGTCAAATACAAAAGTTATTTGCTTACTTACTTAAGACGCATATTTTAAAAATATCTTGAAATATACAGGGTATTGTGGGAAAGTGGGATAGTGACCAACTTACTTTTTTTATACGGAACTATGACATTTTTTAAATTCTTTTAGTTTCCATCAGTGATCTCTATTTAACCCTAAAATATCTTTGGGATAGGTTGCGACGTTGCCAAGTTATAATTTATTTTCTATTAATTTCCGGATTTGCAAGGTCGCAAGTAATACGTCCAAATTGATATATTCCTTTAACTTTTCTTAATAATATTATAAAACAAGGTACTTGAATATTAAGTGGATATTAATTTGGATGTTACTAGCAACTTTTGTCTATAGGGTGTTTTTGGCAGAATTTTAAATTACAGCAACTTGAAGGTCATTTTACTTAGTTTTTTTAAATGTAACACCCTGTATTTTTTATTTTAAATCGAAATATCTACTAATACCCTATCTCGCCTTGTAATATTTTTTTTTCGCGTTTGCGACGTTGCCAAGTTATAAATTATTTCTCCAAATTTTTAAACAAATATCCCCGATTTTAATTTATTTTAAATAGAATCCTCTACTTATTTTTATTGCAATGAATTGCACATGTCGAACTTAATAAGTCTCACAATTTCAAAATTTTGTTTCTATTAATTACTGAGATACGGCAACACCGCTTTTTCAGTAAACGGTACCGGAACGCTTAAATATTTCAAAAACCGCCACAGCTGGAGAGGTGAAATTCAATACTTGGGGGTTTGTGAACATATAGAATTCAAAAACGCTAACAGCAGTGTTGTCAGATTTACCACTTTTACGTTAGACTTCATAAATAGGGCATTCCATTCAAAATTATGACGTAAAATTGGTAAATCTGACAACACTGCTGTTAGCGTTTTTGAATTCTGTATGTTCAAAAACCCTCAAGTATTGAATTTCACCTCTCCAGCTGTGGCGGTTTTGGAAATATTTAAGCGTTCCGGTACCGTTTACTGAAAAAGCGGTGTTGCCGTAACTCAGTAATTATTAGAAACAAAATTTTGAAATTTTGAGATCTTACTGAGTTCGACATGTTCAATTCATTGCAATAAAAATAAGTAGAGGATTCTATTTAAAATAATATATTTAATATATTAATAATATTTGTTTAAAAGTTTGGAAAAATAATTTATAACTTGGCAACGCCGCAAACGCGAAAAAAAAATTACAAGGCGAGATAGGATATTAGTAGATATTTCGATTTAAAATAAAACATGTAGGGTGTTACATTTAAAAAAACAAAGTAAAATGACCTTGAAATTGCCGTAATTAAAAATTCTGCCAAAAACACCCTGTAGATACAAATTTCTGGTAACGTACAAAATAATATCCACTTAATATTCAAGTAACCCACTGTATAATATTATTAAGAAAAGTTAAAGGAGTATATCAATTTGGACGTATTACTTGCGACCTTGCAAATCCAGAAATTAATAGAAAATAAATGATAACTTGAATAGATATCAATGATGGAAACTAGAACGATTAAAGAAAAAGTTATAATTCCATATAAAAAAATTAAGTTGATCACTATTCTACTTTCCCGCAACAGCCTGTATATTTCAAAATATTTTTATGATATGCGTCTTAAGTAACCAAATAACTTTTGTATTTCACATTTTCTTCTATCAGGTATACCTTGCGAGACATCAAAGAACTACACACCAACTGGACACCCTGTATAAGTACTTCAGTTCAGGTCTGAGAGGGGGGGGGGGCGGAGCAGTGCTGCCGTATACAGTTATATTTTAAATCGGTTTATAGATAGAAAAATTTGGTGTGACCTCAACTTCATGTTTTGATTTTTTTCTTTCGAGGTTTTGAAGAATAAAAATTCATAGACCTTACGTGCAATACAATTATACATCGATTAATGGCACTGATACGCGTCTTGCCACTTGTTCTAGTCGATCTGGATTCTACGCTTGACCACGTTGTCGTGTTGTCAAATTTACTGATAAGGCAAAATATATTTAATTTGATTACGGAAAATTATGAGGTCTAGACATATTCCGCTACTATGAAATTAAGTATAAGTATTATAGTCATTACTGTGTAAAAAGCTTGCTCGAGGTAGTCGAGTCTGAGTTAAGTTATTAAGTAGAGGTATCTCCGAAAAGACCGGGTAAACATATGACTTCGAGGATTTTGCGTCAGCAGTACGTGACTCTAGCTTAAAATTAAAAATTATTATAATCGCCCCTTCTAGCAAACATAAGGTAAGTGAAAGCGTGTCGTGAATCTTTTGTTTTAAACTATAAAACCTCATTTGATTGTGAGGAAGAATTAAAGACACCGGACGTTTTATGCAAAAACGGCATCAGGAAAAGTGGGCTAATACCCTTTTGGTTAACCACTTGAGCACAGCGGTTTCCCAAGAAGTAAGAAAGAAGCACTAAATAAGTTACTGAATGGCGTAATTCCAGAGAACAGAAAAGAATTTTGGAAGAATCTATCTGATTGTGAAGATGAACAAAGGGTAGTGAAGTGTTCATGCAAAATAAAAATGATATTGTATATGTTAACTGTACTTTATTTGGATTGTTATAGCATTATTTTCTTCCCAGACGCCTTGTTTTGGTTATTTCGTTTTTAACAAAGTATTTGATTTTTTTCCAGTCGCGTGTCTCCAATTGTTTATTCTTGCTGATACACTTCAAACAGTCTTCCTTTCCAGGAACTATACCTCTCCTAATGTCCGTCGCAAAATGCTTTAACACCGCTTGCTTTTCGTACGTCGACCAGGGCTGCGGCTTCACTGGCCTCCGATTACCTTTACCTAAAAAGTACAACATCGTTTTATTTATAAAAATGAATAAATTATATGAATAGAGGGTTGAGACAAACAACAATTTGAATATTATTTTTAATATACGTTCATTAGGGTAAACTCGGCTATTGCCGGCACCCTATCTACCGTTATTTTTACGAAAAATGTAGTCAAGTTGATTGACTCATTACTTCCCACACATTCCGATGATACCAGTTTTATTATTTTCCCACAGCATGAAACTATAGTCTAGATGCCCCTGCAATCAAATCATCGCTCGCCCGACCGCAAAAAAGCGGTTTATTCTACTAGGTGCTTCTTTCACATGCCAATGGACAATATATCATGAATACAACAAATTTTTGAGTTTTACAAACCCCCACCCCCGAACCACCCCAATTTCACCCCCAACCAAAATTTTTTTTAAAATGATCAGGAACCCCTAAAACGTCTAAAACGAAGTTTGAGGTGTTTTTTTATATTTTTAGTTTTCTTATTAAATCTATGCAGCGGTTACTGAGATTAGGAGGCTGGAAGAACGCCAACAGACAGACAGACAGACCGACAGACAGACCGACAGACCGACAGACCGACAGACAGACAGACAGACCGACAGACCGACAGACCGACAGACCGACAGACCGACAGACCGACAGACCGACAGACAGACCGATAGACAGACCGACAGACAGACCGACAGACAGACCGACAGACAGACCGACAGACAGACCGACACACAGACCGACAGACAGGCCGACAGACAGACCGACAGACAGACCGACAGACAGACCGACAGACAGACCGACAGACAGACCGACAGACAGACCGACAGACAGACCGACAGACAGACCGACAGACAGACCGACAGACAGACCGACAGACAGACCGACAGACAGACCGACAGACAGACCGACAGACAGACCGACAGACAGACCGACAGACAGACCGACAGACAGACCGACAGACAGACCGACAGACAGACCGACAGACAGACCGACAGACAGACCGACAGACAGACCGACAGACAGACAGACAGACAGACCGACAGACAGACCGACAGGCAGACCGACAGACAGACCGACAGACAGACCGACAGACAGACCGACAGACAGACCGACAGACAGACCGACAGACAGACCGACAGACAGACCGACAGACAGACCGACAGACAGACCGACAGACAGACCGACAGACAGACCGACAGACAGACCGACAGACAGACCGACAGACAGACCGACAGACAGACCGACAGACAGACCGACAGACAGACCCACAGACAGACCGTCAGACAGACCGACAGACAGACCGACAGACAGACCGACAGATAGACCGACAGATAGACCGACAGATAGACCGACAGACAGACCGACGGAAATAAGTGACGTGGATTTTCGTTATGTAGGCATCATAAAACGCCCAAAAAGTATATTATCTCAAAATCGAAAATTTTCGCGATCACAATACTCCCCTCACCTATCGGTGTGGGAAGTAAAAGTAAGGTAACGGTAAAATAATGTGCTATCAATGTTACTTCCCGTAAGACCAGCAACATTGCTTAATACTTTGTAGTAGCTTAATCGGGCCCATGTGATCTACACCTTTTCCAGCTGTAGTAGGTGTAAATTACACCTGTCGTCAATTTGAAATTACAAGTGACGAGTTGGAACATTAACTTGACTGTTTTGAATTATCACTTGACGCTTTAGAAACTACAGCTGGAAAAGGTGTACTATGTCTTTGAGAGCAGATGTAATGGTTGTAGTTTTGTGGAGGGCGGATCAAGGTAAGTTACTACCGTTTTGTTAAGAAGATGTACTAGCGGAGCGTTATTGGAACTAAACAAATATTTACTGAAAAGATCTATTTCCAGTACAGTACCCTTGAATTAATATTGTAGGTTCAATATCTATCAATTTTTCCTTTGATGAAAAATGTATATTTGTTAAAAAAATGAGGCGACAATCACTGGTCTATTCACAACACTGAGATCGTGTTGTCAACATTGTTTTAGAAAATTGCACATTTTTCACACTATTAGTAATCGGGAATAGTTTAAATACAATCACAGCTGCTTCTATTCAATTTGAAAATTTCATCTTTTAAGGCTTTGAGCTGGA
Source organism: Callosobruchus maculatus (assembly GCA_951848785.1). Lineage (NCBI taxonomy): Eukaryota > Metazoa > Arthropoda > Insecta > Coleoptera > Chrysomelidae > Callosobruchus > Callosobruchus maculatus. The sequence goes on along the minus strand of CATOUR010000122.1, from coordinate 888,648 downwards.
CGAAATGGTGTTATTGAACCTATCATAAAATATGTCTTGAAATACCTTTCGTGTATCAAGAATACCTAGCATGAATGTAGTAAGTGGGACCAAGTACAATAATAATTTCTTCAGAATAAGATGCGAATCTTTTGTTTGCCATGAGTGTTACTTTTTTAGTTATTCCTCGATTCAATAATATTCCTCCCAGGAAAAAAATTATGTGATTTTGTGTGTACATACAAGATTTTTTACGGAACAAAATATTTGGTTTTGTTATTGGTTGTGATAGTTTTCAGATTTAATTTGATATTGATATATATATATATATATATATATATATAGACATATTCCATCAATGTATACCTATGTAGGCAAGCTTTTTTGCATATTATTGTCAACATGTTTGTTATTTTTTTAATAAACTGTCTAGTATTTGGTCTACAGGTTTGTTAATTCACAGAAAACCCTTGGTTTATTAAACAAAATAGATACCTGTGAGACTTCTATATAAACAATGAGTTTCATTCATGATCAAAGCAAGTAGCAAATGTAATGACAAACAGGTAGTTAAAAGCACTTAGATAGGTATCTGGGGATGAAAAATATACTAGCCCACGAGTGCCAATAACTGGCAAATAGTGAGTGACAACAACTGGCCAAGAGTGCCAATAACTGGTCCTTTTGCAACTTTTCGTTTTAAACCGATTTCCATGGAAAAAAATCACTACTTCATATTTATTACTATGTTTTGTGGAAGTAGAATGTTGAAGGTATACAATTCCCATAGCTTCAATAACAGGTTTGACACATCGAAATGTAAGAAACCTATTGAATTACCAATAACTGTGTAGGTTACCTTACTATTCTGGCAAAAAATATTGGGTGATTAGAACGTACCCAACTTACGACGGTCATCAGTAGCAACTACAACTGTTGTACATGGTTCTACAATATCCTTCGTTCCCTCTTCCGGCACATTGTCGTCCCCTTCATCAGCATTACCATTACTTTCAAACTGCATGTCTGGTAGATCTAAAGAAAGTATTGTATGTAGTAACACTCAACACTCGACTGGAAAGCATTTAGCTAGTTTTATTGACGACGGTGTATCGTGGCAATTCAGTACCTACGTTATAACTATTATTAGTGAATAAATAATAAGCTTTGACAAATCTCATTTGTGTAGTCATTTTTTTCTAGAAAAGATTAAGTTTAAGATTACCTCAAAACTTTTTGTACTCATAATGTTTATTATTTTTATATTAGATAAGGCGGCAGGAGACCATCGAACTTCGTCTAAAATCTCATACTGTCCAGAAAACAGCCCAAATGTTAAAGATGGATTTACTCTGGCATTTCTCTCTAAATATTCAATTCCGTATCGAGTGTTTTATGTCCAATCCGATTAAAGACTCGTTACAATATTCAATAATCAAAATCCGAGAAATTAAGCAACTGGTTTAAATTTAATATAAGGCATTGTTCATGTATGTAATACAGGGTGACGCAGAGGTAACGTATGTTGTTCAAGTAAGCATAACATTTTGCGTATCGAATATATCCGTGTCTTAATTACAGCTACATGAAGTAATAATGCTGCAGCTTTTAACTAATAATGGAAAATAATGTCGGTCAAGAGTAGTCCTGCTTCGCGGTTGGACATGTTCAATCGCTATTGCAATGTTTTGACAAATAGCAGTTCTCAGTTCTTGTAAAGTATGGAGTCTGTTAGCATATACATTAAATTAAGGTAACGCCAAAAAAAGAAGTTGCGTGCAGCCGAGTCAGGAGAGAATATAGGAGCCAAAGGATATCGCGAAATCACACGCGATTTGAGATGTGCAACCGCGAAGCAGGACGACACTTGACATATCATTTTCCATCAATAATTTAAAAATGTACTATTGTTACTTCATGTAGCTTCATGTATATCTTTAATACACATGTTATGCTTACTTGAAACACCACGTACGTTTTTTCTGCGCCGCCCTGTATAGAGTCAGCTATAAGTGTCTTGTCTTAGCATTTTTTATGTAAAGATTATTCTGAACCAAACTTGTTTATCGGATCTACCGAGTTTAAATAGTATTATGTGCTTCAAAAATTCAATTAGATATTTAACGGGTATGAGATATAATACTAGTTTACCTTCCAACACGATTTCGTTGAGCGGTTTTCCAGAAAACTTCGCTGATTGACCGCTGTCTACTGCCATCAAGATTCTGCTAACCTTTGTTAGCTCCACTGCCGACTCGTGGAGACGATAGAAATCTCTATGAATTTGTATATCGTGTCCCAGATGTCTGGCCAACCAATCAGCCTCGTTTTCTTTCAAATCGAACACCTGCACTACCGTTGCTATATATTTCCTTAACTTGGTACTGGTGATGCTTTCAGGTCTTTTCAGATTTAATGCAGCTATAGCTTGTTTCAAACAATCGTGGCCCCTCAAATTGTTAAGGGAATTGCTTCCTCTAGCGAATACGTAAGTATTTTTATCGTTAATTCCTGCTAAGTTTCGATATTGAATGAGGACGTCTATAGCTTTCTTCAAGGGGAGTGTAATGAGAATTGGAACCTTAGGATTTTTCCTCGATTTCCCTTTTACCTCTACGACAATCAATCTGCTTGCAAGCTCTCTCTCAAATGCCGTTAGAGATTCTTTTAGCTCCATAGTGTTTTGATCCTCCCATTGGGGTCTACACGCATACTGCGTAAGGGACAGGCGAGCAACCTCACCTGAGCGTCTCTTATTGAATAATACAAGTCTGCTAAGAACTGCTGAGGCAAGGCATGACCAGTTAAACCTTATTTCTACACCATCTGTGATATTGTTTTGATGCATACTTATAATATCATCCAAATAAGAATTTAACTTCATCAAGTCCTCAGTAATAGGAAGCATTTGTGCAGAGTTCATCTTCCGTTCAGTAAGAGACCTTAGAGCTACAGAAGATATTCTATTTTGCCACTCAATTTCCATAATGGATATGAATCCTGACATCTCTTTCTCTAACTGTAAATCACCCTTTCGTAGCGCAACGCCTCTAACTATCTGAGAGCACTTCCTCAAACTATGGCCCAATTTCAGTGCTAAAGATGGAGTAGTATACTTCTGTTGTTTATCATAAACTGTTGCGCATAACTTTTTAACTGCTATTATAGATGTGTCGAAATGTTTAGGTAATAGGGCATGTGTTAAGTTTTCAATATTATGATTCATGTCTTTAACAGTTATTAAAAACCGACCAAGTTGTCTCATGGATTGTCTTATATATTCATACTGGTTGCTGCTGAATTTTTCGAATAATAAAGCCCCGAATTTCATTATTGTCTCATCTGTCCGACAAACTTGGGATATTTCATCTTGTTTAAAATTTGATAATATATGTTCCTTAAATTCCAGCGAGAGTTCCAAATCTGACCAGGAACACAGCAGAGCATAACTTTCTCCTCGTATATCTCTTCGGGACTGCATTATGTTTGATGAAGGACAGTTTTTCTTTACATGCCTCCAGAGTGAGTCACTGTGGAAAAATCCCAGACAGTTGGGGCAAGGAATATATTCATCTACTTTCTGTAGCAATACGGTTGGACGGCGACTCAAAATTAACTCGCCCTGTTTGGTCGTTAACACGTTGCAATTATGATAATAATCTCCTGCCCTCAACAGGCACAGAAATCCTTCCCGTCTCTCTTTACTTCTTTCACTTAAGACCATTAACTTTGCAACTTCATGTTCTTTCTTATGCACCAAAGTTAAATGTCTCGCTACTTTTCCTATTAGCTTAAAACAAAAATAACAGGCATGCCTTTTATCATATACACGTTTCCCTTGCTTTGTCTTTTTTGTACATTCGATGAATAAGGATGACTGATTTAACGAAACGTTATTACTGGACAACGATGACTGCGATGTAGATAGTGCATCTTCCTGTTCATGAGACGTAGTAGTTAAGGGCAATGTCAAATCGTGTGATGACTTGTTGTTAGTACAGGAAGGTGAGTTTGATGTTATCATTGATTCTTCTTGATTATTGGTTATAATGGTTGATGTATCGGTGCAGTTCTCCCCAGTAGTATCATTAGCAGATGATGAGAATGAATGTATTAACCATTCCGTACTGACTTGGTTCTTTAATTTCTTATTTGAGGGAGAGTATTCGGATCCTGATGATGAAAATGGATCTTCGTCAGTACCATTAGAGTTACATCTATTATATGTCTTTCTAGCAATAGGCCTCAATCCTGCTTTCAGCCTTTTTTCATAATCTGGACGATGATTTTCATCTGTACTTGGACTACCTTCGAGATTATTATCAGTTACTTGCAGCTCTTGGCTGGGCGTGCTTTCCTTTGTTTGTGTGTTAGTTTCACCTTCGTCATTCTCCAGTAACCGTACCATATCTTCCTCCAGATGAATGGCTGGGAGGGTCGTAAGAGATCCGGTATCGCAGAAGTTTTTTATTTCAATTACGTTAGCGACATCGTAATCTTTCAAATTTTGGTGTACATTTGATGTTTTCTCTGTAGTATTTATGTCTATCAATTCATCGTCACCCTGGGATTCATCGACCGCATGAGGTGGAGTGAACACATCACTCACAGTACCAGTTGGAATATCACTGTCAGAGGGAATATCCTCATCCAGCGAAGCTCGAGCCTCTTCCAGAATCCTCTTTTCTTCAGCAAATGTTAGAAGGAATTTGAACCGACTTAAGGCAATAACTCTTGCCTGGCATATGATGTTATCCATTTGAACATTATCTTCGTGTCCCATTCTGTACAATGTTCCTCCTTTTTCAACCTTGTGCCTTTCTAACCATCGAATTTTGTTTTGTTTGGAGTTTGGCGAGAAATCTTGTAGACATCTCGCCAGCCAAAAGGGCTCTAAAAGAATGAAACTGAAAGTTAGTCACATAACGCGACTGAACATGTTTATGGTGCTACTGGCACCAAAACAGAAATATGGAGTCCAGTTCATTGATTCATCACTTCCCAAACAGAACGATGACACCATTTTTACTTCCCACACCGATAGGTGAGGGGAGTATTGTGATCGCGAAAACTTTCGATTTTGAGATAACACGCTTTTTGGGCGTTTTATAACGTCTACATAACGAAAATCCATGTCACTCATTTCCGTCGGTCTGTCTGTCTGTCTGTCTGTCGGTCTGTCTGTCTGTCTGTCTGTCGGTCTGTGCGCGTTTTTCTAGCCTCGTAATCTCAGTAACCGCTGCACGGATTGTGATGAAATTTGAGCAGCGATATGCTGGGGGGTCGTAGTAGGTAATGTTCCTATAATTTTGAAAATCGGTACAGGGGCGGTGGAGTAATTAGCAAAAAACAAAAAAAAAATAAATATTCCTAAAACTTCGTTTTTAGGTGTTTTAGGGGTTCCTGATCATTTTCTACTTTTTTTTAGGTGGGGGTGAAATTGGGGTGGTTGGGGGGGTGAGGGGTTGTAAATCTCAAAAATGTGTTGTACTCATAATATGCTATCCATTGACCTGCAAAAGAAAGACCTAGCGGCATAATACCCTATTTTAGGCCCATCCGAACATTGCCTTGCCTACTCCAGTAACCAAGGGACTTAGAATTTTCTGATAAATACATAGGAATATTGCTTCAGATCGTTATGTATTGAGTAACGTAATAGGAATGGATTTTAATGAAACTTTGTTACAGTATTATTACCACGGCGAGGATGGAAAACGCGTATGTTCTGAAAAAATCGTGTCAGTGGCGGCGCAGCAATAATAAAAAATAAAAAAAATAAAAACGTCTCAAACTTTGTTTTTAGGCGTTTTAGGGGTTCCTGATCATTTTCTACCTTTTTTTTGGGTAGGGGTGAATTTGGGGTGGTTGGGGGGTGGTGGGTCGGAAAACTGAAAAATTCGTTGTATTCATAATGGGCTGTCCATTGACCTGTGAATGAAAAATCTAGCGGCATATTACACTTTTTTAGGTCCATTAAATTTGAACATTGCCTTGCTCAGTATAGAAACCAAGGGACTTCGAATTTTTGATGTATACAGACATACGAGTATTGTTTTAGATCGTCCTATATTGCGTAACGCAATTATTCAATTGATTTTAACGAACTTTTGACACAGTATTACTGCCGCGGCGAGGATGGAAAACGTGTATATTTGGAAAAATCGTGTCAGTGGTGGTGCAGCAATAATAAAAAACTAAGAATATAAAAACAGCTCACACATCGCTTTTAGACAGTTTAGAGGCTCCTGATCGTTTTGCATCGTTCAGTTGAAGCATGCAGAATGAAAACTGTGGCGTCCTAGTTTCTAAGGAGGGAGACGCAAGAAACTATTTACGAGAGTTTTTGTTGTGGACGTTTTTTTGCGGGAGGGTGGGCGTGATTTAGTTGCAAGGGGATTTCAGACTATAGCTTCATGCAATGGGAAAGCAATAAAACGAAATCATTATTATGTGTGGGAAGTACCGAGTCAATCAACTTGACTCCATTTTATTATTCACCCATTGAACGAAGCTATAGTCTGAGATCCCCTTGCAACCTAATAATCGCTTGCATCTCTCTCTGTAGGAACTACGACGACACAGTTTTTATTCTACAAGCTTTAACTGGATGAAACGAAGCAGTCAGAAATCCCCAAATCGCCTATAACGAATATTCGGCTATTTTTATATTTTTAGTTTTATTTTTATTATTGCTGCGCCGCTACTGACACGATTTCCCAAAATCATACGGATTCTCCATCCTCATCGCGGTAATAATACTATGTCGAAATTTCGTTAAAATCAATTCCAGGTTACACATACAGGATGCAGGACTTGGATGTATTCGGTAATCAGAAAATTCTAAGTGCCGTGGTTTCTGTAATACGCAGGGCAATGTTCTGATGGACCTAAAAAAGTGTATTTTGCCGCTAGGTCCTTCTTTCGTAGGCCAGTGGAGGACCTATTATGAATACAAAAACTTTTTTAGTTTTACAACGCCCCATCCTCCAACATCCTCATTTCACCACCACCCAAACAAGCAGAAAATGATTAGGAACCCCTAAAACGCTTAAAAACGAAGTTTGAGCTGTTTTTATATTTTTAGTTTTTGTATTGTTGCTGCGCCGCCACTGACACGATTTCTAAAAACCATACGCATTTTCCATCCATGTCACGGTAATAATACTGTGTCAAAGTTTCATTAAAGTTAAGTCCATAATTTCCACATTTCTTAATACAGAACAATCTAAAGCAATATTCGGATGTATACATACAGTCCCTTGGTGTCTGTAATAGGCAAGCCAATGTTCGGATGGACCTAAAAAAGCGTATTATGCCGCTACGTCTTTCTTTCACAGGTCAATGGACAGCCTTTTATGAATACAACAAATTACTGAGTTTTATAACCCCCGCCCCCCAGTCCCCCGACCACCCGAACTTCACCCCCACCGAAAAAAAGTAGAAAATGATCAGGAACCCCTAAAAACGAAGTTTGAGGCATATTTGAAATTTTTCGTTTTTTGCTAATTACTCCGCCTCCCCTGCACCAATTTTCAAAATTATAGCAGCATTACCCACTAAGACCTCACAGCATGTCGGTACCCAAATTTCATCACAATCCATGCAGCGGTTACGGAGATTACGAGGGTAGAAAAGCGCGAACAGACAGACAGATCCACAGACAGACCGACAGAGAGACAGACCGACCGACGGAAATGAGTAACGTGGATTTTCGTTATGTGAATCATAAAATGCCCAAAAAGCGTGTCATCTCAAAATTGAGATGCCACCTACCGGTGTGGTAAAATGATGAAACTCAAAATTTGGAAATGTAACACCACTGGATTCTTAGTGATAAAGCGTAGAACGTAAAACTTTCATTCAATTTTGAAATTATGCGAATTAGTGACAAAAACAGAAAAAGATGTAACTTTTGACTGTAGCTAGTACATTTATAAGAGCATCTATCTGTATTTTTTACCTATGCAAATCAAAATTGTAATGTGTATAGAATCTATACTTCTAAACAACTTAGGTACTTACCGCATTCACTGAAAACTGCTACATACGTTCCTTTAGAAAACGACATTTTTCTACACCACTCACCGTCACCACAGATCACATCAATACTGGCTGTATTAAATGAAAAATGTTAAATAAGAGGACACCACAAAGCAAAAGACTTATTGTGTACTGCAACGCAATGAAACTTACCAGTGAGGGATGCCACACAAGGTGGATATAATTCACACACACCTGAAAAAAGCACGAATTTTTCTGACTATAGGTATACGAGTAGTAACCTATACCAGAAAATGAGCTTATAGTAGACGCAAAAGCTAGGACCTATTGTATAGACCCTGCAAGGGGCGGCTTTAAAAAAAATTCCAAACATTTTTCTTTGCTGTTTCTACAGGGTGTCCAGTTAGTGAGTAATTCTTCGATATCTCGCAAAGTATACCCGACAGAAGAAAATGTCAAATACAAAAGTTATTTGGTTACTTAAGACGCATATTCTAAAAATATTTTAAAATATACAGGGTGTTGCGGGAAAGTAGAATAGTGATCAACTTGATTTTTTTATATGGAACTATAATTTTTTCTTAAATTTTTCTAGTTTCCATCATTAATCTCTATTCAACCGTAAAATATTTTTGGGATCGGTTGCGACGTTGCCAAATTATAATTTATTTTCTGTTAATTTCCGGGAAAGTAGAATAGTGATCAACTTGATTTTTTTATATGGAACTATAACTTTTTCTTAAATGGTTCTAGTTTCCATCATTGATCTCTATTCAACCGTAAAATATTTTTGAGATCGGTTGCGACGTTGCCAAGTTATAATTTATTTTCTATTAATTTCCGGATTTGCAAGGTCGCAAGTAATACGTCCAAATTGATATATTCCTTTAACTTTTCTCAATAATATTATACAGCAGGTTACGTGAATATTAAGTGAATATTATTTTGGATGTTACCAGCAATTATTATCTACAGGGTGCTTTTGGCAGAATTTTAAATTACGGCAATTTCAAGGTCATTTTAATTTGTTTTACTTCCCACACCGATAGGTGAGGGGAGTATTGTGATCGCGAAAATTTTCGATTTTGAGATAATACGCTTTTTGGGCGTTTTATGATGTGTACATAACGAAAATCCACGTCACTCATTTCCGTCGGTCTGTCTGTCTGTCTGTCGGTCCGTCTGCCGGTCTGTCTGTCTGTCGCGTTTTTCTACCCTCGTAATCTCAGTAACCACTGCATGGATTGTTATGAAATTTGGGCAGCGGTATGCTGTGGGGTCGTAGTAGGCAATGTTCCTATAATTTTGAAAATCGGTGCATAGGCGGCGGAGTAATTAGCAAAAAAAAAATAATAATTATTGCTGAAACTTCGTTTTTAGGCGTTTTAGGGGTCCCTGGTCATTTTCTACTTTTTTTTGGGTGGGGTGAAATTGGGGTGGTTGGGGGGTGGGGGGTTGTAAAATTGAAAAATTTGTTGCTTTCATAATAGACTGTCCACTGACCTGTGAAGGAAGGCCTGGCGAAATAAATAACTTTTTTAGGTCCATCCGAACATTGCCTAGCCTATTACGGAAACCATGGGACTTACAATTTTCTGTATACTATACGAGAATTTATTGGTTTAAATCGTTTTGTATTTTGTAACGTGGACACTATTAAATTGATTCTAATGAAATTTTGACACAGTATATTGTTGCCGTGGTGAGAATGGAAAACGCGTATGTTTGTTAAAAATCTGGTCAGTGGCAGCGTAGCAATAATCAAAGAACGCGACAAGTATGAAAGCAATTCAAATTCGGTTTTTAGATGTTTTAGGGATTCCTGATCATTTCCTACCAGTCCTTTGGGTGGGGGTGAAAGTGAGGTTGTTGGGGGGTGGGGGGTTGTAAAATTGAAAAATTTGTTGCTTTCATAATAGACTGTCCACTGACCTGTGAAGGAAGGCCTGGCGAAATAAATAACTTTTTTAGGTCCATCCGAACATTGCCTAGCCTATTACGGAAACCATGGGACTTACAATTTTCTGTATACTATACGAGAATTTATTGGTTTAAGTCGTTTTGTATTTTGTAACGTGGACACTATTAAATTGATTCTAATGAAATTTTGACACAGTATATTGTTACCGTGGTGAGAATGGAAAACGCGTATGTTTGTTAGAAATCTGGTCAGTGGCAGCGTAGCAATAATCAAAGAACGCGACAAGTATGAAAGCAATTCAAATTCGGTTTTTAGATGTTTTAGGGATTCCTGATCATTTCCTACCAGTCCTTTGGGTGGGGGTGAAAGTGAGGTTGTTGGGGGGTGGGGGGTTGTAAAATTGAAAAATTTGTTGCTTTCATAATAGACTGTCCACTGACCTGTGAAGGAAGGCCTGGCGAAATAAATAACTTTTTTAGGTCCATCCGAACATTGCCTAGCCTATTACGGAAACCATGGGACTTACAATTTTCTGTATACTATACAAGAATTTATTGGTTTAAGTCGTTTTGTATTTTGTAACGTGGACACTATTAAATTGATTCTAATGAAATTTTGACACAGTATATTGTTACCGTGGTGAGAATGGAAAACGCGTATGTTTGTTAGAAATCTGGTCAGTGGCAGCGTAGCAATAATCAAAGAACGCGACAAGTATGAAAGCAATTCAAATTCGGTTTTTAGATGTTTTAGGGATTCCTGATCATTTCCTACCAGTCCTTTGGGTGGGGGTGAAAGTGAGGTTGTTGGGGGGTGGGGGGTTGTAAAATTGAGAAGTTTGTAGTATCGATAAGTCCATTGAACTGTGAAGGAAAGACCTAGCGGCATAAGACAATTTTAGGGGGGGGGGGGGGGGTGGTCTGGCGATTATTTGGTTGCAAGGGATCTTAGACTAAAGCTTGATGCTATGGGAAAATAATAAACTGGTATCAGCGTAATGTGTGGGAAGTACTGAGTCAATCAACTTGACTTCATTTTTTTTAAATGTAACACCCTATATATTTTATTTTAAATCGAAATATCTACTAATACCCTATCTGCCTTGTAATTTTTTTTTCGCGTTTGCGACGTTGCCAAGTTATAAATTATTTTTCCAAATTTTTAAACAAATATCCCCGATTTTAATGTATTTTTAATAGAACCCTCTACTTATTTTTATTGCAATGAATTGCACATGTCGAAGTTAGTAAGGTCTCAAAATTCAAAATTTTGTTTCTGATAATTACTGAGATACGGCTACACTGCTTTTTCAGTAAACGGTACCGGAACGCTTAAATATTTCCAAAACCGCCACAGCTTATAGTTCCATATAAAAAAATTAAGTTTGTCACTATTCTACTTTCCCGCAACACCCTGTATATTTCAAAATATTTTTAGAATATGCGTCCTAAGTAACCAAATAACTTTTGTATTTGACATTTTCTTTTATCAGGTATACTTTGCGAGATATCGAAGAATTACCGGCTAACTGGACACTCTGTATATCTAAACCACCCGAAGATCAGTTAGGCTAAATATTATTTCAAATTTCCCTCCGAAGTATTTTTTTTAATTTCAAATAATTGCTCCACAATGCTCTATATGGAGCGTCCTGACGAATAACCTTTTCTCCTGAAAACGGAAAAATTCGACATCATTCCACTCATCGTAACCAGTGGTCCGGGCATCTGGGGGGCCCCCGCTCAGCCTCGACCTCGACTACTTCGAGCAAGCTTTTTGCATAGTAATAACTATAATACATATACCTACTTAATTTTATAGCGATGGAATCATAATTTTCCAAAATGAAATTAAATATATTTTGCCTTTTCAGGACTTATTTTATGGCAAAATTTGACAACACAACACAACGTAGTCGAACGTAGAATCCAAAACGGCAAGAATAAGTTATAGAAAATACTCTAACATAGTCCAATAAAAATAGTAGAAATTTGGAACTTCAATTCAAAAGGCTGATTTTTGGATATAGTACTATTGAGATAATCTTTTAACCATCTTAGAAAAATCAGTGCCCAACTTCAGTCCAAAAGGGGTTAAACATAATAGATAAAACTTGAAACAAATATAGTGCAGACGGTAGAGGTTTTAATGGAAAATGTTTCAAACAAATGTTGTTGAGAAAACAATTTCTGACAGAAAAGCTCCTACAATTTTTTTCGTCAGGCTTATAGTTATTTAGTTAAAGAACTGTTCGCTTTCGACGTTGTGAATTTTACCTAAGCTCCCATTGCGGCGCACATGCTCTGTGGCACGCGCGCGTTGCCGCGCCGCCGCCGGCCGGCTAGACATTTTCTTCTTACGTATACAGTGGTGGTACAGTGTACTGGGCGAATAGAAATTAATCGTTCGGACGACTGAAATAATAATATTAGTGGAACGGGAAAAGGCGATAGTTGCTGTATTGATGCGGATTTTTTCTTCGTACTTCTTATATTTTGAAAAGTCAGGTATTTTGCGGTCTACATATACAACTTTATAAACATTTATTTATTTGTTTTATCGGTAAAAAAATACGAATACCTATATGCTCCTATGGCTTATACTCCATATGTATTAAAAAATATTCATTGTATCTGCTTGCAGAAAATACTCACACTAGTTGGTCGTTATTGTTCATAGTCAAAGATGGCAATTATATGGAATATGTATGTAAATGTACTAACAGACTGATATTTCAAAATAAACATTTCACTGGAGAAATATTTGTTATCGAGGCATTTTCAGGTTATATTTTCTAACATATGCAGCAAATGGGCAACAGAAAAAAAGTTAGGTATTTTTTGGAACTAAAGAAAAAACAAGCAACACATTATAGAGTTTAATTAAAAGAAAAGCTGGTTGGAAAATTGACCAATTTGTTGTATTCGTAATAGACTGTCCACTGACCTGTGAAGGAAGACCTAGCGAGATAAAATAGGTCCATCCGAACATTGCCTTGCCTATTACAGAAACCAAAGAACTTAGAATTTTTTCTGATGTAAACATACGAGTATCGCTTTATATCGTTCTGTTTTGTGTAACGTGGAAACTGTTGAATTGATTTTAATGAAATTTTGACTTAGTATTACTACTATGGCGAGGATGAAAATACGTATGATGATTTTTATAAATCGTGCCAGTGGCGGCACACAACTAATAAAAAAACTAAAAATGTAAAAACAGCTCAAACTTAGTTTTTAAGTGTTTTCGAGGATCCTGATCATTTTCTACTTTTTTGGGTGGGAGTGAAATTGGGGTGGTTGGGGACGGGGTGAAAAACTGAAAAAAGTTGTTGTAAGGGACTTAGAAATTTGCGATGTAGATACATAGGAGTATCGCTTTAGATCGCTCTGTATCGTGCAACTTCGAAATGACCAAATAGATTTTAATGAAATTTCAACACAGTATTATTGCCTCGGCAAGGATGGAAAATACGTATGGTTTTTAGAAAGCGTGTCAGTGATGGCGCTGCCATAAACAAAAAACTAAAAAACAGATCAAACTTCGTTTCTAGCTGTTTTAGGGGTCCGGAATCATTTCCCTACTTTTTTTGGATGTAGGTGAAATTGGGGTGGTTGGGGGGTGGGGGGTTGTAAAACTGAAAAACTTGTTGTATTGATAATAGGCTGTCCATTGACATGTGAAGGAAAGACCTATGCACGACGCAATTTGGGGGGGGGGGGGCTGACGATGATTTGATGAAGGGGACCTCAGGTTATAGCTTCATACTATGGGGAAACAATAAACTGGTATCACCGTAATGTGTGGAAAGTACTAAGTCAATCAGCTTGACTTCATTTTTTTTCTATGGTACCTAAACGTACTTAACATCCCTGTTGCAATGACTGAAATGTGCAGATACAAGAAAACAATAGAAGCATGCAATTGAAATAGAATCCTTTGAATTTTGAATATTTAAATCTCCTGCAGTAGATAGAGCACGAGAACTGAAATGAAAGAAAATCACTGTACAATTTGTCGCGATCCTCTCAATAATGGTTTGGATGATGTTACAACTGTTCGGGTAGTAGGTAGCGATGTCATCCATAATTCGTAATTCTTTTAAGCCCAAATGTGTTATTTAAAAAATTGAAGATAATGGTGATGTTATTCTCTTAGAAGAAAAAGTGTTACAACACTTTTTGACAGCGTTCTTCGACTTAATACGCGATAAAATTCTGATTTTAGTAACAATCACAAACCACCCCCTAACTTTGGGGCACTGTATAATGGAAACTATTGGTCGCACACGAAAAATGTAAAGACCAAAATTGTGAAGAATCTTGTTGTCTCCATATGTTATTTGAACTTTTTTTCGATAGCACTTACGCCAACGGCGCTATTTGTCAAAAAGCGCCACAAAACACTTTTCACCCCCCCCCCTATCCTCGAGCGGCAACCCCCAAATGTTGCAAATTGAATCTTACCTTAATTAAACAATGCCGGGGTAGTATCATTTTCACTAAAAGTGTGCACAAATACGATATTTTTCGCAACAGCACATATCGGTATAGTAGGGAGGGGTGTGTTTCTAAATGCCGTATTTTTGTTTAAATCAAGTGCGTGAGTTTAGGCAGCCGCAGATAATAAAAAAAATGAGAAGATATCATTTTTTTAGAGAAACAAAAATGTTACACGACTTTTTGATAAAGTCCTTCGCCTTAATCCACCCTTAAATTCGGATTTTAGTGAAAATCACAAACTAACCCCTAACCTTGACGCAGTGTAGGACGGAAACTATTGGTCACACATGAAAAATGTAAAGACCAAAATTATACAGAATTTTGTTCTCTCCATAAATCATTTGAAGGTTTTTTCGATATCACTTGCCAAAACGGCGTTATTTTAAAAAAAATCGTCGCGAACCAGAGTTTTCATCCCCCCATCCCTCAACCGGCAATCCCCCGAGGTCACAAACTTAGGTGTAAGTTCCGGGGACCAATGTCTACCATTCCACAAATTACATTGCTTTCCTAATTTTTGCTGTCAAAAGCCTCTTTTTACGATCTAACGATTGTGGTGAATAAATACTGTATTCCGCATAAGAGCAAATCCGCCAGCCGGTCGACTACGCCACGACGCGCAACGTAACCTTCCTCGCGCCAGTGGCAGACACATGTGCGTAGAAATAAAATTGGTTTTCACTATATTCAGAGTTTAGTACCCGTTATCTTAAGAAATATCAACTTGAGAAAAAATTTAATAGGAACTTTTATACTAAACATTAATTTATAAACAACATTTGTCTGAAACATTTTTTAGAACAACCTCTAGTTTCGGTGCTATAGCTGTTTTAAGTTTTATTTAAATCATTTAATCGCTTTTGGACTGAAATTGGACACTGATTCTTCTGACTTAGTTAAAGCATTGTCTCCATCGTATTATATAAAAATCAGCCTCTTGAATTAAAGTTCGAAATCACGGCTATATTTTTATTTTATTTAAACAGGCATGTGTGTGTTCCGAAGACCCCGTTGTTATTATTTACTGTGTTCATAAACACAATGTGATTTTTCACAGAAATCCCCAGTATATAAATCTTGTGGAATTGTTTAAAATAGTCTTTTAACTTTTGCACTGTTAACACCGAAAATTTACTCAAAACTATTACAATAAACAAATAAACCCGAAACGATCAACCAAAACAAGGTTGCTATTTATACTTATTATTCCACTATTCATGTCATTATTTTCAGTGTTCTTTACCTGCTATCTCGAAGAAGGTGTAGAAACAAAGGGTATATGACCGCTGAATCCTACTTTGGATTGTTTATTTCTTCTAACCTATTCGAATTCGTTGGTGCCGACAAGTTATTTCTGGGAATCCCAGACAGTCGATGAAAATGCCTTGGCGCTCACGTTCGGCTCAAGCAGAACGATCATTTTCAAAACTACAACTAACAAAAAGTTTTGCAAAGTCGACAATGGATGAATCGCGCCTAAGTTCTTTGTCATTAGTAGAAAATAAACGGACAGAACGCCATGCCATTTAGAGACCAAATAGTTGGAGAGTTCCTTTGCGACTTCCGAAATGTAAACACGTGAAATACACGGTGTTTTCTTTCCAATCCCCTCTAATCGGCAACAACAACATAATTACTGTGGTCCTTCGTAGGCTGATTAATCAAGTGCAGTGATTACATCCACGTGTAATGTACAGGTACAGGTCAGAAATATAAGAGCAGTTTACATTTTTCGTGCTCCTATCGAGTGCCGACACTACAAAAGACAAGATACTCGACCGGTCCAATGACCCTTATCGCTTTCGGATTTTTTTACTGGGCCGTTATACGACCATTAGTATAGTCAAAATTGTATATGTCTGTGTATAAAGAGATGTTATTATACAATAAATAGATCAATTTATTTTGTTTTTATCTATTGCAAATTGGTATTTTCGATAATTTTGATCTTCTACGACTTTTTGAATTATTATAATATATATTTTGTATAGATAATTACGGTTTTATCATTACTCAGGTCTACATAATAACGTAACTGCACTATAGAAATGTCGACACTGATGGAGAGCTGAAAAAAATGTAAACTCATATACAATGTGGCCAATCGGGTAACGTTATTAATTTTTTTTTCAATAGCCCGTACCGAGACCTATCCAAAACACCCCCTGTATGTATAGCGATTATTGATGGTTTTCCAGTTATGATTTATTTTTGTAAAATTTGGAGATTTTCCAGCGTTTTCAAGAAATCGTCAAAAACAAAAACAGAAATGCTTTTTGGCTTTTATTTTTTCTGTAGCTATACTAAGTATTAAGTCTATTTCGATATCCGATAAAGAAAACCTGTACATCCGACCAATAATTAAGTACATTTTGGGCCCAACGTTTGAAATCACTGTTTTTGGTCAGGAGATCAAAACTTTCAAAATGAAATTAAAAATACGCATGCCTGGTTCTCGAGATCCAAACTATAAATCTTAGAAACTGTGTAAAACATTACACTTGGCGGCGAGGTACGGCGTTGATACAGCAAGCAGCGACGAACGACCAGGCGACCTACATCCACATCGCACCGACAAACAGGGAACAGCTGACGGGATCGATACCCGTCCGGAAACTAGGTCAAGTGGTGGCGCGCTGTTGATTACCGTATGGGGAGGTATTTCTTACGCCGAGAATCACACAGCACACAGTAAGCCCATTCCTGTTCAACTCATACTTTCTTCCATATACCTATGCCTTGCTACGTATTCCTTGCACTGATACAAATTAATTACAATTAAATTTCCTTCAAGTAGCACTACTTTTCGCTTTAAACTTACACCGTCTTGTGTAAATTCTTATTCTTTGATATCAATCATGGAAGAAGCAAATTTAAGAGACCTCATCCGCAAACGCGGTGCCCTTAAGGCTAAACTTTTTTTTATAACTGAGCAGACCGCGTAGGCAGAGCCTAAATACCATTAGTTGATATAATTGAACATAATATTTCAAAGAATACAACATTGTTTTACTATGAGTATCAATCTGTGTCCTGGAAACGATGCACTTCTGCAAATATGCTTACGTACGCTTTATATTTTCACAAATACTACCTATTCTAAAAATCGTTCCGGTAGTGAACGAACTAGTTTATTTATTTGCCAGATTGCTACTATTTGTCACAAATATTGGTACTACTTACCATCCTAATATAGATAACAAACTCTGTACAGTGGGCCCATTATGTATGGAATGATTCACGATATTCACGATATTGGACACGGAGCATTATGGTTAAAGTATTTGATAAAAAAGAAAATAATAATTTCGGGTGGATGTGGAGCGATTAAGGCTACATTTTAAAAATACTTTCATGTTATACAGGGTGTCCCCAAAACACGAAACGTATCAAAGTTGTATTTTTTTAAATGGAACACCCCGTATATTATTGCACTTTCAGATTCCTTGTTGAATTCTAGTGTGACTTTATGTATCACACATGGGACTTAAAGCGAACCGTTTAGGTGTAAATCACCATTTTTGGTATAAGTAGATATCAGGAAAAAATTGAATATCGCAGAAATTATAAAATTTGGAAGGCTGTGACTGCCGTATTTCTAAGCATAAAATGCGTCAGCTTTGATGAGACTATCAAATTTAAATTACGTTTAGGCTTGGAGAAATCGGTCGAGTAACTAAGGAAGCTTCGATCAGAGATAAATGGGAATGCCTAATTTTTTTTGTACGGTTAAATGTAGAATTTGATAGCGTTTCTAATGATGTAAGATTGTGTATATCAATCTCTAGTAGTTTTCATTTAATTTTAAATTTTCAAACAAATCGGTATTTTTCAATTTGCCTACCTATAAGCAACCTAGCAAGCCATGAGCTATAAACAAAAATATGATCAGATGGAAGAAAAAAATATGCGGACGAATTAGAGTAAAGAGACAAGATTATAAAAGTTCCTTACAACAAATCAACTCTCCCAGAAACAATGGCGATAACATCTCTAATGTCAAAGAGAAGCTGGAGTATGACAGTAGTAGATATTTTTTACAGTCTACAGGCAATTTACCTACTAGAGGTTAAAAATTTCCAAGACAGTTAAAAACCCTGAAATGAAACAAAAACCAGCGATTGTTGCTCCATCACGCAATTATCAATCACATGTAATATGTAATGGTGTAAAAAAGTAGTAATTTGCGTCAAAGAAACGATACCTCTGACTGGATCCCTTCTATTTTTTCAATATCTATTAGCAATATGCGAAAAATAACGGAAGCATATAGTGAAGCGGGTCTCAAAATCAATTTTTCAAAAACAAAATATTTGGCTGTAAACTTGTCCCAGGAAGTTTTAGAAATCGACGGAAGACAAATGGCGGCTTGTGAAGACTACACCTACTTAGGAGCAAAGATCTCGAAGGAAGGCTCAAGCAAAAAAGAAATATCCCACCGAATTAATCAAGCAAGATATGCTATCAGTAGGCTTAACTCACTGTTATGGTCAAATAATTTAAGCATACAAAACAAGCTGAGAATATACCAGTCAATCGTGCAAAGTATACTGCTGTATGGGTCAGAAGTATGGGAAACAACAAAACGGGACAGACAAAGACTGGAAGCAACAGAAATGGATTTTTTGCGAAGAAGCTGTGGGGTGTCGAGGTTAGACAAGGTCAAAAATCAAGAAATCAGACGAAGAATGAATGTTCAGGTATCGGTCACGGAAGAAATCGAAAGACGTAGCCTGAAGTGGTATGGACATGTCAACAGAATGTGTGACAGTCGATGGCCGAAGAAGATCTTAGAATGGAAACCACCGTTCAGACGAAAAAGAGGTAGACCGCCAGAAGAGTGGGAGAAAAAAGTAAAAAAGGATATATTGAGAAGAGACATGGCAGACCACGATTGGAGAGATAGAGAGGCATGGAGAAGAGGATGCGAGAGACGGCCACGGGAGCTGTAAAAAACTCGCTATATATATTAGCAATATTGCAAAAAGGGGATACTACCAAATCAGATTTAAATTTTCTACCATTTAAGTTATGTTTTATAATTTGAACAAACTTTAAATCATTCTTCATTTTCTGCGATCTTGCGAATAGGTACTGAAGAATTTTCAGAACTCTAGTCAGAGGTACTTTTGACTTAACAGAATTGCATACTTTTTGATATAATTAAATGTCTCACTATTTTATTCAAAATCTTTTAGTGCCTTTGATTTAATACACACAACAATTTTTTTCATAAAGTCAATGCGTAAAATAAATAAAACAAGGGTTTGTTTGAGGCGTAATATTTTCGCAATAAAAAATGAGGTCAAGTTGATCGACTCACTACTTCCCACACATTACGGTGATACTATTTTATTGTTGTCTTATAGCATGAAGCCATAATATGATATCCTCTTGCAACCAAATCGCCGCGTTGCTGCCGCCGACGCCACCGGGGCCTAACCCGCCGCCGGCGTAAGAAGTGTATTATGCCGCTAGGTCTTTCTGTTTGCAGGTCAGGACAGCCTATTATGAATACAACACATTTTTCAGTTTTTTGATAATTACTCCACCGCCGATTTTCAAAATTATAGCAGCATTACCTACTACGACCCCACAGCATATCGCTGCCCAAATTTCATCACACTCTATGCAGCGGTTACTGAGATTGCGACGTTAGAATAACGCCAACAGACAGACAGACCGACAAACAGACCGACAGGCAGACGGAAATGAGTGACATGGATTTTCGTTATGAAGACGTCATAAAACGCCCAAAAAGAGTATTATGTCAAAATTGAAAATTTTCGCGATCACAATACTCACCTCACCTATCGGTGTGGTAAGTAAACATATAAAAAATGATATGTCATTCAGTACCCTGCAAAAGTCGCTTGGTTTTCTGCTTTATCCGTTTTTTGTGTCAAAGAAATTCTTATTTTATTCTTTATTATGCTTATGATTTTACGAAAAAAATAGGTTTGCGTATGAAGTCAAAGGCACCACAAGATTTTAAATAAAATAGGGATATCATTTATGTAAGAAAACCTATGGGGTACTATTTGAAAACAAAAAGTCCGGAGTGAGTTTTCGGGAGTCGCGTAAAAAATGTTTTGAAAGCATTACTGTGCAATAATTGTTAAGCAGTATGTTACAAAATATGTCGATACTGTTAGGATGTAACAAAACAACACGCCCCAGTGTAAACCTCTTATTCCCGTTCGAGGCCAAAAATACATTCGTCGTAGCGTAATATCATAGTTCGACTGTCCAGTGTCTAATAATTTCGACGCCACCAGACACAACAACCCTTTTTTCATCGGCTTCGCATTTTCTGTTGTCTGAGGCGGTAACTGCAGAACATGTGATGCGCTGTTGCCACATCGACTGCTTACAATACACAATTTAATTTTAGCTCGAGTAACTATTAAATTCGTCGTACCACGGGACTTATTACAAATGTCCCTTCGAAGTGTTTGATACATATTACAGATATATAGCGCGTAATCACTGATACCGTTTGATTATATCTTTTGGAAATTTGGACTGTTCGAGACACGAAAGAAGAGCGGTCTCAGGAATGCGAATGCAGATTAGAATCACTATTTCAGGAAAGCGGTACGTAAAAATCATAAAGGAATGAGAGCGCTAGGATATCAGCGCTTACTAGTAATAGTGAACATACTGCGGTCTAGTTCATTTCTCGTTTATACGCAGCGACGTTTCGCTGACAACATCGCTGGTAAAGCATCCGCAAATTTTGCACTGCTCAGTGTCGCAGGGTGGCATGACTGTTTGCATTAAATATTGTAATGATAATGGCTACGTATAGGAAATGTGAGACGATTAGAGGCGAAGCTCGGGAAGTAATAGCTCGAGTAATTGAGGCGTGTGATGGGGAATCCCGTAATCATGCGTTGAACTGAACTGAAAGGGCGGCTTATCATACCGGAGTGTCGGCAGGTCTTCTTGAAGTTCCTTCATGGAAAATGCGTGGTTATCAGGATTTTGATAAATTCGGTTGATAACAGTTAAAATCTAAAATTTTTTGTAAGAATCATTTTATTTAAAAAAATAACGATAAGTTCAACTGTGACCTGTTTAAAATATACTTTTCCAACATTTTCCGCTGATAAAATTAGTATATTACACAGGCACGTACACAGGACTTTCGTTCGGGGGGGGGGGGGGTCAAAAAAACAAGATAACTGTTATAATTGCAAAATAAACAAAAAGCAACATATCCATATATGAATGGATACCTCTCAGTGCTAAACCGGTCGGTCGATAGAGGTCCACATCCAGCCAACAAAACAAAATATTCCCAATTCAGGGGCGCATTTAGGTTTTGTTCTAGGAAGTGGGGGGACCAGTAGTGCTGCCGCGCTCGAATTGCATGATGAGCTGGAAATTGACCCAGATGTATCTGAAGAGCAGAAAAAATCTCTCAATCCTACTTTTCCTATTTACTTATACAGGGTGTCCAGTTAGTGTGTAATTCTTCGATATCTCGCAAGGTATACCTGACAGAAGAAAATGTCAAATACAAAAGTTATTTGGTTACTTAAGGCGCATATTCTAAAAATATTTTGGAATATACAGGGTGTTGCGGGAAAGTAGGATAGTGATCAACTTAATTTTTTTATATGGAACTATTTTTTAATTCTTCTAGCTTCCATCACTAATCTCTATTTAACCCTAAAATATTTTTGGGATCGGTTGTGACGTGACCAAGTTATAATTTATTTTCTATTAATTTCCAGATTTGCAAGGTCGCAAGTAATACGTCCAAATTGATATATCCCTTCTTTTCTCAATAATATTATACAGCGAGTTACTTAAATATTAAGTGGATATTATGTTGGACGTTATCAGCAATTGGTATCTACAGGGTGTTTTTGGCAGAATTTTTAATTACGGCAACGTGAAGGTCATTTTACTTTGTTTTTTAAATGTAACACCCTGTATTTTTTATTTTAAATCGAAATATCTACTAATACCCTATCTCGCCTGGTAATATTTTTTTTCGCGTTTGCGACGTTGCCAAGTTATAAATAGTTTTTCCAGATTTTTAAACAAATATCCCCGATTTTAATTTATTTTAAATAGAATCCTGTACTTATTTTTATTGCAGTGAATTGCGCATGTCGAATTTAGTAAGATCTCACAATTTCAAAATTTTGTTTCTCCTAATTATTGAGAATTACTGAGATATGGCAACATCGCTTTTTCAGGAAGCGGTACCGGAACGCTTAAATATTTGCAAAACTGACACAGCTGGAGAGGTGAAATTCAATACTTGGGGTTTTTTTAACATAACATCGGTGTTGTCAGATTTACCAATTTTACGTCATAATTTTGAATGGAATGCCCTATTTATGAAGTCTAAGGTAAAAGTGGTAAATCTGACAACACCGATGTTAGCGTTTTTGAATTTCGTATGTTCAATAGCCCCCAAGTTTTGAATTTCACCTCTCCAGCTGTGGTAGTTTTGGAAATATTTGAACGTTCCTATACTGTTTACTGAAAAAGCGGTGTTGCCCCGTAACTCAATAATTATCAAAAACAAAATTTTGAAATTGTGAGATCTTCCTAAGTTCGACATTTGCAATTCATTGCAATAAAAATAAGCACAGGATTCTACTTAAAATAAATTAAAGTCAGGGATATTTGTTTAAAAATTTGGAGAAATAATTTATAACTTGGCAACGTCGCAAACGCGAAAAAAATACTACCAGGCGAGATAGGGTATTAGTAGATATTTCGATTTAAAATAAAAAATATAGGGTGTTACATTTAAAAAAACAAAGTAAAATGACCTTCAAGTTGCCGTAATTTAAAATTCTGCCAAAAACACCCTGTAGATACAAATTGCTCGTAACATCCAAAATTGTATCCACTTAATATTCAAGTAAGTCGCTGTGTAATATTATTGAGAAAAGTTAAAGGAATATATCAATTTGGACGTATTACTTGCGACCTTGCAAATCCGGAAATTAATAGAGAATAAATTATAACTTGGCAACGTCGCAACCAATCCCAAAAATATTTTGGGGTTGAATAGACATCAATGATTGAAACTAGAAGTGACAGATTTCTATGTTTTCGTAAGCCCACCCTGCTTGCCTGGCTGCGCGGTGAACAGCGTCTGCCTTCGATAGTGGGGCAGCAGCAGCCTTGTGCGCGATTAGCGCTGGGTGGTTGACTGAATTGCACCAGGGAGACAACAGTTTGGACTGGCTGTCAGTGTCGCCCACACGAGCGCTGAGCGGAGCATCTTACGCGGCCGGCACTTTGGATGATCGACCGGAAGGCCCGGACGGGGGACCTCCGTCGGACCGTCCGGGAAGATGGTATCATTCCAACGGTGCTGGCCGTGCACCATCCCCCCTCTGAGAAGTTATAGTACAATAGGCCTTAAAGGCTTAAGTGCTGACGGCTCCCAGAGGAAAAAAAAGCCCACAATCTTCCGTCCACTCTGTATTGGCCCACCCTGTGTAACTTATTATTGTTGAAAGATTGTGCTCGAACCATATGTAAGTCTAAAATTCTGGGTTCGAATTATTGACTATGTTCCATACTACGAATGAATTTACATATTAATATTCATATGCCATAAGCCAGTGTGAAAACTTGGAAATTGCAGACAATAGATACATACATAAACCACTATATATGTCTACATTAGCTAAAGACTCACTCATCAACGCTTTCAGACGCTAGACGTTGAGAATGTATTAAAAAAGTATTATTATCCAAACGTGTCCACACTAGGTGATAGTGAAGTATACACACCATGTGTCCTTGATCGCTAAAAATTGCACGGTAGAGGGCAGCACATGCTGACGGAAGCCATGACCACACAATGTTAGTAAGAACTTGATCAAGATACACTCATATGTGTGTGTGACTCTGGACCGACTTCTGGGGTCAATCCTACAAAGTAGGTACCATTCGAATCAGAATGACGAGATCTACACGTTAAACATGGTCCTGAATTGTGTGGCCACGGAAATGGCCACACAATTCAGGATGGCCACATAAGTCGGTCATATGCACGCACAAGGCCACACAATGATGGCGCGACAAACACACACACGCAGTTGCACCAATTTTTAGTTGCAAATCAGCGCGCCTCCGTTTAACTTTGCGGTAGTCACTCGTGCAACCAAACAGTTGCGCAACTGAAAATTGCAGGTCAGCGCCAGGCCTAAGGCACGCAATTGACCTGAGTAACAGTACACTCAATGCGAGTCCGCTGACTTGTACTCGCAACTCTCATGTAATCGCACGATGGCGTCACGAGAGCAGCGAGATAAGTCGAATTAAATTATTTTTTAGAAGAAATTTGTTAATTTAAAAAACGCACATTACTTGAATAACTAGTAATATATTGAATCGTATCAGCAACAAAACTGGCCACACTCATCGGGTAGTATCTGAGAAAATTTTCCAATTAAACTATTATTTTTGAAACTTCCCTTTGCTTGACCGCTGGGCAGTCATTGGATGCAGCCAGAATCTCTTTTTCCGTTGACTTCTCTTCCTTCTTCTTAATTCAAGTGCACATACTACTGCCACCTCGTTGAAGTTCATTTTGAAACTAAACGGTTTGGTTGTATGTGTGGGCGGTCTCAATAAACAATCAACTCAGTTGCGCCGGTGTGCGGGGTTTGGATGCAATCACGACCAAACAGTTGCGCAATCGAAAATTGCAGGCAGATCATACTAGGTTCAAGGCTTCTGGAACCTAAGGATATAAGATGGGCAGGACCCAAGGCCATCCTCACATTTGCAATGAGGGCTGGACTTGGAAGTTAGCGTAGGGAGAGGTGCATCAGGGTCCGCTTGTAGGCCTATGCACTGGTAGTTCTGGTCACCTCCTTTCATTCATGCCTATATGTCTTTTGACCCAAATAATGATGACTTGTCCGTGTTTTGAACGTAAATTCTGCATCTCATATTTTATATCATATTGCCAATTATGCAGGTCTTTTGCGTTTAGCAAAAAAACATTTCGACTTTTATCATTGAATGTTTTCAGCTTTCGGAGAATGAAGAATGTTCCAAATATTCCTCAATATCTACCGACGCATATCCTAGCCGCTGGCAGTTAGTTACAACAGCCATGAACGATGACGTCATCGATCAAGCGTGTACACGGCTTTAATAGATAAATTGGAAAACTGAGACCCGTCGCTTCGTTGAAGCGCAGCGAGCAGCGAATAAATGTTTATGGTGGTGACCCTTCCAGCAAATTGGGAAATATGGGTAACATGAACCTTGTCAGATGGGATATCTGAGAGCCGCTTCGTCAACCACTCAGTCGATATGACGCCGTATGAGAGTTGTATGTATAATCATACCATGTGGTATCACATATACAGGGTGTAACCAAAGAAGTGTAAAACATTTAGGGGGTGATTCCTCATCGAAAAAAGATAGGATCTTCCATACCTATAAAAAAACTTCATTGGAGCATCCCTTGTTAAGATACAGCCCCTTAAAGGGGGTACATAAAATTTGTTTAACAATTTTTTTCACAAGCATTAAAAAAGTTACAAAATTCAAATTAACCTGACATTTCCTACTACCAAAAAGGCACTTACTCAGTAATTTATTTGGTTTACCTCATGGTTGTAAGAAGTGGAAAACACAACCCCTGACGCTAGTTGGACATACACCATTTTGGACGGCCGGTAAAAAATCGGCCAATATTTTATCGGTAGCAGGTGTTTGCACACACACCGGATTTTCACCGACCAAACAATCAGTTGCTTTGTGTTTCTGGCGGCTGGACTAGAAGATGCGTAGCGACTATCGGTCGGTACATAATCGATACGTGTGCAAGGTTGTATTTAGCCATGTATGTCATTGTGTCGCCGGGTACGTCCCGGTACCGGCGGTCTGCAGTGGCAGTGGCCGGCTACCGCCGATATTTTACCGGTACTATTTTACAGTCGGCGTGTGTGCAAGGTCCCATTCAATCCAGTGGTTCACTATTGGAATTTGGACGGCCGGAATGAAACCGGCCGTCCAAAATCAGTGTGTGTGCAACAAGCGTAAAATGTATTCTCAATGCAACTTTTTGCCTTATTATTTGTTTACGATCCAAAAATTTATTGCCCAAAATGAATAAGTTCGCAGCCAAAAATTATTTTACGAACAGGATACACTTTATGGACATTAGTCAGCTTTTTACAATAAGGGAAAATGTAGAGGAGCACAAAAAATATGAAATCTCCTTCGTTAATCATTTTTTTTTTCAATTAAATTTCGCATAGGTCTAAACTGGGACTTTTTCATCTGAAAGGAGTGTACTAATAAGTGTCTCTCATACAGTGTGTTCTAAAATTTCAATTCAATATCATTATCTTCAAATTTATTTTACGCCACTTTTTAAGATGTTAGAATGGACTAGTATCATGAATTTTTTATGATGGCATATAATATAGTACGACATAAAAACCGTGTCGTATTTTCCGCGATTTTTTTGGGTACGGGAAAGCCGGGAAAATGAGAAAAACATTTGAACATCCAATCGGAAGACGGATCATGTGTGCAGTGGTACGCTCTGCCTGATCTAAGGTCGTATGTACGTACATATATTCTCTTCTTCCCGCTTTATCGATCCGTGATTCGGTGACCGTGATCTAGGTTAAGGTTCGTGATCCGTCAATCTGTCCCGTCACTGCTGTCACTCATGAACTTTTCTTGACGACCAACTGCACAATTCACAAAACAAAGGTTTTTCATTCGCAGAGCCTTTCTTTATGAGACACAGCCAAGTTTTGCTGATTTTTCCTTTTCGAGCCCACGGAGATGGTTTTAGTTTTGGCTGAAGATAATATGTCGAATGGTACAATTGTAGTAGTCACTTTGTATGTTTCGATGTCTCCCTCTTAAAGTTGCCTTGACGGAGGGCAAACCAAAACTAGTTTGTCTCATGAAAATTGGCTCAATACTGCGATTTGGGAGTTGATGAGGCAACAATGCACTGTTGATGTATGATGCGCTTCGCACTTCGATTGGCTAAATTTGAATTTTTTTTCTTCAGTAAACAAAATGATGCAGAGAGTAACGAAATGCATCAGTGAGTACACCTATTTTAGTAGACATCAAGAGGTTATAATGATTTAACCATTGTTTTCAAACCCATGATACTAGTCCATTTAAGTAAAGTAATGATTTCGGTAAAAATAATATAAAAGCGTCACAATTTCAGAATGTAGTTCTCTTGTCCTCGTTAACATAACGTAAATCAAATTTTGTTAAGTTAGCTTTATACAGGGTGGCCAATCGGGTGACGATAATAATTTTTTTTTAGATAGCCCGTACCGAGACCTATCCAAAACATCCCCATGTATGTGTACCGATTATTGATAGTTTTCGAGTTATGATTTTTTTTGAAAACTTAGAGATTTTCCAGTTTTTCCAAGAAATCGTCAAAAACAAAAACAAGAATGCTTTTTGGCTTTTATTTTTTTTCTGCAATTATACTCAGTATTAAGCCTATTTTAATATTCGATAAAGAGAACCTGTACATCCGAACAATAATTAAGTACATTTTGGGGCCAAAGTTTGAAATCTCTGTTTTTAGTCAGGAGACCAAAACCTTTAAAATAAGATTAAAAATACCTATGTCTGGTTGTGGACCTTCAAACTAATCTTAAAAACTTTGCAAGACATTGCACTTTCGAAATAATAATGAAAAAGTAGCACTTATGGGGACATTTTGCGGCGTACGTGAGTGTTAAAGGTAAAAAGGTGATAATTCACGAATTTCCAAAATTATTTCAAAAACTATTATTTTGCTTTGTTATGACAAATTAACGAAAAAAAAAACTCCAAACAACTAATAAATCCGATAATCATTGATGTTTTGATGAGTTTTAATAAAAAAAACTAATACCCAAATTGTGATTTTTAAAGTGTTTTTACTATGTACTATTAAACTTCTGCTAAATTAAGTTGTATGGAAAGTTAACAAAGGAAAGGAATAATAAACAATAATCTGACTTCCAGTTTCATGGCAGAATTACCTCGGAAGTGATGTCGTAGCGTACGGCATCCCTTTCTTTCAGAGTAGCTTTTTGCGAGCTCATATCGGCGAAGCGCAGTTGTGTTAATTTTCGGTAATAGGCAAGGGAATGTTCGGATGAACCTAAAAAGGTGATTTATATCGCTAGGTCTTCCTAGACAGGTCAGTAGACAGCCTGTCATGAATACAACAAGTTTTTCAGTTTTTCAACCCCCCACCCCCCAAACACCCAAATTCCACCCCCACCCAAAAAATCGCAGAAAATGATCAAGAACCTGTAAAACGCCTAAAAACGAAGTTTGAGGAATATTTGAATTTACCTACTAAGACCCCACAGCATATTGATGCCCAAATTTCATCACAGTCCATGCAGCGGTTACTGAGATTACGAGGCTAGAAAAACGCGTACAGACAGACAGACCGACAGGCAGACCGACAGACAGAACGACGGAAACAAGAGACGGGGATTTTCGTTATGTAGACATTATAAAACGCCCAAAAAACCTATTATCTCAAAATCGAAAATTTTCACGATCACATCCTTGCCTCACCTATCGTTGAGGGAAGTAAAAGGGATGGCGTATGCTACGATAACGCTTCCCAGGTAATTCCGCCATGGAATTAAACGTTAGATTGTTGTTTTATTATTCTTTTCCTTTGCTAACTTTCCATACAACTTAATTTAGCAGAAATTCAATGGCACACAGAAAAAAGCACAGGTATTAATTTTTTTTACTAAAAGTGATTAAAACAGAGATTTCAAACTTTGGGCCCAAAATGTACTTATTTATTGTTCGGATGTACAGGTTCTCTTTATTGGATATTAAAATAGACTTAATACTGAGTATAATTGCGGAAAAGAATAAAAGCCAAAAAGCATTTTTGTTTTTGTTTTTGATAATTTCTTGGAAAAACTGGAAAATCTCTAAGTTTTCAAAAAAAAATCATAACTCGAAAACTATCAATAATCGGTACACATACATGGGGGTGTTTTGGATAGGTCTCGGTACGGGCTATCTAAAAAAAAATTATTATCGTCACCCGATTGGCCACCCTGTATGTAGCTGCAACCGAAGCCTTTTCTTATTTCGGATACTTCAATTGCAATTAAAACAAACAGCGAAAGACAAAAGTAAAAGTATTAGCACCAGGTAAATAGGCACTCTATCAACGCATGCTTCTAGATGTAGAACAATTCTATTTGAAAAAATACCGTATGATAAATTTGAAAATATTAATCATAAAAAAAATTTTCAAGCACCCCAATCCATTAGCAAATACTCCATCTAACACTAGTTTAATCTATCTGTCATAACTTTGACTACAACGTTTTTTATCATATATAGGGTATACACAAACTTCAATTTAGTCCTCGATTTAGTCTATACAGGGTGAGTTAAGCTCAGCGCTTCGGACTTTTGTGACCAAACCATACCACTTTTTGAAAAATCAACTTTGCTAGTGTATGTAGGGCGAGTTCGACTACATTTTATATATAAGGACTTTTATACAGGGAGTCCAATAAACGCGTGACATATCAAAGTTAAGTTATGTTTTTTTTTAATGGAACACCCTATATATTATTGCATATTTGGATTCCCGGGTCAATTTTAGTGTGATTGTATGTATCACACATGGGACTTAAATCGAGCCGTTTAGGTACAAATAACAATTTTTGTTATAAGTAGATATCAGAAAAAAATTGAACATCGCAGCTATTATAAAACTTAGAGGGCTGTGACTTTGCCGTGTCACTAGTTTGAATTACATTTGTACTACTACTAAATCGATAGAACAATTAAGGAAACATCAATCGGAGATAACTTGACTTTTTTAAATGGGAATGCCTAATTTTTTTATACAACCAAATGTAAAATTTTACAGCATTTCTAATGATATATGATTGTAAATGTCAATCTCTGGTATTTTGATTTAATTTGAAATTTTCATCAAATCAGAGTTTGAGCAGGCCATGAAATAAACAAAAAACTGTTCAGATGTAAGAAAACAACTAACTTAGCAGATAGATATGGACGAACTAGAGTAAAGAGACAAAATTATAAAAATGGCTTACAACAAATCAACTCTAACCATAAATAACAGAGGTGACACATCTAAGGTCAAAAAGCAGCTGGAGTACGACAGAAATGGATATTTTTCACAGCATATCAGCTACTATATTCTATAGATTGACAATTCACAAAACCATTATGAATTTTGAAATGAAAGAAAATCTACCACCGACTGTTGCTGGCAGTTTAATAGCTTCAGAATAAAATTTCACATTTAGTGATTTAAAAAAGTAGTAACTATTACCTCTGACTGGAGTTCTGCAAATTATTCAGTACTCATATGCAAGATCGCCGAAAATGAAGAATAAATTAAAAATCTGCTCAAATTATTAAACATACATAATTTACCTGACAGAAAATTAAAATATGATTTACCAGTATTCCTTTTTTTGCGAACTTGATAATAGATACTCAAAAATTTGAACTACTACAGTCAGACAGTCAGAGATGTTGGTATAGTTTTGACTTTGAAGGAAATGACTAATGTTTTATACCATTAAATGTGAAATTGCGTTCTGAAGATATTAGACTGCTGGCAACCATCGCTGAAAGTTTTGCTTTTATTTAGTGATTTTCGAAACGTTTAATCTCTAGTACATTGCAGTAGCTAGCAGGCTCTAAAAATGATCCATTTCTGCCGTACTCCAGCTTCTCTTTGACCTTAGACATTATCACTTGACGCTTTAGAAACTACAGCTGGAAAAGGTGTAGAACTCAAATACCAACCGTCATCCAGTTTCTTCCTCTACACTAAAATTACGCGTCATTGCTCTGAATATATTGACTGCCAAAAATGTTCATAGTACTTCCCTGGCTTATGAGCAGGAAGTAAATGTGCAATTTTGATTGTCTCGTCGACTACCATACATCGTGGTACGTGTTGAATGCATACCCGGAATGGAGTAGCTAGCAACTGGTAGTTGGCCCGACGCCAGCAACTGGCTGTTGTGCTGCTGGGTGTCGAACCGGGTCATACTTGTTGATAGCGGCGGCGGCGGCGGCGGCGTGGGTGGCGGTGGGCGTGCGAGAGTCGGCCTCACCCTGTTGCGCTTCGGAGACGACAGCCGACAAGTGCCCCAGCTCCACCAGCTCACTCTGCTACCGCCACCGCTACCGCTTCGCCGAAATACTTGTTGCGTTTCACCAGGTCCGTAGCTCGCCGAAGCGGTTCTAGCGATGCAATTTTTTGGACGTACTATACGGAACTTGAAGAAGCCAAAGAGCATTATTTTCCAATTCGTATCTGCTTTGTGGACTATTCTAAGGCGGTTGATAATATTCTGTTATATAAAAATTATTCAAGTTTATCTAGACTTAGTAGCTACAGGGCGGTATCTGACATCATAACAATTATTACGCATTATTACGACAATTTTCAATCGTATGCTATATCTCTTTTAACATAGATATATAGAGGACGAAATTCTTAAAAAGTCAGTGCAAGATTTAGCTTAGCTATTTTCAAACCAGAGATATCAATAAAACAAGTATTATGACAAGCGTGCTGTGAGATTCAGAAACAATTGCTGCCCTATAGGAATATAGCCTTAGTCGCATCGCTTTAGTAATCATTCTATAGATAATACTCAAGTAAAACCACTAGAAATCATATTTTAGCTTTTTGAAATAACCACCAGGTGGCATAGTAGTCGCCAATAAGTGCTATATTCAATTTTCAAAATAATGGCACTTTTAGAAGTAACAAACAAAAAGAAATTACAGTATAAAATTGATTATTACATTTCTCATTATCAAACGTGAATTTGAGCTGCTCACAAATTGTTATATGAACTAATTAACATGCGCATACCATACCTATTGTCAGTGTTGCCTTAGATGTTCGCTGTCGTCCATCGTTTTAGATGCCCTTATGCATCCATTCACGCGTGGATAAACCTGCCAATTTGAGCATCTAGAGCAACACTGAAAATAGGTGTAGTATACGCGTGTGAGTTAGGTTTATGTATTTTATCTGTTAACTTTGTTGTTATACCACGTTGCTTTGCTTTATTTTGCTGTTAATTAGCCTTAATTTTCAAGATCTATTCACATCGATTTTTTTCTTACTATGTTTGCTTGTTGAGTTCATATAACACTTTGTAGTAATCAATCTTTTACTGTAACGTATTTTTATTTGTTTCTTTTAAAAGTTTCATTATTATGAAAATTGGCTACAGCGCTTATTGGCGACTACTACGCCACCTGGTGGTTATTCTAGAAAGACAAAATATGATTTCTAGTGGCTTTACTTGAGTAGTATCTACTAAAACGATGTGACGGAGGCTATTTCCCTATAGGGCAGCAATTGTTCCTGAATCTCACAGCACACTTGTCATAATACTTGTTCTATTGATATCTCCGATTTGAAAATAGATAAAAAGTTGGTTGCAAAAGTTGCACTGACTTTTTAAGAATTTCGTCCTCTATATACTTGTGTTAAAATAGATATAGCATACCATTTGAAATTTTCGTAATAATGCGTAAAAATTGTTATCATGTCAAATACCGCCCTGTAGCTACTAAGTCAAGATAAACTTGAATAATTTTTATATAAGGGATTATTAGGTAAGAACGGCTCTTTCAAAAGAGATCTAGCTTGTTTAATTCTGTTAACTTATACCAAAGTTATGGTCATTTAAATAAAAACTTCTTTGACGTTCGCCCACCACTACGCCTTACAAGATAGAGCAAAAAACTGTTAACAAAAATAATCGAGAATTGTCCTGTCTACATGATGGTAGAATTTATAATATACCTTTACTCGCATATTTTTTGAGAAAAAGCCATATTTACCAATTTACCTAATAATATATTTTCCTCGAAGTTATATGATCAACGATTACCGAGATATTGAAATACATTGAAAGTTAAATAAAAGCTTTTAAAATTGTGATTCGCACCCAAACAGTTCAGGTGTGACACATAAAGTCACAGTATAGAATTAACCCAGTAATCTAAATATGTTTTATTATTATGTTATTATGTTTATTAAATCAAGACATTATTTTTAAAATGTATGTAGTCGACAAACATATACCCCCGTAGTCATTTTTCTGAAAAAAATACTGGTCCGAGGCGTTGAGCTTGACTCACGATGTATTTAGTGAATAGCAATAGTAAAAAAGTCAAAGAATTTCAAATTATCTGAATCATATGCAATTAGCTATCCAGAAACCTAAACCAATTTGCCTCTGAAATTCCCAAGAGAAAATTTTATAACTGTTTCCACTAAATCTATGGACATCGACGCTCCGGTGACGCGGCGACGACGGAACGCAACGCAATGGACCAGTGGGGCCTCTTTTTTAAATAGGCATTTCAGAATTAGGTGGAGGATATGATAAACTTCTTTAGCACAACACATTTGCGGAGTAAAGGACGAGGTAAAGATCCGAGCTACAGCGGGCGTGACCAATTTACTATAAACCGCACTATAAGTATATGTATATTATACCAGTTGGTCCCTTGTCTGTGTATTTCAGGAACACGGTAATATACAATATGGATAGGCATTATGTTAAAAAGAGTAAAATGTTTGCACGTGCAACGAATTTATCGTACCAAGTACCAAAGTATTCTAGAAAATAAGCTGAAAATATGAAAAAAGTACAAAAAGTATGAATGCTAATATTATTCTTGTATATGTTATAGGAAAATCTGAGGAAAGCAGATGAATTCCGCGAGGTTCACACTGAACAGTTTTTAGACATGCCGTTGGAAAACTGTAAGATGTAAAATAATTACAGCTTCCAAATTCGGTGAAGTTCAAAAAGAGGAACCAGTATTCCGTTCACAACATTGTTAAATCTATAAAAGCTCTAACCAACAGAAAACTCGAATAACTATGAAAAGTTGCGCTCTCCGCTGATGAGCGATTAATTACAAAAATCATGAACATTAATTGCGGACTATAAAAGAGGTCGATCTGAACTATATTGCTGCAACACCAGATAGGTTAACGGAAAACGGTGAAACAGTTGCGGTAAAGTATCCTATTTTGGTTGATATATATGACACATGACGAAGGTATTCAAGCCAGAATAGTTAATTTTTGGACGAAAAAGAAACCACATGTGACAAAAAGTAACTGCTACTTTGCCATCTGGACAAAAAAAAAACCTGAAAGTGGAGAAGGTCGCAAAGGAACATGACTTCTGGGATGAAAAAATTTTTATTAAAATACAAGATTTTTATCACCACTGTATTCTCCCTGAACTTGTTGTTGGGAGAAGTGCTAGACAGATGAAGATAACACGAAGAATATAATATGTTACCATAAAACACATGGAATTAGTCTACAGGGTGTATCAACGATGTGTGGGTGAACAATACCTGCTTCCCTATTTGAGATAGAGAAAGAAAAAATTCTTGAATAAAAAATATATAAGGCGATAAATGTGTGACTCATTAAAGTTATATTTTTTAAATAGAATACGCTGTATATTATTGCACAAGTGGATTCTTTAATCGATTTTGGTGTGACTTTATGTAGTACACATGAAACTTAATACGAACCGTTGAGGCGAAAATCACCATTTTTGATATAAATAGATGTTAGGAGAAAATTAAATATTGCAGCGTCTATAAAACTTAGAAGGCTGTGACTTAGCGATGTGACTACGAATGTAATGTGTCAGTTTAGGTAGTTTTCTCAAATTTGCATTTTTTTTGTGCTGGGTGAAATCGGTAGAAGAATTAAGAAAACTCCAATCACAGGTATTTTTTTTTTTAACTGGAAATGCCTAATTTTTTATACTGTTAAATGTAAAATTTGATACCCTTTCTAACGATATAAGATTGTCGATATTAATCTACAGTAGTTTCCATTTTATTCTTCAGTCAAAACGGTATTTTTCAATTTTTTCTATCTGCACGCAACCCAGTTGGCAATGAAAAATAAACAAAAGTCCGTTCAGATAGAAGAAAACAACTGACTTAACAGAAAGATGCGAACGAAATAGAGTTGAGTTATTTTAAGAATTATTTTTAACTTTTTAGTCCTATGTTCTTTAAAAGCATGTTTATTGGTTTTTTAACTATATTCATTATACATTTTTTAGTAACTAACATGAAGCATATCTTTTAGTTTTTTTTAAACTGTATTCGTGTAATGAAGATGAACAATTGTTTCTGATCAATATTCATAGCATAAACATTACCATTATCGCATAAATGATAATTACTGTCAACATTCCTTAATAAATTTCACAAGAATACCAACTCCCAACCACCTAGATGTCGCGTCTTTCAAGCTACGTCTCTGTGTAATATTACTGTGTCTGCGCCATCTCAGTCTGCGGATACAGTCGCTGGTCCGACGGATTTGAAGCCATCAAAATCGTTTTCGCGGAGCGTTCAATGTTCGGTCCGACCAAAGGAGCTTTTTTTGTTTTAAAAGCATACCTCGTTACCGGACTTCCTCGCTACCCTGTGTATGTGTTATGTATACATATCAGTAGGTATTCCACTCATCAAAAAATGCGGGGTTTCTTTGGCATTTGAGGGGGGTGAGGGTGGACCCGGTGGGCCTCCGAAATACGCCACTGATACATAATATATTTGTCCAACCAGCTAAGTTTAATTATTCGTTAGTTGAGTATAACAAAACCCTTTAAATAGTGGATGCTAATGACGCTCAATTTGTATCCAGCGTCTAGACAGCAGAGTGGCGTCAAAGATCGGCGTCGGCGTGTCGCCTCGTCACCATGTCGTAGCTTTAGTGATTCGGCAGGCGCCGACAAAATGGGTTAATGGCAGGAATATTTACATATTAAGGTTGTTCGCATGCTCATCGCACTCCCGTGCCATCGCTTCCACACAGCCTTTCTCCTCTTTCTCTCCGCGCCCGTCTTCTTGTCATTTCACGCTTCACTACGTTTCACACTCACTCCCCAAATGCCCCCCGCCTCCTCCTGCTCGCATTCTAGTTCAATGCATTCAAGTATGGGAGCAAAACGACCGAAATATATTAATAGATTTTATCCGAGACACCATTACCATAAATTAGGAACATTCGTGCAAAACCGGCTATACCCTTTTTGGTCAAATATAGTAAAAATCCTAGAGTTGTAAAATAAACTGTGGAGCCCTATTGGGGATAATGCAACTGACAGCTGCGCAGTCACCATAGATACCAATACCTAGCAGAGCTGGTACAGGTGCAGAGGTACATCGTTATTCACTAATATATATGGGATTTGGATATGGATTGCGTTCATAGCAAACCCGTGTGTGTGATTTAGTTACTAATAGTATTCTCGATCAGTACCGATTATTATCCCAAAGCCAATAATATCGCAGCATGTGAAAAGGGAATCGAACACTATCCGGTACTCTGGGTTTTCGGTACGCTGAGTTTCCGGTACTCTGAGTATCCGGTACGCTGAGTATTTCTGCATAACCTACAGCACTGGAACTCTGACTTCTGATTTGCCCAGGGATACCGGTAACCGGTACTGTGTACCGGGTACTTTTTACAGTATTACTAGGTATAGGTAATACCGAAATGTACCTGTATTTGACCATCACTAGTCACCATAATCTTCAACCGCAAAGCGGGCTTCCACAGCAATGAAACATTTGGCCTTTTGCTAACATGTTCTAGACCACATTATATGAAATCAGACCATATTATGTATAGGTTTTATATACAGGGTGTCCGGATATACGACCGACAACGCTTGACAGGTGATAGAGCTGACATTTTTATGAATATTGAGATACATAAATGAGGCCCTAAAACGCTTAATTTTCAAGTTACAGGGTGTCAAAGTTATACTTTTCGTTTTTTTTCACTTATTCCGCAATAAAATGGCACAACGATCTGAAATTACTTATTGGGTGATTTTTTAAGGCGAGAAATTCGAATTCAACCACGTTTTTGCTATCATGAATAGAGGGCGCCACCTCGGCACACTGAACTCTTTTAAATTAACAAAACTTTTTTCCGGTTTGGTGCATCAATGTGAATATTAAAAAAATCGTTTCTACAGTATGTTTCTCCTAAAAAAGACGCTAGAGGTAACTGTTTTCGAGATAACCTCTATTGAAATTTCCAAGGCATCCCAACTAGTTGCAAAATGTGATCGAAAGAATTATCGGTATTCAAGAACGAATTAATATTAGATCAAAAAACATGTTTCAAACATATCTAATTTTGAAATAGGCGGTGTTGAAGTTTAAGAATACTTTGTTAATGACATATAAAAGTATGAGCCTAATAATCATTTGTGAGGAAATACCGATAATTCAGTCGCACTGGACATCTGAATGAAGGTTATATCGAAAACGATTACCTCTAGAGACTTAAACAAAATATACCTACACCAAACTGGAAATAAGTTTGATAATTTAAGTAAGTACAATGTGCCGTAGGCCGTAGGTGGCGCACTACTCGTGATAGCAAAGCCGTTATTGAATTTTGATTTCTCGCCTTAAAAACCCCCCGATACGTAATTTTAGATCGTTGTGCCATTTTGTTACGGAATAATTAAAAAAAACTAAAATAAAAGTGAAAGTTTGACACCCCGTATATTGAAAATTAAGCATTCTAGGGCTTCATGTTCCTATCTCAATTTTCATAAAAAAGTGAGGTCTATCACTTGTCAAGCGTTGTCGGTCGAATATCCGGACACACCGATATATACAGGGTGTACCTGAGTTTCCTTGACACGTGATATTCTCGTAACAAAAAAAGTTCAAACGAGTGGTATTGTAGAATACTCCAAAGGGTCTATCATACCTAGCTTTCAAAACAGTTTTTATGTACTTCAACCCTTAAAACTCACCCTCACATTGCATTCATTTCATTTTCCAAACAGCACCCTATAGCTTTTCCTACAGAAATAATGTCCTTATTTCATTTAAAATCTTGCACTACCTTTGATCTTATTCACAAACCTATCTTCATTTTTCGTAAATGTATAAGCATAAGATTAATAAAATAAGGATTTTTCTGAGGCATAATATTATATTCGCAACAAAAAATATTAGGCCTCAAACAAATCTTTATTTTATTAATCTCATGCTTATCAATTTACGAAAAAAATTAGTTTTTTGTATAAAATCAAAGGTACTATCAGATTTTAAATCAAATAAAGACTTTATTTATGGAGAAAAAGCTACAGGGTGCTATTTGGAAAAAAAGTTGGGGATGAGTTTTAAGGGTTGATGTACAAAAAAAATTTTAAAAGCTAGGTATGATAGACCCTTTGGTATCTTATACAATACCGCTCAGTTCTCGTTTAAACTATTTTTTTGTTACGAGAATATCATGTGTCAAGGAAATTCAGGGATATTATATACAGATAACAATCTGTTAAAATATTTGAAAAAATATGTCGCGATGTATCTAATATCCATTGCTTGTCAATTTTTCAGTACGAGAAATGGGGCTTGGTGGTTTTCAATGAATCTGCTATGAAGTCATATATGCAGCA
Source organism: Callosobruchus maculatus (assembly GCA_951848785.1). NCBI lineage: Eukaryota > Metazoa > Arthropoda > Insecta > Coleoptera > Chrysomelidae > Callosobruchus > Callosobruchus maculatus. The sequence goes on along the minus strand of CATOUR010000122.1, from coordinate 849,712 downwards.
ACACAAATATATGATAAGCTTTTTTGGCCTATTTGACTTATTACAAGATGTCTAAAGTCATACTTTTGGTTCTTGTATCATGTTCGTGGCTACTGAAGTTGATATAAGTCTGCCTGGCGGATATGTGGATACTCTGAAATAATTAATGATGGTTAAAACACATTTTTACAAAGTATTTATGCTTCTTATATGCCACAATTTAACTAACTGGGCCTGTACAAGAGAGTAATACAATGTTTCTAAGTAGCGTGTGTTTGGAAATTGTTTTAGATATTATTAAATTTAGGTAAGAGTTGTCTGATTTCTCACGAATGAAATTTCATTTGTAAGTCCCATTTCAGATGTTTGTCAAATATTATACCTAAGTATTTGGCAGGGTCAGTAATGTACTTTTTATGGCGAAAAAGATAAATTCTTGATTTATTCGCAAAATATGTTACAATAAATTATAACCTGCCTTTGATGATGAATGAATATCTATTCGATAGTCCGGCAAAGTTGTGTGATGAATAAAATAAAAATGGGTACAGAACAGACAAGTATAAAACCGTGTTGAGGATAATGCAATTGAACGGCTCTAAAAAATTAAAAGAAAAATACCAACTCTACTCTCTCTCTCTTGCTTATCTTAGAGCTAAATCAGACCGTTCACATACAAACTCCGTACATTCTAGAGTGTTGACTTCTTGACGAGGTAAACGATTTGATTAGTTTTAGAATGACTGAATACAGTAAAACCACATTGTAGGATTGCAGGATTCTTATAATCCTTACCCTTCAGGTAGTTCATCCACAGAAGGCCATGGAATGAAACTTTCTAGCTATGAGGAAGCCTCATATGTTGTGTATATCATAAAACATTTTAAGGCTAAGCATGCGAGATTCACTAAGAAAAAGTCGTCTTTGTATAAATGTTCCTCAACTATTAAGATTAAGACCAAGTGACGCACTAAGTCGCAAGAAATCTGACATAAATAATTTGGTGTAAGTTACCAATTATTTCGTCTATGAGCCACACCACCTACGATTTGTTAAATTTAATTACGGGATAATGGACCAGTATCATGAATTTTATTTCTGGTTGCATATGATAGAGTACGTCATAAAAAGCATCTCATTTTTTTCTCCGATTTTTTTGGGCACAGGAAAGCCGTGAAAATAAGGAAAATATTTGAATTCTCCTAGGACAGTGACGTCACTGCCCTATAGGCGAACAGCCAATCAAAAGACAGATATGTGTGCTGTGTTGCCGCATTCTGATGGCGCGCGAAATGACGGAGCTGTACGCGGTCTGGCTCATCTATCTTGTCTTCTGTTCCCGTCTGATATGTTTTGTGGTTTTAAAGTCCCGTGATCCGAAATTCCAGGGCTGTTCCAAATTACGGTTCTATCACCGTCCTAGAACTGTTTTCATCATGCCCCGCCCATTTTGTGATTCTAGAATCGATGATTGGTTGGTACGCTGGTGGACCAACCAATCACCATTTTTAGAACTGTAAAATGAGTGGGGTATGATGAAAACAGTTCTAGGATGGTGATAGAACCATAATTTGGAACAGCCCTTCCGAAAGCTAGGTTAAGGTTCCTGATCCGTCAATCCTGTCTATCAATCGTCATTCGGTCATTGTCATTTCCAAATTCCATTGGGCTTTGGCTGTAATTTTCAACAATCTTAAAGTTATTATTATTTGTTTGGGTTTATTTGTACAGGATATCCTTTTATTCCATTTTACTAGGTACTAGGTTTCAAGTTATTTTATCATAACATAACCAACAAGTATGAGTAAAATCGATAGTGGATTCACAAAAGCCGATTCAGATAACCTGCCTAAAGTTGATATGGCTATGGTGAACGACTTTTATGTGGATAATATGCAGTTCTTCAATACGGAGATGAGAAATGTGAAAGCTAAGAAGTGAGTTTCAAAATATTTATAACACTTGGGATAGCAAATAACATGATTATGTGAAATGTAAATATTTTGCGAGTCGGAGCTGTTCTTGGCAACAATGCACTGCTGATAATTCGCGCGGTTGGCACTGATTGGCTGAATTTGAATTCCTTTCTTTAAACTTTAGAATGGAATTACTAAAAAAACAAAATGATGTAGAAAGTAACGAAATGCAGCAGAACGTTTATTTTTGTATGTACTAAGCGGTCATAATAATTAAATCATTGTTCTTAACCTCGTGATACTAGTCCATTACAAAATCGTAAATATCTTGAATACCATCAAAGATAGAACCACATATGCCTAGATAAAAGTGAAAGAGAATTTAATTTCGCATCTACTGATCTGAAACTTAATTTTTTAGTTTTAAATTTATCATTTAAAAATTGCTGTTCTATACAGGGTGTCCCAGAAAGACGGTCCCATAGAAGAACCCCCATCTCACTGAGTCAAAATATTGCGAATAAACACAACATACCTATATACCAAGTTGCACCGTTTGACCGTGAGAGGGCTTCAAAGTCAAGAATAATTTTTCAATTTTTGTTGATAACTTCACAACGACATTTGCGATTTGAATGAAATTTGGTAAACGTGTAACACCATAAAAATGCCACATTTTAATACTTTTAACTCTAACACTATGGTGTTTTGGAGTGGTGAACCGATGTCTTCGCCACTTACATTAACCACTATTTTTCTTATTTTTAGTGCTTTCGGTTTGAAATTTTTCCACAACAAAGATACATCATTGACAAATTTTTTTGACTCTTAGTAAATTGTCGTATCTGTCACGGTTTAACAGTTAAAAATAATTCTGTGATACTTTAGTAAAAGCGCACTTCAAAAAATACCGGGGGTCTATTTTACCCGGAAATCAATTGATTGCATTTTGTTAGTCTTTTGCTTGAAAAATTATTGTTATAAGAGTGAAGTGACAATGGTGTAGGTGGTTTAAATCTTTTTGTTGGCTTAAATGGTAAAAACAATATTGTTTTTCGTCAGATACAGTTGCGAGCAATAATTTTTGGACGTCATTGGCCGCATTCAGCAAAGCAAGCTGCTACCGTTTGCGCTATGTACCGGTAGCGTGAATCTGCTGGATGTAACGCTACAAGTTGAGAAATATGACAGTAACTGACAGTTGTTGTCATAATTTGTGGTTACTAAATACCCATTTTATTCAAATTTAAACGGGTTTGCTGTCAGTTGTGACGTACAGCTGTCAGCTACCAAAAGTGAGCGTAAAAATTTTTCGCTACAAATAATCGCTACCGATCCGCAACATCTTGAGACGTAGCGTAGAGAACAGCAGAAAGATCGGAAACTGTTACGCAACCGTTCCCTCTGCTGAATGCGGCCATTGTCATTTGAAATGTCTAGAGCCTAAAAACAAAACATGAAAAAACGGCACATTTTATTACTTCAACATTTAGTGACACCACTGTCATTTTTGACTGAATAAGTTTTAAAATGGATAACCAGTACAGTTTTTCTGCGTAAACTGATATGCTGCTAGTTCTGGGGCGCTGCGACGGAAACTACAAAGAAAGTGTACGCGTTTACCAAGAAAGGTTTCCCAGTCGACGAGCACCATGTGCTAAAACGTTTGGCAGAATCGAAAGACGTCTTCGTGAAACAGGATCTTTTCACGGTATGCAAAAACTGTCTGGCCGTAGTAAACATGTGAGAACAGCAGAAGCAGAAGAGAACGTTTTGAATTTAGTGGCAGAAAATCCAAGTACTAGTTCTCGATTAATAGCTACACAACTAGGTATCAGTAAAAGCACTGTGAATAGAGTTACTAGAGAACAACAATTGCATCCGTATCATCTCCAACCAGTTCAAGCACTGTTCCCTCCAGATTATGCAGCAAGAGTTCACTTTTGTGAAATTATTCGACACAAAAGGCAAGAAGATTTGTATTTCACTTCAAGAATTCTTTTTACCGATGAAGCTTCTTTTACTAGAAGTAAAGTTACAAATCTTCATAATAGACACGTATTATGCAGACGTGAATCCACACGCTATTGTTGAAAGACATTTCCAGCACGAGTTTCGCATTAATGTGTGGATGGGAGTTGTTGAAAATATGTTGATAGGACCCTTCCGACTCCCCATACGCCTCAATGGTGAAAACTATCTTTATTTTCTCCAAAACAATTTACCACAACTGTTAGAAAATGTCCCACTGGAGTCACGAAGGAATATGTGGTTCATGCAAGATGGTGCACCTGCACATTTCACACGTGCAGTACGAAATCACTTGCACGAGCATTATCCTGGAAAATGGATTGGATGAGGTGCAGATGCTCCAATTCAGTGGCCACCGCGCTCGCCAGATCTTACTCCATGCGACTTTTTCCTTTGGGGGGCCATAGCTGACAAGGTTTATAAGGAGCGAATAGACACAGAAGAACAGCTATGGAACAGAATTGTAACCGCCGTGCGCCAACTTCAAAATGTCGATTCTCTAAGAAGAATGCAGTTCAATTTTTTAAGGAGAATAAATTTATGCAGAGAAGTGAATGGTGATCATTTTGAACAACTGATGACATAAATAAATAATATGAATCTGCTATAGTCCTACATTTGTTTGGTCAATACATTTAACGGTTTTACACGATCTCATAACCCGATCACCAAAATTGTTACTCTTCATCTGCGATTTGCTTGTAGATTGATTTGGTACAGTATGACATTAATGAATTTACTATCCGTTCAATTTTTGATATCTAATGTTTGTTGAAATTGCGAAATATCAATAACATTTTTTCAATTTATTTACTGTCAATTTGTGCCAAAAAGTACCGAACCGACACATTTATAAGCATAACTGATTTACCCTGATAACGATAATTTTACAAGCGAAAGACTAACAAAATGCAATCAATTAAATTCCGGATAAAATAGACCAGTGCGCTACTACTGAAGTATCACAGAATTATTTTTAACTGTTAAACCGTGACAGATACGAAAATTTACTAAGAGTCGAAAAATATTTGTCAATGATGTATCTTTGTTGTGGAAAAATTTCAAACCGAAAGCACTAAAAATAAGAAAAATAGTGGTCAATGTAAGTGGCGAAGACATCGGTTCACCATGCTAAAACATCATAGTGTTACAGTTAAAAGTATTAAAATGTGGCATTTTTATGGTGTTACACGTTTACCAAATTTCATTCAAATCGCAAATGTCGTTGTGAAGTTATCAACAAAAATTGAAAAATTATTCTTGACTTTGAAGCCCTCTCACGGTCAAACGGTGCAACTTGGTATATAGGTATGTTGTGTTTATTCGCAATATTTTGACTCAGTGAGATGGGGGTACTTCTATGGGACCGTCTTTCTGGGACACCCTGTATATTGACATAAAGTGAAACAATGATCTTACTGAAACACAAGTACTTTTCCTGTACTTTTCAAAACAAAAAACCGCATCTTTCGGTCGTACTTAGTTTCCGAGATATTAACATTTTTTGTAAAGTGCTACAGACGTCAATTCTCTAAAAATTGTTGAATAATTCCGAAAATAGGCTTCGTAGGCACACACAACTATGGCTAATGTTAAACTGTACTTAAAAATCGATGATGGATTCAAAGACGTTGAGTTTTATTTTAAACAAGGAAGTTGATGCCTACTTCCGGTATATCCGGATGGTGGCCAACTTCGAAAATATTTTCTACAAGCAGCCCATTTGACAACAAACGTCTTTTATACGGAATATTTTCTTCTAATTGAAACGGTAAGGCCGCTAGAGGGCACTGCGCGCTTATTGAACAACCCTGTGGTCATCTCCCAAGACAACATGTACAGAGTAACCCATTTAGAATGGATCAATTCATTTTCAGGTAAAACACAATTTAAAATTATACTCTTTTGATTCTAAACCATGTTAAATTTTAGACAAAAGTTTTGCAATGCCGTAGCCAGTTATTTGTCTGTATAAAATATATTGCCAAAGCTATAATAACCAAGATCCTTTAAAACGTCTTGTATTCTTTATAATATTGTTCAGTCTACTTATTGGTAAGACAAGCACACGCAAGACATCCTAAGAGAATTTTCCGAAACATTTCCGAAAAGAGAGCCCTTATATGTATGTACACACTATGCAACGGTGCACTGAGTGGAGTGAATTCTTTTTTTCCAAAAACCCCAGCCTCTACACAAAGCGACTGCGGCAAAGAGGAACAGTACAGTCCAACGAAGTTCTACAAACTAGAGTGGGGAGGAGAAGACGCTATCCTGCACGGCGATTTTAGGAAAGTATCCCGAGTTCCTCATCATTTTTTGTTGTATGTACATGCAGATTATTTTCATTCGCTAGAGAGAGCAGTACGGCACAGCGCAGTGTCGCTAAAGCGGCGGCCACACAGCGACTTATCTGAACGATATAGTTTGCGCAAACAAGACGGTATATCAAGTAAGCTCGCGCAAACCTCATTTCAGTGAGATTTGTTGAACAGATTAGGGCTCGCTTGTCGAAAAATTAAGGGGGATAGGTGATGAATTATTCTTGCTAAATACTTCTTGTATTGTTTATTAGTGAAGAAAAAAGTCAGTAAACAATTCAGATGAAAATGGAGTACAAAGTGGTTCCTGACACGTAAAACATACTCCTATGTGAATTTAATAAGGGAACATCCAGGTGGTTGGCGGAATTATTTTTCTTAATCTGATCAGAATATTGCTTTGATTCAATTTTCCATAGACATGTTAACGAACGGTACAAATCAATATATTCTGTGATGAATCCTTTGGGGTAACTTCGTAGGTCTGCCATTATTTAATAATTCTAAAACTAACTATTTCAGACAAATGCTGATATCCATACACTGAACGCTATGCTTCTATCCACACACGTGCTTTACCGTGCGGATCACTTTGTGCAAACCAAAAGTTTCAGCAGACTGCAATTTACACAAGCCGCTCTTTTCGGTTTGCGTGAGCTACCGTCTTACCGTCCACACGCACGGGCTTCCCGATACAAACTGGTTTACACGAGTAAGTACAAGGTAAAGCATGCACGTGTGGCCGGGGTTTAAGACCCGTCCGGACGAACCAACTTGCGCTGAAACGAGGGTTATTCAAAAAGTCCTTATAAAATCCAGTAAACGGCGCCCCTAAAGTCGACGCTGGATTCTTACAAGTAATCAGCACTTCTAACTAGCCAGCTGTTGGAGATTATAAAGACTGATGAAAGTTAGTTTTAGTAGTTAGTTTCTAACAATAACTGAACAGTCGTATTTAAACGAGTTAAATGAAGTAGTCTGTTTGCAACTATTTAAATCTGCGTGAATGAGTTTGAACGTGATCAAACATCCACAAAGATGGACATCGTTTCGGATTTCGGAAGCACTATGGATGGGTCTAACCCAGAAATACCACACAGAAAAAAATACTGTTGCGTTTCCAATTAATTGTTAACATTTGGATGTTTTTCCATCGCTTTAAATAAATTTACAGTTGTTTCAAATCCATATCATTGAAAGAATTCAATCCTTATATTCGAAGTAATCACAGGTACGCCAATAAATTCAAAATAATTTTATATTCGTTCTAACGATATGTATAATGCTTCTAATACCAGTATTCACATATAATGCAATCAAAACATCCTTTTGTTTTCGAAATTTACCCTATATTTCATTTAAGCAAAGCATACAATCTATTCGATGTACAAAACTTATTACTGCAACAGCAGTTCGTGATGATTCATATGATAAAAAATAATTTTGTTTCGGAATGTAACTATTATGTGAACAATACCCCATGCTTTCAAAGCATTGTCTATGCTGTTAAAGAAATTGGTAAGTAGTATTCGTAACAACATCATATATAGAATTCAATGGCCCTTGTTGTTCGCTGAACTATAATCAGTATTTGGCGGGACTGATGTCACGATTCAATGAACGTAAAAAGAAAGAACAGGGGGATCATCTTTGTGTTATTATCGGCGCCAACCCGCCAAAATGGACGAGGTTGTTTCGTTGTGTTGTTTCGGTGTTAGCCGTGTTGTGTCATCTCGTGTTTTTGCTTTTTGCATCTGCAATTGTGTGATTTAAATGTGTCCAGTTATATATTAAATAGAGGGACCTACCGAGAAATTGGGGCTTAGAAGAGCTAAGACCCACATTTGAATGTAGGTATTTAGATTAGTTAGACATTTCAGATATTTCATGTAAAAATGCAACAACTGGTGCAGGCTTATATCTAATTCTTACATCATGCTCCTTATAACTTCATATCAGCTGTCCTCGAAATAAAATGTGTTGATCCAAGGAAAAGAAAGTAGTTTATAATCAATTACCAAACACAGATTCGATTCAACGACAGGCTGCGATTGAATCATTCATTGGAATCAAATGACATCTTGTAGTTGAATCAACAATACGGTATAATGAGTTACCAACTATACACTTTCGATTGGATAAAACATAGCTGTATTTGAGGAATGCTGAGTGCAACGTCCCATTGGATCCAAGCATAGGTCTTTGACAAAACGACAGATTTTTCTGTGTGCTGTCAAAATCCACGATATGGTCTTAAGTGATCGATAAATAAAATTGCACGAAATATTATGATTTAAGTCATAGGCTAGGCACATCGCAAGGCACAATCGCCTCAATATTCCACGAAAACTTGAGTGAGAAAAAAATATCGGAATGATGGCTGCCATATGCTCTCAACGGAGTATAAGTGGACTGATGTGGTCCACTCTGAGACTGCTTGGGGACTTTTCCGTCATTATCCTGACGAGTTTATGCATCTATATAACTGCTGATGAAATATGGATACACTATACGAGGGCTGCTCTACCGGCAGAACCTTTCTGTCACCTGCTACAATATGGATACACTGTTACACTTCAGAATCAAAAGTAGACAAGACTGGCTCCAAATAAGGCGAATACGGTGAAATAAGACTGCAAAGTTATGGACACGATCTTTTTGTTTGCTCGTGAAAATATCCACATTGGTTATACTTGGAAAAGAAACATCACAACACACGACAACACGAAAGTATTATACAGCTGAGCGAATAAATCAAGGAAAAACGCCATCATGTGAAAAGAAGAAAGATCGTCTTTTATCAAGACAATGCACAGGTGCGCACCTACGTAGTTTCAATTACCAATGGTATGGAATTAAAATTCCATTTATTACAACATTCTTGGTATTCACCAAAATTGGCTCCTAGTCACATCTTTATATTTATTAACTTGAAACTTAAATGAGTTGCTTTGCGGTCAAATGTTTGCATCAAACAAGAATGTCATAGCCTATTTTTAGAGTTTCCGAAATCCTACTTTCTGAGTGGCATGAAAACTATCGAAAGACGCTTATAAAAATGTGAGGTATATTGGAAAGAAAGTTATGTTTAAAAATAAAAATTTATATAAACAGGAGTATTTATACTTTTTCTTCTAGAACTCATTGAACATCTTTCGTTTCCTGATGTAAATAAAAGACCAGAAGACCATTAAGCGTGAAATAGTGGCGCAGTGCTACGCAGCACCGATTCTCAAAACTATAACTGCATTACCTGCTACGATCTCGTAGCATATCACGTGCAAAATGCCCTCAATATCAATGCAGCTGTTACATATATTTCCCCTGGTAGGAAAAAAGCGGCAAACACACATCCCGACACAAATAGGTAAAAAATATATACTCGTGATGAAAACACCATAAAACTTCAAAGTATATATCTCAGAATCAGAAATTTTCACCATTACAAAACTCCCGTTCATCCACAGTGGAAAGAAAGGAAGTCCAAAGATGCATAAACAGAAAAGCGATAAAGGGGAGTAAATTGGCTTGTCTGCAATGACAACAAAAGGGCAAACCCCGAAAGTTTAAGGTAGCATAAAAATGAGAAGATGAGATTCGGAAATCCCCCCCCCCTCATAATATAGTACCCATGGATATGGAAATCTACATGTTATTACTGGAAAATTTAGATGGTGTGTTATGCACTGGTGATCTCAATAAGTTAGTGTTGTAAGATACTTAATGACCAGAATCTACCCTGATGTATAAAATGAGGTTATCAATATTCACAGTTTAATATAATTATTTTTTTACCTATAACTTCTGATACATTTTACGTCGAATTTCATTAATTGGCCGCAACTGTTCACCGCCCTTCAGAAATATAACAATGAAGCAAACTTAAACATCATCAACGCTATTAATAAGTATAATAATAAAGATACAGTTTCCGTGACGCGCTTCATCTTTCACATTTAAAACATGCACTTGTGCAGCCTCTTTATTCCTTGTTATCGAACATATTTTATTGCGGTCGTTTGTTTAGCTCTGGTTTTTTAAGTCTGTGATCCTCTTTCACCGGTCGTCGGGTCGCTTTCTTCTCCTTAACAAGCCATATTTTCGAGACTTTTATAACGACAATATTATTAACAATAAGAGCAGCAGAGCGGACGGAACATTAAATTGTAAGAGTTGCGGCAGTGCATTGTCTTCCAAAATAAAGCAACAACAAACTTGCGGAAAGCGGAAGAGAAAAAAGACTGGGACACACGGGCCCGCGGCAAACAAATTGCATGAATTCCACGGAATGAATCAAAGAGGTGGGTAGATGGACAAAAGGGAGGTCCGCTTGGCTAGTCGCCCTGCAGCACCTACTATACCTTTTCCAGCAGTAGTTTCAAAAGGATCAATTTACAATTGACGCTTCAGAAAAATGTAATTTTATCCTTTTGACACTACTCCTGGAAAGGATATAGAGCACATCTAAGCAGCAAATAAGAGAAATCGAATAAAAATATCAATCATCACGTTAAGGTGAGAATATAACACACTATAATTAATAAAACAAAGTCACTTCAAATAATTACGTCACAGTGTAGTTATTTCTAGAGTTCATCATCATTAGTGCCATATTTCTTCTCTGAGGACCGGTTTATCAATGCTCAGTTAAAAGTTCCAGTTACCTACCTGACAGTTTGGCATAGCCATCAGTCAAAGTCTCTGTTAAGTAAATTACTGTTTATCGTGGCTTTCTGTAACTGAAAGCTATGTAGCTAAGAGTTTGCGTTGAGTTTGCCACACTGCTAAAATATCCCTAACTCGTTATCCTATTGGCTAGAGCAGACTGTCAGTTATACGAAATTTTAATGGCAGAGGAATACTGAATAGCAGTTCCTAATCGTAAATATCGGTGTGTACATAAATCGTATTAAAATGAGTTCAGCTCCAGAATCGCTAGCAAAGGCTGACTTAAAAAATAAAATACTACCAAATTTCACTGAAAGTGAAAGGCAGCTGCTCATAAAAGTTGTCAATATGTATGATAACGTAATTGAAAATAAACGGACATACGGTGCAACATGAAGGATCTTAGGTCTTACCGTTATAGGTTGTCAAAATAATGAAGCAATATAAAAAATCCCTACTCTAGATACAAAATATAATCGACACTCAGAATATTTATACAGCAGCAGCTTCAAAACCAAAAGCAAAGGAAAAAATAAAAAAGTTAGGTTAAGGCTGCAATCACAAAACATAACACTCTGCTGCAATTAAAATCTTAGCTACCAGTTAACCGCTTAATTGACACTTTCAACTTCCAGTAACTTTAACAGTTACTTTATCTGGCAGTTAACGGTTAGCAGGAGAAAGATGAACACTATAACTGCTAGTTAACAGTCAGTTGAATTAACTAATTGATAAACCGGCCCTTAATTACAAATAACCTGCAGTCTAAGTGACAAATTAACTTTTACGGCAGTAGTTTGAAAACATAGAGAATGATCGACAATTTATTGACTATTATCACTCACGCTACAAAATGACTCTTCCCGGATAGAACATTATAAATAAAATATGTCGCAACTTAAAATAAGTAGGACCCAGAAATTATAGCCCTCGCAATATTTGTATAAAAACAGATGGAAAACCTCTGAGATTTCTTTACGTAGAGCGTATTAATGAAAAAGTCAGCGTCTCTGAAAATACAGACACATGTAAGACTTCAATTTTTTTCCAATATCAGATTTACAAAAATATTGTATTTAGATCACATCGATCACAGCCAGAGTACTGTTCAACTATTTTGAATTCTCACTATCAATGCCAAGCACGCGCACTTTGAAAACGTTAAGGGGTCTGGGTATACACAATTATACATATGTATTTGCTATGTACAACACGGATTCCCATTTCGAACAGAACTCACTTGTTTTTCAAACTACATATACATAGTATTTCAGAAGGTGATAGTTAAGACCTCAATGAATGATATCTATGAGCAATTTTTCCAAAAAAGTTTTTTAGTGCGCAAAAAACTCGCAGTGCAAAATCATACATTCTTTAAATGTCTGTAATTTAACAACCAAACACGATATTAAAAAAGGCCAAAACAGTGACAAAGCGCAAGCTGCTGCAGTTCCAGTTATGGTCCAGGTCTATGGTCTACGAAGAAGGACGAACGAAATAAGATAAAACAGAAAGAAAGGTTAACCAGGCTAGCTGCAGGGTGATACGTTGGACAAATTGAGTGTATACCTAGCAAATTGTAGGGTATACTTATTCGCCTATATCTCACACAAGGCATAGCCTTCGAGGTGGCACTATTTTGTATTGCATTACAAAATAAATAATAATAATAAAAAAAGGAGGGAGAGGCAAAAAACCATTTACGAGAGTTTTTGTGTTGGATCCTTTTTTGCGGGCGGGTGGGCGTTGATTTGGTTGCAAGAGGATTAGACTATAGCTTCATGCAATGGGAAAATAATAAAATAGTATCACCGTAATGTGTGGGAAGCACTGAGTCAATCAACTTGACTACATTTTTTATTATTAAATGGAAATTTTATTCTCAAGATATCAGACTGCAGACACAATTATTTTGTAGTTTTCTTTCATTTAAAACTTTTGGAAATTTGTCAATCTCTAGTACTAGTACATCTCAATAGCTAGTAGAATGTGAAAAATAACTTGTCATTTTGACCTTAGATATGTTACGGCTGTTGTCTCTGGTTAGAGTTAATATGATCTAAGGAATTTTCATAATCTTTACCCTAGTTAGTCTGTGTCTTTCTGCTAAGTTAGTTGTTTTCTTCGATTTGAACAGGTTTTTCTTTATATTTCATTATATGTTGCTGCAAAAATACTGATTTAATTGAAAAATAAGAAATAATATGAAAAGTCGAGGGGTGAGCACATAACCAAAAAAGTGTACACCTATATCCCCTTTTTTAAGTAAATCCCCTAAATCCTACTTGAATCCTTGGAAATTCTTGGTACATCCTGATAAATCCCTCTACATCACTCTAAATCCCTGGACATCCGGGTAATTCCTCAGTAAATCCCCCTGGATTTCAAGAAATCCTTTGTAGTTCCTTGTACATCCTGCCCTTTTGGTAATGAAGAATAACAAAACAATCATAGAAAACATATATTTTCTATTCTTTACAGTGATAATAATAGTGAAAAAGAAGTGAAGTAACGATTACAGCAAAGAAACTTAACCGAAAAATTATCATTAGTCAGTCACGGAAAGGCTCTTTTATTTTATGTAACAATTAACTGAAGAAAACTTGAAAAAAGATAACAGAAAATAAATTTAAAAAGCATTGACATAACTCAGTCATGTAGTATGCGGCAAGGGATGAAACATACCTTTATTTAATGAATAGTTGCTTTTTCTCTACTATAAGCAGCGGTTATCGTTTCATATTCATCTTTCGATAAGCAGAAGTATTCTTGATTCTTACTCAAACTGATTGTGTTGAAATATACTGGTCCATAAAAAACGAATTCTTCATCAACATCTGCCCTATCATATTTTTTTGACAGTTTTTCTTTTGCTTGAAAAACCTAAATTTACATGTTTGCCCCATTATTAATTCAATTTTAACTAAATACCGGTTTTGATCGCATAAAATTTTTCAAGGTCCAGTTTCCATTTGTATACAGGCTGCACTGCCTGATCTTTATCAACTTCTGATTCCTCACTGCCGATACTTTCAGTATTTATGCTATCATCATAATCTATATGTGCCTCATATGCTGAAGAATCGCATTCAGAAGATGTAGAAAAATTCCCTTTGCGCTTCTTTTTGTTGCTTTGATTATCTATATTCTTATAGCCCCTTTTCCGTCTGTTGTGTTTTGGTAATGATAGTTTTTCTACCCGATTTTTCTATGACAACTGACTTCTCCTTGATTGTAGCACGAACCATGGATTCAATTTACTTCGAGTGCTTTCGAAGATATTAGTGAAAAATCGAATTTTCATGATTTCATTTTTATTGTTTTCTCACCTTATTTGATAACGCAAATGTCATATTCCAATTGCAACTTTTCCTGCTCTATAAACTGATGTTATTAGATTTTCAATCTGACGTTTCGTTTCTTGGCAACCATGATCATCTTTGGTTTTTTAAATACTCGACAACATTTTTATATCCCTAAAAAAACTCTAATTCCAATCCTAAATACGATATAACGCTCTTTTGACTTAGCCGACGTTTCGGATTCAAAAAGACATCTTCAATGTTATTTGATGAGGATTACGAAGAAACAAAGCGTCGGATCAAAAATCGAATTACGTCATCATTTAGTGGAGAAAAAATGCCATAGCATTTTGAATCTTGTTTTGGTTTATATTCTTAATTGAAATACGAAAAAAAAATAAGTAAGCAATATGTTTATCAAGTTACAAAATATTTATTTTATACACTAAAAAAAAATCATTATAACTATACATATTATTTAATCTTATGTTCAAAAGTCCTTCCTCATTTTTTAGGCAAACGTAGCAACTGTAAACAATTTCGTCCATTATAATATTATCTAACATCCTTGGAGTTATTCTCCCAATGGCGGCTTGAACTTCGGCTCTAAGTTGTTCTACATTTTCTTACGTTCTCGTTCTTGTCAGCCACTAGCAAAAAATCATGCTGCGCTGCGCTGTTCATCACCAGGTACTGAACTATAAAAAATTCGGAATCTAAATGGCCTGTAACCATCTTTGTAAAGTATCCTTTAGGCATTTGACCTAGGAATATTCTGCACTTTTTCGATTGACCTTAATCCTACAGTATCATCTTCTTGTACAGCCAACAAAACGTTTGGTGTTTGTTCTGGATTGTGTTTCTTTACTCTATGAGATACTGGTTTTTGAATAGCACCATATTCTTTTAAGTTTGTGAGAAGTCTTGAAAATGGATCTATTTGGTTGACGTCGCTCCGGATATTTGAGCAAATCTTGCCTTTCAGCATCGAAACAATTTTTATGGCTTTCAATATAGCAACATAACATGTCTAATTTTTTTTCATTTGAAAAATGTGGCATTACTAAAAACACTTACACAATCACAAGACAAAAAGATCAAACAATCTATGATTTTCGAACTAACTCTACTTCAAAATTACGATGTATCGAACAAAACTGACAGATCGTCACGATTTATTTGAAAAATTGCATTTCAAAGCATACTTTTTCAAAGTAAAAAATAAATATTTGGTAGCGGAGGTTCAAGCGGCCATTTCAAGAATAACTTCAGGGATGCTAGATAACGTAATGAACAAAATTGTTTACCGTTGCTACGTTTGCCTAGAGAATGAAGCCGGACTTTTTTAATATAATATTAAACAATATGTATAGTTATAATGATTTTTACAGTTATAATGGTTTTTATGTTGTAATTTGCTAATTACACATTGGTCACTTATTTTTTTGTAGTTTTTCAATAGAGAATTAAATCAAAATAGAACTCAAAATCCTATGGCATTTTTTCCTCTCCATGATGACGTAACTCGATTTTTGATCCGACGATTTGTTTCTTCGTAATCCTCATGAAATAACATTAAAGATGTTTTTTGAATCCGAAACGTCGGGTAAATGAAAAGAGCGATATATTGTATCTATAATTAAAATTATAGTTTTTTAGGGATTTAAAAATGTTGTCGCGTATTTAAAAAACAAAGATGATGATGGTTGCTAAGAAACAAAACGTTAGATTGAAAATCTAATAACATCAGTTTATAGAGCAGGAAAAGATGCAATAGGAATGTGGAATTTGCATTGAAACATCTTTTCAAACAATGTGATAAAAAATAAAAACGAAATCGGGAAAATTCCATTTTTCCCAAACATTTTCGGAAGTACACGAAATTTTAAAATTTTTGGAACGCCATATTGTAGGGTTCAGCAAAGCGCAACTTTTCTTAAATTTAATCATCTTTGTGAACCTTCTGGTTTACGAGATCCATGTAGTGCGCGTTCTTATATATTGTGTGTAAGTGTATACTGCACTTGCTTTTTAACTTTGAAAGCACAGAACTGAAAATAGGTGTAATGTCAAATGTGCGATTATGAAATTACTAAGGTGCGCATGCGCATTTGCTACTACATCCTTGCTACATCCCCAGGAAATCCTGTAATTCCTCGGTAAATCCCGTACTTCCTTGGTACATCCCTGTACATCCTAACAATCTTGATGAAATCCCTGTACATCCTTAAGAAATCCTGGTAATTCCTTCTGGGTGTACACCATAAATCCCCATGTGTTCACCCCTCGTGAAAAGTAAAAGAGATTAATAGTCACAATCTTATATCGTTAGGAAAGCTATCAAATTTTCCATTTGATCGTATAGAAAAAATAGTTACATTGCAAAGACACAGCCTTTTAAGTTTTATATTCGCAGTGATACTCAATTTTTTCTGATATCTACTACACCAAACATATTGTTTTTCACCTAAACGGTTCATATTAAGTCCCACATTTGATGCACAAAGTCTAGACACAAGACATACAAGGCACAAGACTAAAACTGACCAAGAAATTTAAATATGCAATAATATACAGGGTAATCCATTTAATTTTTGACAACTTTAAAGTGCGGCTTTAATAAAAACAATTTAAAAACATTCTTCTATTGGGCTGTATATCATACGATAAACAAAAATTGAAATCACTCAATACTTTTTCGTGAAAAGACCATTGCCAACTTGTATAGATTGCTGATTAATATCAAATTGAACAAAATCAAAATGGTTGATACGCTTTTCTATCATAGAGAAGGCACAAGAAATCCGCTGCTAGCATGTCGAACATATAAAGTACGGTATCACTGATTAAAGCTGCGTATAGTAAAGGTGATCGAGAATTGTATCTTTATGAAATAATGTTCGTTACTTTTAAACGAACCCTGTACATACATATTTGTAATTGGGCGTCTCCGGTTCCGGCGTTGGAGGTTGTTTTGCTTTCTCTCCCAATTTAAAGCATCCGCTGTTTTTCCGTGTTTATCTCCCTCGCGAGTTTGCCGCTTGCCTGTACCTTTAAGCGAAAAAAACGACCAAAAAATATATGAGTGCATCTTTCGAAACAAAAGCGACAAAGTTGCAAAGGTGGCCGCCGCCGTTCCATCTTGGTCATAGTCGTAACATCGACGCAGGTTTTACTTTACGCGCACTCTTCTGATAACAACATTTTCAAAAACGACAACGCGTTTTACTAGATGTAATAACCGAATTTCAGACCTAATCACACATACAGAGGAACGGTTTGTTCGGCCACGCATAACAGATTGGTATTATCAGATCACTCCATTTTCAATATGTAGAGTGAATCTTAAGTATAAGTATCGAATGCCTCAATTGTCTTGGAAACGATTTATACGATTTTCATGCGTTTTGGGGTATGTAGCATACGGCCGATCTTACGATGGTATTTATGATATTGTCATATCTACCATTTTTCAGGAAATATTATAAACTTTCCTATTTCAAATGGACCATCCTGCTGTGAAACATTTCCCATACCTAAACCTCATAATTTGGATTTATAACTAAATTTTCATTGCATCCGCCCGAGTTAAAATAGGTAACTAAAAAAGATGGCTATGATTACTGTTGAAAATTCAGACATGTTGCAAAATGTAAAGTAAGCGGATAACATTTTGAGCAGCTGCTGCAACCACCTTCATATTTTTTGAAGTTAATAAGTAAATATTATTAAAAAAAATAATCAGTATTTTTCACGGATTTCAAGAAGGAAGAAATATACAGGGTGATCCATTTGAGGTAACAAAGTTTAGTATATTTCCAGAAAAAAACCGTAGATCTGACGACATTGTAAATACCATTGCAAGATTGATCGTATTTCAATACCCCCTTACTCCAAAATTCATGAAAATCGTGCTAACTATTTCAGAGATAATTGAGCCGGTCCTTTCAGAGATAATTAAGCCGATCACACTTTAGCTATTAGCGCTATTAATTGTAGTTGGAACAGTCGCAACAGCTTCCAAGTGATATCGACATCGAGGGTACCTGAAACTATAGGCGAGATAAGGTTACAAAAAGTCTGTAAGGTTCTGCGGCCACGGAACTAATAAGGCTACCAGTTCCGGCACAATCCCCATTGCTTTTTGGAAAAGTACACATTGGAGCTTGTTTCCATACTTACACGTTTCTCCCAAATGACTTACAATTCCGACATCTTCCCAAAAGACTGGAAATAGCTTGTGTCCAGCCGGTGCCTGAAAAGGCATCCAAAACTACACACCTCAGAGTAACAACTGAACATAGAGGTAGAAAACAAACTACTTCAGCATGGCGTGCTCAAAGCCATCATCTTTGAAACTTCAGCCTCCAAGCATTGACCAGCTGTGACCTCGCAGTGACAGTTCAAAATTTAAACAATGCTGTGTAACGCCAACTAACCTGAAAATTATTCCAATGCAACCCATGTTACAAACTCTGCACTTTTTGGGTTCCATCTCGAAAAATTGTTAAACTATACTCGAATATAGCACAGCAAGTTCGTAAAGATTCAGTACAGTTACCAACAAATAGCAAATTCGATTTTACTGACCAAGCATAAAAGACGCACAAACAAAACAAACCATTGACAGTCGATATTCTACCGTAAATAAGTCGCATGAAAATTATGTCGGCGTTGCCAGCTCCTCAAAATTTATGTAAGACTTCAGAATTTGCGTTTATGATGAAGAAATATGCAGTATCGCAGTAGAGGTCAACACATATCTACTGATTTTGGTGTAATCATTCCTGAACCATCAAAATACCGTCTTTTTAAGGTAGAATGGAATATTTCTGAATACTGTACAATTAAGACGATAGTAAACAATTATGATTGCCGTATCTCATGGTCAATACGACAACATAAGAAAAGATGTCGGTCTATTAGAGTTAATTGTTTACTACCTCTATGTTCAGTTGTTACTCTGAGCTACACACCAATAGCTCTGATTTCTGTAATCAGCACGGAGAAATGCATCAATCAAGAGTTTATGAGTTACCTTGAGCTTCAGCGCTTAATCAACGACGGACGGACAGATCTCTTGGCTTATGTCACACATGTGTGGAGCAAGCTCATCCATTCGTTTGGCTCTCCCTATTTTGAACGCATTCGATTAGCTCTCGCACGCGGCTCTCTTAGGGCCATATTCATAGTCGTCTCTTGAGTAATACTTAAGGGGCCTGGGTATACACAGTTATACATTATGTATTTGCCATGTAAAACACGGATTCCCATTTCGAACAGTAGTTTTTCAAACTACATACACAGTATTTTAGAAGGTGATAGTTAAACCTTAATGAATGACAACTATTTTCTCAAAAAAGTTTTGTAGTATGCAAGAAAACTCGCAATGCAAAATCATACTTTCTTCAAATGTCTGTAATTCAACAACCAAACACGATATAAAAAAAGGCCAAATGGGTGACAAAGCGCAAGCTTTCTCCTTCAATTTGCTTTTTGAACCATTATTGTAAATGCGAAATTCATTTTTATGGTGACTTTTGGACCTTACCTTTGGACCTTTTGACCTTACCTTTGGATTTTTTAGACTCGCCCTAGACACACTCACTGGAGAAAGAGAACAGGCGGCCACGCCTCCTCGCTGACACGGGAGTACGTCTTTTCTTGGATTCTCAATTTCGCGCGCTATACCCTAGACCCTTAAGGATCCCTTGAGTTATACTCAAGGGATACTTAAGGGAACCTCAAATGTGTCCTTTATTGTGTATCTGTTTCCTAGATAACATCTACGAGACGGCAGGCACACATTTGGCGACGTTGTCATATTTGAAATATAAATCAATTTTATACATTTTGATTTTTTCTGCTGTCTCTTTTTATTTTGTGCCAGTATTTCGTGTTTCGTACCGGACTTTCCGAATGTGACAGAACTTATGACAACACCTTACTCCAAAATTAACCTACAAAATCGCCTTGACTGCAACGAAATGTCATGTAAACATGTCATGTTGGTATTTCGTTACTTGAGTATCACTCAAGGGAGCTTTACGTAGTAAGGGACCCTAGTAGCTGTTGAGACATAAACCCACACTTAAGGGACCCTTAAGAATAGACTATGAATACAGCCCTTAAACAAGCTTCCGTCCTACAGCCTTCCCATCAGTTCTTTGGTTGGGTAGTCGACTTCCTCTCTAGTCACAAATATCTGTCGTGGTAGATGGCTTTTCCTCTTCCTCCCATAACATCAACTCGGGAGTGCCGCAGGGATCGGTTTTTGACTCCGACATTTTTTAGCCTCTGCTTTGCATTAATGACTTAATTCATAGCAGTATAAACCTGATCGACAGTTTTGCGGATGACAGTACGTTGCTTGTCATGTCATCAGCAATACATAGATCAATGGCAGAGCTGGAACGCAGAAGGCTGGTATTAGAGGCTGCTTCTCTCTCAAGCAGTCTGTACACCATTACCGCTTGGGGATCAAGAATATAACAAAATTGAATGCTTTCTAGATCCAGTACTGTACTATATTAGCTATCTCGAGAGCTGCGGTACTTGGTACCGTGTCCATGTTTAAAGGGCTAGGGTATATATAGCGCGCGAACTTGAAAATCCAAGAAGATACGTATTCTCGAATTAGGGCTTTCTCAAGTATGTGTGTCTAAAATAAAGTGAGGGGAGGTAAATCCGAAGGTCGCCTTGCGATACTGCGGACGACCGACCGCCGCGAAGACGATTTCGCATCGAGGAGAGCCGAGAGCGACCGAACGGTGACCTATTGATAGTGTGACGGTACCTTTAAACTTACAGCAATTATTCAAAAAGCAAGTTGAAGAAGAAAGCTTACGGTAGGGCAATTCGGTGGCCTTGTTTTGATATCGTGTTTGGTTGTTCAATTACAGACACTTGAAGAATGTATCATTTTGCATTGGGATTTTTTTTGCACACTGAAAAACTTTTTTGATAAAATCGCTCTGGATGGCCCTTCATTAAGATCTTAAAAATTGTATGTATGTAATTTGAAAAACAATTAAATTGTGGCTGTACATGCGAAACCGTGTTTTACATGGCAAATACATATATATATATATATGTATAAACGTGATTGATGAATTATGAGAATATCGATGACCTGCCGCTCCTTTATACAGTTATTTGATGTCGGATCTTCAGAAAATAGCACCATAATCGATTTCTCATTTCTCAACTCAAAAGGCAATTGGCCTGCTAAATGTTCTCAATTTCTTTCAGTTGCAAACTCAACCGTGATTATTTTGGAGCAGTCTTACGCATAGCCATATGTGTTTGAAAGTTTACAGGGTATTAAATAGTCTGGTTTTCAAATTAATTTGTATTAATATCTTAGATCGCAGAGCCGATTTTGTTGTAATTTGGCAGTATTGATCACTGCAATGAGGCAGCAGACTAGAAGATAATTATGATTTCCAGTTACGTCTAGGGACAGGCCGACGAATGATAAAAAAAGTACGCTACTTTTTACTTTCCACACCGATAGGTGAGGGTACTCCTTAGAATTCATGTTCGTTTTCGAAAAAACTAGGGGTGATCTGCTAATAATTGGTTTGGCACACCATATCATGACCACACACTTGCTTGAGAATACCAGACTGGGCTTAGTAGGGTCTTTATGGTGTGGGACACCATAGTAATTGATAATAAAGTAACTAAGTTAAGAATCCAGTTATGCAGTAATTCGTTGCCGTCCAGCTTGGTTACAACAAATGTAAAAAAATCTTGCAACAAAGTAAATTTCGACGCCTTTGTCACCACTGACGCTAAATTACCTGAGAAGTTTAAAGTCACCGCTCGGCATCGCCACGTTTTGCTGTTACTGGGAATTGAGTTCATCGCGAATCATAAGGACCTGCCGTGCAGCACCAAGCGACACAAACAATCCAATAAATAAGAAGTTTGTACTAAGAGGGCGCCGCCAAGAAAAAGTTCTAAAGAAACCCGCCCCTCGGCTACGGTCGCTTTACAACTATAACTTTCGCAACAATTTAGCAAAACGATTTTGCGCTTTCAACAAATACCCTAGTAGTAATAGTAGTAGTGATGGAGAAACCAACTCAGGCAGGTAGTGCGCCGTTGACGCACACTCAAGGATCCCCTTCTGTCGAACCTACCAGCCCTCCTGGAGAAGGTCACATGCTCGATCATCAGCATGCCCGATCAGTTTACTCATTGCCTTAAGGATGCAATACTCAGCACTTCTAACGAGGAACTGAACCCAATTTTCTACTTCTCTCCTGCATCAAGAGCCTTTGGGGCCTTTTACTTTCGTGGGTGATAAATTCTCAGCATTCAATGGCAAGTTAGATCATCTATCAAAAAGTAAAGCGATTTACTCTCAGTCCTCAAAAGCTATCACTTGCCCTCATCCAGCATAAAGTATTTTGCTTGCCTGCAGTCATTTATCTCCTACCAAGCCTTAGCCAGTTCGGCCAAAATTTCTAGCATGAGTTCAGAGCCAGTGCGGTAACATTCTATCCTAGCCAGGTGACTTGCCAACTCGTTAAGTGTTACACCAACGGCCATATTGGTGTGGCGCGATAATTTTTGAAGGCAGAGGAAGAAGCACTCCTGGGCCAGCGCCAGTACTCTGTAACTTAATATGTAGAAACATGTTTCTATCACCATGGCAACCATGACGATCGGGCAGTTTCGGGTGCCTATCATGTGTCTACTACGCTGTCACGGCACGCTGTCATATTTACGAGGCGATCCCATAGTACATAGTGCATAGAAACACGTTTCTATGTTACCGAGTACCGGCGCAGAGCTCCCTGGAATATGTCACCGCTTTCAGAGCTGTTTCACTGTCACAGTATACATGTTTTGTTCAGTAGACTTTTACTGAGTCTGCCGAGTAGCGACGACAGTCGTGCAGGTCACGGGCACAAAGCTTCTCTACACTCCTTTACCTTCAAAGTAGAAGCTCGCCCTACTGCATCCCGACTACTTAGAAAACGATCCGTCAATGAAACACACCAAGTTGTGTGGCTGGAAAGATCCAGAAAGCTTGCACCTCAACCAATCCTCTATCAGGGATGATTAGTGAGAATCTATTATCTAGCCTCAAAATATTTCTACCTCGTTCCACCTTGAATAAGGATGTCAGGATATGGTTATCCATAAACTGCTCTATTCCGGTGTTGCTAACTACCGTCCCGTGCCACCCATGTAGCCCGTCATGCATTCCCATATTACCTCCCTTTTAATTCAGAGGTTATTCCCACCACTACTGCGGGCCAGTTCGAACACCCTTGCTGAATGATAGATCTAATGACTGCCGTATGAAGCTATACTGCATTCTCTGACGAAAAGGAGTAAAAAATTATTTCAAACCCATATTTTGGGGCTTTACTCAGATAAATCCAACTTAATTTTTCTGTTTATAATAACATCACTGTTCTCAGTATGCAGTTTATAGACGGTGTGCATATAACCCTTGACCATACAGTAAAAATTTACATATATTGTGCATGGTTACTCCGTTTGTTCGGTGGATAAGGTATAGTTCAGTAC
Source organism: Callosobruchus maculatus (assembly GCA_951848785.1). NCBI lineage: Eukaryota > Metazoa > Arthropoda > Insecta > Coleoptera > Chrysomelidae > Callosobruchus > Callosobruchus maculatus. The sequence goes on along the minus strand of CATOUR010000122.1, from coordinate 825,946 downwards.
CTTTGGCTTGAGTCCCAGAACCTGCCAACTACAAACCGCATATGCCACATGGTACCTAATTAGTTTTGTAAGCATTCTGAATCCATATCAGTCTACTGTCAATGAGTAATGATTTAATTAATATTTAAGAAATAATGTCGAATAGAATAATCTGGTATTCCAAGGTTTTTTACATCCTACAAGAGATTCCTAGCAGTGGTCGTAAATTTGGAAGAAGGGTATGTTTAGAGGAAAGAAGAACGTATTCAAAGGCTGCGTAAAACAAAACTTACAATCTTGCTGCTTCCTCAAATGAGTGAAAAAATTTGTAACAATAATTTCCAGTTTTTTCGCAAAATATTTCCACGTGACTGTAAACGGATGCAGACGTCATTAGTCAGTAAGATATCCTCAATCGTAGCACGGTCACACCTTATCTAAGGTCACACTCCACCTCTAACTAGCTATAATAGTCAACCTCAAAACCACGATGTTTACTGTACTGTCAGCAGTGCAAGTTGTGTCAACAGTGAAGAGCTGTTAGGCTAGTGATAACTAAAAATATCCCAGAATGAGTCTCGACGTATAAAGCACAGCATAGTAAACAACCAGCACAATAACTCAAGATGGCGGAAATTACACGCGCATCCCCATTATTGGAGGGTTTTTATAGGGATGCTAACGATACTTCGATACTTCTGCACTAATATCGAGTATTTTTGTCATCGATACTTTTTGAGGCATTCCAAGCTGGTATGCTACTTTAGTATCGGTATCGAAAATAAATATATAATTATTGAGGAGTGTAATCAGTTGCACAAAATGCTCTGCACGAACCAAACGCGCCTATTTGGCTAGAAAATATCGAGTTGGTTCCGGTATCGGTATTTTCATTTTCGCATCTCCACGGCCCTAAAATCATCCATAAACCCTCCCAAGGTCAAATTTTTTGGGAACCATTTTTATATAGGAAATCCTCGGAGATATTATGCTGGTTGTTTATTATGCTGTGTATAAGGCCTCTACCTCACGGGAACGTAAAACGCCGCGGTTTCGCCGCTAACAACCGCTCCCAAATTTCCTATACTTCACGCGACCGTAAACGCGGCGGTTACACAGCAGGCAAAATGCGGGCTCATACTTCACAGGCAGTTAAACCTGGCGTTTTCGCCACTCACATCAGTATACCGAGGTCTTGCATTTTGTATCAAAATGGATACTGTGCAGATCGATTGCGTGACAGGACTTCTTTTGTTAGAGTCCGAGGACCTACAAAACGCTAGCGATTGCAACGCCTCTGGAGGCCCGCTTGAACCGCCTCCCAAAGCCGGCAGGCGGCGCGGCTCACACGCCCGTGTAGTCGGCCTCATTTGACTAGCATAGTTTTATTGGAGCAAGCGGTTATTAGCGGGGAAACCGCTGCGTTTTACCTGTTCGTGAAGTACAGGCCTTAAGCTGTACTCTGTGCAAGTCACCGACTGTAAACCTATAGTCGGTGGTGCAAGTACTGCTAATGATGAGTAATTGAAACTCGGTCACGTTTACTTGTATACTGATTTTACATTTTCCTGGCATAGCCGGCGGTCCTTTCTAAGAAGTATATTAGTATGGCTGGACTGAATGATCATGATTACGGTTTGAATGAGGTAAGAATGAACAAAATAAAGAGATAAATATTACTCACACGGTCCTGTCTTGCAGGATTGCCAACACAGATCATTACTATCTTTTACTATCCTTGTGACTTCTGCGCGTTAGCACAATCAACCAGCACATTATGGGGACGGTAACGGAGTCTGGCTCTTGGCCATGTTACAGTCCAGAAAATAAAGCATCACTCATGCTTCTTCTTAATCAAAACTCGAAAATATCATCATAATTACATAAAAATATGAATACCGCGTATTACACTGTATCGACAATGTAAAAATGTGTATCAAATCTCGCGACTAACAAAGATCGGAAGTTGAAAATGCAAAAATGCACGTGTTATAACGGCCGTAACCTAAAATAGACTCGGCTGACGCACGGCCGCCGCGAGACTCATCACTACTATCTGAGATGCACTTCTGAGTCAGCTGATATTTATTAAATAGACGTCAAGTCAGTACGAAGTATCCGGTAATATTGTATGCAATCTTCCAATTGGATTTTGACTTGTTGAATCAAATTAAAATATACATTAAAAATGACATATGCCTAACCCCAAGGCACAGATGGCGTGCATCAGGTGAGAAATTATCGACGAAAAATTGGTTACAATACCTCACATTCAATTTTTATAATCATAGCTTATAATCTCCTAGTGACGTCAGAGATAGTTGTCGCGTCTTTTCCGGTCGTTCAAATTTATATTTGGAATAAGTCTTGTAAGCAGCTTAAGGTCACAAACTTCTTTTTTATTATGCTAAATGCGTTAGAATGAATGCTTCAAAGCAATATTTTTTTGGGTGCAAGAACCATATTACATAAAACATAAAGACCATAAAAAAATTAAGCGGGCGAGCCCTGTGGGCGAGCCGCCAAAAGGATTTAGAAATGTAAACGAACTTGAACTTTTCACCAAAATGTTGCACCCAATCTACATAAATTGTTACTCTAATGGCAAATACAATACTCTGAGTCTCGGTACCTGAGTCTGATCAAATAAGAACATCATGTTCGCAGCATTCCTAAAGAGATATTTTATTGGAAGCGGTGATTTTAAAATAGCTAATCAAGCATCCATAGTTATTTGGGGCTCATCGTGCTTTGAAGTGGTGATTTTGATAACCAGTGAGCAATAAACATATATTCTGGTCCCGGTAACGATTACTTCGTTCTGTTTGTATTTTTAATCAAACGTAACATTAGATACCGATACGAAAGGAATCTAAAATGTTTTATCATGTAATCCATAAGTGAGTAATCTACCACCGTTGATCACAAGAGAGATCGTAACAGTTTGGGAACTCAAGACAATAGTAGAGTATAATGGTTCCAAGGCTCAGTACTGTAGGCTATTAAACATGATGTTCCAAAGCGAAAATCGTGTTCCAGTGAACAATCAGGATCCGCCAAGAGGTCGTCCTAACAAGCGAACACGTGATTTGGAACGACCATGATTTATCAATTGCAATAGCTGCTGGGAAAAAGATCGGAGCTAGAATGTAGTTATCAACATCAAACCTTCTTACACTGCATATAGCCTATATAGGAATTACGAATCTACTTAAATTTTTCATTGTCCTAATCAAAATCTCCATCATTTTCAATATTTCGTCACCCCCTTTCAAATACATCAATCAAACTCAATCTTCTCAAACGCCGTTAGCAACGCCTGCTTCAAATATAACGCAAATTATCAAAAATCATCTAAACTGGGGTCGTATGTTATGATGCGCATGCTTCAAACTTTCGAACCACCAAAAATCGTTGATACTATTCTGATAGGTTGATATTGATTCAAACGTAATCAGACAATTCTTTGGCACATCAGAATTTGTATCCTGCGCCATCTGCATGCTTATGACGGTGTTTGATTCTTGATTCTTGCTAGACAGGGCCCAAAAAAAACCTGCTTCAAAACTCTCATCAAAACGGTGAACTGCAATTTGTCGTCTGCATCGGATTTTTTAGCTTGGAATGCTTGGAGTTTGTAAGCAAATTCCAGTATCATTAAAATGCAAAAAACTGGCACGGATACTAATCTGAAATACAAAATTAAAGAAAACTACTGCTTGGAATGATCAAGTCAAATAAAGACGGCAACCATAGCGAGTTATTTACGTATATCTAAAGCGTTACTTACCGACTAGCGCCAGGATGACTGTCAATAATGGAGCTGCCGGGAAGCTGACAGTAACATTAAATTCCAACATTTGAAGTAGATCAACTGAAAATAAATTAAGCAGTATGAGCTGAAATTATTAAACAGAAATTATAGCATATACATAGTCTTCCAGGTATACCGGGTGTCACAAAATATCTTAAACGCGCTGTAACGTTCACGATACGTTGCCTTTGGAGGGTTTAAGTAGGACTCCGAATTAACAGTGGGTGGTGATTCAGAACGCGCTCCCCACAGTCACGCGTTAGTTAGAAGTTTGATATTGATGTATGAAAACCAGACAAAATGTTAGATAGAACATAACAGTGTAAGGTTGCGTTTCCATCAGAAATGTGTGAGGATGCGTTCAGATGAATGTGTTTTTAATGAAACAATAGAATCGCTTGAATTACCTTGCCTCGCTCAGCACAGCTCTGACTTAGCGGAGCAAAGTTTCTGTACGTACAAAATAAGGCATGTTGACGAGGAATGTGTGCTATTCATGTGTTTTGTGAGATGTGCGCTAGAAATGAGTTGCGAGGGATGTGAGCGAGGGACGTGTGCTGTTGATATAGGCGGGCAAAAAGATAACTCTGAAAAGAGCCCGCTATACATCCTCGCACGGAAAAAAGCAGAGTTGAGTATTTTAAAACAATATTGTGTGTTATGATTGTTGGTGATTTTTCTACATTTTGTAAGGTATTTCCAAAAGATTGTTGAATAAAGTTTCATTGGGTCTAGCAACATCTTCCACCATATTGCGTTGGCTTGCTGTGGACTCTTTCACAATTGGAGTATGTATCTTTTCTACACAAGCTATTCAGTTTCCCTTTCCGCAACCATGCGACCAGAAAAGTTCACATAGTGTTGAGCATTTTCCCACAATGTATTGTAAAAAATCCACAAAACTGTTGTTGAAGAAGTCTGGACGAGTCTGCGCAAGTCCGTCTCTCTCTGGTTCTCGTTGGGTTGCCATTTGGTTTGTGCCTGTGTGTGAATAACTGACGTTTGAATTATATAATTTATACCTATACCTATGGAAAATACCAGAAGTATATTTTGAGAATTGGAGGGTTTGAGTGCATTCCTATTTTTCTGGGTAAGTATTAGTCTATTTATTTGGTATCACTGAATTACAGAGAGGCAGTGATAGAAGTTTCTAACTAAATGAGGAAGCAACGATTGACGTGTGTTATTTTTGCAATGTATTTTGATTTGAAACTACAAAACTGTGTCCGCCAGTACAGAACAGTTGTAGAAAAAATTTACGTGCGAAACTTTATATCGGAGATTATGCTAGAATACGTAAATAAGTGTAAATGATTGCGTAATGGCTACGTTTTAATGCTGTGGTTTGTCTAAAGATAATGCCAATATGGACGCTGCACCTACATGGCAGGGATAAATATAGGACTGTTCCCGTTCAGTGAAATTGTTGTTGTTTTTTCACATTTCTATGAAGGATTATTATTATCGCACATGAAATTATTTAAACATAATAGGCTCAAAATCGAAAACATATTTATGTTATGCGGCGAAAGCTCACCGCTGTAACGTGTTAACGTCTTTCAAGTCCAGACAGGGATACAGGGCATCTTGATCTGTGTGGATATGAGGTAGTGTTTATCTATACAGCAAATAGCAACAGAACAGCAAAGTATTGATTTATGCCAATGTTTCAATGTTAGACTATTTTAGAATTTACTAATTTGAAATTATTTATACGGGTTGGACTCTGTGGCTTGAATGATGTGAAGATGGAAGAAATTATTAATTATTTATGTTACGGTATGATATTTTTATTTTTCAGTGCCATTGGACATCAAAACTATCCAGTCAATGATGATTATCAGCAAGTGAATATCATTGTGATCATACATAAATATATTCTAGTGTGATTATGTTTTGTATTTTTCTTGTGAACAGCTTATTTTATATGAAAATAAATCATAGTATACACGCCTCTTTTACTTTTCCCTCCATAACTGCCTCACTCGTTGAAGACCACATTTATTATGGATTATTGAACCCCAATTTTGTAGTATAATAAACTTCACAATATTGTTCAAAAATGTACTACAACAATGTGTTAAATGGTTTTATACTTTTTGTAACATATTAGTACATTGAGAGAGTCGACAATTAATCTACAAATTGCTGCTATCCGATTGTTACAACATGTGCATAAAAAATCCAAAGGGATCGTAGATAAACTCTCTTGGAGGTAGTAATATAGAACACAATTGTTGAGTCCACAGCTCCACAACTTAGTGTTACAAATATACACAAACTGTTATTGTCCCTATATCATCCACAACTTGTAGTGAAAATACCTACAATTGTGGAAAAAATTACAACAGTTTTCTTTCCGTGCGCAAGGCTTATCTGCACCCCGTTTCACAGCTCCGCTACACACTCGGCTACACATCTTCGCATCGTTCATCTTCCTAGCACATCACTGGTGGAAACACCCACACCATTTCACAGCTCCGCTATACATCCTGGCTGCGCACATTTTCTTAGCACATCTCTGGTGGAAACGCAGCGTAAAGAGTGTAATCATTCGATGAAGTTCAGATAAGTAATGTATTTGATTACTACATCATATATTATACCAATATTTTGTTATTTGTAAGATCTTGAGTGACTTTTCACAGAGTCAAACAATTCCTTAATTATTGTTCCTCTTTGGCACATAGTTTATTCCATTAATCTAAGCTGAATGTGTTGTTTTGAGAGTTGGTTGTTATTAAAAAAGGTAAGAAGGAAGGACAGCGGATCTTTAAACAAATGAGGTTTTTGGTTGTTTTTACAAATATTTACAGGTATGTTCTATTTTGACTTTGTATTATTAACTAATGTCGTCTGGCTTCAATATTTAATGTATGATTTATGGCAGTTAAGACAATATTGCATGGAGCTGGGTCTGATTTTCGTCTACGCTAGGTATTAGGTCCTTGGGTATTGCAGCCTGATGGAGAGCAGAGACACCTTCGTTGGTGTTTAGGTGTAGGTATCTATTTCAACCCTTACTTCATTTATATATTTATTTCATGTTTGTGGAAACCGTAGTTGGTTCTGCGGAAGGTCGATAATTTGACAATAACCCAGATTGGGGCGAGTTCAATTAACTCCTAAACAGTTTCCTTCATTCATTTCTTAATGTGTTGTTTATTGTTTATATTTATTTATTTATATGCTTATATTCTACATTTTCTATATCCTAATCTTATTTCTATCCATGACGTTGAACAGACTCGTAGCCCACCATGTATTATTATTATTTAGACTGTGAATATTTATAACCACTACTTTAATCAATATCAACAATAAGAGCCAGTTAACCACTTTTATCCAGACATTTTTGAATGGTATATTTCGACTTATAAATATCAATTCTCCACCAGTAAAATATATATTTACAATACAAAGGACTCGTAATCACGTAATCAATAGATACAGCACCAATGTAAGAATCAAGTAACAAAAAAATACGATAACATCTATGTGTTTTAATTTCTTTTTCCTCTTTGAGTTGGTACACATGCATGATCAAATAATCTGGTTATGACGGACACACAATTACTACGTCTCCACGGGCTTTCAAAACTGTTATCAAAACTGTTATCAAAACGTTTTGCGATTTTGGATTGTCGGTGTTTCCACGATAGGTTTCGGAATCATTTTCGAAACGCATCAAAAGTTGTTCAACTGACAGTCTTGAAGACTATCCTAGTTTTATAACCTATTTTGTTGTTAATCATAAATCTTCAGTATCGAATTTCGAATAAACTTCAACAAACTGCGCATAATTTTCAGTGTGTAATTCTTCGATATCTCACAAGGTATACCTGATAGAAGAAAATGTCAAATACAAAAGTTGTTTGGTTACTTAAGACGCATATCCTAAAAATATTTTGAAATATAAAGCGCACCATGCGAATCATAACAGGCACGATAACCAGCACTCCTGCCTACTGGCTTTCCGTTTTAAGACATATCCCCCCGCCACAACTACGCAGGAAAAACGCTCTTCTTCTACACTACGAAAAAATTAGGAAAACGAATCACTTCCCATTCATGACTATTCCGAGGGCCTTGACATTAACAGACTCCGATCCAGAGATCCCCCCTACAAAATGGCTAAACAGTTAATGCATGATGGTTTCTCCATTTCTGACCAACGGAAGAGCCAGTGGAACGCAACCGCTCCAGTACATGCTCGGAACCTACAGTGCATCACCACAAAACCAACAGGGTTCGAACTGCCACGTAAAACATGGTGTCGTGCCAACAGAATAAGGACCAGACATGTGAGATGCGCAGATATGATGAAAAAATGGGGTAAAGCGCCTTCGGCAAGTTGTGACTGTGGAGCCGAGAGACAAACCGTCCAGCACTAAGACTGTATGCTGGCCAAGCAGAACACTTCTTGAACCTGACCAACGGATCAATCGAATATATTAAAAATTTGGATGTTTGTTTGTGAAAATAATGACTATGTATATTGTAATCTACACTACATGTACTCTATTTATATTTATATCTATTTTTCTGTTGCTGAATGTGATTCAGCACGATCCGGAGACGAGTGCTGTAAATCAACAAGTGAGTAATTACCATTACCGCGAGTTGAATACTATAATTTATCTACGACCGGATCTATGATTTGACGATTTAAATCCATAATAGTTACACAATATTGAGAACTCAACCTCATTTCTCTGACTGTGTAGCTACTAAGTCAAGATCAACTTGGACAATTTTTATATAACAGATTATTATTAGGTAAGAACCGCTCTTTCAAATGAGACATAGGTGGTTTAATTCCGTTAACTTATGGCAATGTTATTGCCATTTAAATAAACACTTTTTTGACGTTCCCCCACCACTACATTTTACAAGTTAGAGCAAAAAACGATTAACAAACAAATTTAAAATTATCCAGTCTATAGTAATATTCATAATATACCTTCATCTGCATATTTTCCGAGAAAAAATAGTGTTTCCGATTGATCGTAACTGTTGCCCCCTTAGCGGCCAACCGCGGAACTTAAAAATAATTTCCAGCGATTTGACTTAGCCGATTTACCGTAATAATATTTTTTGGTCGAAATTATGTGATTAACGCTTACCGAGATATTGGCGGCGTCCATTCTTAGTAGGCCACCCTGTACTTGCATTAATGCTAAATTTTTGAACTTATTATTTGTTAGGTCGTATTTCTGCGCGCGTTATAAGTGGAGACACAAAGAAAAAATAATGATGGAAGCACCCTCTTCAATGGAACTCATTCTACCTGGAAAGCAAGTCTCTTTTAATTTTTATAATAATGCGAGCAGAAGCTTATTTATAATTTCAGACACATTTCGTACTGAAGACCTTTAATAAAGTGTTTTATAATAATATACATGAGGCTGATAAATAAGGTAGTGACGTAAATGGTAATTTTTTTGATATGCAGTACCAAGGCTATTCATAACCAATAGCATTTGCCATTTGAGAGCAATGGTTATCTGTGGAAAAAAATATGTTCATAAATACTGTTAAACTGAAGGTGAACCGATATTACATAACTAGTTACAATGCTCAATAAAAGTGGAGGTATTTTGTAAGAACTTTCTGACGATGCTATAAAATAGAGGGTGTTACATTTAAAATAACCCAGAAAATTATGGTTTTGAGTTTTGATTCACCCTGTATACAAAATCAAAGATAGCAGAAACTTGATGGTTTTAGACAAAACTAGACAACCATGAAATTACTCTAGCATTGAGAATCGAGCCTCCATTTATTGATTTTTTAAGATACAGGGTGATGAGTTCGTTGAGATTTTCACACAAAAGTGGCCATACCTCTGAAAATACCATGTATAACCTAATAAAACCCTATATTTCCGGAATAGGGAAAACGCACTATTCAAATTCGAGATAATACAGGGTTATTCACGTATCTAATGAAAATGAAAATAATAATTTCTCATGGATAGGGACCCATTGAGGTTACATTTTAAAAATATGTTCATGTTATACAGAGTGTCCCCAAAACACGAAACGTATCAAAGTAATGTTTTTTTTTTAAATGGAACACCCCGTATATTATTGCGTATTCGGATTCCTTAGTAAATTCTAGTGTGACTTTATGTATCATACATGGGGTCTAAAGTGAACCGTTTAGGTGTAAATCACCATTTTCGGGTATAAGTAGATGTCAGAAAAAAATTGAATATTACTAAGCATGAAATGCGTCAGCTTCGGTGAGACTGTCAAATTTAAATTCTGTTTATGCTTGGAGAAATCGAACGATAAATTAAGGAAACTTCGATCAGAGATAACTTGATTTTTTTCAAATGGGAATGCCTAATTTTTTTTATACGGTTAAATGTCGAATTTCATAACCTTTCTAATGATATAAATATCAATCTCTGGTAGTTTTTATTTAATTTCACATTTTCAACCAAATCAGTGTTTTTTGATTTTCCAACCTATAATCAACCTAGCAGACCACGAAATATAAACAAAAACCTGTTCAGGTAGAAGAAAAGAACTAACTTTGCAGAAAAATACACACGAACTAGACTAAAGGGACAAGAATATAAAAATTACTCACAACAAACTTAACCAGAAATAACGGCGGTAACATATCTTTGGTTAAAGAGAAGCTGGAGTACGACAGAAATGGATCTTTTTCATGGCATACTAGCTACTGCAGTGTACTAGAGATTGGCAATTTCCAAAACCATTAAAAGTTTTGAACGAAACAAAAACTACTAGAGAATGTTGTAGGCAGTTTATTATTTTCATAATAAAATTTCACATTTAAGTGTCTAGAATATAGCGCGCAAAATTGAGAATCCAAGAAAAGACGTATTCCCGTGTTAGCGATGAGGCGTGGTCGCCTGTTCCCTTTCTCCAGTGTGTGTTTCTAAGATGAGGGGAGATAAGTCCAAAAGTCCAAAGGTAAGGTCAAAAGGTCCAAAGGTCACCATAAAAATGAATTTCGGATTTCCAAGCTCCTGACGCTATCTTTAAACTTACAGTAATGACTCGAGCAAATTGAAGAAAGCTTGCGCTTGTGCAACTATTTAGTCTTTTTTTGATATTGTGTTTGGTTGTTAAATTACAGGCATTTATAGAATGTATGATTTTGCATTGCAAGGTCTTTTGCACATTAAAAAACTTTTTTGAGAAAATCGAAAATAGTTGTCATTCATTAAGGTTTTAACTATCGCCTTCTGAAATATTATATACAGGGTGAGTTTTTAGTACCGGCTCGGTCGATAACTCCACTACTATAGAAGATAGCGAAAAAAGTTGTATATAAAAGTTGTAGCCACGGATATGCTCCTTTGTCAGAAAATATTTAGATTTATACAGTGTGATCCATATCTACGTGGTGATGCAAACATGCATTTTTTTAAATGATACACCCTATATATTATTCCATATTCAGATTCTACTAATGATTTCCGTTCTTCCAATATAGGGCATTGTTACATTATACAGGGTGTTTCAAAAGTTATGACAACTTTGATATCCAAATCGCGGACAAATGAACGTACTGTATATCAAAAAGTAATTAATCAAAAATTATTTTTTTTACGTGAGAAGATTAAAAATATCCTCTAGTTTTGAAGTCGGCTATAAAAGAAGCCCGAGACGCATATTCGTATACAGGGTGATGTAGAATGCAAAATCCAAATTTTCTCTTTTTTTTCAAATGTAACCCCCAATATTTTACAATCCCAAAGGATTGCTTTTAATATGATCTTTCATCTTTGTATGGCACTTGTTGTACCTACGTCCATCAGTTTCCGAAATATTTCGATTTTTCGGTAAATTTAAAATATAGCCTCTATTTGTGTACTGAAATTTATTTATTTTGAGAAAGTACTACCTGATTTGTTTTCTATTTAACGAACAACTAAATTATAACGTCTTGATAGTATTTGATGAAGTCAAATCCCTGAATCGTCGAGATAATAAAGTCAAGTATGCTGAGGAAACAATTTTGTAGGCGTCATGCATAATTATCAAGTAGTTTTATCAGGTAGGCTTTGAAAAATTGACAGTTTTCATAACCTGCTCAATAATTCCGGGCTGTGTGAAAAACTAGCTTTGAAAATTAATTTTTCCATTGAGGGTATTTAGGAGAATCTTTGAGAAATTGTCTACTTGCCTCTAGAATATATCAACTATCAATAGCAATATCCAGAACGGAGGCACTCTAAAACTAATGCGTTTGAAAGATTGAAGAATCGTTTTATTTGGACTGTGTCGTTTCATATTTCATAGCCTACCTGATATATCTGCTTGATAATTATGCATGACGTCTATAAAATTGTTTCCTCAGCATTCTTGACTTATATTATCTCGTTAGTTCAGTGTTTTGACTTAAGTATTATTATCGCCTTATACTTTAGTTGTTTGTTAAGCAAAAACAAAATTTGGTAGTATTTTCTCAGAACAAATAAATTTTATTAAACAAATAGAAGGTATATTTAAAATTTGTAGAAGAATCGAAATATCTCAGAAACTAATGAATGCAGCCATAATAAGTGCTATACAAAGATGAAAGAGCATATTAAAAGCAATTCTTTGGTATAATAAAATATTGGGGGTTACATTTAAAAAAAGAGAGAAAATCTAGATTTTGCATTCTACATCACCCTGTATACGAATATGCGTCGCGGGATTCTTTTATAACGTATTTTCGAACTAGATGATATTTCTAATCTTCTCATGTAAGAAAAATAATTCTTGATTAATTACTTTTTGATATACAGTACGTTCATTTGACCGTGATTTGGATACAAAAATGGTCATAACTTTTGAAACACCCTGTATAATGTAACAATACCCTATATTGGAAGAACGGAAATCATTAGCAAAATTTAAATATGGAATAATATATAGGGTGTCTCATTTAAAAAAATGCATGTTTGCATCACCACGTAGTTATGGATCACCCTGTATAAATCAAAATATTTTCTGAGCAAGGAGTATACCCGTGGCTACAATTTTTATATACAATTTTTTCCGCTATCTTCTACAGTAGTGGAGTTATCGACCGAGCCGGTACTAAAAACTCACCCTGTATGTAGTTTGAAAATAGAGTGAGTTATGCGAGAAATTATGAGTCCGTATTTTACATGGCAAATACGTATGTATAAATGTGTGTATCCAGGCCCCTTAATGATTTAAAAAATATGCAACTCTGACAAAAGTCAAGTCAAAAGTACCTCTGACAGGAGTTGTGAAAATTCTTCAGTACCTATTAGCAAGAGCGCAGAAAATGAAGAATGAATTTAAATTTGTTCAAATTATAAAACATAACTTAAATGGCAGAAAATTTAAATCTGATTTGTCAGTATTCCTTTTTTTGCAATACTGTACTGTACTACAATAGATATTGAAAAAATAGAAGGGTTCCAGTCAGAGGTATCGTTCCTTCGATGCAAATTACTACTTTTTACAGCGTTACATGTGATTGATAATTACGTGCTGGAGCAACAATCGCTGGTTGGTTTTGTTTCATTTCAGGGTTTTTAAGTGTCTTGGAATTTTTTAATCTCTATAAAATTGCGGTAACCAGTTTACTGTAAAAAATGTCTATTAATGTCATACTCCAGCTTCTCTTTGACCTTAGAGATGTTACCGCCGTTGTTTCTGGGAGAGTTGATTGTAAGGAATTTTTATAAACTTGTCTCTTTATTCTAAGTCGTCTGTATCTTTTTTCTGGGTTACTTGTTTTGTTCCATTTGAACATGTTTTTGTTTATATTTCATGGCCTGCTTGGTTGTTTATAGGTAGGAAAATTAAAAAACACCGATTTGTTTGAAAATTTGAAATTAAATGAAAACTACCAGAGATTGACATTCACAAGCTTATATCATTAGAAAGGTTATAAAATTCTACACTTAACCGTGTAAAAAAATAGGCATTTCCATTTGAAAAAATCAAGTTATCTCTGAGCGAAGTGTCCTTAATTAATCGACCGATTTCTCCAAGCATAAACGTAATTGAGATTTGACAGTCTCATCAAAGCTGACGCATTTTATGCTTAGTAATACGGCAAAGTGACAGCCTTCCAAATTTTATAATCCCTGCGCTATTCAATTTTTTCCTGATATCTACTTATACCAAAAATGGTGATTTACACCTAAACGGTTCGCTTTAAGTCCCATGTGTGATACATAAAGTCACACTAGAATTCACGAAGGAATATGAATATGCGATAATATACGGGGTGTTCCATTAAAAAAATACAACTTTGATACGTTTCGTGTTTTGAGGACACCCCTGTATAACATGAAAATATTTCTAAAATGTAGCCTTAGTGGGCCCCTATCCATCCGAAATAATTTTTTTCCTTTAATCAAATACTTTAGCCATAATGATCCGTGTCGAATAACGTGAATAGCCCTGTATATAGGATGAAATTTGAAAAATTACATCTTTAGAATGCCGTATAAAATAATTCTAAGATGTAGACCTTATTCGATTTTTTTTTGTATCTCTCATAATAACGGAGGTATCAAATTTCGGAGTATAAGTTGATCACCCTATATACGGACCATGCAACAGGCCTCTCGGTTTCGTACAACTTTTGTCCGAAAACCCACCGAAATTTTTGTTCGATATGATCGATTCCAACCGTGGTAGATGGGCTAAACTGAAAAATGTATAAGAACAAAAAGGATTCATTTTTCCGTGCCCGTTAAAAAAATGGGTACTTCCATTGAAACAAAAATTCCAATGAAAAAAACGGTACTTACGGTCTGAACCGGAAGTCGTAATATGGACCATGTAACAGCCTTCTCAGTGCCATACAACTTTTGTTTGAAACTTTTTTCGATATAATCGATTCCATCCGTGATATATTGCTGTCTCAAGATAAATCACTTCAGATATGGGAAGTACAAGATTGGAACTTTCAATCAATAATTTGAGAATATTAAATAACAAAAAAATAAAATCGACTTGTATAATTCCAAGTGAATATCTAGATGCAGTAATTTATTTGAGATAATTAAACATGGCAAAAGTAACGAATAACGCCCCTGCAATGCAATGCTCGTGTTACCCTCGAGGCGATGACATGGTACACAGGACTGTAGTACGAATGATAAAATAAGTATCAAGTTCCCACCATCTAAACAACTTGATTCCCCTCCTTTTCCTTTCTTGTACAAACAAGTGTCGAGCAGCCTAACGATTTCCGATATCTTCTTCCAGTAAAGCGCCCTTTGAAATGTTGACTGGTAACATAATGATAAAACTTGGTGAATCCGCACTGTTTGCACAAATTCAAGAAGAGATTAATGAAGAGGAAAAGTTTTAAGTATCAACATCGCCCATACACACAAGAGCTTAATAACCTAAAAAGAAGGAATTACGCGATTTTTATGAAAGAAAATTTCCTCGAAAATGACGGTATAAAAGTTTAACGGCCCGTGTAATTCCTAAAAAGTTGAGATCTGGAATGCCGGAATATACAGAGTTTACTGTAATTCGACGTATGCCTGTCGGTGCATGATAGAAGAGCTAAAACGCAACAAATTTTGCTGAATATACTGGGTGTCCCACAACGATTAAGACAAGCAGTATATCGGAACTGGGCAGTAGCAGCGAATTATAATTTTGGGGGTATAAATTAGAACAAATATAGTATATTTTCTTATTATTGTGTCAACCAATGAGGTATTTGTTTTTGATCACGTGACGTCCGATTCAAAAATTTTGATGGGACACCCTGTATATTTGTGACTTTTTGTGTTCCTCCCGATAAAACAATTCCAACAAACTGCACACTTGGGGTCTAAAGTGATTGATTCAAGAGCTACAGGTACTTAAAGGACTGTACCACTATCTATGAAACACTACCAAAATAATTTAACTGTAGGAGTACCTGTTATAATCAATGGTAGTGGTACCATTCTTTAAGCACTGTAGCTCTTGAATTAATCACTTTAGACCCCAAGTGTGCAGTTTGTTGGAA
The DNA here is from genome assembly GCA_951848785.1 of Callosobruchus maculatus. NCBI lineage: Eukaryota > Metazoa > Arthropoda > Insecta > Coleoptera > Chrysomelidae > Callosobruchus > Callosobruchus maculatus. The sequence continues at coordinate 810,159 of CATOUR010000122.1, read as the reverse complement.
TTGTTTTATCGGGAGGAACACAAAAAGCCACAAATATACAGGGTGTCCCATTAAAAATTTTAAATCGGACGTCACGGCATCAAAAACAAATACCTCATTGGATGACACAATAATAAGAAAAGGCACTATATCTGCTCTAATGTATACCCCCAAAATTATAATTTGCTACTACTGCCCAGTTCCGATATATTGCTTGTCCTAATCGTCTTGGGACACCCTGTATGTATGAAGCCAACAGTTTTGAGATTCTTCGATTTAAACGGATTCTAATGGTTACCTAAAATCTGGCATTTTTGTCTAAATAATCTACGTTGAAAATCAGTGACATGTTTACTTATCTTAGTTTGAGCTAATTCAAGAACATTATAAATATGTGATAAGGTGCGAAAAAAACAGATATTGAGAAAAATAAAATAATTCTCATTTTCGTTTTCGATTCAACAGAATCATATCTAGCCCAAAATATTGCCAAGACACTGTGCGTACAAACCACTGCAACAACTTGCCCATAACTCAGCTTCTCAAAAAGGTATAAATGTTGATTTGATAACCTACATTTAGGAGCATAGGCAGTATTCAAATTCGGGGGACTGCGTCTAGTGGTTGGGTCATCGACCACCTATTATCCTCATGGTGATAAATATTTTTCAGGAGGGGGTGTAATACATCGTAAAGATAGCGAAAGTAATTCGAGGGAGAATATTTTGTTCTTTGATGAGTTTTGAAAAACCGTTGCATTTCAAAGATACAGGATGAAAAAAATTGCGACAGCTACATCTTATTATCGAAAATCATGTGATACGTTGCTAAATCTAAATGTTCAAAGGATTGATTACCTAAAAACTACAGAGTAGCGAAACATAGCGTAGAGCCATTTTGATCACTACTTCCCACACATTCTCAGCAATAGCAATTTTGGAGTTACTAACTTCTGTACCTTCCGTACCACCGTGATTTCACCTTCATGGGTGTAGGCAAAATATGTGATAAATAATGAAGTGTTGTTGGAGAAGTCTGCGTACAATGCCTTGGTGTACGAGTCATTTTATAAATTTGTATAGACCAGCATTATTTACAACGATACGTGGGATGGTTGTCTGGATACCAAGCAACCATCTAGTGTTTTCCAAGATACAGGTTATAGGATTATGAAGTGCAATATTTTATTATTGTATGTTTTGAATAAGAAGAAATCCCCATATACCAAACCCCCCATTCCAATTTCACCCCTTTCCAAAAAGATGAAATAGAAAATGATCAGATATGTCTAACACGCCTTAAAATGGGAATTTAAGCAGTTGTCAGGGTTATCTTTGTTTTCTAGAAAAAGTTTTTGACACTTCTAACAACCATTAAAATTTCCTAATTTTGTATGATGTTATCGATTATCACCCAATCAAATCCAAATTAGACTGATAAATGTATTCAGTGCAATTATCGGTGACTATCATTAGACAATTGAGTTTGACAACTTCATTCGAAATTGATTTCAAAACATTACGTTTCGATAAAGAGAATATTCGAAGTATAGATAGATGCCCCATCAACGAAAACATTTCCAAAAACACAACTTTGAGTCATAAATAATACGTGTAGGGAGTATTTTCAAGAAATGTTCCGCCGAATATCCCTCAGATATTGACAAATGCCTCATAATTTTCTGAAAATTTCTCAATCTTAATTATCTCGTCTATTTTCAATGCCCTAGGGATATTACTATTGATAACAACTCTAAATCACTGCAACAGTTGCTGAGATTGCAGAAATACACGATACTGTCCTCACCTTTTGCATGGCTGTGTCCTCTAAGGCAATGTTTGGGTAGCTGTGTAAAGTACAAAATATCACCAAAGTCATTTTGCAGAGTAATAGACAGTCGAAACTTTGGAAAATGTAAATGTATATTGGGTAAGACGTCAATGGTGGTAATGACTGACGAGTCAACAGTGGCTTGTATTCTCATAGTTTCATAGGATTAGTGACACTAGCACAGAAGATAAAATATTCCGTGCAAACGTTTGTGTTTTTTTACGACGCACTTTTCACTTTTTTGTTTTTTCATCAAGCACGTCGAGTTTTCACAATTGATAAGTTATTTTGAATGCAAAGCCCATCTAATATGGCCACCCCTGCATGTACATAAAAAGCTATCATGTTTTTTAACAATTCATAAGTTATTTATCCTCTACACACTTATATTTATCCTTTCAACAGCTCTACTAAGTTCAGTATTATGTTTGTACCCTACCAAGATCGACTATATGCACACGCAAACAACTTCCGTTGCTACTGTAACAGCTACTCATGTAATAGCGGCATAAAACAGTGTCAAAAAAATACAAATTGATTGTAAATGAATTCGTTTTGTAAAATTTATCGAATGTTTGCCACAAAACAAGTGAAACTGGAATCGCTGATACTAAGCAACAATTAATTGTTTTAGACAAGACATGTGTTGAAAAAACCAGTTTAACAAAATCCTTTGTTAGGATAAACCCTGTTTAGTTGTCTGAATACATAAACGGTTTCAGAAATGGCAGTCAAACAAATTTTTTCGTTATTTTAAGTAAACTATTTTCTCGATGTAGGTAACGCATTAAGAACTTAATTTGCTACTTTTGGACGCATACAATATTTAATAAACATGTTTCTCCGAAGTGTTTTCAGTTAATTTTCCAGACTGCTATGCAAGGTCTGTAATACGGTCGTTGCTTTGGCATTTCCCATACATTCCAGCTTCAACGTATTTACTGTCCTATAAATTCCTGTCTTCCGTGCTGTTCCCTCGTCCTCGAAAAAATGAAAATAGAGATTAGAGCACGACTGGCCTCGTGCTGCGTAGCTCGCCGTATTATATATAGGAAAAGAGCATCAAAAGTAACTCGACTGGACAGTACGCACAATCGCAATCTGTAACGTCAAATTTTGGATCGAAACCGATTCTTAGACGTATTTCCGGGGAATCGGAAGTATTAACTGCTGAAGAGGAAACATATAAATAAGAACTAACATGAGCGCCCCATAAGGGATAATAATCATAAACCAAGGTAAATGAATATATGCGTACCTTCATAGAGAACGCTGAGGGGCTAAAATATATGAACTGTAAATCACGATCAGATTTTACATGCCAAATATTTTTATAAATATTGGACAAAGGCATGCTCATCAGTGCCACGGTCTTGTTATATGTCTGTTGACTGCAACTCATGTTCTCGTTTTATCATTCTGTGCATAACCTGCCTCTTTAACGACTTTTCATGTAATTTGAAACATTATAACAAATGGGGCATCAAAGATCTAAGCCATATCCAGGTGCCTGATTATGATTCATTTCGATCGTCGCACAGTGGGGCAGAGAACCTTCAAACGTGGCAATAAATAGAACAATGAAATTGAGCATACACGTCTCAATTTGCGCAATTTTTAAATGTCCCTAACCAGGGCACAATAAACCACCGTATCCCTACCGTCGCGAGACGCATCAGTTGGTAGTCTATAGTCGCGAAGAGATCAAGGGTGGCAGTTTCGTCCCAGTTGTAACCTGCTTTAAAGTTTTATTAAAGGAAGGTTACGTAACAAAGATACATCTTACGATGTGGAATTTTCATGGTCATGTATGTGGTGATTTTTCTGTGATTATGTTAGTAACTTAGGTATATGTGTAGTTTATATAACGTCACTCGCATTAAAATATTCGATGAATCGTATATTATACAATTTTTCCCGAAAATAACGACAATTTTATTTATGTTCCAGAGCACATCAAGTTTTGAAGTTTAATTTCCCTAGATAAGTAATTCATATTTAACACAAATTCATGCCATGTACTTGCTCGTTTTTGCTCCTTTCTTATAAAACACATTTTTTTCGAGGTTAGAAACTGATTTTTACAAAGTACATGCTTGTAAGTCATTTGTTCCACGAATGAATTAAAATACTGTTCTAGTGAAAAGAAGAGACCTATATGATATAAGTAGATGACAAAGTAATAGCATTGAAGACAAGTTAGCTTTTTGACTGTTCAATTAAGAAAACAAATAAAATGTGACAAAAAAAGATCATTTTGAATCACAATTTAAGTGCCGTTGGACGCAGGCATGTAGAATACATACTAGACTTCTCGAAAATCATATACAATGGCGTGATGGATCCATTACATGCTCAGGAGGCACCCAACAAAGATTTTAAAAAATATCGCGAAAATTTACAAGGAAATGTAGTCGAGTACAAACGAACCAAGATATATTCAACGCATTTTTTCTAAGTTCTGATCCCCTTATCTCAGGCAAATAAAAACAACATAAGAAAAAAATGGAGCCAAGTTGATTGACTCAGTACTTCCCACCCATTACTCTGAAATCAGTTTATTATTTAAGCTTTAGTCTGAGATCCCCTTGCAACCAAATCATCGGCAGCCTTCCTTCCCCTAAAATTATGCCGCTAAGTCTTTCCTTCAGAGGTCAATGGACAGCCTAAAACATCTAAAAACGAAGTTTGAGTTGTTTTCATACTTTTAGTTTTTTTTATTATTGCTACATACGCTTCCACTGACACGATATTTAACAAACATACGCGTTTTTCATCATCACCACGGTAATAATACTGTGTCAAAATTTAATTAGAATCAATTCAATAGTGTCCACGTTACAAAATACAAAAAGATCTAAAGCAATAAATACTCGTATGTATGTATACAGAAAATTCTAAGTCCCTTAGTTTCCGTAATAGGCTAGGCAATGTTCGGATGGACCTAAAAAGGTGATTTGTGTCGCTAGGTCTTCCTTCACAGGTTAGTGGACAGCCTATTATGAATACAAGAAATTTCTCAGTTTTATTTATTTATCGTATGGCTCAAAAACATGACAATGGTAAATATAGATTAAAAGAAAAACTATTATAACCTATACTAAAATAAAATATATACAGCTACAAACTAAGATACATAGTCTTTGGTATTTACAGGTTGATGTCAAGTTCTTTCAATTTCTCAGTTTTTCAACCCCCCACCCCCTAACCACCCCAATTTCACCCCACCCAAAAAAAACGCAGAAAATGATCAGGAACCTCTAAAACACTTAAAAACGAAGTTTAGGCTGTTTTTATATTTTTACTTTTTTTTATTATTTCTGCGCCGCCACTGGCACGATTTATAAAAACCATACGCGTTTTCCATCCTCGCCACGGTAGTAATACTGTGTCAAAATTTCATTAACATCAATTCAACAATTTCCTTGTAACACAATATAGAAGGAGCTAAAGCAATACTCTCGTATGTTTACACCAGAAAAAATTTCGAAGTCCTTTGGTTTCGGTAATAGGCAAGGCAATGTTCGGATGGACCTAAAAAAGTTATTTATGTTGCTAGGTATTCCTTCATGGGTCAGTGGACAGTCTATTATGAAAGCAACAAATTTTTCAATTTTACAACCAGCCACCCCCCAACCACTCCAATTTCACCCCCACCCAAAAAAAGTAAAAAATTATCAGGAACCTCTAAAACGCCTAAAAACGAAGTTTGAGGAATATTTAATTTTTTTTGTTTTTTGCTAATTACTCCGCCGCCCCTGCACCGATTTTCAAAATTATAAGAACATTACCTACTACGACCCCCCAGCATATCGCTGCCCAAATTTCATCACAATCCATGCAGCGGTTACTGAGATTACGAGGACAGAAAAACGGGTACAGACAGACCGACAGACCGACAGACAGACCGACAGACAGACAGACCGACAGACAGACCGACGGAAATGAGTGACGTGGATTTTCGTTATGTAGACATCATGAAACGCCCAAAAAGTGTATTATCTCAAAATCTAAAATTTTCGCGATCACAATACTCCCCTCACCTATCGGTGTGGGAAGTAAAGCACGACGCTTTCCAAGAGAAGTTCTACAATCCAAGATGAAAATGATGATGATGAGGGCGATGATCTCGGTATCAATAGTTATTTTTTGATTGTAAATTAGTACCAATCGAAGCATCTTTCAGTCTCTTGAGAAATATGCTGTTTCTTTTTTTATTTGTAAATGTTTTTTTCTAGTGAAAATGACAAATATATACTTGAATTGTGTTTTATTTTATACTTTTATCACTACTAGATGTAAATAAAATAGTAAGAAATATTAATAGAAAGTATTCTATTTGATGACACATTTGAGCTTCTCCTGCCCCACTGTGCGTCGCCAAATATTTCGACCGTAACCTCATCAAATTTCGATACTGAGGTATTATTATAGGCTTTTTATTAGCCTTGGGTCGATGGAGTTTGTTTTCGAGATTGGCATTACTGAAAACAAAAAACAAGGATGTATTTTTTGTTCTCTTCAAAGATGAAACGAAAAGTTGATTTCGTTATTTTGGCAGGTAGACGTCACCTGTTGGGGCAGTGGGGCCTGGCCAGGTCACTGGCCAGGGATCACTTTATTTTTATGCTTTAAGTATTGTTAAAAGTTGAGATACGTGAATATAAGCGAATTAATAATATATGTATGCTCCAGATTGCAAGCCCTACTGAGAGAAACAAGGATATATTTTTTTGCTTTCCTCAAAGACGAAACGAAATACCATTAAGTATATCTCTCTATATTCCAGAATTTATAAATCGTTAAGAAAATTTCTACAATATACGTCCGATGTACATTTGTATACCCTCTATATCTTAGTAATGTATTGTCCATAAAATTTATTGTTATTGTAAATAGCGGGTGCTACTATGGAATTTAGTTCTGTTGTACCCTTAGGCCCGATTTTATCAACATGCATATTTAATAACGAATTTGACAAAGCTTTTCTATTGGATGTTATTTAGCAAAAGCTTTCTATTGGGTATTGTGGGCTAGGTTAATAAATATCGTCCAATTGTATTTTATCAATATTGAAAACAAAACGTCAAAGCTGGATGACACTTTTCATCATATCGTATATAAGTTTTATAACAAAACTATTGTAACAAGTGTATATTTGTTGCAACATAGGCGATGAATGAAGTTTGCAGCTCGAGACGAAGTCAACGATCGAAATAAATATCCTTTTCATTGGTTGAAATTAGATCACAAATCCCAGTAAAAAGGTTCCTAATCCCAAATCAAATATGTACCGTTGAGGCGATCCCTTCGGCAAGATGGCGGGTGGCCGAGTGGTATGGTGTTCGACAACGCTTCCCTGTTTTCGTGGGTGGTGTTGATGGGTGTTAGTTCGAGACAGACTCAGCCCGTGCAATTACTTTTTTTTTAACCAGAATATTCATTGATATACGTTTTACTCATATTACACACATTTTTTTGTACCATCGACATAAATGTGTTTTTGAATCAAATTTTATTAGACATTTTACTTGACATATTGCAAAAGCTAATTACCGGAGCTGGTGGAGAATTCAGTCAGTGGAAGTGAAGTTTATCCGTCAATATCAATCGCCAATTGCTCTGATAGCGGTATTAAAATGAAATTATTCCAAAAAAGTAAAATTATTCGGAATTTTTGTTGTACTAGTAAAACATCTAATAAAATTTGATTCAAAAACACATTTATGGCGATGGTACAAAAAAGTGTGTATAACATGAGTAAAAAACATATTAATGAATGTTTTGGATGAAAAAAATAAAAAAAAAGTAGTTGCGCAGGCTGGGTCTCGAACCAACACCCACCAACACCACCCACGAAAACAGAGAAGCGTTGTCGAACACCATACCACTCGGCCACCCGCCATCTTGCCGGGGGGATCGCCTCAACGGTACATATTTGATTTGGGATTAGGTACCTTTTTACTGGGATTTGTGATCTAACTTCAACCCTTCAGAAAGATATTTATTTCGATCGTTGACTTCCTCTCGAGCTGCAAACTTCATTCATCACCTATGTTGCAACAAATATACATTTTAGTTAGAACTGTTACAAGTATTTTCAGGAAGTACGTCACACGGGTTCGGGAGCAGTTGGCGTGTTTTCGGTTCTGGATTCAAAAACCCATTTTTATTTTGATATAACTTTTGGATTATTGCGAAAAAAACAAAACAAAAACAGTTTTGTTGTAAAATTTATATTTGATCTCTCCATTTATCACAAAAAAAATAGTCAAAACCCTAATTTTTGTCATCATTATCATTTAGCAGAAGAAAAAGTTTTTGCGGAATCTGATTGGTTGAAATTAGCAATTGCTTAACTTTTTTTTAAACAAGAAAATGCAATTATTCACCCATTTAGGATGGAAAATCAGACTGAAAAAGATACTAGATTGTTCATAATGGTCGATTGTATATAAAGCATGTCATTTTTAACCTTTTTGAGGTAAACTTCAAGAGAAATCAATAGTTTTCAGAGTACTCTGACAGATGCATGTTCTTGAACGGACTGCTCTGATTGGTCAAAGCCTTTGTTAAAATGCGCCTGTTGATAAAATCGGCCCTTAATGTAGCAAAATAAAAAAAAAATCTATTACTGTTATCTCAAATTATTTTTTTAGCAGTTAATTTGTAATTTTTTCTCTGCAATACTAGCAAAATCATGCATAAGAGACACTGAACTACAAACCATTTAAATTTGAATACACCTACTCGTTCGATCATCATCATCATTTCTTCCGCTGGAACGACGTTAGACGAAATTTCCTTAGTATTTACCCCACAAGTGTATTATTGCAAATAATGCTGTTCTATACAAATTTATGTGAACATTGAGTGCGGCATAAAAAACGATACATATTATACATGTATCAAGCTATTGGTCGCATGTCGGGCTTTCAAATCAAGATACTACCCCACACAGAGGTTTCGGTTCTGGCTCGGCCTAGTGACATCTGGAGTTGAACGCGGTCGGAGATTGTTACTGACCCAACAGATTTCCTTCGATAACACAGATACGAGCCGCTCTATATTATCAGAATACGGCGGCAGTGAAACCGTCAGTTAGCGTTAGCATCTGGTCGACGCTTTGCAGCCTGAGTTGGCATGACCGCTATAGCTTAGCGTCAGACTGGAAATCCGGAGGTCGCGGGTTCAAATCCCGTTGGCAGTCGTTTCTTTTTCCGGCACTTTTCTGATAGAATCTTTACATACACTCATTTATCTTTCCGCCGTATCTCTTTTTTATTGCCTAACACGTCCGTATTTACAACTTCGAAAAACTGTTCAGACTTTCCAAAGAAAGATTATTTATTCAAGATAGAATGCCCAAGTATGGAGGTAAAATGGGAATGGTTCAACGTACTATGCACGCCTATGAGTCTATACATTTCGTCTACATTCGCTATACTCTAAAGCCTACAAGCCTTCCAAGCTGAAAGTCTGAGGATGCCCATAGTACAGTAGTAGTTGGGCTAGGTGTATCTCTAGCTGATGACGTGCATAGGTCACACATACCAGGTAGTCATGACATGAATACAATAATAATAATAATAATAATAATTTATTTTCCATAGAGACATATAAAATGTATAGGACTCGTCACAGTAAACACTTACACACTAACACCTACAAACACTAACACTTATACACTAACAAAGTCAGAGACGGCGTAAAAACATTCATTTAAAAGAAAGGTTTTAAGTCTAATTTTAAACAATTGCAGTGTTCGACAATGTTTCACCTCTGCAGGTAGCTTATTGAATATTTTTGGGCCTAAGACATTTGGGGCTCGTTTCACTACATTGTATTTTGAATAAGGTATGTGCAAATCATTATCTTGCCTGGTACACCGGTTATGGATATCTTTATTGAGGAAAAACTTGTTCTGATTTTGAAAAGTGTAAACTGCTAGCTCATAAATTAAAAGAGCTGGCAAGGTAAGTATTTTGAACTTCCTAAATAATTCCCTACAACTGTGTGTACTGCTAACACCTGCCATACATCTCAGTAGTCTTTTTTGAATTAAAAATACTTTATGGGCATGAGGAGAACAGCCCCAAAAGCAGAGATTGTACCTTAATCTTGATTCTACCTGCCCTTTATACAAAATAACTAGTTGGTGTTCAGTGAGTACCGTTCTTAAATTCTTGAAAGCATATGCCATACATTTGAGCTTGGATACAGTATGTTCACAGTGGATTTTAAACGAAAGATGTTCGTCTAAATGGAGACCTAAAAATTTTGTACTTGATTTCACTTCTTGTACCGAATTATCAGCAATTACATTCAATGGTTGTAAGTTCCTCTGGATATTATGGAATCTTATTACTGCGGTTTTTGTAGAATTTAGATATAATTGCTTTTCTCCAAACCATTTTTCTAATTTTGCCAGTAAGTTGTTGCAAGTGTCTTGTAGGACACTGTCTTGGCCGTTAGATAATATAATTGATGTGTCGTCGGCATATAAAATAAAATGCGCTTCCGGAAAAGACTTGTCCAGTTCATTGAGATATAAGGTGAACAGAACTGGTCCAAGAATAGAACCTTGCGGTACACCTGTATTAACATTCAGGGGATCAGACCGGATAAAATTTCGTTTACCATTGTGCTCAAAATTCAAAGAAACATACTGTAACCTGTTGCTCAGAAAAGACTCTATCCAATTGTATGCAGATTGAGTGATTCCATACTGAAATAGAATTCTCAACAATACTTCATGATCAACGCAGTCGAATGCCCTGCTGAGATCACAGAAGATACCAACAGGACACTCTCCCGCGTCGACATAGTGAAGTAATGTCTCATAAAATCCATGTGTGGCTGTTGATGTTGATTTGCCTTTGCAAAATCCGTGCTGCTTATCAGATAGTATATGCACAGAGTTCACGTAAAAGAGTAACCTATCCAAGAAACAATATTCAAAGATCTTTGAAAAACTACATTGAACCGCCACTGGTCTATAGTTATCCACCAGTGAAGAATCTCCCTTTTTGTAGATCGGCACCACCTTATTTAGTTTTAGCATTGCTGGAAATCTACCTGTACAAAAAGAGAGGTTCACTAGGTAAACTAATGGTTTTACTATAAGAGACAAAACTCTTTTTACTAAAAAATTAGGTATCTCGTCCGGTCCGGACGATTTCTTATGTTTTAGTTTTTTATTAAGTAACTCAAAAAATTCTATTTCAGTGAAAGGATACAACTGCATTTTATGATCGGCACTTGATGAGCTGTAATGGACATTATCTTTATTATGGTGTCTGGATTTTAATATTTCAACAATTTGTTTAGGAGCGTCAATGAAGTGGTTATTAAATTTGTTTGCGATTTGTTTTGGATTTTTTATAACACTCACATTATCAATTAAATTTGCATTGCTTTGTTTTTTTGTTTTGCTAGTTAATTCAGCTACTGTCGCCCAAGTAGATTTTGTGTAATTATTAGAGGTAAATATCTTATTCTGATAATATTTTTTTTTCGTCTCTATGACCAATTTTTGATGTTCTTTCTTATTCTTTAGATACACAGCTTTGAGGTCAGGAAATGTGTTACAAAGTAAATGGAGATCTTTTAAGTTGTTACTAGAGTGTCTTACCTCGTCATTCACCCATTTATTATTCACAATTTTGATGTTACGGTTTCGCTTAGGAAAATTAATTTCAAAGTGGAAGCTGAATACTTTAACAAAAAAATCAAAAGCAACGTCTATGTCCGGAATAGTGTACAGGATAGACCAGTCCTCTCTGGATAAATCTTCCATAAATTTAAAAACGCTACCTTCACTGAAAAACCTCTGTTCCGTACGAATCCACCCGCAATCGTTATAATTCATGTTTATTTCGCAGAAAACAGTTCTGTGATCGGAAATTGTATTATCTAAAATACAGTGGATGCCATCGTTGTCAAAGTTAATAAATACCTGATCAATTGTAGAAAGTGACGTTTTTCCTATCCTTGTAGGCCAAAAAATTTGAGGAATTAAATTAAATTCACTTAATACATCATTAAAACTATGATCTTCCGCGTTACGGTTATAGGAGTCTATGTTAAAATCTCCACATAAAATAATTTTAATGTCAGGTTTATATATAGAATTTAAGGCGTTTACGAGATTATTGTAAAATAACTGGATATCACCCGATGGAGATCTGTAGCACGCAACAATAATGGTGGATACTGTACCACATTTTATCTCAGCAGCACAAAGTTCAATGTGCTTCTCAACACAAAAGGCTGAAACATTAATGTGCTTTGTGGTAATTCCAGATTTGCAGAAAATAGCGGTACCGCCTCCTTTAAACTGTGATCTACAATAGGATCCAGAAAGTTTGAAATTTTCTATTTTAAGGTTTTGAATAGAGCTATCGGTTGCATATGTTTCTGTGAGACAAATAAAATTTAGAAACTTAAACTCCGACAGTGTAACACAGAGTTCATTAAATTTATTGCAGTTAGCACTTTGAATATTTAATAATAAAAAAGACGGCTTAAAGTCTAATTCTGTGGTATCCCACTGGTCCGTCGGTGTAAAAAACGACGGATACATACGTTTTTAGGCCATTTTTCCGCATCCATCGCTGACCTAAAATTCTCTTGAAATATACTAACTTTAAAAGAGGAATATATATTTGGAAATTTTGAATGGAGCGTTTCTACTACTACCTCTGGAAAATGAAGTTTTAGAAAAGTTTCCATGTCTTCTATATTCACAGAAGGGTCAACCCTACTAACATGTAGGACAACTCTTTTTTCCAATCCTCTCACTGAACTGTTCTCTGCATTTTTTCCGATAACCAGGTTTCGTCCTTGATTGGTCCTCCTTCTATTTCGCACTTCTTTCCAAGCGCTTTCTTCAGATGTTTGATTACGTATCCCCTCTGCCGTGTCAGCCGTCGTCGTCGTCATCGACGTCGTCGTTGTTGTCTTAGGCGCTGACGCTGACGCTACAGTCAGTGGTGATTCCGTCTGCTTTACTCGTTCATCTGTAGCTGGTGGTACCCTGCCTGTTGTACCGACTGAAGGTCGTTTGACACATGTTTGCCGGACTGATACATCTGCTGTAGTATTCCAGCAGCTCTTGTTTTCCTGTGGTACCGTTGTCTCATTTTTAGCGATTTCTGATTTGCACGCCTTCATGTGTTCATCGCTAGAATTGCTAGAATGATCACACTGTCGCGTAGATGTCGCTGGACGTATCATTGTGGACAGCACAGACACTTGAGCAACTAGACTGTTTATTGTTTTTTGCTGCGATTTTATAATCATGTTTTTATGTTTAATCAATTCACGTAACATAAGTATATCTTTGTTACCGATATCAGCCTCAATAATATCCTTAACACTGCAAAAGGAACATTCACTGCAGTCATCTTCTGTATCTTCCACAGTTATGGGTCGGATTGTCGAGTCCATAGTCATATCTATTGTTTCATCAGATTCACAGCATAATACTGTGTTGTCATCCAGTCTTTTCAGGTTCTTCATATATTTTGCACAACCGGCGTGTATTAGAGACTTACATTTAACACATTGAACGCCACTTCTTGCAACATTACCACATCTTTTACAGTTTTTATTATCTAATACCATCTGACGAACTTCACTTGACGCCATGTTGACTGTTGGTCAAATGGTCAACTTGTTATATTTGTAGATTAGAACTTAATTAATGTATGTTATGTTTCACAGCCATCGAACCTCGTAATTTTACACAAGGATGGAGAAAATTGGATTTCGTGTGCTGATTAAGTATCACTTTTTGCAGAAAAGGTACCGTTACTGAAATCAAGAAAAAAACTTCATAAATATCCTGGAACACTGCACAGTCAATGTCAATGGTTAAAGTGATTTAATGTGTTTCGTTGTGGCCACTAGTGTAGAATCGACGTGAAACAAATGTCGCTCAAAAGAAGATCTTTTGTCAGAGATCATCGGTAAAATCGTGATAAAATCCATCTCAACTGAGCGGTTGAGTCGCATTTTACATGGATATTTAGATATGAGAGCTGCCTGCACAACCCTGTAACTAATTTTAAAGGCGGGTTTCCGGATGTCCAGCCGCCATCGTGCAAAGTTCTTGGGCTATTTTGTTACCCTAGATGTGACATCAATCTGGCAAACTACGGATCAAGCGCTACAATCGAAGCAATAGGTTTATATGGGTGAAATTGTACCGAAGGAGATTTAGATAGGTCTATTAGCCAACAAAGCCATGACCACAATTTTCTCGAATTCATTATAAGGATTACCCTGAAAATATTAAAATTATTACCAACGAAGGTTATTCACAACGGATAGACAAATTTTACAATTTTGATGCAGAAACGACCGCACTGAGCGAAGAAAGATTGTGTTTTCATTAGGAGAATGCACGTGTGTGATTATCACGGCAAACATTCATTACCTGCTACCTGATCCACCATATTCTCCAGACTTAGCCGTCTCCGTCTAACCCGGGGACTATCCTAATTTGTCGAGGTTGTCTTATTGTTTAAAAGGCATAAAAAAGTTAGAAACACCTTGAACTAATTATTATATCTATATAAAAGGAGATTAAGGAGAAAAATGAAATCATCATTTGTCAAAATAAGTAATTTCATTCAAGAGTAACGGACTTAATCAAGGCACCCTAGTATTAGATTAATTTAGGTATGTACTGTATTCATAACTCTACTAAATTTGGGACTAACTAATTGATAACAAGTTTGTATAAATCACGCCATCTAGAGAATTAGTTGTTGCAAAGATACTTCGAAATAGGAACAAAATCATCAGGAGAAACTATTTCTTTATTCGGGTACTGAAGTATCCTCGCTGGAGCGAATGAAATGTGGCTAATGGCTACTTAAATTTCCAAATTATATTGTGAAAACAAATCAAAAAGCAGTATCATGTAACGACATATTTTGTGCACATATTGGAAAATCAGCTGGCAAGTTGCAATATTAACTTACCGATAAAGACGAAGATCTGGTGATGGGAATACCGGAGAAGCATGGACACTGATACGGTCTGTAAAGAAAGAAGCGAATTACAAAGGTATAGTCTTCGGGTAAGAGAGGTTTATAATTTGAGTTGTATTTTTATGTGAAAAATAAATTATCCGCAATGTTGAAGAAAACTTCGACAGATTTTTTTTATACAAGGTGAGTTTTTAGTACCGTATCGGGCGATAACTCCACTACTGCAGAAGAAAGCGAAAACAGTTGTGTACAAAAGTTGTAGCCAAGGATGTGCTCCTTATTCAGAAAATATTTTGATTTATACAGGGTGATCCATAACAACGTGGTGATGCAAACACGCATTTTTTTAAATGAGACACCCTAGATATTATCCCATATACAGATTCTACTAATGATACTTGTTCTTACAATATGAAGTATTAGAAACTTATACAGGTATTTCAAAATTTATTATCATATTTATGTCCAGGTCGCTGTTAATCAACGTACTGTACCGGGTTTTTTTATGGTCAGCCTCCCGCAAAGGCTGAAAGCCTGTGGCGCTATAGAAGCGCTGCGAGAGGATAAGTGTCGGTTCACGTTAGATTTGAAACGCTGCAGATTGTAGCCGTCGGGAAACAAATTCCGCGGCAGCTGATTCCACAGAGTCGAAGTTCTCCAAAAGAAGGAATGCTGGAGGAGACTGGTTCGGGGAGTAAGGACCTCAACCTGGTAAGGATGAGCTCGCAGAGCTTCTCTAGTGTTCCTGGTCCCTTCCTGGTGGCCTTTGATGTTATTATCTGGGAGAGCTCACTCGAACATCTTCCGTGATAGAATCTATAAAACACGGACAGGTCACCCACCCTTCTTCGATGTTCCAGGCTGTGGAGGTCCTTTGTGAGGTTAGGCGTATCTATTAATCTAATTGCTCTTTTCTGGATAGTGTCCAGAAACATTAGAGAGTGCTTCGGAGCGCATCTCCACACATGAGAGCAATACTCCAGCGATGGTCCGATCTGTGCCTTTTAGAGCAGCAGCAGTTGCTCTGGTGTATACAACTTCCTACAGCGGAACAAAACTCCAAGCTTCTGGGATGCCGTTTTAGCAATACTGACGACGTGGTCGTGCCAGGACATGTTATTGTTGATGTTGATCCCCAAAAGCTTGACGGAATGTGATTCGACTATGGGGTGACCCTCCATTTCCACGGTTGGTAAGCCAACGTGAGACTTCTTTGTAAGTGTTGTTGCCTGAGTTTTCTGTATGTTGAACTGTACTTTATTTACGAATCCCCGCTCGACAACCGCCTTGATATTTACGTTGATCTGTGGGACATGCTGCTGTCGCCGACGTACTGTCTCCTGGGATGATAGTGGCTTGCCTGGTTCCATGCACGACACTAATGTACTGTGATCTGCGAAGCTGTAGATTGGATAGGATGTTATTTCCAGCAGCTCGTTGGTGTACAACAGAAACAGTGTAGGGGATAGGACAGATCCCTGAGGACCACCTGCGTTTATTGAAAAAAACGTCTGATGAACAGCCCTCGACTACAACAGAGATCGGTCGTTCAAAAAGATATTCAGCCACTGACGCAAGCCAGGTGGTAGTCCATAAGCAGCAAGCTTGACCAGAAGTCCCTCATGCCACACTCTGTCGAAGGCTTTCGATATGTAAAGTGCAACAATACGGGATTCGCCATGATTTTCTATTGCTCTGTTCCACAAGTGAGTGCCGTAGGCAAGGAGGTCACCTGTACACCTGTGCTTGCGGAAGCCATACTGGCGATCATTTATGATGTTATTGTTGTCCAGGTATTTCAGGAGCTGTGTGTTAATGGCCCTCTCCATAACCTTAGACATAATGCTGAGAAGAGCCACAGGTCTATAATGGGTGGGATCAGTTTTTTTGCTTTTCGTAGGGATGAGCATCCAATCTTCCATTAAGCGGAAAACACGCCTCGTTTATACGAAAGTTTGAAGAGCTTGCAAAGAATATATGCAAGCTCAGCGGCACAGCGTTTAAGGGCAATGGCTGGAATTTGGTCAGGACCAGTAGCTTTATTCGTGTTCAGTTTTTGGAGGATGCTTTTTACATCTCGATGTTGAAATTTGACCTCTGTCATGCTCGAGTTCACGTTTATGGTGCTGGTCGGAGTACTTCCTTGGAAGTCTACAGTAGAATTGGCTGCGAAGAGCTTCCCTAAGATGTCTGCTTTTTCTTTAGGAGTAGAAGCGATGGACTTGTCCTCTCTGGTCAAGGGTGGTATTGACTAACAGCCTTAGCTACAAACCAGAATGTTCTGGACGAACTTGGACATGAGAGGAGCTTGTTCTTAATTTTTTGGTTGCGTTTCTCCTTGCTGCTGTCATCACGCGTTTACAGTGATTTCTGGCGTCGATAAAACTGCGCTGGTTCTCGGCATTTATATTTTTCCTCCATTCTTTGTAATGCTGATTTTTAACTGCAGGTAACTGCATCTCTACAACGCTGATTGAACCATGGCTTGTTTTTGGAGGGATGCTTGACGACATGAGAACTATAGGCTTCCATGCCGGATATTAATACCTGTTATTTCTTGGACGCAAGCTGATGGGTCTCGTGACTTGAAGCATAGGTCGTTCCATGAGAAAGACTGGTAGTATTAGGTGATGATCCGTATTGCCAGACCGGCTTTGTATAGTAAAGATCTGGAGAATGCATTCTGCATAACGTTGAGACGGTGTTATGGTCAGACGATCCCAGTGGTACGGTTACTTGTTG
Source organism: Callosobruchus maculatus (assembly GCA_951848785.1). Classification (NCBI taxonomy): domain Eukaryota; kingdom Metazoa; phylum Arthropoda; class Insecta; order Coleoptera; family Chrysomelidae; genus Callosobruchus; species Callosobruchus maculatus. The sequence continues at coordinate 792,607 of CATOUR010000122.1, read as the reverse complement.
GAGTAGTTGTGAGATATAGGTCCAACAGACTAGGAAAATCTCCGTGGCGGCTGGATGGTTCTTTGACTATCTGCTCCAAGCCGCAGCTAATAGCGAAGGCTTCAACTTCACGTCCCTCGTCGTCCGTTTTGTTTGAGTGTTCGAGCCAGTATGAGTTGTTGACGTTGAAGTCACCCAGAAAGACTGAATGAGGGTGATCTGATTGCAGCGCGTCCACAGTGGCTGAAAGCTTCTCGAAGAGCTCTTTGCAGCTGTTACTGCTTGGTGGCCTACAAATGCAGCATATGAATTTGGAATGATTTTGGAAGGATATTTTAAGCCACATGATGTCAAATCCTTCCAGTTCGAGCTCTTCTTCTGGATGACAAGAAACCCAGATTTAACGTACACGCATACGCTAAACCTACGTCTAACTCGGGTGTATAAGTCATTTCCGGGATATCTGAAGCAGTTATCCACTGTTGAAGAGCCGACTTGAGTTTCCGTAAGAGCCAGAATGTGTAGTTTCTCTGCCAGAAGGTGTTGATGGACAGAGTTTATGTTGCAGGCAAGACATCGTATATTTGTAAAGTCGGCTCTGAACAAGTTTCTCTGGCCTTCGGGCCTGTCGTCAGTGCGAAGTTGCTGCGAAGGACGGCTTCTATTGTTAGCCTTACGAGGAGTGGCAGCACAATTCTTTAAACAAACTTCGGTTAATGTTCCCCCCGGACCACCTGGCACCCGGAGATCCGAACGGCCAGGTATTTTACCTCCGGAATCTTTTGATCCTGGAAGGAGCCATTGAACATTTTTTACTTCTAATTAATCCAATTTGTCACTTATGAGTAACCGGGAACATCGGCCCAGCGACGGAACATAAACCGTGAGGCCATTTGGCGCCCCCTATTTCCGGGAATCTATTTCTATACTGTATTCACATCCAAGCTAGACCAAATGAAAACAAGCCCGCGTGCGTGATCGGCTCATGCCGGTAGGGTCCTTAGTAGTCCAGTACACTATGTGTGAATTGTATGTTATAATCCGGCAAGTAAAAACCCCCAAGACTCACTGGAAATCAGATCCAAATATGCGATGTGAAGTGTTCATTGCCTAAATGATCATTTCAAACTGGCAACTGGCTATTTTTAAGTTGCAATGGGTTAATAGGGCAACTCTTTTAAATAGTACTATAAAATGCCTTAATTGCACTGGACTATAGCTGGCGCATTCGCAGATGGCAGCGGACAGTAACCACGCTAATGCTGCATGCGGCTGTTTATGTGGAGTCGATCTTGGGATTGAATATACTGTAGTTTCCAGGAAATATTCCGATATGGGGATTGCACCGCGGGCGAAGCTAAGTGACTGCACTTCTCCCCCCTGTGGCTGATTGCAGAGCTAATACTACATGATGCACCATCGTCGGTGCAAGGTGTACCATCACCTCTGGGCGATGGGGTCGCTACATCCCACCGCCATTTAGTTATTGGCTTTATTAGTATTATGGCTAAACGTAGATGGGTACCCATTAACGCCACATTTTGAAAATATTTTCATATTATACAGGGTGTCCCCAAACCACGAAACGTATGAAAGTTGTATCTTTTTAAAATAGAACACCCTGTATATCATAGCATGTTCAGATTCCTTGGTGAATTCTAGTGTGACTTTATTTATCACACTTGGGGCTTAAAGCGAACCATTTAGGTGTAAATCACAATTTGTATAAGTAGATGTTAATAAAAAATTGAATATAGCAGAGATTATGAAATTTAGAAGGCTGTGACTTTGCCGTATTACTAAGCATGACATGCGTCATCTTAGGTATGACGGTAAAATTTGTGCGTGGAGAAATCGGTCAATTAATTAAGGAAACCTCAATCAGAAATAACTTTATTTTTTTCAAATGGCAATGCCTATTTTTTTTACAGGGTGGGCCAATAGTGAGTGAACGGAAGATTGTGGGCTTCCTAAAACATATTTTAGAAATCTGTTACTTGATCGTGGTACGGACCCTTGAGGGCTATAACTTTAAAATATTTTCACTCAAATTTTTACGTTTATACAGGGTGATCCATATTAAACTTACATTTTTTTAATTGAACTCCCTATATATTATTGCATATTTGGATTCCTCGGTGAATTCTAGAGTGACATGATACATAGAACTTTAAACGAACCGTTTAGGTACAAATCACCATTTCTGGTATAAGTAGATATCAGCAAAAAATTGAATATCGCAGCGATTATACAACCTAGAAGGCCGTGATGTTGCGTTACGACTAAGCATGAAACGCGTCACCTCAGGTCATACGGTTAAACCGAGGGTTAAACTTAAATTCTTTTTGTAGTTGAAGAAATCAGTAGATTAAAGAAAGTTCAATTGCAGATAACTTGATTTTTTTTTTTTATGGTCGGCCTCCCGCAAAGGCTGAAAGCCTATGGCGCTGTAGAAGCGCTGCGAGAGGACAAATGTCTGTTCACGTTAGATTTGAAACGCTGCAGGTTGTAGCCGTCGGGAAACAAATTCCCGGCAGCTGATTCCACAGCGTCGAAGTTCTCCAAAAGAAGGAATTCTGGAGGAGACTGGTTCGGGGAGTAAGGGCCTCGACCTGGTAAGGATGAGCTCGCAGAGCTTCTCTAGTATTCCTGGTCCGGACGGCCTTTGGTGTTATTATCTGGGAGAGCTCACTCGAACATCTTCCGTGATAGAATCTGTAAAACAGACATAGGTCAGCCACCCTCCTTCGATGTTCCAGGCTGTGGAGGTCCTTTGTGAGGTTAGGCGTATCGATTAATCTAATTGCTCTTTTCTGGATAGTGTCCAGAAGCTTTAGAGAGTGCTTCGGAGCACATCCCCATACATGGGAGCAATACTCCAGCGATGGTCGGATCTGTGCCTTGTAGAGCAGCAGCAGTTGCTCTGGTGTATACAACTTCCTACATCGGAACAAAACTCCAAGCTTCTGGGATGCCGTTTTAGCAATACTGACGACGTGGTCGTGCCAGGACATGTTATTGTTGATGTTGATTCCCAAGAGCTTGACGGAAGGTGATTCGACTATGGGGTGACCCTCCATTTCCACGGTTGGTAAGCCATCGTGGGACTTCTTTGTCAGTGTTGTTGCCTGAGTTTTTTGTACGTTGAACTGTACTTTATTTGCTAATCCCCACTCGACAATTGTTTTGATATCTGCGTTGATCTGTGAGGCATGCTGCTGTCGCCGACGTACCGTCTCCTGGGATGATAGTGGCTTGCCTGATTCCATGCACGACACTAGTGTACTGTCATCTGCGAAGCTGTAGATTGGATTGGATGTTATTTCCAGCAGCTCGTTGATGTACAGCAGAAACAGTGTAGGGGATAGGACAGATCCCTGAGGAACACCGGCGTTTATTGAAAATACGTCTGATGAACAGCCCTCGACTACAACATACAGGGATCGATCGTTCAAAAAGCTATTCAGCCACTGGCGTAGGCCAGGTGGTAGTCCATAAGCAGCAAGCTTGGCCAGAAGTCCGTCATGCCACACTCTGTCGAAGGCTTTCGATATGTCAAGTGCAACAACACGGGATTCGCCATGTTTGTCTATTGCTCTGTTCCACAAGTGAGTGACGTAGGCAAGGAGGTCACCTGTGGACCTGTGCTTGCGGAAGCCATACTGGCGATCATTTATGATGTCATTGTTGTCGAGGTATTTCAGGAGCTGTGTGTTAATGACAGTCTCCATAACCTTAGACATAATGCTGAGAAGAGCCACAGGTCTATAGTTGGTGGGATCAGTTTTTTTGCCTTTCTTAGGGATAGGTTGCACGCAGCCAATCTTCCACAAATCGGGAAACACGCCTCGCTGATACGAAAGTTTGAAGAGCTTGCAAAGAATAGGTGCAAGCTCAGCGGCACAGCGTTTAAGGACAATGGCTGGAATTTGGTCGGGACCAGTAGCTTTATTGGTATTCAGTTTTTGGAGGATGCTTTTTACATCTCGATGTTGAAATCTGACCTCTGCCATTCTCGAGTTCACGCTTATGGTGGTGGTCGGAGTACTTCCTTGAAAGTCTACAGTAGAATTGGCTGCGAAGAGCTTCCCCAAGATGTCTGCTTTTTCTTTAGGAGCAGAAGCGATGGACTTGTCCTCTCTGGTCAAGGGTGGTATTGACGAATAGGAAAAGTTCTGACTAACAGCCTTAGCTACAGACCAGAATGTTCTGGACGAACTAGGACATGAGAGGAGCTTGTTCTTAATTTTTTGGTTGTGTTCCTCCTTGCTGCTGTCAATCACGCGTTTGCAGTGATTTCTGGCGTCGATAAAACTGCGGTGGTTCTCGGCATTTGGATTTTTTCTCCATTCTTTGTAATGGTGGTTTTTAGAGGAAACTGCATCTCTACAGCGCTGATTGAACCATGGCTTGCTTTTGGAGGGATGCTTGACGACATGAGGAATATAGGCTTCCATGCCAGATATTAATACCTCTGTTATTTCTTGAGCGCAAGCTGATGGGTCTCGTGACTTGAAGCAGACGTCGTTCCAGGGAAAGGACTGGTAGTATTCTCTTAGATCGTCCCACTTTGCTGATCCGTAGTGCCAGACCCGGCGAGGCTTTGCATGGTGGAGATCTGGAGAATGCATTCTGCATAGCGTTGAGACGGTGTTATGGTCAGACGATCCCAGTGGAGCAGTTACTTTCACTGTGTAGATTGTTGGAGTAGTTGTTAGATATAGGTCCAACAGACTAGCAAAATCTCCGTGGCGGCTGGGGATCCTTGTTGGTTCTTTGACTATCTGCTCCAAGCCGCAGCTAATAGCGAAGGCTTCAGCTACACGTCCCTCGTCGTCCGTTTTGTTTGAGTATTTGAGCCAGTAGGAGTTGTGAACGTTGAAGTCACCCAGAAAGACTATCTCTGAATGAGGGTGATCTGATTGCAGCGCGTCCACAGTGGCTGAAAGCTTCTCGAAGAGCTCTTTGCAGTTGTTATTGCTTGGTGGCCTATAAATGCAGCATATAAACTTGGAATGATTTTGGAAGGATATTTTGAGCCATATGATGTCAAATCCTTCCAGTTCGAGCTCTTCTTCTCGATGACAAGGAAGTCCAGATTTAACGTACACGCATACGCCAAACCTACGTCTAAATCGGGTGTATAAATCATATCCGGGATATCTGAAGCAGTTATCCATCGTTGAAGAGCCGACTTGAGTTTCCGTAAGAGCCAGAATGTGTGGCTTCTCTGCCTGAAGGTGTTGATGGACAGAGTTTATGTTGGAGGCAAGACCTCGTATATTTGTAAAGTCGGCCCTGAAAAAGTTTCTCTGGCCTTCGGGCCTGTCGTCAGTGCGAAGTTGCTGCGAAGGACGGCTTCTGTTGTTAGCCTGATGAGGAGTGGCAGCACAATTCTTTAAACAAACTTCGATTAATGTTCCCCCCGGACCACCTGGCACCCGGAGATCCGAACGGCCAGGTATTTTACCTCCGGAATCTTTTGATCCTGGAAGAGCCATTGAGCATTTTTTTTTTTAATTAATCCAATTTGTCACTTATGAGAAACCGAGAACATCAGCCCAGCGACGGAACATGAACCGTGAGGCCATTTGGCGCCGCCTATTTCCGGGAACCTATTTCTAGTTTCCCGGAAATATTCCGATGTGGGGGTGATTGCACCGCGGGCGAAGCTAAGTGACTCCACTTCTCCCCCCTGTGGCTGATTGCAGAGATAATAGTACATGATGCACCGTCGGCGGTGCAAGGTGTACCATCACCTCTGGGCGATGGGGTCGCCACATCCCTACACCCATTTCAAATGGGAATGCCTATTTTGGTTTATAGAATCAAATGCAAGATTTGATTACCTTTATAATGATATAGGATTCTCAATATCAACCTTTTTGTTTTTGATTATGTCTCAAATTTTCAGTCAAATCGGTGTTTTTCAATTTTCCTGCGTATAAGCAACCTAGCAGGCCATGAAATATAAACAAAAGCCCGTTAAGATGGAAGAAACCAACTAACTTAGTAGAAAGATGCAAACGAACTACAGTAAAGAGGCAAGATTATGGAAATTCCTTATAACGCATTAGCTCTAACCGGAGACAACAGCGGCGAGATATCTAATGTCAATGAAAAGCTGGGGTATGACAGAAGTGTTTTTTTATTCACAGACTACTAGCTATTGAGGTCTACTAGAGCTTGAAAACTTTCCGAAACAATTAAAAATTTTGAAACAAAAGGAAAACTAGCTGCAATTTCTGCTCACAGTCTAACATCTTCAGAATGAAAATTTACATTTGGGATGAAAAAAATTTGTCATTTCCGTTCCATTAAGTCAATAATAAAGCATCTATTGAAATAATTTCTAAAATTTTTTATTGCTCCATGTTGTAATTGTGTTTATTTCATGTATTTTTCTATAAACTAAGTTGTTTCATAATTCAAACAGACTGCAATTCAAGTTTCATTTTCTGCGATTTTGCTAATAAGTAGAAGTACCTACTGAATAATTTGAAGGGCTCCAACCGGAGGAATCATTACTTTTGACAATTATACAATTTTCTGGTATATAGTTCTGATTTATTAGGCACTGACCGAAGATTTGCATGTGTCGAATGCATGGATTTAAACTTCTATCTTAATGAAAGATCTGTATCTTAATAAATATGTTTAATGTGTTATTGCTGTAACTCTAAAGGTACATTTAAATTAGAGCGAACACCTGCGAACGAACGAATTCGTTCGTTAGAATAACTCAATTTAAGTGGTGAACCGAACAGGACCGAACGAATTCGTTCACGTTCGCGCGTGCTCTGATGGTTCTCGGTTTTTCAGCGAATCATCAAAGGATGTTCGTGCTCAATGTAAACGGTGTAGTTGTACAGGCGAATTCGTGCGGTGTGTTTTGTTTTTATTTGACGATAAGGGAAATTTAAACAATGGGGTGAACCGCTAAAAGTAGTATGTCTTTTGTTGATCATCATCATAGTCACAATGTCTTAACAGACATGTTGTGAACTCGTAAAAAGCATTTACTCATTTTACGAGTTTCTCTTGGGATATCTTTAAGATCTTTAATGCCGTAGTTTCCCATTTGCTTTCTGCATCCTCATGCCGTTGACCAGATGGTACCAACTGGTTCATCCGCCTTTAGGGGCAATTTCTCACCCCAAGGACAAGAAGGTGTCCTGACTCTTGTCAACTCGTCCACCCAAAGCTGTTGGTTGAGAAGAGGTTACTGCTTATACCGACAGTAGTTCGGTTCCTTTTAGTCGCCTTTTACGACACGCAGGATATACGATGGGAGATATTCTAACCCGCCCCCAAACGGGGATACTGCTCTTTTAAATATTCTAAATCCTTTACAGAAATCCTACAGAAATTTGTGAAATGTTTCAAGTTGTCACTGGTTAGGTGTGTAAACAAAGATTTATAGATGAAGTCAGAAATATATGAGTTCTTCACATTTCTTTCAGGTCTCAATCAGTGCCGACACTTCTATGGTGCAGTTACGTTATTATGTAGAGCTGAGTAATGATAAAGACGTAATTATCTATACAAAATATAGATAATAAAAATTCAGAAAGTAGTAGGAGATTAAAATAATCGCAGGTATCAATTTGCAATTGATAAAAACAAAATAAATTGATCTATTTCTTGTATATTGGCATCTGATTATAAACAGACAATATACAATTTTGACACTAATGACCCCGACAGCCCCCTAGCTAGCCCAGCAAAAAATGCCGAAAGGGGATTACCATGGTCGGACCCGTCGGACGTCTTGTGAACGCGTAAGACATACTTTATTGTGTCGGAACTCGGTAGGAGCACCAAAAATGTAAACAACTCATATATTTCTAACTTCAAAACGAGCTAGATGGCTGGCTAGCGGCAAATAAACAGCAAAGTGTACTCTTAAAACTCTATTTCCAAGCTTTCGGGATCTTTTGATCCCTTCTTCAGGGCTACAAAGACAATTTAGCAATCAGCAACATTTGAATAATAAGGTTGAAAAATTTTTACTTACAACAGTTTGTGAGGATGTTGCTGGATGATGTTATAATAAAAGAAGCCAGGAAAGCAAGTATCGACACATATCTTGTATGAATCACGTTAACTAACACACAGGAATTTTACAAAACGGTACAAAAATTACAGTTAAAGATTAAAAACTTTGTAAAAATATTTAAAATGTCCGTTCGAAATTTTTCATAGCCGGCATATTACGTCTTTATCGAAACGGCCAAGCACACGTGTCTCAGCGGAAATGAGAGGGAGAATGTATTAATTTGTCATTAATGTCATTCGTCATTAATTGACGCATGCGCCAGTGATTCAAAAGGAATAATTTTTGTATAGGGTGATTCAAATTATTATTATACCATGTGAGCCAGAATGATCTGGTACCCAAAAAAAAAGTTCATAATGTTACAAAGGTAAGACAATGTGCGTGGTTAGCAATGGAAACGTTAAATAGCTTATACAAAGGGGGAATTTAATGTGTGTAGTTAGTAATAGTTGTAGTAAGCAAGAGAGAATAATATTATATATAAAATATTCAATGAGTGTATTATATTAAGGGAAAATTTAAGAAATATTGTATAACTTCGCTATGAATTTGATTTTAAATTAGTGGGTTGTCCAAAGAATTGTCAATGTGATATTTTTCACAGCTCAATAAATATGAATAAATTATACTTAAATTGTTGATTTAACTTCTTTTTTTTCTTTTTAACTTCTAACTTCATGTATACCCCCACCGTGTGTTCTTTTTTCCTTGAAAGTCCTGCCATAAAGATGAAACCAGTAGTAACAATTAAATTTTATTATCTTCGTCTGACATGGCTTTAGTAACACAAAACACGGAACATCGAAGAATGCGAATGCTCATTCATATTTGAAAGACATCAAACAACCAACCGAGAGAACACGAACGAATCCAATCGAACACAAACAAAAAAGTTTCTTTGTTCGATGATACAAAATTCACATCCTCGTATAGACCACCAGCAAGCTGAGGAACACCTTCCTTCTTCCCTCTTTCACCCGGGTTCACCCCCTTCGCTCGGTCTGGGTGTTAATCAGTCCGAGATGGCGGCAAGTCTCGTATTTCCTGTAGCAGAGCGGAGTGTATAAATCAGAGCAGTCGGGACCCATCGGTCGCTGGTGCATCACACAGGAGTGGGCGGAGGGTTAACAGGCTCCCAATGGCCTACTGCCAAGCCTAATTGCGTCACCTATATCGTATGACCGGCCGCCACTAGCCACCCGAGGGGAAACGATCAGGAAGCTTCGTATAGGAGATGCGACTGCTAGTCCGAGGAGGGAAAGCACGCTACAGAAAAACAACACATCCCAAACAATATACATGGTTATTGGTGATTCGATACAGATATCTGGGGAGGTAATAGTAGAGGTGACAAGCATATAACACCATGTCCAGTTCCTAATAGTTTCCGAGATAAATTGAATTTTAGAGATTTTCATCAAAATGCAGATCTCCAAACGAAAACCGTAATAAAACAAAATTTTATTGTCGGGTTTTGTAATTTTTGATATTACACCTTAGCAAATACGCTATTACGTCATCATCGACTAAAGGAATGTGATCATGTATCAAACACTTCGCGAGATGGTGTCAAAATCAGCGTGTATTGAAAAGAGACTTAAATTAAAGGAGCGTTACAAAAAAAATTAATGTAACTTGAAAAGTCACCTAACTTTTAACCGTGCACTATACGGTAAAAACATGCCCATCTTTCTAGTTATCCATAGGTATCACAAACTTGTTGTAAATGTGGTAAACAATAAGCAATAAGATTGCATTTAAGCTCCAAAAGCACAATGGATCTCGTAGAGTACAAAGATTCAACATACCGTTCGGCAGAAACTTGTAATCGCATTTCTAATTTTTATCATAGGTACTTTAATATTGTGGCTATTGAATTATGTTTACTTCAAAAAGTGATCGATTAACCAACACTTCAGTATAGGGTCTCAAAATTGTATAATTTTAAAAGAAATATTCAAGTTGTAATTTAAAATGGATTCGTCTTAAAAAGTCGCTAGGTAATCTTATAAAAGTTACTGGGTAATCAAGCCAAACATGCATGCTAAAGTATCCTTGTATCCGTAGATTTTCACTAATGTACAAATGATAGGTCGTAAATCGTCCACAACGAAATAGGTCTAAAATTAAGCATGATATCTCTTATGAACACACTATGGATCGATCATAAACGTACGTACGCTAAAGCTCAAACTGTAGATGTTGTGCTGTAGATCGACAATGATGAACGTACGGTTGCGCAAGTTGAGATCCAGTGGCCTGTGACAGCTGCGTCTCTATTTTTAGAAAAGACAACGCCTCCGGTGCTACGCGTGCAGAGAGATCATCTACACTTCCAGCATATGTGTACGTACGTTCATGATCAATCTTCTGTGAGATAGTGATCGTTATGTTAACAAATGAAGAATATGCGGGCATTGTGTTCATATACGGTTTATGCAGTGAAAGTGCGGCGACTGCTCGCACAAGATATAGACAGCGATACACTATACTAAGAGTCGCCCAAGAAAAAAGTTAGTATAAACAATGATCAATGCGTGATAGGTATGTCTTCATGCGGTATCCATACTGATTGAATGATAATCGCTAACCCCATTGGCCCTAATTGGTCGAGCCTCTCTACACAGCCAATAAAATTGCATGCGAGTGTGAGTGAGACAGCCGTTCATCGCACGGGGCGCCGCGCCACCGCCGCTTGAACAGGAATGGACTTGTTTAATGTTTGCCATACAGCGATCGATTTTGCATCAAGATACATATATTATTATTAGCGTAAATATTTGAATTTGTTATATCCTGAAATGTCTGACACGAACACAGCTGGAGAAATCCATGATATCAGCTTTACACCGCCCAAAAAAAGGGTCAAAAGACTGCATCTCAGTGCTGCTGAGCAGCAATTCATTTAAATATTTATAAGAACCAAACGCAACAAAACGCCGATTTAGAGTCGATCAAGTGCATACAGGATCATATGTAATCATTCACTATGAGAGCCAAAATCTGATCCCAAAAGAAAAAAAATGACCGAGGCAGTCGATGATTTTGACAGGACTACGATCAGAAAAAAGTACACACTTATAACATTTTCCACAGCATTCAACAAAGGATAGATGCATCAAGGTTAGGAGTATTTTAGCATCTCGTTCATGCAATAAACTGTTTCTCGGCCGTTTTAAGAACGAAAATACCGTTCTTTAAGTCATTGGTAAAACGTTGTTCTCTTAAAATTCGGCATGTCTGTATTTCCATTCACTTCTTTCAGTATTTTGTCGATGGTTGAAGAAATAACTGTGTGCTTTTCTTCTGATCCCAGTCCTGTCGAAATCATCGACTGCTTCGGTCATTTTTTCCCTTTGGGATAAGATTCTAGCTCTGACAGTGATTGATTACTTTTATATCCCTAAATAATATTGTATGCACTTGACCAACTCACTCCTGAGGTATCAGCAACCTTCCATACAACTAACTACTTACTTCAAATACTAAATAGAAATTTTCGTGCATTTGGTTTTTGTACATGTTCAAAATGATTTGTTTCCGTTCACATTGATGATTCAATTCTGTAATTTTTTATTTTTCGATAATTACTCCGCTGCCAGTGAGCTATTGTCAAGAATAAAGTAGTTCTGCCTATTCCAACCACTATCTTGATTGTGATGAACTTCGGACACCGTATCACTACGGGCAGATATGGAAAAAGTATACTGCAATCGATTCTAATAACACCGTCGCCTATAGGCGTGAGAAGTAAAAACAAACAAGAGCTCTTTGTTATCGCTGCTTCCTGGTTTTGTTCGGCTTCACGCAAGTCAATATTAATAATTAATTTCTCCCTGTCAGAGCAGTTAAGTTCCACCAATGATATAAATGTTCACTTTTTCCTAAGATGAAGTTGCATGAAATGTTGCATGCCAGATTTTTCACGAAATATTTGCGGTTAAGTAAATTCACTTTCCGATTTTCTTATATTTTAGATATTTTGTTTTGTCTAATAGTAATATGGACAACTTGATGACTGTATATTTATGTGAAGAAATCCTAAAATAACAACATATGAACCATTTTTGAAATAGCTGCTGGCATCCAATCACGCTGTCGTATCCATAACTTCTGTGGCGGGGATGCAATATTATAATTTTTTATAGTACTCTTAGATGAACGCAAATTATGTTTCTATTTCATATTAATGCTATACATATATTCTGTGCCACGATATATGTAAGTATTTTTCATATATGTAATTATTTTTCATTTTTTGTCAATTTCCAACTTTTCGACAGATAATCAGATATAATCATCAAGTGATATCTTAATCCGGATCTGTAATCGGCACCTGTTTCAGAGGGATAACGCTTCGCCGCGTCTTATCACGTACAAAATATGTGGCTTTGTTTATATGCGATGTCTATGTTGCGCGAACCAGGTATAATCGCAGTCAGCCCAACCAAAGAATTTTTCTCAGACTTTTCGACGTCTACGCGAGACAGGAACCTTTTGACGGCGCTCCAGTGATGCCAGTAGGCCTCATCTATATGATCCTGAAGATGAGGGCCAAATTCTTCGAAATGGTGAACAAAATCCTACAGCATCCACCTACACTGTTGCAAATCGCCTCAATACGGTATTTTGCCGTAGAAGGTGTGGTTCCCTGCGCACACGACTGATCTATATCCATGCCATTACATATTTATTTTGAAGAAAGACGATCCTGTCAGACGAATGGATTTTTGTTGATTTATACTTCATGTGGACGCTGAAGATGAAACCTTTTTAAGTAGGAGTCTTTAGACGGATGTGTCTATACATAACTGAAAATCTATGGATACAAGATACTTCATAACGTGCCCTGCATGTTTTGCTTGCTTGCCTAGCAACTTTCTAAGACGAATCAATTTTTAATTTAACTTTTTAAGTTTTCTTCTAAGATTATACAATTTTGAGACCCTCTACAGATGTTTTGGTTAACCGATCACTTTTTATGACGAATCATGATGCAAAAGCACAATACTCAAGTATTATACAAAATTAGAAATCCGATGATAAGTCCTCACTTAACGGTCTGTTGGAACTCTGTACCCTCGGAGATCCATTATGCTTTTAGAGCTTAAATACCATCTTATTGCCGGTGTTTACCACATTTACAACAAGTTCATGCTACCGATGCATAACTAGAAAGATGGACATGTTTTTACCGAAAAGTGCACGGTTAATTATTTGGTGACTTCTTAAAATAAATTATTTTTTTTTGCAACGCTACTTCAAGTCACTTTCAAACAAATACTGATTTTGACACCATCTCGCGAAGTGTTTGATATATGATCACTTTCTTTTAGTCGATAATGACGTAATAGCATATTTTCTAAGGAATAATACCAAAAATTCCAAAATCCGAAAATCTCTAAAATTCAATTTATCTCGGAGACTATTAGGAATTCGATATAGTGATATGAACAATTTTTAAAGCTTACCAGCTCTACTATTACCTCCCCAATTATCTGTATGGAATTACCAATAACCAGTAGTAGTAGTAGTAAAGGCACTAAAGGTAAAATCGGAACAAAACTATATACTATACAGGGTGAGTCCTAAGTTGATCCATTTTTACTTCCCACACCGATAGGTGAGGGGAGTATTGTGATCGCGAAAATTTTCGATTTTGAGATAATACGTTTTTTGGGCGTTTTATGATGTGTACATAACGAAAATCCACGTCACTCATTTCCGTCGGTCTGTCTGTCGGTCTGTCTGTCGGTCTGTCGGTCTGTCTGTCTGTCTGTCTGTCTGTCGCGTTTTTCTACCCTCGTAATCTCAGTAACCGCTGCATGGATTGTGATGAAATTTGGGCAGCGGTATGCTGTGGGGTCGTAGTAGGTAATGTTTCTATAATTTTGAAAATCGGTGCATAGGCGGCGGAGTAATTAGCAAAAAACAAAAAAAATTAAATATTGCTGAAACTTCGTTTTTAGGCGTTTTAGGGGTCCCTGATCATTTTCTACTTTTTTTTGGGTGGGGGTGAAATTGGGGTGGTTGGGGGGTGGGGGGTTGTAAAATTGAAAAATTTGTTGCTTTCATAATAGACTGTCCACTGACCTGTGAAGGAAGACCTGGAGACATAAATAACTTTTTTAGGTCCATCCGAACATTGCCTTTGCCTATTACAGAAAGCAAAGGACTTAGAATTTTTTTTGATGTAAACATACGAGAGTATTGCGTCAGATCGTTGCAACGAGGAAACTGTTGAATTGATTTTAATGAAATTTTGAAACGGCATTACTACCATGGCGAAGATGGAAAACGCGTATGGTTTTGATAAATCGTGCCAGTGGCGGCGCAGAAATAATAAAAAAACTAAAAATATAAAAACAGCTCAAACTTCGTTTTTAAGCGTTTTAGAGGTTCCTGACCATTTTCTGCGTTTTTTTGGGTGGGGGTGAAATTGGGGTGGTTGGGGGTGAAATTGGGGTGGTTGGGGGGTTGGGGGTTGAAAAATTAAAAAAAATTCTTGTACTCATAATAAGTGGTCCACTAACCTGTGAAGGAAGATCTAGCGACACAAATCACCTTTTTAGGTGCATCCGAACATTACCTAGCCTATTACAGAAACTAAGGGACTTAGAATTTTCTGTATACTATACGAGAATTTATTGGTCTAAATCGTTTTGTATTTTGTAACGTGGACACTATTAAATTGATTCTGATAAAATTTTGACACAGTATATTGTTACCGTGGTGAGAATGGAAAACGCGTATGTTTGTTAAAAATCTTGTCAGTGGCAGCGTAGCAATAATCAAAGAACGCGACAAGTATGAAAGCAACTCAAATTCGGTTTTTAGATGTTTTAGGGGTTCCTGATCATTTCCTAGCAGTTTTTTGGGTGGGTGTGAAAGTGAGGTGGTTGGAGGGGGTGGGTGTTGTAAAACTGAGAAGTTTGTAGTATCGATAATAGGCTGTCCATTGACCTGTGAAGGAAAGACCTAGCGGCATAAGACAATTTTAGGGGGGGGGGGTGTTATTTGGTTGCAAGGGATCTTAGACTAAAGCTTCATGCTATGGGGAAATAATAAACTGGTATCAGCGTAATGTGTGGGAAGTACTGCGTCAATCAACTTGACTTCATTTTTTGAACTGTGTTTAGAAGTCGTTAAAATAAACAACTTTTTCAAACAACTTTTTTCAGAATACTGAAAAATGAGCACAATTTAGCATGAAAACGTAGATCTGAGCTAGTGCATAAAGAAGTATCTAGTCTGTTTATGTTTAGTTTGTTGTACCTGTCAGAGAATGCAGTAGTCACTTTTTCTTTATAGTTGTTAATTTTGAATTGGTAAATTCTAAAGCTGGAACATTATTTTGGAACAACTTTTAGGATTTACCAATTTAAAATTAACTATGATACTGAAAGTCACTAGTGCAGTAATTGAGAGGTTCAATGCCTGATCGATAAGACAAAAATCCGAGCGTAAAACTAAACATAAACAGACAAGCTACGTCTTGATACACAAGCCCAGATTTACTTTTTTGATTATGTATCTCGCTTATTTTTCAGCTTTCGGAAAAAAGTTAAAGGCTGCTTCTATACATAGTTGAAAAAAAAGTGTCATCTTAGGACTCACCGTGTATATTTGTATGAGGACAAACGAGTTAGATGAAGTGTTTGTACTGCATAAGCTCATCATCAGATTGATTTTCTCTATACCTTTCAGGAACACATGTGGTTACGTCTTTCGGGTTTAAACACATTCTCACAGTTCCGTGTATTTTTATATATATTTTATAAACTTTTATTGTACACTTTTCAGAAGAGAGATAGATATCTAAATCATTTAATAAAACCTACGTAGACCGTATTGTACGAATAAAAAACAAATACTTAAAAACCCTTCGCTCCAAAATTGCCCGGCCTGTGCAAAACGGTAACTGTGAGTCTTTGAGAAAAGAATTTAGCTTACTTACTTCAAAACAAGGGAGAATATTGTCAGATCTTTGCCTTGTATTTAAAATAATTAATATTCTAAACATACTGTATATTATGGTATTCGTGTATTGTGTATTAGTTGTCATGCATGATGTAAACTCAAAATGTTAGGTTAGATCTTTGAAATATAAACGTCATCGAATCGTCTAGAGTATTCGAGAATGACGGATGGGCATTCTGGAACGTCATCGAATTCTCTAGGTGATTCGATGAAGTGTATATAAGGTGCCACGGGTAGCGTGGCAGTTCAGTTGAGTTCAGTTCTAGTTGAGATAAGGTTAAGAGATATTGTATTGAGTTGTGAAGTAAAACGGTGGAAGTTACGTCCAGTGTGATTCTTTGGTGAAGAAAAAGAGACCGTCGTGACAATATGTTTGTTTGTTTGTATTTTTATTTAGAATTAATTTTAATATTCCAGAAAAACAGTTTAGACAAGTGCCTTTCTCTAAAATTCAGTTTCGAAGAACACATGTGGGAGTAAATTCTCCTTTATTTAGAGCCCAAAAGACATACAATGGGTTCCGTCATAATGCTGATTTATTCATAGTCAACCTAAAGACACTTAAAAGCATGCATATAAATATTTAATATAAATTTAGAAAAAATTTGTTTTTTATAGACATGCTATAATTACAATGTCAGAGAAAAAAAATTGACATTTCTCAAAAGGGAAAAAATAAAATACAATTACATAATATGTATAAAATATATTAAGCAAAACAGTTTATCTTCCTTTTTGTTCTTTCATCAAAATGAAATGCGCCTTTTGTACTTGAATATTTAAGTCCAGTTGTCTTTGGGATACTGAGATCCTCAACAAGTTTTGTAAACCTAGTTCTATGTTTTGAATTTGTGTAATTCATTCCTGGAAATGCTTGTTCGCATGCATAGGTGCTTGAAAAAATAGAAATCACCGATTTTTGCGAAAATTTTCGGATTTAGGCACGCCGACGCTAGACGTTTGTTAATTTTTCCTAAAATTATATTGGTGCTTTGGCGGCCACCTAAAAAGTTACATAGGGTCGCATGCGGCTCCGTGGCCGCAGGTTGCTGACCCCTGCCCTAAATTACCAAATAAATAAATAAACTGCATTTTCTATGTTTACTAGAAAAACTAATTGTGATTATTTCTGTATGTATTTATATATGTTACACACAATTGAACCATGAGATTGGGCTTTATTGTAATTCACTATGAAATAGTGGCTTAATGGATAAATTAAAATTTGAATTTGAATTTAGCACATTTCGTCCCAACTGACCCAGAAATACAAAACCACCCTGTGTTGCCTGATGAGTTTTCTTTTAAGCTACCAGTAACCTCCAGCCCCAGCTGAATGACATACTCCAATACACTCATAAATATTGAAGATCACAAAAGATAACCAGTTAATTAACGACAGCATTAATTTGAAAAAAATTCATGCTCGTGACTTCCTGCTCGAATTCTAGGAACGCCAAATAGAGATAGGCTTTACAGTAATTAATTATTGATCAGTAAGTTAAGTCTACCAAATACACATTTGATGCTACAACGGTCGTTAAAAGGCAGGCCAATGACGAATATCATCCAAATGTGTAGGTAGTTCTGGCGGGCTTTAGAAAAGTTGTAATCGGTTAAAATATTCACTTAAGTGAGAACAGTGAGTTTAATATAATCCCGCCCAAATTGTAGGTGCTTAAATATTTGGTGCGTTAAATTTAGGTACATTGTATTGCATATAGTTTTTGCTTCGGCCTCAAAAAAGAATAAAATCATCCACAACTGCTTAGTAGGAACGTAAAAACCCTGGAACTGTTGTTTCAACTTTGTTCTATGATTTGTATATTTCACCTACCAAGCGATCGTTTCCAAGCTTTATTAATATGGTTTACTGTTTATATTAGAAACCCGACAACTCGGAAATCGATGGGTTTCTAAACATTTTGCTACATAGGGCCGGTTGTACAATGCAAGCTTAGGCGTCGGTTTAAGGTAAGCCGACGTTAAACCACGACAGTTGCAAAACTTCCGTTGTACAATGCTGGCTTAGCCCCCAAGCTTAACATGAGCTGACGTAGACCAAAGCTTAACCTGAGCTTAGCTGAGGTTTAAACCTAACCTGACATAAATGACATGATATGTCAAGCAGGAACCTTCAAATTGCTTGTCACTTTATCAGGGAATATTTTTGGAAACATTTGTGTCTAATTTAACAAAGAGAGCCAGAGACAGAAACGGCCGCTGCCCGAATTTGACACAAAACGTCACAGTGACAAACCAGAAGATGTTATTTTTTAGATAATTATGACAGTACGCATTGCTACATTAGTGCCAACCGTAGTGAATTTTATTATTGCTGAAGTATCAAGTAGTATGTAATACTTGTAGTATGTGCTCTAGTTATAATCCACACTTTGTTCTTCTCCTTATTCTAGGTCATCATTTTGGCACCTGTAAGTCGGTTATGACACTAGTAGAAATTGTTAAGTCATAGCGTTTTTCACTGGTTGCACTCGGGCTGCACTGGATTTCTGTTTTGTATTTCACTGGCATTTCTGCACTCGGAGCGGTCGAACTGAGTGCAATAATTTTGCACTGATTTCAAAGTGAGTGTCGTGGAAGTGAACCAAGAAAATGACAGTAGGTTTGAGCGGGAAACTACAAATCATAGAATTGTGTTTAAGCTGCTTAAACTTTCGATCTTTTAATACAGTAATACCTAGTTGATTTTCACCATTTTCAGTCAGAATGAGTAGAGTGAACGAAAAAATCAAACTTTTAATTTACTTGTTTGAATTGGAAGAATCCATCTCATCTCAGGATAAACAGATATGTATTTAGGAAGAAATTCGGGAGAAAAAATTCCCAGATTTAGCAATTACATCGAAACTATTGAACAGTTTTCAGACAAACAAGTAGTATCGTATAGTAGTAGTAATATATGCAAGGATTGTTGTCAAAATAAGTTGATGTTTCTTGATGTGTATTCCACTGGAAGAACCCAGTGCAAAAATGTTACCCTAGGTGAACTTTTCCAGTATTCTGCACTCGCATGGAGTGCACTAAAATGTGCCCAGTGAAAAACGCTATCAGTGTCATTTTTGAGTTAATCTAAAAGTTAATAAAGGGATATTTCATCGAGTTGTGGCTCTTTCAACCCATAACAAGGTTGGATCACTCCGCTGCAGTTAGAGTTGGAATACGTTTCCATCAACAATTATCAAGTAGGTTTAACTAAACCGACAATTGTACAAAGGATGTCAACGTTAAGCCTAATCTTATAGCGTTTTCGACTTATTGCCCTATCACTGCACTCATAGGAACTGAGTGTCAAAATTATGTTCGTCTTACATTTGAGCGCAAAACTAGTGTGGCTTTTTGTTTTCGACTTATCCGCTCAATTGCACCTGAGTGCAAATTATCTCCCCGGACTCTCTGAGCTCGTGGAGATTTCAGTGCATTTTTGACGTCTATAAAATATTAATTGTAACCTATTTTATTTGTCAAAGAAAATAATTTTTTTAAGAAAGAACTGGCTAGTAAGGTAGTATGGATGCTAGAATAAGTTACGGAAGGTACGGGAAGTGTAGTTGAAAGAACTGCGAACATCGTAATCTTCGGATGATGAGGAAACTGAAGCATATCTAGTTAAAATGCAAACAACGGCTGCGTGTGTCCCAAAAATACGTATGTTTATCGAGATGTTGTTCATAAACTGACGAAAGAAGAGATATAACAAGATATACATAAGTATTTACCAATATAGAAAGATATTCATGTTTAGTGGGGAAACACTAGGGTGGTGCAAAAGCCATATTGCACAAAATGCTGTTAGGTTTTATGTCGATAAATCAATAAATGATTAAACAAGGCCGATTCAAACTATTCAAATTCCAAAACCACCACAGAATGGAATTGAGCTCTCGGGATGCAAAATGACATCAAACTGTCATCAGTTGACTGAACAGAACAGTTACTTCAATTGCACTGAAAGTTGGTGTATGTTCGACTTACCAGTTCATATTTATTGCACTTCTGAGCACTAGACGAGTTTTCAATCTGCACTGTAGTGCAATCGTAGTTAAAATCAGTGCAGTAAGTCGAAAACGCTATTTTTTTTTTTTTACTTCTGTGTCATCGGCATCGACTACTTTGGTCATTAGCCTCGTGTTCTGTGTAGGCTTTGTTACTGTTTCCCGGCGCCACTTAGGAACAGCACTGTTAATTAGAAGCCAACAGTGAATGCTCAGGTGGGGATTCTCGCTGAGCTTTTTTTTTACGGATATTTATTTTTGGTTGAAAAAACCAGAAATAAATTTCCGCCTCTAACGAGAATCGAACCCGGGACCTTCCGGTCACGAGCCCTCGACCCTAACCACTGGGCCAACCCACCCCCTCGAAAACGCTATTAGGTAAGCTCATGTTTAATAAAGCTTGAGTTAAACCGACGTTTGTACCACAGCATAATAAACAACCAGCACAATAACTCAAGTTGGCGGAAATTACACGCGCATCCCCACTTTTGGATGACTTTTTTGTAGGGATGATAACGGTACTTCGATACTTGTACTTCTGCCCTAATATAGAGTATTTTTATCATAGACACTTTTTGAGCGATTCCAAGCTAGTATCGCTACTTTTATATCGAAAATTATTATACAATTATTGAGGGGTGTACACATTTGCACAAAATTCTATGTACGAACCACACGCGCCTATGAGGCTAAAAAATATCGAGTTGGTACCGGTATCGATATTTTCATTTTCGCATCTCTACCCAAACTTGACAGCCGTAAAATCATCCATAAACCCTCCCAAGGTCAAATTATGTGGGAACCACTTTTATATAGGAAATCCTCAGAGATATTGTGCTGTGTTTGTACAACTGGCCCATACAGTTTTTTCCCATAGTGCAGGCGCTAGAGGTAGTTGAGCATGCAAAATCCGAGTACCGGCAACTATGACCGGATTCTTATACCTGAGACCATAAGTAATAACAAAAAACATCTTGCCGCCAGATGATATGGTCCCTTCCCCCTCCCAGCACATGCCCCTCTCCTCCCAGACAGTAGACTCAGAGCAATGACCCTTAGTTTTAGTGTCCAGAAAGAAACCGGATGACGCTTGGTATTTGAGTTCTAAAGGCAGTTTGGAAACTTATTTGTCATAACCTCAAAATGAGAGGGATCGGAGATAGAGGGGGGGGGGTTGAACGTGAAAAAAATCGTTAAGTAACCAAATGAAAATGCGGTAACATTTTAGTACACCTACCCAGGTAATGTTCCAGAAAATCGTCACCCGAAATCTACGGGCGGTTTGCCCGTACCGATTATTTTAAAAAGAAAATAAAAAAAATCACGACGAAACTGGTCGGAACTTGATGGAAAATTCTGCGTTTCTCTGTAGATAACACAAAAGATACTCATTCGTTTCTGCTTAGCAGGTTATAAGAAATTTGAGCTCAATGTTCGGTTTTTTACGTCATTTTCGCTAAAAATCGTTGAAAAATTGTTAACATTGTTTAAAACGAATGACGTTTTTCATACATATTTTTGGGAGGTCCAACCATAACATGTATCAATTTTATCAGTTTTTTTTTATTACCTTTAACCGCAATTTTCAACCCCTAGAGGGGGTAAAATTATTAACGCCGGCGCCGTCCGTATCCTTTCAGAAGGCGTTCAACAATGTCACCCCCTATAGCGGTTGGAAAATGGGAGTAAACATAATAAAAATGGATGAAATTGATACATGTCATTATTGGACCTCCCAAGAACATGTATAAGAAAAGTCATCCGTTTTAAACAATATAAGTAATTTTTTAACGATTTCTAACGAAAATGACGCCAAAAATCGAACTTTAAGCTCAAATTTCTCATAAACTGTACAGCAGAAACAGATGCAGTTGGCTGCGACTTATCACTAGAACAGTCCCAGAACTGATCTTATGCAGTGACTGGAGGTTTAATTGGTATCACTAAAAATGAAGAAGCAATGCAAAGATGGTTGCTTCTGTATCCTTTCAAAAATATCGTTCACTCAATGCTTACTGCATACCTTGGAATACAGTCTGACACTACAAGTGATATTAATAGTCATAATGAATGGACGCAATCGAGAATTAATACGGACGAAAACGATGTCGAGAGTATCATTAAGTGTTTGAAAGGTTGCAATCCATTTGGGGAATGTGTGCTTCGCAATATTTTCACTGGTGAACTTGCGGAAGAATCAACTTCGCGATGTTCACTTAATGTTAAGGAAAATGTGGAGACTCTAGTAACTACATACGAAAACGAAAGATTTTTCAAGAAAACTTGTCCGACTCAATACAAAAAACAAAATTTTACAACTTTAAAGACACTCATTCGAAATAAAAAAAATACTACCAATAAGAAATTGCAAGACGTAACCGACATAACAATTTTCCAAAAATCATTCATGGCGGCTTCTCAACGTGGATTTAATACAAGGATATTAGCATCGTATGAAATATTGAATTACTGTATTTATTTGACGCTGACGGATTTTACAGAAAGTCACCAAAATCACAGTTCCTCGTCGAAATTCAAAAAAATTATAAATGTCGTACAAGCACTCAGTAAGATTTAGTAAATTTAAACACTTCCAAGGTTTATATTATTGATGGTATGACACTTGTTCACAAACTTCGCTTAAATAAGTTCAATACTTTTGGAGATTTTGCCGAGGCATTCTTCAAAAAAGTTTTGTATTTTTTTACTTTGTCTGGCGTTAAGAGAATAGATGTAGTATTTGATCGATATGACGACATTTCTATAAAATTTTTGGAGACAAAATTACGGAGTAAAGGCCAGGTCATTAAAAATGTAATAATTTCCAACCATTCAACTCCTGCTGATTGTAAAGCTTTTTTTGCCAACACTCATAATAAATTGCAACTCTTTCGATTTCTTTGCGCTAACGCTACAAAATATGCACAAGTAAAAGAAGACTGCGAGATGTATATTTCTGGAGGGTTCGACGATCCAACTAAATGTTTCAAGTTGCAAGGATCTTTCATTCCCGAGGTACTTGAATTACAATCAAACCACTTAGAAGCTGATTCAAGAACGTTCTTCCACATTTTTCACGCAGTAAGGAGTCAATCTGCTCATGTTATAATAATCAGCGCTGATACAGACATATTCGTCTTGGCATTTTTTTCTGCAAATACTTGGCAAATATTGGGTGTCTTGGCCTATGGTTTGACGGTTCTCACACAAATAACTATTTTCTAGGGTATCATGTGGCCGCTGAATCACTGGGTGAAGGCATATGCGATATTTTGCCGGCATTACATGCTGTGAGTGGTTGCGACACTACTAGCAGATTTGGTAGTAAAATGCAATGTTTAAAAGCTGCATCTGAAGGTTTCGCACAAACAGCTCTCATGCATTTGGGTAACCTTGACCTAAATAATGAGCAATTCAAACGGTTGGAAATAGTTTGCACATATATATTTTCAAAAAAAAATTATCTGCTGATTAACTTAGATATAAACTAATATCTCAAAATATAGGTTTTGATTTCAATTTGGTGAAAGTGATATGCACACCAGATGCTTTGCATTTGCATTTATTAAGAGCTTCAGTAAAAACATTTATATGGAAAAATTCTCACCAAACACAATTACCACCTATTAATTATTGTTCATTTGGGTATGAAAAGATGGATGGTGACTTACGTCCACGACAAACGACGAAACCGGCTTTACCAGAGTCATTAATTCCACCCTGTAAATGTACTGCAAATTGTCGCACAATATCTTGTAGTTGTAAAAAACAGGTTTATATTGTATTTCATTATGTAAATGTATCAATAACGAATGTCAAAATAAAAATGAGTAATTGTTTGAATTCGCTGGATTTTAGATTAGAACAGAATTAAATAAACTATAAAAATAAACTATTAATTATTACGATAATATTAATAAAAAATATTTTGTCTTATGTACTCAATACATTACCTTTACGAATAAGTGTAGAGGGGATAAAAAAAATTGGACCAAAAACTTGACCGGCAAGATCCACATTCTTAATCTTTAATCAGGTCTTTACCCAAATCCGTTGCCAAAATGTGGTAATCGGATTTTGCATACTCAACTACCTCTAGCGCCCGCTCTACCAATAATTAAGGAGGAATTAAAATATCTATACAGGGTGTTCCATTCTAAACAATGCAACTTTGGCTATGGTTTATAAACGCTAAAACCCTTGTTTGAAACTACCTTCAACCGTTTTCACGCTTTTCTGAGTCCCTATGTTATTATGAAGATATCTACGTATAGGATTTGAATAAGAGCAGCATCGCAGTTTTCATTGTGCGGCTGAAAAACGGAACAAAGCATTAATTAGCCACGGCGGCGCCAATATGTGGCCGAAATATGGAAACTACGAAATCAATTCATGATTTTGGATGTACAAAACCTGTCAATCGTTTCGGTGTGGCTCACGTTTCTCTATCCGGCACTACTGCAAAAATCAAACTCACACTGGGTGCATAACGTTGAAAATGTTAAACTGGGACTGAAATTGTCACAAAGGATTAAGCTAAAATCGTAGAACTTCAGCATTGAATCGGAAAATTTGAATTTGAAAGCTGTTCGGCGTACGCTACGTATGAAAAACGGAAAACTATTGTAAAGGAATCCAAAGTGTTATCCTTACTTTTAGGCAGTCGTCCTTGGAATGTCTTGCTATTGTAAGCCTTTCATATGTACTTTTTTTGCTTATTAAGAAAAATGTCTTGTCTGAATTTTGCTTCCGGTATTCTCACTTTCCAGCACAAAATATCCTTAATTCGGATCTGTCACACCAACAGTGGCCTCACAGACAGGCTGAACGAGACTGGAGCGGTTGCGATGCACCACATAAAAAGACACATAATCGAAGAAGAAGATAAAGCACCTATTTTCACATTTAGCAAGCACCACAAGAGGAAGAATACTTTTGATTTTATGTTTCTAAACTGAAATAAATCAGACAAATCTTAGTCAGGCGAGTACGTAAAAATATGGGCATTTAATGCTCCAAAAAATAAAGTTTGTAGGGGTTCTCACCACGTAGAATCTAAAAATGGGATAATATATAGGGTGTCTCATTTAAAAAAATATACTTTGGCATCACCACGTAGTTATGGATCACCCTGTATAAATCAAAATATTTTCTAAGCAAGGAGCATATCCGTGGCTACAACTTTTATGTACAACTTTTTTCGCTATGTTCTACAGTAGTGCAGTTATCGACCGAGCTGGTACTCAAAACTCACCCTGTATATTTGCACATGTAAAAGACGGATTTGTGTGTAGAACAGAACTCACTTGTTTTTCAAACTACATACATAAAAGTTTAGAAGGTGATAGTTAAGACCTTAATGAATGGCAACGCAGAGCGGCCTTTTCAAAAAAGCTGTTTAGTGTGCCAAAAACTTGCAATGCAAAATTATACATTCTTTAGATGTCTGTAGTTTAACAAGCAAACACGGTATCAAAGCAAGGCCACTGTTACCCCCAACGCAAGCTTAGCTTCTTCACGGTACTGTTTGATATATTTTCATTATTCTGGTGATAAAATTGATGACCTATCGCGATTCTCTAATTCTCCTTCTCTATTTGTTGAAATATAAAAACTACAGAGGCGGTCAGTAACGAGCTTATATTTTAATGTACATGGTTTTAATTAGGGACAGTGAAGCTCATTTAATTAGCGAGAAACCGTAGGATGAGTTTCAGAAATAACAACAATACAACAATAACAAAAGTTTTGAGAGGTCGCAATATAGTCCAGGCGGTCCATAGCTTTCTCTCTCTCTCTCTCCATCCTCGTATTCCTAGGGCCTCTATGTCTTTGTCGATGTTGTCCCTCCATCTAAGTCTAGGTCTTCCTAGTGGTCCCCTACCGGCTGGGTTCTCCTCCCATACTCCTTTAATGAGGCGTTCGTTTCAAGACTCTCAGAACATGTCCTGCCCATCTAAGCCTTTGAGCTTTTATTTCAATGGTGATGATTGGTTTGTTAAACATTCTTTCCAGTTCTTCATTTGTTCTGATTCGATGTTGTTCGGTTATCTCATCCACTTTAGGGCCATAGATGCTTCTCAGTATTTTACGTTCCAAGCGCTTCAATAGTAATTCGTTCTGCTTACTGACTAAATGACTAAAAATTATCATGAT
Source organism: Callosobruchus maculatus (assembly GCA_951848785.1). NCBI lineage: Eukaryota > Metazoa > Arthropoda > Insecta > Coleoptera > Chrysomelidae > Callosobruchus > Callosobruchus maculatus. Next base: position 766,417 of record CATOUR010000122.1, on the reverse strand, counting down.
TTTGACACCATACGACGACGAAAACAAGTATTATCTCAAATAAAGAATAACTCCACTATACAAAATAGATGAAACGTATTTTATGACTCGTATTATATCGCCGGCAGCTGATCAAAGCGTAACTGAACTTTTTATGGATTCGTCAAATTACATGAAACCTCACAAATCACTTTTTTGTTAGTGCACTCTCGAACATTTTTATCCAACGCCAAAGGCATCGTTAACAGCTAAAACAAATAAAATCGCTGAATTAGCCAAATGAAACCTTAGATTCACAACTCATTATTCAATTAACTATTTTTTTCAATTGGCTGGAAAGCATCAGATTTCCCCGGCAAATATTTGTACAATTGATTGGTTTCCCTCTGGCTGAAACCGATGAAGGGTTGAATGTATTTTTAATGACTTACTGTTATACGTAATTAGGAAGCTTCACTGACAGATAATGAGCAAGAGGACATCACAGGGACATTAGTACAGGCACTATGGAAATTTCAATATTTATTTACTATTCTTTTTTTTCTAATTTTGTATGTCAAGGGTAAATAAAGTACTATTATACAGGGTGTCCATTTAGTGTGGAACTCTTCGATATCTCGCAAGCTATACCTGATAAAAAAAAATGTCAAATACAAAAGTTATTTGGTTGCTTAAGACGCATATTGTAAAAATATTTTGAAATATACAGGGTGTTGCGGGAAAGTAGGAGGGTGATCAACTTGATTTTTTATATGGAACTATAACTTTTTTTTAAATCTTCTAGTTTCAATCATTGATTTCTATTTATCCCTAAAATATTTTTGGGATCTATTGCGACGTTGCCAAGTTATAATTTATTTACTATTAATTTCCGGATTTGCAAGGTCACAATTAATACGTCCAAATTAACAAATTCCTTTAACTTTTCCTGAATATTAAATGAATATTATTTTGGATGCTACTAACTATGTGCATCAAAGGGTATTTTTGGCAGAATTCTAAATTACGGCAGTTTGAAAGTCATTTTACTTTCTTTTTTTAAATGTTTTATTTTAAATCGAAGTATCTGCTAATACCCTATCTCGCCTTGTATTTTTTTTTCGCGTTTGCGACGTTGCCAAGTTATAAATTGTTTCTCCAAAATTTCAAACATATCCCCGATGTCGATTTTTATTAATAGAACACACTGTATATTTTATTTAACATAGAAATACTCCCTAGTAATGATTTACGGAGTGAACAAGTTTTAACTGGTGTCCCTAAAATAATAAAACCGTTTTCCTTGCTCATACCAGCTGGAACGATAAAATCAATACCTGCAGGTTTTCGAACATGCAGAAATCAAAAATTCTAACAGCAGTGTTGCCAGATTTCCCACGTTTACGCTATACGTCATAATTTTGTTATTTTAAATAGAATCCTCTACTTATTTTTATTGCAATAAATTGCGCATGTCGAATTTAGTGAGATACCCAATTTCAAAATGTTGTTTCTATTAGTTACTGAGATACAGTAACAAAACCAGAATATTTCCAAAACTGCCACAGCTGAAGCGATGAAATTCAATACTTATTGGTTTTTGGACATACAAAATTCAAAAATACTAATAACTTCAGTGTTGTCGGATTTACCAATTTTACCTTTCACGTCATAATTTTGAATGGACTACCCTATTTATGAAGTCTAACGTAAAATTGGAGAATCTGACAACACTGATGTTAGCATTTTTGAATTTTGCAGGTTGAAAAACTTTCCGGTATTCATGTTTTTCGTTTCAGCTGTGGCAGTTTTGGAGATATTAAAACGTTCCGGTACCGTTTACTGAAAAAGCAGTGTTGCCGTATCTAAGTAATTAATAGAAACAACATTTTGAAATTGTGAGACCTTACTAAATCTAATATGCGCAATCCATTTAAATAAAAATAAGTAGACCATTCTGTTCAAAATAACAAAATCATGATGTGTAACGTAAAAGTGGTAAGTCTGACAACATTGCTGTTGTTGAGTTTTTGAATTCTGCATATCCGGAAACCTGTAGATATTGAATTTTAACGTTGCAGCTATGCAAGTTTTGCAGATGTTTAAGCGTTCTTGTACCTTTTACTAACCCGATATTCGAAATAGATAGTATGAGCAAGTCTACTGTGTAAGGCTTTCGCGGCCATCGTCCAAAAATTTGTGGTTCTTGGGTTTTTAGGCCGGCGTCGTTTAGCGTTAAAGCTTGACGTTTCGCCACCACGAGTGGATGGCATCTTCAGAAGCTATTTCACTTCGGCGACTTCCAGAATACTACAGAAGTATAGCTTCTGAAGATGCAATCCACTCTTGGTGGCGAAACGTCAAGCTTTAACGCTAAACGACGCCGGCCTAAAAACCCAAGAACCACAAATTCAGTATGAGCAAGGAAAACGTTTTTTTTTTTTGAACACCAGTTAAAACTTGTTCACGCCGTAAACCATTACTAGGGAGTATTTCTGTGTTAAATAAAATATACAGTGTGTTCTATTAATAAAAATCGAGGATATGTTTGTTTGAAATTTTGGAAAAATAATGTATAACTTGACAACGTCGCAAACGCGAAGATAGGGTATGAGTAGTTACTTTGAATTAAAATAAAACATACAGGGTGTTTCCTTTAAAAAACGAAGTAAAATGACTTTCAAATTGCCGCAATTTAAAATTCGGCCAAAACACCCTGCAGATGCACATAGTTAGTAACATCCAGAATAATATTCACTTAATATTCAAATAACGCGCTGTATATTATTATTGAGAAAAGTTGAAGGAATATATCAATTTGGACGTATTACGTGCGACCTTGCAAATCCGGAAATTAATAGAAAATAAATTATAACTTTGCAACGTCGCAACCGATCCCAAAAATATTTTAGGGTTAAATAGAGATCAATCATGGAAACTAGAAGAATTTAAAAAATAATTATAATTCCATATAAAAAAATAAAGTTGATCACTATCCTACTTTCCCGCAACACCCTGTATATTTCAAAATATATTTATGATATGCGTCTTAAGTAACCAGATCAGTTTTCTATTTGACATTTTCTTGTATCAGGTATACCTTGCGAGATATCGAAGAATTACACACTAAATGGACACCCTGTATTAGTGTGCGTTTTATTTGAATAATCGGGCAATATCCGTTAACACCAAAAATTTTATTTATAGTACAGGGTGAGTCAACGAAAGGTGAATAGCGTATTGTTCAACGAGCGGTAGTGACTGTAATAACTCACGCAGTTGAAGTTTGCTGCTCGAGACGTAGCCGAGTCTGTACATCACCAAGTGAATAATTACCATTACTTTATCTACGACCGAAGCTATGAATACTACGATTAAGATACTTAATAATCACACAATATTAACTACTTTGACCAGTATAATAAATACTGTCACTGTTCGATTTAGCGTTTGACGTTTCATAGCGACATTTGCAGTTATTAGAGAGATATTGCCAACCACAGATACCGCATACGTTGCGGTATTTGCGCAGCGGTATTGTAGATAGCGCAGCGTTATCGTCCTTGCAAATTTGACAGTTATTGCCACAGATTTGGTCCCGCTGCGTTATTTAGCTTTGACGTCTGTCAAGACGTCAAGCGTGTGAAAGAGTGCCGACGCCCTAACCACATTTGTGTTTTTGTTTCCTGTTTGCACTGTGCTTTCATTTCTCATTTTCCTTTGTGTTGTGGAGTTTGTCTATTTGTTATTAGCTGTATTAGTTGGTTTTTCGACTGCTATCTGCAAAAATAATGGATCAAAATTTAGAAACGTTAGTCTTGGCTGTGATAGGGATATCGAAAATGTTATCTTCAATTTATTCAACAGCCAAAAAAACACAGGAAAAACTAAACAGCCAACAACACCGACGCACATCAAATATAAAATGGCGTAAAGCACATCACTTTACTTTTACTTTGGCATTTTGCCTTGATCCTGTGCCCAGGCCATCAAATACATGTTTTGTGGTCCGTGGCCCTGTGACAGTTTAACTACGAATCGTCACGAGCGGTGACGATTACTTCCCGACCGGGGATACCGCGACAATACCGCACGTTAGTTATTTTTCGTAACTACCGTCAGGCGCTGTTTCCAAATAGCGCAACGTACACCTCCAACGCATCTGCGCATGCTTAGATGTCAAAATAGCGCGTGCGGTATTACCGCTTGGCACATCTGGTCACAGCAATATCTCTCTATTATAGCTTCTATTTAATCCTATGCATTTCCAACAGATCAGTATTGGTATCCAGTAGGCGGGGTTCGTAACCCACAGCTGGACCATGAGTTTAACTTAATGGGAGTAGATAAAGTTCATTATTGTCTCATTTGTTTGGAGAATTACGTAAAAACGTCACATATAATAGTTATAGACAACGCTAAGGTGCACAGTTTAAAAATACTTTCGAGTGTATAGGATGGCTCACTAAAGTGGAAAAAAATAGCATATTCTTTTAGATAAAACACACTGATTTTCAACAAGATAAAAACAGAAGAGTAATTACACAGGTCATAAAAGGTACATCACAAAATAAAACAGATTTGAATAATCAAACAATTGAAATTCGCTCTATGATTAAATGGCGGTTTTTACTTCAGAGAATCAAACTCGGCGTACTTTTTCACATTTTGACTTCATAACTGAACACAAAATCCCTTAACCTTATCTCAATCTCGACTACTTCTACTACTGCCCTAATGGCGCATTATATACCTATTCGTCATAATTTCTAGAGAATTGGAGACATCCAGATGACATCCAGTCGATATTAGAACACACACGTGCTAACTCAAAATCTCCAGATGATTCGACGACGTTTACACATCAAAAATCTAAACTATAATTTTGAAAGTAACATCAACAATAACACAAATCGCCTCGAACTCTTATGACCAAACGATATCTCTTTTCAGGAAAATAACTATGTGGGTGTATGTATATCAAGATAGACTAGATTTTAAAAATAATGACTTTTATACAGGGTGTCTTGACAATCTTGACATATAAAAGTTGTGTTTTTTTTAAATGTAAGACCCTGTATATTATTGCATATTAAGTTTTCTTGGTCAATTTTAGTGGGAATTTATACATGTATCACAAATGAGACTTAAAAACTTAGAAGGCTTTGACTTTGCCGTATTACTAAGCATGAAATACGTCAGCTTAGGTTAGACGGTCAAACTAGAATCATTTTTGTCTGTGAGAAATCGGTAGATTAATTAAGGAAACTTCAATCAGAGATAGCTTAGTTTTTTGAAATGGGAGTGCTAATTTTTTCATACAATCAAATGCAAAATTTGATAGCCTTTGTCAAGATATAAGGTTGTGAATATCGTATCTCTAGTACTTTTCAATTAATTTCAAAAGTCGGTGTTCCCAATTCTTCTATCTATAAGTAACCTATCAGGTCATGGGATAAAAGTTAAAACGTATTCAGATGGAAGGAAATACTTAGCAACAAAAAATACAGACGAACCAGCATAAAGAGAAAATAGATATAGGGTTATGAATATAAATCTCTTGTAGTTTTCATTTAATTTCCAATTTTCGATCAAATCTGTGTTTTTCGATTTTCCTACCTACAAGCAACCTAGCAGCCCATGGAAGAAATGGAAGAAAACAACTAACATAGCAGAAAAAGAACTAGAGTAAAGTGACAAGGTTATAAAGATTCCTTGCAGCAAATCAAATCTAACCAGAAAGAACAGCAGTAACATATCTTAGGTTAAAGAGAAGCTGGAGTACGAAATGGATATGTTCCACACTACTAGCCATTGCAATGTACTAGAGATTGAAAATTTCCATAACCATTAAAAATTTTGAAATGAAAGGAAAACTACCAGCGAATGATGCAGCAAATTTCACATTTGATGGTATACAAAAAATATTCATTTTCTTCAAGTCAAAATTAACGATACCTCTTGACTACTGGAGTTCTGTAAATTCTTCAGTAACTATTAGCAAGATCGCAGAAAATGAATAAGTAATTAAAATCTGTTCAAATTATAAAACATAATCTACTTGATCGAAAATTAAAATCTGATTTGCCAGTATTCCCAGCATCTGCTGGAAAATTCGAAAGGCTCTAGTCAAAGATATCGTTACTTTTGACTTTGACGAAACGACTTTTTTATGCCTTTAAATGTAAAATTGCGTGCTAAATACACTAGACTGCCAGAAACAACCGCTGATAGTTTTCCTTTCATTTCAAACTATTTAGTAGTTTTGGAATTTTTTAATCTCTAGTACATTTCACTAACTAGCAGGCTGTGAAAAGTATCCGTTTCTGTCGTACTCCAGTTTCTCTTTGACCTTAGATTTGTTACCGCCGTTGTTTATGGTTACAGTTGATTTGTTGTAATTAATTTCTATAACCTTGTCAATTTACTCTAGTTCTGTATCTTTTGGCTAAGTTAGTTGTTTTCTTCCATTTGAACATGTTTTTGTTTATATTTCATGGGCTGCTAGGTTGCTTATAGCTTGGAAAATCGAAAACCACCGATTTAATTAAAAATTGTAAAATCAAGTTATATATCTGATTGAAGTTTCTTTAAATAATATATCGATTTCTCTAAGTACAAGTGTAATTCAACTTTGACTGCCTAACTTAAGGTGACGTACTGTGTGCTCAGTGACACGTCAAAGTCACAGCCTTCTAAGTGTTTTATAATCGCTGCGATATTCAATTTTTTTCTAATATCTAGGTACTAATCTAATTATGCAATAATATAATAAAAAGTAACTTTGATATGTGGCGCTTTATTAGACACCTTGTATAAAAGTGATTATTATTAGAATGTTGTGAAATTTGACCTACATACACTCGCATTGTTATTGTTCTGAAAAAAGATATCGTTTGGTCACACAGTCCGAAGTGTCGAGCTTGACCCATCCTGTATAACAGCACTATACAGGGTTGGGATAAAGTATGGAACCAAGCAAATAACTTTGGAACGGAAAGAGTGATATTGCTGAAAATTTGCAGGAAAGTGTAGTGACGTCTAATGCATCCGAAGACATTATGTTAACTATTAATGTACTTCCGGTTTAACCGGAAGTACCGTCAACTTTTTTAATTTAAATGGGACACCCTGTATATTTTTGCAGATTTTAATTCATCTTTTTTTCCGAATACGTCCATAGTGGGTTTAGCATTAGTTTCTGTAAAAACGGGAAAGATGAAGCTTCTTTATCATTTCAGGTGTTTAAAATGCCGGTCATTCAAAATCGGTTTTCGCGATCGCGTGAGAACTCACCAAGAAGTGTGTCAACTTTTAATGAGTTACTTCCCGACAGGGGTCCTATAACACGTTTGACGGTGACTAAAAAAAAAATTAAAAAAATTACTTCAAACGGGAAGACCGCAGACCGCCACAGACGAATTTATGAGACAAATTTTTTAAGAAACAAATATCAAACCCACTATGGACGTATTCGGAAAAAAAAGATGAATTAAAATCTGCAAAAATATACAGGGTGTCCCATTTAAATTAAAAAAGTTGACGGTACTTCCGGTTAAACCGGAAGTACATTAATAGCTAACATAATGTCTTCGGATGCATTAGACGTCACTACACTTGCCTGCAAATTTTCAGCAATATCACTCTTTCCGTTCCAACGTTATTTGCTTGGTTCCATACTTTATCCCAACCCTGTATATAGGGTTCAATCTAATTCGACGTATTCTTGTAGGGGCATGATAGAAGAGCTAAAATGCTTAATATATGTATGGACAAAAATCAATAGTTTTTGAGATTTTTCAATTTTAGCGGAATTCTAATAATTACGGAAACTCATTTGTCTAATGAAACATCTACGTTAAAAATCACTAACATATGTTCACTTATTTTAGTTCAATACGGTTAAACTAATTCAATAACATCATAAATAGGTGGAAAGGTACGCTACTTTAGAAAAAAACAGATATTGAGAAAAACAAAATCTCATTTTCTCTTTCGTTTTCGTTTCAACAGAATCATATCTAGCTCAAAATATTGCCAAGACACTGCGCATACAAAACACTGAAAAAACTTGTCCATAATCTCAGCTTCTCAAAAAGGTATAAATGTAGATTTGAAAACCTACATTCAGGAGCATAGAATTTGAATTCGGGGGACTGAGACTAGTGGTTGGATCATCGACCACCTATTATCCTCATGGTGATAAATATTTTTCTGGAAAGGGTGTAATACATCACTAAAATAGTGAAAATAATTCGAGGGGCTGAAGCACTCAAGCCCCTCCGATTATACAGGGTTTCAAGTCTGGTTATACAGATGTTTGGTGAACATGCGGCAAAAATTTAAAGGGTTATCCCTTGAACCACTTTGAGAACATTTTGTTCCTTGTTGAGTTTTAAAAAACCACTCCATTTCATATGTTAAGTTGCTCAAACTACAATAAAGGTCAAAACTTCCACCAGCTTGGATACAAGCAGGCAATCTTCTCATCAGTGATTGCTGAACTTTTTCAAACACACTAGGTCCGTTTTGAATGGAGTTACCTCCAGCAATTATGCGATTTTGCAAGTCGTTCAAATTTTCCAATGGGGTAGTGTAAACTAGTGACTTTAATCTAGCCGGCGCGGCGATCATGTGTGGTCCACCTCTCCAGTTCAATGATCTTCGTATGTTGCTATTAAATATTCACCAGCAATCAAACTAAAATGTGGTGGTGCACCATAATTCCTGTATATAATTTCATTCAAAACAGACTTTGTGTGTTTGAAAAAGTTCTGCGATCACTGAAGAGAGGATTGCCTGCTTGTATCCAAGCGGTGGAAGTCATCTTGACATTTATTGTAGACAGAGCAATTTATCACATGATTTTCTATAACAAAATGTAGCTGTAACAATTCTTTTTATTCTGTGCCTTTGAAATGAAGCGGTTTTTCAAAACTCATCAAAGAACAAGATATTTCCAAAATGGTTCAAATGATCATCCTTCAAATTTTTGCCGCATGTTTATCAAACACCCTGTATAACCAGAGGGGCTTTAGGTGCTTCAGCCACTCAAATTATTTTCACTATCTTTATGATATAATACACCCCCTCCTGAAAAATATTTATCGCCATAGCAATAAACGTAGTCGATGGTCCAACCAGTAGACGCCGTCCCCCGAATTTGAACCCTGGCTGCTTCTGAATGTTTTCAATTCAACATGAATACCTTTTTGAGAAACTGATATTGACGAGTTTTTCCAGTGGTTTGTATTCGCAGTGTCTTGGCAATATTTTGAGCTAGATATTTTATTTTATCAATATCTGATTTTTTTTTATATCGTACTTTTTCATTTATTTATGATGTTACTGAATTAGTGTAAACGTACTGAACTGAAATAATTCAATTTTTACTTATTTTTAACGTAGATTTTTGATTATTTAGACAAAAATGACAGATTTTGGGTAATTATTAGAATTCCGTTAAAACATATATTAAGTATTTTAGCTCTTCTATCGTGCCCCGACAGGAATACGTCGAATTACATTGAACCCTGTATAACAGTAGTGCTAATAGTAGTCTGTGGTCGAATTGGGGAGCAGAAAACTGACAGACTGCTTCTCTCTTACGATATAATATCTGATATAGGAATGTGGTCAAGTTGAGTGTTGCTAATGACCAATATTCTACTCCCTTATAAGGAGTGTTCAGGTAAACATACAGGTTTCAAAACTGAAAAATTTGTTGTATTCAAAATAGGCTGTCAATTGACCTGTGAAAGAAAGACCTAGTGGCATAATACACTATTTTGGTCCATCCGAATATTGCCATAACTATTACAGAAACAACGGACTTAGAATTTCCTCGTCTATACATACGTATTGCTTGAGATCGTTCTGTATTGTGTAGCCTGGAAACTATTGAATTGATTTTAATGAAATTCTGACACAGTGTAAGTGACGAGGATGCTAAACACGCATGGCTTTTAAAACTCGTGTCAGTAGCGTCGCAGCAATTATAAAAAAACTATATACTATCTATTTTCCTGTGAAAGAAAGACATAGTGGCATTAAACACTTTTTTTGCGGGCGAGCGAGCAATGATTTGGTTGCAAAGGGATCTGACTATAGCTTCATGCTATGGGAAAATAATGAGCTGGTATCAGTGTAATGTGTGGGAAGTACTGAGTCACTCAACTTGACCTCATTTTTGTGTTTTTCAAGCAACATCGACCTTAACTAAGTGGCGCCCTCGACAAATTGTATCAAGCCTGAGATCGAATTTGAAATCTTCGCTCAAAAAACCTCTAGTTCCTGAATTCGTGTCTTTCGGTCACGTGATGAGGAATGATCAAGAAAAACGAAATGACAATTACAACTTTGTCACTCTGTATTTCTGTTATTATTGCCAAAAGTCTCTTCATGAGAGGGTGAATGAGCAAACTGGAGGTAGGGCAGCCTCTTGTCCTTGGAGTGAGAAATCGCTCTAAAAGGCAGATAAACTGGGAGCAGTCAACGGCGTGGGAATGAAAAAGGCAACAGGAAACCAAGTCCCTTACGGACATCCCTAGTATAACAAGAATGACATCAAACGAACAAATAGAACATACTGACGATGATGTACGGAACACAAGATCCGGCAGGGGAGGAAACTCACAAATAGGCTACAGGGCCTCCCAGGTCGGCAGTCTGCGAAATCCCTGTAAAGCCAATAAAAAATAACATCAAAAAAGGCTCAAACCATAGTAAAATATCAGACCTAAAAGAGAGCAGAGAACAATAAAATCAAAACTCCCTGGATCGGCACCTAGGATGTAAGAAATTTTTTCACGGCAGGAAAACTTGAAAATACTATTAGAGAGATGCACAGACTAAAGATCAAACTCCTAAGTTTAAGCGAAATCCGATGGGCTGGAAGTGGGAAATGCCAAAAGAATAAAACAACACTGTACTACTCGGACAGCAATGAAAGAAACCATCCTAATGGAGTCGGTATCTTATTGGATAATCAGACAGATTAGGCTGTAACTAGCTTCATTCCACTCTCAGACAGAGCCATGTTGATCAAACTAAATGCTCAACCTACAAACATAAATATAATCCAGTGCTATGCTCCAACCACAGAAAAACCTGACCGAGAGGAGGAAAAATTTTATAAAGAAATAAAAGAACTGCTACGATACACCAAAAACAACGATACTACTACAATTATGAGCGATTTCAATGCGAAGGTTGGCAACATTGAAGTAGATAAAATCGTCGGTAAATACGATTTAGGTGAAAGCAATAGTAGGGGAGACAAGCTAGTACAATCATGGCAAGAAGAGGATTTTGTGATTACTAATACATTTTTTAAACTACTAGAAAGACGTTTATATACTTGGCAATCTCCGCAGCACCGTCCAGATAACATAAGTCGTAACCAAACCGACTACATTCTAATTAGACGGAATAAAGGGCATAAAAACATATCCTGGTGCGGACATAGACTTAGAGCATAATCCTGTGATCGGTACCCTGGATGTGAAATTAAAAGACTAACAAAAAGAAGTATTGACATGAAAAGACAAAGATATACAGATAAAGGCAAAAGAACGAATTAATGAAGAATTTGCAAAAATAAAGTCAATTACAACACAAGATATGAATACAGATAATGTATGGGATCAAATTAAAGATGAAATAGTAAAAGTAGAACAAGATAGAATAGGGTATGCCAGCCCAAAGACCAAGAAAGACTGGATGACAGAAGAAATTCTACAGATTATGAATAGTCCAAGGGTACACAAGCACAAAAACGTGAAAAAATACAAACAAATAAATAGAGAAATAAGGAAGAACATCCGAACAGCAAAACAAAGGTGGATGAAAGAAAGATGCGAGGAGATTGCATTACTTCAGTATAAACAGGACAATCACGGAGTTTATAAGAAAATAAAAGAGGTAATGCATTCCAACAAAAGCCAACCCTTAGTAGGTATACTAAATGAAAATGATGAAATAATACAGAAGAGGAAGAAATATTAAAAGTTTGGCAAACATATACGGAAAACTTTCGTTAGTTATACGCCACGAATATAGACAGCAGTAATGTATGTGAACAGGCTCAAAAGATTTTAAAATCAGAGATAATGCAAGCACTTCAACTGAGTAAAAACGGAAAAGCAACGGGTCCTGACGAAATCCACATAGAAACGCTAAAACTGTTAGAAGAATAAAATTTGCTGCCACTGTTCCAGTTACTACAGAAAGTTTATGCAACAGATAATATTCCAATAGTTGATCACACCGTCCTTCTGACAGTACTGCAGAAAAAAGGTTTAGACAAACAAGACATCGAGTTCACTGGAAAGCTTTATTGGAACCAAGAAGCAATGGTGAGGTATAGACAAACCAAACCGGTGTCTATAGAAAAGGGGTACAACAGGGTTGTGTTTTGTCGCCAATACTATTTAGTATGTACTCTGAGCACATATTCAACCAAGCAATAGGCGATGATGAAGATCGCATAAAAATTACCGGCAGGATATTGAACAAAATACGTTATGCAGACGACACGGTTATCATTGCAGACAGTCCAGAGGGCCCCTTCGACGCCTAATAAACAAAGTTGTAGAGGTAGGAGATCAACTAGGCATGAAAATTGATGTAACAAAAACTAAAATAATGGCCATAACAAGATCTCCAAACCCACAACTGAACATAAACATATATGACACTGCAATAGAGAAAGTTGAGAAATTTAAATATCTTGGCAGCTGCATAACGACAAATTTAGACCCTGACGTTGCAGAGCCACATTCCTAAAGATGAAAAACCTACTATGTAACGCAACCTTGAACTTAAACCTAAGATACCGTTTTGTAAAGGCATACGTGCGTTCAGTTCTCTTGTATGGAGCAGAAACATGGACATTAAAAGTGGATACCATGAACAGACTCGAGGCTTTTGAAATGTGGACCTTCCGTAGATTATTGAAAATATCATGGACTCAGCACATATCTAACGATGAAGTGCTTAGATGTATGAGAAGGGAAAAAGAGTTACTACAATAAAACGAAGAAATACCGCTTATCTGGGCCACATATACCGTAACAACAAGTATGATATACTAAAACTAATAATAGAAGGAAAAATCGATTGAAAACGTGGTCCTGGTCGCAGACAACATTCGTGATTAGAAAACATAAGCGACTGGATGGTATGAATACATCGTGTTGCCGAAAATAATGCTCAACACTCACAACATAAAAGTAGCTCATCAGCTGTCTAATACAACTTATGAATGGAAAAACCAACTTTTTTTTGTTTCCCTACGAACATCCAGCTATATATATAGGGGATTTTAACAGCCACCATGAGATGTGGAAGTACTCCAACAATGACAAGAATGGCACGTCCCTAGTAGAGTGATCGGAGGAACATGGCATCCATCTCCTATTCGATGCCAAGGACAAAGGCACTTCTAAATCTGCAGCTTGGAACAGGGAATATAACCCCGATCTCTGTTTTATTTCCACTGACACTGAAGGTCAACCATTACCAGCATCAAGAAGGGTCATGACCGATTTTCCTCACAGCCAGCACCGCCCTATCCTTATAAAAATCGGCACTAGCATTCCAGTTATAAGATCCTTCCCACGTCCCAGATGGAACTTTAGAAAACCAAACTGGTCGGCATTCTCTACTATGCTACAAATGCCTGGGCTGGTTCCCACCAAAGTGCGTAAACTATGGGAGATTGACGGGGGCAATAATAACTGCAGCAAAAGCAGCAATCCCTAGAGGATACCGAAAAGAGTATATTCCGGGATGGTCTGAGGAAAGCGAAAAACTGTACGAGGAATTCTGTGAGGACGGAAAGCAGGAAATCGCCGATGAACTGCTCCACAGCATCGACGCTGCTAGGCGCGAAAAATGGACTGAGACAGTTGAAAACTTGGATTTTCAAAAATCAAGTAGACAAGCTTGGTCATTGCTGCGGAAACTCGGAGGCAGCAACCCACCTATCCGTCCAACCAATCTAGTGAGCCCAAACCAAGTGGCGTCCCACATCGTATCCACCTCAAGAGCACCTCAAAACCACTCACACACAACTAAAGTTAAAAAAGACCTCAAGACCCTAAAAGCTACCTGTGCATGTGAAACAGAATATTCTAACCCCTTCACCCCTGAAGAAATCACAGGAGCCTTGGATGAAACGAAAACGGGAAAAGCTCCCGGCTTTGACGGCATACATGCCGAGTTCCTAAAGCCTAGTGGCAGATTTACCAAACAATGGCTTGCTAAGTTCTTCTCAGACATCCTCCAGACAGGAAATGTTCCACATCAACTCAAGAGACCAAGAATTGTCGCCATTCTAAAACCAGGGAAAGCTAACGACACACCAAAAAACTACCGCCCAATTGCACTTCTGAGTATGGTCTACAAACTTTTTGAAAGACTGTTATGTAACCGGATTAGCCGCGCAATAGAGCAACACATACCTGTAGAACAAGCTGGATTTCGACCAAACCGCAGCTGTACAGACCAAGTACTCGCACTGACTAACTATGTGGAAACAGGCTTCCAAAAACAACTAAAAACGTCCACTGCTTTCATTGACTTATCAAGTGCATATGGCACTGTATGGCGGCAGGGAGTGATATATAAATTGATGCGAGCTATCCCATGCAGAAAAATAACTGATATCATCAACGCCATGCTATCTAACAGATGTTTCCAGGTCATCATGGGCGATAAGACTAGTACCCAAATGAAATTGAACAATGGCCTCCCACAAGGATCGGTGCTGGCTCCTCTACTCTTCAGCCTCTACATTGCCGACATGCCTGAAACTATATCAAAAAAGTTTGGTTACGCAGATGACTGGGCGCTTGCTACAAGCCACAAAGAAGTAGAGATTACTGAGCAAATCCTAATAAACGACTTGGCTACCCTCGGAAGATATTTCCGCGACTGGCGGTTGCAGCCCAACGCTGTCAAGACGGAGGGATCCTGTTTCCACCTAAATAACAGAATGGCTAACTACGAATTTAAAATACAATTTGAAGACAGATTGCTCAGCCACAATAAACACCCAAAGTATTTGGGGGTCACACTGGATAGAACGCTAAGCTTTAAGGAACATCTTACGAAGACAACGGCCAAACTCAGAACCCGAAACAACATCCTGTACAAGCTATGTGGAACCACATGGGGCTCCTCAGCGTCCACACTTAGATCAACAGCTCTGGGTCTGGTGTACCCCGTCGCGGAGTACTGTGCACCGGTGTGGATTAACAGCCGGCGCACCAACCGTGTTGATGTCCAACACATTCAAACTATGCGCATTATATCAGGCACAATCAGGCCCACGCCCACTTATTGGCTACCTGCACTAAGCCACATAGCTCCACCACACATCCGCCGTGAACATGCTCTCGCAAGGGAGTACAGAAAAATTAAAGCTGATCCTGCACTCCGTTCTCACGTTGGAGTTGCCGACAATGATATAAGTAGGCTTCGCTCAAGAAAACCGCCCCTAAAATCTGCAAAGACACTACTTGACAATAATTTCAATACAGCTGAACGTTGGAGAGGGGACTCGGAGAAAAATGCAACACCTGTCAACCGGAACATGCCGTGCATCACAAGCAAACCGGAGGGCTTTAACCAACCAAGACGAATCTGGGCAACACTCAATAGAATAAGGACGAACTGCGACGGGTGTGCCGACTCACTTTCCGGGTGGGGAAAAATACCATCCCCAAATTGCGATTGCGGCGCTGAAAGACAAACCATCCAACACCTGGTGGAGGAATGTCCGCATAGGTCCTACAATGGTTCTTCATCCGACTTTTTGATTGCGACAACGGAGTCAATTGAGTATATTTGTAACCTGGACGTTAGTTTGTAGAATCTTAATATCGTTTGTTTATTATCATGACTGTTTGTAACGTGTTGTTCACTCTGTTCATATATATGTATACACTGTAAATGCAGTTTAAGTACCTGTGATGTAGCCATACGCTAAATAAATAAATAAATATTGAGGTTATACTTACGAACACAATCATGATGAAGAAGGCTGCGAAGTACGACGTTCTCGCCATCCACATGCTCACGAATCTATAATGTTCACCAGACACAACGTTCCTAAAAGAGATCAAATTTTTATTGAAACTAAATGAACAAATGGATGAATTATATTTGGGGGTGGAAGGTTCTGCAGATATACTGTATGAATGAATGTAAGTTTTGCCTGGCCGAAACATAAACGCTACAAATCAAGGTGCTACCAGAAAATTCCAGAAAAATAATCGGCTGCCAGCGGGATTCGAACCCGCGCCTCCGAAATTCTAGTCCGGCATTCTTACCAGCTGAGCCACAACGGTTGTGGCAATCCAGCCGGCGAAGCGATCCCAAGAAGCATCGAATTTTCTTCCTCTGCCATCTTCTGGTAGCAAGGAGCCGCTCGTAACTGTGCATCGAAGGAAATCTGTTGGGTCAGCATTGATCTCCGACCCCGTTCGACTCCAGACGCCACCAGGTCGATCCAGCACAGACTGCTTTGTGTAGGGAATGAATGTAATACCATGTTTCATGCTATTGCCCGCATGTCGGGTTATCAAATCAAGAAAATGCCGGAAAAATAACAGACTGCTAGCTGGAATCGAATCCGCGCCTCCGAAATTCTAGTCCGCCGCTCTTTCGATGCACACATTCAAGCCGCTCTGTGCTACCAGAAGATGGCGGAGGTGGAGCCGTCAGTGGGCGTGAAGAGAATTCGGTGCTTCTTGGGATCGTTTCGCCGGCTGGATTGCCATGATCGCCATGACCGCCATGGCTCACCTGGTAAGAGCGCCGGACTGGAATTTCTGAGGCGCTAGTTCAAATCCCGCTGGCAGTCGGTTCTTTTTCCGCCATTTTCTGGAAGCACCTTGATCTGAGGGCCCGACATGCGTGCAATAGCATGAAACATGGTATAACATAAACGCTACAGTTCAAACCATACGCAGCTATGCGCTGCTTAGCTATTGCAGCTTATTTTTTATAAGTAGCGTTATAACACGTACATACAGGGTGTCCCATTTTGAGCACTTTTACGGGGTATCTCGGTTATTTTTGAAGATAAAGAGTTGCGATTTTTGCGACAGTGTGCTACTTTTTTGTGAAACTAAAGATGCCGTCAACAAAATTATCATGGCCCTCTGGGGTTTTGTGATACAGGAAGAAATCGAAAATTATCGATTTTGGGACAACCCTCGTATCTCGGTTGTCTTTTATTTTATTGAAAAGTCTAAAAAAGGATCTTATAGAATTTTTTCTGTAGAATCCAGAGGTGTAGTTTGATTTTTTCTTACTCTAACCATTTTTCAGTTATGAAGCAAACATATATTTTTTAAATGGAACACCCTGTATATTATTTTTGAAGTCAATCGGAAATAGTTCAAGCTTTTCAAAAATATATATTAGTATTAAGTTGTTTTGAAAATTAAGCTCAAAATTTGATTTTTCCTATTTTTACTTTATTTGTAGCATTAGGCCATGGTTAATCAACTATAAAGAATAAGCATCTAAGCAGTTATTCTACTCTACAAGAGACTTCCAACTCAAATTCGAAAAAACAGAATCAAAATACATTTTTTTAAATAATAGTGTCTCATTAAAATGATGAATATTGTGTTATTATAATATTGAGTAGATAGTGGGTTATGACCCATCTATTAAAAACAAAAAAGCAAATCTGTGAAAAACTTGCAAGACTGTCAGCTTTTAATTATATTTTTATTGAATATAGCTTTGTTCTTTCTGTGTTTACATTTCAATTATTGCCAATTTTCTATAATAGGGGCAGCTTAGATACCCAGAGAGACAGCAACAGTTTCCAGATATATTTGCTCGTCTAAAAATAAATATGGTTAGGCACGGATCCTTTATTCAACCACGTCCTAAAACTTATTTCATGGAAAATAGGGAGCAAAGGGAAACAAACATATTAGGTTACATCACACATCATCTTGTAAGCACAAAGAAGAAGCTGTAGGGGTACAAAGATCAACTGCAGAAATAATTCTAAAAAAATACAATTACCATCCATACAAGTTTAAGATACTTCAACATTTGCACAGGATCCAAGTTTGGAAATTTTTAATCGCCATAACACGAAGGAGACCAATAATTCTTTTAGATGCCATTAAAAGAATAAGAAATTGTGACAGATTTGCATTCGAGAAAATAGTCTCCAACTAGAACCAACGTTTTTATTTTGATCCAAATTTAATAGTGTGTTGATATTCTTCAGATATAATGTTGTTTGGTTTTAAGTTATGTGATACAATAAGTAATATTTACTGAACATTATCACAAATAGTAGTTAATAGCGTATAAAATACAATTAAATAATTGAGTTTGAAAGTATTGAGTATCTTTTATCTTAATAATTGTTTACTTGGATATTGTTTTTAATAGATTAGTCATGGCCTACTGCTACAAATAAAGTAAAAAATGAAATTTTGATCTTAGTTTTCAGAAAAGATTCATACTAATATATATTTTTGAAAAGCTTGAATTATTTCCGATTGACGTAAAAATAATATATAGGGTGTTCCATTTAAAAAATATATGTTTGCTTCATAACTGAAAAATGGTTAGAGTAAGAAAAAATTAAGCTACACCACTGGATTCTGAAGAAACAATTCTATAAGACCCTTTTTTAAGCTTTTAAATAAGATAAGAGACAACCGAAATACGAGGGTGGTCCCAAAATCGATAATTTTCGATTTCACCCTGTATCTCAAAAACCAAGAGGGCCATGATAATTTTGTTGACGGCATCTTTAGTTTCACAAAAATGTAGCACACTGTCGAGAAAACCGCAGTTCACTATCTTCTAAAATAACCGAGATACCCCGTAAAGATGCCCAAAATGGGACACCCTGTACAATAGCCATGCAGTCCAACCTATTTAATAAATAACTGGAAAATGAACCACCACTTAATTTGGTAAAGCACTGATCTTATTGGGAAAAACTGCTACATTTGTACCGCAGAATACAATAGGGGCTGTTTTAGAAACCAATAACTTTGTTAGAATCCGCTTTTAATTTAATCTAGATGGTTCCATTGTTCTCAAATGCAAATTTGCTCAACTAAAACTACGTTTCAGGAGCGCTGAAAGGAAGGAATAACGTATTACAACCTTAAATTACATCATAAAAAACAACTTATGCAACTTTAATTCCAATATATGATGTCACACAACTAATTTTATAGAAAAGTTCCGAGTGACACTACTAAAAAGACGGCTTTCTGAATAAAAGTTTTGGGGTGTAATAGTCGAAAAACCTGATGTGTAATATAAGATTAATATAAGGCATTGTAAACATTTAAAAAAATCTTTGGCTGTTTTACTTCTTTTCAAAAAGAAAGTTGTTTCTGCAATGAATATGTAATTCTCAAATCGTTCTGTAAACCAATAACACCTAGACAGAGACACCTTGCCAGGGTCCTAAAGAGCGTCTGACAAAAACATTTTTTTTTTTGACAGAGCTGTCACCCTTCTTAGGTATCTTTTTGGTGATATTCTTGGACAACTCTTCTTGAACAACTCTTGCCCACCTTCTTGGACATCTTTTTTGGACATCCTGATGAGCCCTTCTGAGAGAAGAGTGCTTCGTGATGAGGGATTCTCTTGGACTTTTTCAAGGACCTCTTAGCCTTCAGTGGGGACTGACGTTTTTGAAGGAGAGTGAGGTGTCTTCCTGGGGCCCTTCAGCGGGGATTTTTTTATATGAGCACATACATTTTTTCCAGGAACCAGCGCTTGTCCTCGAAAATAAGTGTAATCCAAAGATGGGCGACTATGCGCCCTCGACTTCAAAACGCATGTTTAAGCATATTTGATGAATGTACTGTGTAAGGCTTTCGCGGCCATCGTCCAATGAATTTGTGGCGTCGTTTAGCATTAAGGCTTGACGTTTCGCCACCACGAGTGGATGGCATCTTCAGAAGCTATTTCATTTCGGCGACTTCCAAAGCACTTTGGCATTATTCAAACGGCAAAGTAGCAAATATGAGTGCCCCTGAACTTGATGAAACCAATTGTGTTTTCTGTTTAACTCAAAATTGGGAGTAATAGGGAGTAACAAACAAATGTTGTATGCATACATCAGATTTTTTGTGTTAAAGTGATTTTTTCTACTGATTCTCATTTTTCACCTTCTTTTCACAATTGTTAAACCTTTAGATATTTGAGTATTTAGTATAAGCACACACTCCTTTAAATAACAAATTTCAGTTCATGCTGATACCAGAAAGTTTGACAGGTTTGCTTGCAGAATTGTTAACAATTCGATCGTAGTTAGTCAAACATTGCGTTACTGATATAGCATTTTTATTGAGAAAACAGTATTTTTAAACACTTTTGAGTGCAGCTTTGTAGAATGATAGCAAAAGGCAAACAAATACGTGGGTTGCATGAGTTACACTTCAAATTAATTTTATACCCCGAATGCTACGAATTATCCCTATCTTGGATTTTAGCACTTCGCACTGAAGTTGTTTGGTAGCTAAAAATCTTTTCGACTGACTGCACTTAAAACGACCACAACTTATCAAAAGTAATGCGTAACGTGGTTTTAAAAGCTGAGGTTATTATAATAGATTTATTGCTTTTTGAACCACTATCATTTCAATTATTGGATAATTAAAACTGGAACACCTGCCAATTTCAGTTTGAAAATGCATGAAAAAATTACTAATTTTTCAAAGTACAATATTTTCAGTGAACCAGCGATACCGTAGTTACATTTGACAGGCTACTAACGGCAACTAACCAGATAAACCAGTTGAAAAGGTCTTACGTTTGATCGTCATTCTAAAGGGCAAAAAAGGCTGATGTGTAAGTTTTACAGAGCCATTTGCAATATACTAGGAGTGTACAATAGAAATTTGCACCAAAACTTTCAGGATTCGCAAAACCAACCTCAAGTATCCTTTATTGTCCTCCTTCTCAGCCAAAGATTTGATGGAGGCGAGCAACAAATCATCATAGCCAAGAAACTCCTCCAATATTAGCCGGCTGAACGCATCACCGAAGCATTCATCCTTGGTGGGGTCCAGGAACACTATCTCAACGGGTATCTTGAGACGCGCCCTAGTCGCCGGATTCAAACGCAGAAAGCCGTATTCTAGAGAAAATTCCACTATGTATTCGTCATCTTGCCAACCTAGAAAGAATTAGTCAAAGATAGTATAACTGGATGGGCCATATACACGTACTGTTTGTTTTTTTTTGACATTTCGATTAAAAGTACTTAAACTTAGAAATATTTCGAAGTAGGTGTCACTTTACACTAAAGACTATCGGCCAGTTTCCACACCTCTTTATAAGTGTCAGATACAGCTTATCTACATATTTTGTCTTTGTCACTTGACGATCATGAAAGGGACGAAAACTTACGATTAGGCTATCTGATTCTGACCAAGAGGTGGTGAAACTGGTCATATTACTTCCGATTATATATGGAAAATAATGAACTAGTATAATGGGTTTGAAAACAATGATTAAATCATTACAACCTCTTAGAGTATACAAAAATAGGTGTAATGATGCATTTAGTTACTCACTGCATCATTGTGTTTGCCAATAATTCCATTTTAAAGTTTTAAAAAAGGAATTCAAATTTAGCCAATCGGTGAGAAGCGCACCATACCATTAGTGATGCATAGTTGCCTCGTCGATTCCCAAATCGCAGTATTGCCCCAATTTTCGCAAAAAAACTACTTTTTTTTTGTTGATTAGGCAGCGTCGACTGCTAAGGTCATTGGCTGCTTAACTTGTCCTACATACAGAAAAGAGACATACAAACAATATAAAAGGGTTTAGACCACTTCCAGATCCTGAAATACAAGTTTGCTTGTCGTAAAAACGCTAGCAGTTTTTTAAATTCTGTCGGACAAGTTGAGAGGACAGTTTTGAGCTCAGTGCTCAGGTTTGCACTTTGTAGAGGGCATAATTTGGGCAAGATATCAACATGCGTTGGACCATGAGTCTCTGCGTACAGTGTGGACACATTGGGATTCATCTCCACTAAGCAGGTATAAGTGCGTCATGCTGGTGTGACCAATGCGTAGTCTACACAATAACACCTGTTTTTGTCAGGTTAGACCCTTTGGATAGTTATCCTTTTCCACATTTCTCTTCACCAGCTTCAAGTGACCCTCGCATCTATCCCATTCTGTTTGCCAGATTTCCCTGCTTCTAATTTTGATATATCTAGTTTGATCACTCAGGGGAATAGGTATACCTTCATCAACTGTACCAGATTCGGATGCTTGCTTTCTCATTTCCAGGAATACCCGAGTAGCTTGGAATCCATAGAAAGGACACAGCTTTATTTTGCGCAACCAAACTTATCGCTTGCTCTATTATCCTAATGATGAGGGATCTCTTGTAAAAGTGTTAGTCATAGCTTTCAGGACGCTGAGCGAGTCTGTGGCTATGACACATTTCGTTTTGACAGAAAAGGAGAAAAAGAGAAGCGCTTGCCAGATTGCAAAGGACTCGGCGGCATATATACTCGCTCTCTGGTCTAAAGTCCATGAATACGCAGCATCCTCAACTATGATGGAAGCCCCCACTCCTTCAGATGTTTATCCAACAGCTACATCTTTATCAGGACTATCTTGCAATTTACACAGACTACTGTTTTGTGATTTGTCCTGCGTCAAGGGAATACCGTTTAGGTTTCATCTCTTGCCTGTGTCACATGAAGAAGGTTCTGTGAGAGAAAGCTTTGTTTTGTAAATTGTTTAGTTGATTGTCAAGTAAAGTTAAACAGATTGACCACCAATTCCAACAAATACATAGTGAGTCCTAAATATTGAGCGCTTCAATTACCTCGGAAACAGTTTGTACGATTTTCATAATTTTGGGGCACGCGGGTTTTGCAACACGACCGATCTTATGGCAGCATTTACATTGTTTTCATATCTTCCGTTTTTCTGAAAATATAATGCACTTTGTTCATTTCAATAAGATCACCCCGTATGTTCTTTTATTTTAAATTCATGAAACACGTGCAAACCATATCCGATATAATAGAGGCGTTCCATATTCAAGATTCACTCTGTATAATGTAAACTTATGCTGCGTTAATCTTACACTTTCAATTAATGTAATAAAATAGCTGAAATTTCAATAACCCTTTATAAAAATTTGTGTTTATTTTCATTGAGAATGTTGATTCTGAACCTTGTCTTATGTGTGTCCCACTGTTTCTTGGCCAATAAATAAAAACATTCGGAAACAAGTTTTATTACAGTGTTGGCTGTACAACAACTGCTGTGAAGAGCTTAGGTTGGAGAAAGTTGCAAGCTATGAACAGACCAACTGTCAGAGAGCGTTCCCAGTTTTGAACACCCTGGGTAGCAATATGCCTGGGTACCACGTTCCGGTCCCGATATAGGAAGCCAACCGTTTTGGAAGAGATGCAGCAGCCTTCAGATGCAACTAACAGGTTAAGAACGCGGCGAATTGTGGAGAACAGCTCGAATAGCAGTGTTGATTTGAATGCCATGCCAGTAAATAGGTTGAAGGCCAGTAACTGCCGAAGAGAAAGCGTTCTCTTATGGTTCTTTGTTGTTGCTAGAAATTAGATCGTACATGTGGTACACGCGAGTTAGTATTGTGAGACGACAAATTTTACGACCGTATGCCACAAACTGATCGAATGCTTATGAAATGTCGAGAGCAACATCGCGACGTGAGGCTCTCCAAAATCATGAATAATCATCATGGACAGATCAAAGTTATACATAAAGGCATTTATTTATACTCTAATTGATGAGGATTCCTAAGACCAGTTTTCACCTTAGTCTAAATAGAAAATAAAAACTTCATTTAAACCCCGATTAAAGATCGAATGGCAAAATGAATGGATCAACACTACTGCGAAGCTCAAACAACTGAAGCCAGAAATAGGAAAAACGGAGGAAAAACGGTCTACCTAGTCAAAAGACACGAAGGGAACAAAGCGTCTGCACAAGTTTACGTATTGGACATACACGTTTGACATCGTCCTACTTGTTCACCAGGGAAGAACCTCCTACTTGCATTATTTGCGACTCACCCTTAACCGTTCAACCATGGCCGACTCTACACTAGGCCGGAGCCTTAGATGTGGCAACGTGGCTTAGCTGTCAAATAGTGGGTCTATAGTTTCAGAATAATTATTACATTTTATATGTATTGAGAGTTCATTTCGGTTGATAAATTAAGAAAAATACTTTTTAGAACTACTACTACTACTACTACTAATACCACTTACATCTGATGTCTGGTTAATCGTAGTCAAACACTACAAAATAAAAATAAACGCAACCTGTTTCCTGCTGCCACTTCCACTTTCACTTACATGAACACTCAATTTGCTTTGTAAATTTTCACTTGAGCTAGAAAAATTCACTATTAGGTCACTTTAAAGCCATTCTTGCTAGTCTTGATTCCCTTTCACTATCAAATCTTTTCGTAAGTATGCCCAGATGCATGCCAAGATGAATTCTATTAACTGCATTTTTCTGTGATATTTGGGAGGTCCGGAAAACATTGTAGGTACCACATTGTGCAAAATACTTTTTAGAACTACTACTACTAATACCACTTACATCTGATGTCTGGTTCATCGTAGTCAAACACTACAAAATAAAAATAAACGCAACCTGTTTCCTGCTGCCACTTCCACTTAAATGAACACTCAATTTACTTTGTAAATTTTCACTTGAGCTAGAAAAATTCACTATTAGGTCACTTTGAAGCCATTCTTGATGGTCTTGGTTCCCTTTCACTATCAAATCTTTTCGTAGGTATGCCCAGATGCATGTCCAGATGAGTTCTATTAACTGTATTTTTCTGTGATATTTGGGAGGTCCAGAAAACATTGTAGGTACAACATTGTGCTTTAAAATAGGTCTTATCCTTTGGAATGTTTGTAAATTATTGTCTTTACTCTTATAAATATAACCAGCCCTTCCGAGGAATACCTTTCACCCACTTCTGTTTATGTCCTTTATTGGAAGCACAATCGCTAGTGCAACCTGGTACTACATACTTTGCAGGCATCTTTTTATCTTTATAGCTTCGTTTGTGCAGGTAAATAATTAGAAACACATTAAAAATCACCTTCCATTCTTCTTGTTTACTCTGGAAGGTTATGTTGGGTCGAAGCACAATTGCTAGTGCAACCTGGTACTATACACTTTGCAGGCATCTTGTTATCTTTATAGTTTCGTTTGTGCAGGTAAATAATTAGAAACACATTAAAAATCACCTTCCAATCTTATTTTTTGCTCTTGAGGATTACACTAATGACTTAACAACAAATAAAAGCTCGGCCCCCGATTCAGTGTTGCCATATTTCATTGCTCCGGCCTAGTGGGTAGAGTCGGCCATGGTTCAGCACATGCATACAAAGCAAAAAGATGGTTGTACCAAATTCCAGTAGATATCATTGCAACTTTGAGCACTAGTCCAATAAGAACAAAATCACTTCTGCTATGGCTACAAACTACTGGTCTCTTTAATAAAATATAACATCAAACGTATAGAAACCCATAACAGCAATGCTCTCCCATAGTAATTTACAATTTGTTTTTACCATGTAAAAGATAAGATGAAGACAAGATGAAGTGGCTAATAACATTTGCTGTCGATGCCATTAAAAAAGGCAGTTTTAGTTGGTACAGAATACACTTACAGCTGTATACAGAGTGGGCCAATAGTGCGTGGACGGAAGATTGTGGGCTTACTAAAAAATATTTCAAAATTCTGTCACTTGATTATGGTAGGGACCCTCGAATGCTATAATGTAAAAATAGTTTCACTTAAATTTTGACGTTTATACAGGGTGATTCATATCTAACTTACATTTTTGAGAATTTGCCCCCTATATATTATATTAAGATTCCTTGATAAATTCTAGTGTAACTTTATGTATCATACACGGAACTTTGAACGAACCGTTTAGGCGCAAAACACCATTTTTGGTATAAGTAGGTATCAGAAAAAATTGAATATCACAGCGATTATAAAACTTAGAAAGCCGTGACTTTGCGGTACGACTAATCATGAAATGCGTCACCTTAGGTCAGACGGCTAGATTTGAATTATGTACTTGGAGAAATCAGTAGATTAATTAAGGCAACTTCAATAACAGACAACTTGATTTTTTCAAATGGGAATGCCTATTTTGGTTTAAAGAATCAAATGTAAAATTTGATTACCTTTCTAAAGATATAGCATTCTCGATATAAATCTTTTTTGGTTTTCATTTTATTTCAAATTTTCAGTCAAATCGGTGTTTTTCAATTTTCCTGTGTGCAAGCAACCTGGCAGGCCATGAAAAATAAACAAAGCCTGTTAATATGGAAGAAACCAACTTACTTGGTAGAAAGATGCAAACTAACTAGAGTAACGAGGCAAGATTATGAAAATTTCTTACAACATATTAGCACTAACCAGAAACAATAGTGGCAACAATATCGCTCATTTTTCACAGCCTACTTGCTGTTAACCGATTTTCAAAGTCAGCAAAAAAATATTTAACTATTTAGCCAAAGAAAAAGTTGCTGGCAGTAGAATATCTATCTCTTCTGAATAAATTTTCACATTTAATGCCATAAAAAAGTAGCCATTTCCGTAAGTCAAAAGTAATGATACCTCTGACTGGAACCCTTAAAATTTTTCAGTAGGTACTTCTACTTATTAGCAAAATCGCGGAAAATGAAACTTGAATTGCAGTTGTTTAGTACGCTCTTCGACATCACCATCCTCATGCACATCGGAGTCGGAAGCAGAATCGGATTACATATAATACCGTTACAAGATTCGCAATAAAAAGTGAAATTTGTTTTTAGTTTTCTATTTTATTCTTTGTTATTTTTTCTGCTTTGTTTATATTACGTATGTTTCTTTTCCTACGTATAATAAATATTTCTTTGTTTGGATAATTTTTTGAGTTTTTCTTTACTTCAACAATATCAGCATAATATTTAAGTTAATTTGGGCCTTATAGCTTAAGATGTCCTAATTTTCCGCTTATTGACAATATTACTGGCAATATTGCCCTGTACTTAAACTGCCATTGCTACTCACGATCGACCATAAACAACGATGTGACCACTTCAAATACGTGTGTCTAATAGACGTTCAGCCGCAATCCAAACGAGTGCCGTGTTATACTGTACATGAGACACCGACCAATCACACCACACCATAGTTCAAGCAGCAATACACACAGTGGATTCTACGGATAAACGTGCTTCGAAGAATGTTAAAATGGCACAATATACGTGGGCACCATTTTCTGGGATTCACTTGGTGTTATTCATATCGATTACCTTTGACAGGGTGGAATAATTTTAGCTGTTTTGACACTTTTTTGAAGCAGAAACGATCGTACTCAGCAAATAAAAAAGTGCTATTTCATCAGGAAAATGCAAGTGTGGACACATGTGTAGTCACCACGGCAAAATACATCAATAATTGAACGACAAACTGCTACCTCATCTAAAAAAATTTCCAGACTCAGTCCCTCCTCTTCAATAATATTTTTTGTTTTTGAAAAAATGCTTATTTTGACTAGCTTGAAAAATACTATTATGATATACATGAATACAAAAATTAAAGTGGCCCTGTCTTCAAGACACCCTCAGAACCAGTGAAAGATGCTTGTAACACATAATGTTTACCTTTCGCCTTGTCCACTTCAACACTACTCTCCTTGGCCTTCTGAGTTTCTTCTACAGTAGCATTTTCAGATTGATTCACTGGATCTAGCGATCCATCAGGGAAAGGAGTTCTCTCGGTCACCATCATTTTATCCTCTTGACTATTCCAAGCTGTAGGAAACACGTTGGATATATTCGCCAAAGAATCCGGGAGTATTTGAGAAACCTCCTCTTTTGGTGAACCCGTTTTGTTAGTGGTATATGCTGCAAACAGATATAATGTACAAAATTTTGTTATTCAAATGCAGTCTATATATAAGAGGTATACTGAAGAGCAGTTCCCCCTTTTTTCGTTATGCATTATAACCGTTAGATGAATATACAGGCTATCAAAAAAGCACGACAAGGGCATTTTCTTTGAAACGAATCAATCAATTATTATCAAATTTTACTGTTAGGAACCGCATTATATTCTGCGTTTTTTTTTTTTTTTTAGAGTAGCAGTAGTTGTGTGAAGTCAGCGTTGAGGCCGTACCACCGGCAACTTCATTTTATGTTTAAATAGTAGTAAGAGTAAAATTTATGTCCTCTTTTCAAATATACTAAACGAGTATCATATTATTAACAAATAATACGAAAAAACATTCGCATAAAACATGTATTTTTTTAACACAGTAAATCGCGAAATGATTAACTAGAATAAAAAAATAATTTAAAGTTTCCTTAAAAAAAGCGCTCAAAACGTCGACCACCTGTATTTGACACTAATAGAACCTACCTTGAAAGCTTCTGATATAATTGATGATCATATAAGGTCTGTTTTTACAGAGAATCACAAACCAGTCAGAGCCAATCAGTATTCCCCATTGCAGTTGTCAAACTATTTCTGACTAGTACTGGCCAATCAAATTGACGCTGACTAGTTTGTGATTGCTGTAAAAACAGACCTATTATTGCTAGTATAATTCTCAGTTTTGAGTAATATGTTTTTCAATGTTGCTCCATTTATACATACATATTATACATATACACGTTTCGCTGTTAGCTTAGGTTTAGGTGTTAGTTTTAAGTGTACTTATTTTTCTAATATGGGTTAAATGTAAGAATAGCCTTAAGCTAAATTCCGCCCAAATGGAGTCGATAAATAAATATATAAATAAATTGCTAGCATTTCAGTACGAATTAAATCTTTTAAATCATGTATGTTAAATTGTAGAATCTTGTCAGCCATTCCATTACACCTCTTCGACCAATCTATCTCTGGGGACAAGTAATATCCAAATATTGGCTACTGATTTTGTAATGTCCAAATGTGCCATCCTGATCAAGATGTACGTCCGTCTTTCGGAAAACATTTATTTAAAGTATAATTTGATGAAGACGTGGAAATAAATTCTTCAGCCATGTATCACTCGGCTATTAAAAAAAACTCAAGATGTCCGTGGTACACAGAGTACTGACGTCGTATAACTTAGATAGCTGAGCTGAAAAGGTATGTTGACGGGCTTTCTCACTACCCGGTATACGTATATAAATAACATCACTTGTTTTTGCCTCAATGCGGAGTTTCTAGGAGACAGGTCTTCCAAAAACTGATATTGCACCGGTGTATTGTACCTTCGGTTACTACTACTCGTTCTATGATTTCCAGTTTTTAGCTCAGGTCAAAAAGTAAGAGGCAGTTTCATCGCAAATAATTAATGGCACACATTTTCGCTTCGCCCGCGATAGGTTCATCAAAAAAAATACACTGCGACTGCGAAAATACTACATTAGCGATAATTTCAGATTTTAGGATAATACGTTCTTTGAACTTCTATTATACATGAAAACAACGGGTGATTCGCTTCTGTTGATCTGCACGTCTGGTGGCGTCGCTGTCGGCGCGAAATTTCACCGCACCAATTTTGAATACATTTCTTGAGCTGTATGCTGTATGCTCATTAATATTTGGAAATTGTTGCTCTCTAGCGGTGATCTTTTAAAACATTCGTTGATGCAGAGCTGCGGCGAACGGCCTTTGACGGCAATCTTGCCGCTATTACTTACTACTAATGTTAAGTATATCCCAATATGTACATGCTTTAAAAATGATTTTATAGTTATAAATAAGTACAGAACAAAAATTGTGGCTATTTGTAATATAGACATTTTATTCTGAGAAATATATGACTGTTAAATGCATAAAATCTTAATTTTCCCAGTATACACGTTGGGCCAACAGTGAGTGGACGGAGGATTGTGAGCTTACCAAAACGGATTTCAAAAATCTGATATAACCTCAAAATATTTTCACTTAAATGTTGACGTCTATACAGGGTGATTCATATCAAACTTAAATTTTTTTAATAGAACTCCTTATGCTGCACATTTGGATTCCTTGGTGAATTCCAAACTGCCTTTATGTATCCTATATGGAAGTTTAAACGAACCGTTTAGGCGCAAAAAATGAATTTCGCAGCGATTATAAGACTAAGAAGGCCGTGACTTTGCGATGCCAGTAAGCTTGAAATGCGTCATCTTAGGTCAGACGGTCAAATTTGAATTCTTTTTGGGTTTGGAGAAATCAGTAGATTAATCAAGGAGATTTCAATCACAGGTAAATTGATTATTTCAAATGGGAATGCCTAATTTTTTTCATACCATGAAATGTAAAATCTGGTAATCAATCCATCAAGTTACCTGTGATTGAAATTTCCTTAATAATTAATGTACTGATTCCTTCAAGTACAAAAAGAATTCAAATTTAACCATCTGACCTAAGGTGACGCATTTCATGCTTAGTCGCACCGCAAAGCCACGGCCGTCCAAGTTTTATACGTTTATAATCGCGGCGATATTCAATTCTTTTCTGATGCCTACTTATACCAAAATTAGTGATTTTCACCTAAATGGTTCGTTTAAGGATCCATATTATAATACATAAAGTCACACTAAAATTCACCAAGGAATCCAAATATGCAATAATATATAGGGGGTTCTATTCAAAAAATGTAAGATTGATATGAATCACCCTGTATAGACAAAATTTAAGTGAAAATATTTTAAGGTTAAAGCCCTCAACGCCTCCATGATAAGGTGACAGATTTTTGAAATTCGTTTTAGTAAGCACACAATCCTCCGTCCACTCACTATTGGCCCACACTGTATATCTCTTCTAGCTTTAATCAAACTTTAGTTGGTGACACATAAATCAAACATAGCTATAGTCTGTAGCACATGTATTTAAATACCAGATTATCTATCTGAAATTATGCCGCAAAACTTGAGTACTGCATAATTAATTGACAGGGACAAATAAACTGTGGTTAATGACCTCGTGCCGGTTTCACCTATAAGTACAATATTAAGGATCTAGGGTATAGCGCCCGAAATTGAGAATCCAAGAAAATATTTATTCCCGTGTTAGCGAGGAGGCGTGGGCGCCGGTTCCCTTTCTCCAGTATGTGTGTCTAAGATGAGGGGAGGTAAGAACAAAAGTAAAAAATTAACGTCAATGGGTCCAAAGGTGAGGTCCAAAGGTCGCCATAAAAATGAATTTCGCATTTCGAAGCTCCTGACGTTATCTTTAAACTTGCAGTAATGACACAAAGAGCAAATTGAAGAAGAAAGCTTGCGCTATGTTACATAATTGGCCTTATTTTGATACCGTGTTTGGTTGTTAAATTACAGACAATTGTAGAATGTATGATTTTGCATTGCGAGTTTTTTTGCACACTAAAAAACTTGTTTGAGAAAATCGCTCATTGTTGTCATTCACTAAGGTCTTAACTATCACCTTCTGAAATATTATGTATGTAGTTTGAAAAAAAAGTGAGCTCTGTTGGAAATGCGAATCCGTGTTTTACGTGGCAAATACATATGTACACATAAATGTGTGTACCCAGGCCCCTTAAGCACCCTATTTGCCAACGGTATCTCTGTCAAGAATATTGCTATATCTGACGAGTGGTCTAGCAACTTGCAATGTTTTCACACTAACTATGATGAGACTTGTGACTCTTTTAATTTGTATCTTTTTATTCAGCCTTTTATTCATAAATAAAATATAGATTGTTAAAACCAAGCGCACCCAAACCCAAGTAAACATATTTTCATAATATATGCCAATTTCAGATTGCACTTACTAAACGTCGTTGTATTAATTGTTCCGTGATCGTGATCAGACGATTCTTAACATGGCTTTGAAATATAGAGTATAGGTATAATATAGGTATTGAAAAGGTATTAGTATATTAAAAACAGGTATCAAGTACACATATTTGGAGTTACTGTAAAAGTCTACAGGTACGCCCTCAAGACGATAGTCGATTGATCTTTGAAATGAAGAATATCACGAAGAACATTTTTTTTTTCCAAAAAAAAAAAATGAATATCATCAGGAATCTCTGAAACGCCTGAAAGTAAAGTTTGGAGCAGTTATGAGTGTTTTGGATTTTTGCTAATGGCTGCGCCTAACTAACTCTGATGCCACAGCACATTAAATTGGTAAAGAGTTACTATCAGAAAAATGGCGACAGACAGACCGACAGATCGGCGCAAATGAAAATGTGTTAATTTCCATTCATTTAAAACTTAGGGACTATTTATTATTTGGCTTAGAACCACGCTGGTCTCTTGGTATGTTGATGGTGATATATATTTTAGTACAAGCCAGGCTTACATAGCTATAGTAACCTGACTGGCAGATAGCTCTGGTAATAATGACCGATTGTTCAATCTGAACATCTGTCGATAATCAAGTGGTGGCATTGTCAAAATCCCCTTTATAATGTAATTACTTATACGTTCACAGTGATAAACAATGATACGGGGAAAATAAGTCATACATCTTTTTGTTTATGGCATTACATGTGCACGAGTTAATTAGACTATAATGGTTAGTGGTACAATACTCACAAGTTACGTCAGATACCAATGGTTGAGTTTCCTTGGAAGTATCGTCTACTGACGAGGGTTCAATATTGATGAATCCATCTCTCGCTAAAAGTCCAATCATTTGAGCAAAATCTTCACTTTTACCTTGCTGTTTCAGCATTTCTTCTTTAGCGTAGCTCTGTTCTATAGTATAGTCTTTTCCTAGGAATAAAATTACCGATCATTTAATGTCAGACAGCACGAGCATACAGGGAGCCGTGAGCATCTTGAAAACAATCTACATTAAAACATCTAAGATACTCTCGGTGTCATAGATAATTTTTCGTTCTAATGAAAAGCGTATTTTCATTAGGTACTTTGCTGAAATAAAGTATATTTCTTTAATTTTATGTACATATTTAAGACAGATCTAACCAATTTGCATTAGAAAAATATCTGAAGCAGCAATTCCAAAATACTCAATAACATATTTATTTGCATGCTAACATTTATTACAAAAGAAACCAGAATTTTTGTGTTTTTATCAACTTTGTAAATAAACACCTAAACGTAAATACTAATCTCGGTGTGAGACTTCTTGAACCATAGTGACAAAAGTTGTAATAGTAATTGAGGCAGATGAAAAATCGTCCCTATTTTCATTACATCAGACGCGTCAGTATCTTAAATCATCATCGTCATCATAGTCA
This sequence comes from Callosobruchus maculatus, assembly GCA_951848785.1. Taxonomy (NCBI): domain Eukaryota; kingdom Metazoa; phylum Arthropoda; class Insecta; order Coleoptera; family Chrysomelidae; genus Callosobruchus; species Callosobruchus maculatus. Next base: position 733,203 of record CATOUR010000122.1, on the reverse strand, counting down.
CAATGTCTTAACACATGTTGTGAACGCGTAAAATACATTAAGTCGGAGCTAGAGTATTGCCAACACGAATATTATCGATAGTTTTGAGAACTATAGCTCGCCATCGTTCGCGATTTACTGTCAGTTCAGAGGCGCTCTTGATACTCATATCCAGCAACTGTTTCGTCGTATCCACCCAGCGTGTAGGGGAATGGCCACGGCGCCGCCCACTCGGGGCATGACCCTGAACTACAAGTTTCTCCATATTATCGCTTCTGTGTATATGTCCGAAGAATGTAAGCATTCTCGTCGACACAATGGAGGATAGTCTCTTTGAATTACCGAGCTCATCCAGTATGGAAACGTTAGTTCGATGGGCGGTATAAGGAAGTCTCCGCGTTCTCCTCCACGGAGAGCATCTATGCCAGCTCGATCTGCCTTTTTAACAGTCCAAGTTTCCGAGGCAAACAAAAATATGGAGAACACAAGAGACTGAACCAGCGACATTTTGGTAGCTTTAGTGATGTTATAGTCACCCCATATTTTAGTAAGCTTTGTCATGGCCACACGTGCCTGTTGAATGCGCCGTCGAATCTCATTTTCACAGCTACCATAATTGTCGATCAAAGAACCGAGGTACATAAAACTTTGAACTACTTCACAACGGCCTACTGACTTTATTGCTCGATCATTATCTTGCTCTCTATCTACGATCATAACCTTGGTCTTGTTTTAGTTAATGCCAAGACCATACGCTGCACTGTGTTGTGTTCTAAGATGTTTAATAGAGCTACTAGTTCGTCCCGAGAAGCTGCAATAAGGGTTGTATCGTCAGCAAATCTTAAGTTGGATATTTTGCTTCCGCCACTAGTTATACCGCCATTCCGGTTGTCCAATACCTGTCTCATCACAAATTCAGAGTAAATGTTAAATAGCATTGGAGATAATACACAACCCTGACGAACTCTTTTCTAGTTGCAGTTTGACCAGACAGGTTACCATCAATTCTTACACTAGCCGAATTAGACTTATAGAGTTACTGTATGAGAAACACGAGGTGTTGAGGAACTCCCATAGAGATGGGGATTTCCCACAGTTTAGACCACTTTACGTTATCAAACGTCTTAGAATAGTCCACAAAGCAGATAAAAACTGGAAAACAATGCTCTACGGCTTTTTCAATAATTTGTCTTAAGTTTAAGGTCTGTTGACGCGTACCGCGTCCTTTCACGAAACCTGCCTGCGCCTGAGAAATTTGCCAGCCAAATAGATAGCTTAGATTAAAAAAATGTTCAAGATCTTTCCCAGCTTGTGAAATACAGGGTTTTCAAAGTTGAGACTTTCGCTTTCAGAAACAACTTCCTTTGAAACGGCAAAGCTAATGTACGGAGCATCAGCTGCAGAAAAATAAAAAAATGGTAAGAAAATACTTACTATTCGTTCATTGCGAAGTTTTAAGTGCGGTCCTGTTATATGAGTCTTATAGTTCGCGCAAACTAAGAAGGCAAGTATTTCGTCTTCATTTTGGAACATTCGAGGTTGACTAGGTCGTCCAGCGTGTCCAATATTATCTGAATACAAATATCGCCTGTGCTTCTAGCTACTTGCACGAGAGAGACAAATCGACAGGGTGCAGGGTCAATAGGGTCTAGGAAATGATTAGCATACAGTCGCGAAGTCCGAGAGGTATTTTGACCACAATCACCGTACACTAAACTCATGTCCACCAGTTCATTATAGCTATACCGGTTGCATCGTTTTTGTTATTTTTAAAGACCGATGTAGCACGTCAACAACTCAACAGACGACTAATGAGCGCTGCTACCTACATCTATGCTCCATAGTCAACTGGCTGTTTCGTTTTTTGCCTCTGTTTTGATCTAAACGAACAGGTAGGGAATTAGAAATGAGGATTTCATCATCGGTCTTGATATCCCTAAACATTTTGTTTATATGTTACTGAGAAAAATCACTCCTTTTACATGCCCTATGAAGAAAAGTCCCAACTTAGAAAACACAGCAGGTATATTTGATAAGTACACATTTGCATTGTTCAAATAATAATAATAATAATAATAATAATGGTTTTTCAGAAAAGTGAAAAACAGTTCTATCAAAAGATAACAGCCGACAACCAGATCACAACAATAGAACCTCCCAGTAAACAAGAGTTAACCGAGTTTTGGAGAAGCCTGTGGTCTGAACCCAAAACACATAATGAAGACGCTCCATGGATCAGAGAGGAAGAGGAAAAACATCAACATATAGCAGAACAGGGAGACGTTATTCTTTCAAAAGAGGAAATAGTCGAAACAATAAAACATACCCACGACTGGAAGTGCCCAGGCGTGGACAACGTGCAAAATTTTTGGTACAAACATTTCAGCTCAACATACGAAGTGCTCACAAACCAAATCAATAAAGCCATACGTCAACCTGATAGGCTTCCCAAATTCCTCACTCAAGGAATAACGTATATAAAACCCAAAAATGCAGATACCAAGAACCCTGCGAATTACCGCCCAATCACTTGCCTTCCTACCTTGTATAAGATCATCACCGCAACATTATGCAGGAGGATTGAACAACACCTCACGCAAAACAACATCCTCACTGAAGAACAGAAAGGATGTAGAAAACAAAGCCAAGGTTGCAAGGAACAACTTATAATTGATAGTGTGATCATGGAGCAAACTAGAAAAGAACATAGAAACCTTCATACCTGTTTCATAGATTATAAAAAAGCATTCGATTCTGTACCACATAGCTGGCTAACGAAAATTCTGCAAATATATAAAATTAACACAGGACTTCGTCAGTTTCTTGCAAAAACCATGAAGACATGGCGAACCAACATACACCTTACAACTCAGGACGGCCATATCCAAACCGAGGAACTACACATACGATGTGGTATCTTCCAGGGTGATTCCCTCAGTTCACTTTGGTTCTGCCTCTGTCTAAATCCACTCTCCAACGCACTGAACAACACAAACCATGGTTTCAACATCAGACATCAGAAAGTAAATCAACACAGAATCAATCATCTCCTCTACATGGACGATATAAAACTATATGCTGCCACTGACGTGCAACTGAGAGAATTACTCAGAATAACAGAGGTTTATACGTCAGATGTCAGGATGGAGTTCGGGATGAACAAATGCAAAGTGCTACACATAAACAAAGGCCAATGGAAGAACCATCCCGAACAGGAAATAGTAACAGGCCAGACGTTGGATAACATGGACAAGGAAGAAACGTATAAGTACCTGGGTTTCAATCAGAGTGTTAAGATCGACCACACACAAATCAAAGCAGAACTTAGACAAGTGTTTAGAGACCGCCTCATTAAGCTTCTGAAAACAAAACTGAATTCTAGAAACCTTACAAAAGCTATTAATACATTTGCAATACCAATCCTCACGTATTCATTTGGCATCATCAAGTGGTCACACACTGATATAGAAAACATCCACATCCTCATACGGACAGAACTCACGAAACACCGAATGTCACATCCAAACGCATGCAAAGAAAGGCTCACCATAGGCAGGACACAAGGAGGCCGAGGGATTACAGATATACAGTCGCTTCGCACAAGACAGATAAAGACACTCAGACATTTCTTCCAAAACAAAGAAACAAATTTACATCGAGCAATAGTAAAAGCAGACAAAAACTATACACCACTCAACCTATCATGTCCAGACCACGTCGCAGACACACACAATCCCACCCAATCACAACAAGAAAAAATAAGCACCTGGTCGCAGAAACCACTCCATGGCAAACATAGATACCGTGTCACCCAAGACCACATTAACAAAAAACAGTCATACACCTGGTTGCAGGATGGCCAGCTGTTCCCAGAAACGGAGGGTTTCATGCTTGCTATCCAGGACCAAGTGATTGCAACACGAAACTACAAAAAATATATAATTAAAGATCCATCCATAACTGACGATAATTGCAGAAAATGCCAACAACAAAAAGAAACAATAGATCACATAACAAGCGGGTGCAAAACTCTTGCCGGTACCGAATACACAGCCAGACATAACTCTGCGGCCAAAGTCATCCACCAAGCATTAGCCACAACAAACAAACTAATAGAAAACACAGATCCGTATTACAATTACACTCCGACATCAGTACTCGAAAACGATCAATACAAACTATACTGGGACGTTCAAATACATACAGACAAGACTATCCCAGCCAATAGACCAGATATAGTTTTCCAGTCAAAGCTCGACAAAGTTACATACCTGATAGACATTGCTATTCCCAATGATGTGAATATACAAAACACCTACGCTGGGAAAATATCTAAGTACACGGACCTTGCCATGGAAATAAAACGCCTTTGGAAGCAGGACAAAGTGACTATTGTTCCCCTCATTATGTCAGCCTCAGGCCTTACACCAAACACATTTACACCACACTTACAACAGTTAGGCCTGGACGAAAAGTTACACAAAACATTCCAAAAGTCTGTAATTCTGAAGACCTGTAACATCGTACGATCCTTCCTAAATTCCGATCAATAATAGTCCGGGTGTTGACTTGGCTCAGCCCGTCAACACTTGTTGCTACCGCAATTATGCGAGAGGAACTTAGAAAGATGAATAATAATGGTCTGGGGACGAATGGGACGAAGCGGAGATAGTGGAGATGAGGAACAGCTCGTTGATGGGAGCATCTTGCCATCTGGCCAACTGTTTCCAGAAACCGAGGGTTTTATGCTTGCTATCCAGGACCAAGTGATTGCGACAAGGAACTACATGAAGTACATAATTAAAGATACATCCATAACCGACGACAATTGCAGAAAGTGCCACCAACAAAAAGAAACAATAGACCACATAACAAGCGCATGCAAAACTCTAGCTGGAACCGAGTACACAGCTAGACATAACTCTACAGCCAAAGTCATTCACCAAGCACTAGCCACAACAAACAAGCTAATAGAAAACACAGATCCACATTACAATTACACACCGACATCAGTACTCGAAAACAATGAATATAAACTGTACTGGGACGTTGAAATACATACCGATAAGACTATCCCGGCAAATCGGCCAGATATAGTTTTCCAGTCGAAGGCAGACAAAGTTACCTATTTGATAGATATTGCTATTCCCAACGATACGAATATCCAAAACGCCTACGCTGGGAAGATATCTAAATACACGGACCTTGCGATAGAAATAAAACGACTCTGGAAGCAAAACAAAGTTACCATTGTCCCCCTAATTATGTCTGTCTCAGGCCTCACACCAAACACATTTACACCACACCTACAACAGTTAGGCCTGGACGAAAGGTTACAAAAAATATTTCAGAAGTCTGTAATCCTGAAAACCTGCAATATAGTTCGATCTTTCCTAAATTCCGATCCGTAATAATTCAGGTGCTGACTTGGCACAGCCCGTCAACACCTGTTGCTACCGCAGTCATGCGAGAGAAACTTGGAAAATCAGGATAATAATGGTCTGGGGACGAATGGGACGAAGCGGAGATAGTGGAGATGAGGAACAGCTCGTTGATGGGAGCATCTTGCGACAACTGCATGCCGGAGATACTTATACCTACCTTGGAGTGGCGCAGCGTCATGTCCAAGAGGCAACATTGGTTAAAGAGTGTCTCCGCCGCAAGTATTTGCTCCGACTCCGGCAGATTTGGTCGTCAGAACTGTCCGGCAAGAACAAAGTCGCTGCCACAAACATGCTTGCGGTCCCATTGTTATTATACACCTTTGGTGCTATACACTGGAAAGTGAACGAGCTGAAGGAAATCGACACGAAGACCCGCAAAAGGATGAATATGGAGAGAAGCCTGCATCCTAAGTCCTCTGTCCCGCGAATATACCTCCCGCGACACCTGGGAGGGCGTGGACTATTGAGTTTGGAGCGTCTGCACAACAGAGTAGTACTGGCCACTGCCTGCTATGTAACGAACAGCACCGATCCCCTGATCCGCTTCGTGCGAGAGCACGAGAATGCGGGAAAAGGAGCCTTTCTTTTTAGCGCAGCGAAACGAGCAGCCGAGGAGCTCAGCCTCACACTCGACTTCAAGCGGAGGTGTCAGCAGTCCATTACGGAACTTGCTCCCGCAGAATTAAAAGCCCACATTAAAACTGCCGAAGTCGACTTCCTCTTAAGACTTCATAAAGATAAGCCAATGCATGGAATCTTCTACAAACATCTAGAAGAGCATAGCTTGTCTGAGCAGTTGACCTTCTCTTTCCTAAGGTCTAGTGGGTTAAAGTCGGAGACTGAGGGCTTTATAATGGCTTGCCAAGACGGTGTCTTCAACACCTTGGTATACCGTAGAAGGGTTATGGGTGTAGATGTACCCGACACCCATTGTAGAGCTTGCCGACAGGCGCCAGAGACGCTTATGCATCTCTTGTCGGCGTGTAAGACGTACGCTGGGACGGCTTACGTCCATCGGCACAACGCGGCTCTACGAGTGCTCTACTATCATTTAAGGCACTCATACGGTATCGATGAGACACCGGTGCTGCCATACGCTCCAGGGGATATAGAGTCCGTTGTGGAGAACGAGAGATGCCGGATTTACTGGAACTACTCGTTCCCCACGCTCGAGCTTGTACAGGCAAACAAGCCCGACATAGTCCTTCTCGACCACCAACAGAAGACGATGTTCGTTATTGAGTTTTCGGCGCCTGCCGAAGTGAACATCGTCTCTAAGGAGGAGGAAAAGCGGACCAAATATCAGGAGTTGCTCGGACAACTTCGCAGGCTCTGGCCAGACTACACTGTAAGTCTGCTGGTTATGGTCATTGGATCCCTAGGTGGAATGAGGAATACGCTGCTCTCTGCACTGCGCAAAATACCGGTGTGCCGTGCGGCGGCGCACATCTTAGCCGCCAGAATGCAGAAGGCAGTCATCCTTGGGTCCCTTCGTCTACTTAGGGCGCACGATTCGCGGACCCAATGATTGCTCACCTCACGGTGTGAGGAGTAGTCATTGGGTAATGGAACAGCAGCTCGGTGTGTCGGAGCCCGGGCTGCACTTTTTTGTTTTAAACACATAATAATGGTCTGGAAGACCCGGTTCACCATAACATCAGGTGAAACTCGGGGTCAGACAGAGTTGGTGTCATTGAAAAGAGGTGTCTTCCAAGGAGACTCCTTGAGTCCCTTGCTCTTTTGCATCTCACTTTTGCCTCTGTCCATAGCGCTGAGAAATACTAAAGGATACAGCTGTGGCACGCCCAATAACCGGAGGCACAAGGTCACCCATCTGTTTTATATGGATGACCTAAAACTTTATGCCTCCGGCCAACGCGAACTACAACAATCGCTGAGGGTGGTGCAGGAGTACAGTCATGCTATCGGAATGGAGTTCGGGACAGACAAATGTGCATTGGTTCATCTCAGGAAAGGACGAAGCGGAGATAGTGGAGATGAGGAACAGCTCGTTGATGGGAGCATCTTGCGACAACTGCATGCCGGAGATACTTATACCTACCTTGGAGTGGCGCAGCGTCATGTCCAAGAGGCAACATTGGTTAAAGAGTGTCTCCGCCGCAAGTATTTGCACCGACTCCGGCAGATCTGGTCGTCAGAACTGTCCGGCAAGAACAAAGTCGCTGCCACAAACATGCTTGCGGTCCCATTGTTACTATACACCTTTGGTGCTATACACTGGAAAGTGAACGAGCTGAAGGAAATCGACACGAAGACCCGCAAAAGGATGAATATGGAGAGAAGCCTGCATCCTAAGTCCTCTGTCCCGCGAATATACCTCCCGCGACACCTGGGAGGGCGTGGACTATTGAGTTTGGAGCGTCTGCACAACAGAGTAGTACTGGCCACTGCATGCTATGTAACGAACAGCACCGATCCCCTGATCCGCTTTGTGCGAGAGCACGAGAATGCGGGAAAAGGAGCCTTTCTTTTTAGCGCAGCGAAACGAGCAGCCGAGGAGCTCAGCCTCACACTCGACTTCAAGCGGAGGTGTCAGCAGTCCATTACGGAACTTGCTCCCGCAGAATTAAAAGCCCACATTAAAACTGCCGAAGTCGACTTCCTCTCAAGACTTCATAAAGATAAGCCAATGCATGGAATCTTCTACAAACATCTAGAAGAGCATGGCTTGTCTGAGCAGTTGACCTTCTCTTTCCTAAGGTCTAGTGGGTTGAAGTCGGAGACTGAGGGCTTTATAATGGCTTGCCAAGACGGTGTCTTCAACACCTTGGTATACCGTAAAAGGGTTATGGGTGTAGATGTACCCGACACCCATTGTAGAGCTTGCCGACAGGCGCCAGAGACGCTTATGCATCTCTTGTCGGCGTGTAAGACGTACGCTGGGACGGCTTACGTCCATCCGCACAACGCGGCTCTACGAGTGCTCTACTATCATTTAAGGCACTCATACGGTATCGATGAGACACCGGTGCTGCCGTACGCTCCAGGGGATATAGAGTCCGTTGTGGAGAACGAGAGATGCCGGATTTACTGGAACTACTCGTTCCCCACGCTCGAGCTTGTACAGGCAAACAAGCCCGACATAGTCCTTCTCGACCACCAACAGAAGACGATGCTCGTTATTGAGTTTTCGGCGCCTGCCGAAGTGAACATCGTCTCTAAGGAGGAGGAAAAGCGGACGAAATATCAGGAGTTGCTCGGACAACTTCGCAGGCTCTGGCCAGACTACACTGTAAGTCTGCTGGTTATGGTCATTGGATCCCTAGGGGGAATGAGGAATACGCTGCTCTCTGCACTGCGCAAAATACCGGTGTGCCGTGCGGCGGCGCACATCTTAGCCGCCAGAATGCAGAAGGCAGTCATCCTTGGGTCCCTTCGTCTACTTAGGGCGCACGATTCGCGGACCCAGTGATTGCTCACCTCACGGTGTGAGGAGTAGTCATTGGGTAATGGAACAGCAGCTCGGTGTGTCGGAGCCCGAGCTGCACTTTTTTGTTTGCATTTATAATAATGGTCTTTATTGGAAATATACATGGTATGTGTACATACTCCAAAAGGCGGAGTTCGCAATGAATGCGTTCTTCCACTCAACCCTTGAACAATGAAATAAATGAAAAATAAAAACACAAATTATTTAACAGTAATCGCACGAGTGAAAAAGAAGACTATGGTTGAGTACATTAAAGACAGTAAATGCAGATTTAGTAAGAAAGGCACAAAAAGATACTGAAACGCTAAGTTAGGAAATACGAAATAGGAAAAAAACAATAAACATTTAAGAGCAGTTTGCAGAAATTACAAAATCCATTGCATACTTCTTAAATGGAATTAATTGTAAACATTTTGTTTTTGATGGTAGTTGATTATATAATTTATAAATACAATACGAAAAAGAATGTTCATACTGAGAGATGTGATGATAGGGAGGGCTGATCTTATCCTTACCCCTAATATGAAGATCATGGGACTGAGCCCTTAGTTTAACTTTATCAGCTAAATATTGCGGTTCATTAGTTGTCATAATTTTATGGTATTGTATCAGACAGTGAAGTATGCGCCGTTGATACATTCTAAGCCACTTGATCTCCTTAATTTCACCACTTATGTGTTCTCCTCTTGGAACACCACAAATAAGGCGTGCACACGAATTTTGCATTAGCTGTATCCGATTAGAATCGGATTTAGTGATACACGAGTGATATACTACGTCACAGTAATTAAACGCCGAAAGAACAAGAGAGTCACATAGTCTGCGTTTCCATTTATAGCTCAATATTTTTCTTTGTCGATAAATCAGCTTTAGCTTTGGAAATGACGATCTAATTTTATTTGAAATATGTCCATGAAAACGAAGGTCGACATCAATTTCAACACCAAGATTTCTGACACTTTCAACCCATGGTATAGGCTTGCCATCTACTTGTATGCTAAACATTATTCCTAATCTTTTATTATTCCTGATCTTTTTGCTACCAAACAAAATGGCTTTTGATTTTTCAGGATTTAAAACTAGACAGTGATTTCTTGAGACTATGTTAAGGTATCTCAAGTCATCGTTAATTTGATGTATCGCATTGTTGATGTTTTCTGCTTTAAATGACAAATAAATTTGCGTGTCGTCTGCGTATGCATGTATTGAGCAGGTATTAAGGCAAGTGTGAATTTGCGATGTGTATACTATACAGGGTGTCCCAGAAATAACACGCCAGAGTGACATGGAAGGTAGATTGGCTTTGGACCAATCAGAGAACATCGACATGACCTTAGTAAAAGTCTTCTAGTTTTCGAGATATTGCCACTTTTAAGGTTTTTCAAAAAATTCCTACTTTTGCTCCTTTTGTTCCCTGTTATGGCTATAAGGATTTGCGGACTTATGATCTTTTTTTTCTCGGGCTACTATTAATAGTTGTTTGAGACGATAAGGTATTGACTTCATTGAAAAATATCACGGTATGTTAAAAAAACAACCGAATTCTTAGATTTTGTGTCAATGCGAAAACCTTACCCAAGGTTTAACTGATTACTGTGACAACGAATGAACCAGACTGAATCAGCAAATGCTCTTAAAAACCAACCTACTTAATGCTCTTTCAAAAACAGTATAACATTTATAGGTTCTTTTTACTAAAAATTGAATAGCCCCAAGTTTTGACATAGAAGTCGGAATACTTCTACGTCTAAAACGCCTAGATACATTGTCCTTTTAATTCGTTGTAGGCATCAAAATAATAAATAGAACATAAAACCGGTTCTTTATTTCCATTTATTTTTAGTCACTATAACAGATTTTCAAAATGTTTACCACCCACTCTTATACACAACCTGCATCTTCTTAAAAATTGTCCCTTAAAGCTTCTCAAATCTAGATCAGCAATTTCGCCTGCTGCTTGATGGATTCGTTGTCGCAATTCATCGGCTGATCGAATTGGTTTTCCATACACTTTATCTTTTAAACATGCCCAGTAAAAAAATCCAGACGGTTCAGGTCTGGAGAGCGTGAGGGCCAAGAAACTGGTCCTTGCCGGCCAATCAATCTGTTAGCGAAGGTTTCATCAAGATAAGCCCTTACTGCACGACCATAGTGCGCAGGGCACCCATCCTGCTGTAACCACATCCTTCTTCTTGACTCAGAGGCACATCTTCCAAAAGAATGGGTAGATGATGTTGCAAAAAATCCAGGTATATTTCTGCATTGAGGGTCGCAGGGAGTTCGAATGGGCCAATGATGCATCCGTTGTGGATCCCCGTCCAAAGATTTACCTTAAACTGATGCTGTGAACGGTCCTCTCTTATTTCATGGGGATTTTCCAACTGCCAGCTGTGGATATTATGCAAGTTAAGATACCCATCTCTTTTACAGGCCGACTCGTCGCTCCACAAAATCCTGTCGAAAAAATTAGGGTCTTCCTGATGCTTCTCCAGCATTGTCCGACAAAACGAAACACGTGTAGCATAATCACTGCTTAATAGCGTTTGAACTCTTTGGATGTGGTACGGGTGGTATTCATATCTCTTCATAATAAGTTGCGCCTGCGATTTAGATACGCCAGTACGTCGTTCGATTAAACGTACTGAAGTTGATGGGTCCTCCGTCACTTGCTCTAATACAATTTCATCCACTTGAGTACTACGGGGTCTTCCCTCAGAACTCTTCCGGACAGGATTTCTGCCTTCTCGGTAGGAATTGACAGTGCGAAGAATAATCTCATGGGTCGTTCGCCTGCGGTTTGGGTATCTTTCAGAGTACAATCTCGCTGCCAGTCTTGCGTTATACGAGACGTTGCCGCGTGAAGAAACGCTTCTTGTTTCTCTATAAATTAGCACCATGTCTGTGTACTCACTAGAGGTGAAATGCGCAGATTGTTAATTTGCCCTCATTGTGTGTGGACTTTTTAAAATGAAGAAGATTGTTCTTCGCACTGTCAATTTCTACTGAGAAGGCAGAAATCCTGGCCGGAAGGGTTCTGAGAAAGATCCCGTAGTACTCAAGTGGATGAAGTTGTATTAGAGCAAGTGGCGGAGGATCCATCAACTTCAGTACGTTTAATCGAACGACGTACTGGCGTATCTAAATCGCAGGCGCAACTTATTATGAAGAGATATGAATACCACCCGTACCACATCCAAAGAGTTCAAACGCTATTAAGCAGTGATTATGCTACACGTGTTTCGTTTTGTCGGACAATGCTGGAGAAGCATCAGGAAGACCCTAATTTTTTCGACAGGATTTGGTGGAGCGACGAGTCGGCCTGTAAAAGAGATGGGTATCTTAACTTGCATAATATCCACAGCTGGCAGTTGGAAAATCCCCATGAAATAAGAGAGGACCGTTCACAGCATCAGTTTAAGGTAAATCTTTGGACGGGGATCCACAACGGATGCATCATTGGCCCATTCGAACTCCCTGCGACCCTCAATGCAGCAATACACCTGGATTTTTTGCAACATCATCTACCCATTCTTTTGGAAGATGTGCCTCTTGAGTCAAGAAGAAGGATGTGGTTACAGCAGGATGGGTGCCCTGCGCACTATGGTCGTGCAGTAAGGGCTTATCTTGATGAAACCTTCGCTAACAGATTGATTGGCCGGCAAGGACCAGTTTTTTGGCCCTCACGCTCTCCAGACCTGAACCCTCTGGATTTTTCTACTGGGCATGTTTAAAAGATAAAGTGTATGGAAAACCAATTCGATCAGCCGATGAATTGCGACAACGAATCCATCAAGCAGCAGGCGAAATTTCTGATCTAGATTTGAGAAGTTTTAAGGAACAATTTTTAAGAAGATGCAGGTTGTGTATAAGAGTGGGTGGTAAACATTTTGAAAATCTGTTATAGTGACTAAAAATAAATGGAAATAAAGAACCAGTTTTATGCTCTATTTATTATTTTGATGCCTACAACGAATTAAAAAGGACAATGTATTTAAGCGTTTTAGACGTAGAAGTATTACGACTTCTTTGTCAAAACTTGGAGCTATTCGATTTTTAGTAAAAAGAACCTATAAGTGTTATACTATTTTTGAAAGAGCATTAAGTAGGTTGGTTTTTAAGAGCATTTGCTGATTCAGTCTGGTTCATTCGTTGTCACAGTAATCAGTTAAACCTTGGTTAAGGTTTTCGCATTGACACAAAATCTAAGAATTCGGTTGTTTTTTTAACATACCGTGATATTTTTCAATGAAGTCAATACCTTGTCGTCTCAAACAACTACTAGTAGTAGCCCGAGAAAAAAAAGATCATAAGTCCGCAAATCCTTATAGCCATAACAGGCAACAAAAGGAGCAAAAGTAGGAATTTTTTGAAAAACCTTAAAAGTGGCAATATCTCGAAAACTAGAAGACTTTTACTAAGGTCATGTCGATGTTTTCTGATTGGTCCAAAGCCAATCTACCTTCCATGTCACTCTGGCGTGTTATTTCTGGGACACCCTGTATACAATAAAGGTCCTAAGATTGAGCCTTGGGGCACACCACTAGTGACTGTCTTAGAATCAGAAAGTATGTCGTTAACTTTTACAATTTGCTTTCGGTTGGTTAAATAACTGTGAACAAGTTGTACTGATTCTTTTGAAAAACCAATGTATTTTAATATGGAGAGTAATAGCTCATGATTGAGTGTATCAAAAGCTTTTGAATAATCGAGTAATGCCAATGCCGTTAATTCGTTACGATCAGTGGCTTCCAATATATCATCAGTAATCTTAAGTAGGGCTGTAGCACAGCTGTAGCCTTTCCTGAATCCTGACTGATGTTGAGGAAGTATTTTGCAAGTGTCTAAGTATTTACGAATCTGCCGTTCAAGAATTTTTTCAATTACTTTAGAAAGAGTGGGTAAAATACTGATTGGCCTTAAATCCTTGAATACACTTGGACTACTATTTTTTGGTATTGGTGTAATATAAGATACTTTCCAGGAATCAGGAAATGCGGACAGCTCAATACACGTGTTGATTAAGTGCGTTATGATAGGAAGTATTGTAGGGCAACAGTATATCAGCATATCAATTCCAATATTGTCAGGCCCCACTGCTTTCGACTTAATAGACTTTAAGACATCTGCAACTTCGTTAGTATCGGTCATTGTGAAATTGAAACCCTCCAGATTATTTAATTTGCTGTTCAAATATTTGTTAAGTGTTTCTAAATCAGGAGTCAATATGGATGTCACGTCGGCTGAAAAATAATCACTCAACCTCTCAACATTGCATAGATGGTCAGGAATATTTGAATTACTATACTAAATGTGTAAGATTCTTATTTTACTAAATGCTTATAAAATGTATCAAGCATATTATATAATTTTTGAAGGTATATTGACAAGACTATGATACGTTTAGTATTTAATGCTAAAAAATGGCAGAAAAATTACTTTCAAAACGTTCTGTACATATGAGGAGCAGCTTTACTATACCATTTGGTGGAAGATACTAGACCTATATATTTTCAACACACGTGTAATAAGTAAATGATTTGCGGTTGACGTAATAATAGTTAGTTAATTTGATGTAGATATGAATTGAATAGCTTTGATATATATCTCTAAACTATATATCAACTCTTAGTTAGTCATGACTTAGATAATAATTACTATAACTAGTGTAGAACTTTAAAAAGTTAAGTTTTTGGAATATTTTGTATGTTACAATTCAAATGGTGTCTAGGTAAGTCAATATTTTTTTATATAACTTATAATTCGGAAACCGTAAAGTCCCTTTTAAAAAATATTTTATTTCCAAAAACAGGTGATGACAGTTTCAAGTGTGGACAAAGACTGAATAAAAATGTAAAATACAATGGTAGCTTGAACTAATGTGAACTCTGCAAAAATATAATATTACAATTCTGGAAAGTGCAAGGCGCCGCTTGAAGGTGCTGACTCGGTGTCTTCTATCTTCATAGCCGCATCATAACTCCTCCACCCCTAGAATGAAGCTTCCCCTGGAAGGTTCGGTTTTCTGGAAGATAGCTCGAGTTCTTCTTCAGGATTCGTAACAGGTGTCTTCCTTGGAACGGGAGTAGGATTCTTCCCTGCATTCTTCTTGAATTTCCAATAAATAGCGAATATGCCCAAAATTGTGCCAAAAATGTACAAAATGATAGTCCAGGCACTGGGTGTAGTGAAATCTGCTTCGTCATTTACGATTGGGCTGAATGATTGAATAGGAATATCTTTCATTTTCAAATTCTTCAATTCAATTTCAAATTTTGGTTTCTGGTTCTCAGAAATCAAAGTAAAATTTGGCGTTTCCATGACTAAAGGCTGGCCAAAGCTTTTGATCAAAAATGTGAGCGGTTCACCTCTGAATAAAATTTTGCAATCATCTTGTGCGAGCAAAAATATTCCTGATAAGATTCTTGTTTCTATGTGGTTTTGACATTGGAATTCTAGCTTCTCTTGAATTGGAAAGACAGCTAGATATTGATTAATTTCTGATATGATATCAATATGGTTTTCCTTAACTGTGACTTTTGTGAAGTGGCAGTTTCTTGCGTTTTCATTTTTCAGTATACTTGACTCGCAGGACATATTTATGTTGGCTTGGGCTTGACGTGGACAATGGTACATGTTGCCTCTCGTACACATGCCAGTTAGAGGTTTTATTGACTCATTGTCAATTGATTTTAATAAATATTTAGAATTTGGAAAAACCGAAACAAATTCTGACCCATATTTTGAAGGAATAGGGTGAAAATAATAAAAATCAAATATAGTACCTAATTCAATTGGAATCGATAAAAAGTAAATTATTTGATGGAAATCAATCTTGCAATGTACCTTAATGATTGATTCAAATTCTAAAATATTCTCGAATTTCACCTCATATGGAAGCATGTTTTTGTAATAGGAAGATAATTTGGACAATTCATTATATAGATCAGCTGGTCTAATGATACTTGGATGCATAACTCCCATCTTGCAAAATGTCACAGAATTCTCGATATCTTGTAAAGTGTTGAAAATAAAATTATAAAGTAGTAAAAGTGAATGACATGTATCTTTAGCAAAAAGAATATTTTGAGATGTAGCGCCTGCCTGCGTTATTTCGTTCAGCTGCAATATTTTTGACTTTAACAAAATTTCGTTATGTTGAATATTTTGGATAGTGAGGTTAAAATTCTCAATTAGCTTATGACTGACTGAATATTGCATTTTCATCTGGTTTTCAATGCTTTTCTCGTTATTTTGCATATGACTGATAATCTTGTGAATTTGTTCTCCATCACTTGCATCTAAATTACCTGTGAGAAATTTTACTACGCTACCAATACCGTTGAATAACCCTCTACGTGATCTATCATTGGCAGCACTATGAATACGAATATTTTCGATTTTTTCCGAAATAGATTTCTGTGTAAAATTGATTATTCTATCATAATACTTCAGTTCCCTAATGTATATAATATTATTATAATATTTCAACTTAAGATTATTGTATTGATTATTCAAATTATTATACGTATCATATAATTCTCTTAACCTATAATAGTGTACTAAAGTATGTTCCGAAATTTGAAGTTTGGCTGGACCTAAATTAATCGGAAGTATTCCCAAATTTCGGCTGATATCCTTTATTTGGATGGCTTGTGTGCTGGTGAAGAACCTGTAAAGGATTTCTTAGTCTTAGAAATCTTACGTGGCCTTTTAATATTTGACAGATGAATTTTTTCTGTGGTATTTCCATGAGTAGGCTTAATTTTGGCAGTTTTGAGTTCACTATCAATCTTAGAAATACTTTCTGGCTTATACTTATTCCGTGTTTTGCTCTGTTTTTGTTTATTCTTAACGTAAACTTTTTCTGAAATAGTTGGCAAAGGTTCTCGGTCTTCGTTCAACTTACTTATTAATTTTTCCTTATTTTTCTGTAAATCGGAATTTAGTTTTTCATATAATATTCTCATTCTTTCCTTGTGATTTTGAACATAGTTATTAACTAATTGATTTTCTATCTCGATATTAAAAGGTGATTCTGTGCCTAAATGTCCTGTAATAATCTCATAAGGTTTCAAATTTGTAACAGAGTGAATCGTGTTATTATACGCTAAAATTGCATAGGCCACTTTAATTTCAATAGGCTCCTTTTTGAAAATATCTTGATTATTCAACAATCTAATGTGCTCTATTAATGTAGAGTGAAATCTTTCAATAATTCCATTAGATTCGGGGTGCTGAGAACTAATGAAATGAATATTGATTTTGTGTGTAGCCAAAAGTTCTTTGATAACTGAATTTTTAAATTCTAAACCATTGTCTGATATTATTTGGTCAGGTATACAATGGTGTGCAAAATATTTGATCAATTTATTTGCTATTTCTATAGCCTGCGCTGAATTCAATCTATATGCTTGAGCATATCTCGAGAATGAATCGATAATTGTCAAAAATTTACAATTTTCCAATGTGATGCTGTCTATGTGTAAAATTTGAAATGGTCTTGTGCCTGTAGGAGTTACGTTGTATTGCAATTTAAGAGGATGTCTCTCATACTTTGTGATGAGACATGTTTCGCATTGATTAATGAAATCCCTGATAGTATTATATAGTTTGGGAAAATAATAGTTCGCTTTGATTCGCTTTTCAGTTTCCTCAATACCTCTGTGATTGGTTTTTCCTTCGTGATGATTTCTAATAATAGATTCGACTTCATCATTGTCTGTTATATCAATCAGCTTTTTCGTACATTTGACCATATTGATTTCCGAATTTTTGAAATATCTTTGTAGAACTGTACAGAACTGTTCATAAATAGGGTCTTCAAAATAAATATGATATTTTACCTTAGGAGCAATATATTCCTTAACAAACTTAACTATTTCTTGCTCGTAATTTTCTTTCGAAAACTGAATATGTATTCTCTGCTTGTCTTTGAATAATTTTATAATAGATGGCTTAGCAGGTGAGAAATTTACCTGTGATATGATTATTTGATTTTTACCATAATTGACTGGAGTATCAATTATCGGAATACCTATAATTGGATTCTCATGACTAGAGTGAATGGTATGATTAGATGAATCATCAATATTCACATCATTTTGACGATCACTAGCTTCAACAATCATTGACTGATTATCTAAATTTTGATTATGTGTTTGCATGCCGGAGGTAGATGCAAATTGGTCATTGAACTGGTCCATAAAATCAAAAATTGCTGGTTTGTCTGATATATTTTTAGTTTCGTTAGCATTCAATTCAATTCTAGATAGAGCATCCGCGTTTTTATTCAATTTTCCTTTCTTATAGACAATATTGTACTCGTACTGCTCTAAAGATAATCTCCACCTAATCAACTTCGAATTTGGTTCTTTATGATTGAAAAGCCATTGAAGCGGTTTATGATCAGTTACGATCGTAAAAGATCGACCATAGAGATAAGGGCGAAAAACTTTGCAACCGTACACAATTGCAAGGACCTCTTTTTCCGTGGTACTGTAATTTACTTCAGATGAGGTCAAGGTTCTACTCGCGTATGCAATTGGCAAATCTGATCCAATTTTTCCCTGTGAAAGAACAGCCCCAATAGCAAAATTGCTAGCATCAGTGGTCAAAATAAATGGTTGACTAAAATTTGGGTATTGTAAGATAGGCTCGTTCATTAGTAAATTTCTACACATATCAAAACATTGTATGTACTCTGGATCATTATAATTAATCGTAGCATCTTTTTTCAAACACTGGGTCAAAGGTTTTGTCAATTTAGCGAAATCTTTAATAAATTTTCTGTAATATCCCAATAGTCCTAAAAATCCCTTGATTTGTTTGGCAGTTTTTGGTAACGGATATCTTTGAATAGCCATAATTTTGTCGGGATTCGGCTTAACACCGTCCTTGGTTACTATATTGGCTAGACTTCGTTTTAGCGGAAACCGATTTGAGGCTTGAGAGTAGTGTCAATCGACTCGGTTTGACGTCCTGAGTAAAACGAGACCACTCCCACACTGAGGAAACGCTCCGGTGAAAAACTACGGCATTTTAAAGTTTCAGTACCTAACCTAACTTAACCCGACGGGTCAAGTTGTTGAGGTCAAAATAGGTTAAATAGGGTTTAAAGGACTGTTAGTTGACTCGGATTGACGCCTTGAGTGGTGTTAGACCATACCCAGCCTAAGAAAACGGCCCGATAAAAAACTATGCCTCTTTGAAATTTCAAACCTAACCTAAAAACGACTTCGAAATTTCTCTATTTTTTCCACGAAATAAAAGATCAATTCGAAAGTTCTTGACGAGTAGGGTACAACGACACCAGAAGCAACACTATGAAATGGGAAATAAAAAAAAATGATACTTTGAATTCTTAATGTTCCTAGAAATGAGGTAGGTTTAAGTTGGATTAGGTTTGTTCACTTGTATAGATAGGGGGGCCTGGGGGGGCTGGCCCCCCCAGACGTTACTAATTTTGTAAATTTTGTGTACTCCATGTAACATACTCCCAGGTAAGTAGGGTAGGTCACCTGTTCAGTTTTTTCAGTCTGCTGAAATAGGCCCCAGGCGCAGACCCTCGAACACCTTTTTTGGCTTAATTTTCTAAACTGAGAATCAATATAAATGTTTTTTCAGTCTACTAATTGATACAATTCGAGTCAGGACATCAAACTGAGTTGACTGATACCCTTTTTTAGCCTGACCGTATTAGTTAGGTTATATCAGGTAAGATATTGAAATTGCCAAGTTTTAAAGTGGCGCAGATTTTCACTGGAATGTTTCCTCACTCTGGAAGTGGTCAAGTTCGAGTCATGTCGATTAACACTCATTTTGAGCTCAACAAGTAAACTTTTTTGGATAAGGTAGGTTAGGTAACCAAACTTCAAAATGCCGTAGTTCTTCACCAGAACGTTTCCTCGGTCTGGGAGTGGTCTCGTTCGATTCAGAACGTCAAACCGCGTCGTTTGACACCACTCTCGACCCCCATTTCGGTTTCCGCTAAAATGAAGTCTTACCACTATATTTCCCAAATATGCCACTTCTTTTCTCAAAAATTCTGACTTGTCTAACTGGATTTTGAAATTTGACTCCCTTAAACGTTCAAAAACTTCCCTTAATCTTTGCTCATGTTCCTGTAAACTGACACTGTAAATAATGACGTCGTCAAGATATACTAGGCATTTCTCGTTTTGGATCCCCCTTAAGATATTGTCCATAACCCTTTGAAAAGTAGCGGGCGCATTTTTTAACCCAAATGGCATTCTCAAAAATTCCCAATGACCGTTTTCCGTATTAAAAGCTGTTTTCTCGATGTCTTCTTCAGCCATTTCAACTTGATGAAACCCGGAAGCTAAATCGAGAGTTGTGAAATATTGACACTTCCCTAATTTATCTAACAAATCAGTAATATTAGGAAGAGGGTATCGATCTCCGATTGTTTTTTCGTTAAGTTTTCTATAGTCAATTACAACACGCCATTTTCTTTGCCCAGAGGCATCCAATTTTTTTGCAATGACCCAAATTGGGCTGCTATACGCACTTGTACTTGGACGAATTATGTTTTGATCTAGCATTTTTTGAATTTGGTTTTGAACTTCCTGTCTATGCACTTCAGGGTACCGATAAGATTTTGTATACACCGGTATCTCATCTTTTGTCCTAATCTTATGTTTTATTTTACTAGTAAAGGTTAACTTATCTCCTTCTTGATAAAAAATATCTGAGTATTCTGCAATTAACTTCAAAATGACATTTCTCTCTTCAGCGTTCATATGATCCGTTCGGATTTTTGAAAAATCAAATTTCACAGGATCTGTATTGTAATTATGAAGATTACTATCATTGATTGTAGTAGCCAACTCGTAATCCGCGAATGGACCTACTTTCAATGGTTCTAGGTTACTAATTTTGATTTTTGAATCATTAGGATTCAAAATGGTGCAAATGGCCTTTCCATTTTTTACCGTAGCAATACACTCAGGTATTTCTAAATTATTGATTCTAGTATAAGGAATAATTACATCACCATTGGCAATATCTGTTTGAACTTCAATAACTTGCTCAGTTCTAGGTTCCACAATAATGAAATTTGAGGTAGGTAATGTTTTGTGAAAACATATTTTGACCTTACAGTCTGGAAGAACCATCACTTCTTCCTTCAAATCAATAAAAGCTTGAAGTAGCTTTAAATTATCTACTCCTATCAAACAATCAAAATATTTGTGGAAATTAAATAGATAGAACTTCAATAAATCATTTCGTTTAGTATTAAACATATCAACAGAAGGTATTGTGGTACTGAAATTTTCCGTTGAACTTCCATGAACCGTGGAAATTTGAAACGGGTCCTTCTTAATCGCATTCTTGAAATACTTATCCGCAATTTCGGGACGTATAAAAGATTTGGTACTACCTGTATCTATTAATACTTTCAAATTAATTCTAGGAAATACGATATATGGCAGTTCACTATCAGAATTGGTATTCATAAGCTCATACTGAGGCACTACTTTTCCGAGGCTTCTTGACGAAAAAATTGATCAGAATTACTTGAATCTTGATTGGAATAATTGCTATCATCAGGATGTTCAATTTGAGGTTCCTGATCTATATTGTATAATTCTTCGACTACAAAATTAGGTCTTGAATTATTCTGATTCTTGAAATAATTATTATTCGAATTTCCGTTAAAAGATTGATTCTGTCGAGGCCTAAACGTATTTTGTGTTGAGACCGACATAGGTGTAGGTTGAGGAAGGTTCCGACGTGGGTTTGGCTTGAATACATTGGGTTGTCGGAATTGTCTTGGATTATTTTGGTTATAAGAATTTTGATTATGAGGAAAATTGGCTATAGGCAAAGGTGGCCTAACCTGATTTTGTTGAAAATTTTGAAAATTTTGTGGATTCCTCTTAAAATGGCTATTAGTGAAATGATTATGCTTAGTATGTTGTTTCTGAGGAAATTTGTGCTTAAATTGATTGTGCTGTACACCCTCTAATTGGAAGTCGTTTGTGAGCATATGTAAAGCCTTATTTAAATCGCTTGGATTCTTTGTACGCATCAAAGATCCGATAGGTTCCCTTAAACCTCTCAATAATACCCTTAAAGCCAAGTTTCTACAATAATTACTTATAATAATAGCTTCCTGTTCTGGCAAATGCGATACACAATATGAAATTTGTAAATTCAATATTTTCTGAATCCTATTGTAAAATTCAAATGGGTTTTCGTTCTGATTTTGCCTAAGTTCGGCCATTTCTATATTAAGAGTAAAAAGATCACGCTTATCCGCATATGCATTGAGAAGAGCATCTTTCAGATCTTGCCATGTCCTTATATGACATGAAGAAATACTAAGAGCAGCTTCTCCTTTGATTTTCGCAAGCAAACTCGACATTAAATATTCATTTTGAAAATCATCTGTATTATGCACATTATAAAATTTTGTAACCAATTTTTCTGATATTTCTAAGAATCTGGGGAGTAGTTCTGGTCCACCATGAAAATCGGGAATCATGTTCAAGTACTCAATTTTCAGTACAGGTACATTGTTTGAATTACCAGAAGTAGCCATTGTGAAATCTGATTGATTTTCGATAATACTTTCTAAATTTAAAATGGGTGGTCTTAAAATTGGTGCCGAAAATTGAATATTTATTCTAGGAGTTTGTGAGTCAGAATCCGCACTGTCACTATCGCTGCTTTCTGAATGAATATTTTCTAGCCCTCTAACAGACATAAGGTACTTACAGCACTGTTACCACTAGAAGGTCCATCCCCTGTAAGCCGCAGGTTTAGAGTTCGTCCAGGTCCAATGTTCCCTTGGTCCTTGGTCTTCTCGCTTAGCTACTCAATCCACCAAGCTGGAATTCCTTCTGTAGTACGCTCGAGACCGCCGAATTACCGATCGCGAGACTTTGGTTCTTTTCGGACGTTATTAATCGAACCGAAAGGGTGTCCTATAAGCCGTAGGCTACCCTTAACATCCGTCACTGGCTGCGCCACTTATAATTCGGAAACCGTAAAGTCCCTTTTAAAAAATATTTTATTTCCAAAAACAGGTGATGACAGTTTCAAGTGTGGACAAAGACTGAATAAAAATGTAAAATACAATGGTAGCTTGAACTAATGTGAACTCTGCAAAAATATAATATTACAATTCTGGAAAGTGCAAGGCGCCGCTTGAAGGTGCTGACTCGGTGTCTTCTATCTTCATAGCCGCATCATAACTTATATCTCTCAGCTCTACTTGTAATGCATAGAAAAAAGCACGACTGTGGTTAAATTGAGAATATGAAAGAATTGTGACAAAATCTATCACAAATAAAATTTTATTACTATATTAACAACACGCTCGTAATGTAGAAAAAATTGGCTTTTTCAAACTTGACGATCTCAGATTCATTACAGCACCATTTGATGTTTACGCTCTAGTTATGTATTTTCAATATTCTATGGTCTTGGATTCTGCTTTGAAACAGCGTCAATGTAGGATTTGAGACACATGCCTTATTTGTGTGAAGAATCAAATTGTATAAAGTACTGAATTATGAATTAATATTTTTATTTCTTTATTCTGAGGTTTTTGAACTAATCGTAGAGCCTGTTGGACTAAACACAGCTCTGATTCTATATCTTTTACGTAATTTCTTATTCTTTCAGATAATCCTTTTTTATGTGGTATAGAAACTGTGATTTTATAATATTCATTTGTACTATATCCTTACAAATATAACCACCTTGAAGGTAACACCTTGTATGAAGTATTGGTATCAAAGTTAAAATGTTACATAAAAATTTATTCAACTTAATCTTGTTGTGCCTGCCATTTCACTACTTGTTAGTGCTACGTTCAATTTTCGTTCTTCTTCATGATAAAGCCGCCAAAGTTTGGAAAACGCAATATTTTTGGTCATTTTAACGCTTTATACTTGAAATTCTGATGGCACAGTTTGACGAAGAAAAGGTGGTGGTTCTTTTATAACAAAGACAGAAAACCAACACACCAGTACATATTCGCATTTTAAATTTTCGCTTGCAACAGTCTATTCAAACGACCATGTTAACCAAATTCTTGATCATACTTCCATAAAAAATTGTACACACGTTACAAATTATGGATTTATCATTCAAGAAAAAAATTGTCTCCATGTTCCTGCTCGTGATAAGTTGTCACACAGACCTGACGGTATTCTGGTTTACCTTTTGAATAAATCCATTTTCACGTTAGCCAGTCCATTCCTACATATATTCGGCATATTGCCTGAATTTTGGAAGCATAGTTCTTTATCACCGATTTATAAGTCAGGGTCCGGAAATGATGTCACTAATTATCGAGCTTCCAAAGCTGTTGGATTTCCTTGTGCCCGAGCAATTGTCATGGGATGTCGATAAAGTAATAAACCCTCAACAACATGGATTTCACACTAGCAGGTCTGCAACAACCAATTTGACTTTCTTCTTGAATTGGGTACATTCATAATGCATTTAATAACAGACAAGCAGACACTGTCTAAATAGATTTTACCAAAGCTTTTGATAGAGTAAATCTTCATCCTCTGCTCTCAAAGATTAGAAATTTAGGGGTATCCAGCTCAGTCTACTCATGGATTAGAAGTTACTTATCTGACAGAACGCAAGCTGTAAAATATGCAGGTTGCACGTTTAACCATATTTCAGTGCCCTCGGGCGTTCCTTAAGGTTCTCATTTGGGACCAGTCCTGTTCAACCTCTTCATAAAAGATGTAACCGAGGACATCTCAACTCATGTCATCAAACTATTCAAACAATTTCAACACCACAAGACGCGATATTGCTACAGTTGGATTTAGATAATCTTGTTAAATGGTGTGATGTTAACCTACTAAAAATAAATTTCTCCAAATGTTTTCAAATAAAATCGGCGAGAAACAATAACCTCTTACTTACAAGTTATAGTATAAAACAAAGATTATCGATGACCAATCAAATTAAATACTAGAAATACTGTTTAATGTCAAAATTTCATTTAGACTTCATATCCAAAGCCTATAAAACATTAAGGTTTAAAAAACACATGCTGGTTCATTTTCATTCTCAGTAAATGTAGCAAGAGCATTATATTGTACTGGGTGATTTTTTTAGAGCTTGAATTTTGAAAATTGAAAAAATACATACATTTTGCAAAAGTGAATGGAGTCTTTATTTGGATCGATAAATCAATGCCTGCCATATGATTATTTCATGCAAATGTTGACCGCGGCTGCGCTTTAAATGGTCCATCCTCGAAGTCCAATTTTGGCACACTTTTTTCAACATTGCGGCCGGTATTTCGCCAATAACGCGTTCAAACATTCTTCCTTCCAAGGCAGCAACCGTGTTTGGCTTGTCTCTATAGACGAGAGATTTTACGTAACTCCACAAAAAAATCTAGTGGGGTTAAATCGCACGATCTTGGCGGCCAATTGACGGGGCCAAAACTTGAGTTTAATTTTATTGTTCACCGAACTGGCGCCTCAATGAGTCCATGGTTTCGCATGCGGTGTGGCTTGTGGCACCGTCCTGTTGGAACCACATATCGTCAAAGCCCAATGCTTCCAATTTAGGTAGAAAAAAAATGCTCCAACATTGAACGGTATCTTTCTTCATTGACGGTAGCGTTACAGCCTTTGTCGTTTTTGAAAAAATGCGGTCCAATGATACCGCCGGACCATAAACAACACCGAACAGTGACTTTTTCAGGATGCAATGGCAACTCCTGAATTGCCTCTGGCTGTTCATCGAACCAAATTCGGCAATTTTGCTTGTTTAAGTAGCCATTTAGCCAAACATGGGCTTCGTCGCTGAAGATGAATTTTCGATAGAAAAGCGGATCTTCTTCGAGCTTTTCTAAGGCCCATTCACCGAAATCACGACGCGATGGTAGGTCGCCTGGCTTCAGTTCTTGCGTCACCTGTATTTAGGACGGTTTTAGGCCAAGATCCTTGCGCAAAATTTTCCAGGTGGTCGAATAACACAAACCCAATACCTGAGATCGGCGACGGATGGACATTTCGCGATTCTCGTCAACACTGGCAGATACAGCTGCAATATTCGCTTCGGTGCGCACTCTGTGGACACGGGTTAGTGGATTGATGTCCAGTAGAGTGAAATTGGTTTGAAATTTGCTCACAATGTTGAATTGCTTGTTCCGTGGGCCGATTATGACGACCATAAAATGGACGTAATTTGCTAAACACATTTTTCACTGAGCACGAATTTTGATAGTAAAATTCAATGAGTTGCAAGCGTTGTTCGAGTGTCAGTCTGTGCATGTTGAAATGGCAAAACATACTGAGCATTTCTGACTTGGACAGATGTCACCAACCGTACGTCAACTGTCAAAAATCGTAACCTCAAAAACCAAGTACTAAAAAAATCACCCTATATTAGTCTGTAGTATTCTTGGATATAATACAGTCGTTTGGTCTCCACATCAAAAGGTTGATATTAGCTCAATCGAAAAAGTTCAGAATAAGTTTTTCAAATATGCTGCAATTAAGATGGGCTAGCCAGCGAATGCGACAAATTCAACTATTAGTAATTTTTAAAATCAATCAGTTGAGAGTAGGAGAATCGAGTATGACGTGCTGACTGTTGAACGGTTAATTAATTGTCCTGAACTGCTTTTGTTCAATTTAATATCAATGACCAGAGGACTAGAAACTGAGAACTGTTTCATATTAAATTTTGTACAACAAACCACGGAATGAGTTGACTAGTAACTAGGTTATTAAGGACTTTTGATGCCTTACAACACCACATTGAAATATTTGACCCAATGTCAGCTTCATTCAAAACGACTCCTAATTCATATAATAGTAAGTACACTTAACGTCAAAATTCTCTATGTAAAATTACTTCAAGAATTGAAAGTGACTGATATAAATGGACTTGTGTAGACCTTGTGGCTTCCAGTAACGGTTCCTAAAAGTGAGCAAAAACGGAAAAAGCAAACAATAGAGACAGAACGATGAACCATGAAGTCCCTGCAGATATACCAGAGTGCGGATATGAGAATGGCCATCCATTGGTACCCATTGCAACTAAATTTCAGTTTCGGTAGTCTATGATTAATAATTAAGCCAATACTACATACAAGGCCCAGCCTTCGTAGTTGCTGTATTTGTGTACGTAACATTTATAACGTGTGTACAAATAAATATAATATAATAATATATATAATAACTTAGTTTTAGTCTGAACTAGTTTTATATTTGTTTCTCCATCTTTCTATCTTGTTATATTTTTCTACGATTATATAGATTATTTATATTTTTTAGCATTTTTTAAAAAAACTACCACTGTGCTTGAAAATATGCTCTCTAAACTGTTAAGTTTTATTTTAGATTCATGTTTTACATGTAAATGGTTAATCTGTTAAATAAATCTAATCATCTCATCTGGATCTACTTGACAGGGAAAAATATACCAGTAGGTCAGTCTCTTTTCGATAAAGAAGAGATTTCCCTAGAAATTTTTTTTTTTTGTAGAAATGGCTATCATCAAATATTCATTAAATCACAATTTCACATACTTGATTCGTCAACTATAGTTCCAAGACAACCACGCACCTATAAAGTCACACACATACCATAAAGGATTATCTGAAATATAAAAAATATGTGAGAAGATAAAGTACCAAAATTATACTTGGAACAACACAAACGTTACTATCAATGCTTTTTCACACAAAACCAACAAATCAGCATATTTATTCAAAAAATTGACTGTATGTGTGGCAAATGCTATAATGGCGAATCTTCAAGACAACTCCAATCTAAGATCAATTTCTACGTTTACATGGGAATTTATTTCGAAATGAATACTATACGATATCCCGCGTTTCATGCGTTCACATATTTAGTTTTTAGATGGATTTGAATCCGTATTGAAAGGTGGCGAGCAGGCTGTCAAAACTATCCCAATCTACAAATAACACATAACCTACAACCTAGCCTAGTTTTTTTGAGTACTCGACCGAGAATAAAACTGACGTAACCGAACTTTGTAAGCTTTGTGAGTTCACGACTTTGTTTTCTTTGTGGTTTTTTTACATGGATTTCAGTCCAATACGATCCACATTCGATTCCAGAAAAGAGCAATATCGACCTTGAAACTCAATTCACTTTTGATTCGAATTTTGCAGTACTAGCTGAGACTTAGTCAATAATTAACGTGTCATAATTTATAATATACTTAGCGCCAAGAGACACGAATTTTTGGGATATCAACTCATGTTTCGTTTTTCAATGTTTGTGGTGGTAGAATTGAAAAAGCTACTGTTGTCAAGTGGTGGTATCCTCTCAATTAAGTTTTTGTACGATTTGCGGGTGCGGAAAGGTGTAGCTAGCATTATGTAATGCAAATTAGAGGATCTGTTTCTAATAACGTAATAACGCATATCTCATTTCAATCCTTTTTAAATAACAATTACCTTAAATAGCTGTCAGATTTAATATAGGTAATTCAAAATTAGAAAATGTCAAAGCGCCAAGCAATGGAATGTAAGTTTATTACACTGCGGCAGTTACGCACTCGTTTCAACTGTCGACTTTTCCAAAAATTCGTGGCTCCGGCGTCGACTATACTAACCTGCATTCTTCACGATCTCCACTCTAAGTATTCCATCCCTGGGCCACGTGTCTTTGACGTGCATCAAACAGGTAGAGGGTGTTCGCGAAAAAGCCACATGGATATATACAAGCACGAAAAAGGCGGCGATGGCTTTGATAAGGATAAGAAACTCGATGAACCGACGAAGGGGACGGGGGAAAGTTCTCGCGTATGCCAAAGCCGCCCTGAAGAACAAGGTGTGGAAGAGTCGGTCGCGCACGTTGAACAACGGGTTTTGTAGCAGGTCATTGCGCACTCGTACTGTACCTGGCACAGGACCTGGAAGAAAAAATACAGCTATGGTTAGATTGTGGATAGTCTTATAACGGACATCAAATTTCAATAGTACGATAAAAGTGGCGTCCAACGGCTTGTCCCAGTACTTTCCATACAGGCAAAAAATTTGGAGTTACTCATCCCCACTACCCCCACTACCCTAGGTAAGGCTAAAAAGCTAGAACGACTGGGCAGTCACACCAAGTATTGCCTACAAACATGCAGAAATTTCAAAAACAAAAAACCTCAAAAAATGAACCTGCTCAGGACCAAATGACTGACCAAAATTATCTGACCTTCAGTGTGCCATTTGAATATAGAAGATATTTCCGAGCTAAAACCGAGTGTCGATCTAAGCTGCTTGTAGAGAATGATATCAACATGGTTCTATTTCAGGAAACACGTGCTACACCTTTAGAAGACCTGCGTAAAAGAGTCACAATATATGGCTGTAAACTTATAGGTGCCACATACTGTAGTGTGCCTGATCTTGCCACCGACGGGTAAGGAGTAATATTAAGCATGCACGCCTCGTTTCATCAACTACAGAAAATTATATCCATTATGTCTCGATACAAATGGAGGAGACCGTCATAAATAAAACTTGTAAACCACCAAATGTGTTGTGGTCACTATATGTTCTACCGATTACTGTCCACCCATCGATATGCTGTGGTACCGTGTTCAATGACTGGGTGAGAATTAATACTGCCTTGTTTTTGATGCCAAGGATTTGGGAACTTTCAGATCAGCCGTCTGGCAGAGAGATTGCAATCCGGTAACGTTTCGTATCCCTGGACAGCAAATATTACCCAGATCATATATCCAAAGGAGTACATCCCTAATAGCCATTTGCCCGAACGAATCTCATTTCTGTTCACCATTTACATTGCCTAAATTGGACAGCGCCAGCGCCCTGAAACTAAATAAACAAGGTAAAGCACCTGATCTTGACAAGGTTCATCCAGAATTTCTGATTAGACATGAGCAATGGCGAGAAAAAGGTCTAGTCCTCTTCTTCTCCAAAATCTGCTCATTGCCCAACGAGCTTAAGAGAACAAAAATAGTGGGGATTTTAAAACCAGGTAAACCAGCTGATCACCCTCAAAGCTTCAAACCGATTTCCCCCTTGAACTGCACTTATAAGCTTCTGGAGAGGGTCATTTATAATAGGATTATAAGGCACGTCGTTTTGATAATACTCCAATTCAGCAAGCACGTCTCAGAGAAGTTGCTCAGCCTATGTACTAGCCCTAATAATCTTCATAGAGGCTGGTTTCCAAGAAAAGATGAAGACATTTGTCACGTTCGCAGACCTAACCGCGGTATACGACTCAGTTTGGAGGGAGGGGATGATATACAAGCGACTAGAAGCATTCAATGTTGAAAAACTTTAACTTTGCTCAACAC
The DNA here is from genome assembly GCA_951848785.1 of Callosobruchus maculatus. Classification (NCBI taxonomy): domain Eukaryota; kingdom Metazoa; phylum Arthropoda; class Insecta; order Coleoptera; family Chrysomelidae; genus Callosobruchus; species Callosobruchus maculatus. The sequence goes on along the minus strand of CATOUR010000122.1, from coordinate 703,020 downwards.
CATGATAAGCAGTACGTATTTGAGCGTTTATATGGTAGAAAGCGTGAGCAAGATGAGGAAACTGAGCAATGAGCTGCAATAAGGCTCCGTCTTAGCTCACCGACCTACCCGATACTAGGTGTACAAAATTCTGCTACACGGACGACATTGCCCTTGCTGCTGAAACTAAATATCTCGAACAAGCGGAGAAAATTCTCATAGATTAGACACAGCCGTTATGAGTTCTTATTTCGAAAAGTTGCAATAGAATCATGACTGTATAAATATATAGGTACAGCTAAATTTGCTCTGTTTATTTATAACTTTTGGTTTATGTTGTAAAAATCAATGTTTACGTTTAGCATTTTTCGATTACGTTTTTTAATCAAAGTGTCAAAGTAAAAGTTATAGGCACTAAAAAAGCAGTTCATTTGATTTTCCATCCATTAAAATCCCTCAATAAATTCTCGAGAAAATTGGACAAAAACTACGCATTTTGCCTATTTAATGATTGTTAATAACTTTAAAAGTAGGAACTATAAATATAACAATACTCAGAAAATAGCGGCATTATAGGTCTTCATAATAAATTGTAAAAAATTTCAGCCAGATCGGTTCGTTAGTTTACGAAATAACTTTTTGTTTATCCCAGGAGCAATTGAACACCTATAATCCCAGTAATATTTAATAGAATGTAGTGGATACATCTAAGGTTGAGATTCAAAACGACTTAAATACGTTATTCATTTATGACGGAATTGTTGCTAAATAAAGCTGTATATAAACAAAATTAATAACTTTTACGTTTATTGTCACATCCCGTTGCAATAAAGTTTTTTGTTTGGAAAACCCATTAAAAAACCTTCAATTTGATAGGAAAAGGGCAACATTACGAACAATAGGAACAAAGATAACATCTTTTGTTTATAAAATCATATCTCTGCTATAAACATTTGGAATTGAAATTTGCACAGTTCATAAATCATTGTTCTTAACCTCGTGATACTAGTCCATTGTCATGCAACTATAGTCCTTCAAAGTGAAGGTATTTTTACAAGTGCACAGTGGTGGGGATATCATATTGAGCTATTTCAGTTTTTGAAATCCAGCCTCAAATTGGAGCGTGCTGCAAAAATTTGCATTATCTGCGGTTCTAGACAACATAGAACCTTCATTTTTTTTTATGGTTTGGGGTATCTCGCCGAGATATTAACATCTGGGTCATTTCCACTACTCTGGAAAATCGGGAAATTCCGGGAAAAATGACTATTTGTCAAGCAAACTTTTTTATAATAGAAATCTTGATATATTTTAATTATATTAATGTTGTATCATAAATTTTAAGTAACTTATATATACTTTACAATTCAAATGTTTTATATTTAATTTTACAATTGTTAGTTGTTATCTGATTTATTATTTTTAAGTTTAAGTAAATATAAACATAATGCACATAACCTTTAACTTTCGTTGAAATTAATGATTATACTCATGTTTGGTTTTACTTTGAATGTTATAATGTTTGCAATTTTTGCATTGTTCGTTATTGTTATATATGTAATATCATTATGTTCAATAATTGTTTTGACAAAGGTAATTTAATTTGGCAGCAGATTTTTATTAGTTACTTAAGATTATATTCATTAGTTTATATATTTTCGCAATAAATTATTACATTACAAATATTGAATATCAATATATTAGTAACAATAAACATTTTACACTTACAACTTTCAAATATCTGTAATAATTTTTTTCCACTTTATTTTATATTATACTGGTCTATAGCAGCCTGGTAATGTGGTAATATTAACAATACAAAATGCACTCATATGTAATGATATTTTGTGCAGTAGAAAATTAAGATATGCAGCTAACAAGCTCTGTTATTATTATGATGATTCCTATTTCCTTATTGCTTTACAATTGAAGGGATAAGTGGATGAAGGAGATTATGTAAGAAAAAGCTTGTATTGAGATATTCAACCGCCAAGTGTTTTTGATGGTACTTTTTAAAAAAACTACTTCTTTCAAGTATTAAGCACATTACACTGTTGCTATGAAAAACATATTTTTTTTTTCATTGAATGAAAGAGTGAAAATGTCAACAGGAAATATATATATAAAAGAATATGTCTTGTATATACCTCCTTCCAATTTTTTTTTCAATTGTGTTTTCTCACGAGCAGACAATTTGCAGTCAGAGTGGGCAATTCTTTCTCTCCTATGGCGGCTGTATCTAGTGGTGTCCCCCAGGGATCAGTGTTGGGTCCCATCCTCTTCCTCATGTACTCCTACGATCTACCTCTGTAATTCTAACTGTTCCCGACTACAACATGACCTCGATCGCGTCATTGCGTGGTCGGAAGAGTGGGGTCTGCCTTTAAATCTTCTAAAATGTGTACTCCACATGGGAAAAAATAACCCCAAAGTCGATTACGTTATGGCGAATACAACTATTCCAACCGTTAACAATCACTGTGACCTGGGTGTCATCATTAGTAGTGATCTATCCTGGTCCGATCACATTCAGAATATCTCTTCCAAGGCGAAAAAAATTCTCTACCTGATCGAAAAGTCTTTCTATGGATGAGACCCCTCCACCGCCAGTCTCCTATACAGAACCTACGTCCGGTCACTAATGGAGTTTGCAGGCCTAGTCTGGCATCCTACACTTGTGCGTGATCGTGACCCGCTATAACTTATTCAGAGACGTGCCACTAGACTTCCGTATCATCGCCTGCGACCAGACTATGAGGAAAGAAGACGCATTTTTGGCATCTCCACGTTCCATGCCAGACGCCTACGTGGTGATCTCAACACTGAGAGGTCATAACTTCAAGCTTCTGAAACAGCAGTTTAATTCATCACCGCGTCAATTCTTCCTACCAAACCGGATCTTCGATACCTGGAACAGCCTACCTCTACGTAGTGAACTCGCCTTCAGTGTATGTCTTCAAGAACAGATATTTTTGTAGTACCAATATTTTTTTTCTCATACTTGCCACACACACATTATGATTATGTTTATGTTTTTCCTCGATTATAATAAGAGCTTATAGCGTGTGCTAAACTCTTATCATGTATCACTGCATAGAAAGGGGTATATTGACTTGCAGGCTTGCTTGCATTGGATTTTCATTTTTGAAAATGGGTCTGCTGCCATACACTCCAGAGGATATAGAGTCTGTTGTGGAGAGCGAGAGATGCCGGATTTACTGGAACTACTTGTTCCCTACGCTCGAGCTTGTACAGGCGAACAAGCCCCGACATAGTCCTTCTCGACCACCAACAGAAAACGAGTTATAGAGTTTTCGGCGCTTGGCGAGGTGAACATCGTCTCTAAGGAGGAGGAAGGAAAAGCGGACGAAATATCAGGAGTTGCTCGGACAACATCGCAGGCTCTGGCCAGACTACACTGTAAGTCTGCCGGTCATGGTCTTTGGATCCATAGGTGGAATGAGAATTATGCTGCTCTCTGCACTGCGCAAAATACCAGTGTGCCGTGCGGCGGTGCACATCTTAGCCGCCAGAATGCAGAAGGCAGTCATCCTTGGGGTCCCTTCGTCTACTTAGGGTGCACGATTCGCGGACCCAGTAATTGCTCACCTCACGGTGTGGGGAGTAGCCTATGGGTAATGGAACAGCAGCTCAGTGTGTCTGAGCCCGGGCTGCACTTTTTTGTTTTTTTATAATAATAATTTATTGGTGTTAATGTACAAAAAAGTGTACTTACACAAGTCAATATAAAAAATGTTTTTTTGTTAAAGTCATAGAATTATCGTGCTATAATAATGATAATAGTAATATATAAACAAACAGAAAATAGAAAAACAAACAGACAATTCATTACACAAGACATTTATATATATATATCGATGTGCTAGTGTGCCAAACTTGAATCATATTTAAAATCAATATCATGCAGTACTTTCACACACACACACTGAGGTATGATAGACAGATATACACAAACTTATTAAAATTTAAAATCCAGGAATTTTTATGAAAAACTGCTTAATCACTAGCTTGTAAGAATTTAAATCTACTGATCTAATGTGCAGTGGTAGTTTATTAAAATACTTTGGTCCTATATACTTGAGACTTTTCTAGCTTTTGGACAGTCTTAAAAAAGGGATATCTAAAGCCCCAGTGCTTCTGGTATTGTAGGTTTTGTTGGACATATTGTTGTCCAATATTGAATATTGTTTGGCGTACAGTAGTACCTCATATATATATATATATATATATATTGAAGGCAATGTGAGTATTTTGGAATCTATGAAATTCTGTCTACAGTCCTCTCTATACTTCAAAGAGCATGCTAAACGTATTGCTCATCTCTACAAAGCAAATATGTGAGCTGCCAGCCTGAGCCCTACCCCCAAACTAAAATCGCACATAATATGATAGAATGACATAAAAGCAAAGTACGCTGCTTTCATGGCGCTATCGTTTAATTCTGATGCCAGACTTCTCAATAGATAAATGATTTTTGAGTTTTTTTGAGGTCTCATCAATATGTTTATCCCATTTTAACTTGTTGTCCATATATACTCCCAGAAATTTTGTCGCAGTCATATGGGCATGATGCTCTACTTCTTTCAGGGAAAAAATCATATGAACGGTTTTAAATTGATTCAGAGATATGCATATCAATCACCACTATAGTATCAACACATTAATATAATGGCAGTAATGATCAATGTATAATAAATATAAAGCACTAAAGCTGTCCTAATTTCCAAGCTTGCTTTAGGTTTACTGATGTCATTATGCACCTGATTTTAGGAAGATATACTAGTGTCAACAACACTGAATAGGAGACAATTGTTACAATACCTGGAGGATGGTTTTCCATGCCTGGACCGTCTGTGTTTGCTGACATTGATACTATTTTATCACTTAGCTCTATGGATGCATTCTAAAAAAGAAGTGTTAAATCAGTTTTGGAATATTAATGAATTCAATATATTTAGAATTGGATTTTATGTATTATTTTGACGACTTTTACGTGGATATAAGGTTATCTGTATAAAAGCTTTAGGACTGGAGACATAAAAAAATCGACGAAATATTGTTTGTATTGTGGTAGTTGAATATTTGGTGGTGTTAGAGGTTATTTTAACATTGAAAAATTACAAATCATTTGACGTAAATATGGAAATATAATTATAAATTGTAGGATATTTACGTAAACACGGAAGTATACTCACATAACTAGAATCACTTTCTTATACACTAAGGTGCTGTCGATATAACAACATATTTAATTGTTCATCTCTATTAGTTTGGAGAAATTATCCTATGGTATTTTTCATAATTTTTATTAATTAAATTAGTAAACTACTTTTAAAAACGAACATATGTCTGCAGTGACATTGACAAATCTGTCTAAAATGACTTATTTGACACTGATCAGCTGATCAGGGCATAGAAAAACTATGGCGGAAACAGACTGTTTTATGGACTGTGGCACCGACGATAAAAAGAGATAGACCATGGCCGACTCAACTCACTAGGCCGGAGCATTCAAGTATGGCAACGCTGAATAGCGGGCCGAGCTGGGCCGAGCTTATATTTGTTTTTAAGTCATTAGTGTAGTCTTCCAGAGTAGAAAAGAAAATTGGAAGGTGATTTTTATTGTATTTTCAATTATTTACCTGCACAAACGAAACTATAAAGATAAAAAGATGCCTGCAAAGTGAGTAGTACCAGGTTGCACTAGCTAGGGTGTTCAATTTTCCTCAAGACTAGCATTTCAAACAGAAGTGGGTGAAAGGTATTCCTCGTAAGGGCTGGTTATATTTATAAGAATAAAGACAACAATTTACAAACAGTTCCAAGGATAAGACCTATTTTAAAGCACAATGTGGTACCTACAATGTTGGACCTCCGAAATATTACAGAAAAATACAGTTCTGATAGGGGCACACCTACGAAAAGATTTAATAGTAAAGGGGAATCAAGACCAGCTAGAATGGCTTCAAAATGACCTAATAGTGAATTTTTCTAGCTTAAGTGAAAATTTACAAGGTAAATTGAGTGTTCATTTAAGTGGAAGTGGAAGTGGCAGTAGGAAACAGGTTGCATTTATTTTTATTTTGTAGTGTTTGACTACGATGAACCAGACATCAGATGTAGGTGATATTAGTATCAATGGATATAGACATTTCTTTAAATCAATAAATCGTAATTTGTTGGTGATTTGAGTTAGATTTTACCACTGTCATTAAGAATATCCTGTTGGTCTCAAATAGAAAATATTTTGGCACGCTATTTTCAAATAGGATTTCTGTTGATTTAATGTTAAAGCCTTTTCTATTTCCAGCCAAAGAAAGTTTACAATTAACAATTTTATGAGAGAGAATAAGTTGCCAATTCTACCGCCACCCTAAATGTTCCTCAAAACTTTGCAGTTCTTTAAAAATCGCTCCTGACAGAATATATGCCTTACATTAAAACTGTTGCCGAGGGTTTATTATTCTCGGAGAAGTACATTGTTTTACAAATTGATGAAATATCAGCCTGTATAAATGTTCTTGCTCGTTACAAAAATTATAGGTAGAACATATGAAGGACAAGATTATTTGATAGGTATATTCATGGCCGACTCTACACTAGGCCGGAGCCTGAGATGTGGCAACATGGCTTAGCTGTCAAATGGTGGGCCTATAGTTTCAGAATAATTATTACATTTTATATGTATTAGAGTTCATCTGGGTTAATAAATTAAGAAAAAAATGCTTTTTAGAACTACTACTTACATCTGATGTCTGGTTCATTATAGTCAGACACTACAAAATAAAAATAAAGCAACCTGTTTCCTGCTGCCACTTCCACTTCCACTTAAATGAACACTCAATTTACCTTGTAAATTGTTACTTGAGCTAGAAAAATTCACTATTAGGTCACTGTGAAGCCATTCTTGCTGGTCTTGATTCCCACTTACTATCAAAACTTTTCGTAGGTATGCCCAGATGCATGCCCTCGTTGGCTTGCCCAGATGAGTTCTATTAACTGTCTTTTTCTGTGATATTTGGGAGGTCCAGAAAACATTGTAGGTGCCACATTGTGCTCTAAAATAGGTCTTATCCTTTGAAATGTTTGTAATTATTGTCCTCATTCTTATAAATATAACCAGCCCTTATGAGGAATACCTTTCACCCACTTCTGTTTATGTCCTTCATTGGAAGCACTAATTGCTAGTGCAACCTGGTACTACACACTTTGCAGGCATCTTTTTACCTTTATAGTTTCGTTTGTGCAGGTAAATAATTAGAAACACATTAATAATCACCTTCCACCCATATTTTCTGCTCTGGAAGAATACACATGACTTAACCTCAAATAAAAACTCGGCCCGCTGATTCAGTGTTGCCATATTTCATGCTCCGGCCTAGTGAGTAAAGTCGGCCATGCATCTGGGCATACCTACGAAAAGATTTGATAGTGAAAGGGAATCAAGACCAGCAAGAATGGCTTCACAGTGAGCTAATAGTGAATTTTGCTAGCTCAAGTGACAATTTACAAAGTAAATTGAGTGCTCGTTTAAGTGGAAGTGGAAGTGGCAGCAGGAAACAGGTTGCGTTTATTTTGATTTTGTAGTGTTTGACTACGATGAACCAGACATCAGAGGTAAGTGGTATTAGTAGTAGTAGTTCTAAAAAGTATTTTGCACAATGTGGTACCTACAATGTTTTCTGGACCTCCCAAATATCACAGAAAAATACAGTTAATCATGGCCGACATTACTCACTAGGCTGGAGCATGAAATATGGCAACACTGAATCAGCGGGCCGAGAGTGTAGAGTCGGCCATGTTTGTTGTTAAGTCCTGTGTATTCTTCCAGAGCAGAAAATATGGTTGGAAGGTGATTTTTAATGTGTTTCTAATTATTTACCTGCACAAACGAAACTATAAAGATAAAAAGATGCCTGCAAAGTGTGTAGTACCAGGTTGCACTAGCAATTAGTGCTTCCAATGGCGGACATAAACAGAAGTGGGTGAAAGGTATTCCTCATAAGGGCTGGTTATATTTATAAGAATAAAGACAATAATTACAAACATTTTAAAGGATAAGACCTATTTTAAACCACAATGTGGTTCCTACAATGTTTTCTGGACCTCCCAAATATCACAGAAAAAGACAGTTAATAGAACTCATCTGGGCATGCATCTGGGCATACCTACGAAAAGATTTGATATCGAAATGGAATCAAGACCAGCAAGAATGGCTTCAAAGTGACCTAATAGTGAAGTTTTCTAGCTCAAGTTAAAATTTACAAAGTAAGTTGAGTGTTCATTAGCAATTGTGCTTCCAATAAGCGACATAAACAGAAGTGGGTGAACGGTATTCCTCGTATGGGCTGGTTATATTTATAAGAATAAAGACAATACTTTACAAACATTTCAAAGGATAAGACCTATTTTAGAGCACAATGTGGTACCTACAATGTTTTCTGGACCTCCCAAATATCACAGAAAAATACAGTTAATAGAACTCATCTGGCCAAGCCAACGAAAAGTTTTGATAGTGAATGGGAATCAAGACCAGCAATCTGTAGATGCTCTACCTTTTTGTATCAAAATTATCATAATTTTTTATGACAGCCAATCATTGACTGATTGATTGATTTTTTATTTCAATCAATCAATTAGTGATTGGCTCAAAGATTTAAAAATTGGAGAAAAAAATGAAAATACCTATTCATTCATTCATTTATTTGCAAGAAAATATTGTAACATACTGTATATTATGGTATTCGTGTATTTGTATTAGTTGTCATTGATTGTCATACATGATGTAAAGTCAAAGTGCTAGGTTAGATCTTTTGAAGTGTAAACGTCATCGAATCGTCTAGAGTTTTCGAGAATGACGGATGGATTCTAGAAAAGTCATCGAATGCTCTAGATGGTTCGATGAAGTATATATAAGGTGCTACGGGTAGCGTAGGAAGTTCAGTTGAGTTGCGTTGTACTTGATATAAGGTTAAGAGATATTGTATAGAGTTGTGAAGTAAAACGGTGAAAGTTACGTCAAGTTTGATTCCCTGGGTGAAGAAAAAGAGGCCGTCGTGACAATTGGTGTCGGAAGTGTGGAATCATCCATCGAATCAAGCCAGGAAAAGGAAAGAAGAAGTGAGAACAGTGTCCATTAATGCCAGTAACCAGAGCTATGGCACCGAAATGAATGCATTGATGGCTACGCTACAAGAAATGGGAAACAAATTAGATCAAAGTGCAGCTCAATCGAGAACAAATATGCAAGACCTGGAAGAGAAGCTAAAGCAACACCAGGACGAGGTAGTTGCAGGTTTGAAGAGTGACTTGAAAAGTGGACAGGACCTGGTAATGACTAGATTGGAGGAGCAGAGGCAAGCCGTAAGTCAGGCGTTAGAAAATCAAGACCAGCGTATTAGTGCAGTAGAGACTAAAATGGCGACATCACAAAAGCATGTTGAGGATCAGCTAGCGACATCACAAAGGTACGTTGAAGAACAGTTACATCAAGTGGAGGATCGTGTCAAGGAAATCGTCAGAGAAGAGCTGCGAGACCTTAATGCAGGTGAGCGTTGTTTAACAGCTGTACCACCCGCTTTTCCTGATAGACACAGTGGCGTAGTAGCAAAGCCCTATCCGTACAATGGCAAAACGTCCTGGGACATTTATTATATGCAATTTGAAAATATCGCTCGTATGAATAACTGGTCAAATGAAGAAAAAGCTTGTGTGCTGACATCCATGCTAAGAGACTCTGCCGCAGCTATTTTGGAAAATCTCTGCGCATCAGACCTACGTGACTATGATAAGATAACATCTGCACTAAAGTTACGCTTTGGAGATGCACACTTAACAGAGCTGTTGCATGGCCAGTTGCATAACCGGACACAACAAGCGAAGGAAGATTTAACCACATTTGCATACGAAGTCCAAAGCCTAGCTAAACGAGCATTCGTCAGCAGTCCCATCGAGACACAGGAATACGTCGCTGCTCGCCAGTTTGTCGAGGGCATTGCAGACGCGGAAGTTCAACGAATGGTGAAACTATCCAGTCCCATAAATTTACAAGATGCTGTGATCAAGGCTTTGCAAATTGAAGCTGACATAAAAGCCATGCGAATGACAAGGAGGGTGCGCGCTGTCGAGCAACATACAGAAGCAGAAGTCAGGGCCACACCGTTTATTTCAGGAAGAAGAGGTGCTAGCTTCCAAAGAAACCCGGTTCGCACAAGCCTAGAAGGAGCTGAAAAGTTTGCATGCTGGAGATGTGGACAGAAGGGGCATCTTAGGGTAGGCTGCCGCACCCAGGCTGATAAGATACAAGCGGATGTAGAAAAAGCAGATGAATATGCGAACAAAATGAAATCTATGCAAGACACGATAAACTCAATGAAGGAACAGTTTGACAGAGACATAAAGAATTTAGTAAAGAAGAATGAAGAAAGTATTGCCAAGCTTCAACAACAACACGGAGTAGCCATGAGGGAACTTAGAGCAGACAGGGATAGGATGAAGCAGTTGCTTGCCTCTCAGGAAAGGAGAAGTATGCATATTAAAAGCAAGTTTGAAACGAATAGAAAGAATCTGCTGAAGAAGGACGAGCAACACGAAATAGCCTTGAGGAAGCTTAATAAAGAAGTTTCTGCTTTGAAGGGCGAAATCAAGAGATTGAAAGCTTTGAATCAGTTGAAGAAAGCAGAGAGGGAATGCGACCAAGTTAAAGATGAAAATGCAATGCTCAAACAGAAGATAAATCAGATGGAGGCTGAGTATGCATTCTGTAAAAAGCACTTGAACAACGCGATTGACAAAGCCAAAAGGGTCGGTATCAAGAAGAATGAGTTGAGAGAAAGGTTGGCGCAGCTTGAAGCAGAAAACAAGAAGCTGAGAACAGATTTGAGCGCCGAGGTCGATGATGCGAAAAAGCGAAAGGAAGATTTGTCTAAAGCAAGAGAAGTTGATAGTAAGACTAAACAGCGACTGGTGATTTTGAACAACGAGAATTCTCGACTGAAAGAGGAACTGGAAAACGCATTGGCTGAAGCAGAGTACGGTAGCTCCAGGATGAAGCATATGGAGAATGGAAACAGTAACGGGAAGCAGGAGATTACTCAGCTGGAAGTTGAGATCGATAAGAAGAAGAGAGAACTGAATAAGGTCACTGAAGATACAAAGAAGGGTGTGTCCGCAGTATTAGCGAAGCCATTTTACGATGCAGAGTTAGAACAGAGATTGGCGCAACTGAAGAAAGAAAACCCGAAGATGGGAGCAGAGCTTGGAGCTGCACTCAAGGACTCATCATGGGATTTTGAACAGACCATGCAACACAGAAGCGAGAATGTTAAGCAAAAGAACAGGACTGCGCAGGAGGAAGACGAACTCAGCAGGTTCAGAGAGGAAGTGGAGAATAGCCTGAGTAATGGGAAGAAGGAAGTGTCGAGAGGTGACAGTCGTCAAAGCAAAAAGGTGCAACTGAAGAGAATGATAACAGAGCTAGGAAAAGAGAATTCTGCTGGAGCTGAAAATAAGAATCGCAAGTTGGGCAAAGAATATCGTAGTTACGAGGTGATCTGGTATGGTCTTGCAACACACGACGCAAGGAAGGGTAGATGTCCGAAGCTACAACGCCATGGGGAGGGACCCTACGTGGTGATGAAGCGCCTCAACGACGTAGTCTACAGGTTATGTACGGAAAGTGGAGAACCGAAGGTCGACTATGCTGATGTCTGTGGTGATACAAGAATCGAAGTTGTTCGTCGAGGACGCCGAACGCTAAGGGGGGAAGAATGTAACATACTGTATATTATGGTATTCGTGTATTTGTATTAGTTGTCATTGATTGTCATACATGATGTAAAGTCAAAGTGCTAGGTTAGATCTTTTGAAGTGTAAACGTCATCGAATCGTCTAGAGTTTTCGAGAATGACGGATGGATTCTAGAAAAGTCATCGAATGCTCTAGATGGTTCGATGAAGTATATATAAGGTGCTACGGGTAGCGTAGGAAGTTCAGTTGAGTTGCGTTGTACTTGAGATAAGGTTAAGAGATATTGTATAGAGTTGTGAAGTAAAACGGTGAAAGTTACGTCAAGTTTGATTCCCTGGGTGAAGAAAAAGAGGCCGTCGTGACAATATTAAATATGATTATTGTAAGTGTAATTTATAAATAATATAATACAAATTGTCACAAAATACATTCAAGTATAACAATAATAATAATAATTTTCTTTATTGAAGTTCCATCAAGCTAATGGTTTACGTGTTCATTCCTCACCTCGTCTCAGTTTGACCTACAATGAATAAAGTAACCACATGAAACAGAGTAAAAAATATTAGCAAGAAATGTAATATGCTACTAAACTAGAGTATTCAAGGTCCATGCCTTTTAATCTTGCACCTGATTACCCTAGTATATAGAAATTTCCACACCACCTCGGAGGTATTGTTCTGGCACATTACCCTTTATTTTAAGTGGTGGTATCCCAAGTAAAAAAAACTAATATGAAACTATCAATCAATAAATAAATAAATAAATTTAAATTTCAGCTATATCTTCCACTTTATAGAAATGAACATCTGTATTTATGAATACCAACCAAAATAAGTCAAAATAAATACTTTTTATTCGTCATAAAAACAATAGTATATAATAGTTGTCACAGATAGAAGATTACAATTAATTGAAATGTAATCAATATCCATAATTTCACAGTCTAGCAAACCTGCAGTGTAACCTATTGAAGCATATGGATCTTTAGCATTTAACTTTGTCAAAACTATAGGATTAAAACAGGAACACATGATATAATTTTGTGTTATTTATGATTTCAAATTGTACAATCAATAAATAAATAAATGAAAACCCCACCCATATCTTTCACTTTATAATAAAATGAAGTCAAGTTGATTGACTCTGTACTTCCCACACATTTCGCTGATACCAGTTTATTATTTTCCCATAGCATGAAGCTTTAGTCTAAGATCCCTCGCAACCAAATAATCCAATTTCACCCCCACCCAGAAAGATGCAGAAAATGATCAGGAACCTCTAAAACGCTTAAAAACGAAGTTTGAGCTGTTTTTATATTTTTGGTTTTTTTATTATTTCTGCGCTACCACTGGCGCGATTTATCATTTATCATACGCGTTTTCCATCTTCGCCATGGTAGTAATCCTGTTTCAAAATTTCATTAAAATCAATTCAACAGTTTCCTCGTTACAACGATCTAACGCAATACTCTCGTATGTTTACATCAGAAAAAATTCTAAGTCCTTTGCTTTCTGTAATAGGCAAGGCAATGTTCAGGTGGACCTAAAAAGGTGATTTATGTCGCTAGGTCTTCCTTCACAGGTCAGCGGACAACCTATTATTAATACAGCAAACTTTTCAGTTTTTCAACCCCCCACCCCCCAACCACCCAGATTTCACCCCCACTCAAAAAAAACTCAGTAAATGATCAGGAACCTCTAAAACACTTAAAAACGAAGTTTGAGCTGTTTTTATATTTTTAGTTTTTTTATTGTTTCTGCGCCGCCACTGGCACGATTTATAAAAACCATACCCATTTTCCATCCTCGCCACGGTAGTAATACTGTGTCAAAATTTCATTACAATCAATTGAACAGTTTCGTCGTTACATAATATAGAACGATCTAAAGCGATACTCGTATGTATACATCGGAAAAAATTCGAAGTCCTTTAGTTTCTGTAATAGGCATAAGGCGATGTTCGGATAGACCTAAAAAAGTTATTTATGTCGCTAGGTCTTCCTTCACAGGTCAGTGGGTAGTCTATTACGAATGCAACAAATTTTTTAATTTTACAACCCCCCACCCCCCAACCACCCCAATTTCACCCCCACCCAAAAAAAAGTAGAAAATGATCAGGGACCCCTAAAACGCCTAAAAACGAAGTTTCAGCAATATTTATTTTTTTTTTCGTTTTTTGCTAATTACTCCGCCGCCTATACACCGATTTTCAAAATTATAGAAACATTACCTACTACGACCCCACAACATACCGCTGCCCAAATTTCATCACAATCCATGCAGCGGTTACTGAGATTACGAGGGTAGAAAAACGCGACAGACAGACAGACAGACCGACAGACCGACAGACAGACAGACAGACAGACAGACCGACGGAAACGAGTGACGTGGATTTTCGTTATGTACACATCATAAAACACCCAAAAAGCGTATTATCTCAAAATCGAAAATTTTCGCGATCACAATACTCCCCTCACCTATCGGTGTGGGAAGTAAAAGAACATATGCATTTATGAGTACCCACCAAAATAAATCAAAATAAATACTTTTTATTGATTATCAAAAAAATTGTAATAGTTGTTACAGATAGATTAGAATTAATTATTGAAATGTAATCAATATCCACATTTTCACATCCTAGTCAAATCACAGAAATGCTTATGAGGAAAACTTTGAATTGCAAATTTTGAGAGTATAAATATGAAATACAGCAAATAGGTTCGAGACATAATAAAAATGAATTTGTTATAAAAATTTAAACTTTTAATTGTACCTCGCACTTTGTACAGTTAGTCTTTAAGTTGATCAACTGCATAACATCACTGGCTTTTTCTTGAAGGAAACAGGATGTACTTACTTAGCTTTGCTGTAGAATAGTTCAAGCGCCCTAGCCTCTGCAAATATTATTTTCTATTTTCATCTGCGTTGAGCATCCTATTGCCAATCTGTCAAATCCATAACTGAGGAGGCACTGCTTAACATTGGTTTCTCCATCTTTGTTGGTCACTTGTATGTATAAGCTCATCCACTGAATAGCTCGTCTCTCATTGCAATAATATTCGTCAAAATTATTAACATGAAGGCAGACACTGCAGACAACGCAGTATCCTACAACCTACAACTCAGATGCAGATGTGGTTGTGTATGATCTAAAATAGAAGAATAGAAAATTAAAGTAGTGAGCGTGTATGAGTGACTAATAAATAGTGTAAGGGGTGTAAGGTATTGCACAGAAATGCAGTAATAAATATACTTACGCTTTGTACTCGCTCATTTAACTAAAGTTGCACTTCATCAGGAGTTATATATTGTTTGAGCCCCATTTATTTCTTGCTTGTTGGCTGTACTTCATACCTACTTCATACTCATTCACATATGAAATGGTTCCCAGTAAAAAAAATAATGTTTAAACAAATTTTCCATCAACAGTTTTCCATTAACAGTCTCACAAATATAGCAATGTGTGGAGCCATGTGGAGCAAACCAAAACAACTCAAAGAAAAACGAGGTTAATGTCCGGTTAATGTCGGCGGCGCTTGGAAGGAAATAAGAATGTTCTTCTTATTCTGAGTTATACGGTATTTGCCACAAAATATGTTCGTATTTGATCTATGAGGGCAACTGGTCGACGCGTTTGGTGTGGCTGCTAAATTTTTGTCATTATGCATTATTACAGTCACTTTTTAATTGGTTAAAGACGTTAAAGTTAATTTGTCGCTTTTAAAAACTGAAGACATCGTGAAGAACAGCTAGCGAAGATCATTGAATTTCGCGCCGTTATCAACCACGGATCACAGAGATGCGGGCTGATTAGTGTTTCTGTGGTCTGGGCCGCCATTATTTTGGGTTGCAATATGTCCGTCACATTGGCCCCGCCCTGTTTCCCATTCTGTAATGCTAGTTGCCCCCACGTGGTGTAGAGCACAAAACAGGTGTGTAGAGTCGGCCATGAGTTAATAGAACTCATCTGGGCATGCATCTGGGCATGGCCGACTCTACACTAGGCCGGAGCCTTAGATGTGGCAACGTGGCTTAGCTGTCAAATAGTGGCCCTATAGTTTCAGAATAATTATTACATTTTATATGTATTAGAGTTCATCTCGGTTAATAAATTAAGAAAAATACTTTTTAGAACTACTACTACTAATACCGCTTACATCTGATGTCTGTTTCATCACAGTCAGACACTACAAAATAAAAATAAACGCATCCTGTTTCCTGCCGCCACTTCCATTTCCACTTAAATGAACACTCAATTTACTTTGTAAATTATCACTTGAGCTAGAAAAATTCACTATTAGGTCACTGTGAAGCCATTCTTGCTAGTCTTGATTTCCCTTTCACTATCAAATGCTTTCTTAGGTATGCCCCAGGCCATGCCCAGATGAGTTCTATCAACTGTATTTTTCTGTGATATTTGGGAGGTCCAGAAAACATTATAGGTACCACATTGTGCTTCCAAATAGGTCTTATCCTTTGAAGTGTTTGTAAATTATTGTCTTTATCCTTATAAATATAACCAGCCCTTCCGAGGAATACCTTTCACCCACTTCTGTTTATGTCCCTTATCGGACGCACAATTGCTAGTGCCACCTGGTACTACACACTTTGCAGGCATCTTTTTATCTTTATAGTTTCGTTTGTGCGGGTAAATAAGTAGAAACCCATTACAAATCACCTTGCAACGTTCTTTTTAATCTGGAATAAGGTGATGTTGGGCCATGGTTTGGTAGTCCTCTACTGGGCTGCAACCTGGTACTACACGCTTTGCAGGCATCTTGTTATCTTTATAGTTTCGTTTGTGCAGGTAAATAATTAGAAACAAATTAATAATCACCTTCCAACCATAGTTTCTGCACCTGGAAGAATACACATGACATAACAACAAATGAAAACACGGCCTGATCTCCAACGTTGCCATATTTCAATGCTCCGGCCTAGTGAGTAGAGACGGCCATGATCTGGGCATACCTATGAAAAGATTTGATAGCGAAAGGTAATCAAGACCAGCAAGAATGGCTTCACAGTGACCTAATAGTGAATTTTGCTAGCTCAAGTGACAAATTACAAAGTAAATTGAGTATTCGTTTAAGTGGAAGTGGATGTGGCAGCAGGAAACAGGTTGCGTTTATTTTGATTTTGTAGTGTTTGACTACGATGAACCAGACATCAGATGTAAGTGGTATAGTAGTAGTAGCTCTAAAAAGTATTTTTCTTAATTTATTAACCGAGATGAACTATACATACATATAAAATGTAATAATTATTCTGAAACTATAGGCCCACTATTTGACAGCTAAGCCACGTTGCCACATCTAAGGCTCCGGCCTAGTGTAGAGTCGGCCATGTACCATAGCATTTTTTACATGTTGAACAATTTAAAAGCTTGGCGTGTTGTTTGAAAAGTCATACGACCTAAATCGTTTTATTTTTATAATTATAGAAATAATTATGATATAATAGTGTATTAATGTTGTACAGAATTGTGATTGTATGGCACCGCGAGAATATACGTATGACAACATTGTCTCATTCGAAACTGTAACCTAGTAAAGGCGTAGTAAACGCGTAGGCATGGCCGTCTCTACCGTACCTGTTTTGTGGTCTCTACTCACTAGGCCGGAGCATTGAAATATGGCAACGTTGGAGATCAGGCCGTGTTTTCATTTGTTGTTATGTCATGTGTATTCTTCCAGGTGCAGAAAATATGGTTGGAAGATGATTATTAATTTGTTTCTAATTATTTACCTGCACAAACGAAACTATAAAGATAACAAGATGCCTGCAAAGCGTGTAGTACCAGGTTGCAGCCCAGTAGAGGACTACCAAACCATGGCCCAACATCACCTTATTCCAGATTAAAAAGAACGTTGCAAGGTGATTTTTAATGGGTTTCTACTTATTTACCTGCACAAACGAAACTATAAAGATAAAAAGATGCCTGCAAAGCGTGTAGTACCAGGTTGCAGCCCAGTAGAGGCATGAGTAGAGGACTACCAAACCATGGTCCAACATAACCTTATTCCAGATTAAAAAGAACGTTTCAAGGTAATTTTGAATGGGTTTCTACTTATTTACCTGCACAAATGAAACTATAAAGATAAAAAGATGCCTGCAAAGCGTGTAGTACCAGGTGGCACTAGCAATTGTGCGTCCGATAAGGGACATAAACAGAAGTGGGTGAAAGGTATTCCTCGGAAGGGCTGGTTATATTTATAAGGATAAAGACAATAATTGACAAACATTTCAAAGGATAAGACCTATTCTAAAGCACAATGTGGTACCTATAATGTTTTCTGGACCTCCCAAATATCACAGAAAAATACAGTTAATAGAACTCATCTGGGCATGGCCTGGGACATACCTACGAAAGCATTTGATAGTGAAAGGGAAATCAAGACCAGTAAGAATGGCTTCACAGTGACCTAATAGTGAATTTTTCTAGCTCAAGTGATAATTTACAAAGTAAGTTGAGTGTCCATTTAAGTGGAAATGGAAGTGGCGGCAGGAAACAGGTTGCGTTTATTTTTATTTTGTAGTGTCTGACTGTGATGAAACAGACATCAGATGTAAGTGGTATTAGTAGCAGTAGTTCTAAAAAGTATTTTTCTTAATTTATTAACCGAGATGAACTCTAATACATATAAAATGTAATAATTATACTGAAACTATAGGGCCACTATTTGACAGCTAAGCCACGTTGCCACATCTAAGGCTCCGGCCTAGTGTAGAGTCGGCCATGGCGTAGGATATTTTTTGTATTTCAGTTGGCGGTGGTGACCATGGAGTTGAAGTTTTGGCGATTGTTTTACTTTTTCCAGTGCTAATTGTTGTATAATAGTCATTTGTTATTACAAAAAGACATGTGTAAAGTATGTAGTCGTAAACATCAAGCAGGGAATTTCAACATTTTACATGTGAGTATAAAATTATTCTGTAGCAAAGACCATAGGCGTAGTACTGAGGAACTAAGGTTCTTCAATATTTAAATAAATAAACAGATAATTATACTGAATACAATAAAATATTTTTTCAGATTGCCTTCTGACGCTGGAAGAAGGAAAATATGATTTTCTCTTCTTGGTGTTAAGGCGGAACACCATTTTTCAAAGCGAGTTGAAATCTGCTCAAACATAAGGTAGGTAAAAAGAGTGGATTTACAAGAGCTAATAGCATGATATAATAGACTTGGAAAAGACTATTTTTATAGTTAAAAAGATGTGAACTACTTCAAAAACAACCTATCATGTTAGATACACGAGATTGTTAATTATTGATGATTGATATAATTATGTTTCTCACAAGCATTTATTGGTAAAATTCTGATGTGTAGTATGCACAATTCCGATTAAAAACAAATTTTAAATATTGACCTTTCATAAAAGATATAAAACCTACTGTTGTAAATTTCAGTTATTGAAAACGATCATAATTATGTAAAAGTTTGCCTAGGTAGAAATTTTTTATTTTATTTTAATTCATCATCACAATAATTACGTAATTGGTATCAGGCTCAGGAATTACCTAACTTATTTTTTATATTCTAGCACAAGTTTCACAAGAACAGAAACAACTTCATCGCCTCTCTCACTAAGAGCGTCCGCAGACGGGTCGATCGACGATGTAGTCGACGCGTTTATAGACGCACGTAGCTCTCCCCGCCACTCCGCTTCTCATGCAAAGGCTTGGAATACCGCAGACGGGTCGACTAGTGGTCGTTTAGAAACGTACGTCTATTGCGTCTTGTCGATTGCAATCGCATGCGATCAGAAGTGAAGTGGAAAGTTCGAGCGGTTCGTACGTTTCTTGCGTCTGATGGAGGTAAGTTTTTGAGATTATACTGGCATATCAATATTGATTTTGTAATTATATACAGGGTGTTACTTAATGATAGACCGTGATCCCAAGAGCGCGTTTCTGACCCATATTCAAGTAGAAAAGTTCATATAAACATGTGTCCTGAAGAGTCTGGTTTGCAATATACAAGGTGTCAAAGTTGGAAAAAGATTGATTTTGATTTTTTATTTATATCTTAAAAACCATACTCTTTAGGACACAAGGTTATATGGACTTTTCTACTTGAATTTGGGAAGAAAGAACAGAATCACACTTGTTCAATTAGGTGCTGAAGCTGTTCTTTTGGTGTCGTTTATAGAAAATATTTTGAATAAAGATGAGTTCGATTACTAGATAAAGCATTTGCAATAAAAGTAACACCAACAAAATAATTAAGAGTGGCCTTGTGTCGTAAAACAGCCTCTAAACATTAAAGTTATGCACTACCTGCAATCTGTGGAGTGTTGTTATGGCAACCTGTTTCAAATCCAATAATACCGTGTTTAACAATACCATAGAAGGGATGGGATTTCAACGACACTTCATCAAGACACAAAGTACAATCATTCTGTTTGTCTTTTAACAGTCTACACTTAACAATTCCAAATATATAAACACTGCATTTACAACCCATCGTCTTGATATGCTAGGCTTTGCCCGAATACTTTGTATTATAAAATGCTTGAAGTCACGCCAATTTCTTCTCTGTGCAGGCGTTCAACTTGAAATTCGTTGAGGAAGTGGAGAAACATCCCGAACTGTACAATTACACCCTCCATGAATATTCGAAGAGGGATGCCACGGAGAAGGCTTGGAGCAATGTGGCGAAGGAAGTAAACTTGTCAGGTAATACTTTTTATTTACTACTTAAATCATACTTGTACAATATGCATATAGATACTAGCAAACATGAATATTCAAGTGATAAATACAAGGCTAAGTCAAATTAAACTGTAAATAAGGCACACTTAAATGCAACAATTCCATTGCCACGGTACGGATGCCATTGGAGTCAAAAAATAATTTGCTAAATACTCACGTAAAGCAAAAGCGTTAGATCCAATATTTATTTTGGCTCGAGCTGCTTGAGCATTGAGGTTGATAGAGCCAGGGATGCTTACATTTTGTTCCAACTGTTGCGGTAAATATTGTCGCCCTTCCCTTGTTCTGACATAGTTATGTAGTACGCAGACACTCTTGATGATGTTATTGACCGCATTTTCATCGCGAACACGTATCGCAGTGCTGAGTACCTGGAACTTTTCCGTCATCATACCAAATGTGCATTCAATTGTTTTTCTTGCCCGACTTAAACGGTAATTGAAAATTCGTTTTGTATTATCAAGAACCCGTTTTGAGTAAGGTCTCATTAAATATCCAGACAATGGAAAGGCTTCGTCGCCTACAAAGTAATAGGGGAATGGACAGTCATCATAGTCATCTAATGGAAGCTTAGATGGGGGTGGAATGTCAAGTTGTGAATTAGATAACAGGTTTTTCATGGATGAGGCGCGGAAAATTCCTCCATCACCATTTCTACCAGCGTATCCAGTTTCAATCATAGTGAAGATGCCATCAGCATCACAAATTGGTCGAACCAGTATTAGGTAGTTTCTCTATTCGGATGTGCTTGCCATCTAGAGCTCCTATACAATTTGGAAGGTTCCATATGGCTTGAAAACGTTGAGCAATGCTCATCCATCTATCGTGAGTAGGGCATGGCATATAGGCATCTTTCAGCTGGTTCCATATAATCGTGGCCGTCTCGGATACTATTTGCCCAACTGTAGTCTCTCCTCGACAAAAGTACAGTCCCAAAGCGACAAATGTACATCCTGTAGCCAAGTACCTGAAAAAAGCATACGAATGCAATTGTGCTTACGTATTCTAAAATATATAGGGACTTATTTGTAAATAGCTAGTGATAACCGTTTTTTATTTCCTGTTACAGTAAATGAATGCAAAGAGAGATGGAGGAACTTGAGGAGCACCTTCGTAAGTTGAAGCCGAAACCAAGTGGTAGTGGAGCATCAAAAAAGCCGTATTATTTGATGGAAGCAATGCAGTTTGCAATACCTTTTGTCAAAGTTGCCGGTAATCCTACCGGTAATCTAGATGATATTCCACCAACTGTATCTCCCTGCCCCACATCTACGCAAAATATTTATGAGATACCAAATACGCAAGAAGGAGACGAGGACTTTACGGAAGACCTACTGGATCAGCCAGGACCTTCACCACGTGGGCCATCATCTCCCATAATTACAAGGCCATCTATATCGGCACGGCAGGGGGACAGAAGTAGAACCCCATTGCTGCCTGTATCTGCTGGAGCAAGAGGTCCACATGGACTGCCCATCAGAAAGCGAAAATACCTCCAATGTGATGAAGCTGAAAGAGCCTTTTCAGAATATTTTTCAGCTAAAAAAGAGAAATTATCAACTCTACATCCACCAACAGATGAGAGAGATAAAAGGGAGGAAGGAATCAAAAATTTTGTTTTAAGCCTTATACCGGACCTCATGCACTTAAATGACGTGCAACTAAGGTGTTTTAAGAGGAAAGCGTTGCTTCTGATTGATGAAGTCAGTAGTGCTTCCTCGACCATTGTTGCCGATCCTCACCCAACCCCTCAGTCAGCGGTCAGTGGAAGCATTATTTCTCAGTTGAATCGAACAGAGCGGTCAACTCAAGATGAGTCTTACTCAGAAACAATGGCAATACTTTCGCATTCAATGGATAAATTTTGATTTGTTATGCTTAATACCATATATAGTTTAGGGATTTTGTTTATTTTTGTATTTTGTTCTTCTTATCTTTTATTTTGTAATATAACAACTTACCTCAATGTTATTAATATTCGTTCTTCCGCAGTGACACACTCTCTCATGTTTGTATCTACATAATGTATGGCTGGAGCAAGAGTTTCCACTAGATGCGTATAACATTCTTTTGACATCCTATAAAATGCCAGAAATTTTGTGTCGCTCTCTTGCATTTCTCGCGCAGCTACAAATAATCGTTTGTGGAAATTGCGTTCAATATACAGATGCACCCATAGTCTACGTTGTCTTCTTCTTGTCATCCTCTGGTACCACAGAAACATTACAATGTCCTCCTCGTCACTGGAACTGCTCATTTTTAAAACAATTTAAAATCGTTCTTTCCTGTTTGGATGACGTGAATCGACTGAGATTGATCACCGGTGTGCGTCTATAAACGCATCGACCACCTCGCCGATCGACCCGTGTGCGGATGACAGACGCGCCAATCCCATTACTCGGACAGAACGAGCGTCTCGTACGACTATAAACGCATCGACTACATCGACCCGTCTGCGGACGCTCTAAGCATTTAATGAGGAATAATGGTGACACCATATTTCAACTGTTTTATTATCATACAAATATGATAGTAAAGGACCATTTACTGAAAAGAAGTAGGTCAGAAATTATTTTGATTGGAATTGTTTATTACGTATAGATCTAGTTAATTATAATAGTAGTTAGTTTTTGAAAAAAGTAATTTAAGTGTAAAGGTCTTTTTAATAATAGATTTCCTAGTACCTGATTTGGAATATTCCTATGTTGCAGAGCAAGGTATAGTGAGCCTAATACATTCAAAGTCAATTAGGAGATATGATTTTATATTCTTTAACTTTCATGCAATGGTTATTCATGTGACGAACAGTTGATTTGCTCTGTACATTGCTAGATTAGATAAAATCTCAATAAGCCCGTAATTCAAATTAAAAAAAATATATATTTTGAAAGCTTTACATTCTTTACAATGTGAGTATTACCAAGCGTCTTTTTATAAGGAGGTACTGAGTCAATCCACCAGACTCCTTTTCTTACAGAGAAGCCCAACATCTAAAAAATCAAGATATTACTGTATCCATGTTATCTTTTACATTATCAGCTTCAGATATACAAGAACATATTGTCACGACGGCCTCTTTTTCTTCACCCAGGGAATCAAATTCGACGTAACTTTTACCGCTTTACTTCACAACTCGATACAATATCTCTTAACCTTATCTCAAGTAGAACTCAACTCAACTGACTCCTGCCACGCTACTCGTGGTGCCTTACATACTTCATCGAACCATCTAGAAGATTCGAGACACCCAGATGACATTCGAGAATGCCGATCTGTCAGTCTAGAAAATTCCAGATGATTCGATGACGTTTACACATCAAAAAAATCTAACCTAATCATTGTGAAAGAAACATTAACAAATCCAAATAAGCAATGCAATATACAGAATGTTACACTCTTCCCCCCTTAGCGTTCGGCGTCCTCGACGAACAGTTCGCTTCGATCCTTGTATGGCCACAGGCGATCGCTATGGACGACCTTCGGTTTTCCACTACCCATACGTATCCTGTAGACTACGTCGTTGAGGCGCTTCATCACCACGTAGGGTCCCTCCCAATGGCGTTGTAGCTTCGGACATCTACCCCTTCTCCGCCGTGGATTGTAGAACCATACCAGATCACCTTCGACGAACTTTGGGCTATTTGCTTTCAGATCGTATCTGGCTTTCATTCTGTCGCTGGCAGACTGGATGTTTCCTCTAGCAGACTCATGGATATCTCAGAGCGTTTCCTGAAGCTCGCTCACCCATTCGCAAGGCGTTCCGTTTCTGGGGGTGGACCAAGAGCTAAGTCCAGAGGCAGCCGCAGTTGTCGACCAAAAATTATCTTCGCTGGGCTCAACCGAGTTGACTCGTTCACCGCTGATCTGTAGGCCAACATTCCCAGAGGAATCTTCGTACCCCAATCAGACTGATGTTCGTTAACGAATTTTGATAGGTAATCCAGGATTGTCTTGTTGAAGCGTTCCACCATACCGTCGGACTGCGGATGAAGAGCAGTTGTTCTAGTCTTCCGAATTCCGAGTTTTCTCATCAGCTGTATGAAGACTTCCGATTCAAAGCTTCGTCCCTGGTCTGAATGTAGTTCATTAGGAACTCCGAATCTGGACACCACGTGTTCTAAGAGACCCTGTGCCACTGTGCCTGCTTCTTGATTGGGCACAGGAATTGCTTCTGGCCATTTAGAGAAATAATCCATTACAACAAGCAGATACTTGTTCCCAAGGCTGGTTTCCGGCAAAGGACCCAAATTGTCTATGGCGATTCTCTTAAACGGCGATCCAACGTTGTACTGCTGCATGTGTGATCGTTGACGAATACTTGGACCTTTTCTTGAGTTGCAGACATCGCACGTGGAACAGTAATTTTCAACATCTTCGCGACAGCCAACCCAGTAAAATCTCTCCCCGATTCTTTCCAGGGTCTCCCTGATGCCAAAGTGACCTCCACTGCTACTATCATGTAGTTGTTCCATAATTGCTTTCCGTAATTTCCTTGGTACTACAAGTTTTTCTTTAGCATGTCTGCCATCAGTATCCTCCCAGATTCGATACAGGAGGTTACCCCTTACCTTTAGTGAGTCCCATTGTGCTAGGTAGGCTTTAGTGATGGGACTCATAGCACTTATTTCCGGTTGATTAGGCTTGTTTCCATTTAATAGCGAATGAATAACTAACCCTAGCTCAGCGTCTTGTGACTGAGCTTGCTTGAAGGTTTCTAGTGAAATCTTGGTTCCTTCCAATTCAAATTCTTCTATTCTTAATGTGTTTATGTCGAATTCTCGTTGTTTCTCTTCTTTCGAGCAGTGCTTACAGTCTTCATCACAGGGCCTGCGTGACATAGAATCGGCACTTCCGTGTTGCTTTCCTGGACGATGACGAATTTCAAAGTCATAGCTTTGGAGGTATTCAATCCATCGAGCAAGCTGGCCTTCTGGATTCTTGAAATTCATTAACCACTGCATAGCTGAATGATCGGTTCTCACGACAAATCTTCTTCCGTACAATAAGTGGTGGAAATTTCCGATCCCTTTCACCACACTGTACAACTCTTTTCGTGTCACACACCAGTTTTTCTGCGCTTTGTGCAAAGTTTTACTGTAGTATCCAATTACCTTTTCGATGCCATCTTGTTCTTGAGATAAGACAGCTCCAACAGCATATTGGCTAGCATCTGTGTCCAAGTAGAAAGTTCCTTCCCTTGTAGGATGAGCTAGTGTTGGTGAGGAGGTCAAAGCTGTTTTCAATGCGTCGAAGGCTTCTTGGCAGATGGAGTCCCAATAAAACTTATTACCATTTTCAGTTAAGGCAAATAATGGTTTGGCGATGGTAGAGAAATCTTTCACAAATCTGCGATAATAACTGCACAGTCCCAAAAAGCTTCGCACCTCATGAGTGTTGGACGGTACGTTCCATTCGTTCACAGCCTGCAGCCTTCTCTGGATCCGTCCGGATTCCGTCTTTGGTTAACAGATGTCCGAGGTATTTTACTTCCTTTTTGAAAAGATGGCATTTCTTAGGGTTTAGCTTCAAGTTCGCTTCCTTAAGCCGCTGGAAAACTTGTCTTAGTCGGAGTAGCTCTTCTTCAAAATCCTTTCCAAACACAATGACGTCATCGAGATATATCAGTACTGTTTTCCAAGATAAACCTTGTAGTACAACATCCATTAGTCTTTCGAAGGTACTGGGTGCATTGCATAGACCAAAGGCATTACTGTAAACTGCCATAGCCCAGCAGCACACGATGTAAATGCCGTTTTCTCCTTATCTTTTTCATCCATTTCAACCTGCCACTACCCACTTTACAGGTCCAAGGTGGAGAACCATGAAGAATTTCCAACTGCATCCAAAGTGTCGTCAATTCTTGGTAAAGGGTATGAATCCTTTTTGGTCAAATCGTTGAGCCGCCTGTAATCCACATAAAACCTCGTTGATCCGTCCCTCTTCCTAACAAGGACTATCGAGGAGGCCCAAGGGCTAGATGATGGCTCGATCACTCCTCGTTTCTGCATATCGTTTACCATATTCTGTACTTCATCAATCCTAGATAATGGAGTTCTTCTTGGGGGCTGATTGACTGGCTGGGCATCTCCTACATTAATTTTATGACGTACCAGATGGGTTCGCCCTAGGTCATCATTATTTTTAGCGAAAATCGAATTAAATTCTCTTAGTAGCTTCAGGACCTTCCGCCGCTGCTCGGGTCGCAAATTCTCACAGCTTCTATCATACACATCTCGAAGACTATCTGAGATCTCAGTGAAGTCACCGTCATCCTCTTCTTCCATGCCATCCAACCTTCGGATCCATGCTACTGGTTCTAGCCTACCCAGTGGCGTACCTTTCTTGATTTGTATTGAATTCCTGGATACATTTACGGCCCTTATTAACAAATTTGAAGAATCCGTTATTGTTCTGGCTAATAAAATAGGTTTATTCCAACCTAGCGTAGGCTCTGGTTCAAAAATGCATGGGGTAAGGTTGTGTTCAAGTGCCTTATGTGCATATATAGGTATAAAAATCTCTTTTTGTGGAGGTATTGTAAAATTCCTTGGTGACACAACGTTCATTTTCTCTAGCTGAACAGTTCGGCAGAAAAATGAAATCTTTTCTGAATCCCCAATGCTTAAGGTACTACCACTGAAGTTTATTACGCAGCCAGAACTCTGCAGAAACTCAGCACCAAGGATGCAATCATTTGTGACTGAAGCTACTAAAATAGGATGCTTCTTACCAAAACTGCCAATGCGAATCTCTAATTCTTCAACACCCAGTACTGGAATACGGTCTCCATTAGCGGTTCTCAACAACATTCTATCCGTTTGCGTGGTTCTGCTTGGCGACTTCCTTCGAATTTCTTGGTATATGTTAGGACTTATTATAGTTAGATTTGCTCCGGTATCAACTAACATCTTGCATGGTATATTTTCTATGTAACCTTCAACTACTGGACTCTTCTCAATTTTATTAACCTCAATTTCGATGACCACGGGGCTTTCGTCATGATAGCCAGCCAGTTTTTGCCCCCTAAAACTGGCCGGGTTTAGTTTTCCGACTCATTCTCCATATTAGTACTAGCCTCTCTTGACTTTTCTGACACCTGCATGCGACAGCCCACTCTAAGGTGCCCCTTCTGCCCACATCTCCAGCACGTAAACTTCTCAGGTCCTTCTAAATTTGTGCGAGCTGGGTTTCGTTGAAAGGTACCACCTCTTCTTTTTGGAACGAACGCTCTCGCCTTGACCTCTGCTTCATCATCTTGTTCTACAGATCGCACCCTCCGTGTCATTCGCGTGGCCTTCGTGGCAGCTTCAATTTCTAGAGCCTTGACCAAAGCGTCTTGTAAAGTTCTGGGACTGGATAGTCTTACGATTCGCTGAACGTCTAGGCCCGCAATGCCTTCGACAAACTGACGAGCAGCAACGTATTCCTGTGTTTCGACGGGGCTGTTGACGAATGCCCGTTTCGCTAAGCTTTGGACTTCATATGCAAACGTGGTCAGATCCTCCTTGGCTTGCTGTGTCCGGTTGTGCAGTTGACCATGTAGCAGCTCTGTTAAGTGCGCATCTCCAAAGCGTAAACTTAGTGCAGATGTAATCTTATCATAGTCACGTAGATCTGATGAGCAGAGATTTTCCAAAATAGCTGCGGCAGAGTCTCTTAGCATGGATGTGAGCACACAAGCTTTTTCTTCATTTGACCAGTTATTCATACGAGCGATATTTTCAAATTGCATATAATAAATGTCCCAGGACGTTTTGCCGTTGTACGGATAGGGCTTTGCTACTACGCCACTGTGTCTATCAGGAAAAGCGGGTGCTGCAGCTGTTAAACTACGCTCACCTGCACTAAGTTCTCGCAGCTCCTCTCTGATCATTTCCTTGACCTGATCTTTCACCTGCTGTAGTTGTTCACGCTCACCTCCACTAAGTTCTCGCACTTCGTCTCTCACGATTTCCTTCACTTGATCCTTCACTTGCTGCAGCTGTTCCTCAACGATCTTTTGCGATGTCTCCATAGCACTAATACGCTGATCTTGATTTTCTAACGCCTGACTTACGGCTTGCCTCTGCTCCTCCAATCTAGTCATTACCAGGTCCTGTCCACTTTTCAAGTCACTCTTCAAACCTGCGACTACCTCATCTTGGTGGTACTTTAGCTTCTCTTCTAGGTTCACGACTGCCTCGTTCTGGTGTTGCTTTAGCTTCTCCTCTAGGTTCACGACTGCCTCGTCCTGGTGTTGCTTTAGCTTCTCCTCTAGGTTCACGACTGCCTCGTCCTGGTGTTGCTTTAGCTTCCCTTCTAGGTTCACGACTGTTGCTTGCATAACAGCTGCCTGGTTGTCTTGCTGGGCCTTCATTTCTTGTAGCATAGTCATCAATGCACTCATGTCGGACGCCATAGCTCTGGTTACTGGCATTGACTCACGCTGTACTCACTTCTTGATTCCTTTTCTTGGTTTGATTCGATGGATAATCCCACACTTCCGACACCAATTGTCACGACGGCCTCTTTTTCTTCATCCAGGGAATCAAACTCGACGTAACTTTCACCGCTTTACTTCACAACTCGATACAATATCTCTTAACCTTATCTCAAGTAGAACTCAACTCAACTGACTCCTGCCACGCTACTCGTGGTGCCTTATATACTTCATCGAACCATCTAGAAGATTCGAGACACCCAGATGACATTCGAGAATGCCGATCTGTCAGTCTAGAAAATTCCAGATGATTCGATGACGTTTACACATCAAAAAAATCTAACCTAATCATTGTGAAAGAAACATTAACAAATCCAAATAAGCAATGTAATATACAGGATGTTACAATAATTATAGAGTCTGCAACTTTTACGAAATGTGATGCTAACCAAGATACTGACCGGTTGGTCAAACTCGACCAATTGGTGTGCTGGAAACGATTAACTGAACGTTTTAAAGGTGCAGGATATTAAAATAATAATATTTTTATGGATATGTTTTTATATAGTTATAAGTTAATAAAGTGCTGTACTGCTACTATTTTATAATTTGTTTTCAATTTGGAACTTTAAGACTATCTTGAAGATATTTGTATACAAAAATTACCCTTCGAAAATGATTAATCGACTCAATATCATGAAATGTATCTGTAGATATGTTAAAGTTGGTGGTGACTAAGATAATGTGTATTTATTCTGGTTTATACTATCCCTTATATGGTGTCAATATCAGTTACTTCTCGTGTGGTGGTAATTGGAATATGTACCACCCAATTTGTACTCAGTTTACTCATGCTATGTAAACTCTGAACATGTTCAGCGTAAGTTTTTGAATTTCTAAGCTTACAAAATTGGTGGTGTATATCCTGCAAAGGGCATTCCTTAGAGTGGGCTGTTTTATAGGTTCTGAATTCAATCTTTGAGCACCAGAAGGAAGTATGCCTCAATAGTTTTCTTGTATAGACTGCTAAATTGTTAGATAGATGATTTAACTTATAGTACAGTTACATTTCTATGTTTCTTATTTTACAACCCGGGGCTTTATTGTGACAGGCCATGCACTAATTTATATGAAAATTTCTCATATTTGTCATGTGTGATATAGTATATTAGTATTTGTAGTTATTGTGACAGATACATACTATAGTTTGAGCAGTGTTTTTGAAGGAGTTGAAATCCATTTGAGCAATCTATCTATGTTTTCTCGTTTTTGACAATTTTTTAGATGTGTACATTTAATGTTTAATCTTTTTGGATTAGCTTGTTTCTTGTCATTTATTTAATCTACCCATATTTCAGAATTATTTGTTTGTTCAGGCTTGTTCTGTAACTGATGTCCTTATAGCTTTGTGTAATAAAGGCTATTTTATTATTATTATTTTTATTTTACTAAAATCTAGAATTTAAAGGACAGTCTGACAAATCTGCAGGCTCTATTTTGTTTATCAAATCTTCCAAGGTGTAGGATATTAAGATAATATTTTGTATGGATGTATTTTTATATATCGATAAGACAATGAAATGTTGTACTACTGCTTTTTGGTTATTTGAGCCAACCTTAAAATGTTTACTGGAATCAATAATCATGAAATGTACCTTCAGACAAGCTCAAAATTAGCTCGCATTGCAAATAACCATTGCAAATAATAAAGTCCATCACCTAATTAAAAATACATTTCTACGCTTTATCTTCAAAAACATTCTTATTTAAAATTCATCCTAATAAAATTTTAATTCATATGATCATAAAAATTAACTTTAAGTATAAAAAAGTTAAATTATATTACTTGTATAACTGCAACTACTGGCACATTTTGTTCATATTTAAATCTGTACCTAAATCTAAATTACCTAAATGAAAATTCGTTAGCCTAGTATCATAACTCCATGCTCAAATCAAAGAAATTAAAAAAAATGGTACAAACATCATTTTGAACTTTACAATAAATTTGGTTTGATACGCTTATGGTTCCTGTAGTGATTTTTGTACCGCTAGAATGGCGGACCTGTTTTTACGGGTGGCGGCCATTTTTCCATACCCCTCGCGTCCCTCCGCTCTTCTGGCCCACAAACTAGGCGTCGTTGATGTTGGCAATAAGATCTGTGAGAATTATGAATGAATGACATCGAGGTAGAATCCCATGGAGGCGCGATAACGTGGCTGAAAGCAGGTGCAGGTTGGCCATATTGATTCGACACTTATGTCAAACAGCTGAAGTTTCTTTGACAATTTCGTGTTTGCTTTTTTGAGTGTTTTTACTGAGATTTTTAGTTATTTTTAAGTGATATTCTAGTGAATTCATGAAGGAAATAATGGTTTCACGTGCTTATCGTAGTTGCTCTAGCAGAGATGGCATGGATAAGAATAAATCGACAGGAATTACATTTCATAGGTGTATGTATGCAAAAAAATAATGTACAGGACCGCATTTGTAATCTTTCTCTCAATAAAGTGTAACGTATCGCAGCAATAATGCAGTTGTATTATTCAATTGATGATGAATGTCGTCTCTACAAAACCTGTTTTTTTCATATACTTAACTATGAATTTCGCATTAGATTGAAAAATCAACCCAATACTTCATATTTAAATCATCATTGTAATGAATTCTCAAAATTATTTACATAAGAAAATGATCCGGCTCTGGCGAGGCGCCCATATTGTTACCACACTTGGCCACGCCTCCTGCTACCGTTTTTGTTATGCGAAATTGAACCTTATAGCGTCTCCTTAGGATTCTACCTCGATGATGAATGACGTGGTCTATGTTTTTTTATCGTCGGTGGCCATGGTAAACATTCCAGATTGCTACGTTGCCTTACTTAATTTGGAATCAACATAAATGCTACTTACGAATCATACGATACCCTGGCGTGTTGTTTGAAAAGTCATTCGATCTAAATTGTTTTATTTTTATAATTATAGAAATTATTATGATGTAAGCCCTCAGGCATGGCCGACTCTGCACTAGGCCGGAGCCTTAGATGTGGCAACGTGGCTTAGCTGTCAAATAGTGGCCCTATAGTTTCAGAATAATTATTACATTTTATATGTATTAGAGTTCATCTCGGTTAATAAATTAAGGAAAATACTTTTTAGAACTACTACTACTAATACCGCTTACATCTGATGTCTGTTTCATCACAGTCAGACACTACACAATAAAAATAAACGCATCCTGTTTCCTGCCGCCACTTCCATTTCCACTTAAATGAACACTCAATTTACTTTGTAAATTATCACTTGAGCTAGAAAAATTCACTATTAGGTCACTGTGAAGCCATTCTTGCTAGTCTTGATTTCCCTTTCACTATCAAATGCTTTCGTAGGTACGCCCCAGGCCATGCCCAGATGAGTTCTATTAACTGTATTTTTCTATGATATTTGGGAGGCCCAGAAGACATTATAGGTACCACATTGTGCTTTAAAAGAGGTCTTATCCTTTGAAATGTTTGTCAATTATTGTCTTTATCCTTATAAATATAACCAGCCCTTCCGAGGAATACCTTTCACCCACTTCTGTTTATGTCCCTTATCGGACGCACAATTGCTAGTGCCACCTGGTACTACACACTTTGCAGGCAAAGCTGTCAAATAGTGGTCCGGTTACCGTCAATTGTTTTATAGTTTCAGAATAATAATTATTACATTTTATATGTATTAAGAGTTCATCTCGGTTGATAAATTAAGAAAAACACTTTTTAGAACTAGTACTACTAATACCACTTACATCTGATGTCTGGTTCATCGTAGTCAAACACTACAAAATAAAAATAAACGCAACCTGTTTCCTGCTGCCAGTTCCACGTCCACTTAAATGAACACTCAATTTACTTTGTAAATTTTCACTTGAGCTAGAAAAATTCACTATTAGGTCACTGTGAAGCCATTCTTGCTGGTCTTGATTCCCTTTTCACTATCAAATCTTTTCATAGGTGTGCCCAGATGTGTTCTATTAGAACTGTATTTTTCTGTGATATTTCGGAGGTCCAGAAAACATTGTAGTTACCACATTGTGCATTAAAATAGGTCTTGTGGTGATTCGGAACGCGCTCCTGGCTGCCAGACGTTAGAACGCACCTTTAGCGGTCACGTGACCGAAGTTTGACATTGATATCATCGACGGATGATTTATAAAAGATAAAAGTGGAAGGTCCATAAACACTCAGCACTCATGATTAATAAATACAAAACAAATGTTAAGAAACAAATAATAAAAAAACCATATCATAACATTTCTGTGTTTTGATTTCATTCTCTCTGAGTTGGTACACATGCATGCTAAAAGAATCTGGTTACCATGGGCACACATACAACATTGGGTTCTAAATTCCACCACTAGACGTCTTGATCACTTTGGCTATTTCTAAATTGGGTATAGGTTTTGACAGTCACCAGTTGCTCACTACAAAATTGGTGCCGTGACCAGGATGACTGTCTCAAGGGCCCAGGGATAGTTGTTCTGGTCAAAATTGTTGCTGTTGCGAAGGAGGCATGTCACTGTGTACTAATTTCAGATGAGGTATGGTTTATTAATCATGAAAGATCTTTTGTTGTTGTCAAGTGTGATACTGCGTAGCAATATTTGCAGGGTGATCTATACTCAACAATGGAGAACCAAGATTCTACACCAAGAACCAATAAGAATCTGAGCGAGTTAGATGAAACCCAAATTTCTCAAGTCTTATCAAGAGGTGGTACGCCTGTTCCTGATCAATCAGATAGTATGACAGCAAGAAAGCCCTTGTCCCTTGTGAAGAATGTCAACCTTCTAAGACAACCATCAGCGATATTACAGCTTTTCGCAGGCATTTTGGCAGGTCAGTTTCATTTTTAATATCCTATCAACCATTTAAACTTCTGTTTTTTATATTATTGTTTGTTCTCTGAGAAACAGGGAGGTTTAAAATCTTATATGTTTGGAATGTCGCTATCTCTCTATGACAAATTTTACTATGATAACATATTTCTTATTTTCTTAGGCTGTGGACAGGCTAGTTTGCTGAAACCATTGCAGCCACCTATGACGAATGTGTCAGCTGATCGAAGTCTTCAGGGATCTTTAAATTTTCTTATAAGATATCCATCTACTGTTTTGCTTTTTGCTTCATGTATGTCAATCAGTACTCGTCTTCAATCAGAATTTCTTCCTCTGCTGCCAACTATGTTTAACATTCCTCTACCTCACTTTTTGGTGAACGCACTGCAAGTGAAGTGATGTGGGGTCCTCGCTTTCTCACAAAACTATTTGTTCACACTTCCTATTCTATATCTGATACTATTTTTTCCTTGGTGTCCGTGAAGCTTTCTTTTTCAGCATGGTCTCACCTCTAGGGGCGTGGAGCTTGATTAAGAACAAGTAAAGGTCATTTTCAGGTAGCCTACAGCCAAAAATATAAACAGTTTGGAACTTTCTTAGGATTGTGTGTTCTTTATCTTCATTTTGTCCAGGGTTATAGTGATTTGCTATTAAATCCTGACATTTGTCTGGTGATGCTTTTTTTTGTTTCTTTCCCTCATGGATTAGTTACAATAATAATCATTGTTATGATTTTATAATACATTATACCATAGCCGTTTATCTTAAATGCTCAAGGTCAAACAAAGTTTTGGTACGAATAGTAGTGACACCGAGCGCCAGAGGGCCGCTATCCAAACATAAGCTGACAGTTCATTTTCATTTAAGGTTAGAATAATGTCAATGGCTACGTCAAAATGACAACCAGAGTTTGTCACAGAGGAGAGAAATACTTGTTAAATATTTTGTATTTTCTTTTCTGATTTTCTCAGTTACTTGCTGATATGGCTACAACATACCGCTACAGACTTGTACTAATGATAACATACTACATATTAAGAATGCTTTCGATGTACAGTGATAAATTACTCCATGAAACAAGATCAGCAGAACAATTCTGGCAAAAAAACTTATCTTCCTTTCAACAAAGCGCCGCGAAATGTCGATGAAGTACTCAAGACTCAAGGGCCCATTGAGTGATAGCTCACTAAAATATGGCAGAATTTGCTCTAGGCACTTTATAACTGGTAATAGGTATAATGTTTCTTATTATAGAATGTTGCATGTTTAACTGATGCATCAATTTCTAGGTGCACCGCATAATTGGGATAAGGAATCACCTCAGAGTAATAATAGGAAACACAGTATAGGTTATCATAACCCTAGAAGAGGCAGAGGCACAATAACTCAAGTAAGCAGACACAGACATCAGACAATTAAACATGCCAGAGTAAAAAAGGTAAGTTTATCCAAAGGAAAACACAGGGAACATTTGGATTTACTGATTTATCATTTTTATAGCTGGACATTGAAGCATTGAAGAGGTTATCAATTAAATCTGACGACATTGGTACCTGGAACTAGTAACAAAGAGGATAGTGTATTAAAGCCCTGATTGAAGCAAATAAACAGCAACTCATTCTACTCAAACAGATCTTTTGGCCAGTGATTTAGTCAAATGTTAGAAATTAGAAGGAACATTGGAGTAGTTTGAAATAAATGAAAAACCTTGGAGATAATGATAATACTAGGGTGACCATATACTTCATAGATCAATTCCGGATGCTTGGCTTGCCGGGGATGAAACTATGTCTTAACTTGCTCTTTAAGCATTTGGCATATCATTTTGATATAGCACCCAGTACTGTTTCAAAAATTGTCTATAAGTGCATCGATATATTAATTTACTGCAAGACACCAGTGAGGAGCGAGAGGGAACACTAGACTTATGCCTTATAACATCAGGTATAGCTACCTCCAGAAATATGTTGTCTACTCTTTGACTAAAATCTGAGACAAGGTCTCCACATATTATTATATAAACCTCAAGAGTCATATACTGAGAAAAAGTTGGAACTCATTCTGAGCATGCAACACCTATAAACTGCGAGAATTTGTAGACTGTGATATATTGTAATAAAAGTAATTAAAATGTACATTTGTTTTATTTATATATAATATAGTTTGTTGTGTCTGTGTATATATCTAATAACAATTGGTATTTAGTATGCAACAAAAAATTATAAAGTTTTGTCATGCACAAATAACAATGTAATCATTTCAGCATTTTTATGTAGGTATATTCTCATACTGAGAAAGAAATTGTTAGCCGAATATTTAAATCTGTTATTTGTGATAATAAAATTATATGTACCCCATAAGTAAGTCACATTTTCCTAAATAATCAGGAAATCAATGGATATGTTCTTTCACTAGTGTGTAACAAAATTCTCATGCTTTGGTTTAGTAACTGTAGTTACTTTCATATCATCATTTTTTGTACGAGTTGAACATATAGGTACAGATATATACATGTATCTATTGTCTTTGTGGAATAAATTTATTTTGTTTATGATTATGAATTTTTATAATCCCACTAGTCTTATGGCAAATATTTGTACTGAAAAAATGATTTTTGATGTTTTGCTGCTAAAATGCATTAAACAGTTACAGAATTTAAATTTCCTTTTTTAATAAATGCCACCCATTCGAACTTTTATTATTTATTTATGATTCATAGTTCATACATAACATAGGAGCTACGTAAGTGTATAAGAACACTATATATAACAGTCATATATTAACAAGCTGGGTAAACTGTTGATGTTCCTCCAATATTGTAAAAATGTATCACAAAAATCAATCACTTTTCCTCCAGTTAATTTAGAAACTGCAACTGAAGCCTTCGTTTTAGCCTCCTGTCCAACTTATGTACTTAATGAAACACATCCCTGCATTTTTCAAAGGTAGTACTGACAAGATAGATAATTATTATGCATTTTTTAAAGGTAGTACTAGTGATAATTTAGATGTGCATACATCATCTACTGCCATGTGTCCTGCTTTAACGAAGAATAAATGGCAACTATACTATGCTGCATACTTCCTCTAGACCATCCATACATGTGCAATGCCTACGTGCAGCACTTCCATCATTTATGATTATTATTCATGCTTTTAAGTGTTTCATTACATTTCTGAGATTCTCTCACCTAAAAATTGTATTAAAAAAAAGATTAAACATATGGACAAAATTGGTAAAGTTGTAACAAAATCAATTATAGCTTACTCTTCCTACAACATTTACATCGCTGTTCATTATAATTAGGCATCTCTCATAAATAGTGTAGTATCTTCCTGCTTGTCTCTGTGGACCAGAAATTTTATAGTATTAAAAAGCTTTCAAACTTTTGAATGCTCTCAATTGCTGCCCCATATAAAAACTGTGATAAGAAGTTTACAAAGTCTATCCCTAGGTTTAAGAGTATACGGATCAATGCCACTACTATCTCTGTAGTTTATCCTCGTGTTTTACCGGTCACCGCTTAGGAATTTATATAACACCATTTTTTTTTCAACAAAAACTACAAAAAGTTCTACCAGATCATGAAAAATTTGTTTTACTTCCATCCAGGCAAAATCAAATTGGCCGAACTGTCAAAGTCACGTGATTGAAAATGACCTGTCACGTTTTGTCACTGAAATTTGGATTCTAAAAATTTGAAAGCGTCTTTCGTGAGAAAAGGTAATTTTCTTTTCATTTCTGCATTGTGCGTTTGCATTATTTTGCCGAAACTGGTTTTTAGTTGTTGCTTGCCTGGATGCAGTACCTATAAAGGATGAAGAGGTAAATTTATATTATAAAAACCTTTGTATAAGTAAATGATAATGTGCATTACTATAGGTGCGCAAGGTCTGGCTTGAATGGATTGGGAATTGATGCATTAAAAAACATGGACAAGAAGAAGTTGTACAATGTATTTGCGAAAAACATTTCTACCAACGTTGTATTCAACCTTGGATGCGAAGGAGACTGCATAATATTGCGTTGCCGATAGACCATCTAAAAGGTAACATTTTAAAGAGTACCTGTATACCTACCTTACTTAAATTTTACAACCTCGCAAGATGAAAACTATTACGAACATTAGACTTTTTATTAGGAATTGATTATTCAGGTATTTAATATTTATCTGACATTGAACCATATGCCATAACCAAATTTGGTAACATAGAATTAAGTTGTTTGTAGTACAGTGCATT
Source organism: Callosobruchus maculatus (assembly GCA_951848785.1). Taxonomy (NCBI): domain Eukaryota; kingdom Metazoa; phylum Arthropoda; class Insecta; order Coleoptera; family Chrysomelidae; genus Callosobruchus; species Callosobruchus maculatus. The sequence goes on along the minus strand of CATOUR010000122.1, from coordinate 665,012 downwards.
TTAAGTTATGTACAACTACTAGCTTAAGCACATATTTACTTTTTAGACTTTTTTCAAATTTGTATATATGTATAGAATTATATCGAAATAGAAAATATCTATTTATATGTATATACAATTCTTAATAAATACACTTTTAGCATTTATTGTTTTTCATTTCATTTAGCACCGCAAAAGAATATGTCACGTTATAAGGCAACATATAACTTTGACATATACTGTTATAGTGTATTTCAAAGTTAAATATAGAGATTATAAACTAAATTCGAGGCTATTCCTGGCAACTGAATTACGAATCCCCGATTTAAAATTACCGCCTAAATTTTAGTAGCGACACCAACCGATCAGATGGCGCAGAAATCAGTTCAAATGTTTTAACACTAGAGATGAGGGTCTATATTATACGAGAAAGTCGACGAGTTTTGTCTATGCATTATACATTGGGATATGTTACGTCAAGAATGACATTTGTGAAGTCTACCTTGACAGCTGACGGCTGGCCTCTTTCGAACTGTGCTATCTAGCCCACGTGTCACCGATGTTGCCAGATCGTAACACCTGAGACTGTTTTTACACCAGTTACATGAGGCGTGAGGTCCAATGTTGCCAGGTCGTAACACATGTTTGGTTTTACAAGAGGGGCGAGCTCCAATGTTGCCAGGTCATAACCGATGTGATTGCTTGGTCTTTTACATTAGGGGCGAGGTAAAGTCAAGTACATTTCTGACTTTTAGTTATATTATGGTCCACACTGTGTGTCGACCCTATCTTATTCTAATATTTACCTTTGTGGTACCTACAAACTGGTGAATGTTGTGCAAACTTAATATTTCCAACTTGAAGTTCTTCAATCGGATGTTTGGTTGAAGTTTTCAATTGTTTGAATTGTTATCAAGTATTGTGACTTAAAAGAAATACATATGTGTTCTTTGAAGTCGTTGGTTATTCCTCATTTCTAGTTTTAGAAGATTATTTACTATTTGATTTCATAAATCTGCTGATTGAATTTTTCTTGTTGCATGTATCGACGCGGCGGTGCTCCTGAGGCCATGGAACTACAAGAAAATTTTTCCAGCCAGGAACTAAGGGATGTTGGAAAGCTACCCAGCCTCCTTCGTCTTTGGATACCTTTCCAAAGGGGCGTTTGTGGTGATTCGGAACGCGCTCCTGGCTGCCAGACGTTAGAACGCACCTTTAGCGGTCACGTGACCGAAGTTTGACATTGATATCATCGACGGATGATTTATAAAAGTGTAAGGTCTGAGTATGAGTATAATTAGTCGATGAAGTTCGGTTAAGTAATTTATTTGATTATTACTACATCATATATTGTTCAGATATTTTATGTATCAGATCATGAGTGACTTTCTATATTAATTTTCCATCTGTGATTCTGTACTACTGTTCTGTAATGCTTCCTTCCTTTTCTTTCATTCTGTGACTAAAGCTACTGTTTTGTGATGCTTTTGGGCTTTGTCACTCGAAACTTGAATAAAGTAGCGGGCTGTGATATCGTTACTGTAGTTTTGTTGATAGTTTGTTTAATAATTACGACTGGGGATTGTTTTTGGAAAAACGTAACAAGCTGGAGACCAAAATTTCAACAACAGGGTTTTTGAGTCTTTTACACGAATATATGCAGGTATGTTGTCTTTTGAGTTTGTATTATTAACTAATGTGGTCTGGCTACTATTTTTGGAGTGTTTCACAATGTATACTATATATCCGAGCTTTTAAGACGACTTTAAATGGTGTTGGGTCTCTGATTTACGTCTACTCTAGGTAGGTCCTGAGGTATTGCAGGCTGGTGGTGAACAGAGATAACTCTGTCTATTTAGATGTATCTATTTCAACCTTTACTGATACCCTTTATTTATATACGATATTTATTTTATGGTTGTGGAAACCGTGGTCTGGCCGGGACGGCCTAATCACTTACCGTAGGTGGAAGTGGGTTGATTCACGTGTTTCACGAACTATACGGTTTCCTCTAACCAGCCCTTTTATATGTTGTTTATTGTTTATATTTATTTATTGATCTATTTATGCGCTTAGATACCATGCTTGCTATGCTGTTATGCTTGCTACGCTGCTATACTTGTGATGCTATGTTTATATTTTATATACCCTATCCCATTTACCCCCTTTATTTACTCCTTTATATGTTTGATTATATTTATTTATTTATATATGCTGATATTTTACACTTTTCCACATTCTATCCATATTTCTCTCCCTGACGTTAAACAGAGATCTATCCCACCATGTATTATTATTATTTATCATTTAGACTGTGTATGTTTATAACCATTTCTTTATTATACAATATCAATAACAAGAGCCAGTTTACCACTATTATTAGGCCATTTTGAATCGTATATTTTAACATATCAATATAAATATTACACCAGTAAAATATATGAAATACAAAGCACTCATGATTTGATAGATACAAGAATCAAGTAACAAAACCATACCATAAACACTCAGCACTCATGATTAATAAATACAAAACAAATGTTAAGAAACAAATAATAAAAAAACCATATCATAACATTTCTGTGTTTTGATTTCATTCTCTCTGAGTTGGTACACATGCATGCTAAAAGAATCTGGCTACCATGGGCACACATACAACATTGGGTTCTAAATTCCACCACTAGACGTCTTGATCATTTTGGCTATTTCTAAATTGGGTATCGGTTTTGACAGTGACCAGTTGCTCACTACAGTCTTATCCTTAGAAATGTTTGTAAATTATTGTTTTTATTCTTATAAATATAACCAGCCCTTACGAGGCATACCTTTCACCCACTTCTGTTTATGTACTTTATTAGAAGCACAATTGCTAGTGCAACCTGGTACTACACACTTTGAAGGCATCTTTTCATCTTTATAGTTTCGTTTGTGCAGGTAAATAATTAGAAATACATTAAAAATCACCTTGCAATGTTCTTTTTACTCTGGAAGGTTATGTTTTGTATGTCCTTTATTGGAAGCACAATTGCTAGTGCAACCTGGTACTACACACTTTGCAGGCATCTTTTTATCTTTATAGTTTCGTTTGTGCAGGTAAATAATTAGAAACACATTAAAAATCACCTTGCAATGTTCTTTTTACTCTGGAAGGTTATGTTTGGTATGTCCTTTATTGGAAGCACAATTGCTAGTGCAACCTGGTACTACACACTTTGCAGGCATCTTTTTATCTTTATGGTTTCGTTTGTGCAGATAAATAATTAGAAACACATTAAAAATCACCTTCCAATCTCATTTTTTACTCTGGAAGAATTACACTAATGACAAAAGCTCGGCCGACTATTCAGTGTTGCCATATTTCAATGCTCCGGCCTAGTGAGTAGAGTCGGCCATGCTCAAGGGCATCTTTACTTTGTCACCTTCCACGGAAGCTGATAAAGTAAAATGTGGGTGTGGCAATCCCAAGGTCCCTCGCCAGTGCTCGGGGTGACGTCCGAGTCTGGTGGTGGAGATGATGTGAGGGCGTTATGTTATGCGCCAACTCCTTTGTCGCTGCCTCTATCCTACGTCAATTTGAGTATACCCCAGGAGTAAACCTGGCAAAAAAATCCGCAACCCAAGGTGTCATTCGAATCGTGCTGAGGGGTGAATGGCTCTGCGATAGTAAGTCGAGAACAGTGTACTCCGGATACCTGGCGCCCTCTGGTTTTACATAGCCTTCTGGCAGCACGCGGGGCTCTGCTGTTAGTGACTAATGTTCCCTAGCTACTCGTGGGACTTGAATGAAACGTAATCCTAACACACCTTCGGAGGATTCCGTCCTTCAAAAAACCAATAGTACTGAGGGAGCACTTACCATTCCCTCAGTAAGCCTGGAGACGGTGGGGATTAGGATTAGAGAAGTTAAGTCAGTGAGAAAAATTAGAGAAGGACTTCTGGTTGAAACAAAATCCACCAATCAATCTAAACGCGTACTTCAAGTTAAATTTTTCAATATATATAGTGTCACCGTTTCTCCACACAAAACACTTAATCTGTGTAGAGGCGTAGTGTATTGCAGAGATCTTCTCAATTCAAGCGTCGATTAAATATGTGAAGAGTTGAAAGAGCAAGGAGTCGTGGCTGTGAGACGTTTAAAAACCAAAAAGGACGGTGAGCTCATAGAGACTCCCAATCACGTGTTTACGTTCAACAAGACGAAACTCCCAAATGATATAAAAACCTTCTTAAAGTACGACCTTATATTGCAGCACCAACTAGATGCTTTAATTGTCAAGCATTTGGACATTCTGCAGCTAACTGTAAAAAAGACAGACTGTGTCCATGTGGTGTACCTCCTCATGAAGATTCTCCATGTCCAGAACCAAAAAAGTGCGTCAACTGCGGCGGTGAATATTCTGCGGCATATAAAAATTGTCCTAGATATAAAATAGAAGCAGCCATACAAAGAGTGAAAGCAACTGAAAATATATCATATAATGAAGCTAAAAGAAAAGTAACCTTAAATGCAACATCCCGAGAATCTATTGTTAAAGATGTTATAACTACCTTGTTGCCAGAAATAGAGAAAATAATAAAGAGCTCTTTACTTAGTGGACCTCCCAAACATGATTACTTAAAAGCTCACTTGTGGCTGGTAATCCTTCCGGACGATACCGTTCCGATGCGGTATCGACCAATATTTCGATGTCTTCCGAAGAACGGAAAAAGCAGGGAGACTCTACAACAGAGGAAGAAGCCTCTGAAGGAACTTCCTCAACAACCAAAAAGCAAAAAGGTTGGCCGAAGGGCCAATCTCGGAAGTAATCTTACCTGTGAAATTCCAACTGTGATACTCGTTTTCGTTAATATTTGTATGTTTACTAATTTACTTATTTATTTGTTTACTTATTTATTTATTTATTTGTCTGTTTATTTATTAATTTATTCACTAACTTATTTATTCCTCTCACTATTTTATGGGTCTTGTATACTTTCTTTACAATCCAAAATAAATGTATAATAGCATTCTACAATGGAATTGTAATGGATGTACATATATCACATATAAATGAATTACGCTTAATGGTGAGAGAACATAACCCCTTCTGTATAGCTTTACAAGAAACCCATTTTAAACCTGACTCAGCATTCTCTCCTCGAGGCTATACTACATTCAGAAAAGATGTTACGCCAGTCCATAGAGCGAAAGGAAGTGTTGCAATATTGCTGAGAAATCACTTATCGACTACCCGGCTAGCATCGCTACCACATTACAAGCAGTAGCTGTTAGTGTAGAAACACCCTTAAAAGTCACAATATGCAACATATACTTACCCGATGGCAATTGGCACATTAGTCAGTTACGCCATCGCATATCTTGCCTGCCCCGCCCCTATATTTTGGTTGGAGACTTCAATGCTCATTCTTCTTTATGGGGTTCTCCCTGACTGGATAGTCGAGGGCGAACAATTGAAGAATTCATCGAAGACTCGAACATGGTTTTACTCAGAACATGGATCCCGACTCATTTCAATGTACGATCGGCCAGCACGTCAGCTATCGACTTGAGCTTATGCTCACCTCAGTTATCTTGTGGACTGTCATGGAATACCCTCAATGACCTGCACTTTAGCGATCACTTTCCAATAGTTATTACCACTGATATTGAAAGCTATTCTATACCGTCTCATAAAAGATGGTTAACCAGCAAGTCAAATTGGGAGCTTTTTGCAGAAAATATGTCTACGCGTCCAATATCTGACGATAATACGATTACTGCTCTACAAACCTTCACAAATGCGATTAAAAATGCGGCTAGTACTTCGATACCACAAACATCGGGCACGACTTCGAACAGAGCGCTTCCCTAGTGGAATGACAATATTAGTGCAGCCACTCGAGAAAAGAAAACTGCCCTCAATATTTTCCGATGAAATCCAACTATGTCGAATATGATCACATTCAAGAAGCTTAGAGCTAAGGCACGAAGGTTGATGAACGAAGCCCAGAAGAAGTCATAGCAGGAATACATAGGTCAATTAGCCACGATGTCCCTCTAAAGGACATCTGGAGAAAGATTGCTACAATATCTGGTCGAAATCCCAATGAGCCAATTAGTGTACTGAAATTAAATGGACATGTAATAGATAATCCAGTCGATGTATGCAACGCATTTGCAGACCAATTTGAGATGGCTAGTAGCAGCATCAACTATGACCCGGCCTTTCGAGCTGCAAAACAGGTATCCGAAGGAGAAGGAATATGTTTCAGGACAGCAGATCAGCTTTCGTATAATTGCCCTTTCTCTTTCGATGAGTTAAAAAATGCGCTCGATGGTTGCAAGGAGACTGCCCCAGGGCCAGATGGTATACCGAATAGCATGATTCAACATCTACCTGTTGAAGCTAAATATAGATTACTGGCACTAATTAACAAGTCCTGGAATGAAGGAGTTTAATCAGATTTATGGAAGAAAGCCGTCATAATATCCGTTTTAAAAGAAGGGAAAGACCCTTCGCTCCCAGGTAGCTACTGCCCAATATCCCTCACCTGTTGTTTGGGAAAGCTGTTCGAGAAAATGATCAGTTTTCGACTTGTTTGGAATCTTGAACACCTTGGCCTTATTTCAAAAAGTCAAGTTGGTCTCCGGCAAAAACATTCTACACAAGATGCACTGGTATATATAGAAAACGTTTTACAGGATTCCTTCTTCAACCGAGAACATACTGTGGCAGTAATGTTCGATATAGAGAAGGCTTTTGACATGACGTGGAGATTCGGTATACTGAGGCAGTTACATGAATGGGGCTTTAGAGGTAACTTACCAGCAGTTATACAGAGTTTTCTCAGTGATAGGGGTTTTGAAGTGCAGATAAGAGATGTGAGATCTTCCGCCAGGAACTTGCAAAATGGAGTCCCCCAAGGGTCGGTTCTTAGTGTAACACTGTTCGCTATCGCAATAAATTTCCTAGTTGCAGATATTCCAACCACAATCCACGCAGTACTCTATGTTGATGATCTTACTATCCTACACCGCGCATCATTGAATGAAGGACATGAAAAACTACAATCAGAAATAGATAGGATCAATAATTTAGCAGAATCACGCGGTTTCCGGTTCTCAACCACGAAAACCAGCTGTGGTCACTTCTGTAGGCTTCGCACAGCCCACTCTCCTCCTTTTCTCACACTCAAAGGTGAAACTATAGCCATCAAACAATCTGTCAAGATATTGGGCGTCATGTTTGATAGCAAATTATACTGGAGTGACCATATCGAATATCTGATAACGCGTTGCAAAAAGAGTATCAACTTAATGCGGCGCCTGTCTGGTACTCGCTGGGGAGCTGACCGCGAGATTCTGTTAAACATTTATAGATGTCTCACTGAATCCCGTATTCTATATGCTAGCCTATACGGATATGCAAGACCTAGTAAGCTCAAATTATTTGAGAGAGTTCAACTAGCAGCTAGATTAGCTACAGGGGCATTTCGAACTACTCCAGCTGTATCCATTCTATGTGATGCATCCGTAATGCCCATCCGTCACAAAATAAGTCTTCGAACTCTAGGATATGCAGCGAAAATTAAATCCTATTCACAACATTTGAATACAGACCTGTTTAGGGACTGTGATATTAATAATTATTCGATAAGACCCTCGTTACCAGACCAGTCAGAATAAGGAGTATCGAGTTCGCAGATAAATATGAGGCTAGAATAGATAACGTTTTGCAGATTTATGCACCAAGCACTGAACCATGGACTAGGCCAAGGTTGAACATAAATCTAAAACTGACAGCTTCTCCACGAAATGAAACCTCAAAGACAATATATTTAGCCGCTTTTGAGCGAGAAATGTCCAAGTTCCCAGGTCATTTGATAATTTATACAGATGGCTCTAAAACTACTAGCGGTGTAGGTGCAGCTATTGTGGTGGGAGAATAATCGTTTTCGTGGACACTTGATTTACGCATGAGTATATACTCTGCTGAGGCTTTCGCCATATGGCAAGCACTGTTATATTTTAGATTCTATTCACATAGTAAGTGCGTCATAGTATCTGACTCCGTCAGCGTATTGCAAGCTGCAAAAATAATCTTACCCAGGACGGATCTATTATGAGAATAATTGAGCAGGTCAAGTTTAAGGATAAAGAAGTGCACCTTATTTGGATATCTGGTCACGTGGGTATTCAACGAAATGAACGACAGTGGATGCAGCCGCTGGGTGCTGCAGTAAATGACTTAATAGATGAAGGTATATCAGTCCCTATCTCAGATGTGATTCAAAACCTAAAAGCAATAATCAAAAACGTGTGGCAAGCCGAGTGGAGTTAATATGATGGGTACTTGAAACAAGTGAAAGGCACGGTTGACAAGTGGCATTACCCAAAGGATATGGATCGTAAACAACAAGTACTGCTATGCAGGCTGCGAATTAGTCATACTTACCTTACGCATTCGTATCTCCTATGTACAGTTCTAAAAACGGTGATTGGTTGGTCCGCCAGCGTGCCAACCAATCATCGATTCTGGAATCACAAAATGGGCGGGGCATGATGAAATCGTTCTGGGACGGTGATAGTACCGTAATTTGGAACAGCCCTCATGCAATCGTAAGCACAAAACAGGTACGGTTAAGAAGGCACAATTCCGTGTTATTTCACTGGAAACACGAATGACTTATGTCAATGTCAGCGGCCATTATTTTGGGTTGCAACATGGCCGCCGCAGGGTTGCCAGATGTATCAAGAATTCGAGGCGATATTGCCACATCGTTGCGCAAATCTCTAGATGCTCTACCTTTTTATGTCAAAATTATCATAATTTTTGATGTTAGCCAATCATTGACTGATTGATTGATGTTTGATTTCAATCAATCAATCAGTGATTGGCTTAAAAATTTAAAAATTGGAGCAAAACAATGAAAATACCTATTCATTCATTCATTTATTTGCAAGAAAATGTTAAATATGATTATTGTATGTGTAATTTATAAACAATATAATACAAATTGTCTTAAAATACATTCAAATATAACAATAATAATAATAATCTTCTTTAATGAAGTTCCATCAAGCATATGGTTTATGTTTTCATTCCTCACCTCGTCTCAGTTTGACCTACAGTGAATGAAGTAACCACATGAAACAGGGTAAAAAATATTAGCAAGAAATGCAATATGCTACTAAACTAGAGTATTCAAGGTCCATGCTTTTTAATCTTGCACCTGATTACCCTAGTATATAAAAATTTCCACACCACCTGTAACGAAATTTTTGTTAATTTCGTTACACGTCGTCTGTGACTCCTTTATAGATTAATTCTTCCAGAATGGTATTCTAGTGACAGGTAGATATCTGTTCCTCCCGTATGCTTTGCCGTTACGCTATTGGAAGAACCCCTTTTCCGCGCCTATGGATACTGATCATACGCCTGAGATGTATTCTTTTTTCCCGATGGATATGGGGTATATGCAACCAGACTCGCATGTAGAGGTTGGGTTGGTAGTGAGCCGTTGGCGGCATCGCCTAATTAGGGGCCTGGTGTGATTGGTCAGTTGGCTATTAAAATTCGTGAACTCTCGAGAAGCGTTCGTGGTTTCCGACGAAAAATCATAAATAGGCGTGTCCCTCCCCAGCTTCCTTCTTCTGCGTCTGCTTCTGGTCTCTCAACATCAACAGGTCGGTTCTATCCTTTTGGCCTTCCGCCATCTTTAATCCATGAACTAGTTACCATTTTCATTTTGTCGGTGGGTCAACTTTGAAGTTTATTTACTCTCTTTTCGCGAGGTTTTTATTTGAAGTACCTAACACGGCAATTATTTGTGGAATTCCGCTATTTCGACATTTTGTTTGACTGCCATTGTTTCGCAGTGATTTCGTATTTTTGCTAGCATACCGTTGATATCGAACCTTTAGTATCTAAAATCGATATTGTTGATTTGATTTAGTTTCATTTTCGAGTTAGGTTGTGAACGCCATACTGTGTTATACCTATGTGTTTTCAGCTCAAGTATGTGCATCTGCTTCCCGAAGGAACCGACCTGGTGCTGATGTCAATTTAAGGGAATACAAGCCCCTTTTCCACCTGCTTCTGAGACCTTGGAAGGACTCACAGGGGTGTGACTGCAAGCTGTTCCTGCTGCTTTGGATATAGAAGGTACGTAAAATTTGCTTATTTCAATTTGAACGCCATTTGGGCAGCTATCGAGCTATTTTACGTACTTTCGCATCTAGAGTTTGTAGTCACCTCCAAGTGTGACCTTCAGTCCGCTTTTTCTTTGTTTTTTTTTGTTTTGTTGCTCATTTGTACTTTTTTTGAGAGAGAGAGAGAGCACACCTTTTTTTTTATTTGGTAGAGTCTGTGTAAAATTTGCTTAGTTATTGTTTCCGCCATTTCGGGCAGCTAATGAGCACTTTTGCATAGGTGTCTAACCTTGTTCAGTATTGCCCCTTTCGTACTTTTTTTTTGAGAGAGAAAGAGAGAGAAGCACCTTTCTTTATTTTGGTATAATTTTGATAGTTTTTGAGTGTGCTGACACACACATTTTGCAAATTTTGAGCTGTAATTTTGCTGTACGAATTTGATAAATTTTTCCATCTTTACAACCGATACAGCCTGCCAAAGTACATCTATGTGAGACTGAACGTACTCATAGATTTTTGTTTTTTTTTTGAGCTATAGTTTTAGCAGTGAGAGTATTTATTGAAGTACAGTTGCTTGTACCTTGCAACTACTGTGCATATAATTTCAATTTCCGGATTATTTGTGATATTTGATTTTGAGACATTTCAGTAAACATTTGTGGGCTTGATAATTTTTTTTGTGGTTGTATTACCTTTCAAGATTCTAACTTTCTGGAACACTAGAGCCAGCAGTAACTTAATAGAATCATAGCCTTGATTTCCTCTTAAATCAATTAAACTGCTTTGAACTTAAGTGAACTATAGCCTTGCTCACTTCAAGACTCATATTTTTAAGTTTTATTTTAAGTGTTAGACTTGAAAGGCCTATCAAGTATCTAGGTTAGGTGATACTTTGTTGTTACGATATTGGTACTTTATTTTAAGATTATATTTTTTTTATATATGCAGATTCAATTGTGAACCATTGTGGGGAGATATCTGCTACAGCTTTGTGCTTAACTTTTAAGAAATTTTAGTATAGAAATTAAGCAATTTGTAAGGGATCCTTGTTAAATTTAAGCAGATATTGTTTCAAATAAATTGTTGGGGAGGGGGCTTTTAATTGTTCAATTCAAAGCCAAGTAGTACGCCTGAGCTTGCATAACCTCCTACATCCTGGGGTTTTGCCATAGAGGGTCCAGACTCTAATCCTTCTTTTTTCTATACTTTGCATGACGGTGGCCGGAAGTGGTAGCCGAGCCAAACCCAGATACCCCTCAGCCTAAAAGGGGGAAGTCAAAGAGTAGGGGTCAGGGCCAAAGGAACCTGAAGAGGCTGCCAGTCATCAAAGGGGACCCTCTGAAGGAGCTGTTAGAAGGAGCCCACAAGCCGACCCAGGAGGAGAAGACAACCTCGTTGAGCAAGCCAGGTTGTATCGCTCACTTAAGCCAGCAGTCCCCTTTTACCACTGTAATAAGTCACTACTCACTATTCATTTAATTTATATTTTAGCAACCAATATACTTGTTACTGTTTAATTCTCTTTTGAATTTTTTTTCTGCTCCCATCCCTTCAGTGTTTCTGGAGAGGTTGGGCAATTTCACTAACTTCCTTGGAGTTTGGAGGTGAAAACTCCTGGCGCCCTTTTTCTTGAAGTTTTTTGAGCCTTTAGAGTAATCTCGTGTTAAAAGTTAGTGATTTTGCCTGACATCTCTTATAAGAGGAAAAGAATAAGTTGCCAAGGATCCACAACCCACCGTAAGTAAACTGAGCAGCCCAAAGGCACCCCAGTTTTAGCCAGCTTGAGGGTCTCAACTTAGTTGGGACTTTCAATCTAGCTTTACACACCTCGGAGGTATTGTTCTGGCACATTGCCCTTTATTTTAAGTGGTGGTAGGTATGCCAAGTAAAAAAAAAATAATATGAAACTAACAATCAATAAATAAAAGAAAATCTCAGCTATCTCTTCCACTTTATAAAAACTAATATCTGTATTTATGAATACCAACCAAGATAAGTCAAAATAAATACTTTTTATTGATCATGAAAACTATAGTATATACCTAATAGTTGTCACAGATAGAAGATTAGAAATAATTGAAATGTAATCAATATCCACAATTTCACAGCCTAGCAAACCTGCAGCGTAGCCTATTGAACCATATGAAGCCTTAGCATTTAACTTTGTCAAAACTATGGGATTAAAACACATGATATAATTTTGTGTTATTTATGATTTCAAATTGTACAATCAATAAATAAATAAATGAGAACCCCAACCATATCTGCCACTTTATAAAAAGGAACATCTGCATTTATTAATAACAACCATAATAAATCAAAATAAATACTTTTTATTGATCATAAAAACAATAGGTTAGTTCACAGATAGAAGATTAGAATTAATTGAAATGTAATCAATATCCATAATTTCATATCCTAGTCAAATCACAGAAACGCTTATGAGGAAAACTTTGAAATGCAAATTTTAAGAGTATAAATATGAAATACAGCAAATAGGTTCGAGATATAATAAAGGTGAATTGGAAAAGGAAAATTTAAACTTTTAATTGTACCTGGCCCTTTGTACAGTCTTTAGGCTGATTAACTGTATAACATCACTGGCTTTTTCTTGAAGTAAATAGGATGTACTTACTTAGCTTTGCTGTAGAATACTTCAAGCGCCCTAGCCTCTGCAAGTATTATTTTTCATTTTCATCTGTGTCGAGCATCTTATTGCCAATCTGTCAAATCCATAACTGAAAAGGCACTGCTTAACATTGGTTTCTCCATCTTTGTTGGTCACTTGTATGTATAAGCCCGTCCACTGAATAGCTCGTCTCTCATTGGAATCATATTCATCAAAATTATTAACATGAAGGTAGACACTGCAGACAACGCAGCATCCTACAACCTATACCTCAGATGTGGTTGTGTATCATCATTGATTAAAGTATGAAATGTGTTAATCAATGCTTAAATTTAATGTCCAAAAGTTGCATGACAATGCTTTGAATAGTGAACTCGCCCAAATGCAATGTTAATCAATGGTATCATCTAAAATGGAAGAATAGAAAATTAAAGTAGTGAGAGTGTATGAATGACTAATAAATAGTATTGCACAGAAATTCAGTAATAAATATACTTACGCTCTGTACTCGCTCATTTAACTGAAGTTGCACTTCATCAGGAGCTTATAGTGTTTGAGCCCCATTTATTTCTTGCTTCTTGGCTGTACTTCATACCTACTTTGTGGTTGTAAAGTTTGAAGCCTTCAAACAGTTCAAACTCCCTAACAAATTCATTCACATATGAAATGGTTTCGAGTATAAAAAATAATGTTTAAACAAATTTTCCATCAACAGTTTTCCATTAACAGTTTCACAAATAAAGCAATGTGTGGAGCAATGAGCAAACCAAAACACTCAAAGAAAAACGAGGTTAATGTCGGCGGTGCCTGGAGGCAAATTCGAATGTTCTTCTTCTGGCTATACGGTATTTGCCACAAAATATGTTCGTATTTGATCTATGACGGCAACTGGTTGACGCGTTTGGTGTGGCTGCAAAATTTTTGTCATTATGCATTATTACCCTCACTTTTTAATTGCTTAAAGTTAATGTGTCGGTTTTTGTTACGGCCATCCCACTCGCCACGGCACTGGAGCTGACGATGCCACTGCTAGTTCCCGTGCGCATCTGTACGCGCCGATTATGTCAACGGCGCGACGCAGCCGCCCAGCGATAGAAGAAGAAGAACACCATCAACCATCAACCCAATGCGATACAGACATTTTTTTTCTTTACCTTTTGTTATAAAGTTTTCTCTTGTTACCCAACTTGAAATACAAAAATACTGTGATTTATCAATAAATGATTAAATCAAATGGAATGGATGTTGCCTGCTCAACATAAAAATGGTCCTTCGTGCCTGATGGAACAAGAGAGAAAACTGTAGCTGACCGGCCTGAGAAGACAGCGGTACCCCAAACAGAAAATCTCCATTTTGCTCACTGGTGAATCGGCCTGAATACAGCGAGACATCAAGTACCTCAACCATACATCGCTTCGAAAAGGTTTGTGCGTTCCATTATTTCCTTACATCCTCTCAATCTCAATTTGGAGTTCACATTATTGTCTCGAAATAGCTTGCATTTCATTCCTAACATCAAAAAATGGCTGACGAACTTAAACGCAAACGTGCAGCTATTAAAGGTTCTCTCACCCGATTTTCGCATTATTTTGACACCATAAACGGTGATACTAGAGTAGATACCACAGAACTAGAGTGTAGATTACCTTCAGTAGAATCTCTCTTAAACAAATTCAATGATATCCAATTGAAAATTGAACAGACTGATGAGAATTTTGAACAAAATATCGATTCAATCCACGCAGCAGAACGTTCAGAATTTGAAAGTGCTTATTACAAGACTATATCAAAAGCAAAGCAATTTTTAAATAGTGCAAGGGCATCTCAAACTTTCCATGTAGGTTATGAACTTCCTCAGCAATTTTCACAGCCTGATTTGCACAGCATTAAGCTACCAGCATTAAATATTCCACATTTCGATGGTGCTTACGATCAGTGGCTATTTTTCAGGGATACATTTCACTCTTTAATTCACACCAATGACATGTTAAGCCCCATTCAAAAGTTTCATTATCTGCGACTCTCTCTGAAAGGCAGTGCAGCTGACACAGTCAAATCACTCGAAATATCAAGTCAAAATTATCAAGTAGCATGGCAGCTCCTGGAAGAGCGATTTGAAAATAAACAAATTTTGGTGAATAATCATATCAAAGCAGTTTTCGATCTTCCTGTCATCCACAGGGAAGCATATTCTAGTTTGCGACAGCTGTTAGACGATATGCAAAAACATCTTAGAGCTCTTGAGGTTTTAAAATTACCTGTATCACAGTGGGATTCACTTCTTATTTATTTAATAATATCCAAGCTAGACAATGCAACTCGTAAGGAATGGGAAATGAGAAACAAAACACAAGAATTGCCCACCATGGCGGAATTCACCGATTTTTTGAAAAATAAATGTAGAAATCTTGAGTCTTTCGAAATGAACTATGAAAAATCAAAACAAACCCAAGGTTTTAGTAAGCACAACTTTGCAAAAAATAAATGCCTTTTGTCATCAAACGCGAATTTACAATGCGCGCTTTGCAAAAAAGAGCATACAATTTACAACTGTCCCGACATTAATAAATTAAATCCCACGGAACGTTTCAATGAAATCAGACGGCTAAATTTGTGTGTAAATTGCTTAAGATTCGGCCACAATGTAAGCAATTGTAAATCAATGTTTTGTAGAACATGTAATGAGCCTCATCACACACTACTGCATTTTCCTAGCAAAAATGCAGATTCTCGGCGGCAAGGTGCATCGCCTAGTACAGGTGAGCGGCATCACTCTGGCGGCGGCGGCAGCGGCGGCGGCGAGTCGCACGACGCCAACGCATCCACAGCTGACGGCGGCACCGCGGCACGGCGCGACCACGTTGCGTTAGCATGCGATGTTGCCGCTGTCAACGAAACATCCGAAAATCTTGTTACAAATGAAAATACTGTTAGTTTGTCATCTAATCACTCTCATACCAATAAACAGGTTCAGATTTTGTTAGCCACAGCTATTGTAGATATTTTAGATGACTCTGGGAATACCCACGAGTGTAGAGTTTTGCTCGACAGTGGCTCTACTAGTCATTTTATATCGCAGAAATTGTGTGATATCTTACATTTGCCAAAGACTAAAATAAATTTTGACATATCTGGAATTGGTCAATCGGACATGAAAGTCTCTCACAAAACTAGCGTCAAAATACAATCCAAATTTAGTGGATTTCAAATGAAACTATCTTGCTTGATATTACCTACCATTACAGGTAATGTTCCATCTATTGATTTTGATAAACACTCAATAAAGTTACCTCAAAATATTCCACTTGCTGATCCTGGCTTTTTCAAGGCCAAACAAATTGACCTTCTTATAGGAGCAGATTTATTCTGGGATTTGCCTTCAATTGGTCAAGTTAAACTTGGGCACAATAAACCTATACTTCAAAAAACCAAACTAGGATGGATCATCTCAGGCCCTCTATCACAAAATTCGACACAGCGCATTGTATGCAATCTTAGCGTAAATAGTATCGATACTGATAATGTGTTTTCGAAAAACACATTATCAAAGTTCTGGGAGTTAGAAGAGATTCCTAGTAAAAAATTCACTTCTCAAGAAGAGGAAATGTGCGAACGACATTTCCAAGAAACTGTTTCTCAACACGCTGATGGTCATTTTGTCGTCTCCATTCCCCTAAAACAGCCTGAGTCAAAGCTAGGCGATTCGAAGACTTCAGCAAAAAACCGATTATTGAACTTAGAACAAAAACTTGAAAAAAATCCGAACTTAAAGGCCCAGTACCACGCATTCATGAAAGAATATATAGATCTCGGACACATGACCTTAAGTCAAGATCAAAATGATGAAGGTTATTTCATGCCCCATCATTCTGTCGTTAAAACTCAGAGTACCACCACCGAGCTAAGGGTCGTCTTCGACGGCTCTGCCAAATCGACGTCCGGTTATTCCGTCAACGACCTCATGATGGTTGGTCCTACCATACAAAACGACCTTTTCTCGACTTTATCCGCTTCCGAAAGCATAATGTGGTGCTCAGTGCTGACATTGCTAAAATGTACCGGCAGGTATGGGTCTGCAAGGAACAACGTCGTTTGCAGAAAATTTTATGGCGTTTCGACCCTGCTCACGAAATAGAAACGTTTGAGCTGAACACCGGCATCAGCATCCTTTTTGGCAATTCTTTCGCTTCACGAAGTTGCACGCATTCATCAAAATACACATCCCTCGATCTGCAATGTCATCATTGACGACTTCTACGTTGATGATCTGCTCACCGGAGCAGAAACGGTAGAGCAAGTTGCTACTTTGAAAACTGAGCTTTCCAATGTATTACAAACGCACGGATTCCCATTACGAAAGTGGGCATCAAATCATTTAAACATTCGTTCAGATTCATGCACTCGAGAAATTGGTATAGACCAACAGAATAAAACCTTAGGTATATTGTGGAATTCAGAGCAAGACGTGCTCAAATATTCAATATCAGAAGCTAGCTCACCTCAAAAGGTCACTAAGCGGCATATCTTGTCATGCGTAGCACAAATCTTCGACCCATTGGGTCTTTTATCTCCAGTCACAATCACGTCTAAAGTTATATTACAGGGTCTTTGGAAGTTGAAAATCACTTGGGACGAAAGTGTTCCCTGCCAACTCCATACAACTTGGCTAGACTACAAATCGAATCTCCCAAAACTGAATACGATCAAATTTCCTAGACATGTCATATGTCCCAACTCATCTTCCATTCAACTCCATGGATTTTGTGACGCCTCGGAAAGGGCGTACGGAGCAGTGGTTTACGTTCGATCGGTGGACGCACAAGAAAACTGTTTCGTAAACATTCTGTGCGCTAAAACTAGAGTAGCACCGCTTAAACAAGTAACCATTCCCAGGCTTGAGTTATGCGGAGCTCTATTACTTGCACAACTAATAGCAAAGGTCAAGGAATCAATAAAGATTGACTTTGACAGCACTCATTACTGGTGCGATTCTCAAATCGTAATTTGTTGGTTAAAAACATCCCCTCATTTATTGAAAACGTTCGTTGCTAACAGAGTTTCACAAGTTCAAAGCATATCAGATCCTCACTCATGGAACTATGTGAATACACGTTGTAATCCAGCAGACTTGTTATCTCGCGGCGTATCACCCTCGGATTTGCTAAATTCTAGATTGTGGTTTCACGGTCCAGAGTGGCTTTCAGATCCACCATCTGAATGGCCTCAGTTTTTACATACTACCCCAAAGATACACATTTCTGACGTTCCTGAACGAAAGGAAAACGTTACGGTTTTGATCTCAACAGAAAACATTTATCTTCGGTCATAAGCAAGTTTTCTTCATTTTCCAAAATGCGACGAGTCTTCGCTTACATTATTAGGTTCAAACTTAAGACACAAAGATTAAATGATAAGCAGCTTAGCGGCAGCTTGACGCTCGAAGAGCTCGGTAGTGCTTTAATATACATTGTCAAGATAGTCCAAATGTCCTCATTCTCTAATGATTATTGGAGTCTATTTCAAACCGGAAGAGTTGATTCAAAGAGCAGTCTCCTGAGTCTATGTCCATTTATTGACTCGGACGGATTAATTCGCGTCGGTGGTCGACTTCACAATTCAGATTATTTGTATGACAAAAAGCATCCGTATATTTTGCCAAAAAATCATCATCTTTCTGTGATTATTGCACGCACCGAGCATCAGCGTTTGAAACATATTGGACCTCAAGGACTTCTCGCATCTATTAGAGAACGATTCTGGCCAATTAGCGGCAAGAGCCTTGTCCGTAAAATTGTCCGCGAATGCATCCCCTGCTTTCGGTTTAGCCTCAGGCAAGAAAAATATTTGATGGGTAGCTTACCCAGAGCTCGCGTTACGCCTGCGCGACCGTTCCTTTCAGTGGGAGTTGACTTTGCTGGGCCATTTCTGACTAAAACCCATAAGGGACGAAATTCTAAAACCGTAAAGGCATATGTTGCTCTATTTGTTTGCCTCGCCGTAAAGGCAATTCACCTAGAGGTTGTCAGTGATCTTACCACTGACTGCTTCGTAGCCGCCTTCAGAAGATTCACTTCTCGAAGGGGCTTTTGCTCTTATATAGTATCAGACAATGGAACCACCTTTGTGGGCGCTAGTAAAGAACTAAAACAGTTTCTCTTAAAGCAAGAATGTGAAATCTCGGAAAGACTAGCCACTGATGGTATTAAATGGACTTTCATACCGCCACGATCTCCTCACTTTGGGGGTCTATGGGAAGCCGCTATCAAAACTGTAAAACACCGTTTAAAGAGAACAATCGGGGAAACGCGTCTGACTTTTGAGGAGTTTTATACGGTTCTGACTCAAATCGAGGCCTGTGTGAACTCCAGACCCCTATACCCACTATCAGACGATCCCTCAGATCCCTCTCCTCTCACACCTGCGCACTTCATAATCGGAGGAACGCTAACAGCCACACCAGACAAAAATTGGCTAGAAAGCCCTGAAAGTCATTTATCTCGATTTCAACGTCTACAGAAAATTGCTCAGCACTTTTGGGACCGCTGGTCAAAGGAGTACGTCTCTCACCTCCAACACAGAACCAAGTGGAAGGAGAACTTCTCGCAGAAGCTACAGGTCGGCACTTTGGTGCTGGTTAAGGAAGATGGACTCCCTCCGTTAAAATGGAGAATTGGCAGAATAACCAAGCTACATCCTGGAGCTGATAACATCGTTCGTGCCGTTACTCTGAAGACCTGCACCGGAGAGTACAAGAGGCCCGTGGTCAAGTTATGTGCTCTACCAATACCCGACTCCGATTCATGTTGAAAGCCTGGAGGCTTTCAAGGGGGGGCCCATATGTTACGGCCATCCCACTCGCCACGGCACTGGAGCTGACGACGCCACTGCTAGTTCCCGTGCGCATCTGTACGCGCCGATTATGTCAACGGCGCGACGCAGCCGCCCAGCGATAGAAGAAGAAGAACACCATCAACCATCAACCCAATGCGATACAGACATTTTTTTTCTTTACCTTTTGTTATAAAGTTTTCTCTTGTTACCCAACTTGAAATACAAAAATACTGTGATTTATCAATAAATGATTAAATCAAATGGAATGGATGTTGCCTGCTCAACACTTTTAAAAACTGAAGACATCATGAAGAACAGCTAGAGAAGACCATTGAATTTCGCGCCGTTGTCAACCACGGATCACTGAAATGCGGGCTGATCCAGTGTTTCTGTGGTCTGGGCCGCCATTATTTTGGGTTGCAATATGCACGCAATATGTCCTCCACATTGGCCCCGCCCTGTTTCCCATTCTGTAATGCTAGTTGCCCCCACGTGATCGTAAGTCTCACTTGACAGCTGTTTGACATATGACTAAACTATCCGGATCCAGATCAGTGTTTCCATGGCCGTCTCTACTCACTAGGCCGGAGCATTGAAATATGGCAACGTTGGAGATCGGGCCGTGATTTATTATAGCATGGCTGACATTACCTGCACTCCTACATAAACGAAATTGTGAAAAGATGCCTCCACAGTACCAGTAAAGAAGGATATATTACGGTGTTCAGGTTTCCGCGAGACGACCATTTGAAACAGAAGTGGGTGAAAAGTATTCCTCGTAAAGACTGGTTACCATCTCAAAATTCAGTAGTGTGTATTAAACATTTCCATGACGGTGATATATCTTTCAGTGATGTGTATACGTGTATTTCATAGTGAAAAGGCAGGAAAACCAACAAGAAGAATGGCTTGAGAGTGACCTGATACTAAATTTTTCAAGCTTATGTGAAAATTTCCAGAGTAAACTGAGTATGCATTTAAAGAAGTGGAAGTGGCAGCAGGAAACAGGTTGGATTTATTTTTATTTGGTAGTGTTTGATCATGATGAACCAGATATCAGGTGTAGTATCAAAATATTAGAATGAATGAAGGTAGAGGTTCGCATTAATCATAATTTGTTGGTGAAAGATGATTTGAGTTGGATTTTACCACTGTCATTACAAATATCCTGTTGGTCACAAATAGAAAATATTTTGGCACGCTACTCAGAGGATCATAGAGAAAGTCTTAGTTTGAATGCAACACTAAAATTTTGATTCTATTGTACAAATACTAAAAAATAAGCTTAATGATGAGAATGAAAAAGTAGAACAGATTGACTTCTTGGCAGAACAATTCTCTCTCTCTCTTTCAAATCATAATAGGTTTTCTGCCGATTTAATATTAAAGTCTTTTCTTTTATATGTTCACTCAAAAAAAGTTTACAGTATTGTGAGGGAGAATAAATTGCTAACTTTGCCGCATCCCAAATATTTAACAAAACTTTGCGGTTCTCTAAAAATTGCACCTGACAGTACATCAGAAAACAAGCATTACATTAAAACTATTTCAGAGGGTTTATCAGACTTGGAGAAATACATTGTTTTGCAAATTGATGAAATATACATTAAAGAAACATTGGACTACAAGAATGGTAATTTAGTTGGTTTTGCTGAAAATGATATATTATCCCAAGCTGAAACGGTACAAGCATTTTTGATATCCTCTGTATTTGGTAGTATGAAGGAAGTTGTTTCACTTCAACCTGTAAGAAATATTAGTGGGGATCAGTTACATGGAATGGTTTTATCTATTTTGAAAGTTTTGCTTAGCTATGGTTTTATTGTAGTTGCTGTAGTTACCGATAATGTTAGAGTAAATCAAAATATGTTAATGAAACTTACAGAGGGTTCAGCTGATAAACATTACTTTCATTTAAGTCCAGACTATCCAACGTTTGTAATATTTGATACAGTTCATCTTCTGAAGAATATTCGAAATAATTGGCTAAATTTGAAAAATATTACGAAAACCTTCATATTTCTTGATTTTGATAACAAGCTGGTAAGGAAAGCAAATTTTGTAGATATCAGAAACTTCTATAAAGAAGCGAATTTGTTGGTTAAAGCAGCTCCTAAGTTAAATTATAAAACAGTGTACCCTTCAAGTATTGAAAGGCAGACTGTTTACTTAGTGTGTAATATTTTTGATGAAAAGACACATGCTGCCTTATTGAATTACAGTGAAAGTACTGCTGACTTTTTAAATATCATTATAAAATGGTGGTCTATAGTTAATATAAAAACCCAATTTTATATAAACTGAAGAGAAATGACTTCTTAAAACCTATCCAGGACATAACAGATGATCGAATAGAATTTTTAGAAAAATTTTTAATTTGGCTTGATAAATGGAAAGCTTTGGGATACCCTGACTCTTCCTTATCTGCTGATACACACAATGTATTGCATCATTCAACAACTGCCATTATTATGTTCATTAAACACTGTGTATCAAAAACTCCTTGCAAATATTTGCTTACAGGAAAATTTCAAACTGACAATTTAGAATCTCGTTTTGGATGTTACAGGCAGTTATCTGGTGGCAATTGTCATGTAAGCTTAAGGCAAATTTATGAATCTGAAAAAAAGATTAGAATCAAGGGTGTCTTCGACTTACATTCTGCTCAATATGGACAAGTTAAATTTAATGTCTCCAATTCAGCAAAATTACACACTTGAACAGTAGATCATGGAGAAATAGGTATTGACAGTTTTAGAGATATTTTAGGCAATAATTTAATGAATCAACCTCAACAAATTTCAGATTCAGCAATTCAATATATAGCAGGTTACGTTAGTTTTAAAGTTTCAGCCAAACTGCAATGCATAGCCTGTATAAATGTTCTTGTCAATACAGAAATAATAGAACATGAGGAACAAAATTACTTTGATATATGAAACAGAGACGGCTTAACCCTTCCATCAGAGTTTACAGTTCAAATAACAGTCCTTATGCACAATATAATTAAAATGTGGATTTCAGACCAATATGAAAGCAAGTTTTTAGGATGTAAATTCCACAAATCAGTTTTAATTAAAATTGCAAAGGAATACATCAATATGCATAGAGACGAGTTTAGTTTTAGAGACACTTGTTCATGTAATCAACCCCAAACTGAAATGCTGCTTGAATTAATGTTGCCTGTTTTTGCAAATATTTTTATTAATAATTACACAAAAACAGTTCAAGATAAAATACAGACTGACAAAAATAAAAAGAGCAAGTCTAAGGAAAATGAGAAATGTCCAACAGCAAGGAAAATCTCTAAATTAAGCTCCTAGTCCCAATACATGTTACATTTTTGTACTGATACTACTGTCCTTTTTCACCATTCTTATTTTTTCAAAAAGTATTTTTCTTAATTTATCAACCGAGATGAACACATAATACATAAATAAAATGTAATAATTATTCTGAAACTATGAAACAATTTAAATTTTCCGCGGAATGCCCACCGTTCGGCCCACGGTAGCCGGCCCACTATTTGACAGCTAAGCGACGTTGCCACATCTAAGGCTCCGGCCTAGTGTAGAGTCGGCCATGGTGTTTCCGTAAAGGCCTATAGTCTATGTTTTTTTATCGTCGGTGGACTGTGGCATAGGCCTTCACGAAAAGTGATGGGATTCGGTGTCGTTTGTACATTTTTTTCATCTGCACTCACTAACCTAACCCAACCCAAAAATCTTTTATCTATGGCACTCACTCAGATCGTTTAAAAATGAGACGGCTCAGCTCAGTTGGAAACTTCATAGCTCAGATGAGTTAAAGGAAGGAAAGGTTGTGCAGTTAAATGTCATTCCCTGTTTTGTGGGCATTCCTCGAATTTTTGTAATATGCTATATGGTCCTATGATCTGTCGATCCTTTCCATAACCTAATTTTTTACGTTTTTGCGTACACCCTACATCCTCATACTTCGCTTTCTTTACTTTTACTGAATAAAAAGAGGTTGTCCTAGTTGCAACGAGCAACGGCATGCTCCAATTGTAAATCGGAAATTGCAAAAAGACGACTGAAGAGATGAAGTTTTTGGACACCACAAAACCCGCTAAAATTCAAAATTACAAAAATCCTAACCTCATTTATTTGACCTCTGATGAATGATCTGAGACAACAGGATTCATTTTAATAATTTTAAATAACAATCAACATATAAATCTAACTAATCAAATATCAATAAGAACAAACAAACCAAAACTAACTAATCAAACATCAATCAAAAATATCAAGTTGGAAATATTAACATAAAACAACATGACATGTGCTAGATGTGCTACCACCCATTTTCCATCCATGCAGAAAACACAATTCGCTGACGGACAAAAAACAACATATTCTTCCATTGTTCCATCCATGCGGAGAACAAAATTCACTGGCAGAGTCAAATGTTTTCAGATAAATATGTAGGGTAGGACCATGGCCGACTCTACACTAGGCCGGAGCCTTAAATGTGGCAACGTCGCTGAGCTGTCAAATAGTGGGCCGGCTACCGTGGGTCGAACGGCGGGCATTCCGCGGAAAATTTAAATTGTTTCATAGTTTCAGAATAATTATTACATTTTAATTATGTATTATGTGTTCATCTGGGTTGATAAATTAAGAAAAATACTTTTTGAAAAAATAAGAATGGTGAAAAAGGCCAGTGGTATCAGTACAAAAATGTAACATGTATTGGGACTAGGAGCTTAATTTAGAGATTTTCCTTGCTGTTGGACATTTCTCATTTTCCTTAGACTTGCTCTTTTTATTTTTGTCAGTCTGTATTTTATCTTGAGCTGTTTTTGTGTAATTATTAATAAAAATATTTGCAAAAACAGGCAACATTAATTCAAGCAGCATTTCAGTTTGGGGTTGATTACATGAACAAGTGACTCTAAAACTAAACTCATCTCTATGCATATTGATGTATTCCTTTGCAATTTTAATTAAAACTGATTTGTGGAATTTACATCCTAAAAACTTGCTTTCATATTGGTCTGAAATCAACATTTTAATTATATTGTGCATAAGGACTGTTATTTGAACTGTAAACTCTGATGGAAGGGTTAAGCCGTCTCTGTTTAATATATCAAAGTAATTTTGTGCCTCATGTTCTATTATTTCTGTATTGACAAGAACATTTATACAGGCTATACATTGCAGTTTGGCTGAAACTTTAAAACTAACGTAACCTGCTATATATTGAATTGCCATATTGAGCAGAATGTAAGTCGAAGACACCCTTGATTCTAATCTTTTTTTCAGATTCATAAATTTGCCTTAAGTTTACATGATAATTGCCACCAGATAACTGCCTGTAACATCCAAAACGAGATTCTAAATTGTCAGTTTGAGATTTTCCTGTAAGCAAATATTTGCAGGGAGTTTTTGATACACAGTGTTTAATTAACATAATAATGGCAGTTGTTGAATGATGCAGTGCATTGTGTGTATCAGCAGATAAAGAAGAGTCAGGGTATCCCAAAGCTTTCCATTTATCAAGCCAAATTAAAAATTTTTCTAAAAATTCTATTCAATCATCTGTTATGTCCTGGAAAGGTTTTAAGAAGTCATTTCTCTTCAGTTTAGATAAAATTGGGCTTTTTATATTAACTATAGACCACAATTTTATAATGATATTTAAAAAGTCAGCAGTACTTTCACTGTAATTCAATAAGGCAGCATGTGTCTTTTCATCAAAAATATTACACACTAAGGAAATATTCTGCCTTTCAATACTTGAAGGGTACACTGTTTTATAATTTAACTTAGGAGCTGCTTTAACCAACAAATTCGCTTCAAGTTTATAGAAGTTTCTGATATCTAAAAAATTTGCTTTCCTTACCAGCTTGTTGTTATCAAAATCAGGAAATATGAAGGTTTTCGTAATATTTTTCAAATTTAGCCAATTATTTCGAATATTCTTCAGAAGATGAACTGTATCAAACATTACAAGCGTTGGATAATCTGGACATAAATGAAAGTAATGTTTATCAGCTGAACCCTCTGTAAGTTTCATTAACATATTTTGATTCACTCTAACATTATCGGCAACTACAGCAACTACAATAAAACCATAGCCAAGCAAAACTTTCAAAATAGATAAAACCATTTCATGTAACTGATCCCCACTAATATTTCTTACAGGTTGAAGTGAAACAACTTCCTTCATACTACCAAATACAGAGGATATAAAAAATGCTTGTACCGTTTTAGCTTGGGATAATATATCATTTTCAGCAAAACCAACTAAATTACCATTCTTGTAGTCCAATGTTCCTTTAATGTATATTTCATCAATTTGCAATTTGTATTTCTCCAAGTCTGATAAACCCTCTGAAATAGTTTTAATGTAATGCTTGTTTTCTGATGTACTGTCAGGTGCAATTTTTAGAGAACCGCAAAGTTTTGTTAAATATCTGGGATGTGACAAAGTTAGCAATTTATTCTCCCTCACAATACTGTAAACTTTTTTTGAGTGAACATATAAAAGAAAAGACTTTAATATTAAATCGGCAGAAAACCTATTATGATTTGAAAATAGTATATTGAATTGTTCTGCCAAGAAGTCAATCTGTTCTACTTTTTCATTCTCATCATTCTGCATAAGCTTATTTTTTAGTATTTGTACAATAGAATTAAAATTGTTTAGTGTTGCATTCAAACTAAGACTTTCACTATGATCTTCTGAGTAGCGTGCCAAAATATTTTCTATTTGTGACCAACAGGATATTTGCAATGACAGTGGTAAGATCCAACTCAAATCATCTTTCTTAATATTTTGATACTACACCTGATATCTGGTTCAACATGATCAAACACTACCAAATAAAAATAAATATAACCTGTTTCCTGATGCCACTTCCTCTCCTTTAAAAATGCATTCTCAGTTTACTCTGGAAATTTTCACATAAGCTTGAAAAATTTAGTATCAGGTCACTCTCAAGCCATTCTTCTTGTTGGTCTTCCTGCCTTTCCACTATGAAATACACGTATACACATCACTGAAAGATATATCATCGTCATGGAAATGTTTAATACACACTACTGAATTTTGAGATGGTAACCAGTCTTTACGAGGAATACTTTTCACCCACTTCTGTTTCAAACGGTCGTCTCGCGGAAACCTGAACACCGTAATGTATCCTTCTTTACTGGTACTACGCACTTTGGAGGCATCTTTTCACAATTTCGTTTATGTAGGAGTGCAGGTAATGTCGGCCATGCTATAAAAACACGGCCCGATCTCCAACGTTGCCGTATTTCAATGCTCCTAGTGAGTAGAGACGGCCATGGTAGGACGCGTAACCCGAAACTGCTCGATCGTTATGGTTGCCATGGTGATAGTGCCGGTACTCTCTTAAAGGGGTGATACACGTAACGAGCAAGTACGCGTACTTATGGCTCGATGACCTATTTCGCCTGTGTGTGGCACCGTAAGTACGCGTACTTTAAAACCGTCGCCAAACAGCCGGCGATCCAACTGGTTTGAAATCTTGCATGTAGCTTGTCTCGGCTCGTACTGCGAGCCGCGAGCCACCACCTTGTTCCGGCGGGCCACCGATGCGCAACTGGTTGTGTTTGGCAGTTGTTAAAAGTTTTGTTTATTTAGGAAAATTACCAAAATGAGTGATTTCAGCTTCACATGTGTCACCGACGTCGAGCCGAGTAAGTTCGCGAACTTAAAAACCGGGTACTTAAAGCTCGTACGTGTGTCACCCACTTAACATAACATTTGACTCTGCCAGTGAATCTTAGATAAGGAAAGAGTACTTTTTGGTGCCATTTGGTAACAGAAATGTCAGTCGCGTGTTCCGTCCTCTCTCTTTCCTTGTCTAAGCAGTGCATTCCACAAAACAGGTACGGTTAAGAAGGCACAATTCCCTGTTATTTGACTGGAAACACGAATGACTTATGTCAATGTCAGCGGCCATTATTTTGGGTTACAACATGGCCGCCGCAGGGTTGAGAGAGATCGAGGCGGTGTTGCCACATCGTTGCGCAAATCTGTAGGTGCTCTACCTTTTTATGTCAAAATTATCATAACTTTTGATGTTAACCAATCATTGACTGATTGATTGATGTTTGATTTCAATCAATCAATCAGTGAGTGGCTTAAAAATTTAAAAATTGGAGCAAAACAATGAAAATACCTATTCATTCATTCATTTATTTGCAAGAAAATATTAAATATGATTAATATGATCATTGTATGTGTAATTTATAAATAATATAATACAAATTGTATTAAAATACATTCAAGTATAACAATAATAATAATAATCTTCTTTATTGAAGTTCCATCAAGCATATGGTTTATGTTTTCATTCCTCACCTCCTCTCAGTTTGACCTACAGTGACTAAAGTAACCACATGAAAATATTAGCAAGAAATGCAATATGCTACTAAACTAGAGTATTCAAGGTCCATGCTTTTTAATCTTGCAGCTGATTACCCTAGTATATAAAAATTTCCACACCACCTTGGAGGTATTGTTCTGGCACATTACCCTCTATTTTAAGTGGTGGTATGCCAAGTAAAAAAAAATTAATATGAAACTAACAATCAATAAATAAACGAAAATCTCAGCTATCTCTTGCACTTTATAAAAATTAACATCTGTATTTATGAATACCAACCAAGATAAGTCAAAATAAATACTTTTTATTGATCATGAAAACTATAGTATATACCTAATAGTTGTCACAGATAGAAGATTAGAATTAATTGAAATGTAATCAATATCCACAATTTCACAGCCTAGCAAACCTGCAGCGTAACCTATTCAACCATAAATGGAGCCTTAGCATTTAACTTTGTCAAAACTATAGGATTAAAACAGGAACACATGATATAATTTTGTGTTAATTATGATTTCAAATTTTACTATCAATAAATAAATAAATGAAAACCCCACCCATATCTGCCACTTAAAAAAGAATGTCTGCATTTATGAATAACAACCAAAATAAATCAAAATAAATACTTTTTATTGATTATAAAAACAACAGTAATAGTTGTCACAGACAGAAGATTAGAATTAATTGAAATGTAATCAATATCCATAATTTCATATCTTAGTCAAATCACAGAAACGCTTATGAGGAAAACTTTGAAATGCAAATTTTGAGAGTATAAATATGAAATACAGCAAATAGGTTTGAGACATAATAAAGGTGGATTAGTTATAAAAATTTAAACTTTTAATTGTACCTGGCCCTTTGTACAGTTAAGTCTTTAGACTGATCAACTGTATAACATCACTGGCTTTTTGTTGAAGAAAATAGGATGTACTTACTTAGCTTTGCTGTAGAATACTTCAAGCGCCCTAGCCTTTGCAAGTATTATTTTCTATTTTCATCTGTGTTGAGCATCTTATTGCCAATCTGCCAAATCCATAACTGAGAAGGCACTGCTTAACATTGGTTTCTCCATCTTTGTTGGTCACTTTTATGTATAAGCTCGTCCACTGAATAATTCGTCTCTCATTGCAATAATATTCATCAAAATTATTAACATGAAGCTAGACACTGCAGACAACGCAGCATCCTACAACCTATATCTTAGATGTGGTTGTGTATGATCTAAAATAAAAGAATAGAAAATTAAAGTAGAGAGTGTATGAATGACTAATAAATAGTATTGCACAGAAATTCAGTAATAAATATACTTACGCTTTGTACTCGCTCATTTAACTAAAGTTGCACTTCATCAGGAGCTTATAGTGTTTGAGCCCCATTTATTTCTTGCTTGCTGGCTGCACTTCATACCTACTTTGTGGCTGTAAAGTTTGAAGCCTTCAAACAGTTCAAACTCCCTAACAAATTCATTCACACATTCGAGTATAAAAATAATGTTTAAAGTATAAAAAATAATGTTTTCCATTAACAGTTTCACAAATAAAGCATGTGTGGAGCAAACCAAAACAACACTCAAAGAAAAACGAGGTTAGTGTCGGCAGCGCTTGGAGCCCTTGGAGGGAAATTCGAATGTTCTTCTTCTTCTGGCTATACGGTATTTGCCACAAAATATGTTCGTATTTGATCTATGAGGGCAACTGGTTGACGCGTTTGGTGTGGCTGCAAAATTTTTGTCATTATGCATTATTACACTCACTTTTTAATTGCTTAAAGTTAATGTGTCGCTTTTAAAAACTGAAGACATCATGAAGAACAGCTAGAGAAGACCATTGAATTTCGCGCCGTTGTCAACCACGGATCACTGAAATGCGGGCTGATCCAGTGTTTCTGTGGTCTGGGCCGCCATTATTTTGGGTTGCAATATGTCCTCCACATTGGCCCCGCCCTGTTTCCCATTCTTTAATGCTAGTTGCCCCCACGTGGTGCATTCTGTCGTCCGCATGGATGGAACATTGATGGAAGCCTATGCTGTTTTATGTCTGCCAGCGAATTGTGTTTTCTGCATGGATGGCAAATGGGTGGTAGGACATGTTGTTTTATGTCAATATTTTCAACTTGACATTTTTGATCGACGTTTCATTTGTTAGATTTGGTTTGTCTGTTAATTATTTAAAATTATGAAAATGAATCCTGAGGGTCTACTTTAATTCAGTTCGACAGTTGAACTTATTTCGACCTCATCAAATTTCTATGGTAGGGAATTTTCACAATCTTTTAATTAGCCTTGAGTTGGTACAATAAATTCTTGGGATTGGCACTGCTGTCCCTAACGTCACCTTCTGTGACAGACATATGGGTGGGCTTTTCATTTATTTATTTATTGGTTGTACAATTTGAAATCATAAATAACACAAAATTATATCATGTGTTCCTGTTTTAATCCTATAGTTTTGACAATGTTAAATGCTAAGGATCCATATGGTTCAATAGGTTACGCTGCAGGTTTGCTAGGCTGTGAAATTGTGGATATTGATTACATTTCAATGAATTCTAATCTTCTCTCTGTGACAACTATTATATACTATTCTTTTATGATCAATAAAAAGTATTTATTTTGACTTATTTTGGTTGGTATTCATAAATATTTTTATAAAGTGGATGATATAGCTGAGATTTTCATTTATTTATTTATTTATTTATTCCTAGTTTCATATTATTTTTTTTACTTGGCATACCACCACTTAAAATAAAGGGTAATGTGCCAGAACAATACCTTCAAGGTGGTGTGGAAATTTTTATATACTAGGGTAATCAGGTGCAAGATTAAAAAGCATGGACCTTGAATACTCTAGTTTAGTAGCATATTACATTTCTTGCTAATATTTTTTATTCTGTTTCATGTTGTTACTTTATTCACTGTAGGTCAAACTGAGACGAGGTGAGGAATGAAAACATAAACCATATGCTTGATGGAACTTCAATAAAGAAGATTATTATTATTGTTATACTTGAATATATTTTGTGACAATTTGTATTATATTATTTACAGATTACACATAGAAGAATCATATGTAATATTTTCTTGCAAATAAATGAATGAATGAATAGGTATTTTAATTTTTTTGCCCCAATTTTTAAATTTTTGAGCCAATCACTAATTGATTGATTGAAATCAGAAATCAAACAATCAGTCAATGATTGGCTATCATCAAAAATTATGATAATTTTGATATAAAAAGGTAGAGCAACAACAGATTTGCGCAACGATATGGCAACATCGCCTCGAATTCTTGATACATCTGGCAACCCTGCGGCGGCCATGTTGCAACCCAAAATAATGGCCGCTGACGTTGACATAAGTCATTCGTGTTTCCAGTCTAATAGCACGGAATTGTGCCTTCTTAACCGTACCTGTTTTGTGTTCTTCAGTAAGTAAGTACATTCCGTTTACTTCAAGAAAAAGCCAGTGATGTTATACAGTTGATCAGCTTAAAGACTAAGGGCCGGTTTCACCAGTTCCTGATAAGTGTCAGACAGCCTATCTGTCAGATAACGCCACAAAACATATACACTGAGATAACGCCATATAAATGCCTTTACGGAAACTATGATCGAGTTAACCGAAGGACGTTAAAACAATAGGGGGACACAGCTATTTACTTTTCGCGTTGAAGCCGCATAGTCACCTTCTAAGCGCATTGCAAAGTTGCCAAACTAGGCATTTTTCTAAGTAAAACTAAGAAAACAAGCAAGCCTATGAACACAAAGTATCAGCGAAACAAGCAAGCTCATGAATACAAAATATCATATTTAATATAATAATATAATATATTTATGAACAGTGGATTGACGTAATGATTTTTTATATATATATGCAAAACGTTAGGATCAGAGTCTAATTTCGCTCTTTTGCAATATTTGATAGTATGAAGAAATTTTCATATGTCAACCCGGCAACGCCGCTTGGCTCTCATTTCTAGTTGCCATGGAATTTCTACAGTTGCCAAACTGGGCAAATTTCTAAGGAGATTTACGGTCAAATTCGCCTCCAACATCGCGTCATTAAACGAAGAGGTTATGTTGAGCCACCCACGTGACAAAGGTGCGAGAAACCCTGTACCGGCGGAGCGGCGCAATGGCACATTTAGGAGGGAACGTCAACGGGTGTGAATTTCAATTATTATTATATTTCAAATTTCTGAGAAGCGTAAAACAGACCGTACCTGTTTTGTGCCGTACCTTATTCTTATTCGAATCTATTTTGTGTTCGAGTATAAATTGTTCTGTTGTGAATTCCAACGTTTCAAATTCTAGATAATCGTAACACAGACCGTACATTCGTATCTATTTTGTGTTCGAGTATAAACTTTTAATTTTTCTGGTGTGTTGAATGTGTTTGAGTGCTTAATTACCTGATAGGCCCCAGAAACAGGCTGGCGATCCGATAACAGACTTGGGTAGACGCTGCTACCTTTGCAAAAAATGGGATTATCAGCACCCTAGTTGACCTTTTACAGGTATAAGTGTACTTATTCGTGCATTCCTCTTCAGTAAAATTGATCCTATTGTAAAACCTCTAATTTCATTCCTATGTCATGATGTATGTGGTACCTCCTGGGCTACAGTTGAAAACAACAGTATACAGTATACCGGGTGTCCCAGAATTTCCTTGACACGTGATATTTTCGTAACGAAAAACGGTTCAAGCAAAAACTGAGTGGTACTTTTGAAGGTACTATAGGGTCTATCATAACATGCATTCAAAACATTTTCTTTGTACGTCAACCCCTAAAACCCACCCCCAACTTTTTTTTTTCAAATAGCACCCCATAGGTTTTCCTACATAAATGATATCCCCATTTTATTTAAAATGTTGTGGTACCTTTAATTTTATATGCAAACTTATCTTTTCCGTAAAATCATAAGCATAAGACAAATGGAATGATAATTTGTTTGACCCCTGATATTTTTGTAACAAAAACGGATAAAAAAGAAAAGTAAGTAGGTTTTTCAATGGTAGTGAATGGCCTATCATTCCTTGCTTATGAACCATTTTTTTCTTACTTAAACCCCTGGAATCCACCCCTAGCTTGTTCTTTCAAATTTCGTTCCACAATTTTGCCTGGAAAAATGAATTCTTTACTTGAATTTAATTATCGTAGTGCCTTACATTTTATGCCCCTACTGCAATTTATCGTTAATTTTTTTCGTTTAACCCATGAAATCGTAAGCATAAATTAATTAAAACACGTATGGAAAATATTTTTTTATTATCATGAATCAACTAATAAAAAAATGTGACAACAAAACTAAGTGCAAAAACGTGAAAAAGTTTTATGGTTACATCGGGCCGCGCCAACCTCGTGTGCAGGGTGTGCCCCGCACACAGGCGCTAAAATTAACGATAAATTGCAGTAGGGGCATAAAAAGTAAGGCACTACGATAATTAAATCCAAGTAAAGAATTTATTTTTCCAGGCAAAATTGTGGATTGAAATTTGAAAGAACTAGCTAGAGGTGGATTCCAGGGGTTTAAGTAAGAAAAAAATTATTCATAAGCAAGGAATGATAGGTCATTCACTACCCTTGAAAAACCCACTTACTTTTCTTTTTTATCCGTTTTTGTTACAAAAATATCAGGCGTCAAACAAAGTATCATTTCATTTGTCTTATGCTTATGATTTTACGGAAAAATAAGTTTGCATATAAAATTAGAGGTACCACAAGATTTTAAATAAAATGGGGATATCATTTATGTAGGAAAACCTATGGGGTGCTATTTGAAAAAAAAAGTTGGGGGTGAGTTTTAGGGTTGACATACAAAAAAAATGTTTCAAATGCATGGTACGACAGACCCTATAGTACCTTCAAAAGTACCACTCAGTTTTTGCTTGAACCGTTTTTCGTTACGAAAATATCACGTGTCAAGGAAATTCTGGGACACCCGGTATAGTGTTGGGATCTTTCAAATAAGGTGTCTATAAACAGTAAAGTTGGGCTTCACATTTTTAGAAATTATTTTAACACCTCCAGTTTGCTCACGTAGGAATACTTTAAGGTATGTTTACATTTATTGGGCTGGTACTGCATTCTATAATTATATTTATGTCATACCCGCATAACAAAAGTATATACAGTGTATATACATACATTGGATATCAAATCAATGGATATGTATATCCACAAATGGAGCAAGAATGTCCAATGGATGTCAAATAGACATCAAAAAAATATACATTGCATGTACGTTTGTCGCGAACTTTCACATCCATGGCATATCCATAGAATGCACATATGGACGTCTAATGTACATGCATATTATATACATGGTACATACAATGGATATATACACATCCATGGTATATCCATTAAATGTACCTTCATGTACTTTTAATGCACATGCATAGTGTATGAAGGTTCAATGTAGAGGCAGTAAGATAAACAAACTTTATGCTTTCATTATGTATTGTTATTAATTCAATTTCTAATTACAATAATAATACTTGGCAAAATCGATTACTGTGATTGTCGTCTCTTTTCTGTTGAATGGCATGTCTAAAATCACAAAGAAATCAAGGTTATGAAATTTTGTAGGTGGTCCGCCTATGTCTTACCGTCAAACGCTGGATGTGAGTGTTATCAGTATAGTAAGAAGATAAGTAACATTGCACAATATTTCACTCGATCAGGTAATCAGGCACAACCAGCACCAGCACACACGCGAAGGACGCGAACGAGTCGTACGACGGAATGACTAGAAATCAGCAATGGCGGCACTAGTTGTACTTCGCGCAGGCGTAAACTACGAGATGTATATATGATACATAGACCAACATCTTATGTATATTCACATATGGATATACCTACGTGAACATACATAGTATATTACACTGGTGTATATCATTTTAACACATTTAACGTCCTATGAATATTCAAAATATACATGTTCAAACTGGAATATCTAATGTACATTCTATGGATGTACATATCCATATAGTGTTATGTGGGTATTATTTTACCTAGATAACTTGAAAGTGATATCGATATCACATATTATACACAACACTGTACCTACATATAAACACACCTACCCTGAATGTTACTTTCATATTGATATTCATCCAGTTTGCTACTGCTGTAATAGGTATAGAATATTTTTAATCTATGCATGTTTAAATTTATTGGACTGGTACTGCTTTATATATTTATGTCATATTATTTTACCTACACAACTGTATATACTTACATATAAAAAAACCTAGCCTGAGTGTTACTTTCATATTTAACAAAATAAATCAAATTTTTTTTGAGCTTTTCGATAATTAATCATATTTTTCAGTATTACCAAAGATATTGTTCTGAGGAGAAAGTGGTTTGATGCAATGGGAGTGACTGAAACAGACCTACCACAATTAAAAGAAGTTTGCTCAGAACATTTTACTAACGATGACTTTGAAACCACACTATCCGGAAAGAATCGTTTGAAAAAGAATGTGGTGCCTACTTTGTGTACCAAGGAAGAAGATAGAAAACAGCTTAAAGTGTAAGTAGCTTATATAAATAATAAGACTTTAACATTAGGTAGGATTTGGAATATGATATAGTAACAAAAAATATAATTTAATCAACTTAGTTACATTCTAAGAAGCATGTTTTTCTTACATCTTTGTTATGTTGGAAATAATCCAAGAAAATTCATTATATCTGTGAGCACAGTCTTTAGTCTGATGATTCTAAATAATGGTGTCAAAGTGGATAGGCTATTGAACTGTAGACTTTATGGCTCTAATGCAGGAAAATTAATTGGAGTTATGAAATGCTACGATATGCCATCTAGGTGCATGTGAAACTCTTTTTTAGTGTCAAAGGTATACTTTTACTGAGACAAGTTGTAAAACTTATAATGTAATTTTTCTTTGAGGTTTGAAAGAATAGCGAGTAAAAGAGTTGACATATCTAGTTGGTGAATTGAATGATGAGGTGTAATTATTTCAGAGCAAAAGATAAAATAGGTACAAGTGTTTAGTAAAAAGTAATAGTAACCCCAAATTGATAAACTGTTGAAAGACCGTAACTGTTGCTCTTACTAGTTATTTTAAGATGATCTTTAGTTTTTAGCATCATATATTAAGTATAAATTATAGGCTATTTTATTTTCAAGGGAAATATATATGCAATATATATTTTGTGTTACATATAAATACTTCAATGTTCTCAATCCTCAACAGTTTTTGCTATATAATATCACTTATTTTTTCATCACTAAATTATTTTAATGTGTATAGTTTTTTAATCATTTTGCAGAACAGTATTTTGTGTTTCATAACTAGTACCTATCTCAATTTTTGAAACTTTGTTGCACGGAAATTATTCTGACCACTGTCTAAATGGGCAATCTCACAAACAGACGGTTTTATCTATTGTTTTATAATGTTATAATTATATAGTTATAATGATAATCATAATTCCAATTCTTATATAAAGACCATCCTTTGAAGGTAGCCAACAAATCTGCTACTGGTGCTTTTCAAGAAGCGATCTGTGGTGAACCAGCTCCTAAGAGGTATTTTTGTTAATTATAGTTGTATTAAACACATAAGTTGTCAGCACAATATGGCTTTTTGAGGGTTTTTTTTTGGTGTTACATTGTATACAACATGAAAGTCCATTTTCCGTTACTTTGTTTTTTTGTGTGCTTTTAATCATTCTGATTTTTGGCTTAATAATGTGACAAAAAAATAACGAGCTTCATTATTTCTGAAGTCCATGATTATTATATGATAATAAATACTACTGAGCATAAAGAAGTCTTTCAGAACATGTAATATTGGGCTGGGGTATTTTTTTGTAAAAACATAAGATCATACAAAAAATTAATGTTGAAAGACTTTCACAACTGAAGGCATCCATGCTGAACTTGAAATTTTTCAAAACTCCTTACAGAGACGCTCAATATAGTCATATACAGATACAATTTGACTTTACAACCACTTATTGTAATTTGCTATATATACATCATTTATACATTGAGTTAGATAAGAAATTTAAAAGTTCTACATCCACTGCGTCAGTTTTCTGCCTTGCTGTGGCAGCTGTCAAAAAACTTCTTGAACAGATATAAAGTTTATGAAATTATACGTTCATTCATTATGAGATATATCCCAGAATATATCAAATTCGTGTTTTTTAAAAATATTAATAATCTAAAATTTTATTTCAAATTCGGATTACCTACCTGTTATTATTACTATATTGTGCCATTATTTATGTTCCGTATTTGATGTTTAATTTTTTGCTGTGCTTCTAGGAATCTAAGGGGTTGAGTGTGAAAGCTATATGAACAAAGTAGTACCAGTATTACCAGTAGAAGTAGTTTTGTTTAGTAAACCATCATATCCGGCACATTTGCAATTTTTCGCCGTTCAACAACACTTAATAGATTCGATGATTTATACTGATATTTCTAATTACTACCATAATACTGTACCATTGTTTATAATAATGCTGGTATACTGCAAAAAGGTGACCAAGTCAAAAAACTAGTTCCTCGTAAATGGCTGTTGAAAGTAATCAAAATTTAAGTAACAAATCACTCAACGTGTTTTTTAGAAAACATAGAACTCATAAAAATGTTCACTGAGAGTGTGCTGCGAGTTATAAAGAGAGTTTTAAAGAAATTAGACTATATTTCTGACTTGGTCACACTTGATGTTGGAAAATATATTAAAAATGACTTGGTCAAAATAAACTTTAATTTTCTTGAAATAAGGAACATAAACATAATCAATCACATTTAAATCTAGAATACTGAATCAGATCTAGTTTGGTTCCGGGGCATTGCTTTTCTTGTTATTATCTACAGGGAGGGATTTATTCCAGCTACGATAGTCAGGATGGTCACTTTTACGTGATATGTCTCACAATGTAGTCAAGTTGATCATTTTACCTGCTACTTTATTAGACATATTAGACTTAGTCAAAACGAGCTGTTAACCAAACTGGCAAACAATTTTGAGTATTGACTTGGACAAAATCATTTATCGTCGTTTGGTACCAAAAAACGTCAAATCGTCGATTTTTGACCCATCACTTTTTGCAGTACACCGACGTATGATGTATTTGATGTTGAATTTTTATATTTCTTTTTTGTTTTGTTTTTAGTGATCCAAGCAGTTGAGTGTAAAAGCCATATAAGCTATAAGCTTCCCAACATAAATCCTACTGTGATAACTGTGACTGCGACTACTAGAAGAATATATGCTTTATTGAGTGAATAATGGTAGGATGACGAAGAATGGGGCACAAGCTAATTATGTAATTTAAATTAATATACAAAAATTAAAATGAAATTTAAAATATACATATACATTAAAAATACTTAAATAGTTGTTTTTAAATAAGAGAAACATTTTCTATTACTATTGGTTACATGACATGTGTGTAAACGAATATTAATTTGTGTACAAATATGAATAAAATAATTGTTGCCATAGTTACTATTTTTTTATGTGAAGGCTGTCGATATACTTGCAAAAATTGATAATTAGGAAGTCTGATTTTGATGAACATTTTAAAGTTTATAGCAAAAACACATAATTGTTCACTGCCTGTCTGCTACTTTAGAAATTACTACACTTAATTTGATGTGATTTAATAATGTACTAACTTCCAATTTATCTACTGATTTTCGAGCCACTAATATTTTTCTTTGAAATAAGTTGTAATCATTTTCTTTACCAAAAATAATGTTTAAACCACTGCAAAAGGAGCACATGCAATGCATAGATACTTATGTATTTCTATCAATACAGTTTTATTACAATAAAAATTACTTCATGATAGTATTTACTTTTGAGCATGACAGAGTATGGCTTTATATGGAACTTTTATCTGTAAACGTGATTTAGTACTATATATTTTTTTGTTTTAAATACAACTACGACTCAAGCGTTCCTAGCTAACATATTTCGGATGCTACTAGTTGTATGACTTATTAAATTATTCTTTTTCGAATAACAGAGATGAATTTGATTTCTGATGTCTTTATAACCTCAAAAAAATACCAAAACAGTATACTCCTGATGTCATTATAAGTAAATAATATTCGAAGGCATAAATACAAAACTTATGATATTATACAGATACAATTCCACTTATGGTGATTTATTATTTTTTGTTGTGATACCCCAGTAAAATGCACTGCACTGCATTTTGACAACTTCAACAGCTTCACAGAAAACAAAGGAAAGCGCAGACGTAAATATTTTGGCTTCACCATTAATACAGGATAGACTGTGACATGCTGCGTCCCCCTATTGTTTTAACGTCCTTGAGTTAACCCATGGCCGTCTCTACTCACTAGGCCGGAGCATGAAATATGGCAACACTGAATCTGCGGGCCGTCATTTTGTTTGTTGTTAAGTCTTTAGTCACGGCATTAGTGTAATCTTCCAGAGTGAAAAATAAGATTGGAAGGTGAATTTTAATGTGTTTCTAATCATTTACCTGCACAAACGAAACTATAGAGATAACAAGATGTCTGTAAAGTGTGTAGTACCAGGTTGCAATAGCAATTGGGGCTTCCAAAGAAGGACATAAACAGAAGTGGGTGAAAGGTATTCCTCATAAGGGCTGGTTATATTTATAAGAATAAAGACAATAATTACAAACATTTCAAAGGATAAGACCTATTTTAACCCACAATGTGGTACCTACAATGTTTTCTGGACCTCCCAAATATCACAGAAAAAGACAGTTAATAGAACTCATCTGGCCATGCATCTGGGCATACCTATGAAAAGATTTGATATTGAAAGGGAATCAAGACCAGCAAGAATGGCTTCACAGTGACCTAATAGTGAATTTTTCTAGCTCAAAAGTGACAACTTACAAAGTAAATTGAGTGTTCATTTAAGTGGAGGTGGCAGCAGGAAACAGGTTCCGTTTATTTTTATTTTGTAGTGTCTGACTACGATGAACCAGACATCAGATGTAAGTGGTATTAGTAGTAGTTTTTTTTTAATATGGGGGCGTAGCTGGTGCACGCACCAGACAAGAGGTCTCCGGCGAAAAGCCCCGTTCCCGGAATCGTCGTGGAGACATAACGTCAGTTGGGGGCTGTCTTCTCTTCATTCTTCGATCTTCTTGCTTCACGCCCTACGTCTCCCCTCCTCCACCCGCGTGGAGATTAAGAGTTCAGGCTTCCATTGCCATGGTATTCGTCAGTTCTTCGCTGTCCCGGTCTTCGTTCCTCGCTCTCTTTAGCAGAGAGGATTTTCCGTACCATTTCATGTACGACCTTCCAGGCCTCTACACTGGATGTCATCAGCGGTATGATTGTCTCTGGGGTCAAGCCTACTACTATGGGTCCAGCACTCTCTCTATATTGGCTCCATCTACTGCACGTGAAGAGCGCGTGCTCAGGTGTGTCCTCGTCGCTACAGTGTAGGCATCTGGAGTCTTCTATTTTCCCTGTCCTTCTTCTGTAGACTCTAAATGGGCCATGGCCAGACAGTGCCTGCGTCAGGAAGTAGCAAGTCTTCCGGTGCTTACACTCGACCCATTCTTTTATAGAAGGGATCAACCGTTTGGTCCACTGCGCGACGTCGGTCGTGGCATCCCAAAGTTGCTGCCATACCTGCATTGTCTGTTCTCTGACGAAGGCACGGCTCTCCGAGGTTCCTTCGTTTGCGGTATACAGGTGCCTCCGCTCCTCTGCCAGCAGGTGTAAGGGTGGCGTTGCAGTGATGACCTGAAGCGCCTTGTTTGAGATAGTGCGATAGGCACTTGCCACTCGCAACAGCGACTTTCTTTGTGCACGATCCAAAGTCTGTCTGTGTTTCTCTCTCCTCAGTGCACGATACCATACTGGTGCTCCGTATAGTATCGTAGACTGTACCACATTATGCAACAGTTGGCGTTTGCTGCTGCTAGGTCCACCCACGTTTGGCATTAGCCGGGATAGCATGGCCGCCTTCTTTTGCGCCTTCTCTGTGGCCCTCTTAAGATGCTCTCCAAAGCATACTTCGCTGTCTATGGCTATCCCCAGATAGACTAGCGACTTGTTTGGTTTAAACGTCACTCCTTTGATGTTGAAGGTCACG
Source organism: Callosobruchus maculatus (assembly GCA_951848785.1). Taxonomy (NCBI): domain Eukaryota; kingdom Metazoa; phylum Arthropoda; class Insecta; order Coleoptera; family Chrysomelidae; genus Callosobruchus; species Callosobruchus maculatus. Next base: position 623,959 of record CATOUR010000122.1, on the reverse strand, counting down.
AGCGCCCTTTTCCGTCGCGACCCCCTCAAGATGACTGCTTCTGTCTTCTCTGGTGCCAATTCAAGGTGGTGGTCCTGCATCCACTTGTCGATTTTCCCGAGTGCGTCATTTGCCTTTCGCATCAATTCGTTTTCATCGTTGGCACACACCACAAGCGCCAAGTCGTCTGCGAAGCCCACCGTCGTTGTCTTCCTAGGGAGAGCACTCCATCGTATAAAATGTTCCACAGTAGTGGGCCCAGCGCGGACCCCTGTGGTACACCCGTGGTGCTTTCTAGTAGCTGCTTTGCTATGAATATGCTTCTATCTTTGAAATAGCTACTGATCAGGTTGGTCAGGTAACTCGAGACCTCTCTACCTCTCAACTCCTGCATGATAATGGCCCACGAAACTGTATTGAAGGCGTTGCGTACATCCAGCGTTATCAGTACGCACCATTTGTCATTAGAGTGTTCAACTATTCCTAACAGTGTTTCGACGGAATCTATAGTCGATTTTCCCCGTCGGAAGCCGAACTGGTTCACCGATAGACTCCCTAGTCTTTCCACTTCAAGCTCCAGTCTCTCGCGTATCATCGCTTCGTACAGCTTACCTATGGTATTCAGGAGACAGATAGGCCTATAGGATGACGCCAAATCTGGTGGCTTGCCCCCTTTGGTAATCAACACAACTCTGGCCCTTTTCCAGGCAGGCGGAAACGTTTGGGTTTTCAGCAGGCGATTTAGCATACCTAACAAAAGTTGTGGTGCTATTAATACGGCTTCTTTTATCACGTCCGGCGTGACTTTATCTAGGCCCGGCGCCTTACCACTTTTCAGCCTATTTCCGGCTTCTTGCAGCTCCTCGATGGTGAAAGGCATACAGTCCTTGTCTACGGGTTCCTCAGGCCAACTGTCCTGGCGGCTAGGAAAGAGCTCACGTACAATTTCAATCTTCCTGTCAGGTTCCATTTCGTAGGTCGGTGTCACCCCTGTGAGATTCTTCGTCACTATGCGGTAGCCTTCCCCCAGGTGTCGTTCTCCACCTCACCGCATAGTTCGTTCCACCGCTGTTTCTTGGCAGCTATTATTAGGAGTCGGAGTTGCTTTTTATTACCGGCGTATGCATCGTGCAGGGACATTAGTTCTGATTCGGATCTCCTTCCGTCTTGCTCGTTGCATAGCTCGCCTACTGGAAATACACCTATTTCGTGTCTCCTCTATGTCGGTCGTCCACCAGTAAGGGACCTTGGCTATCCTTGATCTTCTTTTAGCAGTGCATTCCTTAATGACACTCTCCATAATTCCGCTGTACTGGTCAACCGTGAGTTCATCGGTCTCTACTTCTCCCAGTTTGTTTGTCAGCATGTTCCTCGCCTTCGACATGTCTATGAAGGGCGTGAGACGTTCGCTAGCCGGCCTTTTACATTTAGTTTTGGTTCTTATCTCAAAGTAGATGTACCGATGATCACTCATTGACTCCGTTTCTAGGACTTTCCAGTTGTGTATTTCCCTGGCAGCACTTTGAGTTGCGAACGTGACATCGATATAGGAACAGCTATTTTTCCTGGTATTAGTAGTAGTAGTTCTAAAAGGTATTTTGCACAATGTGGTACCTACAATGTTTTCTGGATCTCCCAAATATCACAGAAAAATACAGTTAATAGAACTCATTTGGGCAAGCCAACGAGGGCATGCATCTGAGCTTACCTATGAAAAGATTTTATAGTGAAGGAATCAAGACCAGCAAGAATGGCTTCACAGTGACCTAATAGTGAATTTTTCTAGCTCAAGTGACAATTTACAAAGTAAATTGAGTGTTGATTTAAGTGGAAGTGGCAGCAGGAAACAGGTTCCGTTTATTTTTATTTTGTAGTGTCTGACTACGATGAACCAAACATCAGATGTAAGTGGTATTAGTAGTAGTAGTAGTTCTAAAAGGTATTTTGCACAATGTGGTACCTACAATGTTTTGTGGACCTCCCAAATATCACAGAAAAATACAGTTAATAGAACTCATCTGGGCAAGCCAACGAGGGCATGCATCTGGGCATACCTTTGATAGTGAAAGGGAATCAAGACCAGCAAGAATGGCTTCACAGTGAACTAATAGTGAATTTTTCTAGCTCAAGTGACAATTTACAAAGTAAATTGAGTGTTCATTTAAGTGGAAGTGGAAGTGGCAGCAGGAAACAGGTTGCTTTATTTTGATTTTGTAGTGTCTGACTATGATGAACCAGACATCAGATGTAAGTGGTATTAGTAGTAGTTGTTCTAAAAAGCATTTTTTTCTTAATTTATTAACCCAGATGAACTTAATACATATAAAATGTAATAATCATTCTGAAACTATAGGCCCACTATTTGACAGCTAAGCCACGTTGCCACATCTAAGGCTCCGGCCTAGTGTAGAGTCGGCCATGGTTAACCCGATCACTTGGACCACTGATCCTGACGTTCGGAAAGTGATCTAGGATCAGTCATAAGTATCGTCAGTTCTCTCTTGTACGGTAAGTGATCCCGATTGCGTTATACAGATCAGTAGCTTTTTCTTATAAATCAGTTTTTTATTCTTAAACTAACTTTTTCCTTGTTCAATATCCGTTTAATCCACGGAATCATAAATCCCACTTGACAGCTGTTTGACAGATAACTGATCGATCCGGATCCAGATCGCTGTTTCCGTAAAGGCCTTAATTAAAGGCTAAAAGTTATATTTTGTTGTTGACTTTAACTACTTATTTTGGTATCTACCTACCGCTATACAGGTAGGTACAACTAAAAATTTAAATTTTTATAACTAATTCATTGTCTTTGCTGCATTTCATATTTATGCTCTCTAATTTTGTAATTTATTCAAAGTTTTACTCATAAGCATTTCTGTGATTTTACTAGGCTGTGAAATTGTGGATATTGATTACATTTTAATTAATTCTAATCTTCTATCTGTGACAACTATTACTATTGTTTTTATGATCAATAAAAAATATTTACTTCGATTTATTTTGGTTGGTATTCGTAAATACAGATGTTCATTTTTATAAAGTGGAAGATATGGCAGAGGTTTCCATTTATTTATTTATTTATGCTTTATGATTGTACAATTTGAAATCATAAATAACACAAAAGTATATCATGATTGCGTTCCGGTATTAATCTTATAGTTTTGACAAAGTTAAATGCAAGGCTCCATATGGCTTAATAAATTAGGTACCCTGGAGATTTGCTAGGCTGTGAAATTATGGATATTGATTACATTTTAACTAATTCTAACCTCTATCTATTACAACTATTACTATTACGTTTCAACTAATTCTAACTTCTATTACAACTATTACTATTGTTTTTATGATCAATAAAAAGTATTAATTTTGATTTATCTGGCCGGTACTCATAAATACAGATGCTCATTTTTATAAAGTGGAAGATATGTTGCATATCCCTTTAAGGACAGTCTGGGCCCTGGGGCTATACAGAGGATATCTAATGCTGTGTGGGACGAGGTGGCGTAGAAATCTTTATATACTAGGGGTAATCAGGTGCAATATTAAAAAGCATGGACCTTAAATACTCTAGTTTAGTAGCATATTGCATTTCTTGCTAATATTCTTTACTTTGTTTCATATGGTTACTTTATTCACTTTAGGTCAAACTGAGAACGAGGTGAGGAAAGAAAACATAAACCATATGCTTGGTAGAACTTCAATAAAGAAGATTATTCTTATTATTATACTTGAATGCATTATGTGACAATTTTTATTATATTATTTATACGATACAATAATCGTATTTAATATAGTATTTATATTTTTATGCTACAATTTTTAAATTTTTGAGCCAATCACTAATTGATTGATTGAAATCAAATATAAGTCAATCAGTCAATGATTGGTTAAAATCATCAATAAATGATAATTTTGACATAAAAAGGTAGAGCAACTACAGATTTGAGCAACGATGGCAGCATCGCATTGAATTCTCGATACATCTGGCAAACATGTGGCGACCATGTTGCAACCCAAAATAATGGCGGTAGACATTAACATAAGTCATTCGTGTTTCCAGTCAAATAGCGCGTAAATGTGTCTTCTTAAGCCGTACCTATTTTTAACCGTACCTGTTTTGTGCCTATTTTGTGTTAGAGAATATAAGGGACCGGCATACTTTCGGCCGACAGTTGGCATCGCAAGGACGTTCACGAAAGTGTTTATTAGATGAAATCAATTCTTTTTCTTTTTTGATGTTTGATCACATAGGTATCTATCGTAAAAAAATCAACACCTGTTATCGATCATTTCAGAAAGTTATTAATTAAAAATCAGAATTTCAACATGGGCTCGTATGAGAGAGCAGCGAATTTTTGTATTTAAGAGGAGGTTATAGTACGTACGAGAGAGCTGTTTGCAATGGTTCAGCTGTAACCATTTTTGGACTATTAATTTTGAGATTTCTGAACCCAAAAAAATATGAGCATGAAGAAAAAGAACGGTCCTAAAGAAATGTCGATGTATTTTTTGAAATTATCTAATAGACAATTATTAAAAAGTTGCCAAAATTGACGTTTTTTTGACTAAATTCACGGTCTCGTTAATCACCCTGTATAAACTTATTCTAAAATCTGGATCGACATTTCTCTAGGTTGAAGTTTTAAGAAAGTGCAAATCAGGTTTTTCTGCCAAAAATTATTAATGTACAGGGTCAAAAGTGGTTACAGTTGGAGCCTTGCATCGAACGATCGCGCGCCTATTGGGACACTGATAAAGGCGCCACCAATACAAAAGTATGAAAACTACAGTTTATGAATGAGCTGAAGTTCATTCATTTCTGGAATGAGATATATATTGTTTTGAGCATCAACTCAATTTGTAGTCAGTGGTTTTGGGTGACTTATTCATATACACTGCAGGACAAAATTTAGGAACTACTAAAATTTAAACAAATCGCGGTAATTGGTTTTGAGCAGTTATCATTTTCAGGATTACTATCTTACAATTTTCAACCAGATTTGTGAGTAAGTGAGAAGTCTAGAGTCTTGGGCTCACACTTTTTTGCGTCGCGAATAGAAATTACATTTTTTACTTTGTAACATAAACTGATAAAAACCTTGTATTTTCATTAACATTTATTCACTCCAAAAGTCATTTTTGTTTGCTAAGTTCTCCACTTTCACGATTTTTTGTGTTCAGACGGCAAAGTACCAATATTAACCTTTTGTGACATGGAACTGCCACTGAACTTGATAAAACCAATAATTGTGGTTTCTCTTTAACGCACCATTTTTCATCCAAAAAGTCATTTTTCTTCTCTGAATACCTTCTTCATCAGGTGTCATATATCAGGTAAAATAAGGACACCATTTCGGTGTGGCAGCATTAGAGGTCATATAGGCATCTATTATAATCCGCAATTAATACTAGCATTTTTTTATCAATCGCTCAACAATCAGAGAAAGCAAATTTTTCTTTTTCTTCAGAGTATATAATCGTCTTGGCATAGGTGCATAGGTATATATCTGTGTTGGAGGGGTTATAGATTTCACAAAGTTGTTAAAATGCGTCCTCTTTTTGAATATGTACTTCATCGAAATACCGAATTTGTCGGCTGTAATTCTGAATGCAGGTAGATATAGCTTCACTATGGGGGATATATTTTTGGAGGCCTACTGGTGGGGGAAGGGGGCAGGCATAATTTGGTTTATTTTTCTGAATTTTGTTGTGAATCCAACAATAATTTTGCTGGCACCTTCTGGGGGTGCTATAGGCGAAAAACGGAGTCAAGTTGATTGACTCAGTACTTCCCACACATAATGATGATGCCATTTTATTATTTCCCATTGCATGAAGCTATCCATTGACCTGTGAAATAAAGACCTAGCGGTATAATACACTTTTTACGTCCATCCCAACATTACTTTAGCCATTACAGAAACCAAAGGACTTAAACCGAGACTTCTATACATACGAGTATTGCTTTAGATCGTTCTGTATTATGTAACCTGGAAATTGTTGAACTGATTTTCAAATTTCGACACACTGTTAGTCCCGTGGCGAGGATGGAGAACGCGTATGGTCTTCCGAAATCATCGTGCCAATGGCAGCGCAGCAGTAATAAAAAAACTGAAAATATAAATGATCCTACGCCAATCAGTTTGTAAAGGATTTTGACCTACTGTGATGAACTTCAATTACTTTTTGTAGGATAAGGTCATTCATACAAAAACTCCTTATTTTTCTATTTGCGACGTTTCGACTTATATTAAGTCATCTTCAGGCAACTAAAAACAATTGATGGTGTAGGCTATTAATACACAAATACACAGATTTACTTAAACTTAAACAACGGTTGTATACAGAAGGAACCTACCAATGACTTTTAATTTTTTTTCAATTTGCTAACTTTATCAGATCACAACAAGCTGTCCCTAACAATTACATATTAGTATCATTAGATGTTCAATCCTTGTTCACTAACATACCTACTGATTTAGTTGTCCAAATAATAACTGAGAAATGGGACATCATCTCAGATTTCACTAATCTATCTTTGGATGCCTTTTTGGATGCATTCAATTTTTGCATTGAGTCCAATTATTTTAATTTTAACGGCTCCTTCTATAAACAAACCTTTGGTCTTGGAATGGGTGATTGTATGTCACCAATTTGTGCAGATCTAGTTATGTCCAAGCTTCAGTCACACTGTTTGAGCCTTATAAGTTTTCAGATCCCTTTCTTTAAACGATATGTAGATGATATAGTTACAGCTATTCCAAGTGACAAAGTGGATGATACTTTAAATATATTTAATTCCTTTCACACTAAATTACAGTTTACTATAGAGGTGGAACAGAATAATGCTATCTCTTTTCTAGACACTAAAATCATACGTTCGACTGATAATTACCTAAAAGTAGGCTGGTATCAGAAGCCAACCTTTTCTGGTAGATTTATAAGTTTCCATTCATTTCACAGTTTCAGACAAAAAGTTAATATCATTAAAAACCTTAAGCATAGGGCCCTGACCATAGCAGACGCTGAATTCCACACAATTGCCTTAAACAAAATTAGGTCTTTTCTTTGGCGTAACAATTTCCCTATGTCGCTTATTAATAAGATCCTTAATCAGAACACAACTATTGATGATTTAGATAAGCCATTCACTACCAGTACAAGATACTACAAAATTCCATATGTAAGGCACTTATCGGAGAAAATAAGACAAATTTTGAGTTCTGACAGTATAGAAATTGCCTTCAGCAATGAAAATACAATAGGGAAAATGTTTTTCACTACAAAAAAAGAAAAAACACCTTTTGATTTAACATCTAACGTTGTATACAAGATCCCTTGTAAGGATTGCAACAATTGCTACATAGGGCAGACAGGCCGATACATAAAAACTAGAATAGCTGAACATAGAAGAGATGAATGTAGGGTGAATAGCATTTCTGATCCCACCGCTCTAGTACAACATGTGAAAAATAAAAATCATCACTTTGACTTTGAAAAAACATCAATTTTGAGTTATCAACAGATGTTATCTAAAAGACTAATCAGCGAGATGATCCACATTCAGAAAAACAAATCAGTAAACTACAGACAGGATATCAACGCCTTAAGCAATGTGTATCATAATTTGATCAAAAAATTGCCTAATAGATGAACCAAAGCCTAACTCTACATCATATTATCTATTTTCCGTACTCCGCCTATAGATTTTGGCTGAAAAACACATGAAAATATTATGTTTTAGACGGAAAAACGCTGAATATCTTCTACCAGATCATCCACCTACCCGTCCTTGGTGTGTAGGCACATTGCTGTTTTCATTCTGTTCCTGTTTGTTATAATTTTATTCATTTTTACTGTACGTGTCTTGTGCCGTTATATTTTAATACCGTTGGCAGTGTTTATTAATCCAGTTGTTTATAATTTCTTATGATTTTTTTCTCGATAACTATAAAAAACTTCGATTTTCTAGTAAGTCAACTTTTCTTGTATCTGACATATTTGTGCATGTCTTATGATATTTTTAACATAAATCAAATCACTCGAGCGTTTCAGCAAGTGGCATCCATCTAATTTTTATTTAAAATTTTTTTTTATAAAAAAAAAATTAAAAGTCATTGGTAGGTTCCTTCTGTATACAACCGTTGTTTAAGTTTAAGTAAATCTGTGTATTTGTGTATTAATAGCCTACACCATCAATTGTTTTTAGTTGCCTGAAGATGACTTAATATAAGTCGAAACGTCGCAAATAGAAAAATAAGGAGTTTTTGTATGAATGACCTTATCCTACAAAAAGTAATTGAAGATGAAAATATAAAAACAGCTCAAACTTCGTTTTTAGGTAATTCGGGGGTGCCTGGTCGATTTCCACATTTTTTAGACAGGGTATACTTGAGATAGTTTGATGGTTGGGGGTTGTGAAATTGAAAAATTTGTTGTATTCGTAATGGGTTCTCTATTGCCCTGACAAAAAATAATTTTTGAAATTATATTGTATGCGTGTAGCCAAACACTAAACTGATAGCAATGAAATTTCTAAACAGTACCGTGGACTGTGGTAGATATCAATAAATTAATTGTTTTTGAAAATTGAGCGAGGGGCGATAAAACTAAATAAAAAAAGAAACAATAACACAATATAAAAGCCGTCCAAATCCTGTTTTTGGGTACTCTAGGGATATCTGATCATTTACTACTTGCTTTTTTTTGGGATGGTCAAAATAAGCCGAAGTAGGATGGTATCAGGATGGTGACGGTAGTGTAGTTGGGAAACCCTGGAAAACTTTTCATTGTCCTCTTAACACGTTGACTGCCGCCATAGGGATCATAAAGTTATTCCTCAGAGGCCATGGTGGAAGATTTATAGTTTAATCCATTTGAGCTTGTTTTTGGGATATATTACACGATAAATAGAAGGTGTTCAATGCAATTTTTTCAAAAAAAAAAAAAATATTACACCCCCGGTGATGCTCATGGCATCTCAGTCATGATTAGATATCCGTGATGCCGTGAGCATCACCAGTGGTCTCTCAGTGAAACAAGTAAAACACAAAAATATATTGCACTGGCTGGTTTCTAGTTTTATGCATTCCATAAGCCTAAACTAGTAACTATCGCACATAGAATGAAATGACAGTATGAAATATAATCTGTAGTAGAGAAAGCCATAAATCTTCCCACAGTGCCGGTATTCGTAATACGACATTAGAGTGAAGCATGATTGAGACCACCGGTGATGCTCACGGCATCGGATAAAGATTGTTTCATGAACCACGGTTATGCTCATGGCAGTTGACGTGTTAAGATTGGTATTGGTAGTATAATGTTTTCAAATATCGGAAAATCGGCATGCCATGTGGTTAGGATATCAGTTGACAATTGCAGACTAAAAATTGTGTCGTCCTAGTTCCTACGGAGGGTGATGATTTGGTTGCAAGTGGATCTCAGACTATAGCTTCATGCAATGGGAATATAGTAGAATGCTATCACCGGCTTCTTTTTAAATGAGCATCACTATAAAAAATTGCATTAGGTACATAATAGATATAAATTCAATTATTCATCAATCATCATTTATTTGGATATACGAGTATATACAACGATGCATAGGCAAAAAAGCAGTCATACAACATTCAAATAGTTTCACAAATAAAGTACGTTTGGTACTCACAATGACATGGATACCAATCTAAAGAATACTGAGCTTGATTAAATGTCAGTGCTCTATTTGTCAGTCTTAGCTTCATACAGGTTTCACTGTCGGAGTCGCTAGGTGCTTTATACCAATTCTTGTACACCATTGGTTTCCCTTTGGATAGCCACCCCCATGTTTGTAATGCATTACTATTACGTCTGTCAGTTTTCATGGCCTTTGCTGATGTAAGGAAATACATTCCTGGATCTACTCCTGAAACAAAAATACAGCGGCTTTACTACACAAACGGCACGAATATAAGGGAATATTCTTTGAAACATTCTAAGCATACTCGTACACAAGACTGGCAAAGTTGGATTTGGAGTGGGAAGTATCCAATGAAACTAACAGAATGTGCAAAAGGGCAAAGTCATCAGTTAAAAGGAGACACCTTACCCATCATATATTCTACATTCCAACTACATTCACAGCCAGGCGCAAAAAGAAAGCGGTTCGGTCGCGTGCGTTGATATTTTACCCAAAGCGAGTATCGCATGTTGCCATCAGTATGCCTGTAGGCAGCTTTTGGCATGAAAATTGCCAAAAATCACCAATCTTTCGGATGCATGAATGAAAATCGCCAGAAATGGCGACCTCGTGGTTGTGAATGCGAAAATTGTCAAAACCGAAATGCCCAGTATGACATATTTTGTGGGTGACCTCTGACCTACGGAATTGCAAAAATAGGTCAAACTGAAATTATACTATGGTAAGCCTGTGGTCAAGGTCATATTTATTGTAGAAACTAAGGGCTATTGTGATTCTCCCAGACTTCCAGGCCGCTTAAAAAACCTTGCACTCCTGGAGGAGATTACATTAAAACTGCAAGCAACGCTATACATCTCAGTTGGGTAATAGGCCGTGCAGGTATTGGTGGCAATAAATATATAGTTGAAAATACGTAAACATTACTACATACTTATTTTTTTACTTCATAAAGATATATTTCAGTATTAACTCTCGGTTTATCTGATTGAGATTAAAACAACTTTCCAGTGAGATCAATTTATTTCAAAACTTCTAATAAGTGTCTTTTTGCTAATTGCGAGTCAAATAATGTTTATTTTGAGACATTGGGGCATTTTTGGACTACCAGAAATAACAAATTTTGCAGTTATCGTTATTTTGAGCATGGGCAGTTATAGGTAAGTTAAAAGATGCCAATAACGATAATGAAGGTCGGCCAATTTTACTTGCCACCTCTCTCACTCCTTGAACAGTCACTATGGTCAAAGTGTCAATTGTAAAACAACTGGCATATATTGCCGCGCCCTTTGGCGGAAAATCACCACACCTGGCAACTCTCCTAAATAATGAAAATGAGAGGCAGAGTATATTGCGTTCTCTCTTCAACCTGTTAAAATGTGCGTCCGATGCGTTTATATCGGCATTCTATACTTCCAACTGTAGTTTCTAAAGCGTCAAGTGTCAAGTGATAATTCAAAACGGTCAAGTTAATTTTTCAACTCGTCAATTGCAAATTCAAACTGACAGGTATACCGGGTTATTCACGTTATTCGACACGGAGCATTACGGCTAAAGTGTTTGATGAAAAAGAAAATAGTAATTTCGGATGGATGGGGGCCCATTCAGGCTACATTTTAAAAATATTTTCATGTTATACAGGGTGTCCCCAAAACATGAAATGTATCAAAGTTGTTTTTTTAAATATAATTCCCTGTAGATTATTGCAAATTCAGATTCTCTGGTGAATTCTAGTGTGACTTTATGTATCACACATGGGACTTAAAGCGAACCGTTTGAGTGTAAATCACCATTTTCGGTATAAGTAGGTGTCAGAAAAAAACTGAATTTCACAGAGATTATAAAATTCAAAAAGCTGTTATTTTGCCGTATTACTAAGCATGAAATGCATCACCTTAGGTTAGACGGTCAAATTTGAATTACGTTTGTGCTTGGAGCAATCGGTCGATCAATTTAAGAAACTTTAATCAAAAATAACTTGATTTTTTCACATGGGAATACCTAATTTTTTTTATAGGATTAAATATAAAATTTGATAGCCTTTATAACGATATAAAGTTGTGAATATCAATCTCTGGTAGTTTTCATTTATATTCAAATTTTCAATCAAATCGGTGTTTTTCCATTTACCTACCTATAACCAACCTAGCACACCATGAAATATAAACAAAAATCTGTTCAGATAGAAGAAAACTACTAACTTAGCAGAAAAATACAACAGAACTGGACTAAAGACACAAGACTATAAAAACTACTTACAACAAATCACCACTAAGCAAAAACAACGGTAACCTATCCAAGGTCAAAGAAAAGCTGGAGAACGAGAGAAATGGATAAATTTCACGGCCTACTAGTTACGGCAATGTACTAGAGATTGCCAATTTACTAAATTAAAAAGTTTGAAATGAAAAGAATTCTACTAGCAATTGTTGTAGGCAGTTTATTATTATCTTCAAAATAAAATTTCACATTTAATGGTATAAAAAATTATTCAATCCTGTCACGTCAAAGGTAGGAAGGGTGGAGCTCTGGAAATTCTTCAGTACGTATCGCAAGATCGCAGAAAATGAAGAATGAATTGAAATTTGTCCAAATTATCAAGCATAATTTACCTGGCAGAAAGTTTAAATCTGGTTCTTACTAATAGTGAAAAAAATAGAAGGGCTCCAGTCAGAGATATCGTTACTTTGACGCAAATTATTAATACCTTATAGCGTTACATGTGACTGATAATTGCGTGCTGGGGCAACTGCGCTGGTAGTTTTTCTTTCATTTCAGTGTTTTTAATTGTTTTGGAAATTTTTAATCTCTAGTACATTGCAGTATCCAGTAGGCTGTGAATAATATCTATTTCTGTAACACTCCAGCTTCTCTTTGATCTTAGATGCGTTACCGCTGTTGTTTTTGTTTAGAGTTGAATTGTTGTAAGAAATTTTTATAATCTTGTCTCTTTACTGTAATTCGCCTGTATTCTTAATTTTAAGTTACTTATTTTCTACAATCTGAACATTTTTGTTTATATTTCACGGCCTGCTAGGTTGCTTATAGGTAGGAAAATTGAAGAATACCGATTTGACTGAAAATTTAAAATTAAAAGAAAACTACCAGAGATTGATACTCACAACTTTAAATTATTAGAAAGGCTATCAAAATTTACATTTAATCGTATACAAAATTAGGTATTCCTATTTGAAAAAATCAGGTTATCTCTGATTAAAGTTTCTTCAATTTATCGACCGATTGCTCCAAGCATAAGCGTAATTCAAATTTTATCGTCTAACCTAACGTGACGCATTTCATGCTTAATAATACGGCAAAGTCACAGCCTTCTAAATTTTATAATCTCTGTGAAATTCAATTTTTTTCTGACATCTACTTATACCCACAATGGTGACTTACACCTAAACGGTTCGCTTTAAGTCCCATGCGTGATACATAAAGTCGCACTAGAATTCACTAAGGAATCTGAATATGCAATAACATACAGGGTGTTCCATTAAAAAAAAACCTCGAAAAAAAAACATAACTTTGATACATTTCGTGTACCCTGTATAACATGAAAATATTTTTAAAATGTAGCCTTAATGGGTCTCCATCCATCTGAAATTATTATTTTCTTTTTCATCCAGAGAGAAGTTTTGGTGGTAAAATCGGGGAGGGGGGGGGGGGGCTTAACACAGAATAGGTAGTTTTCCGGTATTTATTTGAACTAAAAATATGTTTGAAGAATTAAAGTATTAGTTATTAGTTCTTAAAATTTGAACTTAACTTCAAATATTGTTTGTACTCATTTTTGCCTTTAGAGTACCATAGTAGTAATAATAATGGAAAGTTATCTATTCCATGTTTTCTCGCAATTTGGAGGGGGGGATTATCCCCATCTCCGGCCCCTACCCGTGGGTAATCCGAGCATAATTGTTGATGCTATTGAAACTCACCAAGCTCTCGAAGAACCTCCATTATAGAACCTTCTTCATCTTTCGACAGAATAGATAACAATTCCATGCCATGATATTTGCAGTAATATATGGCTTCATAAAAATTCGCCTGAAATCACAATTCACTTTATTTAGGGATAAAAATGCTTAAGTTCTAACTTACTTGCAATATATGTTCGACGTAGTATCCTTTGCCGCTGCTATTCGAGTACAACAGAGGTAGTTTCGAATTGTCAGTTTCTAAAAGGTACATAATAATTATGTCACTACAGTTTATTAATTTTCTCTGCACGATAAGAATTAAATGAAAAAAATGTCTGGTGTCAAAATTAGAAGAAACAGTACCTATATATGGTTAATATATCCTTTAAAAAGCAATTAAAAAATCTATGTTTAGAAAACCAAAAATGTATGCTAGTGACGATTTCTTTAGATAGACTTCAAAAAGATGTCCGACGACGTAAACGTGTGTGAACATTGCTCGGACAATTTCATAGTAAATGCAAGGTTTTTAAAGTGTAGAAATTGCAAAAAGCGGTTCCATAGTCAGTGTGTGTCTATCAGAGATGACGTGCAGAAGGTCGTGGCAAAAAGTAATAGTTTAGTTTGGAATTGTGATGCCTGCAAAGATCAGCCATACCCAGCACTATCCATTTGCAATCCCGAGGTAAATAGTAGTGAATTATTGATCTACAAAAAAGAAAATGAGTGCCTAAAACGTGAAAATGCGTTATTAGAGAAGTTATTATCCGAATTAGAATTTTCAAATAATCTGCTAAAAGCAAATTGGAACGGTACGCAGAATGGAACACCTGTCGAAAAAAGTGAGACAAAAACTGGTGTTATTCCAGGCAGAAGAAATGCGGGGACGATAATGTACAGCGGCGAAAAATATAAACAATGAATCAGCTGTGTTGATTGTGAAATCACCCGGTGGAAGTTCAGAAGATCCAGATGTACTGAAATCAATTAAGCAGTGCGTAAACCTTAACGAACTCAATATCTGCGTGAATATGCCAGAAAAACTAAGAGCGGTGCAGCTGTTTTTTGTAAAAGTTCCGAAGTTTTGGAAAAACTAAAAAAAGGTGCTAAGCTCAAAACTGGGTGCTGGATATAACGTGAAGGAATCATTAAAGCTCAACCCTTGAATTTTGGTCAAATACGTCAAATTGGATGACGAACTGGACAGTGATTCAAAATTTTTAGACAGTATAGTCACTCTGAACCAGCTTGATAGTGCTACTAAATCAGAGATGAGAGTCATAACAAAGCTAAAAGAGGACACAAACGGCCCTAAGAAGACGAAGGGACCCAAGGATGACTGCCTTCTGCATTCTGGCGGCTAAGATGTGCGCTGCCGCACGGCACACCGGTATTTTGCGCACTGCAGAGAGCAGCATATTCCTCATTCCGCCTAGGGATCCAATGACCATAACCAGCAGACTTACAGTATAGTCTGTCCAGAGCCTGCGAAGTTGTCCGAGCAACTCCTGATATTTGGTCCGCTTTTCCTCCTCCCTAGAGAGGATGTTCACCTCGGCAGGCGCCCAAAACTCTATAACGAACATTGTCTTCTGTTGGTGGTCGAGAAGGACTATGTCGGGCTTGTTTGCATGTACAAGCTCGAGCGTGAGGAATGAGCAGTTCCAGTAAATCCAGCATCTCTCGTTCTCCGCAACGCCAATGGACTCTATATCCCCTGGAGCGTATGGCAGCACCGGCGTCTCACCGATACCGTATGAGTGCCTTAAACGATGAGCACTCGTAGAGCCGCGTTGTGCCGATGGACGTAAGCCATCCCATCAGCGTACGTCTTACACGCCGACAAGAGATGCATAAGCGTCTCTGGCGCCTATCGGCAAGCTCTACAACGGATGTCGAGTACATCTACACCCATAACCCTTTTACGGTACACCAAGGTCTTGAAGACACCGTCTTGGCAAGCCATTATGAAGCCCTCAGTCTCCAACTTCAACCCACTAGACCTTAGGAAAGAGAAGATTAACTGCTCAGACAAGCCATGCTCTTCTAGGTTGGCTTATCTTTATGAAGTCCTAAAAGGAAATCGACTTCGGCAGTTTTAATGTGGGATTTTGATTCTGCGGGAGCAATGGACTGCTGACACCTCTGCTTGAAGTCGAGTGTAAGGCTGAGCTCCTCGGCTGCTCGTTTCTCTGCGCTAAAAAGAAAGGCTCCATTACCCGCATTCTCGTGCTCTCGCAAAAAGTGGAACAGGGAATCGGTGCTGTTCTTTACATAGCAGGCAGTGGCCAAAACTATCCAGTTGTGCAGATGTTCCAAACTCAATAGTCCACGCCCTCCCAAGTATCGCGGGAGGAATATTCTCAGGAAAAGGGGTTTAGGATGCAGACTTCTCTCCATATTCATCCTTTTGCGGGTCTTCGTGTGAATTTTCTTCAGCTCGTTCACTTTCCAATGTATAGCACCAAATGTGTATAATAACAATGGGACCGCAAGCATGTTTGTGGCAGCGACTTTGTTTTTGCCGGACAGTTCTGACGACCAGATCTGCCGGAGTCGGTGCAAATACTCTTGGACATGACGCTGCGCCACTCCAAGGTAGGTATAAGTATCTCCGGCATGCAGTTCTCGCAAGATGCTCCCATCAACGAGCTGTACCTCATCTCCACTATCTCCACTTCGTCCTTTCATGAGATGAATCAGTGCACATTTGTCTGTCCCGAACTCCATTCCGATAGCATGACTGTAATCCTGCACTGCCCTCAGCGATTGTTGTAGTTCGCGTTGGACCGAGGAATGAAGTTTTAGGTCATCCATATAAAACAGATAGGTGACCTTGTGCCTCCGGTTATTGGGCGTGCCACAGCTGTATCCTTCAGTATTTCTCAGCGCTATGGACAGAGGCAAAGGTGAGATGCAAAAGAGCAAGGGGCTCAAAGAGTCTCCTTGGAAGACACCTCTCTTGAATGACACCAACTGTCTGAACCCGAGTTTCACCTGATGTTATAGTGAACCGGGTCTTCTAGAGCGGCATCAGTTGTCTGATACATCCCACTATCTGATTATCCACCGAAAGACGTTCCAACAGCCGCACAATGAGCTCCTGAGACGTGGTGTCGAATGTCAATCCACGCCATAGAAAGTTTTCGCTTGTATTACACGGAGTCCTGCGTCACACATCGGTCAATCAACAGGTTCTCCTTGCAGCCAGCTACTCCTTTCTTTGACCCTCTCTGTTCATACACGTCGAGAAATACAGGATTCACAGCTTGAAGGATACGCATGTACAAGATTCTGGTGAAGAGCTTGTAACATGCGTTCAGACATGTTATTGGCCTGTAGTTTTTGGGATCAGACAAATCTCCGGTCTTCGGGAGAAGCACGGTTCGACCCTTGACAAACCAAGCCGGAATTGGCTGCTCCTGATTTATCCACGAGTTAAAAACTCTAGCTAAATGCCGGTGACAACTGGAATTTTTTTCCACCAGTAGGTGTTTATGCCATCCGAGCCAGGAGCTGCGAAATTCTTCGCGCCTCGTAAGGCGCCAAGAATTTCTTCCGTGTTTCTCGAATGACGCAGTACATTTAAGTTAAGAGTCCTCCCACAAACGGACTCGAACTGCGCCAAGGCCGGACTGTCTTCTGAGAGAGGTTTGGGCTGTTCGTATATGTCCCTCCAGAAGGCCTCCACGCGATCAGCAGTTGGCGGCTGCTTTATGGCTGGTAGCGGCTGTTGGAAAAGGCGAGGTCTTTCGTAGAACATTCTGCTCTGCTCCAGACCTCTCGCCCGCGCCAGCAACGATCGCTTAGCAGCGATTAGACAGTGTTGCTTGACATCAACGCGTGCCGCTTGACTGAGTGATGATGGTCGCGCCTCAACCCGTAGGCTATCTGGCGCACTCGGCGCGTAAAAGTCTTCCCAGCCGCTCTATATTCCATCACACACTGGATACGGGATGCTTCCTGGCGAGCCAACTGGATTCTCGCTTCCATTTGGCGCACCCGTCCCTGTGCTCTCTCAACAGGAGAGCCTGTCAGTGTCCCCGTCCCCTGTCTAGCTAGCCTCAGAGCCGCAGCGAAAATTTCGCAATTGATGCTTCAAATGTCAGAGGCCTCCGACAGACTTCAAATCTACTAGCTTGAAGGACCTATTGTTGTTGTGCAAGGCCCTTCGATCTCTGAAATCTCCAGGTGAGACGACTTCGTTGGTTCCCTTTCAGCGGGTGTTATCGGCGAGCTTTCAGCCTGGTTAACAGGCCTTCCGTCCGCCGAAGAGGCAGGCTGAGCTGGAGGTACGATACATAATCTCGCAAATTCTGAGAGGTAAGAGTGCTATGCGCAGGGTGCATTTTACACCACCTCTCAAACATGCGGGACATGTATCCCCTACGGTGCGAGTACTGCTCTCGTAGCAGCTTAGCAGATCATCTGTGAGCTCCGTCGTCCACCTAAAACGGTCCATGTCATAGCGGGGGTCGTCAACAGGGCGATCCGAAGCACCGCCACCTAGCCCAACGCCAGCTTCCGAAACCGGCTCGCTGTGGGTGCTTTTCTTCCGGGGTGGTCGAACCCGAGGATAGGGCCCGTCAGGTGGTTAGCCTTAGGGCCTCCAGACGACATTTTCTGAGGCAGCCGTCCAAATTTCCTTCTGAGGATGCACCTGCGAAGGTTGTCGGCTGGCTTACATCCTTGGGCTTTGGTATACCCCTCGGTGTCGCCACTCACCGAATGACCTCTGATTTTCCAAGTTTCTCTCGCATGACTGCGGTAGCAACAGATGTTGACGGGCTGTGCCAAGTCAACACCTGAACTATTACGGATCGGAATTTAGGAAGGATCGTACAATATTGCAGGTCTTCAGGATTACAGACTTTTGGAATATTTCGTGTAACCTTTCGTCCAGGCCTAACTGTCGTAGGTGTGGTGTAAATGTGTTTGGTGTAAGTCCTGAGGCAGACATAATTAGGGGGGCAATAGTAACTTTGTTTTGCTTCCAGAGTCGTTTTATTTCTATCGCAAGGCCAGTGTATTTAGATATCTTACCAGCGTAGGTGTTTTGTTATTATTATTATGATTTTCCAAGTTTCTCTCGCATGACTGCGGTAGCAACAAATGTTGACGGGCTGTGCCAAGTCAACACCTGAACTATTACTGATCTCAATTTA
Source organism: Callosobruchus maculatus (assembly GCA_951848785.1). Lineage (NCBI taxonomy): Eukaryota > Metazoa > Arthropoda > Insecta > Coleoptera > Chrysomelidae > Callosobruchus > Callosobruchus maculatus. The sequence continues at coordinate 605,213 of CATOUR010000122.1, read as the reverse complement.
GGAAGGATCGTACGATGTTACAGGTCTTCAGGATTACAGACTTTTGGAATGTTTTGTGTAACCTTTCGTCCAGGCCTAACTGTTGTAGGTGTGGTGTAAATGTGTTTGGTGTAAGGCCTGAGACTGACATAATGAAGGGAACAATAGTAACTTTGTCCTACTTCCAAAGGCGTTTTATTTCCATGGCAAGGTCCGTGTACTTAGATATTTTCCCAGCGTAGGTGTTTTGTACATTCACATCATTGGGAATAGCAATGTCTATCAGGTATGTAACTTTATCGAGCTTTGACTGGAATACTATATCTGGTCTATTGACTGGGATAGTCTTGTCTGTATGTATTTCAACGTCCCAGTATAGTTTGTATTGATTGTTTTCAAGTACTGATGTCGGAGTGTAATATGGATCTGTGTTTTCTATTAGTTTGTTCGTTGTGGCTAGCGCTTGGTGAATGACCTTGGCTGCAGAGTTATGTCTGGCTGTGTACTCGGTACCAGCATGAGTTTTGCACCCGCTTGTTATGTGATCTATTGTTTCCTTTTGTTGGTGACATTTTCTGCAGTTATCGTCGGTTATGGATGGATCTTTAATTATGTATTTTTTGTAGTTTTGTGTCGCAATCACTTGGTCTTGAATGGCAAGCATGATGCCCTCCGTTTCTGGGAACAGCTGGCCATCATGCAGCCAGGTGTATGACTGTCTTTCGTTAATATGGTCTTGTGTGACACGGTACCTATGTTTGCCGTGAAGTGCTTTCTGCGAACAGGTGTTTATTTTTTCTTGTTGTGATTGGATGTGATTGTATGTGTCTGCTGCGTGATCTGGACAAGAGAGGTTAAGTGGTGTATAGTTTTTGTCTGCTTTCACTATTGATCTATGTAGGTTTGTCTGTTTGCTTTGGAAAAAATGTCTGAGTGTTTTTATTTGTCTTGAGTGAAGTGATTGTATGTCTATAATTCCTCTGCCCCCCTGTTTTCTGTCTATGGTGAGTCTTTCCTTGCACGCGTTGGGGTGTAACATTCTATGTTTCGTAAGTTCTGTTCGTATGAGTATATGGATGTTTTCTATGTCAGTATGCGACCACTTGATGATGCCAAATGAATACGTGAGGATTGGTATTGCAAATGTATTGATAGCTTTTGTAAGGTTTCTAGAATTCAGTTTTGTTTTCAGAAGCTTAATGAGGCGGTCTCTAAACACTTGTCTAAGTTGTGCTTTGGTTTGTGTGTGGTCTATCTTAACCCTCTGATTGAAACCCAGGTACTTGTACGTTTCTTCCTTGTTCATGTTATCCAACGTCTGGCCGGTTACTATTTCCTGTTGGGGATGGTTCTTCCATTGGCCTTTGTTTATGTGTAGCACCTTGCATTTGCTCATCCCGAACTCCATCCTGACATCTGACGTACAAACCTCTGTTATTCTGAGTAATTCTCTCAGTTGCACGTCAGTGGCAGCATATAGTTTTATATCGTCCATGTAGAGGAGATGATTGATTCTGTGTTGATTTGCTTTCTGGTGTCTGATGTTGAAACCATAGTTTGTGCTGTTAAGTGCATTGGAAAGCGGATTTAGACAGAGGCAGAACCACAGTGAACTGAGAGAGTCACCCTGGAAGATACCGCGTCGTATGTTTAGCTCCTCCGTTTGGATATGGCCGTCCTGAGTTTTGAGGTGTATGTTGGTTCGCCATGTCCCCATGGTTCTTGTAAGAAACCGACGAATGCCTGGGTTTATTTTATATATTTGTAGAATTTTAGTTAGCCAGCTATGGGGTACAGAGTTAAAGGCTTTTTTGGAATCTATGAAACAGGTATGAAAACTCCTATGTTCTTTCCTAGTTTGCTCCATGATCACACTATCAATTATCAGTTGTTCTTTGCAACCTTGGCCTTGTTTTCTGCATCCTTTTTGTTCTTCAGTAAGGATGCTATTTTGCGTAAGGTGTTGTTCAATCCTTCTGCATATTGTTGCGGTGACGATCTTGTATAAGGTGGGGAGACATGTGATTGGGCGGTAGTTGGCAGGGTTCTTGGTATCTGCGTTTTTCGGTTTTATATACGTTATGCCCTGTGTTAGGAATTTGGGAAACCTTTCGGGTTGGATTATGGCTTCATTGATTTGGTTCGCAAGCATTTCATATGTTGCGCTGAATTGCTTGTACCAGAAATTTTGTATATTATCCACGCCTGGGCACTTCCAATTGTGGGTATGTTTTATCGTCTCAGCTATTTCCTCTGGTGTAAGAATAATGTCTCCCTGCTCCTCTATATGTTGATGTTTTTGCTCTTCTTGTTTGATCCATGGAGCGTCTTCAGTATGTGTTTTGGGTTCTGACCATAGGCTTCCCCAAAACTCAGTTAGCTCTTGTTTACTAGGAGGCTCTATTGTTGTAATCTGGTCGTCTGATGTTATCTTTTGGTAGAACTGTTTTTCACTTTTCTGAAAAAGATTGTTGGCATCCTTTCTGGCATTGGACTCGTTGTATCTGCGGAGTCTGGCTGCATAGACTGCAAGCTTCTGTTTAAGGGTATCAGCTATTTCTGGTACTGTCTGTTGTGGTGACTTGGATTTGAGTATATTAACAGTTCTTTGTACGCGCTTCGAAGGGTTGTTATTGTTGGTGTATTGCGCGAGGTGTGCCAGATCCTTTCTGATTGCGCTAATTTTATTTTCAATTCTTATTTGCCATTTAGGTTTAGATCTTTCGGTTGTGTGGTCTGTAGACTGTTTTGGAAGTTTTTGGCCGTTAAGTATGAGTGTAGCTGCTGCGGCAGCATATATAACAGTATGGATGTCTTCTAGTGTACTGTCGTTTGTTATAAATTGTGGTATTACGTTAGCATTTATTGAGTGTAATATTTGTTGGGTGTTGTTCTTAAAGATTAGTCTGGGCAGTGGATCTCGTAGTGTAGGGTTGGTGCCACACCATTTGTTGAATTGTATGTTCATCACTTCTTCGGCAGATTGTGTGATAGAAGGCGGTCGATTAATGTTTCGGTTTTGTGTGGTTGTGGAAAGTGAGTTAGTGAATGTTGTGTTTGGTATATCTGGTGTTTGCTCATGTTCGGGATTAGTTTCAAAGTGTATGTTGGTCTTGTTGAATGTGGTTGTGTCTGGAGTATGGTTATTTGGAGACTGAATGTTTTGTGTCTCCGTAATTGATCCAACAATATTTATTTCGTTGAACACCGGATTTTTTTTTGCTGGTTTTGTCGGGTCGTATCGGTGTTTGGGGACTGGTTATTTCGGGTATGTATGTGTTGTGTCTCCGCGACTGATTCAGAAGCTAGCGAATCATTCGGTGGAACTGTATTTATTTCGTCTGCTACAAGATTCTTTATTGTTTGTAGTTCTAGAGATGTAAGGCGGTTGTTTTTCGTGATGACTCGTTTTTGGTCAATCAACGTTTGTTCAGTTACACGTGTTGAGAGGTGAGGGTATTGTGCTGTAAACAGCCTGTGAAATTCATGTCTGTAGCCTGTGGAGATTGTTTCTAGTTTTGTGGCGGTGTAGTAACAGTGCATTACAGATTTGTTCATCTCAGTAGTCCACTGTAAGCGCTGTCTTGGTTTGCCAGCTTTGGTGGTTGCCGGCTGTACCGGCAAAACATCCGCAGCTGGGTTGGGTGCTATTGAGTGTTCTGGGGTTTGGATTTGAGGTTCAGGTGAGTTTATTGGACGTACCCTAAGCCGTCGTTGGTTCTTTGCAAAAGTTACTTTATCCATCGCGTTCCCACGAGTCGGGACGATCTAAAAGTCGCTCTCCCGGGTGACGCCCATTCCAGGAGAGAAGGGACTTATATTTACTCCGAAGTTGGCCCAAGGTGCTCCGGAGGATTTGCGACTTTACTGTCGGGTTTTGTTGAGGCTTTCTCCTCGCGGGCCAGTCGGTTAAGGCAAGCCCCCCGGCTGCATACCCCTCACAACGTTCCCCAGCCACGCCCTGCTGAGGTCGTTGAAGTGTGGGGCGCAATAACGGTATGTGACAGAAGGACCGGCGCTCAGTCTTCTGTGGCATTTCTCCCCGGATTTGCCAAATCCCTATCTGACCGAGGTCAGGATAGCTTGGGGAAAGGAGCTTTGCGCTCGGTAGGGTATATAAAGTCTACTTAGCCCAAAGCTTTCTGAGTGTGCTAGCCTTGGTTGAAATGACTTTTTGATCACGAGTCCTGTCGGCATGGCAACTCCGCGGTGGTATTATTATCAAGTCAATAAATCAAAAAAGTGCAGCCCGGGCTCCGACACACCGGGCTGCTGTTCCATTACCCAATGACTACTCCTCACACCGTGAGGTGAGCAATCACTGGGTCCGCGAATCGTGCGCCCTAAGTAGACGAAGGGACCCAAGGATGACTGCCTTCTGCATTCTGGCGGCTAAGATGTACGCCGCCGCACGGCACACCGGTATTTTGCGCAGTGCAGAGAGCAGCGTATTCCTCATTCCACCTAGGGATCCAATGACCATAACCAGCAGACTTACAGTGTAGTCTGGCCAGAGCCTGCGAAGTTGTCCGAGCAACTCCTGATATTTGGTCCGCTTTTCCTCCTCCTTAGAGACGATGTTCACCTCGGCAGGCGCCGAAAACTCTATAACGAACATCGTCTTCTGTTGGTGGTCGAGAAGGACTATGTCGGGCTTGTTTGCCTGTACAAGCTCGAGCGTGGGGAACGAGTAGTTCCAGTAAATCCGGCATCTCTCGTTCTCCACAACGGACTCTATATCCCCTGGAGCGTATGGCAGCACCGGTGTCTCATCGATACCGTATGAGTGCCTCAAATGATAGTAGAGCACTCGTAGAGCCGCGTTGTGCCGATGGACGTCGATGGACGACTTATTATTATTATTCACAACACAAAAAGTGCAGCCCGGGCTCCGACACACCGAGCTGCTGTTCCATTACCCAATGACTACTCCTCACACCGTGAGGTGAGCAATCACTGGGTCCGCGAATCGTGCGCCCTAAGTAGACGAAGGGACCCAAGGATGACTGCCTTCTGCATTCTGGCGGCTAAGATGTGCGCCGCCGCACGGCACGCCGGTATTTTGCGCAGTGCAGAGAGCAGCGTATTCCTCATTCCACCTAGGGATCCAATGACCATAACCAGCAGACTTACAGTGTAGTCTGGCCAGAGCCTGCGAAGTTGTCCGAGCAACTCCTGATATTTGGTCCGCTTTTCCTCCTCCTTAGAGACTATGTTCACCTCGGCAGGCGCCGAAAACTCAATGACGAACATCGTCTTCTGTTGGTGGTCGAGAAGGACTATGTCGGGCTTGTTTGCCTGTACAAGCTCGAGCGTGGGGAACGAGTAGTTCCAGTAAATCCGGCATCTCTCGTTCTCCACAACGGACTCTATATCCCCTGGAGCGTATGGCAGCACCGGTGTCTCATCGATACCGTATGAGTGCCTCAAATGATAGTAGAGCACTCGTAGAGCCGCGTTGTGCCGATGGACGTAGGCCGTCCCAGCGTACGTCTTACACGCCGACAAGAGATGCATAAGCGTCTCTGGCGCCTGTCGGCAAGCTCTACAAAGGGTGTCGGGTACATCTACACCCATAACCCTTTTACGGTACACCAAGGTGTTGAAGACACCGTCTTGGCAAGCCATTATAAAGCCCTCAGTCTCCGACTTCAACCCACTAGACCTTAGGAAAGAGAAGGTCAACTGCTCAGACAAGCCATGCTCTTCCAGATGTTTGTAGAAGATTCCATGCATTGGCTTATCTTTATGAAGTCTTAAAAGGAAGTCGACTTCGGCAGTTTTAAGGTGGGATTTTAATTCTGCGGGAGCAAGTTCCGTAATGGACTGCTGACACCTCCGCTTGAAGTCGAGTGTGAGGCTGAGCTCCTCGGCTGCTCGTTTCGCTGCGCTAAAAAGAAAGGCTCCTTTTCCCGCATTCTCGTGCTCTCGCACAAAGCGGATCAGGGGATCGGTGCTGTTCGTTACATAGCAGGCAGTGGCCAGTACTACTCTGTTGTGCAGACGCTCCAAACTCAATAGTCCACGCCCTCCCAGGTGTCGCGGGAGGTATATTCGCGGGACAGAGGACTTAGGATGCAGGCTTCTCTCCATATTCATCCTTTTGCGGGTCTTCGTGTCGATTTCCTTCAGCTCGTTCACTTTCCAGTGTATAGCACCAAAGGTGTATAACAACAATGGGACCGCAAGCATGTTTGTGGCAGCGACTTTGTTCTTGCCGGACAGTTCTGACGACCAGATCTGCCGGAGTCGGTGCAAATACTTACGGCGGAGACACTCTTAAACCAATGCTGCCTCTTGGACATGACGCTGCGCCACTCCAAGGTAGGTATAAGTATCTCCGGCATGCAGTTGTCGCAAGATGCTCCCATCAACGAGCTGTACCTCATCTCCACTATCTCCGCTTCGTCCTTTCTTGAGATGAACCAATGCACATTTGTCTGTCCCGAACTCCATTCCGATAGCATGACTGTACTCCTGCACCACCCTCAGCGATTGTTGTAGTTCGCGTTGGCCGGAGGCATAAAGTTTTAGGTCATCCATATAAAACAGATGGGTGACCTTGTGCCTCCGGTTATTGGGCGTGCCACAGCTGTATCCTTTAGTATTTCTCAGCGCTATGGACAGAGGCAAAAGTGAGATGCAAAAGAGCAAGGGACTCAAGGAGTCTCCTTGGAAGACACCTCTTTTCAATGACACCAACTCTGTCTGAACCCGAGTTTCACCTGATGTTATGGTAAACCGGGTCTTCCAGAGTGGCATCAGTTGTTTGATGCATCCCACTATCTGATTATCCACCGAAAGACATTCCAACAGCCGCACAATGAGGTCATGAGACGTGCTGTCGAATGCCTTGCGGTAGTCAATCCAGGCCATAGAAAGGTTTCGCTTGTACTGCACAGAGTCCTGCGTGACACATCGGTCAATCAACAGGTTCTCCTTGCAGCCAGCTACTCCTTTCTTTGACCCTCTCTGTTCATACACGTCGAGAAATACAGGATTCACAGCTTGAAGGATACGCATGTACAAGATTCTGGTGAAGAGCTTGTAACACGCGTTCAGACATGTTATTGGCCTGTAGTTTTTGGGATCAGACAAATCTCCGGTCTTCGGGAGAAGCACGGTTCGACCCTCGACAAACCAAGCCGGAATTGGCTGCTCCTGATTTAGCCACGAGTTAAAAACTCTAGCTAAATGCCGGTGGCAACTGGGGAATTTTTTCCACCAGTAGGTGTTTATGCCATCCGGGCCAGGAGCTGCGAAATTATTTGCGCCTCGTAAGGCGTCAAGAATTTCTTCCGTGTTTATCGGGTGACGCAGTACATTCAAGTTAGGAGTCCTCCTACAAACGGACTCGAACTGCGCCAAGGCCGGAGTGTCTGCTAAGAGAGGTTTGGGCTGTTCGTAAATGTCCCTCCAAAAGGCCTCCACGCGATCAGCAGTTGGCGGCTGCTCTATGGCTGGAGGCGGCTGTTGGAAAAGGCGAGAAGGTCTTTCGTAGAACATTCTGTTCTGTTCCAGACCTCTCGCCCGCGCCACCAACGATCGCTTAGCAGCGATTAGCATCCGTATCCTGTCAAGACAGTGTTGCTTGACAACAACCAGTACCGCTTGACTGAGTGTATGATGGTCGCGCCTCAACCCGTAGGCTATCTGGCGCACTCGGCGCGTGAATGGCTTCCCAGCCGCTCTATATTCCATCACACACTGGATACGGGATGCTTCCTGGCGAGCCAACTGGATTTTCGCTTCCATTTGGCGCACCCGTCTCTGGGCTCTCTCAACAGGAGAGTCTCTCACTCTCCCCTGTCTAGCTAGCCTCAGAGCCGCAGCGTAAATTTCGCAATTGATGCTCCAAATGTCAGAGGCCTCCGATAGACGTTCACCAACAACCTCATCCTCTCTCTTTAAATTTGCCAGCTTCAAGGACCTTCCGTTGTTATGCAAGGCCCTTCGGTCTCTGAAATCCCCAGGTGAGACGACTTGGTCGATTTCCCTCTCAGCGGGCCTTACCGGTGAACTTTCAGCCTGGTTAACAGGCCTTCCGTCCGCCGAAGGGGCAGGCTGAGCTGGAGCACGAACATATCCCTGCCTCCGGAGGTACGATACATAATCTCGCAAATTCTGAGAGGTAAGCGTGCTATGCTCTGGGTGCATTTCACACCACCTCTCATACATGCGGGACATGTATCCCCTACGGCGCGGGCTACTGCTCTCGTAGCAGCTCAGTAGGTCATCCCTGAGCTCCGTCGTCCACCTAAAACGGTCCATGTCATAGCGGGGGTCGTCAACAGGGCGATCCGAAGCACCGCCACCTTGCCCAACGCCGTCTTCCGAAACCGGCTCGGTGTGGGTGCTTTTCTTTCGGGGTGGTCGAACCCGAAGATAGGGCCCGTCAGGTGGTTAGCCTTAGGGCCCCCAACCGACATTTCTGGAGGCAGCCGTCCAAATTGCCTCCAGAGGATGTACCTACGAAGGTTGCCGGCTGGCTTACATCCTTGGACTTGGTATACCCCTCGGTGTCGCCACGCACCGAATAGCCTCTTGATGTTGGGCGGCTTCCTGGGGGTTTATGAGAACAGCCGCTTCTAACATGAAGAACAGACGCTGTCGGAGTACCGCTCCTCACATGGAGATCCGTCGTGTCCTATTAATTGTGGAATAACCGATCCTCTGGATGCAGACGCTATTCCACTGTGCTAGTTTTGGTCCGCCCCGGGTATTTCATTTCCCCGGTACCACCCATATCTGGGAGGCGTTCCCCTATCCGCCACCTTGGGGTTATTATTATTATTATTATTTTCTGACTTTCTAAGTTCCTCTCGTATAATTGCGGTAGCAACAAGTGTTGACGGGCTGTGCCAAGTCAACACTCGGACTATTATTGATCGGAATTTAGGAAGGATCGCACAATATTACAGGTCTTCAGGATTACAGACTTTTGGAATACTTTGTGTAACTTTTCGTCCAGGCCCAACTGTTGAAGGTGTTGTGTAAACGTGTTTGGTGTGAGGCCTGAGACAGACATAATGAGGGGGACAATTGTGACTTTGTTTTGTTTCCAAAGTCGTTTTATTTCCATGGCAAGGTCCGTGTATTTAGATATCTTCCCAGCGTAGGAGCTTGGATATTCACATCATTGGGAATGGCAATATCTATCAAATAGGTAATTTTGTCGGCCTTTGACTGGAAAACTATATCTGGTCTATTGGCTGGGATGGTCTTGTCTGTATGTATTTCAACATCCCAGTATAGTTTGTATTGATCGTTTTCGAGTACTGATGTCGGAGTGTAATTGTAATACGGATCTGAGTTTTCTATTAGTTTGTTTGTTGTGGCTAATGCTTGGTGTATGACCTTGGCCGCAGAGTTATGTCTTGCTGTGTATTCGGTACCGGCAAGAGTTTTGCACCCGCTTGTTATGTGATCTATTGTTTCTTTTTGTTGGTGACATTTTCTGCAGTTATCGTCTGTTATGGATGGATCTTTAATTACGTATTTCTTGTAGTTTCTCGTCGCAATAACTTGGTCCTGGATAGCAAGCATAAATCCCTCAGTTTCTGGAAAGAGCTGGCCATCCTGCAGCCAGGTGTATGATTGTTTTTTATTTATGTGGTCTTGCGTAATACGGTATCTATGTTTGCCATGGAGTGGTTTCTGCGACCAGGCGCTTATTTTTTCTTGTTGTGATTGTGTGGGATTGTGTGTGTCTGCGACATGGTCTGGGCATGATAGGTTGAGTGGTGTATAGTTTTTGTCTGCTTTTACTATTGCTCGATGTAAATTTGTTTGTTTGTTTTGGAAGAAATGTCTGAGTGTCTTTATCTGTCTTGTGCGAAGCGACTGTATATCTGTAATCCCTCTGCCTCCTTGCTTCCTGTCTATGGTGAGCCTTTCTTTGCATGCGTTTGGATGTGACATTCGGTGTTTGGTGAGTTCTGTCCGTATGAGGATGTGGATGTTTTCTATATCAGTGTGTGACCACTTAATGATGCCGAAGGAGTATGTGAGGACTGGTATCGCAAATGTGTTAATGGCTTTTGTAAGGTTTCTGGAATTCAATTTGGTTTTTAGTAGCTTAATAAGGCGGTCTCTGAACTCTTGGGTTAGTTGTGCCTTGACTTGTGTCTGGTTTATTTTAGCGTTCTGATTGAAGCCCAGGTACTTGTATGTTTCGTCCTTGTTCATGTTGTTTAGTGTTTGGCCAGCTACTGTTTCCTGCTGGGGGTGGTCCTTCCATTGGCCTTTGTTGATATGGAGAACCTTGTACTTACTCAGTCCGAATTCCATCCTGACGTCTGACGAGCAAGTTTCTGTTATTCTGATTAACTCTCTCAGTTGTACTTCATTGGCGGCATACAGTTTTATATCATCCATGTAGAGGAGATGATTGATTCTGTGTTGATTTAATTTCTCGTGTCTAATGTTGAAACCGCAGTTTGTGTTGTTAAGTGCGTTGGAGAGCGGATTCAGACAGAGACAGAACCACAGTGAACTGAGAGAGTCACCCTGGAAGATGCCGCGTCTTATGTGTAGCTCATCCGTCTTGATATGGCCGTTCTGGGTTTTGAGATGTATGCTGGTTCGCCATGTCTCCATGGTTCTTGTAAGAAACTCACGTAGCCCCGGGTTGATTTTATATATTTGAAGAGTTTTCGCTAGCCAGCTATGGGGTACAGAGTCGAAGGCTTTTTTATAGTCGATGAAACAGGTATGAAGGTTCCTATGGTCTTTTCTGGTTTGCTCCATGATGACATGATCAATTATAAGTTGTTCCTTGCAACCTTGGCTTTGCTTTCGACATCCTTTCTGTTCTTCAGTGAGGATATTGTTTTGGGTGAGGTGTTGTTCAATTCTTCTGCATATTGTTGCGGTTATGATCTTGTACAAGGTGGGAAGACAAGTGATTGGGCGATAGTTGGCAGGGTTCTTGGTGTCTGCGTTTTTGGGTTTTATATACGTCATTCCTTGCGTGAGGAATTTGGGAAGCCTATTCGGTTGGAGTATGGCTTTATTGATTTGGTCCGTAAGCATTTCGTATGTTGCACTGAATTGCTTGTACCAAAAATTTTGCACATTATCCACGCCTGGGCACTTCCAATTATGGGTATGCTTTATGGTTTCAGCTATTTCCTCTGGTGTAAGGATAACGTCTCCCTGCTCCACTATATGTTGATGCTTTTCCTCTTCTTGTCTGATCCATGGAGCGTTTTCATTATGTGTTTTGGGTTCAGACCATAGGCTACCCCAAAACTCAGTTAACTCTTGTTTACTAGGAGGTTCTATTGCTGTTATCTGGTTGTCGGTTGTTATTTTTTGGTAAAACTGTTTTTCACTTTTCTGAAAAAGATTGTTAGCATCCTTTCTGGCATTAGACTCGTTGTATCTGCGGAGTCTAGCAGCATAGACTGCGAGCTTCTGTTTAAGGGTATCAGCTATTTCTGGTATTGTCTGTTGTGGTGACTTGGATTTGAGTATATTAATTGTTGTCTGTACGCGCTTTGAGCGGTTGTTATTGTTGGTGTATTGCGCGAGGTGTGCCAGATCCTTTCTGATTGTGCTGATTTTATTTTCAATTCTTCTTTGCCATTTAGGTTTAGATCTTTCAGTTGTACGGGCTATAGATCGTTTTGGGAGTTTTTGGCCATTGAGTGTGAGTGTGGTTGCTGCGGCAGCATATATAACAGTATGGATGTCCTCTAGGTCACTGTCTTTGGTTAATGATTGTGGTATTATGTTGACATTTATTGTGTGTAATATTTGTAGAGTATTGTTTTTAAAAATTAGTCTGGGCAGGGGATCTCGCAATGTAGGATTGGTGCCACACCATTTGTTGTACTGTGTGTTCATCACTTGTTCAGCAGATTGTGTGATGGCAGGTGGTACAGTGATGTTTTGGCTTTGTGTGGCTGTGGAAGGTAAGTTAGTGCATGTTGTATCTGGTGTATGATCATTTTCTAGATCCAATTCTAAGTGTGTGCTGGTGTTATTGATCGTGCCTGTATTTGGGGGTCGATTATTTCGGGTACGAATGGCATGCCGTTCTGTGATTGATTCAGTAGCTAACGAATCACTAGGTTGGGCAGCGGTATCTGGTATATGTTGTGTGTGCCCATGTTCTGGATTTGTCTCTGAGTGTATGCTACTGTTGCCGATTGTGGTTTTGTTTGTGGTCTGCGGGTGATTCGGATGGGCAGTATTTATTTCATTGGATACAAGAATCTTTATGGCTTGTAGTTCTTCGGGTGTAAGGCGGTTGTTTTTTGTTATGACTCGTTTTTGGTCAATGAGTCGCTGTTCAGTTACACGCTCTGCGAGGTGTGGGTATTGTGCTATAAACAACCTGTGCAGCTCATGTCTGTAGCCTGTAGAGATGGTTTCTAGTTTTGTGGCGGTGTAGTAACAGTGCATTACATGTTTGTTGATTTCAGTTGTCCATTGTAAGCGCTGTCTGGGTTTACCAGCTTTGGTGGTTGCCGGCTGTGCTGGCAAAACGTCCGCAGCTGGGTTGTGATCTTTGGGCTGTTCTGTTTGGGTTTGGGGTTCGGGTGAGTTTAATCGACGTACCCTAGGCCGTCGTTGGTTATTTTTAGAAGTAACTTTATGCATCGTGTTCCCACGAGTAGGGACGATCTAAATGTCGCTCTCCCGGGTGACGCCCATTCCAGGAGAGAAGGGATTTATATTTACTCCGAAGTTGGCCCAAGGTGCTCCGGAGGATTTGCGACTTTACTGTCGGGTTTTGTTGAGGCTTTCTCCTCACAGGCCGGCCGGTTAAGGCAAGCCCCCCGGTTGCTTACCCCTCACGACGTTCCCCAGCCACGCCTTGCTGAAGTCGTTGAAGTGTGGGGCGCAATAACGGTGTGTGACAGAAGGGCCGGCGCTCAGCCCTCTGTGGCATATTTTCCCGGGTTTGCTAAACCCCTATCTGACCGAAGTCAGGATAGCTTGAGGAACGGAGCTTGGTGCTAGGTAGAGTAAGTGAGATCTACCGAGCGCCCAGCTTCCTGGGTGTGCTAGCCTTGGTTGAAGTGACTTTTTGATCACGAACCCTGCTGGTGTCCACCGAAATAGCTCGCCTGTCAAAAAGTCACTTTCTAAGCCCCCAAACGAACGTCAACGTTCTAGCACTCGATGGGGGATTATTATTATTATTATTATTATGATTTTTCAAGTTTCTCTCGCATGACTGCGGTAGCAACAAATGTTGACGGGCTATGCCAAGTCAACACCTGAACTATTACGGATCGGAATTTAGGAAGGATCGTACAATATTGCAGGTCTTCAGGATTACAGATTTTTGAAATATTTTGTGTAACTTTTCGTCTAGGCCTAACTGTTGTAGGTGTGGTGTAAAAGTGTTTGGTGTAAGGCCTGAGACAGACATAATTAGGGTGACAATAGTAACTTTGTTTTGCTTTCATAGTCGTTTTATCTCTATCGCAAGGTCAGTGTATTTAGATATCTTCCCAGCGTAGGTATTTTGGATATTCGTATCGTTGGGAATAGCGATATCTATCAAATAGATAACTTTGTCTGCCTTCGATTGGAAAACTATATCTGGCCGATTTGCCGGGATAGTCTTATCTGTATGTATTTCAACGTCCCAGTACAGTTTGTATTCATTGTTTTCGAGTACTATTATTATTATTATTATTGCGGTGACGACAAATGTTGACGAATTAGGGCAAGCCAACACCTGAACTATTACTGATCGGAATTTAGGAAAGATCGTACTACAGGTCTTAAGGATTACAGACTTTTGGAATATTTTGTGTAAACTTTTGTCCAGGCCTAACTGTTGTAGGTGTTGTGTAAATGTGTTCGGTGTGAGGCCTGAGACCAACATAATGAGGTGGACAATAATAACTTTATCTTGTTTCCAAAGTCGCTTCACTTCTATGGCAAGGTCAGTGTATTTAGATATTTTCCCAGCGTAGGTGGTTTTGAACATTCACATCATTGGGAATAGCAATATCTATTAAGTAGGTAACTTTGTCTGCCTTTGTCTGAAATACTATATCTGGTCTGTTTGCATTGATGGTTTTGCCTGTGTGTATTTCAGTATAGTTTGTAGTGATCGTTATCGAGTACTGATGTTGGGGTATACTTGTAATATGGATCTGAGTTTTCGATTAGTTTGTTTTTTGTGGCTAATGCTTGATGTATGACTTTGTCTGCCGAGTACTCAGTTCCAGCGAGAGATTTGCATGCGCTTGGTATGTGGTCTATTATTTCCTTCTGTTGGTGACACTTTCTGCAATTATCGTTGGTTATGGATGAATCTTTAATTACGTATTCCTTGTAGTTTCTCGTGTGTGTGTGTATTGGCTTTATTTTCAGCATTTAGATTTTACATTAATTATTAAATGTTACATCATTGTACGGGATTAACCCAGGATTGACAAGTTCATATATTTGACAAATTTTTGATGAAAAGTGAATGATGTGAAAGATGAGTGGAAGTACAGGTGAATAAATGAAATGATGATGAATGCACGATTGAAGAAGAAGATGTATGAAAACGTGAGTGAATGGAGTAACGATGCTGATGATTCCTATGATCTTCTACAGTCTACAGACGTGGTGGCCTTGGCTCTTGCTGTCTTTTGGAAGGAGGCTTTCTTCTATCCACATTGTGAAGCTGAGGAATTGGAAGTCCTCCTAATCTGGTGGTTGGCAGTAATACGTGGAATTGTCCAGGTCGTCGGTATGGTACTGCGTCAGGCTGGGGTTCAAGTCCTTCCATTGGTTGAGACTGGAGCTTCTCAAGTGTAGCTCTATGTAGGTCGGACACTCTCTGATGGTATGGGTCTCGATCTAGCATTTCCCAAAGGGTTTTTGTAGGAAGCGACTGTGGTAGATTTGCGGCTATTTTATATAATTTCTTCAGCTGGACCTCGAGCTTTTTCATATTTGTCTTGCTTATCCGTGGTAGTAGAGGTATGGTTCCATAATCCAGAATAGGCAGAATACATGAATCTATCACTTTTAGCTTAGTTCCTATACTTGTCTTTGCGCGCCAACCAATAATTGGATTTAATAGATTAGTAACAGCTTTTACTTTTTTTATTGTGGCATCGACATGTGCATTTGCACTGAGACGCTTGTCTAAGTTTACCCCTAGATATTTCACGGACTTGGAGATGGAAATCTGAGTATTATTCAAAGGCAAATGACTCAGGTGCTTTCTACAAAATCCAAATATTGCACATTCAGTTTTATCTTCATTGCAGTGGAGACCCCATTTTCGATAGTATGCCATCAGCTTCTCAGCAGCCCAGCCTGCACGGATGATAGCTCTATCTGGGTTGCTGGATCTATTTAATATACACAGGTCATCTGCATACTGGCTCAGAAACGTTCCAAATACGTCTTGTACTGGTAGATCTGCCATGTATAGGTTCCAAAGCAAAGGCCCTAAAATTGATCCTTGAGGAACTCCAAAACGAACTGGTGTCCATGCCCCTCTGTCATTATTCAACCTTCCTCTGATTTTACGTCCACGAAGATAATTTTCTATGATTTTGGTTAAGTTGACTGGAAAATTTAGTGCGTTCAGTTTATAAATAAGTCCACTGTGCTCTATACTATCGAATGCTTTCTTTAAGTCTGTGGTCAACAGTGCTACGTGCTCACGATGTTCTAGTGCATCCGCAATATAATTAGTAGTCCTTAAAATTTGTGTGGCGGTACCCTTTCCAGGCATGAAACCATGCTGGCATGATGGAATTATGTCAACTGCATATGGTTGTATTCTTTCATAAATTATTCTTTCAAGAATTTTGCCCATAATATTGAGTAGTGTTATTGGCCTAAAAGATGTTGGAAGCGAAGGATTTTTTCCTCTTTTATGGACGAAGATACACTCACCTTTTTTCCACCTTTCTGGAAAGTAACCTGTGGAAAGGGTGTAGTTTATGATGTGGAGAAGCTGCACTTTTGATAAAGCCCCCATAAGTTTTATTGCTGTTAACTGGATCTGATCTGGCCCAGGAGCTTTATTCTTTCTAAATGACTTAATGGCGCGCATTAAATCATTCGGAGTGCAAGGTGGTAAAGCCTGGAAAGGAGTTGTATTAAGTGTTAGCCGTAAGGTGTCATCTATATTTATATTTTGAACTAAAGCTGCTCCCACAAGCCTTTCGATATCGTCTTGAGCGTCTCTTGAATCTTGAAAGTTCGGTTCCTGTCCCTTTTCTTTTTTCAGTGCTTTTTGAATCTTCCAAAGTCTTCGGTGATGATCTGAGTTGTCTTCGAGTGCCTTCAACCACTTTTGTTCATTATGTTGCAAGATCTTGTCATTAATTAATTTTCTTAGTCGCCGATATTGTGTCGCCAAACCGGGAATATGATATCTGTGTTGTAATTGCCTCAATCGATTTCTTGAGGTAATGAGTGATCGGATGTCTTGTGGTAATTCCTCATTATTGACACCTGCCTCTACCCAAGGAGCGTTTTGATTGAGCGCTTCTGTGATGACATCTTCAAGTTTTTCTATCACTCTTTCGCATTGCTCTTGGCTACTTATTTCCTCTACTTCTCCTAAAAGAAAATCAGTTGTTTCCGCATAATCATCAGGGTTAAAGTTGTTGTAGTTTCGCCGCATCTGCTTAGTACGTTGTGGCATTCCCAACGTAAGATTAAGTAACCATGGTAGATGATCAGATTGTATATCCGGTAAAGTTTTTGTGTCATATTGATGCACCCGTTCAGTTTTTATCACTGCTAGGTCAAGCGAACCTTCACCAGCATGGTAGGGTCGAGATTGCTCTTGATGTGTTGCCAAATGTGCTCCTCTCTCCAATTGTTCATAGATAATCCTTCCTCTAGCATTTGTTGTTCGGTGGCCCAATATCGAATGTTTCGCATTAAAATCGCCAATGGTAATGGTATTGTCTTCACTCAAAACCTGTGTAAGTTGGTTATTAGCTACAGCAGTTTGCTGTGAAAAAACATAGATGCCTACAATGTATACCTTCTCCCCATTCAAGAGATTCAATTGAATTCTACAGCCTTCCACATTTTTAACTGTTTCATTTTCAGATAAAAGAGCTTGTTTAGTCCAGTGCAGATCATTCTTTATATACATCCTTGTCCCTAACCTACGATGGATAACATTCTGTATAAAACGATAGTTCCTTATGTTACCTCTGTACCCGTCGGGAACATTCACTTCATTGATAACGATGATATCGGGATTTTCTGTGACTGCCAATTGCCTTACTTCGGTAATTTTGCTGCGAAGTCCGTTTATATTTATATGTAAAATTTTTAATTTATCCATGACATTTGCAATCTATAACATATGTTACTATTTCTGTAGCCAATCTCCGAATTTCGCACATTGGCACATCATTTCTGCCAACATATGTCAAGAAGTGAAATACTTTGGCATCGAGTTCGTGATCTTCAATAGCACTTGCTTCTTGCTGTATGTAGTGTAAAAACTCTTTGCGTTCTTTCATTGAGCGTGTGAAAGCTGTTGATGATTGCTGTGATGACATCTCATTTTTGGGTGCTGACGATTTAACAATTGATGCATACGGTTTGGACGGGGTGACTGCGTTTCTGGCACTCCCACGAGCATCTTGATGGTGAGGTTGCGACCGGGTTGAATGTAGTGCTGGCCAGTTTTCTTGATTTGCTGCAAAGTTGAATTGTCTATTGGTTACCTGATGTTGTTGGTGACCGAGCCTATTTCCGTCTCGACGTTCAGTAGCCTTCTGGATCTCCCACTGGAAAAACTCACACTGAGCATTTCTTGCAGTATGCCCTGTATCTCCGCAGTTTGTGCAGACTAGTTTCTTTTGACCATTCAAAATTTTTTCCGTAGTCTCGCTGACAGTTGGCATTCCGCAGTGAGCTTGAACATGCCCAAAACCCCAACAATTTTTACATTGAGTCACAGTTTTCCTAGAAATTTTGTACCTTTCATTTCTGACTTTTTGAGATAATATTCTGTCAATAGAACGGATAACCTCCCATTCACAGTCATTATTGAAAATTAAAAGAATCGAGTTCTCGCTTTTGTAAATTATTGCCCGCTCCGGTTTTATTTTGTAATTTTTCTCTATATCAGAAATTATTTCTTCTTCGGTAGACCCAGCTGTGTACAAATTTTTGAGCAATGTTCTCTTTTTCGGCTGAACTTGATCCTTACGCGCGTATGTATAATGTGCTACTTTTTCGTTTTTTAGAAACTCCACCATTGCAGCATGAGCCTGATTGGTAGGCGGCATAAGAATTGCTTTTTTTGATTCTTTGTTAATTTTTATTAGAAATTTGGTTTCACTGGCCAATTTTATAAGATACCTTTGCCCTTCATGAGTCGTGGTGAGGTTTTCGTCTATAACTACTATAGGTGGAGGCCGTTCCTTTTTGGGAGCAACCGTTTTTGTTAAAATACAATCTTGTTCCATAGAATTCTCAATTATTTTTTTGTTTTAATAGGAATATCTCCAAGTTTTTGCTTTACCTGGCTCAAGTCTAGCAAACTGAAGCGATTGTTCAGCAACATGTTATCGTCCTCCTCGCCATTTTGAAGAGATTCCTGTGGTTTCAGCCTTGTACTTTCCCTACGTCGCTTCCTTGGTTCAGTAA
Organism: Callosobruchus maculatus; assembly: GCA_951848785.1. Classification (NCBI taxonomy): domain Eukaryota; kingdom Metazoa; phylum Arthropoda; class Insecta; order Coleoptera; family Chrysomelidae; genus Callosobruchus; species Callosobruchus maculatus. Next base: position 586,631 of record CATOUR010000122.1, on the reverse strand, counting down.
ATGACTCATCGCTGTCCACTTCTAGCTCATTTACCGCCGCAGCGGCCATTGCGGCTCGTTCCCACCAATGTAGACCCTCTCAGCGCAGACTGGGATAATTCTTATGCACTAACAATAAATATTATGGTCCAAAAAAGCACTTTTGTGTGAAGAACTCTACTAATGTACTGTAAACCCGACAGCTGTCAAGTTGACTTTGTAGTTTCTCGTCGCAATAACTTGGTCCTGGACAGCAAGCATAAATCTCTCAGTTTCTGGAAAGAGCTGGCCATCTTGCAGCCAGGTGTATGACTGTTTTTCGTTTATGTGGTCTTGCGTAATATTACTATTATTATTATAAGCTCTGATATACGATGTCAGGCGAATTTATTTCTTACATGCTATCACTCGTTATCACAAAGTTTCAAATGAACAAGATAACGTCAAGCACAACCATAGCACATAATACATAAATTATAAATAACTACATATCAAAAATTAGGTAACGATATACAAGAACTTCGATTCAATAATCATTTCAAAAATTGTCTCAAAGGATGGTTGAATTCTATGGACTGAAATTAAGTTCATAAGTCAATCTGAAAATCTTATTATAAATAACTTTATCTTCATCTATTAATATATTAAACAAATTGCATTCTCACAGACAATGTTGTATTTACTTTTTTTTTTGTTATTCTATCAATGTGCCTCCAGAGTAAATAAGTATTTAACAAAAACGTGCAGCTCTCCTCAAACCATGAGGTGAGTAATCACTGTATCGTGCGCCCTAAGTAGTCGAAGAGACCCAAGGGTCTGCATTCTGGCGGCTAAGAAGTGCGCCGCCGCACGGCATACCGGCATTGTGTGCAGTGCAGAGAGCAGCGTATTCCTTATTCCACCCAGGGATCTAATGACCATAACCAGCAGACTTACAGTGTAGTCTGGCCAAGGCTAGAGCCTGCGAAGTTGTTCGAGCAACTCCTGATATTTGGTCTGCTTCTGCTTCTTCTCAGAGACGTTGTTTACTTCGGCCCTAAGCTCTACAATAAACGTCGTCTTCTATAGGTGGTCGAGGAGGACTGTACCGGACTTGTTCGCCGGTAAAAGCTCGAGCGTGGGGAATGAGTGGTTTTAGTAAATCCAGCATCTCTCTTTCTCCACAATGGACTCTATATCCCCTGGAGCGTATGGAAGCACCGGTGTCTCGATACCGTATGAGTGCCTTAAATAATAGTAGATCACTCGTAAAGCTGCGTTCTGCCGACGAGCGTAAGCCGTCCCAGCGTACGTATTACACTAGTAGAGCGGTACATTAAAACAGTAATAGGCAATGCAAAATAGTGTCGCAAAACAATTTTAATATAATACTTACGTCTTCTGAACGTGTTCACGTCGGTAGAGTAGGTAATAGTATCATAACCTGTAAAAATAACGTGTAAAATTATGAGACTCTTTGACCATATATCAGATACCTATAGTCAAAAAAAATTCGGTATGCAAAATAAAATATGTGTGGCAAAAGCGATATTGGTGAGTATCGAGGTCTCTCCAATGTAAAATGAAAAAACGGATAAATTATAATAATTAAAGAGGATAACGTCAAAATTCCCACTTAAGGTACACGTTTGGGAACCAGGACATAACGTCGTCGTCCCTCAGCTACGCCAAGACCCAGATAAAATTCAAACCTGCCTATAAAGTATGGATAAAGGGGGTTCTTAGAGGTAATTACCTCCTTCCCCTCCCAAACAACAATACATACCTAGTAATTCAGTATTATGGAATTAAGCGTAATATTTGGCGTGTTCAAGTCAGGCACGTATTTACGCACATTATATTATATTATACCATCAAAATCTAATGTACAAAAGTGCACCCTCGTTGCCTATTTCATATTAATAACCGGTAAGCGAAACTCAGTTTTTCTTAGTGCTACTTTAGACATGATTCTGACACCAGAAATCAATTCTTTAAGAATAAATCCAAGGAAATCCAAGCAATTCCGAAGAAAGCCACGTAAGAATGAAAACAAAATCAAACCATCAAATAAATATTCAATTCCAGAAACTCGCAAATAAAGACAAAACATGAGATATCGTAACAAATAAGGGATGCTGTATAATACTAAAAAGTCGATGACGTTACAAACCAAAAAAGTTACGACAGTTTCATCTTCTTTTCATTTGTAAGTGAATTCTAATAATCTGCTTTAATTGCAAGTCAGTTAACTCCAGTGGTATTTCAGACCCCTTATTGACATCTACAGGTCCGTATAGAAAATAAATGCTCTCAAAACTCAACACATATCGTCGGGCTTTGTCCATAAGAATTCTCTTTCATCCTTTTTGTTTGTTTCTCAAAAACTTAACAATGCACTTCTCCTTCACAATTTTCGTGTTTAGACTTAAATATCAACGTTGTTCGTAATAGATGGCTTAAAATTTTCCACACTTCGGCTGAACAGGATGCTCTAATTTTGGAATTGCGGACGTTCCAACAGGCGATGAAGTCATTATCGTTGTATGATGTTTCGAGGAATATTCGTTGGAATAATCTATATCATCAGAAGTTTCATCCCAAAGGACCACGGTGTCTGCAGTGTCAGCATATTTAACACTTAAATCGTCATCATCTGAAAATTCGGATTCCAGAGTGGAACTTCTGTTAGAAGTTTTTGAAAACCTTAACTTCCTTTTTTTTAGGAATGTACGTGGGTCTTCACTTTTCTGGAATCTTATTATTGTTTCGCATAATCCGTGTTTTACGCTTAAAAGAACCATGGCTAGAAGTTTTTGATGTTTTTACTGACTTACTTGTAAAAAATCTCCAATTTATTAATTCAGGTAACTAAAATCAAGATGATTTCAGCCGAGACATTCACGTTTGCGCATGCGTACTGGCACAGAGATCCACGTACATCCATGAAACTACTAAAATCCATAGAAATCTACAAGCGTGTACACCAAAAATCCACAGCTTTTTACCCCTCGAGCAAAAGTGAATACGATTACGAGGAACGATGTTATTCGCAAGCTGGTCAACTTCCAATAGGGGGGGGGGGGCACCTGGCATATTCCGTCCATCTGCTTTTCCCCAGCCGAATACGCATGGGTATGGTCCAGATCCACTCATGCTAACAAACTTGACCCTACCACAGAATCCCCCCACCCACAAATCAGGCGAGAGGACTTACGTAGGTATGGCAGAACAAAGGTGGATAGAAGATATTCTTCTGCGGCATCCAGACTTATATCCAGGAAGAATTTCGTTTATGTCCACAAACCCTTTGACAGACTCCCAGTCAGTAACTAAAGAGGTAGGTACTGTGGACGCGACGAACAGAGAACCAAATACCAACTTGGACCCCAACTGAAAGCCTCCCTGCCGGATCACAACTGGAATGGAGGTCCTAGCAATACGCTCAACGGGATTAGATGCCAAATGGGCAGGTCTTAATAAGATACACTGAGGATGATTTATGCGCCTCCGGGGAAAACCAGACGATGGAGCATCTCCTATCTTGCCCATCCTTGAAAATTCTTGCACAATCCAGAACCTACGGGAAGCGAACGACACAGCCAGTGTGTCGGACACTGAAAAGAGATATGAGCCAATACGAACAGTCATTCCTGATTTGTGACGTTTATGATAGTCACATATATAAAGGCGGCCATAGACCGGCGTACATGTGTGACATACAGGACTGTCAAACTAGTATGCGAAACACAAATTAAGCATGATGGTAAGTACGCTGTTGTCCACAAACAAGGTTGTTTGAGTGTCAAACATGTAGTTTGATTACGAACGATGAGCAGTGAAGGCGAGTTAATTTTGATGCCAGTGGCGTACGCGTGCATTGTCAAAAAAAAAGAAGCAAAATCAAACAACGGCGGACTCGCACAAATTGGGTGAAGGAACGGCTTTCAAAACGACAACTTTCACACATAAATTTACTGATAGAATTACGATTACAATCGGATGATTGGAGAAACTATTTAAGGATGGATGAAGCCAGTTATCGTATGGAGCTTGATATAGTAACTCCAGTAATTGAGAAGCAGGACACAATAATGGGGTCTGCTATATCACCTCATGAACGATTATCAGCCACACTTCGCTATTTAGCGACTGGGAGGAATTACGAATCTCCCGTAGTTTATTCAGTAATACATCATACGCTGCATCTTTTTTTTAATTCTATTCATGTAATTTTTGCATTTCGTTTTCCACAGACAGTCAAAATTTATAAAGTTCAATTAATTCTGTCATGAAACCTCCTGAGAAACTTCTCAAATCAGACATTTTGAAAATAGTACGTTATATATAATCTATGATATTACCTACACGACACTGAACAGAATAATCACGTCAAGACAGAGTGAGGTTAATCCACACACCGACATACATGTATGTTCATTTATGTATGGGCGCGCATGAATTCAAGTTGAAACAGAAAATTTGTGTGTCGCACATGCATGCCACTTTTTGCCCACACACCAGCGAATATCAACGTAGAAGCATGTACGACATACATGTATGTCACACATGTAGGCCAGTCTATGGCCACCTTAAGGTTTTAACTAAATGTATGTAGCTCAGACACGATTAAATATAAATATAAATGCAAACGCAATACTCTGTGTTCTTTAAAAGGACGTTCGTTCGGTAGGTGCCGAGTCAAATGAGTGCTATTCATTTATGAAATTTATTAAAGACTTTAAAAAAGTTGTAAAGTATATGAATGATTAAATATTATGAATTATTTTTATATGTAGGTATTTAGGCATTTATAAGCTCTCTATTTTAAAATATCAGTTAATGTAAAATAGTTATTATTTTGACTCCATTGTGATTACTTAATCAATGTAGTGATCAATGTGTCGTTTCTCAGAATTGACTTCCTAGACGTCAGTAGTTCTCAGATAAGTCAAAAGATAATAGTCGGGGAGCTGGCGGAAAATTTTCATGGGTAATTATACTGAGAATTTACAGTCTCTTGTAGATTATTGTTTTGTAGAAAAACGAAAAAATAAACGTGTGTTAGTTGACGCGACTCCGTGACCTGAAATTTTGAGAGTCTGTGTATCTCGCAAACAAAATTTTGGGGTATTTTACTGAAATTGAAAATTTGCAGGCAGTTAATTGATGTTCGTGAATTTCATGATGAAAAAATATGTTAGCTACAAAATCTGTGTGACTTAACATGTTAACTGCGCGCATGGTCATTTATAGAAAACTGGAAAATCAGACTGTGTTACTGAAGCTGGAATTAATTTGTATGAGTATTGTTAGTACGAAAACTATAAAAATAATTGATCGGTTGATGTAGATGTAGATTGTCTGTACCTTAGCGGTAGAGCACAAAATCTTTGTTAACAATTTCGGTGGAACATCGGATTCGCTTCCAGTGTTTATGGAAGTAATACATTATTGAGAGCCAGATAATTTGTTTTTCATATCGCCAACACACTTCTGTGCTTTCCCAAAGTTAATTCACTGCATAATACTAATGGTGTAGATTTTTTGGAACAGAAGAAACAGATGACAATTTGAATCACATACGACCGAACATTAAGAAGCACTTAGAAGACACTGCCATCGTTTATATAAAAAGAGGTTGGAAAAGTTATAAAAAAAATTAATTGCACCACTGTTGTTCATATCTTTAACTTGAGTTAAAATGCCAAAAAGGTAAGCCGAATATATCTTTGGCTTAAGAAACACTTAACCTATAATCATTTTATTCACATGTCAGTTTGTGACGTTTGATAGATTGAAATAAATATTTTGAACTATATTGTAACACATAATATTATGTATTATTGTTTACGAATTTCAATTCTCAAAAATAAAAATTGAAATTCTTTTAATTGCCCGGGGAGGTGTAACATGTGAAGAAAACGTTTTGTATAAGTATATGGTTTAATTCAATTCGCACAGTTGCACTATGGAACGATTTGACGATATCCGGTCTCCGGTGCTGTAATACAAGATGTTAGCAGGTCAACCATCTTCCCGTGCATGTCGACTAACATTATTTCAGATTATTAAATATACTGTGGTACTTCAAGGATGAACATGCTGTTTCATTTACTAACCCCATAAGCTTCAACCCATAGTCGCCAAGAAGCGACTGCAAATGGACCAGTATAATGATTTTTGTTTGTTATTGTTTTTTTCCTCAATTTTTTTGAGCATGGGATAGTGAGAAAATAAGGAAAATATTTGAATGTTTCTAGTCGTTACGGGATTAAAATCAAATTAGCCAATCAGAAGGTGTAGAGGTGTGCGACGTTGCCGCACAATGCCGACTTACCGTCACTACTAAGTGGAAGCAGAGAAAAAAATTCCACGAATAATCAGAAAAAGCACTTTGAAGCTAATCACCACACCACTTTCTCTGTCGTTTTCAATAACTTTCACAAAAAATAACCTATACCGTAGTGTTATTAGTAATCAGCAGATAAGTAACATTGCAGAATACTTCACTCGATCAAGTAATCAGGCACAACCAGCTCCAGCGCTCAGACTCTAACTACGACTAAGGACACGAACGGTGGAATGGCTAGAAATCAGCAATGGCGGCACTAGTTGTCCTTCGCGCAGGCGTAAACTACTAGATGTATATATGATACCTAGACCAACATTTTATGTGCATTTACAGTAGAATATACCTACGTGAATATTCATACTATATTACACTAGTGTATATTACTTTTCACGTCCTATGGATATTTAAAATATACATATTCAAACTGGAATATCTAATGTACATTCTGAGGATGTACATTTGTACATATCCATATCAAAGTTTACAGAAGACATATAAGTTGGATCACTCCGCAAAAATATCAAAACGGCCTGCCCCTTGCCCCGTCTCCCCGGTACATCGGTAGCAGTGTACCGACGTCAGCCGGGAGATACGGGGCGGCGCAAACTAGAGGTTGAACGTGTTTAACGCGAAGTATATACCGTGTCTCAAAAGTATCGGATTTTGTTATCTCGGATTTGTTTGCAGGAAATGGAAAAATATTTTTAGAAGTTTGATTTTATCAATTAAATGTATTAACGGATGGCACATGACAATCAGATCCATGCTTATTTTGTGGTAAACCTTGAAATGTAAAGGATATAAATACAGGGTGTTTCACGGCGATTAAGACAAGCAATATGTCGGGACTGGCAGTAATAGACACTAGTGTATATTACTTTTCATATGTACATTTGACGTCCTATGGATATTTAAAATATACATATTGAAACTGGAATATCTAATGTACATTCTGAGGATGTACATTTGTACATATCCATATCAAAGTTTACAGAATACATATAAATTGGATCACTCCGCAAAAATATCAAAACGGCCTGCCCCTTGCCCCGTCTCCCCGGTACATCGGTAGCAGTGTACCGACGTCAGCCGGGAGATACGGGGCGGCGCAAACTAGAGGTTGAACGTGTTTAACGCGAAGTATATACCGTGTTTCAAAAATATCGGATTTTGTTATCTCGGATTTGTTTGCAGGAAATGGATAATATTTTTAGAAGTTTGATTTTATCAATTAAATATATTAACGGATGGCACATGACAATCAGATCCATGCTTATTTTGTGGTAAGCCTTGAAATGTAAAGGATATAAATACAGGGTGTTTCACGGCGATTAAGACAAGCAATATGTCGGGACTGGCAGTAGTAGAGAATTATAATTTTGAAGATGTAAATTAGAGCATATGTTGTGTCTTTTTTTGTCATTATACTACCCAATGAGGTACTTGTCTTTGGTCACGTGACATTCGACTCAAAATTATTAATAGGACACCCTGTACATTTGTGCCTTTCTGTGTTCCTCCCAATAAAACAATTCCAATAAACTAGCACACTTGGGGTCTAAAGTGTTTAATTCAAGACCTACAGGTACTTAAACGATTGTATCACACTAAAAGCGTATAGTGAGGCAACATATTTATTCGGTGGTCTTACCATACCACCCAGGGACATTATAAATTATATTTTGGAGCTCGAAATATTTTTATTGATAACTTTAACAATTTAGTTTCTACAGTAGCAATTGGAATGACACTGAAAAGCAAAATATCAAAAATAATTTATTCACATCCAAGTAAAGTATTTCCACATGATTAGCTTTTAAAATTGTACATACGAGTTCGTATATACTATACCATGAATTTTATAAGCTGTGGTCTCAAAAATAAGCCAAATAAACAAAGCATTAAGTTAAAAATACTATGCAGCACCTTTTAAACAATTTTTACTTATCTACGAAATTGCTACAATATGTGAAATCATTTGAGATTCATTAGTAATAGTTTTACGAGGTTTTAGTTTTGATATCCATTTTTGTAACTTAGTGTATTAGCAAAATAAACGTTATGTATTTGTATGTCTAAATCAATGACCCCCGTATATACGTAAAACCCAGGCGTTAGCAAGTCCCCGCTAAAATACCCTCGTACTTGGGCAAAAACCTACGCAAAAACTAACTAGCACGTGCGGCCGCGGCATCGCTTTGATGTGAGATCTTCAAAGTGCCGACGGAGAGTGATCCAACTTATATGTATTCCGTAAACTTTGTCCATATAGTGTTATGTGAGTATCTACTATCTAGTTCGCATTAATACGTCTAAGACCTGTCACATCTGAAATTAAGGTGGTGTTGGTATGATCAAAGTGCAGCTTACGGCTTATTTTTATGTGTTAGGCCGTTATAGTCTATTTAGCATTTTAAAACTTATCAATTTATCATATGACCATGTAAATTTTGGTACATTGATATGGCTTTCTTAAATAAATTTTCCTTCATATGGGAAAATCGTAATTAAGTGATAAGGACGCCACTGAAATTTAACACAAAATAAGCTTCAACGAAAACCACTTGAAATCAGGATAGGTTTGGCAACATTGGCTTTGCAACTGTTAGCTTAGCTGCATTTAAATTTCAGTTCCTGGATTTTAAAACCATTTTATTAAGATACTAAGGGTTAAAAAAAGTAGATATGAACGCTCCTTTGCGATTATTTTTGTATACCATACAACGTCTTGCATGCGAAAATGCGACTTTCAACTCCATAATACAAGTCCATTAGAATCAAGGCCCAGGTTGTTATTTTAAAAAAATAAAAATGGCCACGGTATGCTGAATACTTACTTCGCATACACCATCTCTAAAAATACAAAATACAATCCTATTCAGAACTCAAGAATTAGATAGATCGTAAAAAAATATCCTGTTGCAGCACTTTTTGCTACACCGTAATATAGAACTTGATGCGATAAAATATAAAAGTAATGGAAAATGTTCACTTACTATCGGGAATGCCGCCATTCGTTTTGCCAACGAAGCAGATATATAAAGTCAAAAGAAACAAACGGTAAGTCATCATCGAGTTGATGCTGAAGACAAAGATACTTGAATAACAGCGAGTTGCTTGAATGACGACTATCAAGGTCTGGGACTCCCAGATTAAAATATTCGGGTCGAATCGACCCGGTCGATAAGATTGCCTAATCAGTAATTGTCGTGGTCTTGGCACATACAGTGAGGCAGAATATACACAACCCAGCAGAGCAGTTGTCTATAATTGAGGTTTTGAATTAAGAAAAAAATATATTTTTTTTTTGTGATAAATCGAAAGATCATATATAAGTTTTATAACAAAACTGTTTTTGTTTTCTTTTTTTTCGCAATAATTCAAAAGTTATATCAAAATAAAAATGGGTTTTTGAATCGAGTACCGAAAACACGTCGACGGCTCCCGAACCCGTGTGACGTAACGATGGCGGTTAAGATGCTCCTTTGACCAACGACATCCTACATCGATACTAGATTCTAGATTCCCAGCCAATCGTGAAAATACTTGCCAGTAACTAGTGTATATTTCTTGCAATACAGCCGATGAATGAAGTTTGCAGCTCGAGACGACCTCTACGATCGAAATAAATATCTTTTTGAATGTTTGAAATCAGACTACAGATTCCAGTAAGTAAGTACCTAATCAAATATGTCTTGTTGAAACTATCTGGTGCATGTTCGTCTGGCCTAGTGGTTAGAGTGTTGGGTAATGGATCCGTTCGTCTAGGTTCAAAGCCCAGCCTGTCCAATTTTTTTTATCAAATAATAATTCATTCATGTGCCTTTTGCACTTGTTACGTACATTTTTTTCTACGATCAACACAAATATGTTTTTGAAACAAATTCTACCAGACATATTACTTGCACTGCATAGTGCAAAAACTAAGTACAGGACGCGGTGGACAATTCAAAAAATCAGTGCAAATGGTGTTTGTCCGTCAATATCAATCGCCAATATATTTTTTTAAATGTAATAGTTGGTTAATAAAACAAAATCCATTCATTTTTAATATAAACATAAAGTAACTCAAACTCGTAATCACAACAGTCTTCTGTTTATCACTTGGTATCTTTATTTATTTAACTTTGAGCAATGAAGCTTAATAATTAAATTTTCATGAAAACTCAACAAACAAAAATATATAAATGCAATGCAAACAAACTTATTCTTCTATGAGTTTCAATGTTATAATTATCTTCTTGACCAAAACTTAAAATAATTATTTTATTATTTAATATTATTATTGATAATAAATACTTATATGATAAATAAACTATAAGTATAATTATTTCACAAAAGAGTTAACGCTTCAAGTAAACAAAAATAAAACCACAGTTTTTAGTCCCGAACATAGAAAAAGTATAAAGTATCTAGGAATATATTTAGACTCACACTTACGTTGAGATGTACCTATACATTAATAATCTATTAAAAAAAATTGGATTCATTTCATATAAGATGAAATTATATTTTTGTTTGTTAAATTTTTATGAAAATTTAATTATTAAGCTTCATTGCTCAAGGTTAAATAGATAAAGATACCAAGTGATAAACAGAAGACTGATGTTGTGATAACGAGTTTGAGTTACTTTATGTTTATATTAAAAACTTAAAAAATGAATGGATTTTGTTTCATTAACCTATTAAACTATTACATTTAAAAAAAAATATTGGCGATTGATATTGACGGACAAACACCATTTGCACTGATTTTTTGAATTGTCCACCGCGTGGACGGATCCATTACCCAACACTCTAACCACTAGGCCAGCCGAACATGCATCAGATAGTTTCAACAAGACATATTTGATTAGGTACTTACTTACTGGAATCTGTAATCTGATTTCAAACATTCAAAAAGATATTTATTTCGATCGTAGAGGTCGTCTCGAGCTGCAAACTTCAATCAGCGGCTATATTGCAAGAAATATACACTAGTTACTAGCAAGTGTTTTCACGATTGGCTGGGAATCTAGAATCTAGTATCGATGTAGGATGTCGTTGGTCAAAGGAGCATCTTAACCGCCATCTTTACGTCACACGGGTTCGGGAGCCGTCGGCGTGTTTTCGGTACTCGATTCAAAAACCCATTTTTATTTTGATATAACTTTTGAATTATTGCGAAAAAAAAGAAAACAAAAACAGTTTTATTATAAAACTTATATATGATCTTTCGATTTATGACAAAAAAAAATTGGTTCAGAACCTCAATTGTGGGGCTTTGCGCATCTTACCTAAGTAGGTAGGTATACAGGGTATCCCTGAATTTCCTTGAAACGTGATATTCTCGTAATAACGAAGGGTCAAACAAAAACTGAGTGAAATTTTTGAAAGTAGTACAGGGTCTATCATATCATGCTTTCAAAACATTTGTTTACTTCAACGCTTAAAACTCACCCCCAACTTTTTTTCAAATAGCACCCAATAGTTTTTCCTACATAAATTAAGTCCTTATTTTATTTAAAATCTTGTAGTACCTTTGATTTCATAGAAAACCATATTTTTTTCGTAAAGTCATACGCATAAAATGAAAAAAAGGATTTGTTTGATAAACGGCGTAATATTTTCATAAGAAAAACGGATAAAAAAATGGAGTCAAGTCGATTGACTCAGTACTTCCCAGACATAATGATGATACCATTTTATTATTTCCCATTGCATGAAGCTATAGTTTGAAATTCCCTTGCAACCAAATCATCGCCCACCCGAACGCAAAAAAACATCCAACGCAAAAACTCGCGTAAAATTTCATTAAAATCAATTCAACAATTTTCGCTTTACGCAAGAACAAAATAAAGCAAAACTGGTTTCTGTAATAGGCAAGCCAATGTTCAGATGGATTTACAAAAGTGTAATATGCCGCTAGGTATTTCTTCCACAGGTCAATGGACAAACTACTCGTATTATGAATACAACAAATTTTTCAGTTCTACAACCCCCCACCCCCAACCGCCCCAATTCCACCCCACCCAAAAAAGGTAGAAAATAATCAGGAACCCCTAAAACGCCTGAAAGCAAAGTTTGAGCTGTTTTTATGTTTCAATTTTTTTATTATTGCTGCACCGCCACTGACACGGTTTTTCTAAAACATACGCGCTTTCCATCCTTGCCGCGGTAGTAATACTGTGTCAAAATTTCATTAAAATCAATTCAACCATTTTCGGGTTACGCAATATATAACGATCTAAAACAATACTCGTATGTATACCTACATCACAAATTCAAAGTCCCTTGGTTTCTATAATAAGCAAGCCAATGTTCGGATGGACCTAAAAAAGTGTATTATGCCGCTAGGTTTTTCATTCACAGGTCAATGGACAGCCCATTATGAATACAACAAATTTTTGAGTTTTACAACCTCCCCCCTCAACCACCCCAAATTCACCCCCACCCAAAAAAAGTAGAAAACGATCGGGAACCCCTAAAACGCATAAAAACGAAGTTTGAGGAATATTTGAAAATTTTTGTTTTTTGCTAATTACTCCGCCCCCTGTACAACGATTTCCAAAGTTATAGGAACATTACCTACTACGACCCCACAACATATCGCTACCCAAATTTCATTACAATCCATGTAGCGGTTACTGAGATTACGACGTTAGAAGAACGGCAACAGACAGACAGACAGACCAACCGACAGACCGACGGAAATGAGTGACGTGGATTTCTTTATGTAGACATCATGAAACGCCCAAAAAGCGTGTTATCTCGAAATCGAAAATTTTCGCGATCACAATACTCCCCTCACCTATCGGTGTGGAAAGTAAGCAGCCCCTCATAAGAAACATACAAAAACTAAAATTAGACAGAAGAATCTTGGTTACAAACATGGGACGCAGTGACCATCGAACGGCCACGTCATCGTCAGTAAGAAGCGACGTCACTGAATCAGAACATAACAACGAACGGTCAGAACAAGCTGCGAAGAATGACACGTCATCAAGAACTGACGCCCTCAGCAGAACGCGGCACAAGTCAATCAAAATAAGCCTGCTGACGTGTCAATTGCAATTGCTATGTAAAGAAAACCTTTATTTGATTCTATTTATTATTTATTGCCAGATATTGGAGTATAAATTGGCACTATTTAAATTTTCTATACATATAAATATATCTATACTACCAAGTATTCTGATTGATCTTATCTCAGAAACTGTATAGTTCAGAATTGAAATGGCTAATGAACAATAACTACCAAACCAATGAAGAAAATCATTATTTATATTGCTATTACTCTCTCAAAGTTCACTCTAATTATTAGGTACATAGGGTTCATTAAAACTATTGTGCAGGGGCATGGATAGTCAGACAAAAAGTCGGTGTAACTTCTATCGCGTCGTGGTGCTGGTACTTGTATATGCTGTGCCAGTGGCATATCAAGTTCCTTTCTTATTGCTTTTACGAGATAAATAGAGCAAACATGAATCATACAGCATACAGTGGGATTTATCCAGACAGTTTTTTGTATACTTTTATACTTGAGTGAATTTTGATTTGACTCTTTAGGCTAGGCCTAGTCAGGTCGTCTGGCCTTTCAAGCTAAAATATATTAAAGATGTGCTAAGCTCATCCGATTTTGAGAACAGCCATGGGGTACTACTTCAACTTTCTACAAAAACATATGTTTATCCCTTCAATATTTTTATCATAATTATGCTGCTTATCTCTTTAGGACAGCTACGCTTCAGCATATGAATGCAGACATAATGAAACATGTGGCAACCATACGATGCGAGCTCGAGAGCAGCCGGAATGGTCATGAGGTGGTTGCCCATTCTGCCATTCTTATTAGGCTTGAGCCAGCGAATTTATCCTACCACCATCGCTTGTGAGCGACAGAAAGGACTAAATGCTAAACAGTTTCACAAAAAATTAACAGTTTTGCACTAAGCATATTACAGATATACCCTTTTTTCTTTAAAAGTTTGGCAAGGAACATTTTATATTATATCAAATGATTTTTGTGCTTTTTTCAAATCGGTGTCTATATTGTGTTTAATAGAGTACACTAGTGGAGTGAAAATGTATAAAATCTACTTTGTACAACTAGCGCTAATGACAGTAATAACTTACGCACTTGAAGATTGCAGCATGAGCCATTAGCGTTAATCACACTATCTTTCTAAATTAGCACAAGTCGTCTCTTACTCCCAGAAAAAGTAATAAGCTAATCAGATCAGCAATAATATAGGTACTTAAAGTAAAATTATGTATAATCATGGTTAGACAGTTGATTCAAAAAAATATACAAAAACGTACAAAGCTTCAACTTAAAAAGCCTTATTAAATAAAGTACAGTTCAGCGTACAGAAAACTCAGGCCATAACACTTACAAAGAAGTCTCACGTCCCACAACTGTGGAAATGGAGGGTCACCTCATAGTCGAGTCACCCTCCGTCAAGCTTTTGGGGATCAACATCAACAATAAATGTCCTGGCACGACCACGTCGTCACTATTGCTAAAACGGCATCCCAGAAGCTTGGAGTTTTGTTCCGCTGTAGGAAGCTGTATAGTATGCACTAGAGCAACTATTGCCACTCTACAAGGCACAGATCCGACCATTGCTGGAGTATTGCTTCCATGTGTGGGGATGCGCTCCGGAGTACTCTCTAAAGCTTCTGGACACAGAAAAGAGCAATTAGATTGACCTCCACAGCCCGTAACCACGGCTCAACAATCAGCTGTCCTACTCAAGGTCTGGGGATGATTTGTGCCGATCCCTTTGCGCATCGATATTTTGGATTAGAGAGAGATAGATTTCAACAACGGCGGCACGGCAGGGTCATGGCTATTTACATAGAATAATAATATGAGTATACAGATAAATAATATAGATCACAACGCAAATCTAGTACTTTATGGGAGGTAAACATTAAGGACAACATAAACTTTATGTTATGTTTAATGTTTACCTTCCTTCTACACCGCATAGGTTGAGTATTATTTCTTAATTTTGCCCTGTTGTACACTTCTTCCGACTCCGCCCCTGTCAAGGTGAATGAAACTATCCCAAAATGGCGTCGCTGATGTCAGATATCTGCAAAACGTCATCACAAAGGAACCGACCGTGAGTAAGACAGCTGATTGTTTGTTGAGCTGTGCCGGAATATCGCAAAAGGGTGGCTGACCTATCCTTGTTTTACAGATTCTATCACGGAAGATGTTCGAGTGAACTCTCCCAGATAATAACACCAAAGTTTGTCCGAACCAGGGACACTAGAGAGGCTCTGCGAGCTCATCCTTACCAGGTCGAGGTCCCTACTCCCCGAACGAGTCTCCTCCAGCATTCCTTCTTTTGGAGAACGTACAAGCTATGGAATGAGCTGCCGGGGAATTTGTTTCCCGACGGCTACAACCTGCAACGCTTTAAACCTAACGTACACCGACACTTATGCTCATACAGCGCTTCTACAGCACCATAGGCTTTCAGACTTTGCGGGAGGCTGACTATATAAAAATAGCGCTAAATGAATTCAACCAGGAGCAGTTCACATATTTATTGTGTCGTGATTCGCCAAGATTGAAGTATATGATAGGATAATACTGCATTCTTTTCTGGACCATCCAATTGTTAGACAGGATCTAGAACTGAAGTCTTGTATGAAGCTTATAGTAGTTGGGTACTCTTCACCTAATAAACTGAAATAAAGAATAATGATCGACTACAAAAAACTACAAGCCAATGAAACGGTTTACCGCAGGTAATAATGGTGTAAACATCTAAGTAATTTCTTTTTATTTCATTTAGCGCCGGTGTACACTTGCGGCTGTTTACCATCCGGCCCCGCAACGGCACCGGAATTGCGGTCTGAAGTACTAAGAGATGGATTGAAAGGTGCACTTTAGTGTCCGGCGCCGCTGCGGTGCCATACGATCGCGGTGCGGCTGTTTCGAGCCGTCGATATCTTTGGAACCGCAGCGGCACCGCAACCGCATCTCCGGGTCTACAGTTTAATGGTCTGGTGCTGACGCGCAGCAAAATACCGTTCACGATGGCTGCTGAAGAGAACCTGGATGTAGAACTGTTTATAGACAGTCTTAAGAGTTATCCAGAAATATGGAATATTTATTTATTTATTTTATAAGAATTATCCAAAAATATGGAATATTGCCTCCGAAACGTACCACAACCGTGTAAAAAAAAGAGTGCATGGATCAAAATTTGCGAAATATTCTCGGATGACTTTGACGAAAGGGATCCTGGGATCGTATCTTATCCGAAATTTTCACTGAAAGTTCATCAAATGAGGCAATGCTCATTCGAAAGTAATTAAAAAATGCATCGGGATGTGCTCTTAAATCCGAAAAGGATGTAACAAATCTACCCCTGGTAAGTAGTAACTCGATAAACGGATGTACCCAATATCTTCGGTTACTTTCCAAAATAAAATGTACACTAGGTAAGCAAAAATCGCACGCTTTCCTCTATGAAATTCCATTTTGACGTCTCAAGCAACACTGATTCATGCGGTGCCGTTACAAGACCGCAGCTAGTGCGCAGCCAAACTCGCGGTGCCGCAACGGCGCCGCAACGACGCCGGACGGTAAACAGCCGCAAGTGTGCACCGGCGCTTAGTCCTTTCTGATAGTAGAATACAATTTGTTGCCGATAGTCATGCTTTGTCTCCCTGGCTATACGCCGTTTATTTAAATTAAATAATAATATAGTGTGATTTATAATAGCCCTGTCTGCCTTTCCAGGCAGTGACTTGAACAATGTCTCCGTGGTGCCTTCGTAATGGCACAAGTTTTGTCTTTTGCACGCAGTGCTTTTTTTGTATGCAGCACCCTTCGCACGAAGTGCCTTAGGGCGTTGGCAGTGTTCCGAGAGGACCATATTTACACCCCATGTCTCCCCTTTGCCTCGTTTGCTGGTGCTTGGTGACCTTGCTATCGATATTGTGGTTGTGGTCGCCCTGGGCAAGGGGTGGAACTCCCACGGCGTCTCAACTGGTGTACGTTCGAACAGCGGCGAGCTTGGTGAGCTAGTGACTTTTGTTGTTTTCAGGGTGGGAAATGTTTAAGTCTTTTTTTACTGCTGCGCATAATTTTCCTCAAACTAATTATTATATTTCGCTACTTATTTTTATAGATATTGTACATATTTTTTTGCCATCACCATTACCATTCTGAGATGTGGTTTATTTTATTCCAACCATTTACATTTACCATTTATTTAATATTGAAACGTTATACATTTGTTGGTTTTCCTCCCATCAGTTCTTGCATCACAGCCGTTTCATCCAAGTTACTAAAAAGTAAGCTTTGTATTTCTCAAAACACTAAATGTTTGCGATTAATTTTGTTCATCAATTTTTGGCCTGCCAGTGGCGTAGTATATTATGTTCGATCATCACAAATATAGTTAGGGTTGTGAAATTTGATTAATACATATACCTCAGGCATGGGAAACTGTATGTATGTGAAAACACGCTAGGGACGTACCTATGCCCTTTCTTCATGTTAACCGTCTGACGTTATCCTGATGAGTTGTGACGGGTTGACATCTCTTTTATTTTTGGGCAGTCAACTGGGGCGATACACAAATATTTTGGCGTCCTAAACGTGGGGCGTTTCGTGTTTTTCACATTACCATCAGGACATCTAGTTATTTTGGGTATCTTTTTTTATTCAGTAAGGCTATGTTGATCGACGTTTGCAGTATGTGGTATCTCTATTGAGTCAAGTAACAATTTTTTTTTAGTATTAAAGAAATGGTTTTGAACTCTTTTCTACGCGTCCAAATTATGTATCTTTGGTTCTATCTATCGTGTTTGTGAATTCTTTCTTTATATGGAGTACTTTTGGAGACTAAAGAAAGTAATTGAGTTTTTTCGTCGTCACTTATAAGGATCAGGTATATGTTCAGTGGAGTAGACTGTGATGTAACCACTGTATGGAGGAATGGGTTTGATGCTCTTGAAGATATGCCGATTTTAGTGATTATGTGTATATTTAATATCTTTAGGTATGACACTGCCATGATGGAGTCCAGTATCCCAACAATTATGTTATTTGTTAAGGTCTATTCTCTTATATTTTGGTATTTAAATTTGTAGTGCAAATGTATGATATTTTGAGTATATTGCGGTAATGCACTTTGCATTTATGGACATTATGGACTTTGCTCCCTTTTCAGGTTAGGTCTACAGTGACGTGTGTAGTGAACAATTATCGGTTCATTCGCTACTCCACCCGGACTATGTTAAGGCTTTGGCTCTATCCGAAGTGGAAACTCTTTTCCGGCTGACGACTTTGTGTCGGAAGTTGAAGGGTTCATTTTTGATGTGCCATTACGCAGATCAAAATCTGTGGATGCCTCTGCAGTGCCAGTGGCCGGCTTTTCGGTTGCCCCTTATTCCCAAATTACCTGTTGGAATTCTGACAAGGCACGACACTTTTTATCTCAGTGTACATCATTTCGGAGAAAGTTTTGCATCCGTTGTAGAAGGAAAAATGTGGTTAAATCTCATTGTCCTACCTGCAATCCAAAAAACTCGAAAAGGCCGGAAGGGACAACACCTCATCCTTCCAGCGGCCAAAAGGGAAGGAGAAGAAAAGGGACAAGCCTTAGCTTATCATGGAAAAGAACCAGGCCCACTCACGGTTGTGAGTTACAGTCGCGGTAGCGTGGGCTGGCAGGACTGGCTTACTAAACTCCGTTATTTCATGTGTCAGGTGGAACCAAAAAGTGACGATCTTAAAACTCCTGAGATACTTAAGTATGGTCAGCCTCCCGCAAAGGCTGAAAGCCTACGGTACTGTAGAAGCGCTGCGAGAGGATAAGTGTCGGTTCACGTTAGATTCGAAACGCTGCAGGTTGTAGCCGTCGGGAAACAAATTCCCCGGCAGCTGATTCCACAGCGTCAAAGTTCTCTAGAAGAAGGAATGCTGGAAGAGACTGGTTCGGGGAGTAAGGACCTCGACCTGGTAAGGATGAGCTCGCAGAGCTTCTCTAGTGTTCCTGGTCCGGACGGCCTTTGGTGTTGTTATCTGAGAGAGCTCACTCGAAGATCTTCCGTGATAGTATCTGTAAAAGAGGGATAGGTCAGCCACCCTTCTTCGACGTTTCAGGCTGTGGAGGTCATTTGTGAGGTTAGGCGTATCTATTTTTTGATGTTGATCCCCAAAAGCTTGACGGAAGGTGATTCGACTATGAGGTGACCCTCCATTTCCACGGTTGGTAAGCCAACGTGAGACTTCTTTGTAAGTGTTGTTGCCTAGTTTTCTGTATGTTGAACTGCACTTTATTTACTAATCCCCACTCGACAACCGCCTTGATATCTACGTTGATTTGTGAGGCATGCTGCTGTCGCCGACGTACCGTCTCTTGGGATGATAGTGGCTTGCCTGGTTCCATGCACGACACTAATGTATTGTCATCTGCGAAGCTGCAGATTGGATTGGATGTTATTTCCAGTAGCTCGTTGATGTACAGCTGAAACAGTGTAGGGTATACGGTTGATACGAAAGTTTGAAGAGCTTGCAAAGAATACGTGCAAGCTCAGCGGCACTGCGTTTAAGGACAATGGCTGGAATTTGGTCAGGACCAGTAGCTTTATTTGTGTTCAGTTTTTGGAGAATGCTCTTTACGTCTCGATGTTGAAATTTGACCTCTGCCATTCTCGAGTTTATGTTTATGGTGGTGGTCGGAGTACTTCCTTGAAAGTCTACAGTAGAATTGGCTGCGAAGAGCTTCCCTAAGATGTCTGCTTTTTCTTTAGGAGTAGAAGCAATAGACTTGTCCTCTTTGGTCAAGGGTGGTATTGATGAATAGAAAAAGTTCTAACTAACAGCCTTAGTTACAGACCAAAATGTTGTCATGCTGTCAATCCCGCGTTTACAGTGATTTCTGGCGTCGATAAAACTGCGGTGGTTCTCGGCATTTGGATTCCTCCATTCTTTGTAATGTTAGTTTTTAGAGGTACCTAACTGCATCTCTACAATGCTGATTGAACCATGGCTTGTTTTTGGAGGGATGCTTGACGACATATGGAATATAGGCTTCCATGCCGGATATTAGTACCTGTGTTATTTTTTAGGCGCAAGCTGATGGGTCTCGTGACTTAAATCGGATGTCGTTCCAGGGGAAGGACTGGTAATATTCCCTTAGGTCGTCCCACCTTGCTGATCCGTAATGCCAGACCCGGCGAGGCTTTGTATGGTAGAGATCTGGAGTATGCATTCTGCATAGCGTTGAGACGGTGTTATGGTCAGTCGATCGCAGTGGGGTGGTTACTTTCACTGTCTAGATTGTTGGAGTAGTTGTGAGATATAGGTCCAACAGACTAGGAAAATCTCCGTGGCGGCTAGGTATCCTTATTGGTTCTTTGACTATCTGCTCCGAGCCGCAGCTAATAGTGAAGGCTTCAGCTTCGCGTCCCTCGTCGTCCGTTTTGTTTGAGTGTTTGAGCCTCTATGAGTTGTGAACGTTGAAGTCACCCACAAAGGCTGTCTCTGAATGAGGGTGATCTGATTGCAGTGGATCCACAGTGACTGAAAGGTTCTCGAAGAGCTCTTTGTAGTTGTTACTGCTTGGTGGCCTATAAATGCAGCATATGAATTTGGAATGATTTTGTAAGGATATTTTGAGCCATATGATGTCAAATCCTTTCAGTTCGAGCTCTTCTTCTCGATTGCAAAAAAGCTCAGATTTAACGTACACGCATACGCCAAACCTACATCTAAATCGTGTGTATAAGTCATATCCGGCACATCTGAGGGAGTTATCCGGTGTTGAAGAGCCGACTTGAGTTTCCGTAAGAGCCAGAATGTGTGGCTTCTCTGCCTGACGGTGCTGATCGACAGAGTTTATGTTGGAGGTAAGACCTCGTATATTTGTAAAGTCGGATCTGAACAAGTTCCTCAGGCCTTCGGGCCTGTCGTCAGTGCGAAGTTGCTGCGAAGGACGGCTTCTGTTGTTAGCCTGACGAGGAGTGGCAGCACAATTCTTTAAACAAACTTCGCTTAATGTTCCTCCGGACCACCTGGCACCCGGAGATCCAAACGGCCAGGTATTTTACCTCCGGAATCATTTGATCCTGGAAGAGCCATTGAGCATTTTTTACTTCTAATTAATCCAATTTGTCACTTATGAGTAACCGGGAACATCGGCCCAGCGACGGAACATGAGCCGTGAGGCCATTTGACGCCACCTATTTCCGGGAACCTACTTCTAGCTTCCCGGAAATATTCCGATGTGGGGGTGATTGCACCGCGGGCGAAGCTAAGTGACTGCACTTCTCCCCCCTGTGGCTGATTGCAGAGCTAATAGTACATGATGCACCGTCGTCGGTGCAAGCTGTACCATCACCTCTGGGCGATGGGTTCGCCATATCCCTGCGCCCTACGCCCTCCTGTTGAAATGTGGCAATGACAATCGGCGATACTTATCAGTTAATGTCGCCGACGAAGTTTTTCTGGCGCTACTACATAGTGGTAGTAATTGCACAATTTTGGATCCCTTTGGTATGTATTTGATGAAGAAATTAAATTTGGACATTAATTACGACATAATTCTGCAGTTGACAACGGCGGACGGTCAACTCCAGAATACTTTAGGTTTTGTCATGTAACCAATTCGTTTTGAAGATGTTAGTAAGGGAATTAAGGTCCTCATCGTTCTTATTATCGTCCACAAGCTAAATTTAGGTATAGATTCCACACTCTGTTCAGTAGTACTGGAGAATAACTATGTAGAATGAATTTGTGGTTCTTGGGTTTTTAGGCCGGCGTTGTATTGAGCGCTCTTCAAGGCTGCCTGTTCGACCTTCTCCATTACAAAGTTCGTGTAGCCATGGGAAGCCCTCTAAGCCCGGTAGTAGCGAACTTTGTAATGGAGAAGGTCGAACAGGCAGCCTTGAAGAGCGCTCAATACAAGCCCAAGATATGGCTCAGATACGTGGACGATACGTTTGTCATTTGGAATCACGGAAGAGAAAAGCTCGAAGAATTTCTAGAACACCTAAACAGCATGCATGAAAACATCAAGTTCACCATGGAGGTAGAAGAATACAAAAATCTCACCTTCCTTGATGTTCTTCTAACAAGAAAAGGAGTTAGATTAGGGCACAAGGTATATAGAAAGCCAACTCATACTGACCGGTACTTACATAAAGAATCAAACCACCACCCATCACAGAAGTACGGAATTATTAGAACTTTGACAGAACGAGCTAGAAAAGTGTGCGAACCAGAAGAACTCGACACCGAACTGGAACATCTAAAGAATGCTCTTAAGGCAAATGGTTACACAGAAAACGAAATAACAAGAACAATGAGAAGAAATAGGACAAAACCAGAACCAAAACCGATAGCAAAAGCTTTTCTACCCTATGTGCCTGGAATAACAGACAGAATAGGAAAAATGTTACGAAAGGAAAACGCCAAGACCATCTACAAGCCCACAAGAAAGATACAGGAATATTTGAGAACGGTGAAGGATAAAAGAGACCCACTCACAACACCGGGGGTATATCGTATACCATGCACATGTGGGAGTGTATACATAGGAACAACGAAGCGATCTATAAACACAAGAATTGCAGAACATAAGGCTAGCTGTCGACTAGGCCGTACGGACAAATCATCGGTAGCCGAACATGCGATTAAGGAGGGAAGTCACAGGATCAAATCTGAAGAAACTCAGGTTCTTGCCGCAACGTCTTCATACCATGCCAGACTTCAAAGAGAAGCCATCGAAATACAAAAACATCATAATAATTTCAATAGGAGAGAAGAAACACAGAAAGTCAACCGGACATGGATACCCATCCTAAAGGACCTGAAGACACTACCATATCGCGAAGGGGCGGGGCTACCAACGCTACCTGGTTGGGCCACGTCACCATTAGCAGGTATAAAAACAGGTGCAAATCTACCAGCCGTCAGTATTTTGGAAGTCGCCGAAGTGAAATAGCTTCTGAAGATGCCATCCACTCGTGGTGGCGAAACGTCAAGCTTTAACGCTAAACGACGCCGGCCTAAAAACCCAAGAACCACAAATTCATTGGACGATGGCCGCGAAAGCCTTACACAGTATAACTATGTAGAGATTGGCAGCAGATTTATAAATTGCTATCTTCATTTAGGCCGTTTTTCAAGGTGTAAAAAAAGTAGTTATGAGTTAAACTTCATCTTGAAGTTCGTACAAAATGCGCATTATTCAATTGGCAATTCATTCATAATTTGCTCGCAACTGGAGATTAATTACAGATGAAGCTAACCAGAGGTTTGAGCTATGATTACCAGAAATAATTATTAATTATTAAAATAGATTTGATAGTAGTATTTCAGAGGTTACGATATTCTGACAACCTATAATCCCTATTATCTTTTCATTTCAATATGGATTACGACATAAATGTCCATCCAAGTGATGAAGAAACTTGAGCTTGGGTTCTTTTCAAACTGTTATATTTGATTTTCAAACTTCTCCAATCTTTAAGTTCATTTTTATTCACATTAAACTCTTGATCAATTCACCTATGCCTTTTTCCTTCTCAATGTAGTGGTTCCGCTCTTTTACATTCAATAGTGTATTTGTATTAAATTATACACTAATTTTACAGGGGGTGCTTATTCTTGACTTATGAAGTTTGGTAACTTCTTTCGATGCGCATTCTTACCTTTGCAATTGTATTCAAAATTTACGCATAAGTGAAGCTATATTCTCTCAGAAATTATAGAAAGACAAGAATATGATTCCAAAATATCATGCTCACCTATTGTCAGAGTTCATGATCAAATTCAACAATTCAACACAATCAACCAGCACATTACGGGGACTGCAACGGATTCTGGCTCTTGGCCATGTTCAAAAAAATAGAGCGTCACTTATACACAAAGTATTCCAGATGAATAATCACCACTTTTATTTAAACTTGCGACGATCGTTTCGACACACAGTGTCTTTTTCAAACAATTTCACTCATATACTATACTTATAGTTCTTAATCATCATAATTACGTAAAAACAATAAATACCGCGTATTTAACTGTATCAACGATTTGAGAATGTATATCAAATCTCACGATTAACAAAGATTATTATTATTAGTTTGCACAACAGGCCATGAAGGCCAAGTGCAGAAATTCTAATCTTATACCGCTAAAGTTTATATAACTTAAAATTGTCTTTGGATACTTTCACCACCTATTTCTCGGTATATCCTGCATTATTTCACAGCTTTCACGCCATCTATTTCTGCCTGCCGTCTTCTGTTTCCAGTGTTTAATATTAATTTCCTTTAAATCATCTTCTGCCTTCTTCAGCCATCGCTCCCTTGGTCTACCCTTCCTTTTTTTTCTTATACTGGTCTCCGGTTGAGAAATAGTTTTGCTATTCTCATCCCATTCAGGCTCTTCACACGTCCTAGCCACCTTATTCTCTGCGCTTTGATGACTGCTATAATATTGGGGTTCATATGATATACAGGGTGGCCAATCGGGTGACGATAATAATTTTTTTTTAGATAGCCCGTACCAAGACCTATCCAAAACACCCCCATGTATGTGTACCGATTATTGATAGTTTTCGAGTTATGATTTTTTCTTTGAAAAATTAGAGATTTTCCAGTTTTTTCAAGTAATCGTCAAAAACAAAAACAAGAATGCTTTTTGGTTTTTATTTTTTTCTGCAATTATACTCAGTATTAAGCCTATTTTAATATCCAATAAAGAGAACCTGTACATCCGAACAATAATTAAGTACATTTTGGGCCCAAAATTTGAAATCTCTGTTTTTAGTCAGGAGACCAAAACCTTTAAAATAGAATTAAAAATACTTATGCCTGGTTCTGGAGCTTCCAACTAATCTTAAAAACTTTGCAAGACATTGCAATTTCGAAATAATAATGAAAAAGTAGCACTTATGGGGACATTTTGCGCCGTACGTGAGTGTTAAAGGTAAAGAGGTGATAATTCACGAATTTCCAAAATGATTTAAAAAACTATTATTTTGCTTTATTATGACAAATTAAAGAAAAAAAAACTCGTAACGACTAACAAACCCGTTAATCATTGATATTTTGATGACTTTTAATAAAAAAACTAATACACAAATTGTGATTTTTGAAGTGTTTTTGCTATGTACTATTGAACTTCTGCTAAATTAAGTTGTATGGAAAGTTAACAAAGGAAAGGGATAATAAAACAATAATCTGACTTTCAATTTGATGGCAGAATTACCTGGGAAGCGATGTCTTAGCATACGCCATTCCTTTCTTTCAGAGTAGCTTTTTGCGAGCTCATGTCGGCGAAGCACAGTTGTGTTAATTCATTTTCGGTAATAGGCAAGGCAATATTCGGATGGACCTAAAAAGGTGATTTATATCGCTAGGTCTTCCTTGACAGGTCAGTAGACAGCCTATCATGAATACAACAGGTTTTTCAGTTTTTCAACCCCCCACGCCCCAAACACCCAAATTCCACCCCCACCCAAAAAAACGCAGATCAAGAACCTCTAAAACGCCTAAAAACGAAGTTTGGGGAATATTTGAAATTTTTGTTTTAATTACTCCGCCGCCCATGTACCGATTTCCAAAATTATAGCAGTATTACCTACTAAGACCCCACAGAATATTGCCCTCCAAATTTCATCACAGTCCATGCAGCGGTTACTGAGATTACGAGGCTAGAAGAACGCGTACAGACAGACAGACCGACAGACAGCACGACGGAAATGAGTGACGCGGATTTTCGTTATGTAGACATTATAAAACGTCCAAAAAACCTATTATCTTAAAATCGAAAATTTTCACGATCACAATTCTCCCCTCACCTACCGGTGTGGGAAGTAAAAGGAATGGCGTATGCTACGATAACGCTTCCCAGGTAATTCCGCAATGGAATTGAAAGTCAGATTGTTGTTTTATTATTCCTTTCCTTTGTTAACTTTCCATACAACTTAATTTAGCAGAAGTTCAATAGTACACAGCAAAAAGCACAGGTATTAATTTTTTTTTAAGTGATTAAAACATCAATGATTATCGTGTTTACTAGTTGTTATGAGTTATTTTTTCTTTAATTTGTCATAATAACGTAAAGTAATAGGCTTTTAAATCATTTTGAAAATTCGTGAATTACCACCTTTTTACCTTTAACAGTCACGTACGACGCGAAATGCCCCCATAAGTGCTATTTTTTCATTATTATTTCGAAAGTGCAATGTCTTTCAGAGTTTTTAAGATTAGATTGGAGCTCCAGAACCAAGCATAAGTATTTTTAGTTTTATTTTGAAGGTTTTGGTCTCCTGACTAAAAACAGAGATTTCAAACTTTGGGCCCAAAATGTACTTAATTATTGTTCGGATGTACAGGTTCTCTTTATTGGATATTAAAATAGGCTTAATACTGAGTATAATTGCAGAAAAAAGTATAAGCCAAAAAGCATTCTTGTTTTTGTTTTTGACGATTACTTGAAAAAACTGGAAAATCTCTAATTTTTCAAAGAAAAAATCATAACTCGAAAACTATCAATAATCGGTACATATACATGGGGGTGTTTTGGATAGGTCTCGGTACGGGCTATCTAAAAAAAAATTATTATCGTCACCCGATTGGCCACCCTGTATGTCTACCATTTCCTGGTTTGTTCTTCCCCTCCATCCCTCCTTTGTCCTTACGCCTCCGTAAAGACCTCTTAACATTTTTCTTTCCCATCTTATAATTTTTTCTTCCTGCTCTTTGTTCATAGTCCACGTCTCACAAGCACATGTCGCTGTTGGTCTTATAATAGTTATGTCTCTTTAGTTTTTCTGGATACATGTTTGGATTTCAGGAGATTTTTCAGGGCTCCATACTTCTGGTTTCCTTTGATGATACTTTCCTGCGTTTCTTGATTCTTCTATCCCTTTTGCTCTATAACTACCCTGCCGTACTAACAAGAAAGGTCCTATCTGCAAAATTTGGTAAATTGACATTTTTGGCTCATCGGAATGGTAAGCAAATGTTCTACACCTTGGCAAAGTCTAAGAGTCCTATCTGAGTCTTAACTGCTTCATTTTGTATCTAAATGTTTAGTCCGAAGTGAATAAAAAGTCATCTTTACTAACTTAAATTGTCGGATCAAACAATTACTAAGATAAATAGCCCGTTCTGCCTTCAAAAGCGCAGTTAGGACAATTTAGGCTAGCATTTTGTGATGAGCGGCATCAGTTAGGACAATTAAGCCTAGTATGACTAAATATATTATGTGCAATATAACCTCAAATAAGTGATAGGACACGTGTTTGTTACCGGTAAATCCGCGGTGTTTTTTGCATTTTAAGTCGATATATATTCCGAGAAATGAATCCAGGGTAAGTTTAGTGATAATTCCTTATTTTTGACGAATCTCTGATTGTAATTTTTGTTTTGTAGTGCATCAGGTAGCCGGTGCAACAGTGGTAGCCGATGCGCACGGATGGTATCTCTTGCATTAAATATCCAGCTCAAGGAAAAACTAGATGTTATTAGAAGATCTAAGCAAATTAATAATGCCAAACGTAATAAAGATCCAGATTATGTACCGGGGCTGTCCAATGAATTAGGAAATAGAAGTGGAAGTGAGACGAATCGTAGTTATGAATATAGTCAAATTACTTCACCTAGTACAAAAATACACATCGTGTCCAATATCATGGTAGCTCCGCCAGCAACGGTTATTCAGGTAGACTTAAATACTTTAAATTATTCAAATGTTGAACAAAAATACATTAACGAAAATTTTCAGGAGAATGTATTTGATATTATGGAACCAAAAGAAAAAGAGTTTAACTCTATCGAGGTCTTCATTCGAGAAGATATTTTGCAAGACATTATAGATAAATCAGTAGAAAAGGCAGAGAGCAAACTCTATACAAAAACTGGAAAAATAAGAAAAAGAAAAATATTCGAAGAACCACTAGTTGAAAGGAAGAAACAAAAGATAGAGAGGTACAGAAGAGCTCATGAAGTGAAAAAGGCGTGTAAATGCAAACTCAGTTGCTCCCAAAAAATTTCGTACACTAGGCAAAAACACATTAATGAACAATACTGGCTATTACCAAAGCAACAACAAAAACAGTTTGTTTTAGAAAGGGTAAAACAATGTAAAAAAGGTAGAAGTACAACCAAAAATCAAACATCACCCAGAGTTTATTCCTACAAATACTATTTGACATCTGAGAAAGCCGAGGAAGTAAGGGTTTGTAAGATATTTTTGTTAGCGACCTTGGGGTATGAAAAAGAAAATGACAGAATGTTGAAAAATATACGTAAAACGGATCCGAAATGTATAGCACCTAAAACAGATGGAAGAAGGCGTTCATGCCCACGTAAAGTAGACAGAAACACAATTATTGAACATGTTAATTCATTTAACCCAACAATATCGCATTACAGAAGGGAGCACGCCCCCAACAGAAAATATCTACCCAGTGACATAAACATAACTCTTATGTACAAAGATTTTAAACTAAAATATCCAAATACAGACTTTTCTTACGAATTATACAGAAAAATTGTGACTAAGGACTTAAATATATCCTTTGCCAATCTAGGTAATGAAGAATGCTGGGAATGCGAAGAATTTGCAATACACAAAAAAGCCACGTCTCATGACGCTAATGTAGAAAACCTTGCTAGCTGCGATTTGTGCAAAACATGGAGAATTCATAAGCTAAAAGCAATTAACGCCAGAAAAAATTATAAGGAAGATGCTGAGAAAATTAAACAAAATGATGAGATCTTTGTAGCT
Source organism: Callosobruchus maculatus (assembly GCA_951848785.1). NCBI lineage: Eukaryota > Metazoa > Arthropoda > Insecta > Coleoptera > Chrysomelidae > Callosobruchus > Callosobruchus maculatus. The sequence continues at coordinate 557,559 of CATOUR010000122.1, read as the reverse complement.
GCTGATTTGCAAAAGGTAAAATTAATATATAGATATACACATAGTTAGATAATAATAAAATTGAAAAAACGCACATAAAGCATGTTACGTTCGAAGTCTCTTCGTGAACTGTGTGAGTATTATAAAAAAAACTTAAATTCGTTTTTTTTCAGGTGATTATGCTCCCCCGTATGGAAACATTTAAGGAAGTTATTTTTACACCACGTATCGTAGCATACAATGAGAGCTTCGTCCCGCTTGGGAAGAAGTCTAAAACCTACCCCTGTGCTGTGTTGTGGCATGAGGGAGTTGCTGGCAGATCCAAAGACGACATTATTTCCACATTCTATGCATTTTTTCAGGCAAATAGGGATATTAAACACATCACAATTTGGCCTGACAATTGTTCAAGCCAAAATAAAAATTGGTCTCTTTTTAGTTTTTTTATGTATGTGGTCAACAGTTCAGAAGTCGCTGTAGAAGATATAACTATAAAATTTTTCGAGCCGGGCCATACTTTTATGGCAGCCGATGCTTTTCATCATCAGGTTGAACTTGCTTTAAAGAGAAAAAAAAAGGTTTACGATTTTGACGACTTTTGTGAAGTGGTACAACAAGCCAATTCGGCTAAAGTTAATGTTATAAAAATGCAAATTACACAATTTTTTTCCTTTACCGACTACACTTCCAAATACAAGCTACAAAAACTAATTTCTCGCGTTTATTTAAAAGATATAGTTTGTTTTCATTTTAGCAGAGGAAGTTATTTTTTTTCTTACAAAACAGAATTTGAAAACGAATTCATCGATTTAAAAGATATTTTTGTAATGAAGTACGTTAAGGGTACTCTAACGAAGCCTCAGGCTCGTGATAAATGTCGCGGTATATCTTTGGATCGAAAAAATAATCTTATATCCAAATTGAAAGGGCACATTCTTGAAAATCGCTTGAAATTTTGGGAAGAGTTGCCGGTTTCCGAAGATGGTTCTGATGAAGAAAATGTTTAACATCCCTATTATTCTTTATTCTTTTCTCGTTTAATATATTATTCCTATCATATCTATGACTATATGAATAATATGTTCAGTTTTTCACATTATATATGAATAAGATGTTCAGTTTTTCTTATTATAATTCAAATAAAGTGTTTAGTAATAAAATATAATTTTTATTTTGGACAAATTCGATAAGTAAAATTAAAAAACATAATGGCATATACTAAGCTACATTGTCCTAAGTGACAAAAATATCAAATATCTCTTGATGGGGATGACGAGAAGCAAAATTATAATGAGCAATTAGATTCCATTTTCCTACATAGTATATAAAATGAAATTGGTAAAATTTCTTGAAATATCATGAGTTTTAGAATAAAAAAAGACAAAAAGCTGATTTTCTCAGAACTTAAATATTGCAGATAGGACCTTTCATGTTAGGACGGCAGTACCCCTAGGTACATAAATTCCGTAGTCCTTTTAAAAGTGTATTTCATGTTGTTGACCATAAAAGTTAGGTTCGGCTAATCATCTGAAGTTCTTTCCATTTGCCCCATGACCATATGTTTTGTCTTACTTTGATTTATCTCCATCCCATCTCCTTGCTTCCGCAGCTATCCTTGCCGTAATTTTCTCTAGTTCTTTCCTTGTTATTGCTACTAGTGTTAAGTCATCTGGATATGCTATATATTGGTGTTTGTTATTAAATATGGTTCCACTTGTCTTGACTTTGCTTTTTCTAATTATGGATTCAAGCGTCAGATAATAAAATTATCGTTGATAGAGGGTCACCTTGCCTGAGTCCTTTTGTAACTTCAAATTCCTGTGACTCATTTCCCATCCATGTAATTTTGTTCTTAGTTTTTTGTAATGTAATTTTGTTCTTTGTTTTTTGTAATGTCATCTTTATTATTCTAACGAGTTTTCCTGGAATTCCTAGTTGCAACATTGCTTCATACATTCTTTCTCTGTTTACGCTATCATAGACTTGCTTAAAGTCTATGAAAAGGACATGTAGTTCAATTCTATATTCATAGCTTGTTATTTGTAGCGCCTTGAGAACGAATATTTGATCTGTCGTACTCCTGTCGCTTCTGAATCCAGCCTGATATTCCCCTAAAATTATTTCTGCATAACCGTCCAGCCTTTTTCTTATTATCTGTCCAAGTACCTTGTAACATGTCCCTCACTTATTGAGTTGCTTGATTTTCTATTTCTTCCTCATTTTGCAGGTTAACAAAGTGATATCTCCACGTTTCTAGTATTTCGTCTTTGTCTGCTATTAATGTTCCATCTTTGTTTTTCAAAAATATTTGCCTATTACAATATCCTCTCCCCATTATCTAAACTTTTCTTCTATTTCCCTTATAACGTTTTCATTATATAGTCTCTTTTTTTTGTCTGCATAATCCTTTCATTTTTTTCCTAATTCTCCTGTAGTTTTCGACATTTTCTGCTTCACGTTTCTCGCATTCTTCATCATGCCAGTCTGTTTCCTTTGATTGCATTATTCTTGATGGTATTCCAGTTTCATTTGTATCTTCTATTATCTGTTTTAGCTGTCTCCACATATCGATTTCTTCTGCTAGGCACGTTTTCTCTAATTTTTTATTAACAGCTTGTTGGTACTCATCTCTTGTTCTAAATGCCTTTAATTTTTCTGCAACATATTTGCTTCTTCTCTTCACCTTCTTCTTAAAATCCCCAGAACTCTCTAATAGGTTCTTACATGTGACTTTGACGAGGAAGTGATCAGAATCGGCCTCAGCTCCTTTCATACTTCTTACATTTATAATTTTGTGTAGGTGTTTTCTTTCTATTAGCATGTGATCTATTTGATCTACTACTCTTCCGTTGAGGGATTTCCAGGTTCCTTTATAAATTTCCTTTCTTTGAATTTGTGTGCTCCTCATTACCACATCCCGTTCTGCTGCAAAATTAATCAATTGCTATCCATTGTCATTTGATAAGTCGTGTTTACTGTGAATCCCTATTATTGTTCTGTATATAATCTCCTATCATAGCATTGCATGCCCCAATGACAATTTTTATGCCACGTTTCGGTATTTTTTTATATTCATTCGCCAACATCTCATAATACAGTTCTTTTTCGTCCTCCTGTTTTTCTTCCGAGGGGGCGTGTATATTAATAATAGTAATATTTCTATATTTTCCCCTCACTCTTATAGAACACGTTCGGTCTGTTATGGGACTGAATTTCGTCACGCTCTTTTAGCTTAGCTTTCTCCACTAGTAGTCCGACTCCCATCCTACGGTCTCTTCCACCGCTTTTAAATAAAATCATACTACCTATATCTACAATATCTGTTCTTGTAGGGCAACAATGACCATCGTATACTGCTTAGCTTCTCAGGGCTTCTGCTGTGTAAGTTAAGAGACTTGAGGTCACATTCCATGTAACGATTAACAATTTGCTATCTTTTATTTTCCTATTTTTGCACTCTTTTTCTCACGTTGCTTTATCTTCGATAGTCCGCTTTTTTATTATTAAGGTCATTGCTGTCCAATTTTTCCAACTGTATTTTGCTATCTTTTTCCTTATTCCTTCCTAATAGAGTAATTCCTTGTCGATTGCTTGTCCGTCAGCTCTGTAATTCGCCACATTTTATATGTTAGTTTTTTTGAGCTGATCGAGTTATTTTACTGACCTGCTCTGTAGAATTGTTCCCCTCTGGCGATCTTTCAGACACTGTTCTTTTGTTCGCGGCAGTACCGTGAGTTTCCTCACCAGCTGTTTGGCTTCCTTGTTCTACTTCATGTGCTTTATATACGTCTCAGTTGGTCACAAGTTTATTGTACCTTAGTGTTGCTCTATATCCTCTGTTCCTTGCCTCTTTAAGTTCTGGGATCAGTTTTCTTATATCTTCTCGCACCTCCTCTGGATAATCCTCGTCAATCCATACATTTGTACCTTTTAGATTTCTTGTGTTTCTCAAAATTGTAAACTTAGTAGGCTCTTTCATCAGCTTGATCAGAATTGGTTTATCTCTTCCTCTGTTGTACCTTCCAAGTCTTCGTACTTCTTCTATATTCTCTTTAGCATTGATACTTACACCATTTTTTTGCAGAATTGTAACAATTTTGCCACTTGTTTCCTCGTCGTTTTCAGTTGTCTCATCTGCTACTCCTTTTATGACTATATTTTTTTCCTTATCTCTCTCTCTCTCTCGAGTCTTTCTAATCTTTCCTCTTGTCCCTTAACTCTATCTTGCAGCTCCTTATATTCATCCGCCATCGATTTCATTTCGAGCACGACCGACTCCAGCATCTCATTCATCTGTTTCGTACTTTCCTTAATTTGTTTAAGGACGCCTGTTGTTCCTTCCATATTGGCCACTTATATTTTTTATCTTACAGTTTTCTTGCTTAATACAGTCCTATTTTCCGTGGAAATGAAAGCCGGGACTATGAATTCAGGTGCAATAACCTACCTATTATCAAATTCTGCCTCCGCGCAAAATATGTCAGCCGGTCGACCCATCGGACCTTGACTTTTATCGGTGAGTCTGTGAGGAGTGTTTGTGAAATCGGTATGATACCGAATGTCTAATTTACCTCATTTACAAAATGCAGGATTTTTGTGATGCTACACTAAGTACCACTTATATAAACCACTGATCACTTTTCATTATTTCTACAGCTCGTAATTCCCAAATTATTTTATTACGGAGCCGATAAAATTACACACTACTATCTCCATTGCAGGACCGTAGTCCCCAACAAATATTGGAAATTGAAAACACTGAAATGCACGTGTCTTATAACGGCCCTAACCTAAAATCGACTCGGCTGGCTCAACCCGCCATGAGACCTCAAAAGTATTTCTAAAAGTGACGTTATGATGACTTTGATTAGTTGTGACATATACCACCATTACAATAGCCAAAATATCATAAAACAACAAACTTAGACAATTACCCATCTACGTAATCAAGAATTAGTAAATTTATATGTGCTATGAAATACACTTCTAATTCAATTTATAATTAAGAAGTATTTCGTACCTTCATTACTGCTTAAAACACCAGCCTTTTGACACAATATTTTTCATTTCTTTTGGTATGTCCTTTGATCTAAAATCACTATTGTGAAATTTTATTCCGGGACCCCTCAATATGAGTAGATGCTAAATAAATATCTGGCATTAAGTTTCCGCCCAAGTTGATCTACAGCAATGTATCTCGATTAAACAGAGCTGTGACTAGCATACGTTAAATAGTGGATAAAATGTTAAGGTATTTTGCTGGTAAGTTGACATTGAGTTCTCACCAACAGGAAGCCGAAGCAAGGACCATCTTGAAGTGTCCGGCAAAATATTTTGATAAAATATGAAACCCGCCAATTCATGTACGAAACGGTTGTGCCCACCGACAATTAAAACAAGTAATAGTCGGTGGTTGTGCCGTATGTCGATGTGGAATAGTACTTGTCATGAGGGCATGTAGGCATTCGGCCATTATGCGGCCGTATGAAAAATGTTTGCTGAATTTGACATACCTACCGTAGTAGTTGAATGTGCGCGTAATTAATTAGAACGTTCTTTAGCAATATTAATAGTTCCAAATTAAAGAGAAATGCTGATACTAATGTAATTTTTGGTATGTGGCTGAGCGTGTTTCCTCTAGCTTTCCAAAGGATTCCAATTAAAAGCCCTACTAGCCTCAATATGGACCTCCATAATCAACCTGATAGTTTCTTGGTCGAGCCATTGTTTACATTTGACATTAAGAGTTGTGTGCTTATTCTGAATGCTCAACGGTACTTAATCAATTTTATCAAAAACAACTGAATGCTAACGATAAGTTATAGGTGCAGGTTGTTGGGCCTCATCGTTAGTGACTAGAATATTGTAAGACAGGTCCTTTTATTGTCACCTGAGAAGCGGAATAATTGTTCATTTTGAATGAATGAAAGAAAGGAGGAGAGAGGCTGGTAACCAGAATCACTAGTGCACAGACCTACAAGCAGGCCTTTATGCACCTCTTCTTACCCTAGTTCCCATGTCCAGCATTCATTGCAAAGGTGAGGGGTCAAAGAATTCTTGAACCTAGTATAGTATGCCTGTGATATCCAAGGGCTTCACAGCAACTTAGAATGTGTTCCAATGACTCTTCCTCTGCAGTGTAATTAGGAGCGTTGGCAGCTTGTAAGACTTGTATTTAAACTAAAACTAATTCTGTTTACATTACAGGATCAGTATACATAAGCATTTACATACCGCGCAAGCCCGTAATCATACTGTGCCAGGCCGGCCCTGCCCGCCATCTTTTGGGATCTAGAAAAGCTACTTCTCGATCCGTGTTTTATGGCCGCAAGCTGTCTAGAAGGCGGAGAGTATTCGCCGAGAACGTTCCAGAGAGGGCGACATTTACAATATAAAGCGATAGACAGGCAACCAGAGTTATTGTTACAAGAGTACGACTCGTGGTGCGAATACCAGTGGCGCGCACGAAATAAATGTACTGTGACATAAATTAGTGAAGTGAAGGTCAAATATAAATTAGTGTAGTGACTCAGTGACTGTAAATAAATTAGACTGTTAAGTATTAGGTTAGGGATAGTATATATAGTTAGCGCAAATAAATAGTTAGATTCGTGTTTTCTTGCCCAATAGAACTAAAGACCTGTAACAGTGGTGTCAGTGTGGGGTAGACTGATTGATTGGGCAACGTGGTATGGACAGTTAAGTGAATAAACTGTAAAAATGGTGAAATTCAGTGAACCGAAGGTTGCATATTTAACGAGAGAGCCCGACGAACGCGGTGCCGATAGCAGCGGGCTAAAGGCTAAAGGCCAGGATCGACTCCGACAGATGATGATCAAAGAGGACGAGGATCCAGAACCTTCGAATTCGAATCACCTGAATTCGAGTGGGCCAAGAAGCTCGAAGCAAAAATCGAGGCAAGCTCCAAACAGTCGGAATCGCTCCAATCAAACATCGAACATTCTCTCAGCGAGATTATTGCTTTAAAAAAAAGGACATTGAAGAAAGAATCGGTACCAGAATTGACATCTTAGAATCGAAAATGGAAGAGCAGAGAGAGAATCTCAAGAGGGGATTGGAAAAACAAAACGAAGATCTCAGGAGGTGATTGGAATAACAAAAAGAAGATCTCAAGAGGGGATTGGAAAGACAAAAAGAAGATCTGCGAGACAACATCCGACGCCTGGACTCAGAGATGGACAAGCTGCGAATGGAGCTTCAGGCTGCAAGCGTAACCACACCAAGTGACCTGAAGGCAGGGGATTCGTGCAGGATGAGATTGAAACCTCCTCAGTATGATGCGAAAACATCCTCCAGTTTGAAGCGGCCGCAAACGCAAATGGTTGGTTACCTGCTGAGAAGGCGACAGCTTTGACGTTAGCACTGAGAGGCGAAGTTACGGATGTGCTTCAGACACTATCACCGGCAGGACGAGGGGACTACGAACAGCTAGTCAGATATCTAGAAATGAGGTTTGGTCAAGCCAGATTCGGTCACGTCTTCCACGCTCAGCTGAAGAATCGCTCCGAACGATCAAACGAGGCGCTGCAAGAATTTGAAGCAGATACAGCCGCTTGGTTCGACTGACATATCCGACGGATCCGGAAGATCTAATGGAGCGATTAGCTGTGGAGGCATTTGTGTGTGGTCTTCGTGATGCCGAAATGAGTCAAGCTGTATCTCTCGCACATTCAGAACGTCTGCTGGACGCTCTAGCCGGAGCTTTAGAATTTAAGGCTGTGAAAAAGACTTGCCAGTGCCAAGCCCGAGTTCGGGAGTGTGAAGGTGAGACAGAAGTGTCGGCACTAGTTGAGGAACTGTGGCGGGTAATTAGCGAGGCCCATTCCAAGAAGAAAAGAGAGATCCGATGCTGGAATTGCGGCGAGCTGGGTCATGTAAAAAGCCGCTGCAAGGAGGAAAAGAAGCCATTGCCGACGCCGGAAAACTAAGTCGGGTCGAAGAGAAGAGGCGATCGTCGATCCGCATCCAGAAGGCCTCAGGAAGAACTGCTGCTAGTGTGGCTTAGGTTGGGCAGCAGGCGAACAGTCTGTACGTGGATGGCTTCGTGAACGGCAGGCAGAAGCTGATGCTTCTGGATAGGATGCGACGGGTGCGTTCGACCTGATATGCTCCAGAAAAGTGGTGATGTAAGACCAACAAGATGGCGGCTTCGCACCTATGGATTCCAACTGGACTTGAGTCTAGTCCAAGAAGAAGAGATAGTCCTCCACCTAGGTCAAGAAAAGGCTGTCCAGGTGGTGCTCTCCGAAGACACTATAGTCTCAGAAAGATTCGAGGTGGTAATTGAAACCTGCCTGGTTGATGGCGCTGATCGAGAGAGCGTCATGTTGTTAGAACCTAAACCGGATGATGAGCTGATTGGCCGTGGCATCGCTATTGGAAAATGTCTGGTGCGAGCTGAGGAGGAAATTCCGGTGAGGTTACTGAACGCGAATGGCTTTCCGATCCACCTCAAGAAAGGAACGCCACTGGGTCATTGTTCTCGTCTCATCAGTGGTGAGGAGTGTTAACGCATCAGACCAACGGAATAAGCAGTTGCATGAGAAGCTGACTGAGTTGGTGGCTGATTCGTCAAGAGGTCTGAGTAGGGAACATCAGAAGAGGCTGAGGGTACTCATCACAGAATATCAGGATATCTTCGATGTTGGTATTGGAAAGAAAGGGAGGACGAATGTGGTCCGACACAAGATCCATACGGGCGATGTCTCACCTATTTGGCAACCACCAAGGAAGTTACCATTGGCCAAACGAGAAGAAGCGGATAGGATCATCAAAGAAATGGAAGGATGGGTGGTGATCGGGCAATCGAGCAGTGAGTGCTTGGTCATCGCTGGTCGTACTCGTGAAGAAGAAAGACGGGTTGACACGATTCCGCGTGGACTATCGGCAGCTCAATAATGTCACGAAGAAAGACAGCTACCCTCTGCCAAGAATTGACAACACCCTAGACACCTTAGCGGGTTCTAAGATGTTCTCTATGCTAGATTTGAAGAGCGGCCACTGGCAAGTCGAGATGGATCCAGGGAATAAGGAGAAGACTGCATTCACCGTCGGCTCGCGGTTATGGCAATTCACGGTTATGACGTTTGAATTGTGTAACACTCCAGCTACATTTGAGAGGCTCATGAAGACTGTCTTGAAGGGGTTGTCTTGGAAAGCCTGCTTGGTCTACCTAGATGACATCATTGTGGTTGGCAAATCGTTCGAGGATCACCTCAAGAACCTGGACCAAGTATTTAAGAAGCTGCGTCAATCAGGCCTCAAGCTGAGTCCCAAGAAGTACCACCTCTTCCACAAGAAGGTGCAATATTTAGAACATGAGGTTCCCCAAGAAGGAATAGCAGTGGATCCTCAGAAGATTGAAGCAGTAAGAGGATGTGAACAAACTCGACGTAATAAGCTTCCTGGGTATGTGTACATACTACCGTCGATGCGTGGTTGGATTTGCTAACATCGCCAAGCCGTTGACTAGGAAGAAGGCCGCAGGTTCCAGTAGGGAAATGACAAGCTTTCGACCTACTGAAGAAGGCTCTCTCGGCGGCTCCAGTGCTAGGCTATCCCCTACCAACTGCAGCAAGACGTTATCTAAGCCCAACAGAAACTATTGCGTCACTCGGAGAGAATTGCTGGCCATCGTCAAGTCCGTGGTGCACTTTTACAAGTAATTGTACGGGAGGAAGTTCTTGCTGAGGGCGGACCATGCATCCTTGACATGGCTACTTCGGTTCAAGAATCCAGAGGGGCAGGTGGCCAGGTGGATCGAAAGGCTGCAGGAATTCGACTTTGACATCGAACATCGTGCTGGCAAGTCTCATGAGAATGCGGATGCACTTTCAAGGAGACCTTGCTCCGACGATTGTGCTCACTGCAACCGAGCTGAGACGAAGGACGCAATGACCAGAAGAACCACTATTGTGGATGATCGCTGGCAGCCTACCGAACTCCAGAAAGGCCAAGAGGAAGATCCCAGCCTGAAACTGATCATTGAGTGGAAGAGAGAGGACCAACGACCGAGTTGGCAGGAGGTTTCACCTTATTCGCCTACCGTCAAGTCCTACTGGGCTCAGTGGTACAGTCTGGTAATGGAGGATGGCATCCTGAGACGAATACTGGAAGACCAGTAGTGGTCCAGGAAAAAACAGACCGTGGTGCCTAGGATTCGCGTGATCGAGGTACTCAGGCAGATTCACAGCGGAACCAGTGGAGGTCATCTGGCCGTGGCCAAGACCCTGCAGAAGGTTCAGGAGCGGTTCTACTGGTTTAGGTGCAAGGTTTGTGTCGCCAGTAATAGTCCACAGAGACGTAGGAAGGCTCCTATGCGCCAATACAATGTAGGAAGTCCCTTCGGGAGGATCGCTATCGACGTAGTAGTACCTTTTTCAGAGAGCGCAGCTGGGAACAAGTACATCGTCGTGGTGATTGACTACTTTAGCAAATGGATCGAAGCTTATGCTCTGTCAAACCAGGAGGCCGCAACCGTTGCTGACGCTCTGGTCAAGGACTGGATTTGCCTTTTTGGAACCCCCCTCGAGCTGCTTTCGGACCAGGAAAGGAACTTCGGGTCTACGCTCTTTTAGAACGTGTACAAAACTTTGGGGATTAGGAAGACTCGGACCACGGCGTTACATCCTCAGTCGGACGGCATCGTGGAGAGGATGAACAGGACGGTGAACCGCTATTTGGCCAAGGTTGTCTCCGACCACCAACGAGACTGGGATAGCTGCTTCCATCTGTTCCTATTGGCGTACCGCTCGGCAGTCCATGAAACCACGGGAGAGACATCGGCCAGTATTGTGTTTGGGCGAGAGCTCCTACTACCCTGTGACCTCATGTTTAGCTGCAAACCAGGGGACGATGTGGCGGGCAAAGAGTACGTTGTCAATCTTCGCAGGAGAATGGACGAGGCCCATGAGAAAGTTCGGCATTATATTAGCACCGTAAGCGATCCAATGAAGATGACGTACGACGTAGACCTGGTCTGGCTGTACAACCCTCAGAAACGTTGTGGCTTGTCACCGAAGCTCCAGAGTTTCTGGGAGGGCCCGTATGAGGTCGTCAAGAAGATCAACGACGTGATCTGTCGAATCAAGAAGGCCAACGGTGGAAAACCCAGAGTCATACACTTCAACAGGTTGGCTCCATTTGCTGGAGATAATGCGGAGGCGCAAGTTGGAGAACTTGAGAAACTCAAAGATTTCATGGCCACTCACACTGGTACAGCGAAGGCTAGGTTTGGCGTGACTCGCGAGGAATATCGAAATTTGTTCACGGTGCCGCATGAGTACGCGTTAGCTCATTGTGTCGCAAGAGATCTTCGGATGTCCCGAGGGATTGCCAGTGAAATCCAACATCTGTTTGGCCAAGTGGACGAGCTGAAGAGACAGGGAGGACGAGTCGGATAAGTGCTGGAGTTACGAAGTGGCCAGAGGGGACTACTTGATTTGGAAGGAAAAGTCCTATCAGAAACCAACGTACCGGACTGTATGGGAGGCACTCCGGAACCTCAGAGAGAAGCTGCTAATCACAAATGTTTTGAGACTGGCGATTCCTAAGCTAGCTTGCGGACGGGACGGTCTGGATTGGCGGATCATCCGAAACGTGCTAGAAGTCCTCTTCAGGTTCACGAGAATCGAAATTCTGGTCTGCAGCTGGAACCCGAGAGGACCGACAGAACACAGAACCGTGGATTGCTTCTTTTACCAAACTTCTGGTTGCAAGAAGGGCGTTCTGTGTCCATTCAGACATGAATGTTTCGGGGACGAAACGGCCTTGAGGAGTGGGCAGTGTGCCAGGCCGGCCCTGTCCGCCATCTCGTGGGATCTAGAAAAGCTACTTCTCGATCCATGTTTTATGGTCGCGAGCTGTCTAAAAGGCGGAGAGTATTCGTCGAGAACGTTCCAGAGAGGGCGACTATTACAATATAAATCGGCAGGCAGGCAACCAGAGTTACAGTTACAAGAGTTCGACTCGTGATGCGAATACCAGCGGCGCGCGCGAAATAAATGTACTGTGACATAAATTAGTGAAGTGAAAGACAAATATAAATTAGTGTAGTGACTCAGTCACTGTAGATAAATGAGATTGTATGAGGTAGTATTAGTTTAGGCGTAATGTATATAGTTAGTGAAAATAAATAGTTAAATCCGTACCAAGTGTTTTCTTGCCCAATCGAACTAAAGACTTGTAACAATATTGTACATGCGCTTTTTATCCGAACTAGTACCGAACCAGTCTGGGACGTGATCCGCGAAAACATCTAGTAATAACCATAGGGTTTATGCAACGGAAGTTGAAACAGAAGGTATCCATTTTTTGACTGATGTCGCATCGTCTCACTCCACAAAATACTTTTTCTTTCATGAATGACCATATCTTCTACCGTTATATACACAATCAGGTTTCGACACGAAGTAGCTTGAATTAGACGCAGCTAGGGTAAAATCAACATCTCGCACCTTCCTATATTTAATTATAATTCAATCCAATTTAATTATATTAATGACTTACAAATACTGCCACCTCGAAGGCAATGCTTGTATGAGGTAAAGTATATACGAAGTCACTTGAAATAGCATAAAAAAGCTTTTGCGGCATTTCCTTTGTAAGGGCCGAAGGATCCATAGGCGGCGTGCCGTAATTGAAATAATTTTATGATCAAATGGAAGGTGAATATGAAATGAACTAATATTTCTTATTTGAGTATTTAATGAAGAAGGTTCACACAGGGACCTTTTACAGTATATAATAAGTATAAAATATACAAAGGATGTGAACGAATTATTACGTTTTCCTCAAATAAAATCGATTATTATAGTGCCTTATAAAAAATCCTAACGATTTGCAAACACGAGTGACTGGGATCTTCAGAGATCGCTGTCTTCATCACGAGAACTGACTAACAACTCAAGAGTGCAACAAATAACAATAATTGTCGGGTAGCTCTCGTAGTGAAGACTCGTCAGATATCTGAAGATCCTAGTCACCCGTGCTTGTGAAGCGTTAAGAAGAAATTTTAACAAACAACGACCTAAAAACCCGAACAGCACTATGTTCTCTACAGACGACGCAGACGGCATCGCTCAATTTTTTTTAGATTTCAGGATTTTTTTGTCAAACGCTGAAATAAAAGTAATTCGTTTAGGATACTGCATTTATGTCAAAAGACGGACGATGGACGACTCTCGCCCCTGTTCGGTCCCTGAACACATTTGAGGCATCACGGTTTTCATTTTTTAGACAATCGTAAATATTTAATATTACTTTTTGTGTCTGTTCTTCTAAATCCTTGTGAAAAAAGTCTTCCCGAATAGGATCCGCATCCACATCTGCCACACTATCACGTGCATTCTCCCAGGGTCTCCAAACGGACATGATTACGTATTTCCAAAATATAAGAAATGGCGAATTCGCAAAGTTGCGGAAGCAGACCCTTACAATCCGTATCCGTGAACGGCACTGGTAAGACTGGCTCGACCGCTCGGCTGGACAGTCCCAACTACCTGCTGAATACAATTCGGCAGGGGTGCTTTGACGGCAGCTTTTGAATGTATACCAGGGATATATGCTGCCAATTCGAGCATTTTCACCATGTGTGGTAAACTGTGTCCTGTGAACCCGCAACACGATGTCAGCGCCGTCTGGATATTTTGTTGAAAATAAAAGTGACATTGCTGATACATGTCACTGTCAATAGTGTCAATATGACAAGATTCTAACCTCATTTGTTAATTTTGTTATTTCATCTTGGTTTGGGGTCGCGGCGTGGGCGTGGGGCTGATTTATTCTTTTTCCTGATATTTCTCATTTGAAGGTAAGTTATCGTATTTTCGTGTCTTTCTGAGGCCTGAAACACTCATAGCATAGAATGTTTTTAAGTGTACATGTAACTATTTATGATACAATAATCAAAACAAATTATCCCGCCATATTAAACCATGTGGTATTTTAATTTTCAGATATTCCGAAGACGTGGAAGCATGGTAAAAGGGTGAGTTTATTGATCACGAATATCAAGATACATAAATAGACCCTTTTTTATTATCATACTCTTTCTGAGGTGTTGTTGATATCTTTCAATACATAGTATTTACCATGGCTATCTCTTCTGTTACTTCGATTTCTCAGTACAGATACAGCATACGGAAATGCCAATTTCCCTTGTGAGAAAACAAGTACTACTGGGGCGGGAGCCATTCTGAACCTCAACATAAAAAATTCCATTACTTCCCCAAAAACCCCGAAGTGAGGCAGCTATGGCTTCGTGCTTGTGGAATTAGTTCAGATTCAAATAGTACATATTTATTTGTTTGTGAAGGCCATTTCCTTCAGTCAGATTATATGTGTCCACAAGACCCCAATTCACGATTGAACTGCAGAGCAGTTCCAAAAGTCATTGTTTCTACTCCACATGATATAACAAATAATTTGAATCTTGCATCCTCCTTGAAGGAATGCTCTGCTGGTTCCTCAGCAAGTATCTGAGATTCACCTTCAACATCTTCAGCAAGTAGTCGGGTTTTTGAGTCCACAGAAGTATTAGACCGACCAGTTACCAGGTATTACTGCTGCTGTTTTACATGATCACTCATACTTCTCCTAATTGGGTTCTGCTGTGCAAACACATTCTAATGATAGATTTTCATTTTTATCAGAACAATCCAGCTCTTGCCTAAATAGATTAGGGATTTCAAAAAGTGAGTTGTCAGAAAGAGAGTCCAAAATGTTGATGATATCCATGTGAAACTTTATAGTTTCTTGGATAAGTTTGGTCACTTGCCTTATGTTGAAACTAACTTTAAGACCAGCTTGAACAGACACAAAAATTGTCTCAGCCTTGCAAGGACCATGATATTCTTCAGGATATCATTGGTAAGTGTATAAGACTGACAATTTTTAAATATGTCTGTGACAAGAATTCACTGAAAAGACCTTCTGATGGTCACCAGAGGAAAATAAAAAAGTTCAAGGCATTATAATTTGTTTTTAATGGAATAATGACTGCCCTTTATTTTCTTTTTTTTCCATATGGACCTCCATGGATGGATCATCAGTAACCCGGCTGTGACTTAAGTAGGTACCTGATATGACAAATTTTTTTCCTGATTGTGATAGAATTGTGTTTTAGTTTGTATTTAAAGACATTTAAGTTATTTTTATTTGTTATAATTGTTACTCAGTATTTTGTAATATGATGTCATTTTTTGTTTTTTTCAGGAATCTGTACCCTATGCATACAGATTTCTCATATATATGCACATATCATGTTTTAGTTATCGTTTTTTGAATAATTTTGTTTGAGGTAGTATCACAAGTTTTTCCTAGTTTCCTTGGTCTGTTCACTGTTTGTTTTCGATTTTTATTCAATATATAGCAAATGCACCATCTTTATTATCTAGTTTTAACAATAAAAGGTATTAAACATCTCCACTTGTTTGATTTCCCACTGTTAAACATTTTCAGCTCGATAGTCACGTTTATTGTACAGTTGAAATTGGTTCTCCCAATCGCAAAAACAATTTGGATTTTTGCTATTGGGAGAAACATTTCGACTACAATAAACTTGATTCTATTTTAAATATTATAAATTATAACCAAACAAATGTCAAAACATCAGCTGATTTCTGGCAGTATTTTGACGCTTGACAGAAAGAAATGACATTCCCATTCTGACAGGGTATGTCTTTGATCATCGCGTATTCTTTGAGATAAAATCCGAAATAGCTACGAAGTACGTTTCCAACAAAATAAAATGGCCGCTGACATGTGGCACTGTCATTCGTGTTGCTGTCGGAATTGCAAGGAATTTGCCTTCTTTCAGTGTAGATGTTTTGTGATTTTCACCAGTGGAATAGCACCGCAAATACCGGTGAATTGATACTACCTCGTATATCGCCGTGTTCCAACTGACATCGTGTTTACTATATAGGCATATACACATATACAAGATAATTTAGGTAACCTATTGCATTTATCCCATCCTTGAATTTTTCTGGCTGGTATTCGGTTTTGGAGTTGAATCCGTCCTGTCTTTCGCCTGAACTGAAATCGAACCTTCTGCAGTCTTCCACAAGTCACCGTTTCTTGAATAAATGCGTTAATATGATGTCTGATACATAAAATTTTGACGTAACGTTTCGACACTTTTGAGATTTCATGAATACTACCCAATATTTCATCAAATCCCCTGTAGATATACCCTCAATGTAGAACGTAAGAACGTATGAGCTTTACGTAAATGATGATCAAACATTAATAGATTATACAGCAGTACAGATGAGAATAGTATTTAAGTTGCGTCATTGTTATTTTCATATTACCTGGAACATAAAATTAGAAGACGTTTTAGTATTTTTATCAAGTATTGAAGATGATATCAGCTTTATGGGTACCTGGAATTTTGCATCATAATACATACACATATAATCTCCCTAAAGTAGTTCGATGAAGTAACAGGCAGATTGTATCAATCACAAGGTGGTCTCCAAATTTTATATCCGAGTCAAATTCATTTAAAATATTATGATTTCGCCAAAGCTGTGGTAATTTTCTTTAGTAGCAGTAGGAACATTTATGGTATACTCGAAGGGTATAGTTGAAAAGTACACTTAGGTAAAACAGCAGGATGTTTCTTGATGCATGGCTTTTATAGTATACATAGCTTCAATCAAAAAGTATATTGTACAGGAAACTCGTGTTGCTATGTACTAATAGACAGTTTATTGAACTTATATTAAGCTGTAGTAAGCGCTTGAAATGAGCATTTTAAATGGAACTATATTGTTACATACATTCTTTTTTTTAAATTACACCAAGATTTTTATAAACTTTTTTTTTAAAATTGCAATAACCTAGTAATCAAAGCTACTTGCATTATTACTTATAATAAATCTTAATCCTATTTTTATGTATTTCTATTTGTTTATCATTTACATCTAAAAGAACGTTTGGGCCCTTATTTTGTAACATTATACAAGGACCTTTAAGGGCCGGTTGTATAAACGCTCAGTAAACTTCCGATCACGTAACCTCAAGTTCAGCAATGAACACGGTTCAACGGTTGACGCGTTACACAAACCCGCGGGGGTATCATCTAAGGAGGTAGACGCTATGCGGCAGCCGCATGTTTGGCGATTGGTTCTGTCAAAGTCAAATTCGCATCATGTAATGTCAGCAGATGCAGCAGCATGTCCGCAGCCGCAGCAGCACAATATGCGGCAGGAAGCGACATTACAGCGGACATATTGTATTCTAAAATTTTTAAGTTTCAGAGCTACAAAGTACAATTATGAAAATATGAGAGCGGACAAGACGTCGAAGTGCTTTTTGCGTAGAACGGTCAGCGGCCATATAATACCTATTACCTACGCCCATGCCCCATTTAAGAAATAATACGCCATAGCATGTGATTTGTAATGTAACAGTGATTCATCCTCTATCCTCCGTAAGAAGTTTTTAACCTTAATGTGACCACCTAAAGTAGAAAAACAGGTAAGTGAACGAATATTTTAACCGCTTGCTAATGCCGAATCACTATTTAACGGTGGAATCTTTGTAAAAACAGGAATATTACATACTCGCTCATTTTGAGGTTATGTGAATATGTTTATTAGTTTATTTTATTGCCGAGTTGGGCCCATAACAATCAGAGAGATTTCTGCAGTTTTTACAGGTTTCCCAAAAATAAGACACTTGCAGAAGTAGTTGAGTTTTCTAAGTTACAGAAATTTCTTATACATTCTGAAGTGATTGTTTGCCTTATTGTGGCTACTCACTAGCTGTTATCTAACCTATCCAATTTTTAGTGGATCAGAAGCAAGAGGTTGTGATTGCTATTTCTGTGAAGCAGAGAAGACTAATTGGCCAGAATTGTAAACACATAATGTAGAGGAGTGTTCAACCTACATCATCTTTCTCCACAGAGACCAGAAATGGGGCAAAACATCTTCACAGATACCTAGGTAAATACTTATATATTATATATTGCACTCAAGGTTGTCTAAGTTGTCTTACAAAATGATGAGTCTCCATGCGCCTTGGATTTCTACCAAATATCTTTCAGTAACAAGCGCATGTAACTTTTTCTTGTTGATATATAATTTTATGTTTGGTAGCCTTGAGAAAGTGGTATACAATCCTAAAAGCTAGAAAGAAGTAGATATTGTTGTTTAATTTGTTGCTTCCCAGCAATACCTACAGTTTTGTTTTAAATATATATATTTGATTATGTCTGACCACCAAAAAGATAACAATTATAATACACATTTATCAAAAATTGAAAAATTATGTAGAAATCTCAGCAAAAATAACAAAGATAATTTTATAGAGGACTTACATAGTATAAAGTGGGAGGTATCGGAAAGTGACGTTGGTGTGCAGTGAAAAATTTTTCAAACTGGCTAGATATCGAAGAATGTAAACAAAAGTTGGATATACTCTATGTTCCAAGTTTTGCTGATAAAAAGTCTAAAGAAGCTTACAATGATGTGTGAAATGTTTACAACAAACTATTAGATGATAGAAAAAATATTTTTAATAGAATTGTTACCTC
Source organism: Callosobruchus maculatus (assembly GCA_951848785.1). NCBI lineage: Eukaryota > Metazoa > Arthropoda > Insecta > Coleoptera > Chrysomelidae > Callosobruchus > Callosobruchus maculatus. The sequence goes on along the minus strand of CATOUR010000122.1, from coordinate 539,012 downwards.
TGATAACAAGATAACGTGTGTGTGTGTGTGGAACATAGTGAAATTAAGGGGTATGCAATTGATTCAGATGTACTTATTCCTGGAAATTCAGAAAGTGTTGCAAAGGCATATATATATATTTCAAATGTAACCAAGGACTCCCTTTTATACCCTTTTCATACAATATAGTCTAACCTAATATATAAATACCTACAGAGTTAATAACAACTGAAAAACTGCAGGAGTTGAGCCAAATTTGAAAAATAAACCCACAAATAAATTCAGCAGTGGTGAGGATAATTTTCCTAAAACCTTGCTGATATCCGGTATTTACCATATTGCTAGTCCATTGGTTTTCATTATCAATAATTGTTTAAAATTTGGTAAATTTCCAGAGAAACTAAAATCAGCAGTACAGTGCTGTTCCTAGAATGACGCCAGGAAACAGTAAAAAAGCCTATACAGAACATGGGCCTGATGACCAGAGCAGTCTATGCCGATGACACAGAAGTAAGTATTAATATCAGTTTACAAAAGAGGATATGTAGCAGACATGTTAAACTATAGGCCGATAAGCTTACTCTCTGCATTTGTGAAACGTGTACTTAAAACAAAGGTATTGAAGCATTTGAGCAACTGCAACCTAATAACTGAAGCATAGCATGGTTTTATAAAAGGCAAGTCGACTACTACAGATATTTATCATTTTAATCGCCAAATTATTGCTATTTTAAAAAAAGGAAATATGCCCCTTGGTATGCTTTTTGACTATGTAGACCTTTTACTATTTAAACTGGAAAAGTATGGAATAGGTGGAACGTTTTTGCAGTGCAATACATCGTACCTCACATGTTGAAAACAAAAAATTATGATTACAAAAAATTATAATACCAAGCAATCAACAAACATCATTAGGAATCGCACAAGATAGCATCCTAGGTCCACTTTTACTTATAATATATGTTAAGTTAATGATTTGTTCCTAGATATTGATAGTTCAGTTGAGATGATAGTTACCCAATATGCAGATGACACTAGTGTGCTTGTTACTGCTCCAATAATTTATAAGCTAGTTGGAACAAAAGGCCACCTTAGTTTTAAATGCTACATAAACGAACTTGTTATTATTCAAATCAAAAAATCCTAGATGCCAGGGTCCACCAGTTAAAATGAGCTTGGGAAAAGATGTTCAAATTCATTTAGTAGACAGTAGTAGACAACACCAAATTCCTTGGAGTATATATAATATATAGATGAGACGCTTAGGTGGACATCTCATGTGGAGGCCACTAAAAAAAAATCGTATCGTACCCTGCAAGGAACTTTAATTATAGGTATCCAGTTCATCACCTCACCTTAACTGAGAAGAATGTAGAATATAGTTGAATGAAAATCTTCAATTATTATCTAACATCTGGTCTTGTGAACAATTTGACAACTTTCAAAAAAAAAAAGATACACAAAATGTTAGTCAATTTGGAACCCTATTCTCTTGAAGACTATTTAAATTTTGTTGTTCCCATTTGTTATATTGACTCTATTTCACCTAATTCTGTGAGTACATTATGTATTTTGCAGAGTTATTTTGCAATAAAGATTTGGTATTTTATTATTATAATTATAAATAATATATGACATACTGTATGATTTTTTATGATCTCTGTTTACAGAAACTCAAGCATATCCTCTTTAGACCAACCAAGTTCTTCTTTAGCCTCAGATAGGCCTAGGTGTGGCCGAGATGTTATTGATGCAGGCACTGCTACTCCCTCATGTTAAGGTTCGAATGTGTTATTGGACGAAGAAAATTATTGGCAAGGATTACAACTAGAGCGAAAGGATAAGATAATCAAATCTCTAGGTATAAGTATGAGCGATGTATAAATTCGTGACAGTGATAAGTATATTTTTTACTACACTGGATTGCCAAGTCACACAATATTGAAAGTGTATGAATTGATCAAAGATATTAAGATAAATTATTAATTGAAATGGAATGTTCAAAAAATTAAGTGATTTGGTCAGCTACTCTTGACATTAATGAAACTTTGAAACTGCACCATAATTTTACTTGTACAGATTTAGCGTTCAGATTCAAAATATCTGAAGTTGCTGTTACAAATATTGTCGTTACTTTGTACAAACTCTATATGAAGTCTTGTTCTTGAGGTTTATGAAAGACATTTCTAAAAGATCAAAAAACCATTCTTGTTTACCAAATTCACTAATTGTAGAATAATAATAGATTGTACTTGTATTTTGTGTTGTACCAAGAATCATGATAATCAATGAAGAACTAAAGTCTTACTTATAGTAGTTATAAGCATAGAAACAGTTTCAAAAGCTTAGTTGGTGTGGTCCTAATGGCGTACTGATTTATGCTAGTATGCTCCACCCAGGATCTAATATCGATAAAAATATTGTTCAGCAGCATTTTGACACAGAAAGTGGAGATCTAATATTGGCAGATCAAGGTTTTCTTATAAGTGATATTGTACCTAATGCAGTAAGTTTAAATATTCCACCATTTCTCAGTACTCCAGAATTAACATCAGAGCAGATACAATAGACAAAAAGTATTGCAAGAGCAAGACTTCATGTAGAAAGGGCAATATGTAGAATCCAAGGTTTTTAAATTTTATCTTTTATACCAGAACTAGAACCAGATTATAGTTCAATGATATTCAGGACAGTATGTGCTCTAACAAATTTACGATATCCATTGATTAGAGAAGTATCACAGTTTTATATTGATTGGCAGAAGTTTAGATTACATAATTATATTGGTTGCGTATACAGGGTGAGTACCAAGTTGATTTTTTTGCTGTGTATAAAAGTCGATAAAATAAACAAATTTTCAGAAAACTAAAAAATAAGTGAGATACAGAATAAAAAAAGTATATCTGGGCTTGTGTATCAAGACTACCTAGTCTGTTTATGTTTAGTTTTTTGCTCGGATTTGTCAAATCGATTAGGCATTGTACCTCTTAGATATTGCAGTACCCACTTTTTGTCTATAATTGTTACTTTTAAACTGGTAAATCTTAAAAGTGGCGCATTATTATAAACAGCTAGGTACGTCTTGGTGCACAAGCCCCGATTTACTTTTTTTGATTCTGTACCTCGTGTATTTATCAGTTTTCGGTAAAAAGTTTTTAGAAAAAATTGCTTGTTTTAACGATTTTTTTACACAGTTTAGAAAAAGGATCAACTTAGGGCTCACCATGTATATATCAAGCCATAACGACACAAAAAATGTGTCACTGAGCAGTGTACATGTGGAATAACCTCTATGTCTTAGACCACCTAATTAATTCGTACACATCTTTGATAATGCTGTGATAGCACTTGTGATATTTTTAATCTATTTTTAAGTTATATCCTATTTTGTTTTATATGCTATTTTATAAGCTCCATCTTCCATCATATTTAATTACCAATTTTTTCATAAACAGCATAAGAGTGAACAGCATCATCGGCTATGCAGCTTGCCTGTTCAGCAATAGTAATAATAATATAATATATAGTAATGTTTCAGTTACATGACACATTGGTTTTAAATCCTTTCAGGTAATGAGATGTTTTATATTTGTTAAGCCTGTTAGTTTATAAATATCAAATATGTATGTTTTTGCTCTGAAATTTTATAGCAATGATTATGCTCTTATATAATATACCTAAGTGACTTTGATTTTGTAATATATGGAATACATAATAATAATTTGATAACGGATTTTCTGTTTGTTGTACTACAGTCTTTATTACTTTTGTATGTAGGATTTAAATACTTTAAATGTATAACTTGTCTTTATCACTTAGAACAGTAATATCAGTATTTTTTTTAAGCTTGTTGTTAAACAGGTTGCTTGATAATGTACATTGAATTATTTGGAATAGAATGGTGTTACTGGATTTTTTCCATGAGACATAATTTTGTCCAATGTACAAAATTATTTCTGAAAAATATAAATATAGGAATAAGATTATTAAGGTAAACTCTATTTCATATTTGAATGCTGTATTATGTTAATAACAAGATTAGTTTACACAAATAGCAATCAAAACAACAATTTATTCCTTTAAAGATTATAGTTCAGTTATATAAGTTCATCAATTATAACGCAAAATTATACAAAACTGATTTACACTAAACTAAAAACGAGATGCATATAACAACAACACATACACACACACAGCATTATTATGATTTGAAGTGTCAAGTCTAGAACATAGAAGAAATTTTGAGGCAGGATTATTTTTATAAGAATTATTACAGATTGTTCCTAAATTCTTGAAAAAGTTCATTTTGTTGTGCCTCCTTATACCACTCAATATAATGTTGCATTCAAGTCACCTAGAGCCAAACCTAATATTGATATTACTGAAGTCTCCAATCTCATTACTATGTACCTATGTTTATTTTTTTACTGATTAGATGAATTAAGTTAAAATGTTTTTTTTTTAATGAATGAAAAACTATTTAAATAATTTACACGAGTAAATAGATATTAAATTTGTAAACAAATTTCATATTTGTAATGTACGTGAAGGGAACATATATGTGCATGCATATTCATATGCATTAAAAAAATAATCGTTAAAATCTGTCAATATAATTATGCAGAGATATAATGAACTGATCCAACTTTAATTATTTTATATTTAATTTTTTGAGCGCACACATTTCTAAGCAAATTTCATTTGAGCTGCATTTTTGAAGCTTTGCTGGTTCATCTGGAAACATGCAATGTCTTAACAAAATACATGAAAGCTTTTGATATAATATACCTTTTAATTGGCGCAAATTAGGTTCCTTAATTGTCATAAACAAAGGAGCTGTAAATTTTCAAAGAAAAATGATAACTTTGGCCCAAATTGACCTATGAATTATGATATATATTTTTTTCAATTTAAAGTATGTATAGTAATGCCAGCTTTTTGCATATGAAAAAAATTATGTAAACTGTTATTCTATTTGTTTATAAGTACAAAATTATATAGAGCATTACATTATTTTGCAATGTTGTAAAATTATTTTTTGCCATTCAATTAGGTATAAAGTCTGAGCCTTCTTCTTTGATATTCTGCCCATAGGATCTGGATCTTTAAGATTTTCTGCAATATAGCATTGGAAAGAACATGTTTGTCAAACTATTTAATGAATCGTACTGACATTTTTATCTCATATTTTGTACCAAAAGCCCACATTGTTAATGTCATATTAGGGTCCCTAGATACATTTTTTTCAATGTTGTAAAATTACGTATTATTAATTTTAGTCCGTTTTTTGAAATTTTCTAAGCAATAAATAAATTAAAATATTTGGATTTGTGCATTTGTAGAAGACGATGCTCAATATCAATTTTCACTTTATTATGGATATACTATGGAAATATTAAAGTATATGTTCATCTAGGGTAAAAAATTAAACATTATTAAAATCATTATAAAAAAAAAATAAATAACCAAATGCGGCAGAAAAAGATGGGTGAACATTTTAATATTCCATGTATTTAACATAATTCAGAAGGATTTACATTAATACATTCAAAGTATTCAGAGTTAGAGATCAAATTGCCTGGGCACTCCACCATTCCACTTCCACTTCGACAATCACGATTCCGATACAATGAATTTCCTACTGTTCAGAATCAGCCCTTCTTGGATATCAAAGGAAAATATGTATAATAAAAATATAGCAAAATTCAACAATAGTTTTGTTCAAGTAATAATCCTCAGCTTCTAGTGTGTGCAATTTTACAATCACCCAATAAGTGTTTTTTAGATAACCACTAACATTAAGAAATTAATCACCCTCTATGTTCATGTTTAGCAAACTTCTACTAAAAATACATGTTTTTTCTAGGCATGCTTTAACTAGATACTATTCAAGGTTACATATTTGGAAAAAATTATGAATATGGGTATGAAACTATTTATAATATGAAATACTTTTTATTTGATTACAAACAATAAATTACAACAATTATTGACAGATAACATAAGCATTTATTAGTGCTGTTAGTATACACAGTATGTGGAACACGTCTGTATCTACATTTTTAGAAAGTCATCATGATGGAGGCTCTCAACTCGTAACCATCTGTGCTCTTCGCCTTCTGGTATCAGTCTGCCTTTTGTGTTTTGAATACTTGGGATGCTGATGAATTTTTTCTTCAAACCTATAATGCCAAAAACAAGCATTTTTGAAGTAGTGAATATACAATGTGTTTAAAGTCATAATAAACATATTTTTTTTATTGCACATATCTGCAGGCACCTGGATATTGGATATCAAAAGATTAATGTTTTAATTGATCCATTCCTTGAACATTTATATACATCTAAAATTAACAATTATTAAATACCGAATAAACGTTTTTTCTACTTTAACATGGAGTAAAGGTTTAATAAAGATGTGTTTAGTTGACCTCTACACTTTTGAAAATATTTAATGTTCTATAACATTTTTACTCACCATAAGCAGATGCAATATAAATATGATCACTCCGATGTCGGCTCACTGTCGATTGAATATTTGAATACCCAAATCCAGGGGCATTGAGCCTGCCTGCAATTTCCTGCCACATGCAGGCTAAGATCCAGACCCACGCCTTGCACCAACGATATATTTTCCATCAAAATGTCCAAAAGCTTGTTTATTTGACCATTTAACACTCAGTGTTCCCTATTTACTTCTAAATTCTAAAACGACGCACTCAAAATATAATAATATCACGGACATAACCTACAATGTAGGCTGAATGAAGTCAGTAGTTGGCCAGAACGTTTTGTGGCCAGAACTGTCATGTGACAGCACGCCGCAGAATTAGGAGATACAAACGCTGCTGCTGCCGCAATCGCTGATTTGTGGATGTTTTGAGGATGTTTTGAGGATGTTTTGTGGATGTTTATCCGCTACCGCCTAGCAGCCGCTGTGCGATTCCATCCGTGATTAGGCTGCCGGTTCTGGGAAGGATCAGCTGAACTGGATTAAAAGAGGATTGGTAGCAATGGATATAGGGTATTTGGTGGCGAAACTATTTACTTTTCGTTTTCAATGTCTAGAGTTATGCAGGTTATACTAATGTCACGTCTATGAATGTCAAATTGTAACATTCATCGAATTCTGTTGTCAGTCAAGAAGTATTTTGCAATTCTATAATGGAATCCAAAAAAAGGGCGTCTAACTTTATGGCGAAAGTATAGGCCGTATTAATAGAATTGGTGAAAAAATATAAGAATATCTTGGAATGCAAGAAAATGGATACAAATACTCATAGAACGAAAACGGAGACGTGGTTGAACCTGTCCGAATTCAACACTTTGCGTGGAGAGACATTTCGAGAAACAAAGGTACAGAAAAGTGAATACGAAAATTTAAAAAAAGGACAAAACAAAAATTTGCCGATGAGAAACGGTACATCCATAGTCCCGAAATTCGCTATCATTCATTTAGTAAAATGGTCCTCACGTGTCTGAATTTCTGAGGTTCTCTTAGATGCTGTATTAGGTCTACTAACTCTAGAAAATCCTCATCCTCGGTCAAAGGTTCGTCAAAGTTCAAAGTACTCCATCATGTAACTCAAGTGAAAATATCGCATTTGACTATTACTACGTTCCAAAATCCCATCTATCCAGTGAGCAGATGCATTTTCGAGGATAGTCACGTGATTCCAGATGTTACGGCGCATTTAGACTATGCAACATGTTGTAAAACATCGTGTTTTAAAACACTGTTGTACAACAAGTTGCAAATACTAACGAAAAATGTTTTACAACTTATCTGTTTTAAAACAACTTTTGTGTTTTACAACAAGTTGTCGCCTTTCCGTCTTGAGCAGGAAAATGTCCAACATGTTTTAAAACATATTGATATATCATTTTCTGAAACTACAGCTTCTTTCAAAACACGGGGCGGTGCCACAGGGCGGTACAGTGCTCTGGTGCGTTTAGTGAGGTATTATGGTAAACCAGGTAAACATCATAAATTGGTACTTATTCCAGTCTATTAGCTACTGCAATGTACTAGAGATTAAAAGTCTCCAAGATCATTAAAAACTATCAAATGAGAGAAAAACTCCCACCGAACGTTGCTGGCAGCTTATTCTCCGAAATAAAATTTCACATTTCATTACACAAAAATGAGGTCAAGTTGATTGACTTAGTATTTCTCACACATTATGGTGACAACAATTTATTGTTTTCCTATAGCATGAAGCTGTAGTCTGAGATGCCCCTGCAACCATTATTCGCCCACCCGCCCGCAAAAAAAAAATTAAAAATGTGTTATGTTACTGGGTCTCTTTTTCACAGGTCAACGACGTTTTATGAATACATCAAATTTACCAATCTTACAACCCCCACTCTACAACCATCTCAATTTCACTCCCCCCCAAAAAAAAATAATGAAAATAATCTGGAACCGTTAAAATGTATAAAAACGATGCTTAAGAGCTTGAGCTGTTTTTATATTTTTAGTTTTACTTCCCACACCGATAGGTGAGGGGAGTATTGTGTTCGCGAAAATTTTCGATTTTGAGATGATATACTTTTTGGGCGTTTTATGATATCTACATAACGAAAATCCACGTCACTTATTTCCGTCGGTCTGTCGGTCTGTCTGTCTGTTGGCGTTTTTCTAGCCTCCTAATCTCAGTAACCGGTGCATAGATTTTGATGAAATTTGGGTAGCGATATGGTGTGTGGTCGTAGTAGGTAATGTCGCGACAATTTTGGAAATCGGTGCATGGGCGGCGGCGTAATTAGCAAAAAACGAATAATTTCAAATATTCATTAAACTTCGTTTTTAGGCATTTTGGGAGTTCCTGGTCATTTTCTACTTTTTTTTTGGGTGAGGGTGAAATTGGGGTGGTTGGGGGGTGGGGGGTTGTAAACCTGAAAAATTTGTTGTATTCGTAATAGGCTGTCCATTGACCTGAGAGAAAAAGACCTAGCGGTATAATACAGTTTTATAGGTTCACCCGAACATTGCCTTGTCTATTACAAGAACCAAGGGACTTAGAAAATTTTCCGATGTATACATTCGAGTATTGCTTTAGATCGTTCTGTATCTTAAAATGTGGAAACTACTGAATTAATGTTAATGAAATTTCGGCACAGTATTACTACTTTGACGAGGATGGAAAACGCGTATGATTTTTATAAATCGTCTCAGTGGCGGCACAGCAATATTAAAAAAACTAAAATATGAAAACAGCTCAAACTTCGTATTTAGGCATTCCTGATCTTTTTCTACTTTTTTTTGGTAGGTAGGGGTAGGAGGGTCATAAAAATTATTTTTTTTTGTATTCATAATAGGCTATCCGTTGACCCGTGAAGGAAAGACCTAGCGGTATAATACAATTTTAGGTCCACACAAACATTGCCTTGCCGATTACAGAAACTATAAGGGACCTAGAGGATTTTCTGATGTATACACAATACATACGAGTATTTCTTTAGATCATTCTGTATTGTGTAACGTGGTAACTTTTAAATTGACTTTAATGACATTTTGACACAGATTTATTACCGTGACGAGGATGGAAGACGCGTATTGTTTTTGGAAATCGTTTCAGTGGCCGCGCGGCATTAATAAAAAAAATGGAGTCAAGTTGATTGACTCAGTACTTCCCACACATAATAATGATACCATTTTATTATATTCCCTTTGCATGAAGCTATAGTCCGAGACCCCTAGCAACCAAGTAATCATTCGCATGTCCTCAAAAAACATCAAACACAAAAACTAGTAAATACATTCCTAAGTCTCTCCGTGGGAATTAAAACGACACAATTTTTATTCCGCCAGCTTCAGCTGGACGAGCGAACCAATCAGGAACCCCCAAATTGCTTAAAAATGAAGTTTGAGCTATTTTTAAATTTTTAGTTTTTCTGTTATTGCTGCGCCGCCAATAACTCGATTTTTGAAAACCATACGCGTTTTTCATCCTCGGTTATAATATGGTGTCTGAATTTCATTAAAATCGATTTCATAATTTCCATGTTACTAAATTCAGAACGATCTAAAGCAATAGTCGTATGTATACATCAGATAGCTCTTAAGTTTCTTTATTTCTGTAATAGCCAAAGCAATGTTCGGATGGACCTAAAAAAGGGTATTATGCTACTAGGTCTTTCTTTCACAGTCAATGGACAGCCTATTATGAATGGAACAAATTTTTGAGTTTTACAACCCTCCCACCCCCTAACCACCCTAATTTCACCCCCACCCAAAAAAAAGTAGAAAATGATCAGGAACCCCTAAAACGCCTAAAAACGAAGTTTGAGGAACATTTGAAATTTTTCGTTTTTTGCTAATTCCTCCACCCCCCGTACAACGATTTCCAAAATTATCGGAACATTACCTACTAAGACACCACAACATATCGCTACCCAAATTTCATCACAATCCATGCAGCGGTTAGTGAGACAGACGGACAGACGGACAGACGGACAGACGGACAGACGGACAGACGGACAGACGGACAGACGGACAGACGGACAGACGGACAGACGGACAGACGGACAGACGGACAGACGGACAGACGGACAGACGGACAGACGGACAGACGGACAGACGGACAGACGGACAGACGGACAGACGGACAGACGGACAGACGGACAGACGGACAGACGGACAGACGGACAGACGGACAGACGGACAGACGGACAGACGGACAGACGGACAGACGGACAGACGGACAGACGGACAGACGGACAGACGGACAGACGGACAGACGGACAGACGGACAGACGGACAGACGGACAGACGGACAGACGGACAGACGGACAGACGGACAGACGGACAGACGGACAGACGGACAGACGGACAGACGGACAGACGGACAGACGGACAGACGGACAGACGGACAGACGGACAGACGGACAGACGGACAGACGGACAGACGGACAGACGGACAGACGGACAGACGGACAGACGGACAGACGGACAGACGGACAGACGGACAGACGGACAGACGGACAGACGGACAGACGGACAGACGGACAGACGGACAGACGGACAGACGGACAGACGGACAGACGGACAGACGGACAGACGGACAGACGGACAGACGGACAGACGGACGGACGGAGGGACGGACGGACGGAAGGACGGACCAACGGACCGACGAACCGACGGACCGACGGACCGACGGACCGACGGACCGACGGACCGACGGACCGACGGACCGACGGACGGACGGACGGACGGACGGACGGACGGACGGACGGACAGACAGACAGACAGACAGACAGACAGACAGACAGACAGACAGACCGACGGAAATGAGTGCCGACGGAAATGAGTGACGTGGATTTTCGTTATGTTGACATCACGACACGCCCAAAAAGCGTATTATCTCAAAATCAAAAATTTTTGCGATCACAATACTACCCTCACCTATCGGTGTGGGAAGAAATAAAAATATAAAAACACCTCAAACTTCGTTTTTAGACGTTTTAGGGGTTCCTGATCATTTTCATTTTTTTGGGTAGGGGTGAAATTGGGGTGATTAAGGGGGTGGGCGGTTGTAAAAATCAAACTTTTGTTGTAATCATGATAGATTGTCCATTGACCTGTCAAAGAAGTGCACAGTAGAATAACACAGTTTTTGCGGTCGGGCGAGCGATGATTTGATTGTAAGGGGATCTGGACTATAGCTTCATGCTATAGGAAAATGATAAAACTGGTATCATCGGAATGTGTGGGAAGTACTGATTCAATCAACTTGACTACATTTTTTTATTATCTCTGGGCCGCGACTCGTGCGATTCATAAAAATGTTACAAAAACGTGTATTGAGCCTCTGGGCCTTTGTTCCAGAGGTCAGTTTTACAACCCGACCCCCTAACTACCACAAATTTCACCCCCGCCCAAAAAAGTAGAAAACTATCACTAACCCCTAAAATGCGTAAAAACGAAATTTCAGGAATATTTTTTTTTTGTTTTTTGCTAATTGCTCTGCCTTCCATGCACCGATAAAAATTATATAGTAGCATTACCTACTACAACACCACAGCATATCGCTGCGCAAATTTTATCACAGTCCATGCAGCGGTTACTGAGATTATGAGGGTAGAAGAACGCTAACAGACAGTCAGACAGACGGAAATGAGTGACGTGGATTTTCGTTACGTAGACGTCACAAAACGCCCAAAAAGTATATTATCTCAAAATCGAAGATGTTCATGATCGTAATACTCCCCTCACCTATCGGTGTTGGAAGTAAAAGCAAAACTGCGATATGTCAGGCTTGTATCATACACACTTTATAAGTCATTATTTTTAAAATGAAGTCCACCTCAACCTATATAGACTAGGCATAGTTATTTTTCTGAAAAGATATATCGTTTGATCACAAGAGTCCGAGGCTTTGAGCTTGACTCACCCTGTATAGATATCAATTTAATGGCTCATAGCGACCATAATCTCACTAAAAGCACTAGAGCACATGAACCTGTACCATAATTGGCACCGCTCTGTATTTTGCAACAAGTTGCAGTTTCAGAAAGTGAGATATGAACGCGTTTTACAACATGTTTTAAAACATGTTGGATGTTTCCGACTCAAGGCGGGAACGCGACAACTTGTTGTAAAACACGAAATTTGTTTTAAAACAGATAAGTTGTAAAACATTTTCATTAGGATTTACAACTTGTACAACAATGTTTTGAAACCCCTTGTTTTACAACATGTTGCATAGTCTAAATGCGATTTTTGTGCCAAAATGATTATTGTTTTACAACATGTTGTAAAACACCATGTTTTGATAAACTTGTTTTAAAACAAATGTTTATTAAACATGTTGCATAGTCTAAATGCGCCTTTAGGGATGTTGGAATATTTATGAAAGGGCAAAGATCTTTTTTTGACAATTTTGACATATCACAAAACCTTTGCCGTTTTCTCGGAGTGTCGGAGTAGTCGTACCCGTTAGACTGGGTGTGTTCAACGGGACCTAGCGCAAAAGCGCTAGCGTGGAAGCGCTTGCAGGCGCTAGGAGTGACCGTTGAACGATTTTCCTTTTGACGTGATAAAACTGTCATATCCATTTCCATATTCTAATATTTATTATTTGTATTGTCAAAAACCTAGGCTATAAAATCACAAAACCTGATATTAAATTGACACTAAACAAAGGTAACTGCTTCTCTCAGAACTACAAATAACTTTTTTCCAGTTATGTGCTGCTTTGCTAACCAAACAGCGCTTCTTTAAAGCGCTTACCAAGCTGACTGGCGCTTTTTTGACAGCTTGTCGTTCATCGGTTAGTTAGCGCAAAGCGCTCACAAGCGCTGACGTCCGCTAAGTCACGTTGAACACTACCATTGGTAGGTGAGCGAGATGGACATTTTTCTTCGGTAATGGCTTCTCTTATGGCCTGTAGTAAAAAATAGAATTTAAAACAAGTCATTCTGAAGTAATTGGACAACTTTTTTTATCATTCATTAAGTCCGGAAATAATATTTCACGAACCCACCCCCGCCCAGGTTTTTGAAAATTTTCTGCTTCCAGAACAAACGCCAAATCCTCACCGCTCGAAGACATATTTGCAACTGGCTTCCAATTCTTCCGTCGATTCCGATCAGATATCTGCGATATCCTAATAAAAAATCCGCAGAGTACCGGCCGTTCTCTTCACCCCGTGCATCCGTGCACATACTTTAAAGGTGGGTATTCACTTGCAATAAAACACTCCGAACGAACCAAATGCGCCGCGCGCGCTGTATCAAATTTGTCTAGTCAGTACGTTGCGCCGAACAGAACATGGGCGCGCGAAACATTTTCGAAGGTTTGTCGGTAAACGGGACTTGCGCAAAGAGATTTCATTCGTTCGGCGGTGTGGCGGTGTTTGGTGAATACAGCAGTTTTGAACGTTCGTCGCGTTTGTTGGTATTTTTTTGTCTAGCTATGGAGTAGAACAGAGAAAAGTGTTTGCAGCAAATTGACGAGTTTGAAAGACAGCTTATTTTATGGGATCTGACAACTGGGACATATAATAATAAAATAAAGAAGCTATTCTAGGACCTACTAAGCATCTTAAATTCTCGAAATCCACTACTGCCATCCTTGTAAAAATTTTCATATGTGGGCGAGGCGTCTTACCCACATTTTTCGTTGTTTTCTGTTTCTCTTTTTCATTATCTAATACCTCTGTATTCAAAAAAGCGGATATGGTAATATCAGATGCATCCATTTCAACAACGGACTGATTACTGGTGGGAAAGCAGCGAACATCGCCAAATAGGCGGAACGGTTCGCGCAAAATGTTTGGTTGCAGGTTGCTCAGAGCACGCCCGAAAAATGTTTGTTGCAGATTGTTTGGAGTGCGCGGGTTTGGTTCGTTCGAAGTGTTTTGTTGCGAGTGAATACCCACCTTAAGAGGTTCCTTCAGAAGTCTTATAAATAGTTTCCTAAACCCACATAGCACTGGATATTCTATCAATGTTCTTTAAATCTCCAATATGTGCCATGAATATTCATAGAATATTCGTTATTTCTCTTGATTCTTCTGGATTATTAACATAATATTCTTTATAGAATATTATTATTTTCTCCACTTAGGATAATCAGTGATTGTTCGTTAAATGTCTGAATTATTCCAGAATATACCAGTAATATTCTTCATAGAATATTATTTTAATAATCTACTAAGAACAAGATGTAGCTATTTTCTGACGAACATTTAGTAATATTTGTAATAGAAATATCTGTATGTAGGCAAATATTCAATATGAGGTATTATTAATTTATATTTGCACATTTCTCAGTGAATTAAAAAACCTTCATTCGTTTTGCGTTCATCCTAAATATACCTAATAAGTATTATGTGCAATTATCAAAAGTTTATTAGTCATTAGCCATTGCCAGCAATACAGATACGGCATCCACCGACGATAAAGTGACAACATCTTATGCTGATGTATGGTGACTATGGTGTCGTCAGTTGTCAATCTTGTCTGGTTGCCACTCGCTTCAAGTATTCTGTCATTCTGTGCTTCATCATGTGGATGTCGGCATTTTAGCAATTCACGAATTCACGAGTTTTATTCCTGAAAGGCCTGCATTTATACCCAATTTTGTACAATAAAGTTGCTGGTTGTTATAAAGTGTGTGACAGTGTTCCAAATTATGGTCACCTACTATGGTGTAAGGTTCATTATATGATGTAAGTAGAATTTTGAGGTTAAATGCAACAAGTTTACATTTTTACACTTTATTTAGGCATCTGGACTGAGATGTCTAACCACTTAACTTTTGTGACCATCTGCCACTAGTAGGTGCCATTATTTTTGGAACAGTATCCATAATTCCCTAAAAATGTTTCGTATAAGAGGTAATTTAGACAAAATGTTCCTAGAATATTCAAAAACATTCTACCACGATTGTTCATGTAATATCGGTGCGGAATATTCGGCGGAATATTCTAGGAATATAGCGTGTTTTTCCCATTTTGAACGTTTACAGAATATTCTGTAAATATTCTAATTATCCATGGAATTTTTCCAGAATATTTATAATATCTGTAGTGAATGTGAACAGAATATTCTCAAATTATCCGGTGCTATGTGGGAATTTGTATGTGAATTTTCTAACGCTCCTATCGATTCATGATGATACGCTGTAAAATTAAGTTGTGTAATATTCAAAAGAACCATTGTCAGTAGCAAAAAATTGAGGAACACCGTACCTTAGTATGAAGTTTTGTACAAAAGCCTTAGCCACAACTTCAGATTCCTTATTTATAAGGGGATACGTCTCAACGTATTTTGGTAGCTCACATTGTACAGTTAAAATATATTTGAAATTATTATAATAAAACAATATACTTTTTGAAAAGCTGACGAAGCAGTTGTTGTTATCTCTAATAGTTCTTCATGCAAACTAAAATGCTTACAACGCTGACAAAAATCACACATTCGAACGAACCTATCAACATCATTTTTAAACCAGTGCACGTGTAATAAAAAAAAAAAAAAAGAGTTCTATATTTCCAACAGTCACCCATTTACAGGAAATACAAAAAAATAGTAATTAGTAAGAAATATGTATGAAAATATTAAATATAAATTAATACTAAGTTAATAATAAAGAAAATATGTATGTTTAACCTTAATTAATAGTAGTACCGTACTCCTACATATAAAAATAACTTTTATACCAAATTTCAATCGAGAAATGCAACAAATACAATTGTATACAAGTTGAGTCATTTGTTCTATGGATCACTAGGTTAAGCAATTTGTTATAGAGGATAGGGCATCGTAGAAAATATCCGAGCCTCCACAACGTGTATTAAATAAATTACAACAATAGTACAACGGACATCTGGTTAGTAAGTTAGATCTCGGTCTGAAGCAATGGAAGGTTACAGAGTGTCTAGCATTCAGTCTAGGTACTCTAAATTGAATCTGATTGACTAAAGCTATACAGTCTATTTGATTGTGCAAAAGTTTGTATAAAAAGGTAATGGCCAACCTGAACCTTCTATTTTCTAGAGATATAACTTGGAATCTACTTAACAAAGTATTGTGGTCATAACCCTGTGGTGGATAGGTACCATCGACTCTGAATGCAAGATACTTGAGAAATCTTCTCTGTAATGACTCAATTCTTAATATGTCTACTTGGTAGATCGGATGCCAAATTATAGAGCCATACTCTAGTTTGGACCTGACGAAGCTAAAATATAATAGCTTTATGGTTTCTGGATTCTGGAACTTCCTACTGTTTCTTATTATAAAGCCCAAAGTTTTAGAAGCAGCATTAACTATGTTATTAATATGGGTTTTAAACTCAAAACATTTATCAAAAACGATACCCAAATCCGTAATTTCGTCACATCTAGTTAAAATGCGGTTATCTATTTGGTAATCGAACAGTATGGTAGTTTTCTTGCGACAGTATGAAACTATAAAACACTTGGATATGTTAAGGGATAACCCATTTACGCCGCACCACAGGTTCACAATATCCAGCTGGGATTGTAATACATGGCAGTCTTCAACTGACTCAATTAAATTTGCTATTTTGAAATCATCGGCGAATTTCAGTCCTAGGCATTTTATTGACTTCGTAAGGTCATCGATAAACAGTGAGAAGAATAGGGGGCCTAAATTTGAACCTTGTGGGACACCTGAGGTCACCACGTATTTTTCAGACCGAAAGCCTTCATACTCAACAAATTGGTGACGTCCTGTTAGATACGATGTTATTAGCTGTATTAAATTTGTCGAGAATCCCATTTTTTTCAATTTGAGTAGGAAAATTTCATGGTCTATTTGGTCAAAAGCTTTTTGGAAGTCCACGTAAACTACGTCGACCTGCCCTAGATTATCGAGGGCAGGGCAGACATATTGGGATAGACAACATAGATTAGTATCACATGATCTGTTTTTCATGAAACCATGTTGATTGATACTGATACGAGCCTTTACTTGGGAATAAACTTGGTTATAGATGCAAATCTCATACAGTTTTGAAAAATTACAGAGGATGGAAATTGGTCTGTAATTCATTAGCTCAGAAGGTTCCCCCTTTTTAAATACTGGAGTTACGCGAGCGATTTTCCAGCTTTCTGGAAAAGTTTTAGTTTCTATAGACTTATTAAAGATAAAAGTTAAAGGTTTAGAAAGAACGTGTATACAGTCTTTAACGAGAAAACTGGGTATGCCGTCTATACCTGAAGTCAATTTGTTTTTAAGCTTTTTAGATGCAGTGACGACATCACTTTCCAGTATAGTATGAATATCAACATCAAAATTATCAACAGTGTAAAGGCTGTCATCTACCACCCCGTTATGAGTTGTATAAACACTTTGAAAATAGTTTGAGAATGCCTCTAAAACAGTCGCTGGGGTCGAATAAGAAGTATCACCGTCCTTGATTATACCTGGTATCCGAGAGCGTCCTTTTTTAGTTTGTATGAATGACCAAAATTCAGATGTATCAGAATGTATGTTCATTTCAGTTCTATTTAAGAAATTTTGGTACTCGTTTTTAATTTTGTCTTTTAGCGTAGCCCTAGCGTTTCTAAAATTTTGATAATAATAGTCAGTCTTACATTTTTTGTATGTCCTATAGGCTGCTTCTTTAGCTTTAATGAGTAATATTATTTCTTTGGTATACCATTGGGGATATCTCCTTGATCTATTAATCTTTAAGGGAACAGTAGCAGTAAATATCGCATCTAGTGTACGATAAAACATTCCACAGGCTTGCTCGGCGGTGTCAGCACTGTAAATCTCCGAAAAATCTGCATTAAGAATTGAGTCATACAGCAACTGAAAGTTAGCTTTCCTAAAGTTAAATGTCTTTGACGTGTTTCTGGATACTTTGAATTGATCATAATGAGAAATAGTACAGTCTAGCGTTAAAATAAGAGGAGGGTGATATTCATCTACTTTAGATAATGGTGCATCATCTTTCAGTACTGAACAATTAATGTTTGACAGAACTAAATCCAACAACCTTCCCATAGAATTTCTTACTTCATTATATTGTATTAGTTTGTTTATATTTAAAAAACTTAAGATTATATTACATTTGTGATCAGTAACAGCCAGAGCACTTCCATATAGTGGGGCATTGAAGTCACCCAAGATAAGTACATTTTTATGTTGCATACTCTCGTGTAAAGTTAAAGCCTCAAAAATAATAATAATATTTTTTTTATGTTATTGTACATTCTATTCATACCTGCGTGTCCACTAGAAGGCAACAAATGGAAATCATTCAAAATAATCTGTCTCAATTCTGAAATGCCGACTAGCTCACTGATCTTCTCGGGGATGGTTCTCAATTAATCTTCCAGCGAAGTCAGTTAAATCTTCGATTTATTCGATCAAATAAAAATTTAATCTCCAAACAACAATAAAGGCCCGGTCAAACTGAGGGCGTTCTAGAACGCGGCGGTCCGGCGTTCTCAAACGCCGCGTTACCGCATTCCGTTGTTTGTACCAAACAGGCCTGTTTGACGGGTTGAGCAAAAGCGTTACGCCAATTTTTGTCAAAATATATGGTTCAAACATAGATAAACTCAAGGCGCGGTCAAACAGAGGGCATTCTATAACGTCGCGTTCTAGAACGTCGCGTTACAGCGTTCCATTGTATTGTTAGAGAACGCCGGACCGCCGCGCCGCGTTCTAGAACGCCCTCTGTTTGACCGGGCCTTTAGTCGTGATGGTTCCCGACGGGCACTCCCGTCAGTCTCTACGACAGTCCTATACCTAGTGACAGCATGTAGTACTAGAGCACTACAATTCCTTATTTCTTATTACTTGAACATCCCTCAGAATAGATATCTTTATTTTACTTCCCAGTAAGAGATCTCTGAGTTTATTCAAGAGTTCATATTTGTTTTGTTTTTAACCATAAATAATTCCGGAATGCCATTTTCTGAGCAATTTTTCTGAGTTCCCTCAATGACTCACCTTAATTTGACATTGATTGGGTATACCCACTAATATAAAAAAGTGGCAATTATCGTTCATTATAGTTCACATACATATTTATATTTCCTTTTATTTGTGTTATTGGTCAATTTTTCAGTCACAATTGTCTAAATTCTCTCTCGTGTGCAGGTTGCAAATCTATGCGGAGTATTTACGTTTTTCAACAACTACAGGGCGGTCAGTTCTGCCATTGTCTTTACAGTAGTTCTCTACTTTTGTACCTTCGATACGTTTCAGTTGTGCTCTAGTCATAACATTCACACTTTCGTTCATTCGCTTCAATTCGCTCGACTCAATTCATATTCGGGGTAATGCATCTGCAGTTACATTATCAACACCTCTTACATACTCCACAGTAAAATCGTATTCTTCTAAGGCTAGCCTAATTTTTTTAACCTGCTGAATGGATTGGTCATATTGAAAAGATAAAATAGAGGCCCATGATTTGTTAAAATTTTGAATTTTCTACAATATAAATAGTGTCTGAAGCGTTTTATAGACCAAACAACCCCTAATAATTCGTTTTCTATAGTGCAATAGTAACGCTCCTGCAATACCGTGCCTGCCTGCCCTGCCGTGCCTAACTGCCATGCCATGCCTGCTTGCCCTGCCATGCTGTGCCTGCCTGCCCTGTCCTGCCCTGCCTACCTGCCATGCCGTGCCTAAGTGCCACGCCTTTTCATGCATAAAAATGGAGTTTTGGTGTGAGCCGTAGGGACCATAGTGCAAGAGCGGAAACCCACAAACTCAAACAGTGGGCAAAAGTAGTGGAGATATATCAGGAACAAGTAGTAACATTCATGTCGCTTATTGAGAAGTCTTGATTGCAATTGGAGTGATAGCAACTTGGTCAACATTATATTGGTGCTATAGCTGCATGAAGAAAAGGATGGTACGTAACATAAGGAAAGAAATAGTTAGAGTCCAGAGCCTGCTTAAAAAGTGTGATGGAGTATGGAGGACTGGAGATCTGATCGTCGCACCGGAGCTAGCAAACAGGAAGAAACAAGAAGGGTGAAGTACAAGTGCGAAGTGAAAGTGTGGAGACTAAATGCCTAGGTTAGTGATGCAAGTTTGTTCATTTTAATCTATATTTTATTATCATTTATGGGTAGCGAAGTAGACGATATTGGCATCAGAAATCTACACGATATTTATAAACTCGTAGATAAATTAATAACAAAGTAAAGAATTGCACGACAGACGTAAGAATTTGACAAGAGTAAATAGTTTTTTAGTTGAATTAGAAAAATTGGATCAGAGGTGTTTGTATTTATGTGATAATTATTTGCAATTTTTTTTTGGCTTTAGGATATACCATGCAGCCAGAAACTGATTTAAAAACGGCATCATCGTTATCGTCAACCATGGACGAAACGGAGCATGATACAAACCAGTTGATTGATTCCATTGAACTCTATAGCAGTCTTTTGGATAATGATAGATAATAGATAGATAATGATTAATGAAATATGTTTCCAAAGCTAAGCTTTCTTAAGAAGCAAAAATTCGCTTGTCAGCAACGTATGCAGCAGTTGATGACCCTATTAGGGATATGAAATAACATTAATTGACAAAAATTTTCTGATTTCAGCTGATTTCAGCTGCCGCTTTATCTACTCAATTACATGCATGTAGACAAGAAGGGCGTTCTATAGAACAATTCGCTAAAATGGTAGAACAGTTATTGCTAGCCTTAACCATAGCAGAAGCCAACGGAGATAACGCAGCGTCAGCTGTTTTGCAAAATATCAATGAAAAACATGCCATAAATTCTTTTGAAAACGGACTTAGAACCAGTGAGATACGTACTATTGTTCAGGCTAGAAATTACAATAACTTAAAAAATGCTATTGTATCAGCTCAGAGGAACAATCACAGCTTTCCTAACCCACTTCAACAAATAACTTATTCTATGCTCCGGGTAAACATAATTTTTTCTAATTATTGGGGTCGATTTAATAACAGATATAATCATCCCGTAAAACCGACCTACAGACAGCAACCAGGTAGAGGTCATTGCTCATCAGTCGTGCGACAATCATAATTATGGTATCGGAGACCTTCCGGACGTTATCAAAGTTTACGGAATAAATAATATACGTTATCATCGCGGTTCGCGTTCAGGATTTTCCGCGCAATCCGCATGTAGAGCGTATTTCGCTGACCCATGTGATAATGATACTGAAGACAACCCAAACAAAGTTTTTTTTGAGACGAATCTAGAGATAAAGAATAAATTCGTAAATTGCCTTAATTTTTATGCTAATGGTATAAATTTTAGTAGTGTTGGTTTTGGGAAAAATGAGCTGTATTTTTACTTCCCACACCGATAGGTGAGGGGAGTATTGTGATCGCGAAAATTTTCGATTTTGAGATAATATACTTTTTGGGCGTTTTATGATGTCTACATCACGAAAATCCACGTCACTCATTTCCGTCGGTCTGTCTGTCTGTCTGTCTGTCTGTCTGTCTGTCTGTCTGTCTGTCTGTCTGTCGGTCTGTCTGTCTGTCTGTCGGTGTGTCTGTTGGCGTTTTTCTAACGTCGTAATCTCAGTAACCGCTGCATGGATTGTGATGAAATTTGGGTAGCGATATGTTATGGTGTCGTAGTAGGTAATGTTCCAATAATTTTGGAAATCGTTGTACGAGGGGTGGAGTAATTAGCAAAAAAGGAAAAATTTCAAATATTCCTCAAACTTTTTAGGCGTTTTAGGGGTTCCTGATCATTTTCTACTTTTTTTTGGGTGGGGGTGGAAATTGGGGTGGTTGGGGGTTGAGGGGTTGTAAAATTGAAAAATTTGTTGTATTCATAATAGACTACCCACTGACCTATGAAGAAAGACCTAGCGACATAAATAACTTCTTTAGGTCTATCCGAACATTGCCTTATGCCTATTACAGAAACGGAATTTTTTCCGATGTATACAGGCTGTCCATTTAGTGTGTAATTCTTCGATATCTCGCAAGGTATAGCTGACAGAAGAAAATCTCAAATACAAAAGTTATTTGGTTACTTGAGGTGCATATCCTAAAAATATTTTGAAATATACAGGGTGTTGCGGGAAAGTAGGATAGAGATCAACTTGATTTTTTTATATGGAACTATAACTTTCTCTCAAGTTCTTCTAGTGTCCATCATTGATCTCGATTCAACCCTAAAATATTTTTGGAATCGGTTGCGATGTTGCCAAGTAATAATTTATTTTCTATTAATTTCCGCATTTGCAGGGTCGCAAGTAATACGTTCAAATTGATATATTCCTTTAACTTTTCTCAATAATATTACACAGCGAGTTATTTGAATATTAAGCGGATATTATTCTGGATGCTACCAGCAATTTGTATCTACAGGGTGTTTTTGGCAGAATTTTAAATTCCGGCAACTTAAAGATCGTTTTACTTTGTTTTTTTAAACGTAACACCCTGTCTTTTTTATTTTAAATCGAAATATCTACAAATACTCTATCTCGCCTTGTAATATTTTTTTTCGCGTTTTCGACGTTGCCAAGTTATAAATTATTTTCCCAAATTTTTAAACAAGTATCCCCGATTTTAATTTATTTTAAATAGAATCCTCTACCTATTTTTATTGCAATGAATTGCGCATGTCGAATTTAGTAAGATCTCACAATTTCAAAATTTTGTTTGTATTAATTAATGAGATATGGCAACACCGCTTTTTCAGTAAACGGTACCGGAACACTTAAATTTTTCCAAAACTGCCACAGCTGAAGAGGTGAAATTCAATACAAAAGTTTGTATTATTGATAATAGGCTGTTCATTGACCTGTGCAGGAAAGACCTAGCGGCATATGACAATAATTGGGGGGGGGGGGGGGGGGTACTGGCGATGATTTTGTTGCAAGGGGATCTCGGACTAAATCTTTATGCTATGGGAAAATAATGAACTGGTATCACCGTAATGTGTGGGAAGTACTGAGTCAATCAACTTGACTCCATTTTTTGTATGACACGGGAGCTAGTATTTGTTGTATTTTTAGTAATTGTTTAAATGGCATGAATGCATAAACACTAATAAGATTGTTAAGATAAATGGGATATCAGGTTTAATTTCGAGCACTGGTACAGCTGATGTTTGTTTAAAAATAAATGATGAAATGCTGAGTCATGAATTGCATATCGTTGAGAAGTTTGACTCTGCTTCGCACCTGAATGGAATCCTGGCAGGATCGCCATATGGTATACCCGAACGGTAGACCACTTGAAGGGTAGGTCCACTTAGGTAAAACAGCAGGATGTTTCTTGATGCATGATTGAACCTCAGAGTAACAACTGAACATAGAGGTAGTAAACAAACCACTTCAGCATGGCGTGCTCAAAGCCATCATCTTTTGACACCTCAGACCCAAACATTGCCAACTAACCTGAAAATTCTTCCAATGCAACCCTGCTCTGCACTGTCCCATCTCGAAAAACTGTAAAACTACACTCGAATATAGCACAGTAAGTCCGTAAAGCTTCACTACAGTTACCAGCAAATAGCGAATTCGATTTTACTGACCAAGCATAAAAGTCGCACAAACAAAACAAACGTTTGACAGTCGGAGGTTACCGTAAATAAATCACAGGAAAATTACATAGGCGTTGCCGACTCCTCAAAATTTATGTAAGACACAATTTGCGTTTATGATGAAGAAACATGCAGTAACGCAGCAGAGGTCAACATATCTATTGATTTTGCTGTAATCATTTCTGAACCATCAAAATACCGTCTTTTTTAACGTAGAATGGAATATTTCTGGATACTATACAACAAAGACGATAGTAAACAATGATGATTGCCGTATCTGGTGGACGATATGACCACGTAAGAAAAGATGCTGGCCTATTAGAATTAGTTGTTTACTACATTTATGTTCAGTTGTTACTCTGAGGATTGAACGTATATTAAGCTGTAGTAAGCGCTTTACATAATGCGTTGTTAATAAAACTATATTGTAATAACAAACCAAATACAGGGTGTACTGTTCAACTAGCACACATTTTCAGACATTAAGCAATGCCCACTACGAGTTCGACATCGACCAATGTTTGAATCACCTGACATTACACACTTTAGATTTATATACGACGACTAAGACAAGCAATATATCGGAACTGGGCAGTAGTAGCGACTTATAATTTTGGGGGTGTACATTAGAGCAAATATAGTATCTTTTCTCATTATTGCGTCACCCAACGAGGTATTTGTTTTTGGTCACGTGACGTCCGATTCAAAATTTTTAATGGGACACCCTGTATATTTGCGAATTTTTGTGTCCCTTCCGATAAAACAATTCTAAAGTGATTAGTTCAAGAGCTACAGGTTCTTAAAGGACTGGACCACTACAGGATTGCTGGAGGTGGAGCCGTTTCTTGGCCTCCTAGATCACCCGATTTAACGCGGCTAGATTTTTCCCTGTGGGGACATGTAAAGTCTGGTCTACGAAACTCCAGTCGAAACAGAGTAAGACTTAATCGGGCAGCAGCATTTGAAATCATTCAAATCGAGTATTAAATTTTTAGTCAAGTCCGCCGAAATCATATGCGACGTTTAAATCGGTGTATTCAGGTTGGAGGAGGACATTTTAAACAATTGTTGTGATGATATCATGTACAAAAGGCAAAAAGTGAATGTATTAAAGGCTATTTAGGCAATTTATCGTCTTTCTACATTTTAATGCTTCTTAGGGCCGTAGTACCGTACGGACACTTTTCCGGACATGGGTCCCTATGCTCAAAAGTTTTCTACTGTTGCAAATATAGTATATTTTCTTATTATTGCGACACCCAATGAGGTATTTGTTTTCCATCACGTGACGTCCAATTTAAAATTTTCAATGGAACACCCTGTATATTTGTGACTTTTTGTGCTCCTTCCGATAAAACAATTCCAACGAACCCGCACACTTGGGGTCTAAAGTGATTAATTCAAGAGCTACAGGTGCTTAAAGGATGGTACCACTACCATTGGTTATAACATGTACCCCTACAGTTAAATTATTTTGGTAGTGTTTCATAATGGTAATGGTACAGTCCTTTAAGTACCTGTAGCTCTTAAATTAATCACTTTAGATCCCAAGTGTTGTAGTTTGTTGGAGTTATTTTATCGGGAGGAACACAAAAAGTCGCAAATATACAGGGTGTCCCATTAAAAATTTTGAATCGGACGTCACGTGACCAAAAAAAAAATACCTCACTGGGTGACACAATAATAAGAAAAGATAATATATTTGCTCCAATTTACACCCCCAAAATTATAATTCGCCACTACTACCCAGTTCCGATATATTGCTTGTCATAATCGTCGTGGGACACCCTATATAAATATAATATGTTTCCCCTCGCACCCCTCCAAATTCGCCACTGCTTTGAACGTGGTCAGATTGTAGGCCAATGAGAAGGTGGTGTTTTTTTAGAGCAATTGCTGTAACCACGAGCTTATGCTACAGTTGTAGCAGAATGGCGCGCATGGACCGAATGCAGCGAGCTAGAGGTTGTGGAGCACATAGAAGAACTAGTCTACTGGTTTTATCCCCTTGAAACCAGATAGTGTAGCATAGATTGCATGAAATGAGCTTTAGATCATATCGTCCGCATCTAGTGGTTGCACTCTCTGTAATAATTCATCGTTCCCAATGGTTAGAGTGGTGCCAAGAACACAGACAATGCATGCTAAGTGGCATCAGACGGCCTACTTGGACGAGTCCAAGTTTTGTCTGAGGGCACACGATGGGGATTAATACGTTAGGCCGCTTTTCACAGGGCCACAACGGTAGCGTGACCAGCTCTTTCCATGGAATCCAACAGGCTCATTCACAATCATGATGTTTCACCACTACTGCTGGTGGCCCGACCAGACGAGGCAGAGGCCGAAAAAGGTTCCCTTTGACGACCGGCCTTGCAGTAGAGGATACATCCAAAATGTCCTTTGACGACGCTTCTCTTGAGAAACAGTAACACAGCAAGAGCACCTACTTCGTTAACCCTAGAAAGATAACGATACGTAAATTTTACAAGATCATAGGGACCTTTTGCACGTCCGTTGCCTGACGTTATTTCACGTTGTCGGCTATTTGTGGCATGCGCAGTTCTCCCGAAATGACCGAATCGGCGAATAAAGTTGTACGCTATCTACGAAAGATTACGTTACGATATTACGTTCGATATTGCCAGGTCTAAAAACCACTATGCGGCAATGAGAACAGAACCGTGATGATTTTGATAGCAATAATACTTACTTTGTGGTTTATCATTGTAGATCAGGTTTTCTTCCATACGTTTTTATTTGGCAGTATGTTCCAATAAAAGCTACAAAATTAGGCGTTTCCGCCGTTTCCGGCAACAGCGCGTTAGCATCACGGAACTGTATTGTATTGTATTGTATTGTATTGTATTTATTATTACTGAACCATGAGAGCGAAATGTCATGCGTCGGTGGTCCTGCAAAACCTATATTGTTAGGTTTTTATTTGTTTATGATCACGTCCAATATGCCGCCGACGCGCGACGCCTCAAAACGATATCTAAAGCTTGTTCCATTCTGAGCGTTTGCAATACAAAGTCTATAAAAATAATAAAAAAAAACATAAAGCCTAGAGCACAAACCTCACTTGTTCTAAGCTACGTTAAACAAAGGTGCATGCAAAAAGTCAAAATTGTATACTCTACATAGCGTAACCTTAGAATCGTTTGATGACGTCAATAACCGTTAACGTTTTACTATTGACACTTTGGAAAGAGTCGTGCAAAAGGTCCCTATTATGAATCGTTTGCACATTCTTAGCACGCACGCTTCACATGGCTGTGTCTCGCAGTAGTTTCCTTATTTAAGGTCAGTATTCGACACGTAGTGTTGTTGTCACGGACGTCTAGTTTCGTCAATACTTGCCTGTCGTAATTTTTTCGGAAGGTTAGTTTTCACGTAACATTTTTGTCATACGAAATACTAAAGAATAATATTCTGAAAAAATTGAAAATTGAATCATAATGAAACTTGTAGACGAAAAGCCTATTCAAAAACCACCTGTCAGGTCAGCCCATCGAAAAAAAGACCCATGACCCACGACGACAAATTATTGTTAAGTATGCAGGCGCGCAACGTGTGTGGAACATCGCTTACCTATAGGTATGTCCTCACTCCTCACTGTGCTTGAAATATTTTCTTTCCTTGATTTTTTTATAGAATTCTTCGAATATAGTTTATTTTGCCTTAGTAGTCTTTATTGGATGAATTCGGAGAACTAAGCACATGGGGATACTTTGAATTTAGAATCGTACAATTTACGAAAGGTTAGTCTTCATGTGTCTTGAAACAA
Source organism: Callosobruchus maculatus (assembly GCA_951848785.1). Lineage (NCBI taxonomy): Eukaryota > Metazoa > Arthropoda > Insecta > Coleoptera > Chrysomelidae > Callosobruchus > Callosobruchus maculatus. Next base: position 511,251 of record CATOUR010000122.1, on the reverse strand, counting down.
GGACAGCTCTCTAGGATTATGTCCATTTTGGAATTAGAAATTCATATTATTTTGTGATGGCGCCTTTACTGGTGGCCACGACCAGTGAACGTGGCCGTTAAGAAACGGGCCGAGCTACCATGATGGTACGACCGTGGTGGCCTCGTGAGAAGCAATTGGTTTAGTTTCTTGTTCTCTTTGGTGCTGCCGCATTTCATGTACAGCAACCTTTTTTTCTCGGTGTTCCGAATCCGAGAGGTAGGAGGGCAGCGTTCGCATTGTGAGCATTTTATTACCACATAACCTAAAACTAAAAGGCCCGCATTATCTTTATTTTGGGACTTTCGCCGCTTTGGCGGTTTATGTATCGCTGATACTTTTCGTCTGAGCGTCTGAGGTTTTTAATAATAGTGGAATTGAACTAACGTCTATTATTTACTGTGAATTAATAAAAAAATAGCTTTAAGATATACTATATGCAATACATTATTTTTGCATGTGAAAAAATTTCACCCTCATAAGTTCACAACAGAGACGTCTTCCATATTATGTTGGACACTAACATGACCACAGTGTATAATACGTAGGCACATAATAAAATAATACAGTTTACGTTACATTTTCATTTTGAAGTTTAAAAATATAAGGCGCGACAATTTTCAAATCATAACATGACATTAGTGCTCTGCGCATGCGGAAGTCAGGGAGCCAAAGTACATTTGGTACGGCTAACCACTTGTATGATTAGTGTGTACAACTCGACAAGAATAACCAGAGACGTGAGAAATATGAAATAAGGAACGCCCCTCGATGCGCAGAGGACAGCGATCTTATTTGCCACTTGCATAAGATATTTCGTAGTGGAACGGTACACTCTGGGCAAAATCACCAATCACGTATGGTGAATGAATGATATGGGTTTTATAGAAAATGCATGTTTAAAATTTAATTCGGGCACTATGTCGGGGGATTATCTCAGCGAAATGAATAATAGCAATTTTAAAAAACGGCTTCAAGAAAAACTTGATCCAAATATACCAGCAAACATTGTATTGGTTATAGATAACGCGCCTTATCATAATGTTGAAGTAAACAAATGGCCTACTATGGCAACCAGGAAAAATAATATGAAAGAGAGATTTTCAGAAGGCGGATTAATAAAAATGCATATAGGTACAAAACCTATGAAATACGAGTAGATAAAATTATGACTGAAGCAGGTCATTCTGTTTTACAACTTCCACCGTATCACCTCGACTTGAATCCAAATGAATTAGTATGGGCATCCCTAAAAAAATGTGACAGAAAAAAACGTGGATTTCAATTTTAAACACTTAGAAAAATATTGTGATGAGTTTTTTCCACATTTTTGCAAGAAGCGTGGGAGAAAAGGTGCGAACATGCAATTTCCTACGAGCGCTATTTTACTGAAAAAGAACCATTTCTGGATCTGATTGTGGAGGATCTAATGATAAACTTGCAGGAAGGCAGAGACAGTGATGATGCAGAATTTATAGAAAATCTAATTTCAGATTCGGAAAGTGATCCAGAGTTAAAGTGGACTTTCAGAACTGTAGACATTTCAACGCCACCTAATAATTATTTATTATTTGTCATCAACATTGAGGACCTTTTTTAACAAAGCAAATCTTTTCCTAAGTTTAACTGTTTACTTAGAGTGTACGCGTACACTGTGTTTCTATTTCTTTTCCGCCGAATGCGTTCTCACTCTTTCGTGTGAGCAACCGGCGAAATCCGCAAGTCTCTTCCTATATTTGTCGAGTTGTACTTAGTATCTATTTGTCTCGTACTATTGGGAAATACCCTCGTTCGTCGTAGCGTTATCAACAAAGCACGTACGTAAACCTAATTACCATAGTCAAACGGCAATCGTCGATAAAATATATTGATAAACTCGCACACGATCTGACCAAAACACATCACCAGACCAGACATCAAGTATCAACATCCGAGAATGAAAATTGAATGTGACGATCAGAACCTTATGGCAACAGGTGTATGTTTGCGACAGAATGCCTCGTTTGGTCATACTGTCTCTGCCATATTGAACCTTCTGCTGCATCAGCTGATTGCGTTAGTAACTGCTGTATTTCTGTGGGTGCTCTTCGCCAATATTGACGTTAACCAGTATATCCTATGGCATGCAGTACTCTTAATACTAGCTGTAAGTATGGGAATGAGACCTATTCTGACTTTGGCATGTTTCCATCTTCTCTCACGAAAGGCATGTTACTCTAATATGTTGAACATTTTTTCGGATGAGGACCGGTGGGAATTTAAGGGAAGCCGCATTCAGGGGTGTGTAATGCGCCTGGAATACTACTACCTTTTATCCTCATCGAACCTTAAATTATGTTTTTTGAATTAAAAATCATTTCCAGTGTTTAATTTACAGTATTTTTCTGTTTCTATAATCTGTGATCATTCTTGGAAACCTAAAAATTTGTTTCATTATTTTCACAGTGCTTTAGGTAATTAAAAAATGCCTGGGTAGTCATACCAAATCAATTTACTTGAACCCCATTTAGTGGTTTTCAGGTTGCAGCGAGTTGTCAAAGATAAGTAATAGACAAAGTTTTCATTGGAAAACCTCCCACAATTGATTTATCGAAACCACTGATTAAAAGAAAAAACGCAGAGATACGTCAAACAACTACTTCACCCTCTTGTACCCTCTGCCCCCTCCAGGGTCATAGCCATAAAAATTTTAAATGACAGATTGATGATTATAGGGTGCCTCAATAGAAGTGCTTTCTAATAGGGACATCTACAGGGTGTAACTTTTAAGGATGTCCATACCTATATTGCCGTGTAGATCTCGCTGAGCTGATCATTTTTCATAAGCAACATGGGTCCGGAAACGAACCATTTCGGAGATAGCGCTACCGAAAGTAGTCCTTTCTGACACTTGAAGTTAGGCAATTAATTCGACGCCTTGCGGCTACCGCTTCTTGTGCGACGCACACATTGGCTGGGGGTGGGGGGGGGGGGGAGGGGGTGCGCAAGTCCGGGCTCATCTTGATGCAGCTTTTTCAGGGCGTTGGATCGGCCGAGGTGGTCCAGTAGCGTGGCCGGCGCGATCTCAATCCCCTGGATTTTTTCCTGTGGGGTCACCTGGAAGCACTTGTCTACCAACAGGGTGCACCGCACACAGCAGAAGAGCTGATTGCACGCATCATTGCAGCAGCTGGAGACGTCAGGGAGCAGCCACAGGTAATCAACGCTGCCACTGCATTGGTCATCCATCGAGCCAGATTGTTCGTGCAAGAACGCGGTGGCCACGTGGAGCCTCTCCTTCACTGATTTTGGACTGATCTCAGTGTTTTTTTGTTGTTGTTTTTTTGCAATGTTTTTTTTGTTTTGTTTGTTTGGTTTACTTTTGACATTTTGGCCATGACGATTAAATGTTGACAAGCCGAATCTGTCTTGGCAGCTGATCCGTAACCCCCTCTCTCCTCTGCCAATTACGAAGCGTTGAATGAATTGTCTAACTTCAAGCGTCAGAAAGGATAGCTTTCGGTAGCGTTATCTCCGTAACGGTTCGTTTTTGGACCCATGTTGCTTATCGAAAAATGATCAGCTCAGCGAGATCTACAAGGTGGTATAGGTGTGGACATCCTTAAAAGTTACACCCTGTAGACAGCGGTCATTGGTCAAAGGTACAAACATCATCCAGCTGTCAAAACATTCAGTAAGGTTTGACAATTTATCGTTGATCGTTTCACGTTTGCCGATCGTTTGGAAATTATTAAAAAGTACTACGGAAATTCCCACTCAATTGTAATTACGCAACGCGCATTTCGTCGTGAACTAGGTCCTCATCATGGCTCCAATGAACAGGTAATTCGTCGCACCGTAAAGGTTTGAGCGTGCGTACACTCTATTGGACCTAAGGAAACTAACCCGAATATGAACTGGTCGACGTGAAGAAAATATCGCCGCCATAGTGGCCAGTTTCACGACGACCCAAATTTGTCGTATCGGCGCCGAGCCGCAGAATTAGGCCTCTCCCAAAAGACAACTCGGCGAATTTTGCGTTTGGATTTGGGACTGCACCCATATAAGATCGTTCTAATAATAATAATAATAATAATAGGTCTTTATTAAAAAAAACTGTACCCTACAATTTTCCTTCTTATAGGCGGAGTCTAGATATACTATTCAACTCAACCTATTCATTGAAACTTATACATTAAGCATTAGAACAAGAAACAAGACTATATAACATGTAGATAAATAACAATAATCGGTCCAAATTGACATACCCCAAAAACGAATACCCTAACTTAAGCCTAAGTAAAATTTTTTCAACAGTCTCTTAAATTTAACTAACGGTAACCTCTTTAGCTCATCATTTATACTATTATATATATATTTGTGCAGCTGTAGATAAACGAACGACGAAATAGCGTAGTACTATAAGGTGGAATTTCCAATCTTTTTTTAAAGCGAAAATTTATATCTGTATTATTCCGACGCGACAAAAACTTAGAGTGGAGATACGAAGGGGTATCTTGTGCTTGTCAGTATCTTGTGTGTTAAACTTGCTGTCTGATATTTGAACAATGTTTCAATGCGTAACCAGTCTAGCTGTTTAATTTTATCAGAAACATGGTCAAATTTCTTAAGACCAAATATAAACCTGCAGCAGCTGTTCTGTAACTTTTGTAGCCTATATTTAGATACATTATCCAGACAAGGAAAATATACACTGATACAATAACATAATATAGGGAAAACTAATGTTTCACACAGTTTTTTTCTCATTTTAAAGTTCAGCAGCTTTCTATTATTATACAATTGTTTTAGGGTGAAATAACACTTTTTTAAGGTATTAGAAACATGTTCGCGAAACCGCAATGTTTGATCGAAAGTCAAACCTAAATTTTTAACACTTTCTTTGACTGGGAGGGAGACACCATTGATTTTGATATCTAATCCAGATATTAACACATCACGATTGACATTTGAACAAAATATCATCAATGCAGATTTCGATGGATTAATTTTAAGAGTATTATTCTGTGAATACTTTGCTATGGAACCTAAGTCATTATTAATAGTATCGGCGGCTTTTGCAAGGTCACTAGGGACAAATGATAAATATAACTGCGTGTCGTCTGCATATGATACCATGGAAGAGTTAGAAACAGCCTGGTATATATCAGAGGTGTAAATTAAAAACAAAATAGGACCAAGCACGGATCCTTGCGGTACTCCAGATGCGATATAACATGGATCAGATACATTATTATTTACACGTACCACCTGCTGTCTATCCAATAAATAAGTCCAAAAAAATTTTAGCACTTTGTTACAAAAACCATAATAGGATAACTTAGCTAATAACAGTTCATGATCAATGGTATCAAATGCTTTTGAGTAGTCTAGTAGTATCAGGGCTGTAGCTTTTCCCTCATCATATGCCTTGATAATATCATCCAATACATGAGCCAACACACTAACAGTACCATGATCTTTTCTGAAACCTGACTGAAACAATTAAAGCCTGACGACCATAGCCATCGCCGTGAGTTCGCAAATTGGGCGCCACAAATAATGGACGAATATCCTCATTTTGGCCAAAAAATCATCTTCTCAGACGAAGCCAATTTTTACCTCAATGATATAGGCGATGTTTAAGTTCCTGACGGACAGTTGCAAAAACATGTTGTTGGATACCATTGTTGATTTCGGTGATACGTTGACGAAGATCATCCAAACTTTCAGATTGGGGTCTAAGCACAATAGATAGCAGGCCATTCTAGAGACCCACTTACCCCTATCCATTTAAAATATAGAACGACGTCTTAAGGCCACTTTGCCATCGAATACATCACTTCCAAAGAGATACGAATTTACAAAAAATGGCTCAATAAAGAAAACTTCACAGTAGATGGTACCCAAAGAAATGATGATGTTAGATAGAAACAATCAGCCTTGCGGATTTGCAAGTAAAATACAAAATATAAAAAACAATGTGCAATATAGTGGCCTTGGATGTAAAACTGCTTTCATTTCTGATCAGGGCACTGGCAGAAAATCGTTGAGTCACTTGAAATACTTACCGTTTTGCAGCTGTAATGGTCTCTCAAACATGTAAATGTGACGTTAGGTGGCTTGACTCAGTGCTTCGCACACATTCTGAGTACTAACAGAGATGCTGAAGTAACAAAATTCTCCACCTCAATTTCACCCCCATGCTTGCGTATTTCATAACTCGGGTTCATTTTCATATGGATTGAGAATTCTTAAGTAATTTCGTTCATCCACTCCATATTAACTCTAAATAAATATAGTTTAAAAACAGGTTAAATGAACATCGGACTAAGAAGCTGAAAATCACTTTTAAAATAAGCTTAAAGCAATAATTGACGAAAAATACTGGTATTATTGTGAGAAAAGCGCGGAATGTACGAACAATATGGCACAAAGCGCCTGCACTTTTTTCACAATTATTATTATATTTACTAGTATTGTTCGTTAGTTATTGTTTTAAGCTTATTTTAAAAATTATTTTCAATTTTTTCCTACGACGTTCTTTAAAAGCGTGTGTTTCTTAGTTTTTTTAAACTGTATTTATTAATACTCCGTGTAATAAAGATTGGCAATTGTTTTTGATAAATATTCGTAGCATAATCATTATGATTGTTGCATAAACGATCGCAACTGTCGACTTTCCTGAATAAACTTCACAAAAATACCAACTCCCATGTGTGGGACACTTCTGTAAATATCTGTTTTTATTAAGGTAAATACAGCATTTATAGAAACGAATCTGCCATATACTAAAAATGCTTATCTCTTCGTAAAGCAAACTAGTGCGGTATGGAAGAGGTTTTTCAAAATCATTTTCAAAACATGTTTTTGCAGCAATCGCAGTAGCTCTAAATGTGCTTTTGATATGGCATCTCATCCAGTTACTCGGTAGGAAATATGGGGGAATACTATAGCATAATACGAGAGTCGTAAATATTTCTCAATTTGTAGAAAATGTGGATTATAAATCTATTTTTTTTAGAGGGGAATAAGTATCCCATTTTAGGCGACTATGTATGAAAATGCCAATATATTTAACAGAGTTGCAATATTCGATTTTGAATCTTCCGGTACCAGTTTTTATGATAATTTCTATATTTGTTGGAGCTGACAAACTTATTGAACACTGCTACCATTTTTTCAAAATTTCTTGTGTGGTATCTACTGTATAGTCACTTTACTTCCCACACCGATAGGTGAGGGAAGTACTACAAAAATTTTGATAATACACTTTTTGGGAGTTTTATACCTACATAATAAAAATCCACGTCACTCATTTCCGTAGGTCTATCTATCTGTCTGTTGGCGTTTTTCTACCATCGTAATCTCAGTAACCGCTGCATGAATTGTGGTGAAATTTGGCTAGCGTAGCGGTATGCTGCGGGTTCGTAGTAGGTAATGCTGCTATAATTTTATGAATCGATTCATGAACGGCCAGGTAATTAGAAAAAAAACAAAAACATTCAAAAATTTATCAAAGGGAGGCATTTTAGGGGTTTCTGATCATTTTATACTTTTTTGGATGGGGTGTAATTGCGGTGGTTGAGGGGGGGGGTGTTGTGCAACTGAAAAACGAGTTGTATTCATAATAGGCTATCCGATGTCGTGTAAAATAAAGACCTAGCAGCGTAACACAGCGTATTTTTACAGAAACCAAGGGACAAGTATTGCTTTAGATCGTTCTGTATTGTATAACGTCTAAATTATCGAATTGATCTAGTACAATCCTGACACAGAGTGTTACTACCACGACGAGGCTGGGAAATGCGAATATTTTTTAGAAATCGCGTCAGTCGCGGCGCGCCAATAATCTAAAAACATGGAAACAGTTCGAATTTCGTTTTTAAGCATTTTGGGGGTTTCAAACCGTTTTCTACTTTTTTGAGGTGGTGGTGAAATTGGGGCGGTTGGGGTTGTAAAAATAAAAAAAATGTTTTTTGCGTTGAAAAATTTTACTTTGGTGATATCATATGCTTTTTAGACCTAGATCAGAATGTTGCATCTGAATTTTATATCTGTGGAATAATTTGAAACATATTATTTATTTATTTATTTACATTTCGGGATGCTAACAGATAAAATCCAAATCGCACCCACTAGTTACCATTTTTTCCATATGTGATATTGTACAATCAATCATACAATTACTAGTCTTAACAATAATAGAAAATATACAGCTACATAATTATATAGAATTGAATTAGTTAAAAAGGACAAAAAAAATAACAAAAACATAACAAAAACATTAGTCTAAAGAAGAGGAAATATACATTAACCAATAAAGGAAAATAAAATCTTATTATAAGTACAATAAAAAAATTTAAAAAATTTTTAAACTGAATAAAATTAACGTAGAAAATATCGACATTGCAATAGCATTCATTATAAGATTTCTGTATTCTGTATAGTGGAGAATTCATACCAAGGTTCATTCGACGATACGGTAATTTGAAAAGGCAGTAATGTCTGTATTGTCTATCTGGTACGTTAAACTGAAGACCAGAGACCATAGAACTACAATTAACAAAGTTATGTATAATTTTATACAGGCAACACACATCAGAGAGAGTTCGTCTATCCTTCAAAGATACGATGTTATACTTTCTCATGATTGGTAGGTAATCGCTGTTAACAATTGTTTCATCTGTTTTTGAGGCTAGCATATGTACAAACTTGTGTTGAACTCGCTCTATGCGTGTTGAATGTACCGAATAGAAGGGATTCCATACAACAGAGGCAAACATCAGCTTACTATATATGAACGAGTAATACAGGGAAATCATGGATTTTGGGTTTTTGAAGTGTTTACATGTCCTGTATACGAATCCGAGTAGTTTGTTTGCTGGATTTATTGTTTTGTCGATGTGAAAAGAGAATGAAAGTTTATCATCTACAAAAATCCCCAAGCCCTTTGTAACTTGTAACTGCTCCAGTTCCTTGTTGTTCACTGAATATTTAAACTGGGTAATTCGTCTGACCTGTTTTGTGAACCTTATATAATTGCATTTATCCAAGTTCAAAGAGAGACTATTTGTGCTGCAATACAAGTTCAAGGACATGAGGTCTTCCTGTATCTTCAAACTATCACCTATGTTGTTTACAACTGAAAAAAACTTCAAATCGTCTGCATACAAAAGGAATTTTGATTGCCTGAATGCAGTTTTAATATCGTTAATATAAATTATGAAAAAAAAGGGGACCCAGATGACTTCCCTGTGGTACACCTGATGTTGCTGTGAACGGTTCAGAAGCAAATCCATTCAAAGTTACTGTTTGCCTTCTATTCGTGATGTAAGATGCTATCCATCGACATAACATATCATCTACACCCACATCAGCAAGCTTCGTCATTAGAATTGAATGATCTATCTTATCAAATGCCTTACTGAAGTCGGTGTAGATAACATCGACTTGTAGTCCGTCATCTAGAGCCTGAGAAATGAATTCTGTGAAACACACAAGATTTGTTTCCACTGATCGCTTAGGAAAAAATCCATGCTGTTCATCAATAATAAGACCCTTTAAAGTGCCCAGAATGACATCATAAATGATCTGTTCAAATATTTTTGAAAAAACAGATAGCTTGCTAATAGGACGATAGTTTTTAACAATATGTCGTTCCCCTCCCTTATGAATTGGTAAGATGTGTGCTTGCTTCCATTTTGTCGGAAAAACACATTCCATTAAGGACATTTTAAAAATATAATGCAAAGGCTCACAAATATTTCTAGCACATTGTTTGATAAAAATTGGGGGAATATGATCAGGTCCTGCACTTTTATGTACATTCAATGAATTTAATAATATTAGAATTTTTTCATGAGAAATAAGGCTGTCATCTACGAGTATGTTGCTATTGCCATTCGGAACTATTGATGTATAGGGTTTAGATTTAATAAACACACTTGAAAAGTAATTCGCAAATAAATTGCACACATCCGTCCCACTTTTGGCTTCGGATTTGCCATCAGTCATATTATTAGGAACAACTTCATGGGATTTTTTCCTATTCGATACAAAAGACCAAAATTTTTTAGTGTTGTGTGAAATCTGATTCTCTAGATTGTTTATATAGTTATTGTAATCATTGTTCATGAGCTGTTTTGACCTTGTTCGGAGTGTATAAAAAATTCTATATGCGTTTTGGTCTTTGAATTTTTTATATTGTTTGTGGTATTTTTGTTTCTCTTTAATTATTTTGATTGTCTCTGCCTTGTGAAGTAAACCGGATATTTTCCTCGAATTCTGTACGATGGCACGTATTGGTCTATAATTTTGTATACATTATGGTAGAATATATCGACAACTTCGTCTAAAGATTTATCCTTACATATTTTTTTCCAACCAATATTTGACAATGAATCATTAATAGAGGCATAGTCAGCCTTGTTAAAATTATAATACCTGCGGCAGTGATTTACTAACGGGTTAAAAATACTACAAACATGCTTAAATACAATTGCTGGATGGTGGTCATCTTCCAATACCAAACTGTCATCTGATTTACTAACATTCCTCACCTCATTTTTGTTGTTTAATATTAAGTCTAGAATTCGTCGGTTAGCATTAAAAACATTATTATACTGCATTAAATTTAAATAAGAGAATGTATCAATAATCGTACTTACTCTAACTTCGACTTGCATAGGCTCCAAGAAATGTTCTCTATTGTTTGGCAACCAGTTGACAGTTGGCATATTGAAATCGCCTACCAGCAAAACACTGTTTTTCTGAATGCACTTTTCATTGTGTTGTAACTTGTTAACAAATGTTGAACGCGCAAAAGTATCATTGGGTGGGAGGTAAACACAACACACGAACAATTTTCCGCCATTCTGTTGATCTACAGCTATCCATACATCTTCAGAATCGGATTCCATCTCTCTGCAGCGTTTCCCCTCAAGAGGTTGTCTTACAGCAATTAGAACACCTCCACCCTCTTTTTTCTGTGAAGCAGAGCTATCCCTATCCCCTATTATAATTCTATACCGTGTAACTTGGAAACTACGAACTTGATTGTGATGAAATTCCGACACCGTGTTACTACCGTGGAAGAAATGTTAACAGTGTTTCGTGTTTCGTTGTTGGAAGTCTTACCAGTGGCGGAGGAGGAATCGACAGAAAACGAAAAATTCCATAATCCAAAAGATTCGGTTGGTCCCATGATGTGATATGAGCTTCTGTTTCCAGCAAATATATAACCATTGACATATAACAGGAACAATATAGCCCCTTGCGGCAGTACCTTGCGGCAGACACCATGAGTTGATGTTAATGATATGCTTAAAACACCACCAATTATTGATGGCGGTTGAAGGTACGACTCAGTTTCCTCGAAAACCAATATTTTCTAATGACTGAAGTAGTAGTTCGAAATTTACACTATCGAACGCCTTGTTTAAATCTAGGACATACCTACCGAAAGCTTTATAATTGTTATCGAGACAACTATAAACTCTATAAACTAGTTCAGTAATCGCATGCTCAGAGTTCAGACCGAGTTGAAAGCCAAACTGGTGTTTTTGTATTACTTTATATTTTTTCATATAGCGGTGTAACCTGGTTTAAAGATGGATGCAAAAATGTTTGAATAACGAGTGATTAGGGAAATAGGTCTACAGTTAGAAATCAATAGTGGATCACCTTTTTTGAAAACGGGTTTTACAATACCTCTTTTAGAAGAAGATGGGACGGAATATTGAAGGAAGCATTTTATTTTATCTTTAATAAATGCATCATTTTAAAAAACTTTATCATCTAGAGTGGTCCTTATAATCTCAGTTATGCCGCTCTCTCTTTTCCTTTTCTCAAGTATATCCTGTTTTGAGAGAAATATTATTCGGATCTTTCTTGCGCTAACTGTATAGTGAATCCTTTCTATTTACTGAGTTAATAAAGCCTAGTTAGACAACTAATCGTGGATACAAAACCAAAACTGGACAAAACATCAAGATATTCCGTAGAGATGAATCTTTCTTCAGAAGATTATATCTACAAATATCTTCAAATGCAATTTTATGATAGGTCGGTAAAACCAGCTTCACTGAGACTTAAGAAAGGTAATGTCCCAAAGAAAACTGTTTGGCCTTAGGTACTAATAATATTTCTAGCTTATTGAGACTGCAAACTTAATATGTATGTTGCAGTGAAGCAGGCGTGCTATTTGGTATTGATTCCATTGTGACTTTTTCAGTTCGTACCACTGATGTCAGGAGGCATCTGGTGCTTTTCGGATGACAATGTTTGGCTACACGGTATTAAGAGATTTACAAGATACTACATACATGGGGGATTCCTCCTTGGTGCCTTCATTCTAATGACTGTTGGTATTTCTTTGGAAATATGGTCCAGATGTCAAGTTGGGAAACTGCACTTTTCCACTAATCATTCTATTACAGGTAATAAACTTTTTATGCTTATGTCGTTACGTAGTATATATTGTTAATTATCAGGAGAAATGTTATAGGTGTAAGAGTTTTAAACATCCAATAAATGAGCAATGAACCTTTAGGTTATACAGGGTTGGTCATACAATTGTGGTGCATCAGAATTTCGAGTTTTTTCTTAAATTTCAGGCAAAATTAATAACGTGCCTTAGTTCGGCCATTTAATAGGTTCGAAGATAACAAACAAACCGTACTAATAAAGCCTGGAAACGATCGGTTATTGCGTAAAATGTACAAGTTCTCAAGAAAAGTTAAAACAAATTACTAGGTAGTCCTGGTCATAAACGGCGTCAAGTGTCCTGACTCAGTACTTCCCACACATTATCTGCGCCAACAAAACAAAATCTTTGAGATCCTCCATCCGTACACTACCTTCATCAAAAAATAAACAATGATCAGGAATCTTTGTAACATCTAAAGACGAAGTTTGAATGATTTTGAAATTTTGCATTTTCTACTGATTTCTCCTCCGCAACTGGCAAGAGTTTCAATAGCGACAATGTATCGACATTGTTACCTTTTTCTCCACGGTAGTAATACGGTGTCACAATTTCATTGCAATTAAGTTCGTAGTTACCAAGTTGCAAATTAGGATTATAATATATGTAATCAAAGACAACAATCGGATAAGCCTAAAAAGCACAAGATATCACCAAAGTCAATTATCTTCAGCACAGTGTAGAGTATTTCATAGATAGAATGTTTCAGTTTTCAAACCCCCACCCTCCCCACCACACCAATGTTACCCCCTCCAAAGAAATTTCGACATGATACTGCTGATTCTGATTTAAAATTTGCTTCCTTCGAAAGAAGATTTTGAAAGTTTCAGAACTCAAAACTACAAAGTAATTAAATCTATAGAGAATACCTCTATCAAAACAGTTTCAAAAGCTTCTGCATCATCTGTGAATCCGCTAGTCCTCGCGCATTCGGATCCATCTGCTTGATCGCCTTCAACTTCTTGATATGTCCAGATGTTCAGTTCAAATTGGTTTAACGACTACATTGAAGTAGCCAGTATCATACTATTAGGTTTGCTAAAAAAATTGTAAAAAGAGTTAGAGTCTGCACATCTTGCTATAGCAACATTATAACTGTTTTTATTTTTCAGGTCTTGCCTCCTGGGTCTTGGCATTTATCTCCTGTTTACTAGGAGTAACTTCTTTCTATTCGCAAAGACTAAGAAGCGTCGTGAAACCAGTGTACTTGAAGCTGCTTCATAGTTTTTTCGCACTTGCATCATTTTCCATCGGTATCGCAAGTTTATGCCTCGGACTGCAAAAAAAGAGCTATGCCAATCACGTTACCAAAAATCAGTTGAGTGCTTCGACATGGATGGTTGTAATCATTGGCACACTCACTGCGCTGTTTGCTCTGAGGTCTGTTGTAGGTCATGTAAGAGCTGTTTATCATTGATATACGTATGATAATACAGGGTCCGGCACAACTTAGGATTTGCTGACGATACTACCTTTTTAGCTGCTTCTCGGGAAGAACTAATAGCTCTATTAAACACCCATGAACAACACAGTACAGCACATGGTCTTAGTATTAACTACAATAAGACCAAGGTTATGATCATAGATAGGTAGCATTGTAATCATTGAGGAATAAAGTCAATAGACCATTGTGAAGTAGTTCAAAGTTTTGTGTACTCTGATTCTTTGATCGACAGTTTGAGTAGCTGTGAAAATGAGATTCAATGGCGCATTCAACAGGCACGAGTGGCCCTAACAAAGCTCACTAAAATATGGCGTGACCATAACATTGCTAAAGCTACCAAAATGTCGCTGGTTCAATCTCTTGTCTTCTCAATATTTTTGAATGCCTCAGAAACTTGAACTGTTAGAAATGCCGATCGAAATGCTCGCATAGATGCTTTTGAAATGCTGAGAGTCCCTTATACCACCCATAAAACTAACGTTGCCATACTGGACAGGCTCAGTAATCCAAAGTGACAATCGATCGAGACAGTCGACGAGAATGCTTACATTCTTCGGACATGTTCACAGAAGCGATAAAATGGAGAAACTTGTTGTTCAGGGTCATGCCCCGAGTGGGCGGCGCCATGGCCGTTCCCCTACACGCTGGGGGATACGATGAAACAGTTGCTGGATATGAGTATCAGGAGCGCCACTGAATTGACGGTAAACCGCAGACAATGGCAAGCTACAATTTGCAAAGTTATTGATAATATTCTTGTCCGGAATACCTAGCTCCGACTTAATGCATTTTACGAGTTAACAGCATGTCTGTTAAGACATTGTAACTATGATGAGATGACATTATGGGGCATGGACGGTTAAGCAACGTGTTTTCACGTACGACAGTTTTATCCAAAATAATGAGTCTATCACGGGCTGTATATCGTGAGTTTCGTTGCCACTGCTAACATTTATCGCAATCGAGCTGTTCCTACTCGAAACACCATCCTCCAATCCTCCATTGTGTTGATGCGCCTCGCACTCATGGTGTACTGATTAACAAAAGACCACTAGAAGCTCCACGAACGGAAAACGTTGAACGTGTTTGACAAGCCCTTCGTTGGCGTCCGACTTGATCTGCTGGCAACAGCATGATTCTGTACTTCGCCTCAGTGAGCGTTTGGATTACGCACAACGAATGAACTTCGCACGTGAGATGGAAGTGGTGTTATTGAGCAAAATGAGAACCTCACTCTATTTGTGAGTGATGAAGCTTACGTTCATCATAATGGCATGATGGTGCTGAACAGTCCACGGGCTCATAATGCCAATTTGGTAACAAAATGCTAGAAAATTGCGAGTCGAACGGTACCCTCCCCTCTTTAGCAGAGTGCCAACCAAACGTCCGTCCTTGTGCCGAACCCCATGCAATAATTGGTCTACTTTACAGGGTGGTCCACTCTTCAAAAGCAGGACTTCAAACTTAGATAGGAGAAATGATAATGATCTTCTAGTGAATGCTGACTTAGCGTCTTATTGCAGTAAACAACACCGTTAAATAAAAAAAAATCGGATCAATGGTGTTTAGGAAATTTTGAAAAAAATTAACGTTTTTTCCAAACTTTGACACCCTGTTTCTTAAAAACGAAACTTTTGCGCAACTATGTTGATAGAAATTTCCTCCTTAAAATCAGTTTATCTGTCGAGTTTTAAAGTTCTGCTATTAAAAAGTGGACCACCCTGTATAGTTCATCACAACCTTGGCTGTGAATAACTAGCTTTAAGGTGTATGTACTGCGCTGTAAGCTCAATAGCATTATGGAGCTTATTAGAAAGTGTGGCTGATTCATTTACTGATATAATATGAAATTAATCTCTTCCGCTATGCCTCTAAGTACACAATTTTTGTAACACCCATAGACCCTGTGAACTATTTATAAGTAATTAGTCTTTAATTTGATTATAGTTATCATATTATGTGGTAAAATGATGCTTTAGAATGTAGCTCAATCTTTATTTGACTAAAACTTATATATGCGTAACTTATAATGTACCTACCAATAATCCTCCAGTATACCACGTACCTAAACATTTCAGGGCTTTTTACAAATTTATCATTAATAAATTAGGATAGTAATTTAAGAATATAGGTAACTACAATATTGATTAATTGAAATAGAAAAAAACATCGAGAAGGACTAATAAACTGTTATAATAACCGCTATTATAATACATACATACATTAGGCATTAAACAACAGCCTGCGGAAGTTTAACTTCGTCTTCAGGGTTTTCTGCGAATGTAGTTTGTGAAGACTGAAGTGATAAAAAATACAAAGAATACTGATTGATTGAAACAGCAGCAGCCTGAATTTCTGCTGTTAATGGTCTACTCAGACAGAAACCTAAACTGAACGTCAGAATTCACGTTGTGATCCCACCTGCAATATTCGACGTCACGTTTCAGCAAGCCTAGACGGTTCAAATAGTAGACTGATGAGATCATAATCCAGCGGATAAATGAAATTCACCTCCTTTGGTATCAGGATGACATTATCAACTTTCCATGCCTTGGTGCCAGACTGCTTTCTGAGGATTGCGCTAACTTATTATTGCCACTACAAGCTAGATATGACAAAGCTCTTGAAAAAGGTTGCTTCAATGCATTAATTCTAATTTTATCCTCTCCAGGCGCTTTTTGCAGGTCTTTAGTATGAACCGGAACCTCCGCTGAAGTGCAGTGGAGAATCACTTCTAATTTCTCGGGTGTACAATGCAGAGCTTGTGTAGAATAATCTCCCCCCGGGAAAGGATCGTCAGAAGAGCACCCACTAACAGAAGCAACATCACTACTTACGCTATTGGCTCTCAGATATTTTCTGTTCGGATCAATTTCTCGCTGACCATCGAGGCCATTATTCAGATCATTGTTGAGTGAGAACTGATCTTTCATGCATCAGTAAAGACCTCCACGTTTGTCTCCGTCATGGAGACAATGCCCCTTGGACCATGGATATGTGAAAGCTGTTCCCGTTTGTCATTTTTTAACGGTTTTGCTCCTTTCAGGAGAGCAACCCTTCAGTCTAGCATGTCCGCCTAAAAATTGCTGCAGTGCGCAGTGCCCGTTTTGAAACTAATGAAGTACGTTTCTTACTCCATGGGGCAGATTCGATGCCCTACGGATGTCGTCGACCTTTTTGCCAGTATCTTTGCTGACAATATCTTATCAATCGAGAGTTTTTATAAACAACGAACAAGTCTGTCTGCTAGATAGTCCCAGAAGTTTGTGTTCGTAGGGAGTTTTCTGCCTTTGGCAGAATCATCAAAACCAAAGGCATGGGTGCGCCGCCGTTTCGATTCACCTGAATCATATGGTGAGGAGCATAACCTTTCTGTTCGAGCTCCTCTTTGATTCCCTGCATGGTGGTTGATGCTGGGATGCCTCTGATGAGAAATGTTTTCCTCTAAAAAGACGGAATATCTTCCAATAACCGCCCCAGCACTAATTGCTATTGCACAGACAATCTTTATTCCAAGGCTAATAAGGGAAAAGTTAAAGGTGTGCCATTTTGTCGCATCCCTCAATACAACTGGAATAATTCCATTTTAGCTAGTTTATTGACTTTGTGAGTGAACGACAGCGTGAGATGGCAAAGGTGTCATGTTGCTGTCAGCCCAAAGAGTAGCCGGTTGAGGGGGGAGGGATGACTGAGACCAGTGGAACAATAAACTCCTCACATTTATAGTGTTTTTTTTTTATTATAGAGGGTTTAGGAAATCGGCTTGATCGCAAGGGCAGAAAACACTCACACACCCGGAAGTGTGAGAGAGAGTCTGCCCGCCCGACGTTGAACCAGCTTGAGTCCTCTGATCACATGTCCAATGGACGCAACCACGTCCATCCGACATGTCATCACGGCCCGACCGGCTAAAACCCGTTCCCTCTTCCTTACCTCTGATGCTATATCTCCATCTGCACCGGGCATCATCGTGAACGATATTCTTCGCAGTGCAAGATGAGGTAATGATTAAGACCCACTTATGAAAAACTTCCAATCCTCATTTATCCTTGAAGGCGCTCCTCTTTCTCCTTTGCAGAGAGTACTTTGTTGACCATATCATGTATGATGGTCCATGCTTCTACGCTGGACAACATCAACGGGACCATAGTCTCTGGGGTCAGCTCCCCATCCAGTTTTTGACTTGCCTCCTGTCTGTACGCCCCCCATCGGTCGCACAGAAACAGGGCATGCTCGGCAATATCTTCCGCCTCGCAGTGCAAGCATCTTTCGTCCATCACCCGTCCTATCCGTTTCCTATACACTCGAAAAGGCCCGTGCCCAGACAGCGCCTGCGTTAGGAAATAGGACGTCTGCCGATGACTGCATTCCGCCCATTCTTTTATCGACGGTATTAGTCGTTTCGTCCACTGTCCGACATCAGTGGTCTCATTCCATATGCTTTGCCACTTACTTGCTGTCAGCCTTTTAGCCTCAGCTCGGCTTATCGCATTGCCAGCTTGACCATGGCGGATCAGTGTCCTCTCTTCGGCCAGCAAGTATAATGGTGGTATGGCCGTTATAACTTGCAAGGCTCTAGTAGATACCGTGCGATAAGCACTGGCCACCCTTAGCAGAGACTTTCTCTGCAAGCTGTCTAAGACCTTCTGGTACCTTTTCCTTTTCGTGGCTTTACACCACACAGGAGCTCCGTATAGGACGACCGACTGTACAACCTGGCACAGTAGTGCCCTTTTGTTGCTACTGGGCCCTCCTACATTTGGCATCAGTCGCGACAGTATCGCCGCCTTCTTCTCAGCCTTTGTCACTACTCGTTTAAGGTGTTCTCCATAACACCTCTCGTTATCCAGTGTGACTCCGAGGTACACTATGGACTTGCTTGGCAGGACTTGCACTCCCTTTAGTTGAAAGGCCACGTTAGCTCTCTTGCTCCTTGGGCCGCGCATTATAACTGCCTCTGTTTTCTCAGGTGCCAACTTAAGCTTGTGATCGCACATCCACCTGTCAATCTTGCACAGTGATGCATTGGCTTTATGAATCAGCTCTGCCTGTTCATTTGCCACGATAACTAGTGCCAGATCATCGGCGTATGCTACCGCCTTTACGCCGGTGGGCAGCGGAAGCTTCAGCACCCCATCATACAGGATGTTCCAAAGTAACGGCCCTAAAGCAGATCCTTGGGGCACCCCTGTTGTTATAGAGATTTCGGTTCCGGCAATGCAAATTGATCTGGAGTCTAGGTAGCTGCTTATAAGATTCCTTAGGTATTTTGGAATCTTCAGCTTTCCTAGTTCCTCCATAATCATGCTCCACGAGGCTGTATTAAAAGCATTGCGGACATCCAGCGTCACCAACGCACACCATTTCTTTTTGGTATCTTCCGCAATCCTCGTCACCGTTTCCAGGGCATCGATGGTGGATCTCCCCGAGCGGAAACCGAATTGACATGGCGAGAGTCCTCCTGCCTTTTCGATGTCTTTCTCGAGCCTCTGTCTTATCAGGATTTCGTACAGCTTTCCGATGGTATCTAGCAGGCAAATTGGCCTGTATGAAGAGGAAAGCTCTGGTGGTTTTCCGATCTTGCTAAGCAATATCACGTTTGCCCTTTTCCACGCCTTCGGTACGGTTTGCGTACTCAGAAGGTGGTTAAATAGACCGGATAGCAGCTGTGGTGCTGTAGATGCAATAATCTTGATAGCCTCAGGAGGGACACCATCTGGCCCAGGAGCTTTACCATTTTTCATCTTCCCCGCAGCCGCCTTAATCTCCTCCACCGTAAAGATCTCCGGATTCTTTTCGGTACTGTCCGTCTCCCAAGCTTCCGAAGTACTTGGGAAGAGCTCTCTCACTATCTCTACCCTTCTGTCGTTACTTAGTAGACACGGTGACGATGGCTTGATCATCCTTTTGGTGACCAACTTGTACCCTTCACCCCAGATGTCATGTTCTAAGTCTTCGCATAGTTCTTTCCAGTGTTTGGATTTTGAAGTACAGATCAGACCTTTTGTCAGCTTCTTCTTGGCGGCGTATTCCTCCTGTAGTGCATTTATGGCTGCTTGAGGCTGATGGTTTCCACGTCGTATGCGCGACAGCTTACGCCGTACTTGAAGGCAGTCCGCCCTAGCAGATTCGATTTCCGAATTCCACCAGTACGGTACCATAGCGGTCTTGGCACCCCTTTTGATGGTACCTTCTTTCAGAACGGCTTGTATCAGCCTCGTGTACCGCTGTTCAGAGACGCTTTCCATGGTATGCAAGGACTCAAGTCTACGGGTAAGTGCCTCTTGGAATTTGCTGACATCAACGAAAGGCGTGTGGCGCTCCGTTGATCTCCTTTTAACTTTGAGTTTCATGTTCATCTCAACATAGATGTACCTATGGTCACTCAAAGTTTCGTCTTCCAAGACCTTCCACCTTTGAATGCGCTTAGCTACCTCCTGCGATGCTAGAGTGACGTCGATGAACGAACACGAATCTCTTCTGCAGAAGGTAGGCAGCGAGCCATCATTCAACACTACCATGTCCATCGCCGCTATCCACTCGCATAGGACTCTCCCCCTTTTATCTGTAATTGGTGACCCCCAGTCTGCAGCTTTAGCATTTAAATCGCCAAGAACAAGAACGTCTCGGCCCGCCGTAGCTACATCGTCCCAGAGCGTCTGCATATACTTTTCGTATGACTTATATTTGGAGAGCAGTAACAACAGAAGATCGTCAGTTTATCGAGATTCAGGCGTATATAGCCATCTCCACTAACCACAGAATTTACGACGATACTCCTATTTCGAATATACGCCGCTACGTCGTTGTTGATGTCGGTGTACCACCTGGATTGACTGCAGATTTTCCGATTTGGCTCCGATACTAATATTAGGTCAATGTTCTTCTCCATGGCCAGCGCATGAGCCATGTCATGCGCTGCACGCGACCTGTTTAAGTTAGCTTGAAGTATCGTCACCATTTACTGTTCCATAGTTTCTACCTCGCAGTCCGAGAGATCTCCTTCGGTCGCTACGGACTCCAGAGGTTTCGTCCGCGTTTTTCTCTTTTGTTTGGCTTTTAATGCCTTTTTGTATACAGGGCAGGCAAAAGAACCTGCTCTGTGTCCTTCGACAGCACATATCGGGCAGAATGCCGGGCTCTTACATTCGGCCTTCTTGTGCCCCGTCTTGCCGCAATTTAGGCATAAATTCTGCCTATTTTCTCCCCTGCATGTGCTGGCTTTGTGCCCGATGCCCCAGCACTTTCTGCACTTTTCGATAGAGACTCTTTCCTGGACCGTGCACATCACGATACCCAGCTTGAAACGTCCCTTACTGGTCAATTCATCAGCCAGTTTCCTTGAAGCGAGGACAGTGGCTACCTGATTGCCATTTCTTGTAGGCCTCAAGGCTTTCACCTGTAAGTCGTCGCTTCCGCCGTTAACTATCTCGCGAAGCGCGCTTTCCACTTCTGCTCCGGAGGTAGCACCATCTATGCCTCGCACATGCAGGGTAACCCTCCCGGAATGCCTGGTGTGGATTCCTTCTATTGGAAGTTTTCCAATAGCGTCTCTTAATTTCTCAGCTCCCCCACCCGTCTTCGGAACCGTGAGCAATAGTTCTCCATTTTTCGTTTGCCTGATGGTTTGAACAGTCATCTGGAGGTCGCTTTTCTTCGCCTCCTCTTTGACTTTCCTCAGCAGCTGCAAGTAATTCATGTCCTTCGCAGAGACTATTACAGCTTCTGTATTGCTCCTCTGCCTGTTCCTATCGTTCGGTTGCGATGATTCCTTGGCTTCATTGGCCCGTCTTCTTGGGGGTGAATATATTCCTATATTCACGTTCGTTCCCGCAAAAACAAACTCAACGAGCTTTCGGAATCTGCTCGCCGTTGGGAGGTCGGGGGCTGGAATCGCAATATCTAGCCGCTGCTCTTTAGTGGCGAAATCCCTCAATTCCATAAAGTTATGGAACGTTTTACGCTCATCGTCGACGTCCATAAGTACTTTAGAGACGTACTTCTTGTTTATCTGCTGCGGCCCTTTACTTTTGGCGACACATGTTTCGTACTTCAGGTACGAAAACCCGTCGGCCCCACCTTCCTCTTCTCCGAGGGTCACGACTTCTGGGTATCTGGACCTAAAGTGCCAGTTTATCCCTTTGTCGTAGCTGTGTCCTGGCTTGGTACCTAGTACGAGGTCACTTTGGCACGTTTGGCCCCATACTGGGTTACCTATTACCTCTTTGGTATTTAGGTAGGTTTTTTCTGGTCATTGCTTCTTTACAACTTCTACAAAAACGTTGTAGTCGTCGTGACCTCTAGTTATGGTCGAACGTAGCTGCCTTGCCAGTTCGTCTTCCCCGCTTTTTCTGCTGTGCCACACACCCTCCGTCTGTGTGGCCACACATGCCGTTGCACGTGCTGCAGTCTGAGTCCCCTGCGTCGCTTTCTCTACAGGGAGCTTTATACAGCCAGCCGTCGGGTCTATACCCTTTAACCTTTCAACTAGCCTTCCGATTTCGTCAACACCTCTCTTAATTGAGGTTTTGGTATTGACGTTAACTTTTAGGATCGATTTTAATTCTTCGATCTTTTCGGTCAGCTTCCGTATAATGGGTGAAGAACTGTCGCGGTCTTCAGCTACTGCCTGGTCCTGTCTTTTCCGTTTTGCTGGATTGTCCAAAGACTCCTCCGTACGTCTAAGGTCCAGCTCTGAGACAGATGTCGATCTTCCTCTCGGAGGACTTCTTGGAAGAAGGTCCTTCCTCCTAAAGGGATTAACACCCTCTTTACCGCCTAGCGGGTCTTTTCTTCCAGTGAAAGCGGCCTGGTCGCCTACCGCAGAAATTCGAACGCTTTGTTCGTTGGTCATAGTGTCAGTAGCAGTATCCTGCACCTCGGCCTGACATCCCGCCGAGAGTGCTGAGCAGTCGCTGGATAACGGTCGGGCGGGGCCTGCTCGCTCACCCGCGATTCCGACCGGAACTGGGGATCCGACCCCCTGCTCCGTAAATAATTTCCCTATACGTGTACCTTCCATATTAGTTAAATTGGGTCCTTGTCCATCGCCGTGTCGTCATCATATGGTACCAGGTCGCTGTATGTTCCCTTCCATACTCATCACCGTCTCCTCGCCAGGTCGTCCTCGTCCTCGTAGCACTACCAAAGAGGCAAGCTCGGACTTAGCTATCCCAGCCAGCAGAACGCGGGAGCCCTCGGCCCACCGACGCCAACCAAGCGCAGTACGCGCGTTGTCGGCATCGGTATGACAAGAGCCCCTCTGCTCCGAAGGCCAGGGCCCTCTTCGGTTTCCACATGATCCGCGGGCAATATTTACTATTGCCTACCCAGAAGAGCGAGACAAGCATTTCGCTGATCAAGAGTCGCCTCACCCCTCTGGGGACACCCTATCAGCCATCGGGACGCGCCAGGTAGGTCGTGGACAAACCTCCGCCAAAGCCTCCGTCACAAGATTGGGGCTGCGCCTGCCTCCTGTGGGGGAAACTTTGCTGCTGGCACATTTATAGTGTGTGGTTCCATGTTTCCTTTTATTTTAGTGCCACTGCTGTGGGCGTTAGCCTCGAATGATGTGTTAGGAGTGTAGGCTTTGTTACTGTCTCCCGACACCACTCTAGGAACAACAACACTATTAATTAGAAACCAACAGCGAATGCTAAGGTGGGGATTCTTTTTTTAATAGAAATTTACTTCTGATTTAACAAACGAGAAATAAATGTCAGAAATGCCAGAAATGGCTCAAATTATTATGGTATAGTTTTTTATAATGTCCTTCCAGAGTGCATAAAGAAGTTAGGAGCATCCAGTTTTAAAATAATAATAAAGTCGTACTTGATAAAAAATGCATTTTATACTTTTGATGAGTATCTAAATAACGAAGTCACCGATATGTCGGACTGAATTATATCTAGATTTGTTGCTCTATTTACCTTCAATTAAGTATTTGCTGTACTCAGATTGTTCGTCTTCTGTGTTATTTGTACATCTTTTTTACTTTACTTGTTTTTTACTGTTTTTGTTTACTTATTTTTTTGACTTGTGCAAACATTTATTTATGTAGATAGCACCAATAAATTATACTATACTATTTGATCCCTCGGCTTTACCCACTCAGCCAAACCTATTTGGGCCTGATGGCGCCAATCAGCAGAAATATATATGGCTTAGCATACTTTAACTTTTCTGTTCCTCGACGTCTTCCTTTCTGTGCACAAGCCCACAATTTTTACCTTCTGAACATTCATGTTTCCGCATCACTACCCCTCTTTATGACAAGAAATAAATTTAGGATGAACTAGCGAAAGAGAAGTATTTTCTATTTAATATAGAAAGGCGGCTTATGTCTAATAATCATGAAAATTGATTTTGCTCATTTTTCTCGTTATGTCTTTCGGTCTGTCTATTTACTTGTCTGTTTTATCTGACACTGTCACCATTCTTGTTTTAGTCTCATTACCGTTTCTGATTAAATCTGGGGTGATATTCTGTGAGATCCTAGTATGCTATGCAGCTATTACTTAGAAAAATAGGTGGAGCGCTGGTAGATTAATTAACAAAAAAACTCACGAGAACTCTTCTTTATTTCGTTTTTTTTGACATTATAGGATCCTTTATGAGGGATGTAAAATGTTGTGATAAGAGAATTGGGGAATAGTTTCAGTTGTTTTGACTAGGATGTGTCCCCGGTGATATTCTATATTTTTCAGATCTCATATCCAAACTTCGCATACCTGTGGACTTTTTCGATTAAGCTACCTATATTACGTTTGTTGATACTCAACAGGTGTCTTAGAAAGTACTAATTCGATTGAAGTGTTATTGTTACGGCCTTACTACCGAGACAGAGACGTAGAAGGTGTATTGTTTATGGAAATCGGTACATTTGCGACGTATATATAGTATATAGTAAAAAAATGGAGTCAAGTTGATTGACTCAGTACTTCCCACACATAATAATGATACCATTTTATTGCTTTCCCATTGCATGAAGCTATAGCCTGAAATCCCCTTGCAACCAAATCATCGCCCACCCGCCCGCAAAAGAGCATCCAACACAAAAACTCTCGTGAATAGTTTCTTGCGTCTCCCTCCTTGGAAACTAGGACGCCACAGTTTTCTTTACGCATGCTTCAACTGAACGATGCGAAAGGATCAGGAGCCTCTAAACCATCTAAAAGCGAAGTATGAGCTGTTTTTATATTTTTAGTTTTTTAATTATTGTTGCGTCGCCTCTGACACAATTTTTCAGACACTGGCGCGTTTTCCACTCTCGCCGCGATAGTCAATTCTGTGTCGAAATTTCATTAAATTCAATTTAATGAATTAAGCAATACTCGTATATGTATACATCACAAAATTCTAAGTTCCTTGGTTTCTGTAATAGGCAAGGCAATGGACATGGACTTAAAAAAAATACGCCGCTACGTACTTCTTCCATAGGTCAATGGACAGATTATTATGAATACAGTAAATCTTTCAGTAATACTGTGTCAAAATTTTGTTAAAATCAATTGAATAATTTTCGCGTTACGCAATATAGAACGATCCAAAATAATACTCGTATGTATACATCACAAGTTCTTTCTATACTGAGCAAGGCAATGTTCGAATGGACCTAAAGAAGTGTATTATGCCGCTAGGTTCGTCATTCACAGGTCAATAGACAGCCCATTATGAATACAACAAAGTTTTCAGTTTTCCAACCCCCCACCCCCCAACCACCTCAAATTCACCCTACCCAAAAAAAAGTAGAAAATGATCAGGAACCCCTAACACGCCTAAAAACAAAGTTTGAGGCGTTTTCATTTTTTTTTGTATTTTTATTATTGCTGCGCCGCCACTGACACGATTTTTCAAAGACATACGCGTTTTCCATCCTCGCCGCTGTAGTAACACTGTGACAGAGTTCCGTTAAAATCCATTCCATAACTTTTATCAGAAAACTCTCAGTCCCTTGGTTTCTGGAATAGGCAGGGCAATGTTCGGATGGGCCTAAAAAGGGTATTATGCCGCTATGTCTTTTTTTTTTCAGGTCAATAGATAGCCTATTATGAATACAACACTTTTTTGTGATTTACAACCCCCACCCCACAACCACCCCAATTTCACCCCCACCCAAAAAAAAGTAGAAAATGATCAGGGACCCCTAAAATGCCTAAGAACGAAGTTTCAGCAATATTTAATTTTTTTTTTGTTTTTTGCTAATTAGTCCGCCGCCCATGCGCCGATTTTCAAAATTATAAGGACATTACTTACTACGACCCCACAGTATATCGCTGCCCAAATTTCACCACGATCCATGCAGCAGTTACTGAGATTACGAGGCTAGAAAAACGCGCACAGACGACAGACAGACCGACGGAAATGAGTGACATGGATTTTCGTTATGTAGACATCATAAAACGCCCAAAAAGCGTGTTATCTCAAAATCGAAAATTTTCACGATCACAATACTCCCCTCACCTATCGGTGTAGGAAGTAAAAGCAAATTGATATCGATTCTCATCATTCATTTACACGCATTTTAGGAGTTCGTGTTTGAATATCATGTTCTTGAATGTACCAGAAGCAGGCTGCAGAAGAAAATCTTTTACTAAAATAGGTCTCTCAACGATACATGTTTATTATGAGCGATATTATAAATAAGGAGATTCAGTGATACAGTTTAATTCATAAAACAGTGTTAATTTATTGAATCAAAAACAACTTCGCACAGTTCGCTATGTGAAGCAATAATGCTGGGAAATACCTCATCAGAGTAACAGCTGAACATAAAGGTAGTAAGCAACTAACTCTAATAGACCGCCATCTTTTCTTACGTTGTCATATTGACTACCAGATACGTCAATCATAATCATTTACTATCGTCTTAATTGTGTAATATGCAGAAATATTCCATTCTACGTTAAAAAAGTCGGTATTTTGATTGTTCAGGAATGATTACAGCAAAATCAATAGATATGTTGAGATCTACTGCGTACCTCTTCTTCAACGCAAATTTTGAAGTCTTACATACATTCTGAGGAGCTGGTTACGCCGATATAATTTTCATGCGACTTATTTACGGTAGAACCTCGACTGTCAAACGTTTAGTTTGTTTGTGCGTCTTTTATGCTTGGTCAGTAAAATCGGATTCGCTATCTGTTGGTAACGGTAGTGAAGCTTTACGGACTTACTGTGCTATATTCGAGTGTAGTTTAACAATTTTTCGAGATGGGACTCAAAAAGTGCAGTGTTTGTAACATGGTTTGTATTGGAAGGATTTTCAGGTTATTTGGCGGCTGAAGTGTCAAAAATCTGTTTATTCACTTAAGATGATGGCTTTGAGCACGCCATTCTGAAGTGGTTTGTTTACTACCTCTATGTTCAGTTGTTACTCTGAGGGAAATACCTACTGTGTTAACCAGCTTTCAGTATTGAATTTTAGCCGTAAGATCCTGCTATTATGTATGATGGCGGTACATGGCGTATATGTGTTATTTGGGTCTAACGGTTTAATAATATTGGTTGAATTTTAAGCTAACATTCGTTACCAATTAATTCTATGCATGTGTAACTACTCCTGCTTCCTGCTTATGATTTATATATTCAGCGCCTGTATTATGAATGAAGGTTTAATCAGAGGATCAATGCTTTTCACATGTGTAGCCTCATCCCAAATTTTCATTCATTAATGTAGTAATCAACTTTTATCTATATTGATATAGGCAGCTACACACTACTACTCGTATTAATATATGTATATATGTAAATTTGTCATAATGGTACGTATTCATTGTATTTTAATCAAACCTATGACTGCATGTATATAAATTGTTCAAGGAACAATAAAGCACACGATTACCCAATAACCTTTTTTATAGCTATAAACAAAGATAAATATTTCTATCTGATACCTATACCGGGTTGCACCTCTTAGCAATGATAGATTGTAATAGATATACTGAAAAGTGGCTTGATAATATGAGCAAGAATATGGTGTTGACTAAAAGACTTGTTCATGAAAAGTTTGTTGATATGTATTAGATCAATGCCGTATAAAATTTGGTTCTGAAAGCTAATATGACATCGTTATCATTGGACATAATATATTAAAACTTCCAATTTAAGTATACTCGCCTAATCAAGTACGATTGGACGAAGCTACAAATGGTTTATCAAAACCATAATTGTAACACTTGGCAACAAGACGACGATGACCGATGTCGGGTTTACTCGAAATAACTAAAAGTGCCAAATATTCAAAAACTTGTATAGCAGTTGGTGTGCTTCTCAAAAAAACTATATTATAAATAGATAATAATATATGACAATAAACGTAAAAGTTGATCAATTTGTTTATTAGCAAAAAACTACTCCTTTTTATACGATGTTATTTTATCTTAAAAATTCATTTATTTATTGCTTTGAATCTTAACCATCGATAGATCAATTTCATTCTTTTAAATAACTCCAGGAACAGAGGTTGAGCATGAGTAAATATTTAAGTATTTATTAAGTTTCTGGGATAAATGAGTTAGATATTTCGTAAACTATCAGACCTATTTGGCTACAACTTCCTACACCTCTGAAGACTGAGAATGGCGTTACTTTTCAGGTATTACTACTTTTCAGAAATTTGGCATAAAGTGCAAATTGGTACATCTAGCTTTTCAATGATGTATCTTTAGTTGGTAGTACTATTTGAAATAATCGTTAATGTTGTTTATTTGTCATTTATTTTATGAGCAACACTTAGAACTTAGATAGTAGATACCTAGAAATCATAAAATTTTTGTTTAAATTTGTTTCGATCCGTTGAGTATTTTACCTAATAATTGATCTACAAGCTTTATTGAGACGATTTCTTCTAAGCTCGTAGCCTAGTAATTGTAGCACTGACTACGTGTCTGCGCGCAAAGATATTTTACTACGAAATGCGTTTAGGAAACCGCATCACCCACCGATATAAAACAGCGAACTGGAGACAGTGAAAACGTAATCATGGTCCTAATAGTGGTTGACCTCGGGTCCCATTCGGCGGCGTTCAAGATGTGACCAGGACGGTCGCATTATTGTGCTGGCTGTCGAGATATTCGTTGGTCGAGATACATATTTCTATTTTAAGCGCTTAGCGTAACCCTTAGCGTTATCTATAAAGTTCCACCAATACGCACATTCAATAATTGAAGTTGAATTTAATTATTTGAATATATTTTCTGAGAATTTTAGTTTATTGGAGATGTTTAGTAACTTTTAGCACCTGGGTTTTGTTTGTTTCTTTACTTATTGCATTAAAAATAACTTACTTCGTGCTTTGATTGTTTTCTATTATATATTATTTATAATTCATTGGTTCGCTTTTTCTGGACCTGATGCACTTTAAGGCATAGGTTCCTAACTGAATCTAGAGTTTATTCCAGGGGGTCAAGGCCCAAATTCCAGAATTCATATCGAAACGAATGCGCAAAAAGAAAGATCAAAATGCCTTTCCAAGGTGGGTCTCCCTGTACATTAAATCGGAAGGTTACTTCACTGTTTCGAATACGCTTGACTTGTGAAATTACATTACTCATATCATTTCCCAGATTAAAAGGATTTCAGGCATACCATAAAGAATAACAGATTAGATCTTATCAGTGATTCAGTTTGGTAATATCGATCATATTTTTAATGTTTGTTGATGTGAATGCGGTTAGTGTTAGTGACATTTCAAGAGAGATATGACTTCACCAGAGGCAAGACGGAGGTTCTTTAATGTGTCTGAAGTCGTGTTCCAGCAGGTTTTGGCTGTCTTCGTTTTACTGATACTCTGGGAGGTGTTTAAGTTCCATGCTTTAGCCAGTTTACACACGTGGCACATCATCATGTGCGTCTTGGGCGTGAGTATAAACAATGACATTAAACAGAGTGCTAGGGCAATAAGTAATATCATAAAGCAGAGACGAATTACGAAATAACTATATGTTTACAAAAGAATGCTGAAATTATTGATATCCTTCTATATGCAACTTTTATTTATTGAAAGACAGAAAAGCACAGGCCCTTAAGTTGATAAAGTTAATTTGAAAAAATACAGCAGGATGGTGACTCCACCACTTCGTGTAACTTTGATATTAGCTTTGCTCCGACACAAGGCAAGTCATTCGCTCCAATGAGGATAAGGTAGTCTAGTCGATCGAAGTTTCGACAAATTTTCTACATGTCTTTCTTTCATTTTCACTGAAAAGAAGTATAAGGCATACAAAAGTAAATGATCATTTTGCTTTATAAACATTTAATAAGGTAGTAATCTAATCACCATCGAACAATCTATTCGCTTTTGTGGCATTGATTTTGCGTTGCATGCTTAACTACTCTCTTGCATAGTAGTATTTTCGAGTTATGAAATTTTCTCACCCTAACAGAAGATCATCTCATTTTCATTGGAGGGAAAAGCATCCATAGTACGCACTTGAACATTTTATAATGTGACGAAAAGTCGATGCCACTCATTTTTATTGATCTGTATGTGTATCGGTCTGTCGAATTTACCACAGCGAAATTTGCACGGACTTTAATTGAATTTGGGAAGCAAAGTTCTTTAGAGTCGTAGGATGTCGTAGGATGTATCTAATGTATCTAATCTAATCTAATATATTTCTTTGAAAGCCGATGCATTGGTGATGGACTAATTATCAGTAAACTAAAATTCACCAAACTCCATTCCAGAGGATGGTAAACATTTTCATTTTTTTGGATGAGGCAGTTTGATACAAGAAACTCAAAGATTCTAAAAAAATATCTCAGACCTACCTTTTAATTTTATTTTATAATTGAGCAGACCGTGAATGCAATGCTTAACCTTCCGGCACAGGCGCGCGGACTCTGAGTCCTCATCAGACTGCATTCTCAAATTATTAGTCGTCGAGTCAATGAAGCCGTGTATGCTTCGACCAAAACAATTAAAAGAATAGTGTGTGACAAGATCATAGTAAGTGGGTTTGTCAATGATAATAGGTCTGTTTTTACAGCAATCACAAACTAGTCAGCGTCAATTTGATTGGCCAGTACTAGTCAGAAATAGTTTGACAACTGCAATGGGGAATACTGATTGGCTCTGACTGGTTTGTGATTCTCTGTAAAAACAGACCTATTACAGGCAATCGCGGACTCTTGAGTCCGTCGCCAGTAGGTACGCACTTTTGTTTTTATGTAGATTGCAAAGGCTATATTTTAATTTGTTGTTAAGTTTCTTAAAACAAATAGCAGTGTTACGAGTTTTCAGTTTGATTGAATTTTTGCACATTTTCGTAGATGAGATCATATGAGAAATAGCAGGAATGACTTTATGAGATAATAATGGAGTGTCTCTGGAGGAAAGTGAAGAGGAGGTTCAATAATCAACAGATAAGGCACACGATGATGAAAAACTCGAAAAACTCTAGTGCAATTACATCTACACCAGAGTACAAACTGATTTTGATCACAGAAAGCAGAGCTACAGGTCCGTAATTGGTTGGATCAACTGTGGATCCCTTTTACTTCCCACACCGATAGGTGAGGGGAGTATCGTGATCGCGAAAATTTTCGATTTTGAGATTACACGCTTTTTGGGCGTCACTCACTTCCATCGGGCTGCCTGCCTGTCTGTCTGTCTGTCTGTCGGTCTGTTGGCGTTCTTATAAGGGCCCCACATACATCGTTCTTTTTCATCAGGTTTGCACGACGTGTCAACCGATGTCGGTTAAACCGATGGAACGATACCTCCACACACTGTTCGGTTCTCTTTCAGTTCAATACTTTAGCATTGGCTGCGGCTTTAGCTATTAAAGTGAAATACAGCAAAAAAAACGTACTATATGGGTGAAACAGTGGCTTTTAAAAAGAGGCCAATTCTCCCATATAAATCTATTAGAAGAATTGAGGTTTTGAATAAAGAAAAAAATATATTTTTTTTTGTGATAAATCGATAGATCATATATAAGTTTTATAACAAAACCGTTCTTGTTTTCTTTTTTTTCGCAATAATTCAAAAGTTATATCAAAATAAAAATGGGTTTTTGAATCGAGTACCGAAAACACGCCGACGGCTCCCGAACCCGTATGACGTAATGATGGCGGTTAAGATGCTCCTTTGACCAACGACATCCTACATCGATACTAGATTCTAGATTCCCACCCAAACGTGAAAATACTTGCTAGTAACTAGTGTATATTTGTTGCAATATAGCCGATGAATAAAGTTTGCAGCTCAGGACGACCTCTACGATCGAAATAAATATCTTTTTGAATGTTTGAAATCAGATTACAGATTCCAGTAAGTAAGTGAGTACCTAATCAAATATGTCTTATTGAAACTATCTGGTGCATGTTCGGCTGGCCTAGTGGTTAGAGTATTGGCTAATGGATCCGTTGGTCTGGGTTCAAAGCTCAGCCTGTCCAATTTTTTTTATTTTTTTTATCAAATAATTCATTCATGTGCTTTTTGCACTTGTTATGTACATTTTTTTCTACGATCAACGTAAATATGTTTTTGAAACAAATTCTATCAGACATATTTCTTGCACTGCATAGTGCAAAAACTAAGTACAGGACGCGGTGGACAATTCAAAAAATCAGTTCAAATGGTGTTTGTCCGTCAATATCAACCGCCAATATTTTTTTTAAATGTAATAGTTGGTTAATAAAACAAAATCCATTCATTTTTTAAGTTTTTAATATAAACATAAAGTAAGTCAAACTCGTAATCACAACAGTCTTCTGTTTATCACTTGGTATCTTTATTTATTTAACTTTGAGCAACGAAGCTTAATAATTAAATTTTTATAAAAATTTAACAAACACAAATATATAAACGCAATGCGAACAAACAAAACTTATTCTTCTATGAGTTTCAATGTTATAATTATCTTTACTGTACGTAGATGCTTTTCTGTTAAAATATTTGTTAGTAATTTCATCTTATATGAAACGAATCCAATTTTTTTTAATAAATTATTAATATGTACATCCCAACGTAAGTGTGAGTCTAAATATATTCCTAGATACTTTATACTTTTTTCTATGTTCGGGACTAAAAAATATAGTTTTATTTTTGTTTACTTGAAGTGCTAGCTCTTATGTAAAATAATTATACTTATAGTTTATTTATCGTATAAGTATTTATTATCAATAATAATATTAAATAATAAAATAATAATTTTAAGTTTTGGTCAAGAAGATAATTATAACATTGAAACTCACAGAAAAATAAGTTTTGTTTGTTTGCATTGCATTTTTATATTTTTATTTGTTAAATTTTTATGAAAATTTAATTATTAAGCTTCATTGCTCAAAGTTAAATAAATAAAGATACCAAGTGATAAACAGAAGACTGTTGTGATTACGAGTTTGACTTACTTTATGTTTATATTAAAAACTTAAAAAATGAATGGATTTTGTTTTATTAACCAACTATTACATTTAAAAAAAATATTGGCGGTTGATATTGACGGACAAACACCATTTGAACTGATTTTTTGAATTGTCCACCGCGTCCTGTACTTAGTTTTTGCACTATGCAGTGCAAGTAATATGTCTGATAGAATTTGTTTCAAAAACTTATTTATGTTGATCGTAGAAAAAAATGTACATAACAAGTGCAAAAAGCACATGAATGAATTATTTGATAAAAAAAAAATAAAAAAAATCGGACAGACTGAGCTTTGAACCCAGACCAACGGATCCATTAGCCTTTAACCTTTAACACATTTTATTGATTAATTATTATTACAATACTTGTCGTGGTATTTATAATACATGAGATTGGCCCTAGGGCTCACATTTTAACCAAGGGAACTGAGCCCATAACTCAGTTGTGCTCCCTCGGGTGCCTGGTGGTAGGCTGTATTTACAACAAATAATACCTATTTGACATGCTAATGTAAGTTTTATCACCTCCCATATGATTAGTTAACCAAAGCAATTCATCCTTCAGCACAATTTTTTCTGGTAAAAAAAAGTTATATTCTTTTGCGGGAAAATGGTAAAAACTCACTTAAAAAAAATTATTTGCTGTTATATCCTAAATCTAGTTATTTATACTATTTACATTACTTACAGAACATATAATTCATATTTACACTGAGGGTTCTATAAGAATAAGGTCGTAGATTAGACCGTGTTTCCGGGTTTTCCCATCCAGATGGGATATTGGGATATTGGCAGTAAGTGGGCTATTTTGCACTGAATATCTGTAAAATTTTCGGGTAATTTCGTGTATGACTTGCCTGATGTTTATGAATTTTTTATCATTGATCCGCAGTCGTTCCTTAATTTGTTCATTGGTTTCTCTTTGCTCGGTGCTCATTATTAATCTTAAAATCTTATTCTCTATCCTTTGTAGGAAACCTATCTGCGTATCAGATGCTGAGCTGTAAACTGCACAGCCGTAAGTCAAGGCAGGTCTTATTACTTGTTTATAAATAAGTAATTTTACGCTTCTATGCAGCTTACTATTCCTGCATATGAGAGGATATAAGGTTTTAATCATTGCTGATGACCTGGCTCGTAATTTTGCGATGTGCCTATGAAACGATAAACGCTCATCCAGTGTAATGCCCAAATAATTGATTGTTTTGCTCTCCTGAATTTCACAATCAGACACTCTTAATTTTCTAAATATTTTGGTTTTACGCCTTGCAAAATTTTTTGTGCATCTGAATACCTGTGTCTTTTCTGTATTCAGGGAGATTTTATTTTCGTTCAGGTATGGGACTATTTTCCGATTTATATGTATTTCTACTTGCCTGCATGCAACCTCTGCTTGGACAGCTGTTGCGTACACGCAAGTATCATCAGCGTATGAAGCGAGTTCTGTTTTTTCGAATTTTGGGATATCAGCCATATATAACGTGAAGAGTACAGGAGATAGTGAAGACCCCTGTGGGACGCCACCACTCATAAAAAATTGTCCATAGTTTTTTTGATTAATTTTCACAGAAAATGTTCTACGCGATAGATATGAATCTATTACATGTACTATGAATGAGGGAAATCCAAATTCTGATAACTTCACAACTAGTTTTTCAGTCCAGACTTTGTCAAAAGCTTTTTCCATGTCAAGCAAAGCCATAACGGTGCTTTTCCCGTTGTTAAAGCCTTCTTTGATGTGATGAACAACCCTGGCCACCTGTCCGACTGTACTGTACCCCGCCCTAAAACCAAATTGTTCTGGGGGTAGTATTTTCAGTTTATTTTCTTCTGTCAATATAATTTCTAAAATGAATCGATCTATCACTTTCGCCACTGCACTTAATAATGATATTGGTCTGTATGAATCTGGAAATCGTGGATTTTTATTTGGTTTTAGGATAGGACACACAACAGCTTTTTTCAGACATATCGGATAATATTGTAACCGGATTATCGCATTTATTATGTTTGTTAGTTGTGCTCTGGCCTTGTTTGACAATTGCTTTAGTATATTTTTATCTATATTGTCGTCCCCAGGAGCCTTATTGTTTGCCAGGCGTTCAATCTCATTTTTCACACTTTTGGGAGAAACAATAAACCTACCTATCTGTTTTATATCGTGAGCATTGTTTTGAGCGTTTCTTATTTCTATAATTTTATTTGAGACTCTGTGATGTTCCTCTTGAGTGTCAGGCAACGCAGTCCACCTTTTTTTCAAATTGAGTCCGATACATTCCCCTTTATCTGCGTCTGAGACATACCGATTTCCGTTTGTTTCAAGTGCAGGAATTTGCCATTGTTTTCCTTTATTTTTTAACTGTTTGGAGATCTTCCATATCTCTCTGTCCCCTTTTTTCGGGTTTTTTATTTTTTGCTCCCATTTCCCTGATGTTTCTTCCGCAAAATCATCATTTATTTGTTTTGATAACTGTAAATATAAATCTTTATCATTCTTATTTCCAAATTTTTACCATAGTTTCCTGAGATTATTTCTGAGTTTAATTTTTTCTTTAATACGGTCCGAAATGTTATCCTAGTCTTCAGGTACTGGTATCCTTTTAACTACTTTCTTTCTGCTCTGTTGTATTGCTGCAATAAAACTCTCAGTCGCTTTGTCCAGGGTGTTAATGTCGACAATTTTTTCTATCTGAATCGCTTTATCTAAATGATATCTAAAAGATCTCCAATCTGCTTTTTTATAATCCCATATCAATTTTTTGTCTCTGTTGATGGTGTATGCAATGTTTATATAAATTGGATTATGATCTGAGGACAGCTCGTTTAAAGTCACTACCTGCATCATTTTTTCAATGTTTTTATTCAACACGATGTCCAGAACAGATGGGGTTGAGTTATTGAAAGGGAAATGTGTCGGTTCATCTGGATAGTAAAGAGCAACATCATCTCTATTTTCTAAATAATTATTCAGTATATGGCCATTAGAGTTATTATTTACATTTCCCCAGTTTTTATGTCTGCAATTAAAATCGCCCATCATTATTACTTTTTCGTACGAGTTGAACACTGTATTTAGTTCACTATCTCTTAATACAACTTTGGGATTTTTGTATATGGCCATGAGAAAAATTCCGTTGTCTAATTTTATAGCAATATTTTCCATGGTACAATTGCTCATGTCAACTTCCGTATAACAGATTGAATGCCTGACAAACAGGATTAGCCCACCTCCTGCTTTAGTCTTCTTTAAACCTGGATTCATTGGCTTATCCTTTCTGATTTGACTGAAACCCTTTAGGTTGATTTTATCGCAGTCTCTAAATTGAGTCTCAGACACTGCTACAATGTCAAAACCATATTTTTTAACAAAATTGACAAATTCCGGCTTTTTATTGTTCAAACCATTTATATTTATATATGCAATTTTCAAACTACCCATTTCAAATATTATATTTATCTAATTGAGACATAAATTGTGTGAAGGTCATGAATTTCTCTTGAGAACTCCTGGCTACATTCAGTAACTGATTGAGGTCTCTGAATGCATCCAGCAATCCCTTAAGGTTAACTAACCTGTTGAGGTCTTTGACCTCTTGAGCGATATCAGTGAAGAGGCCGATGCCCTGGTTGACCTCTATGTCTTCATGGTGTCTCGTCTCTGTGGCCCCGCTCCTTCTCGGTGCAGGAACCGTTCCTCCTCCTCCGCCGCCTCTGGTTAGCGGTGGAAAATGTTCCCTCATTGGCATCTGCTGCCTGGTCTGGTCGGTTGCACCTGGTGCAATTTGGGTGGTGGTGTGGCGGCGTCTCTGATCCCAGGCTGACGTGGATGGTATCGGTGCAGGTTTCAGCTGTTGAGTGGCTTGTTCTCGCTTCTCCTCCAAAACATCGACTCTTCTGGTGTACTCGATGCAGCCAGAGTAGTTTGCTGGATGGGCTTCTTTACAATTGGCACATTTTGCGGGCAGTTCTTTGGGCTTTGTGCAGTCTCTGGTCCAGTGCTCTTCAGCGCATTTGAGACATCTCGGTGTTCTTTGGCAGTTGGACGTTGCGTGTCCCCACCTTTGGCACCGTCGACATTGAGTTATAGGTCGTTCGTTTCTTCGACGTTCCCATGTCACGCGCGTATTCAGGAGGAAGCGGACGTTAGAATTGAGATAGTTCAATTTTATTTTGTTGTGAGTTACGAGCATGAACAATGGTCTTCCAGCTGTTTTCATTTTGAAAAGGTTAACCACCTCAATTTTATGGTCATTTTCAAGCTCATCCTTCAAGTCGTCGAGCTCTGGCGAGAAGTCCAACCCTCTCATGACAAATGCATGGTGTTTGTCACATCTGGGGGTGTATGTATGGAATTCAATGTCCGTACCTGTCAATTCATTTTTTAGATTGTGATAATCGTTACTGTCCTGTAGAAATAGCAACGTTGAGTTGCGCGTATATTTCAGATAGAACTGGCCCTGGATTTTTTCTCTCAGCCCTCGTATCATCTCTTTATTATTTTCTAATATTCCAACTATTACCAGTGGTGGGAGTTTGAAATTATTTTCCGGCCGCTGATGTGTACTAGTTTGTTTCTGCAGTATAGGTTTTTCTTGTGGTGGTTTTTGCACCGTTTTGATTGTTTGGGTTTCTGGTTGACTATTTACAATTTGTATTTCATCCATAGTATCCTGTAACGGACGAAACTTGTTTCGTACAGGGATGGCAGTTGGGTCAGATCTTATTTTCCCTGAGAGCACACATGTTTTTTTTGGTAGTTGAAAACCATCATCTGAGGGAGGGGTGTTATTAGGTGTCCTTTTCCTTTTTTGTGTGTCCGAAGCTTCAATGATCATGGCTTGTGTCTGATGTATTAGGGCTTCATTATGTTGACTATCCTGGGTTTCTTGACTAGCCTGTCCCAGGTGTTCTGATTGCGGTTGATTCTTATGCATTTCTTGCTGAGAATGCAACTCTGGCTTTTGTGTTTGGTTCTTTAGGTGCTCTAAAAATTGTCTCGCTTCTTGTTGATTCATGCTTGTTTCGTCGTGGGTGTTCGCTCTACTGAAATTCAGTGGTGAAAAGAAGTCAGTTGAGGAATCCAGCGAAACATCGCTTATCACCGCACTTACAGATGAGGTATTGTCTGTTTGGGTACCTTTCTTCTGTAAAACTTTTTGTTTTCTTCTTCGTGTGTTTGATGCTATGTTGTCATCCGCGGGTAGATTCCGCGGCATGCACTCCGGTGTGTTCTTTCACAGTTAACTCTCGTAATATTCTATTTGCTATCTAAAATACTCTAACCACTAGGCCAGCCGAACATGCACCAGATAGTTTCAATAAGACATATTTGATTAGGTACTTACTTACTGGAATCTGTAATCTGATTTCAAACATTCAAAAAGATATTTATTTCGATCGTAGAGGTTGTCCTGAGCTGCAAACTTCATTCATCGGCTATATTGCAACAAATATACACTAGTTACTAGCAAGTATTTTCACGTTTGGCTGGGAATCTAGAATCTAGTTCTAGTATCGATGTAGGATGTCGTTGGTCAAAGGAGCATCTTAACCGCCATCATTACGTCACACGGGTTCGGGAGCCGTCGGCGTGTTTTCGGTACTCGATTCAAAAACCCATTTTTATTTTGATATAACTTTTGAATTATTGCGAAAAAAAAGAAAACAAAAACGGTTTTATTATAAAACTTATATATGATCTCTCGATTTATGACAAAAAAAAAATTGATTCAAAACCTCAATTGCGTCTGGAACCAGGGGATTGGTACAATTATTTGAGGATGGATGAAGAAACATACTTAGAATTACTTAATTCAGTAGCACCTCTAATAAAAAAAACAGGATACTTGGACGAGACAAAGCATTTCCCCTCATGAACGTCTGACAGCACATTTTTGATAGGTGTCACTAACCCTAGATACGCTTACTGGAAGGCAACCAGAACGACACTGCAAAATCCCGTCGTGATTGCACGATGAACGGCCACACATGTACCGAGTTGCACGATGGCGTTCGAAACCGACGGGTAAAATCAAGCTCGGACAGATTTTTTGGAACGACGGTCAACACGACGGTTTTTCGGCACACACGGACCGAAATGAGTGTGATCGGTTGGCACGTCGTGCAAACGTGATGAAAAAGAATGATGTCTGTGGGGCCCTATAGCGTCGTAATCTCAGCAACCGCCGCATGGATTTTGATGAAATTTGGGCAACAGTATGCTGTGGGGTAGTACCTAGTAGGTAATGGAGCTATAGTTATGAAAATCGGTGCATGGGCGGCAGAGTAATTAGCAAAAAACGAAAAAATTGAAATATTACCCAAACTTCTTCGTTTTTAGGCGTTTTAGGTGGTCATTTTCTACTTTTTTTTTGGTAGGGGTGAAATTTGGGCTGGTTGAGGGGTGGCTGGTTGTAAAATTGATAAATTTGTTGTATTCGTAATAGACCTGTAAAGGAAGACCTAGCGACATAAATAGCTTTTATAGGTCCATCCGAATACTGCCTTGCCTATTACAGAAGCCAAGGGACTAAGAATTTTGAGATGTAGACACATACGAGTATCGCTTTAGATCGTTCTGTATCGTGTAACTTGGAAATGACCGAATTGATTTGAATGCAATTTCGATACAGTATTACTTATTAGGTACCTTGGTGAGGATGGAGAACACGTGTGGCTTTCAGGAATCATGTCGGTGACGGCGCTGCCCAAAAGACTAAAAACACAAAAACAGATCAAACTCCGTTTCTAGGCGTTTTAGGGTTCCCGAATCATTTTTCTACTGTTTTTGGATGTAGATGAAATTGGGGTTGTTGGTGAGGGGGGTTGTAAAACTGAAATTTTTTTTGTATTGATAATAGGCTGTCTATTGACATGTAAAAAGGAAAGACTTATCGGCATAACATATTTTTTGGGGATGGGAGGGAGGCTGGCGATGATTTGGTTGCAAGTGGATCTCAGATTATAGCTCCATGCTATGGGAAAATAATAAATGTGTAGGAAGTACTGAGTTAATCAACTTGACTTCATTTTTTTGACACCTGCTGGATACAAGCTGACTTCCAGTCTTTTGGGAAGATGTCGGAGTTGTGAGACAGCCGAAAGAAGCGGGTAAGTATGAGAAGGAGCTCTGGTGCACTGGTGCCTCTTTGCAACAACAGCGGCATCAAGCCGGGAGCAGACACCTATAATTGATGTCAAGTGACTGCAGCACCCTCCTACTCTTCAGATAATACCCGAACGTCTGACTTCTATGAATAATGTAATGAAATAGTAATAATTCACATGCAGTCAAATGGCTCAGTACTTATCACATCCACATCCCAAATTCCACAGCCTTCTCACCGCCCCAATTTAATTCGCATACCTGCAAACACGATCTAAATAAATACAGGTAACTCAGTCCCAAAACAAACCAGTGAAGCCACAGTTGTGCCGTCCATATTGTAATGAAGCTTTGATCAGTTACTAGTACTAGTACTAGTTATATTGGGTATACCTCTTGGGTATACTCTTCATTATTTAAGGATGTCACGCCTATGGTTATTTTGTACAGGTGATTGATATACTGGCTGCCTATGATTGATTTAGGTTTTCAACAATTGGAAATCGACAGTTTCCCTCTTTATCGAGAACACGTGACCGAGTAACAACTTTCTAATTGGGTCAATCAGGAATAATACACCGCGCAGGTTGACTCTTTCCACCAACAAGAGTTTCGGAAAAAGGCGCTCCCTAGAACCCCTGTCTTCTTGGTCAGATGACTGTGAATTGGATGGGTCGTCTGTCGTAGTGGCGGCGACTTTAAGTAATTTATTTATTTCAAGTGATTTGTTGAGTGGCTTCATGGAGTTTGGTTGGGATACCAATCTCAT
This sequence comes from Callosobruchus maculatus, assembly GCA_951848785.1. NCBI lineage: Eukaryota > Metazoa > Arthropoda > Insecta > Coleoptera > Chrysomelidae > Callosobruchus > Callosobruchus maculatus. Next base: position 470,078 of record CATOUR010000122.1, on the reverse strand, counting down.
GGCAGTGTCTTAGGAAGAATCTTAGGAGTGTCTTAGGGGCATCTTAGAAGTCTTAGATGTCTTAAACAGTTATAGCAGTCTTAGAAGTATCTTGAATGTTTCAAGAGGAGAATCTTTGCACCGCATGTCTCCCTTTTTAGTATATCTTGTTTGAGACACATATCGTGTCCTGCCATCATCGTCTCGAACCCCGCTTTCTGGTGGTTGGAGCCTCATTTGCTTGGCTTCCCTTAGCTGTGTTCGCACTTTTCATCGATTTTGGGGTTGAGGGTGCCCTGGACAGGTTCCTGAACTCCCCCACTGTGTGTACACCTCAAGGTGCACACCCCAGCAGCACAGGTTTTAGTGAGGCAGCGGACATTTACACTTTATTACTATTAGGGGCTGAAAACATTTTTTTTCATTTTAAACGAACAGATTCAACATTCTTTCAATTGTGGATCTTTAAATTATCAAGGAGGGTGAGAAGGTAACCTATGTATAAGTCTCATAGGCATGTGTCGCTTTTTATAGTTCATTCCATAATTTGTAACTTCTCACCTGTGGTTCATTTCTCTTAGACAATCATTTTTACATTTTAAGTCACTTGTTAAATTAATTCTCTACATCTCGTCACTCATTTTTTTGTATTGTACTCATCGTTCCATTCAACCATTACTACAGCCATTACCCCTCATAAATGTATTTTTAATTCATTTATTTACATTTAGATAGATAGAGATAGTAAATATTGAATTTTTATATAATTATTTGTTTGTTTTCCCCACCACTTCTTGCAGTACAGTCGTTACACGCAAATCTGCTAAAAAGTTGAAGTTTTAAACTTTCTTATATTATCAAATCATTGCGATTAATCTGTTTTTGGCGAGACAGTGCCGTACTACTGAATAGTCGACAGGGCCGTAGCTAGGCTTTGACCATGGGAAGGGTTCATGTATAAACGAAATGACTTGATTTTGTAGTGTTTCAATTTTCCTAAGCGCTGTATATGTTGTATCCCTGCTCAAACTGCAGAAACTGCCAAACAATACGAGAGTGGATCACTAAGCTTGGAGAAAGCATCGACCCCCTAAACCCCCCCCCTTATATACGGCCCTAATAGTCGAACAACTGAAATATAGCTCAATGATGAAACTTCACTCGTACCCACGTAGCTCAGACTTGGGATCTTACCCATGTCTTATTGCGAAAATTAGACAGGGACTTACTTACACCTTTTTTTTCATGTTAACCGTCTGACGCTGGCCGATGAGTTGTGACGAGTTGATGTCTAATTTATTTTTGTGCAAGTCAATTGTGGCGTTACACATTATTTTGGCTGCCTAGACGTGGGGCCCTGTATTTTTTACAATACCGTCCGCTCATAGAGTTATTTTGGGCATTTTTAATTCAGTATTCAATACAACAATGATATGAGGATCAGAAATATACTTGAAATCCTCAAGAAGATACATGGAAGGCGCTGTAAAAACCATCTCGTAATAGTCATAATAAAACCATTGCCAAGATATTATACAGATGGGATCACCAGACTGAATACCTGTATAAAAGTCCAATCAATCCTAAAATTGCTTCAAGGAATGATCAAATAATGTTACATTTTGCCCGTACTGTGGATATGAGACAAAAACTCTTACAATCTATAATCTGGAAGTCTTCGTGATGTGGTTGCATAATATTAGTTGTTGAGGTCTCAGCTTAATATTGGCAGTAATCAAAAAGCATGTTCAGCACAGCACTACTTTTTACAGAGTAAGGACGATAAATAACTATTTCTACTTTGTTACAGGTAGCCCTATGTATGGCGGAGGGAGTGCAGTTTTATAGAAAAGAAACCATAGTATCTTTTGGGAGTACACGAGACTCCAAGGTACTTGGCCATGGCTCTGTCATGGGGTTAGCTTTTGTTATGATTCTTATCGGAGTCTCCTTGAAAATACAAGACAAAATTGATAATGGTAGAAATCACTTCGCTACCACACACTCCAAACTAGGTATGATAATTACTACTTGTTTATGTCTAGTAGTAGCAATCTAATATAACCTAGTTAGTGCATGTAATAATTCCGAAATCATTTTAATATTAGTAGTATTAGTATATTTTTTGCTTTTTGATGTATCCTGACCGTTGTTATCCAATATTTAATAATAAAATCCTAAGATACGGATAATACTATATTTTAAGAAATATATATTGTAACATCCTGTATATTACATTGTTTATTTGGATTTGTTAATGTTTCTTTCACAATGATTGGGTTAGATTTTCTTGATGTGTAAACGTCATCGAATCATCTGGAATTTTCTAGACTGACAGATCGGCATTCTCGAATGTCATCTGGGTGTCTGGAATCTTCTAGATGGTTCGATGAAGTATATAAGGCATCACGAGTAGCGTGGCAGTAGTCAGTTGAGTTGAGTTGTAGTTGAGATAAGGTTAAGAGATATTGTATCCAGTTGTGAAGTAAAACGGTGAAAGTTACGTCGAGTTTGATTCGCTGGGTGAAGAAAAAGAGGCCGTCGTGACAATTGGTGTCAGAAGTGGGATTATCCATCGAATCAAGCCAAGAAAAGGAAACAAGAAGTGAGTACAGCGTCAGTTAATGCCAGTAACCAGAGCTATGGCGTCCGAAATGAATGCATTGATGATCATGCTACAAGAAATGAGGGCAGAAAGCGCAGAAATGAAGACCAGTCTAGACAATCAGGCAGCCGTTATGCAAGCAACCGTCGTGAACCTGGAAGAAAAACTAAAGCACCACCAGGACGAGGCAGTCGTAAACCTAGAAGAAAAGCTAAAGCAACACCAGGATGAGGCAGTCGTAAACCTAGAAGAAAAGCTAAAGCAACACCAGGACGAGGCAGTCGCAGATTTGAAGAGTGGACAGGAACTTGTGATGACTAGGCTGGAGGAGCAGAAGCAAGCGGTAAGCCAGGCACTAGAAACTCAAGACCAACGCATTAGTGCAATAGAGACACAGTTCGCGACATCACAAAAGCAGGTGGAAGAGCTAGTGACATCACAGAAGCACGTGGAGGAACAGCTACAGCAGATGAAAGATCAGGTCAAAGAAATGGTCAGAGAGGAGCTGCGAGAGTTTAGTGCAGGTGAGCGTAATTTAACAGCTGAACCACCCGTTTTTCCTGATAGACACAGTGGCGTAGTAGCAAAGCCCTATCCATATAATGGCAAAACATCATGGGACATTTATTATATGCAATTTGAAAACATCGCACGTATGAATAACTGGTCAAATGAAGAAAAAGCTTGTGTGCTGACTTCCATGCTTAGAGACTCTGCCGCAGCTATTTTGGAAAATCTCTGCTCATCAGATCTACGTGACTATGATAAGATAACATCTGCACTAAAGTTACGCTTTGGAGATGCACACTTAACAGAGCTGTTGCATGGCCAGTTGCATAACCGGACACAACAAGCTAAGGAAGATTTAACCACATTTGCATACGAAGTCCAAAGCTTAGCTAAACGAGCATTCGTCAGCAGTCCCATCGAGACACAGGAATACGTCGCTGCTCGTCAGTTTGTCGAAGGAATTGCAGACCTTGACGTCCAGAGAATCGTAAGACTATCTAGTCCCAGAACCTTACAAGACGCTTTGGTCAAGGCTCTAGAAATTGAGGCTGCCACAAAAGCTACGCGAATGACACGGAGGGTGCGCTCTTTAGAACAAGATGATGAAGTAGAAGTCAGGGCGACAGCGTTCACTCCAAGAAGAAGAGGTGGTACCTTCCAAAGAAACCCAGTTCGCACAAATCTAGAAGGACCTGAGAAGTTTACGTGCTGGAGATGTGGCCAGAAGGGGCACCTTCGAGTAGGCTGTCGCATGCAGGTGGCAGAGAAGTCAAGGGAGGCTAGTACTAATACTGATAATGAGTCGGAAAACTAGAGCCGGCCAGTTTTAGGGGGCAAAAACTGGCTGGCCATCATGACGAAAGCCCCATGGTCATCGAAATTGAAGTTAATAAAATTGAGAAGAGTCCAGTAGTTGAAGGTTACATAGAAAATATACCATGCAAGATGTTAGTCGATACCGGAGCAAATGTGACTATAATAAGCCCTAACATATACCAAGAAATTCGAAGGAAGTTGCCAAGCAGAACCACGCAAACGGATAGAATGTTGCTGAGGACCGCTAATGGAGACCGTATACCAGTACTGGGTGTTGAAGAATTAGAGATTCGCATTGGCAGTTTCGGTAAGAAGCATCCCATTTTAGTAGCTTCAGTCAAAAATGATTGCATCCTTGGTGCTGAGTTTCTGCAGAGTTCTGGCTGCGTAATAAACTTCACTGGTAATACCTTAAGCATTGGGGATTCAGAAGAGATTTCAATTAGCTGCCGAGCTGTTCAGCTAGAGGAAATGAACGTTATGGCACCAAGGAATTGTACAATACCACCACAGAAAGAGATTGTTATACCCATATATGCACATAAGGCACTTGAACATAACCTTACCCCATGCGTTTTTGAACCAGATCCTACGCTAGGTTGGAATAAACCTATTTTATTAGCCAGAACAATAACGGATTCTTCAAATATGTCAATAAGGGCCGTGAATGTATCCAGGAATTCAATACAAATCAAGAAAGGTACGCCACTGGGTAGACTAGAACCAGTAGCATGGATACGAAGGCTAGATGGCGCGGAAGAAGAAGATGATAGTGACTTCACCCAAATCTCAGATAGTCTTCAAGATTTGTATGATAGAAGCTGTGAGCATTTGCGACCCGAACAGCAGCGGAAGGTCCTGAAGCTACTAAGAGAATTTCATTCGATTTTCGCTAAAAATAATAATGACCTAGGGCGAACCCATCTAGTACGTCATAAAATTAATGTAGGAGATGCCCAGCCAGTCAAGCAGCCCCCAAGAAGGACTCCATTATCTAGGATTGATGAAGTACAGAATATGGTAAAAGATATGCAGAAACGAGGAGTAATCGAGCCATCATCTAGCGCTTGGGCCTCTCCGATAGTCCTTGTTAGGAAGAAGGACGGATCAACGAGGTTTTGTGTGGATTACAGGCGGCTCAACGATTTGACCAAAAAGGATTCATACCCTTTACCAAGAATTGACGACACTTTGGATGCAGTTGGAAATTCTTCATGGACCTCGGACCTGCAAAGTGGGTACTGGCAGGTTGAAATGGATGAAAAAGATAAAGAGAAAACGGCATTTACATCGTGTGCTGGGCTATGTCAGTTTACAGTAATGCCTTTCGGTCTATGCAATGCACCCAGTACCTTCGAAAGATTAATGGATGTTGTACTACAAGGTTTATCTTGGAAGACAGCACTGATATATCTCGATGACGTTATTGTGTTTGGAAAGGATTTTGAAGAAGAGCTACTCCGACTAAGACAAGTTTTCCAGCGGCTTAAGGAAGCGAACTTGAAGCTAAACCCTAAGAAATGCCATCTTTTCAAAAGGGAAGTAAAATACCTCGGACATCTGTTAACCAAAGACGGAATCCGGACGGATCCAGAGAAGGTGCAGGCTGTGAAGGAATGGAAAGTACCGTCCAACACTCATGAGGTACGAAGCTTTTTGGGACTGTGCAGTTATTATCGCAGATTTGTGAAAGATTTCTCTACCATCGCCAAACCATTATTTGCCTTAACTGAAAATGGTAATAAGTTTTATTGGGACTCCATCTGCCAAGAAGCCTTCGACGCATTGAAAACGGCTTTGACCTCCTCACCGATACTAGCTCATCCTACAAGGGAAGGAACCTTCTACTTGGACACAGATGCTAGCCAATATGCTGTTGGAGCTGTCTTATCTCAAGAACAAGATGGCATCGAAAAGGTAATTGGATACTACAGTAAAACTTTGCACAAAGCGCAGAAAAACTGGTGTGTGACACGAAAAGAGTTGTACAGTGTGGTGAAAGGGATCGGAAATTTCCACCACTTATTGTACGGAAGAAGATTTGTCGTGAGAACCGATCATTCAGCTTTGCAGTGGTTAATGAAGTTCAAGAATCCAGAAGGCCAGCTTGCTCGATGGATTGAATACCTTCAAAGCTATGACTTTGAAATTCGTCATCGTCCAGGAAAGCAACACGGAAATGCCGATTCTATGTCACGCAGGCCCTGTGATGAAGACTGTAAGCACTGCTCGAAAGAAGAGAAACAACGAGAATTCGACATAAACACATTAAGAATAGAAGAATTTGAATTGGAAGGAACCAAGATTTCACTAGAAACCTTCAAGCAAGCTCAGTCACAAGACGCTGAGCTAGGGTTAGTTATTAATTCGCTATTAAATGGAAACAAGCCTAATCAACAGGAAATAAGTGCTATGAGTCCCATCACTAAAGCCTACCTAGCACAATGGGACTCACTAAAGGTAAGGGGTAACCTCCTGTATCGAATCTGGGAGGATACTGATGGCAGACATGCTAAAGAAAAACTTGTAGTACCAAGGAAATTACGGAAAGCAATTATGGAACAACTACATGATAGTAGCAGTGGGGGTCACTTTGGCATCAGGAAGACCCTGGAAAGAATCAAGGAGAGATTTTACTGGGTTGGCTGTCGCGAAGATGTTGAAAATTACTGTTCCACGTGCGATGTCTGCAACTCAAGAAAAGGTCCAAGTATTCGTCAACGATCACGCATGCAGCAGTACAACGTTGGAGCGCCGTTTGAGAGAATCGCCATAGACATTTTGGGTCCTTTGCCGGAAACCAGCCTTGGCAACAAGTATCTGCTTGTTGTAATGGATTATTTCTCTAAATGGCCAGAAGCAATTCCTGTGCCCAATCAAGAAGCAGGCACAGTGGCACAGGCTCTTTTAGAACACGTGGTGTCCAGATTCGGAGTTCCTAATGAACTACATTCAGACCAGGGACGAAGCTTTGAATCGGAAGTCTTCATACAGCTGATGAGAAAACTCGGAATTCGGAAGACTAGAACAACTGCTCTTCATCCGCAGTCCGACGGTATGGTGGAACGCTTCAACAAGACAATCCTGGATTACCTATCAAAATTCATTAACGAACATCAGACTGATTGGGATACGAAGATTCCTCTGGGAATGTTGGCCTACAGATCAGCGGTGAATGAGTCAACTCGGTTGAGCCCAGCGAAGATAATTTTTGGTCGAGAACTGCGGCTGCCTCTGGACTTAGCTCTTGGTCCACCCCCAGAAACGGAACGCCGTCTTCCATGCGAATGGGTGAGCGAGCTTCAGGAAACGCTCTGGGATATCCATGAGTCTGCTAGAGGAAACATCCAGTCTGCCACCGACAGAATGAAAGCCAGATACGATCTGAAAGCAAATAGCCCAAAGCTCGTCGAAGGTGATCTGGTATGGTTCTACAATCCACGACGGAGAAGGGGTAGATGTCCGAAGCTACAACGCCATTGGGAGGGACCCTACGTGGTGATGAAGCGCCTCAACGACGTAGTCTACAGGATACGTATGGGTAGTGGAAAACCGAAGGTCGTCCATAGCGATCGCCTGTGGCCATACAAGGATCGAAGCGAACTATTCGTCGAGGACGCCGAACGCTAAGGGGGGAAGAGTGTAACATCCTGTATATTACATTGCTTATTTGGATTTGTTAATGTTTCTTTCACAATGATTGGGTTAGATTTTTTTGATGTGTAAACGTCATCGAATCATCTGGAATTTTCTAGACTGACAGATCGGCATTCTCGAATGTCATCTGGGTGTCTGGAATCTTCTAGATGGTTCGATGAAGTATATAAGGCATCACGAGTAGCGTGGCAGTAGTCAGTTGAGTTGAGTTGTACTTGAGATAAGGTTAAGAGATATTGTATCCAGTTGTGAAGTAAAACGGTGAAAGTTACGTCGAGTTTGATTCGCTGGGTGAAGAAAAAGAGGCCGTCGTGACATTTTGACGCTTAAATATGCGGCACCTTCAGGTTATGAATGGCAGCTAAAATTAAAATTGAAATCGTAGAGATCTAACTACACTTAATAGAACTAATGCAACAATATCAACATGGACAGCAAACCATGTCTACAATTTTACAAAACAGATTTAAAATGAAAAAATGAAATGCACAAAAAACACCACATACCACAACCACAGTATATACAATTATACAGTAGCGCAACTCTCCAGAATTTTGGTGGTTCGCGCATAGCATCCCGCGCATCGTTTGCAGGATGTTTAGCACGGCGATCGCCTGAGTCGTGTTCAGTCTATGAGAGTGAACACGCTGTGGCGAGGAGGAAGAGTCCTCGGCACACATTCTGTATCGCTGTGAGGCCCTTGGGTATCAGAGGCAGACCTCACTAGGTTCAAGGGTCCTTGAACCTGAGGATATAAGATCCTCGCTTTTGCGATGAGGGCTGGACTTGGGAATTAGGGCAAGGAGAGAGTAACTGCCCGTTTGTAGGCCTATGCACTGGTGGTTCCCTCTTCCTTTTTCATTCACTCATTCATAAGCATTATGAATAATAATGTCTATATTATTTATAGTCGGTGGTTATGTGAAACTATTATGCTTACCCAGTATTTAATAGCGTTGATATTTTTATTCAAAATTTTGATTTCATACGATTCTAGGTTTATCTACGTGGATAATTGCCTTCGTCGCAGTCTTAGGCGGCTTGGTGTCAGCAAACAGTCTCAGATTCTCCTCGATTGGAAAGCCATCTATCATCAAGTTAGTTCATCTTGCACTCGGTGTAACCGCATACATTCTGGGCGTAATCACTTTGGGATACGGTATCAGCTACCTGGGTGTTCCAGAAAATGGTAGGATCTTCCTCATAGTCCTGTTGTCGCTATATGTAACGTACAGTCTCTTAGGACCATGCCTGTCAGTGTTCAAATTTATTAAAGGCTAGATAAAATGTTATTTTTTATATCATATGTTATATTTAGGTGACTGTAAAGATTCAGTATTAAATATTTATTAATCGATATACAGGCTGTTTAAATATTTTTTTGTCTAGAATAAGTATGAACACCTATCATACAGGTATCACCAATTATTAGTTATAAGGGGCAGACCAATAGTGCGTGGGTGGAAGGCTGTGGGTTTATTGAAACACATCTGTCAGTGAAACTCAATGGGTATGAAACTAAAATATTTTAACTTGAATTACCAGATTTTTGGAGGATAATTGATAACTAAATTGTTAAATAGAAAGCTCTTATAATTTATTGCATATTTGAATTCCTTGATCAATACTAGTTAGAATCTTTGTTACACTGGTACCTAACTAAAAGTAGCCGTTTAGCCGTAAGTCGAAAGTTTTACAGCAAATTGATGCCAGAAAAAAACTTGAAAGTAGTAGTGACTATTAAACTCATGTTATGAGGCGGTAACTCTGTACTTCCAAATTCCAAATTCGAATTATGTTTCTGTTTGGTGAAATCGCTAGGAGATTCCAAAAAAAAAATTGCACCAGTTCACTATATATCAAAAAAACTATATTTGCATTCCAAAATAGCGAACTTTCAATTTTGAGTAACCTACCTCTCTAGTGGCTAGTATAGGTAATAGTAATAGTTGAGCAGAAGTCTTCAAACTAAACTGGAAAATAGCATTTTTTTAAAATAAAATTGCTGATATGCTCAAGTGTTCCGCTACTAACAGCAAGCCGAACGTACAAAATAAGGTAGCCTGGTCGATAATGCGACCTTAGGGAAGGATAATTCAAAAATATTTTGGAAAGAAGATGAGTTCCTTAGCCTGGTAAATAGAATGTATCAAACCTGTGTTAATCAAAGACAACGAATGCAGTAATGTCACCAGCAAGATTTAATCTCGCAGTCAAAATAAAACCTACGAGACTATGACTCTGGGGTATTACTATGGTCCTGTTCAAACACTTTTGTTTAAATAAATTTAAACTTCAACTAGTGACGTATATTATTCATATATAATTAGTGTTGATTTGAAGTCGTACACATAGCAATAGTATGTTCGTCGATAAGTAGAGTTATCGATGGTATTCTCACATCTACTTGTGCCACCACGGTCGATACCGTGCAATATCTACTTGATACCCTAAGTAAAGCTTTTCTTTGGATTCCTAGTAACATACTCTCATATATTGTAATGCTCACAACGGGATGCCGAATAACATAGTGATTGTGAACACAGTAAATGAACAGCGGGATATTGGGAACACAGTCATGCCTGTTAGAGCATGGTTGCTTTTTTAAAAGCTTTTTTTATTTTTTTTTAATTTTTGACTTGCAATGTATGTACGATTGTTCGGGTGGAATCTTGCAACTCAACTTTGAAACAGATATCATCAACCAATTGAGCTGGAATTTTGTATACACGTTTAGTTTGGATGACAATGCACGATGTATGACGTCGTTCTAAATCCAATAGTGGAATAGTTATTTAATGCATTTCTACAATATGAGTATGGAATTAATATTATAACGCCCAGTAGATGGTAAGGGAATGACAATCAATGAGAGGGACGTCTCCACTGACAATAGAGCCACTGATGTAATTTTTAGTTAAACGATGAATTTTGTTGTTGGGGAAAATATTCAAAGTCGATGATTTGTTTTATCACAACCTGAACTTTACGACCTGAGAGAAGATAGTCTTTGCATTTGGAGCCGAACTAGAGGCTTGCGGTGAAAGCAATAATCTGGCAGCAGTGACGGGGTTCTGGGTCGAATTGTACAAGTTCCTTCATACAACCTACGCAGTGTTCATCGCCAGGTTGTATCGACGACGGCGACGACATTGACGTGAGATTAGGGGGTAGCTCACGAACCGCTGGGAACCCGACAGCCGCAGCCTGTGTCGCAGTGCAGGGGGTACATGAATGACTGTACCGAATACTGGTAAAGAAGCGGTAAACTGTGACGCGGTGTAAGTGATAAAGAAGATCCGCGGTAAGGATTTTCCAATAAGAAGTTGTAAAGGGACATTTGGGGTACTGGACTGGCTTCGGGAAGGTAATAGGGATAAACGCGTGTTGTTAGTGAACTCCCAATACAGTTAAGGTTATGTCTAGGGTAGGTCTATATTCTTAGTTTAGTTTAAGGTTTTTGTGATGTGTCTAAATAGAAATCTGCGAAAATGAGTGAAAACATGATAGCGCCAATTCTGAATTACAAACTAACGTGCAAATAATGGCAAATAATATGTCATTTTTAGATATAATACGATGGATTTTGTTTATATAAAGGTCTGGAGAAAATATACTATTCAAAATTAGTGAGTTGTTTTATCAATGCTAGACAAGAAAGAGAGGGGAAACCGCACGCCCGTTTGATGCTATATGAATTAGCTGTTACCGAAAATCAATAACCACCAAAACATTTTTTATGATATTTATGATATTTATTTTACAGTGATTGGTCTTAACCAATCACTGTAAAATATTGTGGTGTGCATAATGGTAGGGTGCGCAGCTTACGGTTGTAAAAGCCACAGCAGCAGGAAGGAATCACTTATCACAGGTAAATTTTGGTGATTTTTTGGTGCCATTTGGTAACAGAAATGTCAGTCGCGCGTTCCATCTTCTCTCTTTCATTGTCTAAGGCATGAACCCTGCTTAGTACCTGAGAGAATAGAGTCTTTAAGGGCTTGTCGAGGGTGAGGCTTAGCTCAGATGACGCGCGTCTGGCGCGCCACTTGACGCGCGTTTTGAAAATGCTAATTAATTCAAGCTGTTCACATGGACAAGCGCACAACAAATTGTACGCGCGTACGACGCCACTATAATAGACTCAGAGAATCTCAACACGCACGTCGCTCAGCGGCGATGCGCGTATTGAAATACTAGACGTTCCCATTGCCTCTTCAGTTGGTACGCGTCTTTTCTAGCGTTCAGTCGACATACCTGGTGTTTCTTTGCAAAAATGTATTTCTCACGTACGCTATTGAAATAAAAACAGAAGAATTCAATACAGATGTTTTCATTGATGAAATTGGGAAGAGGCCTACGATTTGGGACATGCATTTCAAATTATATTCAAATAAGACGGCAAAAAAAACGCCTGGAAGGAACTGGTCCTAATGTTTTGCAAATCCGATGATAAAAATTTAGGTTCGCGATTTCGCATGCTGGGATACAGTGTAAAGTATAAACTTGTAGAAAGTCTATTCCTTAAAATTGGGTGAACCCAGTGTGTCCTTTCCCTCCTACGTCGTTTCCTTCTTCTATATGCTAACCAAACACAAACAGCTTCTCCTACATCCATTCTCGTTAATAAGAGACGCTGTTTGTGTTTGGTTATCACATAGAAGAAGGAAACGACGTAGGAGGGAAAGGACACACTAGGTTCACTGAATCCTAAGGAATAGACTTTCTACAAGTTTATACTTTACACTGTATCTGTACACGAATCTAAATTTGTATCATCGGATTTGCAAAACATTAGGACCAGTTCCTCCTAGGCGCTCTTTTTTGCCGTCTTATTTGAATATAATTTCGAATACATGTCCCAATAAATGGAAGAAAATAAAATTTTCCTTTGAAATATGTGAACTATCAACTTATAGCCTCATTATACACAATTTGTATGATCATAAAAGCTCGTCGCTCGATTTACTTGTGTGAATGAACTAGTACCTATTAAATTGACTATTGGTCTGCTAAGTTTAATTGTGTTAAAATTGCAGTTTACTTAAATACTTATAGGTACTTACGTAAACCTCGCGACAAGCTTTTATAATCATACAAATTGTGTATAATGAGGCTATAAGTTGATAGTTAACATATTTTAAAGGAAAATTTTATTTTCTTTTTTTTTGAACATTTAAATAAGAGCTTTCTTAAAAAATTTTATTCCTCCATTTATTCTAAACTATTCGAATACTCGAGTTCGTTGGTTGGGAGTTGCAAGTGATAACTCCAAAAAGGAAGGTTATGTGATTTAGTTTTGTAGATACTTGGCCGCGCAATTTTTGTTTAAACAAGTAAGTTAGATAAATATATTTTACTTTAGTATTTTTTTATTGATATGCCAGCACTATCCCATTTTATCCGACCAGGTAGACGAAACAAGATACTTTACCTTTGCTTACAAATCTGTGTTTTTTTCAATGGTGTCCTCAAACTATTCAGAAACTACATATAAACTAGGAAAGAAGTAAACGACGAAGTAACAGTTAAACAAAGAGTAGGTATCAGTAGCATGGCTAAAGAGTTTCGAGTCAAATAAAGTTAGCTATCCCGTATCAGCCAACTCTCTCCCCTACAGCTTCCAGGTGATAGTCAAGTCAAAAACTTTTAAAATAACTGCAAGCAGCTTTTGAAAAGTGGGTTATGGGAATCGTTTTTGATAAAACAATGGAGAGGTATCATTGCCCCATCCAGGCATGTATTTAGGGGGGTGGTAAGTGGTAGCCCTAATCTGGACCCCTCCCAATTATTAGAACATACATTTCGCACGCTGAAGCGATAGGATGAAAATTTGTTGTATAAACACTACAAAAGGACTGAACAGCTTCGAAAGTCATTCTAAGAGAGTTCTTACGTAGCCAGCTGATCTGTCCCATAAAGATGGTCTCAGATAAGATTTTGCAAATTTATTGCATAAGGTGTTGTATAAACTTGCTACCAAATTAGATTTTTATTACGTTTCGAGCACGGGGGGGGACTGTCCGGACACTTGGGTGGGGTCCGGACACTTGGGTGGGGTCCGGACACTTGGGTGGGGTCCGGACACTTGGGAGGGGTCCCGACACTTGGGAGGGGTCCGGACACTTGGGAGGGGTCCGGACACTTGGGAGGGCTCCTAATCAGCACATTGCTCTCAGCAGTAGCTTTTATAGAACTGTTGTTTAATGGCTGTTAAAAGCTATTAATGACAACTACATATACAGGGTGGGCTAATAGTTCGTGGACGGAGAATTGTGGGCTTACTAAAAAATATCTCAAAAATCTGTCACTTGATCATGAAGATATTTTCACTTAAATTTTGACGTTTATACAGGGTGATTCGTATCAAACTTACATTTTTTTTTTAATGGAATATTATTGCATATCAGTGGCAACGCTGCGCTAAGCCGAATAGTGCGTATTTGATAACTCGCCTACAATTAAACCGAAATAACGGAGGTTGTAGCGAAAAATTAAATACAATCGTGTGTGACTGATAAATTTTGGACGATGGGCTGTGCAGTGAGATAAAAAGCAAAGTGGAAAAACAATCGCCAGAGCTGAAATAGACTAAATTAGAAAGATAAACAATTGCTTATCAGTGAAATCGTTTTTTTGCGATCATAGTGAAAAGAAGGTACTCTGCGAAAGACTTCATTGCGACGTTGCCGGATTGGGATTTTTTTCCTGATAAAGGGGAGACGTAATCTAGGGACTGATAAGAGTTAGTTTCCGAACTGTTGAGGTGGGCGAAGCTCTTTCCGCGGTTCCTAGATAAAGTAGTGAACATGTCATGAGACGAGTTAACGGATGAAGGTAAAAGAAGAAGAAGAACATCCGAGGAAGGTGACATAGACATCTCTAAAAGGAGCAGAAAAACCAACGGAACACCAGTTAAGAAAGAAACGGATAAAACAGATAAGATGATGGAAATTTTGCAAGCTTGCATTAGACGTAAAAGATATAAAGAAGGAACAAAAAATGTTTACGCAAGAAATCTTGGAACTTAGAAAAGAGGATGAAATATTAAGGAAAGAAAATGAAATAATCAGAAAAGAAAATGAACAAACAAAAAGGGAGTTGCAAGAACTTAGTGGTGTAGTAGATATTCTAGAAAAAGACAGTAAAAAGAATAACATAGTGGTAACAGGATATAAAATCGATAACCAAGACCCAGACGTATTGAAAACAGAGATGAAGAATATGTTCTAAAAAACCTTAAATATAGAACCTGAAATTAAATCAACTGCAAAATTAGGCGAAAAAACATGCCTTATACAACTAGTAAACGAAACGGACAAAACGAAAATTATGCAAATCAAAAAGAATTTGAGACACCATAAGGCGGAAAGAATATACATAAACGATGAGTTAACGACGCAGGAGAAAAAAATACAAGGAGAAATACGGAAAGTAGTGGTAGAGGCTAAAGGTGAAGGAAAAGTAGTCAAACAGGGTTTTCGAAAGATAATAATAGATGGCGAAACATGGAGGTGGAATCGAGCAGAAGGAAAACTGCAAAAAATGGAGAATTAAGTGAAAACCGAAAGATAGAAGCTAACGATAACGAACTTTTGGCAATGGAAAGGTATATGAGTCAACAATCAAAATTAACTGTAAAAAAATATAAAAAAGAAATAAAAATAGGTACATGGAACGTCAGTGGTACTTTTGAAGGGGGGGCGTTAAAAAATCTTACAGAAGTAATGGCCAAGTATGATCTGGACATATTGACGCTGCAAGAAACAAAACAACCTGGAAACGATATAACAAGAATAGGAAAGTATATGCTATTTAAAAGTGGTAATAACAACAGATATTTCGGAACAGGCTTCTTAGTAAGCAGCAATATCTCCAAAATGATTATAGACTTCAAACCAATATCAGAGAGGTTGTGCTTCTTAAGACTACGTGGCAAGTATAGGAAAATAAGCTTACTCAACGGACATGCACCAACAGAAGAAAAAGACTTAGAAATAAAAAATGAATTCTATGAAAAACTGGAAGAAATACTAGAAGGAATACCAAGATATGATATAAAACTAGTCCTTGGAGATTTTAATGCTAAAATAGGTAGAGAAGAAGACTATAGAAATATAACCGGAGGGAAAAGTCTGCACACAACTACCAATCAGAATGGAATGAAACTGATTGAATTTGCAATGGAGAAGCAAATGAAAATATGTAGTACCTCCTTCGATCACAAAGACGTACACAAGGTAACGTGGGTATCCCCTGATGGAAGGACAAAAAACCAGATCGATCATGTTTTGATAGAAAGCAAACACGCGAAGGCTATCAAGGACTGCAGAAGCTACAGAGGGGCAGACGCTGACAGTGACCACTATCTAGTAGTAGCAAAGTTAAAGCAAGAGGTACCAGCACCAAAGAAAATAATCAATCAGAGACAGAGATACAATATACACAGGCTAGCAAATGAAAATGTAGTAACTGAGTTACAAGAGAAATTGAAAAGCGATTGACTGAAGTCGATTCGGTGATTTTAACTACGGACGAGGAGTGGGAAAATATACAAAGAGTTATAAAAGAAGCATCAAATCTTTGCTTGGGAACAGTAGAGCAAAACAAGCGAGAAGAATGGTTTGACGGAGACTGCAGAAAAGCCTTGGAAAGGAGGAATAAAGCAAAAAACGAAATGGAAAGAAATAGAACACAAAAAACAGTAAGTAATTATGATGAAGAAAGAAAAACAGTAAAGAGAATTTGTCGGCAGAAAAAAAGAGAATACCTAGGAAAGCAACTACAAAGGTTAGAAAATGATTATGCAGCTAAGGAAATAAGAAACTTCTACCAAGGAGCAAAAAGGACAAAGCAGACAACTAATAAGGCATTCTATTGTAGAGACAAAGACGGATTACTGCTTGGTGGAACAACAGATAAGTTAAATAGATGGTCACAGTATTTTGAAGAACTGTTAGGTGGGGAATTGGAACATGGGCAACACATAGAGGAAAACCAAAAAATTCAACAAGAAAATAATGAGCATGAAGTAGAGGAACCAGCATACGAGGAATTTCTTACCATAGTAGCAGAACTTAAAAGCAATAAGAGCCCAGGCGAAAACGGGATACCAGCAGAAATATGGAAAGTAGGAGGACAAAAGCTGCTACAAAAACTATACAGTGTGATTCTACGAATGTGGAAAGAGAACAACATTCCAATTGACTGGAACACTGCCCTTATATGCCCAATATATAAAAAAGGGGATAGAACACTTTGCCAGAACTACAGGGGGATATCATTACTGGATGTTGCGTACAAAATTCTAGCAAAACTAATACGTAGTAGAATAAAAATATATGACAAAGAATTAATTGGGGATTGTCAAGGAGGCTTCAGAGCTGGAAGATCAACTGTAGACCAGATATTCACATTAAAAGCAATACAGAACAACAGCTATGAACAAAATTTAGGACTACATTTACTTTTCATAGATTTTAAACAAGCATATGATTCCATTATCCGAGAAAAACTTTACGAAGCTTTGATGGAGCTGAGAATACCAAAGAAATTGATCGACCTAATAAGAATGACTTTAAAAGAGACAAGCAATAGAATTTTAATAGAAGGGTGTCTTTCGAACCAATTTGTTACAAAAAAAGGTCTAAGACAAGGAGATCCACTAGCTACAGATTTATTTAACTTGGTGCTAGAGCAGATAATAAGAAAAAGTCAAATACAAAGATCAGGGCTACTTTTCCATCATAAGGAACAATGTATTGCATACGCTGACGACGTTGTACTACTTACAAGATCAAAAAAGTATTTAGAATTAGTATTCAGAAGATTTGAAAGTGAAGCAAGAAAATTTGGATTGCAAATAAATGAAGAGAAAACCAAATATATGGAAATGAAAGCTGATGTACTGCAACAAAATAAAAGTATCAAATTCGAAACACAAAATAAAGAATATAATTTTGAAAAGGTGGAGCAGTTTGAATATCTCGGGGTGACTATAACAAACCGATGCCAAGAAGGTTATGAAGTAGACAAACGAATTTTGAAAGGTAGTAAATCTGCTAGGTCGTTAGCAAAAATCTTGAAAGCTAAAGAAGTATCAAGAAAAGCGAAAATTAGAATATATGAGACGATAATACGACCAGTAGCCCTATACGCATGTGAAACATGGACAATGACTATGCAAGAAGAGAAAAAGCTTGAAGTTTGGGAAAGAAAAATGTTGAGGCAAATTTTTGGAGGCACTAGAACAGAAGAAGGGCAGTGGAGGAGACGTACAAATGAGGAAATAATGATCTTATATGGGAAACCAAAAATAACGAGGAAAATACGAGCCCAAAGAGTCCGATGGTTGGGACATATCATGCGAATGCCAGAGCAAAGATGCACCAGAAAGGTGCTGTTCATGGCGGAAGGAGGTAAAAGGAGACAGGGACGCCCAAAGAAAAAATGGATGTACGAGACACAAAAAGACATAGAAGAGGTCATTTCTGGCGATTGGAGAAAACATACAGCTGATAGAAGAATATGGAGACAGATAGTAGAGAAGATAGAAGCCAAGGGCCTACAAGGCCTGTAGCGCTGGTTTATATATATTATTGCATATATTTGGATTGGTCAATTCGAGTGCGACTTTATGTATCACACAGGGAACTTCAAACGAACCGTTTAGGCGCAAATCATCATTTTTGCTATAAGTAGGTATCAGAAAAAAATTGAATGTCGCAGCGATTATAAAACTAAAAAGGCCGTGACTTTGCGGTTCGACTAAGCATGAAATGCATCACCTTAGGTCAGACGGCTAAATTTGAATTCGTTTTGTACTTGTTAATGTAAAATTTTATTACCTTTCTAACGATATAGCATTCTCGATATCAATTTTTTTGGTTTCCATTTTATTTCAAATTATCTGTTAAATCGGTGTTCTTCAATTTTCCTTCGTGCAAGCAACATTGCAGGCCATGAAAAATAAACAAAAGCCTGTTAATATGGAAGAAACCAACTAACTTAGTAGAAAGATGCAAACTAACTAACTAACTAACACTTAGAGTAACGAGGCAAGATTATAAAAATTCCTTACAACATAGTAGCTCTCACCAGAAACAATAGCGGTAACAAGAACGCTCATTTTTCACAGCCTACTAGCTATTAGCCAATTTCCAAAGTCAGCAAAAAAATATTTAATCAAAGGAAAACTACTAGTGATTTTTGCTGGCAGTAGAATATGTATGTCTACTGAATAAATTTTCACATTTAATGCTATAAAAAAGTAGCCATTTCCGTAAGTCAAAAGTAATGATACCTCTGACTGGAACCTTTTAAATTCTTCAGTAGGTACTTCTACTTATCAGCAAAATCGCGGAAAATGAAACTTGAGTTGCAGTCTGTTTGAATTGTAAAACATGATTTAGTTTGTAGCAAACAACATGAAATAAACACAATTACAACATAGCTTAATTAAAAAATTCTAGCAATTATTTCAATAGATATTCAGAATGCTCCAGTTAGAGATATCTTCACTTTTGACTTAACTAAACGGAAACGACTAATTTTTTTTTCCATTAAATGTGAAATTTCATTTCAAACATGTTAGACCGTAAACAAACATCGCTGGTAGTTTTCCTTTTGTTTCAAAATGTTTAATCGTTTTGGAAAGTTGTCAAGCTCTAGTAGACCTCAATAGCTAGTAGGCTGTGTAATGAATTTTCATAATCTTGCCTCATTACTCCAGCTGGTTTGCATCTTTCTACTAAGTTAGCTTGTTTCTTCTATATTAACGGGCTTTTGTTTATTTTTCATGGCCTGCTATGTTGCTTGCACGCAGGAAAGTTGAAAAACACCGATTTAACTGAAAAGTTGAAATAAAATGAAAACCAAAAAAAGATTGATATCGAGAGCGCTGTATCGTTAGAAAGGTAATCAAATTTTATACTTGATTCTTTAAACCAAAATAGGCATTCCCATTTGAAAAAATCAAATTATCTGTGATTGAATTTTCCTTAATTAATCTACTGATTTCTCCAAGTACAAAAAGAATTCAAATTTAGCCGTCTGACCTAAGGTGACACATTTCATGCTTAGTCGTACCGCAAAGTCGCGGCCTTGTAAGTTTTATAATCGTTGCGATATTCAATTCGGTTCGTTTAAACTTCCATGTGTGATACATAGTCACACTAAAATTGAACAAGGAATCCAAATATGTAATAATATACATTCTAAAAAATGTAAGTTTGGTATGAATCACCCTGTATAAACGTCAAAATTTAAGTGAAATTATTTTTATCTTATAGCCCTCAAGGTTCCCTACCATGATCAAGTGACAGATTTCTAAAATATGTTGTAAGCCCACAATCTTCTGTCCACGCACTATTGGCCCACCCTGTATTGGAGCGATTGCCATGCAGAAAATCTTAGCCTGATTGTATATTTTTATGGTTTAATGTATCTAGAAACAGCGTTATCAGTTTTGATGAGTCTTTTTAGTTATACATATATTTGTAAGTTGATAGTTACAATGTCTGATTTTCACTGGTGGTTTTGGTCACCAGAAAGCCCCTCTCCCTCTTCCACTCATTTCATTTCATTCATGCCCGGTTTTGCGAAGTTAAAAAAAAGTAAAGAGAATTTCATAGAAAGACAATGCGTAATTTAAAAAATAATACGCTCAAAATTGATAGAAGGATTTCCACTTAAGGTCACAGCCGAAGTTCCTACAGTGGCGAGAAAACAATGGCTAAACAATTTAGAGCGAAGAGAAATCATAATCCTTATCAGAGAGTAAAGAAAATCTTAAGCCCATTGCTCAATCAGTAATTGAATCAAATGTAGAAGACCCAACAAATAATTGGGTTGAACATTTATAACCCATTCAAGACTGTAAAATACTGTATATGGTGTTGATGACATGTATTATTGTGAAAGTAGTTGTCTTCTCAGGAACAACTAGTAGCTCTATTAAACATCTTAGAACAACACAGTGCAGCATATGGTCTTGGTATTAACTACAACAAGACCAAGGTTATGATCGTAGATAGAGAGCATGATAATCATCGAGAAATAAAGTCAATAGGCCGTTGTGAATAGTAGTTCAAAGTTTTGTGTACCTTGGTTCTTTGATCAACAATTCGGGTAGCTGTGGAAATGAGAATCGACGGCGCATTCAACAGGCACGTGTGGCCATGACAAAGCGTACTGAAATATGGCGTGACCATAACATCACTAAAGCTACCAAAATGTCGCTGGTTCAGTCTCTTGTGTTCTCCATATTTTTGTATGCTTCGAAAACTTGGAATGTTAAAAAGGCAGATCGAGCTCGCATAGAAGCTTTTGAAATGTAGACGTGGAGGAGAATGCTGAGAGTTCCTTATACCGCCCATCAAACTAATGTTTCCATACTGGATGAGCTCGGTAATCTAAAGAGACTATCATCCATTGTGTCGACGAGAATGATTATATTCTTCGGACATATTCACAGAAGCGATAATATGGAGAAACTTGTAGTTCAGGGTCACGCCCCGAGTGGGCGACAACGTGGCCGTTCTCCTACACGCTGGGTTGATACGACGAAACAGTTGCTGGATATGAGGATCAAGAAACTGAACTGACAGTAAATCGCGAACGATGGCGAGATACAGTTCTCAAAACTATTGATAATATTCGTGTCGGCAATACTCTAGCTCCGACTTAATGCATTTTACGAGTTCACAACATGTTTGTTAAGACATTGTGACTATGATGATGAATTGTCGTCAAAATCTTCGGTTAGATTTTGGATAGTAAGCGTCATCCAATTATCTGGAGGTTTCGAGGTTGTAAGACGTGCGGTCTAGAATCGACTGAGGATATTTAGACCTAGACACACTGTAGGTCCTATCATTACATAAATTGGTAGTGAGGTTTTCCTACAATAATGCCAAAGCACTCAATTAAAAACATTTATTGCTAATAAATAGTACATAATCTAGGAGTCAATACTTATTTTGATATACATCAACCTTAAAGCTAACGTAAATCTGTCCAATAAATAAATCTGCGTAAAGTTAATACAAATTGGCAAGTGCTTCAATCGATAGCTACTAGAAACTACATCTCATTTTGGCAGTGCTTACATAGTGAAGCAAATAATGTATTAAAACTTGGTTATGGTTATGTTCAAGATTTATTATTATATAGGTATAGCAGTGGGCTTGTGTTGCTACATTACATGTCAATTTATGGTTTGGTGATTTGCCGGTATCTGGAAAGATAATTTTGCTGCATACGAGTATTTTCATCTGACGCCTGATGCAAACTGACATATTTGATATCCAAAATTATATGTGTGCTTTTATGACATATTATCTTTACGGAACATCAACGGTCAGACGTATAGTTGTTATTTTTTTAAAGTATTCAATTTTCGATGCCAACTGGCAGCTTGATATATCTGATTTTTTGTCGTCTATAATACTATCAACAGGTGCAGCTACAGTTAATATTCAATGATCATATATATTTATCTCTTTTTATCTCTCCCTCTTATATAAAAGCGACAGTAATTAATGTATTTATTCTAGCACGAAGTTCTGGTACTGGTGCAAATATGTACATACATATGTTGAAAGGCAACTCTTTTAATCGAGTATCGAAAACGGAGATAGTAACTCAACACAAATCTGCATAAGTTACTTAGCGTGCTTCACAAAAAGTGCCTCGGGAATCATTCTTGTCCCTTTCTAAAAAATAATGAACAGGAATATAATATGATAATCATAATACATTTAAACTTTATAAGACAATTCTGTCTTTATGCACCATAATCTAGGTTTGAATATCCAACTATATAATCTGTTTCAAATAGTTTTCTCATACCATTGTAAAAGCTTCACCTTTTTGTTTTAAAATCCAATATGGCGTTGGGATCAGAACTATTATCGAAGGCGAGCAGGTATTGAGAGTGAACAGAAATTGTGTTAAAAATTAGAAAACATTACCACAGCATACTAAACAAGCAGCAGAATACCTCTGAGGATTTCCTATATAAAAATGGTTCCATTATTGGTGAGAATTCTGGGTATAGGGATGCGAAAATAAAAAGTATCGATACCGATACTAATTCGATATTTTTTTAGAAAATTTTAGAGTTATACAAGCCAATGAAGGCGCGTTTGGTTCGTAAAGAGAGTTTTGTGCAATTGATTACACTCCTCAGTAACTAATTATTTTCGATACCGATACCCCTACAAAGGTATCGATACTTGTTTGGAATCGCTCAAAAAGTATCGATGACAAAAATACTCGATACGTTTTGCGATTTTGGATTGTCGGTGTCTCCATGATAGGTTTCGAAACAATTTTCGAAAGGCATTCAAAAACTTTTCAACTGATCCTCTTGACAAATGGCATTTCCTAGTATTCCTATTTTGTTTTTGATCATAAATCTTTAGTTTCGAATTTCCAATAAACTTTAATAAACTTACATGGGTGACATTAGGCAGCAACACACTGCGCATAATTCATTTCAAGACGCTTTGAAAGTGACAGTTGGTGTTTCCAGGACATTTGGATCTCGATACGATCCCAAAAATTGGCGAATCGACCATGAACATGGAACTTTTTGAAAACGCATCTAGTTAACGTTTCCGCGATATATTTAAAAACTCAAAACGTTTTGAAAACGATTTGAAAGCCCGTAGAAACGAAGTAACTATCAACACCGCGTATACAAAATATCACATCGTACGCCTATGCATTTTGTCTCAGCCAGGCACGTATCCAGGATTTGGTTTGGGGGGGGGGCTCCAGATTATTGGTGTCACTTGCTTGACATTTCGGGGGGTCCAGATTAGAGTTGCCACCTTAAATTTGCTCTCTTCGTGACTAGTCTCAGCAATGAGAAAATACGAGCGTCGACCTTACGTCAATGATGTCCACCGACATATATTCCTCTTTTGATAGATACTCACCCAAAATGACGGGATGCGCGTATGATTGCCGCCTACCTGAGATATTCTACTGACTTTTTGGTATGCTGTGGTATTACTTTCCTCTCTTACCTATATTGAAATATGAGTCATGGATGTTCAAGAGTCAGAAATGACTATAAGATTCTAAAAAAAAACATCAAAAGCTTTTGCTATATTAACATTTTGATTTAGAAGAAATGGTTTTACGGATTAACTTGTGTGCTCTCGTATGCGTATTAATTTTTACCTATAATACTGAAGATTCATCAAAGGGTGTGTATCTACCTCTGAATCTTCAGGAAATGTTTTTACTGTAATGGATATGGAGAATGTTTTTTTTTAACTAGTGAAATGGTCTGGCAGAAAATTGCAGAGAGGGAGAGAGAGAAACAGATCAAAGTTGGATGAGTAGATCCCAAAACTTTAGAAGCCACACAACCAATTTAGCTGAGATAAATCTCTTAAAAATAGCAAAAATAATGGAATCTTTTTCCGATTTGATGTCTTGACGCGAAAATTTTATGCTGGTGTATTTATTCTGTGTTTGATTTCCTTTTTTTTACGTAGTGAGTATTGTAAGTTTCACCATATCTTGAATAGTCCTTGTAGTTTATTCAAACGAGTTCGATTATTTTATAACTACTTTACAACAAACTTCCAACCATAACGTTTTTAATCATAATTTCTGATTCATTCTCAGTTTTTGGTGCGTCATATACCACAACAAAATTATGGGAAAGTTGACTTCTAAAACATGTCCTGCGATTGGTCCTTTCGTTCATTGTGTTTCACGGGCCCGTAAAACTGCATTTATTGAAGGAAATCAAGTTTACTGACAACAGGCGTGTTCTTGAAACGCGATACAGTTTTTGAAATGTATTAATTGCGATAAAGTATATTAAGAGTATTACTCTGTGGTATTACTATATTACTGATTCTATGCATCAAAATAATATTACATAAATACAAATCAGTTTTAATGACTCGTGATTCCAATACACTATACTATTGTTGTATTTAGCATAACTTAAGGAGACTTAAGTATGCTAAATATTGCATTGTGTTGATTTTTTGAAAACTCCGTTCCAAATTTGAAGCCTAAACCTATGATGAAAGTGCTAACCTACAAGAGTGCCTTTGACACTTTGTTCTTCATACTTTTTGTGTTGTTATGCTTTTTTGCGCCAACTTTTCATTGGGTCAAATATAACCACTAATTGTATATATGCAGAATACTTGTTAGTGTATTAAAATCTTCAGTAGGTATTTTAACATTTTGTTGTTTGAAGTGTAAACATCAATGTTTAAAAAGGAACATGCTCCTGTAGGTGTTTGTGTTGTATCGTTCTGGAACTGTATTATTATTTGATAAGACCTATGTTTATAGTTTTACGGAAAATGACGTCGAATGTGAAATTTAAAATTTATATAAAATAGTAACTATTCTGCATGCAGTGTTCGGGTATTGTATCATAACAAATACTTGTAGAGATATAAGCGCTTATCAGGTTCAGCTATTATTGAAGTAAATTTAAATTACAAATAGGTATAATCACAGATATCTATTATATATATAAGAGTATTTATATAGAAAACATTAATCCTAACTAAAGTAATAAGTGTTTGTAAATGTATCCTTTTTGCTTTACTGCTGTATTACTTTCTTTTTCAGGCAACTGAGTCACGCAGAAGTGATGTAGCATTGAATTGAATAAAGCTATATTTGAAAAGCTGTTATTACATGCATATACGTTGGATGAGCAAGCATTAAAAAGATATGTTTTGCCCTGAAGCAAAGACCTTATCATAAATTATCGCGCAACTACTACATATTGGAGTAGAATTATGATTAAACAACTCTCATCACAAAACCTAGCTAGTGTGCTCAGAGTCTCAGACAAATTAATTCTTCCATAGCATAGCCGCTAAATTCAGTCAATCCTATCATCTTTTATTAGTACCTATAATATGTACAATTATCTGAACCCAGTTTTTAGTGAATATGGATGTCAGAACGAAAAGATAATACCTGTTCTCAGTTTAATCTCTGATAAGGTAAAAGGTCATGCATAATCAGTTTATAGCTTTACATTATGAAGTGTTGGCAACAGCCAAGAACCAGCTACCATTTCAGGTTACACTTAATAAATTAACAGGAGCTGCTTTTCATTAGAATTTTTGTTGTAATTTACTATATATTATAGCTTGCCCAAGGACAACAAAATCGGTGCCAGCTTGATAAAATAGCCAGGAAGCGTGACTGATCTCGGTTAGTCATCCTATGGTATTTATAGGTTCACTTTAACTATAAGCCGAGTTAGTCCCAGGTTACTTCAACTTATTTACAAATTTATATGCAGTGTATATGTTTACAAAAACAGTAAATGCATTTTTCAGGGGTTACATAGTAAATGCATCATACATAGTAAAATTCTGCTTCTAATAGAGACAATTTAATTTTATAGAAAATTATACCTGTTATAAACGCTATATATCACGCACTCGCTCATTTAGTTTGCATGTTCAGGGAAAGATTTAGGACCTGGTCTGTACTATCTATGTCAGTATTCTTCAAATCCTAATGTTTCCCTCAAGTTGCCTATAGCGAAATTTGGTCAGAACAAAAAAGTGGTTTAGACGTATTGAACTATATAATGTTTGTCATTTCTGCGTCAAATTAGCCACTAAATACATTTGGTATGCGCATGTATTTCATACAATTGCTAAATTATAATGACAAAAAAATGTTGAAGTGAGAACATTACTATGGTTTCACCACTGAAATTGAATGTATGATTTTTTTACAATTAAGTCGTTTTTTGAGTTCCTAAGTTACTCAAACATATCCTGCGCCTTCCTGCAGGATTCACAACAGTGCGTTGTATAGTAAGGATAGTGACATAACCTTGCTTGTACTGCCAGCTTGCATTTTCGAATTTTATCCACACAAGATCCTGTAAAGAAAAAAGATATACCTCAATATTTTATAGCAATTACACGTTTTAACACATAAACAAGTAAACAGTAGACCAGGGGTAATACATGTACGAGAAAGTACGCGTACTTATGGCTCGACGACCTTTTTCGCCTGTGTGTCACCGTAAGTACGCGTACTTTAAAACCGTCGCGCAAACCGCCGGCGATCCAACTGGTTTGAAATCTTGCTCGTAGCTTGTCTCGGCTCGTACTGCGAGCCGCGAGCCACCACTTTATTTCGGCATGCCATCAATGCGCAACGCTTGTTGTGTTTGGCGTTTGTTAAAAGTTTTGTTTATTTAGGAAAATTATCAAAATGAGTGATTTCAGCTTCACGTGTGTCACCGCGTCGAGCCGAGTAAGTTCGCGAACTTAAAAACGGCGTACTTAAAGTTCGTACGTGTGTCACCCCTTTAAGACTTTACTATGGATATTCTAAAATTTTTGAATTTCAGATGAGCACATCTCCCTTCTACTATTTGCACATAGATGATTGGGACTAGACTTGACGAATCGATAGTGCAGTTGCTGAGGTCCATTTCTTTCAAGGTGTAGCCACTTAAAGTAACTGTTCTCGCGTGGTCAGCATGTGTGAGCAGAGGTCTTGGGCAAGATTGAAGTATGCCTATAGGCAATAAAAACAAATGTGTCAGGGTCAGGACCTCCCTATCTCGGAGACAATAAACAATTTCTGGTAGTATTTCTCGTATTTTGTGGATATGGAGTGGAAAGTTTGGTAGGTGGTTAATTATCTCAAAACTTTGATCTGACAGTCTTTTCAAAGTTAGGACAAAATTTTCTACTAAAATCATCTTTAAAACCAAAAGAGCTTTGGGTTGTTGATTATGAATTCACAGTACAAAATTTTACCATGGAAGATTTTCAGTAATTTCTCCCTCCAGGATCCAAACTGGTTGTCATCGTCGATTAAGTCATCTTTCAAATGCTTTTGATTAAGGAGAGTAGTAGCTTCACTGCACCACAAACACCACTGATATGATTTACAAATTCAAGCTCGTATTCTTACGTGAAATATACTGGAATCTTAATGAAAAAACACCTAAAAATGACTTTGAAAATCAACAGTCACATCAGGGTATTTACACCCTTAAATCAGTTCAGTCTGTCGGCGCGCTGTGCCTCTATAGCCTACTCGCTGTGCTCTGTAAAATTTTGAGCAACAGGTAAATCTGACAGTAACCTTAGAGTTCTGTGATTCCATTTATTTATAACTTCAATGTGTAATTTACTCGTATAACTTATAACAAGTACGTTTTCGTTAACAGCACTTGCAATAATTGTAGGGGATGAGGATGAAGAGAGATCTGGATGTGAGAATTATGTGTGAAGAAAGTGACACTATTTCGACAAAAAATCGTTTACATTGTACAAGAACCCATCATATATGGTGTACACTTCCCCAATTGGGTTGCTAACCACACAGTGAATCTACAGAAATCTAAGCTGTTAAGTTTCTGAGTAACTGTTTGTCAATACGCTGTTATTTTAGATTATCTTTCGGTTTCTCCACACAAATGACTTAGCGACAAACATATGTTCATCTGTCTTGCCTTATTTATCGACATATCAAACAAGGTTCATATTGTGTTGATCGCTTTTGGCACCTTTAAAGTAAATGATTGCTTACTGGCATTTTTCTCCACACTTCATATTTCTAATACTTCGATTTTGTCACAGAAAACGCATATTATTGTAACAATTAAACTGGTTTAAGTACTACTGATTTTAATTAAACATTTTAATAGTAATGACTAACGAAAGCTACTATAAAAATAAATCAGTAACTGTCGCTACGAGTATTCCTATCGTAGACACTTCAGGTTAGAATGACAATTGAACTGGTTGAAGTACTGCAATTTCCAATTAAACATTTTTAAGGCAAGAGTTAAAGGATATTACAGCTGTGATAAGTCACGAAATAACACACATAACGGTCGTTTCCCGAGGTGGGGGATGTTTACCACGCTCCATCGCTTTCCTTCTAGAAGGCAAGCGAGTTCGATAGAGATAGATGCTCTTCACTGTTGTTTTACATTTCAATTAGTTGTTAGTGGTTACAGCACGGTTACAGGTGTGATGAGGTGCGTTCGCTGTTCGGTTTTACTATCACATACTATTTTGAGATCCTATAAGTTTTATGCATAATTGTGTCATTGAGTGTGGAGCATAATAGGTACCTACATGGTAAAATATGGCTTTGGAGAACACGAGTCGTACATTTCCCGTAACTTTGCTGTAAGATAAAATATGTAAAAACTTCCCAATGACATTATGTGTTCGTAGGTGTGATAGACGTTTTATGTGCAATAATAACTTGTTTGTTATGAGAAGTTCAAGATTCTAATTTTTGTTTTAATGATTATTAATTATTTTACCAGGAATAAAGATTACTATGAAATGTTTGCTTTAGTCCCTCTAATTGAGTATAGGAATTACCCATATTCAATTAAAAAAAATCAGTATTGGTATTAAAGTTTCTCATTACAGCAGTTTAATTAGTTATCTGTAGTACAATGACAAAAAGAATGTTACAAATAAATAAGGTAACCGTAATACATAATCCTGTTTAACTGAGGGTACTAAATAAGTTTTCATAATCAAACTTAATTCACTCAATTATTATGCTTGATCCGAGCATTACGAAATAAATGGTTTTCATAATCGCTAACTGACAGATTAAAATGACAAGGGCTGTTCCAAATTATGGTTCTATCACCGTCCTAGAACTGTTTTCATCATGCCCCGCCCATTTTACAGTTCTAAAAACGGTGATTGGTTGGTCCGCCAGCGTACCAACAAATCATCGATTCTAGAATCACAAATTGGGCGGGGCATGATGAAAACAGTTCTAGGACGGTGATAGAACCGTAATTTGGAACAGCCCTATAGTTGTCCAATAAGCTAATGGCTCACCCTTAACTAGTTAAAGCGCATTAATTGAAAAATCAACCTATAAATCTGACATGTCGCTTGTATGACGTTTAAGAGTTGGCACACATATCAGAATTTCATTAGGTTAAGGTTGAGTTGCCAGTGGATGTTCACCTTTATAAAAGTGTCTATAAAATAAAAAAGATTACAATTGTATATTATTTTCTTTATTCATCTCTATATGTATTTGTAGACGACTGTATTATATCCCCAATCATCAGGTACCTACCTTCTCCTGATTGTTCACTTTATCTGTAAATTTGCATTCTATAATGCTTTTGAATATTGATACTGTACGAATGAGTAGTAGCTCCTCTTCTTTAGTAAAGTTACGATCACGCGCACGTTTTGCTTTTTTTGGCTTTGATTACATATCTTTCTAATAAGAGTAATAATGCTTTAATAGAATTGCAAACACGAAAACTTATGTCACAATCTGACACATTCACTCTTACAGGTTAAGCGAAATGTCATAATGTAGTTCAAACAGCACAAAATGTGGCATAAAACTTTCTTTCAGGTGTACCAACCACATTTTATTGCCTGTGAATTAATTGACGTTTCCAAATGCATTATGAAACGCGCATCACTTTAATGGAATGATTAAGTTAATAGGTACATTTGCTAATCAACGCATTAGTGAATGATTATGAAACAGGGCCTTAATATCCTTGGAGACGTGGTTTAACTGTAACTATTAAACTAAGCTACAGCACAGTGACATTTTTATGACAACCACTGATGTGATATTGCTCGCCACCACAATTAATTCTAAACAGAATTCGCTATTTAATTGCAGCAATTGAACAGTTTAATTGTCACCTATTTTGTTGCAAAATTTAATTGCGGTGATTAAAATTTTAATCGTAGTGATTAAAGTTTTCTCTCAGTGTTTAAATTGTCTTAAGTGTAAGTACTTTGTTTTGTTTCTAGGTATGTGGTTGTTGCTGTTTCACCTCACATTTGCTTGCTGTGTCGTTTCGTTAGAAAGCAAGGTATCTTATGAATATCAATTTCGCAGTTTTGGGAGAGTAGTTAGTAGAAACCAGATAAATCGATGTAGTGGCGATATACTGCCGCCAGATATTTTGAAAATTTTGACCACGCGTGCGTGATAGGAATTTCAGCCGCAATAAATAAGTGTTTAAAAAAGTCCAATTTAAACTCCTCACATTTCTATGAACCGAATGACTATTATACTAGATGCGGTTCTATCTTGGGATGTGGCTGACTCGCGTCCGTGGCTGAAATGTAGGCGGCAAACCGCAGATAGTAATTTATCCGTACACTGAATAGCGCTAAGCTAGTCAGCCCTCCATGATGAATGACCAAGATCGGGTAAACAACTCCGGTGGCAGAAATAACCATGTGAGGGGCAAGAGGACAGCGTCTGATCCGGAGCGGGCGGCTATCAAGGGTTGAACCGGACCCTAAAGCCGTAGAGAAGACAACCGGTCTGCGAACCCAAAGACGAAACCCAGGGGTGGACTGGGATCTGGAGCTGTAGTGGAAGGAGCCAATCTACGGATTGATACCCGAACAAACAAGTGATGGTAAACGGTATCCCCCGTTAATCTTCGTCGCACTGGGTAGTACCACCCCGCTTCTGTTGGTAAGGTGAAATGTTCGCATGTCCCCTCACCTTTTTTGAAGGTCAGCTTGCCTCCTCTATCCTATCCCCACCATTTTTATTCGGAGTTAGTAAAAACCAATAATAATGATGAACATTTCGGGGGTTCCGGACATTTTCTTCTCATTCGGAATTTCCGGGAGGCAGGTGTTCTCTGGGAAGGTTGTCAACATCAAGCCATTTTTTACGAACACCTCTGGGAGCAATATCAGTGCTGTTCATCACTATTTGCAGTCTAATAGACCCGCTATGCTATTTCTGGTGGAAACAAAAATATCGGACTTAACGCCAATAAATCATGTGAATGTTCCAAGCTAGAAGTGCTACTCCAGCCTGAAGAAAGGTGAAGGAGTACTGGCATCTCTACGTAGCAACCCATCCTGCTCAAGATTTCCCGCTCTAGAGCGGAAGAAATGACATTTTGTGGCTCAAGCTGAATCATGAACCATTTCCCAAATTCATCTGCTGCCTCTACCGCTCATCGTTGACGACAACTGGACTAATCTGCTGGATTACTTATCTGATAAGATCGACTTTCTAAACAGTAACTATCCGTCTTCGGAGGCAGTTCTCTTGAGTGACTTGAACGTTCATAATGAAACTTGGCTGGGCTCCAGTAAACTGACTCAGCAGGACAAGCCGTGAAAACATTCGCCATAAGCCATGGACTGACACAGCTAGTGAGAGGCCTCACATTTTTCCTTGTGTCTACTCACACTACACCAGTCTGCTGGACGTTTTTGGACGACACATCCTGTCCCTTATAAAATCGACATACAGTCTCCTTCAGGCAACTCAGATCATGGCATAGTCGGAGTTGACTTCCCTTTCGCAACAGATATGTCAGCGGAAGCTCGCCCAAGTCTCAAAACCTGGCATTATGACCATTAAGGATGGTCAGAGATTTTTTTCTATCTCTCCCTGGAGCGATGTGTGCTTTGCTAAACACGATGTATCAACTGTCTGCTCGGAAATCACAGGGGTTATCCATGTATGAATGAAAGCGTATATCCTGGATCAAATCAAAACATCCAAGCCAGGATCCAACGGCTGATCTGACAAGTCCTGTGAGGCAGCTCGTTGGCAAAAAGCTTTCGCTCGCCGTGCTTACTTCCAGAACCTCACCATCAAAAATCCTACACGACGCCAAAACTAAACAGAAGGTTATGTCGCATCCCAATTGCAGAGAATTGCAAACAGAGGGGAACTTCTCGAGGAGTAGCTTTCCTCCTATCACATATGCGGGTGGAACAGTCGCAACAGTTTCTAAGGACAAAGCCAAGGTATTTTTCAAAATATTTGCAACACATTCCACTTTAAATGTTCGTCTCATCGTTCAAGTGTCATCGACATCAAGGGACATATTAACCCGTCTCTCTCGGATATCTTACAACTCCGGCATCTCCCCAAAAAATGGAACCAAAGCTGATACACCCAATTACAGACCTATAGTGCTGCTTAGTGTGATCAGCAAAGTAATGAAAAAACGTGTCAGTCCAGCGTTCATGGAATACCTGGAGCTCCATCACTTGATCAACGACAGATAATATGGACTCCAACATCAAAGATCAACTGGAGACCTCCTGGCTTACGTCATACATATGTAGACCATCTCATCCATTCATTTGGTGAGGCTCACGTCGTTGCTCTCGATATTTCAAAGGCATTCCATCAACTGTGGCATGCGGCTTTCCTAATGCGTCTTCCCGTGGAACTGTGGTTGGTTAGAAGACTTCCTCTATGGTCGCAATATCGCTGTCGTTGTAGAGGCCTTCTCCTCTTCGCAATATCTCTGTCGTGGTAGACGACTTCTCCTCTTTCTTCCATAACATCAACGCTGGGGTCCCACAGGGATCGGTATTGGCTCCGACATTGTTTCTGCTCCACATTAATAATCTGTTCTCTGCCACTATAAACCCAATCCACAGCTTTGTGGACGATAGTACTTTGCACTTGGGAATTATGAGAATAGACTGATCTCACTGGCGGAGCTCGAAGGCAGAAGACTGGTAGCAGCTGCTTCGTTGGCGAAGGAACTAGAGACCATTACCGCTTGGAGGCTCAAGAACATGGTGAAATTCAGTGCTTCTCACTTTCAAACAAAGGATACCCAAACGAGCACCGGGTTGTAATAAATAATCGTGCGCTGACAAGAAGTCACTCTTTCAAGTTTTTAGGAGTCAACATTACAGAAAACATGACCTGGCACAAACACGTTTCGTCAATTGGAACGGCTGCCAGAAAAAATATTGGGTACCTATTCAGACACAAAAAGCACTTCTCACCATCCAACCTTCTCACGTTGTAAAAATCCCAGATAAGACCTGGGCTGGAGTATTATTCTCATGTCTGGGGAGCTGCTGGCCTTCTTAGTTTTTTACTTTTTGAACGGAATTTGCTCACCGCTCATCGAGCGATTAGATGCTTCCGCGCAACTTTCTTCCCAAAGGACTTGGAATAGACGAGGACAATGATTTATGGAGCCTACGAGTATTGGCCAATTCAAATCCCGCGTCAACAAATTTCCTCCAATATAATCTTTCCCATAGAATTCACGTTACGCGTTCTACTTTCGCGGTCTGCGCAGTCATAAAAAATATCTAACGACCAAAGAATTCGTGGTTCTTGGGTTTTTACACCGGCGTCGGCGTCGTTTAGCGTCAAGGCTTGACATTTTGCCACCATCAAATACAGTATTTTGGAAATCGCCGAAGTGAATTATAGCTTCTGAAGATGCCATCCACTCGTGGTGGGGAAACGTCAAGCCTTAACGCTAAACGACGCTGGCCTTAAAAACCAAGAACCACAAATTCATTAGACGATGGCCGCTGAAGCTTTACACAGTATATCTAAGGACCTCCACACTAGACAGGCCTTCATTCGATATACTGTTTACATCTAGTACCTACTCCTTAGATAAAGGTTTAAGTTTGAGTACAATATAACATCTTATCAAGTACAGATGTGCACGTACCCTTCCACGTTCATTAATACTTTAAATAACTTTACGGCAAAGTACAAACTATTTGTAATAGGTCCTTTATAATAAAATTATTTAAAGAATGCAAGCTTTCAATATTTTGTTTTCAAGTATAACTTGTACGTGTAGATACGTGCACATGTGCATTTATTGAGAAGCAGCCGCTGAATGTCTTAATTCAATATGCATTGCTTTTAATTTTTTAGATTGAGTTATGATGTGAACTATTACACTTACGATCAGCTGGTTCGTCTTGTGCGGGTTTATACTTTTCTCTACTGTCTGTAAAAATTTTCACAGGACATGCACATGTGCGTTTTGAGACGGGCATTTCGTCCACTGTACAACCGTTGTGCTTTCTTCCATGAGAGTCCAGACACTTCACTTCTCTGCGCTGCACTCCCACCTGAAAAGCATCATGGATAATTGTTATATATTCCAGTTCGTCGGAATCAATAAAAAATCTTAAAAATTAATTTCTACGAAACTTCGGTAGATACATTCGTTTAAGTGCTTGTTGAGTCCTACTTATTTTCATTACCACATCTTTTCGAAGACGTGCTTACAATTTATTTATAAGTACACATTTTTTAGCGGAGGAGTCCTTTGGGAGAAAGTTACCTTGGTAAAGTTTTTTCAAGATATTTTCGAGTAACAGGAAATGTCTAAGGTATTGTAAAAGGACATACAGCAGCAGTGGATATGGAAGATTAGATGCAGAGTATGCTAGTATTTTTGTAGTTGGAATATAAAACATACTGTAAAAAATACGTATCGAATATATTCGATAGAAGCATCAATCCTCTTTTCGCAATAATAATGCTTTTTAACTAACCTTTGAAGATATATCATGACATGATAGAAACTCTCTACTGGAATTGATTTGTCACTTATCAAAATAATAGGCTTCTTGAAGACACCAGAACCTCTAATACTGTTGGAATTGTAAATTAATTAGTTCTATAAAATTTCAGTAACTAAAACAATATTCTGTGTACCTCCGCAGCAGGTCGTATCATTTTCTGTATCAGAGTAGTTTTACAAATTTTGCTAGAACAAATCAATTTGTGGTTCTTGAGTTTGTACGCCGACGTCGTTGAGCGTATAGGCTTGAGGTTTCACCACCACGAGTGGATGACATCTTCATAAGCTATTTGACTTCGGCGACTTCCAAAGTACTGAGCAGAAATATCGAAATACGCAGTATTTCGGAAGTCGCCGAAGTGAAATAGCTTCTGGACATGCCAACCACTCGTGGTGGCATAGCGACAATCCTCAACACTCAACGACGCCGGCTAAAAAACCGAAGAACCATAAATTCATTTATTTGACGACGCGAAAGACTTACACAGTACATTGCTAGAACAGAGTTATTATTATCCCCCTACCCTTGGATGCAGCTTCTCTATTGCGAGGGGGGGGGGCGAAAATCGGCCCTGCACCAGTGTCTACCGATGTAGAACTGCTGATAATACTTACTGGACATGAGTCTTCGCACTGTCCCCATTCGCCCACAAACCAGTGGGGTGGGCAGCTTCCTTCACACGGCTGTTCTTCCGGAGGTTTTAGATGTGCAGAACAAGTCATCTCATTGGTGATGTGCGACTGTCCTCTGATCTTTACGATACAAGCCACTTCGCGCTTCTGTTTAGCTCTACCCGAACATGAATCGGAACATGAACCCCATGGACCTGCAAAGGCAATTGAATTAATCCACATACACCGAAAAAATAGGTACTTCTTCACATTGTATGCACATTGATTCATTATTTTGTTTAGACAAGGTATCATATGATAATGTTTTTTTTACCATAGATCGTCGCTGGGCTGCAGCTCGGAACGAGTAGGTCATGTGAACCACCCCTCCCAACTAACAATTGTTCTTTATAGGTAATCCGGTATTTAGGTTTATGCTCGCGTTTATGGTTACTGTGTTGTGAGGAAGCAAATTTTTACAAGGGAAAGGAAAGGCTGTCTTAAAGAAAACGCAAAATTCTCTACCTACGATAGTAAAGTAACTGTTCTGTGATATAGATTTGTGATATAGGTATCTGTATACAGGGTGATCCAATAAGCGCGCAGTGCTCTCTAGCGGTTTTAGTGTTTAAATTAGAAGATAATGACTTGGATAAA
The DNA here is from genome assembly GCA_951848785.1 of Callosobruchus maculatus. Taxonomy (NCBI): domain Eukaryota; kingdom Metazoa; phylum Arthropoda; class Insecta; order Coleoptera; family Chrysomelidae; genus Callosobruchus; species Callosobruchus maculatus. Next base: position 433,896 of record CATOUR010000122.1, on the reverse strand, counting down.
AAATGCTTCTTTTCAAATGGTCTACTTGCAGAAGACAATTTCAAAGATGGCGGACATCCGGTTGTACCGGAAGTAGGTATTAACTTCCTTATTTTAAATTGAACACCCTGTATATTATTACATTTTTGAATTCAGCATCAATTTTTAGGTCCAGTCAGTTGACCATTGTTTATATCTATGAAGTTATTCAGCAATCTTTATATTTGACGTTTGTAGTACTTACAAATAATGTTAATATCTCGGAAACTAGGTACGACAGAAAGATAGTGTTTTCGGTTTTTAAACGAGCACGAAACATACTTGTGTTTCAGTCGGATCATTGTTTGAAAGCACATTAAACAAATAAACTAGCAATTTTCAACTCTGAAAAGTTTGAAACGTTAAAAACTTTTTTTCTCAAATGGGATGGTATGATAAGTTTAACATCAGTGGATGCGAAATTAAATTCTCTTCCACTTTTATTTAGGTATATGTGGTTCTATCTTTAACCGTTTTCAAGATATTTACAATTTTGTGATTATTCCGTAAAGGCTCGTAGGAATTGGAAAAATCGTAGGCGGCGTGTCTCGCAAATGAAAGAATTGGCAGCAGACCTTTGATTTGAAGTGTTTTGGCCTCCAATACTGAAATGTGCTTTCGCTCCATCTAACTGTAACCACATTATTCTTAAAAAAGTCCAGTGGTAAATTTTCTAGCAAGTTTTTTAAATTTCCATTTAGAAAATTTTGCAAAACAGTAGTTTATCATGCGGTTTCCAGTAATACCACCCGAAGTCTTTGTACTCCGAGCTGGTTATCAGCAAACCTCTCAAAACTTGGAATTTCGTCGATGTAAAATATGAGAGGAGAAAACATGTAGTGAATGAAGATAGTGAGTCTGACGTTCTCGCAATTGTAGTTGGAGATCCGCATAGCAGTATTGCGGCAGAACTTAGTCACTATTTGGGCACTGGTCAAACAAGTGTGAACACGATCTTAACGAAGAACATATAGCATCCTTATAACGTGCAGCTAAATCAAGCACTTGAAAGACAAGACTTAGAAAACAGAATTAATTTTTGTAAGTGGGGTCGTGCTCGAGTCCAAGGGGATGCACTCCTTTTCAACAGTGTGTTGTTCACGAATGAAGCTACATTTCTTCCTTATGAACTTCACCGTTATCACTAATGGCTATGTAAGCTGGCATAATTTACAGTTTTACATCGATGTAAATTCAAATTTTGAGATGTTTGTTGACAACCAGCTGGAGTCTAAATATTTGGGGTGGTATTATTGGAAACCGCGTAATAAACTAATGTTTTCCAAAATTTTCTAAGTGAAAATTTGGAAAACCTGCTGGAAAATTTACCACTGGAGTTTTTAAGAATAATGTGGTTACAGTTAAATGTAGCGAATGCACATTTCAGTATTACAGGCCGAAACACTTTGGATGAAAGGTTTCCTGCCATTTGCTTCATCTGCGAGCCACGCCTCCTACGATTTTTCCAATTCCTAGGCGATATTATGGAATAATTACAAAATCGTAAATATCTTGAAGACTTCCAAAGATAGAACCACGTATGCCTAGATAAAAGTGAAAGAGAATTTAATTTCGCATCCACGGGTGTGAAACTTATCATACCATCTCATTTGAAACAAAAGTATTTAACGTTTCAAACTTTTCAAATTTGAAAATTGCTAGTCTATTTGTTCAATGTGCTTTTGAACAACGATCCTACTGAAACACAAGTATGTTTCGTGCTCGTTTAAAAACCGATAACCGCATCTTTCTGTCGTACCTAGTTTCCGAGATATCAACATTTAACTATGGTTAACAAACTGGACCTAGAAATTGACGCTGAATTCAAAAATGTAATAATATACAGGGTATTCCATTTAAAATAGGGTATTCAATATGGCGGAAGTATGTCCAGCTCAGCTCGCAACTGAGTTAAATAAGTTAAAAAAAGACACTCTAGTGGAAATTATTGTTCATCAGAAGGTGCCTTTGAGTGTAACTAGTGAGTGTGTATTGAAATTTGTGCGCTATATGCACCAAAAGTTGCAGACAAAAGGTGAAGCAGAATTCGAGGATGCACTAACCTCACTTCCTGCAGATGGAGAGCTGGCTGACTCAACCCCGAACTCTCAGATGGAACTTCTAAAACGACTTAACTACCATTTGGAAAAGCGAGTGAAGGATCAAGAGGATATTATCAATTTATTAAAATTATCCCAAAATGATAATATGAAGAATATCATACACTCACCGCCACCTATCGCACAATCGATAAACAATGGAAGTTCAAACAATTCTACAACAGAAAAATCTTCGTTTATTCCAAACAAGATATCGTTCGCTTCGATAGCAGCAGAAAATGTACCTTCAACAGGCACCGATGACAAAAAGAAGGAAATTCCACTTCCCCAAAAAAATGAGGGGCAACGACCGACACGGAGTTCCCTCCGCAAAAACGATTCGAATGTAAATAAACATAGAACAATAATAATAGGTACGGGAAAGTGTGATGAAACATATACAATCCAGAAAAAGGGGTATTTACACGCATATCGATTTGCCACAGATATGCATTCCCCTACTTTACAATCAATTCTTAAGAAGAATGCACCCGATATTGATTTTGTATGTGAAGAATGGAATAGAACCGACAAAGGCGTTTCGTTCAAGATATCATTCTCACTGAATTATGTGGACAAAGTTTACGACCCCAGCATTTGGCCGGCAGGTGCTGCAGTGAGAAGATTCAAATTTCAAAGAAACCAGGATTTTTCGACTCAGGTGCAGAAGGCGTCAGCAACTTAGATGTGCAGGCCACCAGTACGAGTAGTATGCTACACCTGAATGTGCAATCGCTATCAAATAAACTAAATTTGATGGATCTATCTCTTCAAGAACTAGATGTAGATGTATTAGCTTTGACGGAACATTGGCTGTGTAACGATAATATATATGATGTTAATCTAAGTGGCTATAAAACCATCTCTCATTTCTGTAGGCAGACAGGTTGTCATGGGGGATCCGTGATTATGGTAAAAGAAAAACTAACTAGTGTTTACTCTGAATTAAAAATTCTGAAGAATATTTCATTTGAGGCATGTTTTGAGTGTTCTGCGGTACGTCATGAAAATAAAGAGTGTATACTTTGCATCTATAGACCGCCTAGTGGAGACTATGACCAGTTCCTCTCTAAGTTAGATCAGGCGTTGAGTTTGACAGTAGGTAAGTTTGATAACATCATTGTATGTGGAGATTATAATATTGACCAAATCGGCGAAAGTGTCCAGAAGAAAAAACTAATGGACATGTTTGGATCTTATCAGTTAAAATCGTTAATTAATCAACCCACTAGGATAACAACAAATGTCCATGGTATAACTTCAAGCTCAGCAATAGATTACCTAGTTACTAATACAAACACCAAATCTTGTGATGTCATCGACTTAGGTTTTTCAGATCATTTTGCTCTTTTATACACATGGAATCACGTTATAGAACGCGAGCCTGATAAGAAAAAGATATATTCACGACCAATTAATGAGTCGACAATAAATCATTTTAGAAATTTGTACCTTGCTGATCCTCTTGACGCAACAGCAGCAGTTACAGCTACCGACATGTTTAATAGGTTTCAAGAGAATTTTAATTGGTGCTTTAACATCTCACATCCTCAGAAGCTAATCAGCCTTAAGCAAAAGTGTGATAAATATATAAGCTTTCCTCAAAATATAAAAAATGATCTGAATAGCCTTCGGCAGCTAAATTATCTTAGAAAACTTGTAGCTGATCCACAGATGAACAGCAAGTATAAAGCTATGAAAAAAGAGTTATCGTACCAGATATCTTTATATAAACAAAAACATTACTCTGATATTATCAATTCATCTGAGAATAAGAACAAAAAAATTTGGGAACTAGTAAATAAACAGTTAAATAGGCAGAGATGCAGACATACCGCTTGGTCCTTGAAAGTTAACGATGAAATAACAACCGATACCAAAATCATAGCGAATGAATTCAGTAAATTTTTCGCAACGTCTGCCTCAGCGCTCGTTGCGCAATCAAACGGTCAAACTTGCTCTAACACTTGCACCACTGTTAGGAAACACTTAAATAATTCTTTTTGTATATTTGAATTCACTGAAGAAGAGATTTCCGAGGTCATCTTGTCACTTAAAAATAAGCCTTCTACAGGCATTGACGAAGTTCCAATCCTCTTGATAAAAGAATGCGTTTACGAACTGGCGCGAGATTTAACTCCTATAATAAATAAATCAATCCTATCAGGGGAATTCCCAGACCAACTGAAATTATCAAAAGTTACACCAATATACAAAAAAGGTGATACTATGTCCGTAGAGAACTATCGAGGGATTTCTACACTGTCATGTTTTTCAAAAATAATTGAAACTGCCGTACATAGAAGACTGGTAAGTTTTATTGATAAATATAATTTAATTACACCTTGTCAACATGGCTTCAGGAAGGCCCGTTCTACTGAAACTATTACTACTTCATTCATTCAAAACATATATGAAAAGCTTGATGTGGGAAAGGTGGTTGTGGGTATTTTCGTGGACTTATCCCGCGCCTTTGACACTTTGGACTCAAAAATTTTGTCTGTCAAGCTCAACGCCTTAGGTATTAGAGGAGCAATAAACCAGTGGGTTTGCTCTTTCATCTCACATAGAAAAATATTAGTTAAAATAGCAAATGATAGATCAGGTATACACGATGTTAATCTAGGGGCACCCCAGGGCAGTATCTTAGGTCCATTGTTATTCTCATTATACATGAATGACCTGCCAGATCACATAAAGGACGGCACGGTGTTCATGTATGCCGACGATACTACACTAGTGGTGTCCGCCAATGATGCTGAAAATATTACGAACAAAGTCAACGCTGTCATGCTGCAATTTGCAAATTGGTGCAAATATAACCACTTAATAATAAATTTAGATAAAACTACTTTCACACAATTTACTGGGCATTATCAAAAACAAACTGATATTACATTAACACTCAACAATAGTGATATAACTCCATCTACTGGCACAAATTTTTTAGGTACTAAACTAGACGATCGCATTAGTTGGAAATCTCATATTGATCATATTTGTTCTAAACTAAATAAGGCATACTTTGCTTTGAATACTCTAAAATCAAATCTTTCAGTCAGCGTATCAATCAACTACTATTATGCATGTGTGTACTCAATTATTTCCTATAATATTATATCCTGGGGCCAAGCAACTGAATGGAGTAGGGTATTTGTACTCCAAAAGAGAATTTTACGATTGATTTTTAACATCAAACCGATGCAGTCTTGTCATAAATTATTCGTGGACAATGGCCTTTTGACAGTTGCAGGCATATATTTATTCAAGTTACTTATCTATGTAAAACAAAATTTAAACAATTTGAAAAAACACTCAGATATTCACTCATATTCAACAAGATCTAGTAGTAAGCTATATATACAGAAGTACCATCACGTTTTTTATAAAAAATCCCCTGATTACGCTGGCATCCACTACTACAATCTGTTACCTGATAGTTTAAAAAACATCCAATCAAATATTAAGTTCAGGAAAAATTTGAGAAATTATCTTGTGGAGAAATGTTTTTATAGCCTGAAGGAGTTTGTTGAAACGACGTAAACTTTAGTGATTTTGTTATTTACATTCGTAACGTATTTTCTACTGTTGTTTGTATGTATTTTGTACTTATTTTGTCACTTACACTATCTATGTCCATTTATCTTTGTGTTTCACATCTATTGTGTTGTTTGACGAAACTTATCTGCTTCGATAGCAGCATGTAGTGAATAAATGATTCTATTCTATTCTAAAATAAGGAAGTTGATACCTACTTCCGGTATAACCGGTATTCGATTTAAAATAAGGAAGATGATACCTACTTCCGGTATAACCGGATGTCCGCCATCTTTGAAATTATTTCCCGCAAGTGGACCATTTAAAAAGAAACATCTTTTATTGAAGTCATTTTCTTCTAATTTAAACGATAAGGCCGCTAGAGAGCACCGCGGGCTTATTGGACCACCCTGTATATGTATGCATATGTTTTCGCCTTTTATACTTTTATCCTTTTGTATGTTTTTTCTTGTGCCCTTCTCTCTGTAGATTTTAGTATTCTAGAGCATCATATTATGTCTGAAATAATGGGGCTGTGTAACTTAAATGGAATCAATACTGCAATGGAACTATGATGGTTATGTAGGCATCTTGCAGAGATCCAACTAATAAAACAAGGAGCCAACCCTTTCTGCATGGCCTTATAAGAAACTCATTTAAAGGTAACATGAGTGCTTCAGAAAGGATTACCCAACAAACACAAGACCAAGTGGTGGAGTCGCCATCTTCATAAGAGGCTCAATAGCTACTCACGAAATCAACCTTGACACCTTGCAAGCAAGCTGTTGCCGTGCAAATCGATACCCCGATAAGAATTATTATTTGTAATATCTACCTACCAAACCCCCAATATTAAATACAGGCTATTGTGGATCACTTACGTCAACCGCACATGATTGTAAGTGTTTTCAATGCACACTCTCCAACCTGGGGATCCAGTACGCGAGATTCTGGGGCCGAAGCAATAATTGAGAACAATAGTATATGTCTCGCAATAATTGAGAACAATAGTATATGTCTCCTTAATAGTGGGGAAGCAACACACTTTAATGTTGCTTCTAATAACTTCTCCCACATTGACCTGTCGTTGTGCTTACCGCTGGGCCCCCCTAGAAGACTTACGTTCAAGTGACGATTTTCCGATAATGATTACTACGCAAAAGAAAAAACGAGAATATCTTACTAGAAGGCTGTCAGAAAGAAAGCTGTACCATGGTGGAAGCAGAACATTTGCCTAACTATCGCTGTCAGCACAGCAGCTTTAAAAATCTCTCAAGACATTGCACTCAAGAAAACTTGATCAATTTCAAAACATCATGTGCTAAATCCGAAGACTTATTTGCGACTCTAAGAAGTCTACTTGGCCAAATTACGTGTCATCAACGACAACCTCTACGCCTCTTGGGCTTGAAAGTCAGTTGAGATAGCAAGTACAAACTGTAAAGTTCTTAAAACAGCGTACAGCGTTGGCGGTACTCGTTCCACCAGCAACTAGTTTTCAATCCAAAATATTTGTACGTCAGTACGTCCTCCATTGAACAGAAATAGTATTTATGACTAACTATTGCTAAGCGTCGAGTAAGGATCAACTAGAGTAGTGACGCTATCCGAAACAGAAAAAATTCATCTGTACATCCAAATAAATAGTAGGAAGGGTATCAAAGGACTTTTTTAATTCATCTTGTCATCGGATGTAGTACTAGTCATCTATACCTACCTGTGAACCATTGTCCCCCACATTCCTTTTCGCTTGAGCAAGCTCTGGATAGTTCTGGTTTACTTCCTTCCGAACATGAAGTATTCTCTTCTTTTTCGCATAGAGCTAATCTTGTTTGATACCCTGTACCACACGCTTCAGAGCAATGTGACCATTCAGTAACCAGCCACGATGAAGAGGATACTGAATTTCGAAAATCTGAAAAAGTAACAGTTAAAAAACAGGGTTATGAGTCTTGAACACAATATATTCTCTTCTATGAAAAATAATACAAGAACTACATGAGTTATATAAAGTGCAATAGCTGGCAGGCACAGATTCAGCATATCCCAGGACGTGTTCCAAAAAAGGAATTGCACTCAGGTTTCGGAATCTGAACCCGATATCAAAAGGAATTATTCTTGAATTCACATTTGTTACAAAGAAACCAGCGTTTAAAGTTTCGTCGTAAAGACGATTAAAACGTGTGTGGCTTACCTTAAGAAAGGGAAATCACTTTTCATTTTACAACAAAAAAAGGAGAAGGTCGTTTAGTACGATTAAGCTAACAGGTCATTTTAATGTTTTCTCGATTCTTTACGTTAACTATATCAATGTTCGATATGTACGAACTGTTTAACTATTAAGAGTAAACATCGCTTAATGTTTTCGGGATTTCTCTTGGGACACAGTGTATAGGCGATGATCTTTAACACGAACAGCCTAGACATTAAATATCCCCACGCTAAATGAACAATCCTATTTCAAAAAACTATTATTATAAAGATGAAGCTTGTCTAACCATGAACCTATACTATATTAGAAAATACTAACAAAATAAATGTTTACCCAACCTACATCTTTAAGGCTTTCAGGTAGATGGAGATGTCATTCAAAGGTTTTGGTTAAATTCTGAATATTTTCAGACCTTTCTTATAACGATTCCAACTTTACTAATTGATTTTTAATTTTCTGTAAATGGACAGTGATTTGTTGCATTCATTCGGTATTAATTTTAGCGAATAAGTTATCCAAATTACGCACAGTAACAAGACATTGAACAAAATAATATACGGAAAGTAGGAAATTGCACCATATGGTGAAGGTTACTATGGAACTTGAGAGAGGGATTCTCTTTAGGATCATTACTTTAAAACGTATTTGCAAACAAGCTATGAAGGTTAAACTACTGCTATACCCTGTTACCCGATACTTTAGACTGTCAGCCGTGTCAATTGGCAATTCCAAAAATCTATGAGACCTCTAGCGGCAAAAATCTACACTGACAAAGCAGGTACTCGAATTTCGGACGGCACACAATTAACATGCGATTAACCGTTTATATGCCGTTTATGTTTCTTCGTTCAGTCGTGTTTTCGAGTATGTGCTTTGTTAATTGGTATATAGTGTGTTAGAATATTTCTTCGGACCTTCTTCATACGCTATTGTCAAGAATATGGCATCTACATCAGGCTTCAAATCAAGAAAGGCTAGCAAGTTTAATACAAACTGTAGTGTTTATGGTTGCCACTCCAAAAAAGACTATGATAAAAGCATTCATTGCCACGCATTTCCTCCAAAAGCGTGTCACAGCGTGCAGGATACCTGCTATCCTCCATATTTGTTTACAAACGCCAGCGCCCTCATCGGTAATTGGAATCGCCAGCGAACAGATTTTCGGCTAGTCATAACTAAAAATCCCCCAGAATGACACATGCTTTGACGGCATACGTACAGGGCTGCGTTCAGTGCTCGTAACGCTACTGACGAGTAGTTGACGCTTAATAATACATACACGAAAAAAATGTATTTGTTTCGGTCAAGCATTTATGCTATGAATTTTTAGATTGATTCAATTTCTTGTTCACAAAAATAGTCATTATTTTTTGGCAATGAGATATTCAGTAAAATCATTACTAAGACGGTACTGACTTGCAGGATTGCCAACTCAGACCACTACAAAAAAATTAAATCTGAGATGCACTTCTTCGTCAGCTGATACCTGCCAATGGACGTCAAGCGAGTATAAGGTATCCAGGTAACAGAGTATATTTATTTAGATGACGTTTGGTGCTGATTGCTAGATACCTACATATATTAGAAAACTATTATCATACTATAAAGATTTACAATAAGTACTATTTCAATGTTAGAACACATATCTGACGAGTGAGCAGTAAGCAAGGGCGTCGTCAAGGAGGAGGACTTGGGGGTCAGACTTCTTCCAAAAATAAATTTTTATCACTTTTTAAAACAAGAGTGTAAGTTAATGACAGTGGTATTTGATATTAAGTAGCGCAACACCCGCCAAGATTGGTGCTATCTTGTCCAATCCGAAGTTTAGTGACGCAACCCCGCCTATCCCCATAAATGGCCCCGTAGTTATTTTAATTTCAGGATCCTTTTTTTCTCTTCGAAACTGTTGAGAGTCCAGTACAAAGGTTTCAACCCAAACCCTCCCTTATGGATAATTTCCCGCCCATGCCTATGATAGTAACTGTATCATATTTGTGTAATCGCCAGTGTAGCTAATTCCATTTTCCACCAAGCAGATGAGCAGTATAATATTTTTTATATCTAGTTAAACCACAACGTTAACATTTTACTTACCCGAATCTGAGACGTGTAAAAATGATGCTGAGCAAGGTCCCATGTTGCAGTATTCCGCATGCGCAGGTCTGTGTTCCGCTTTACAATGGTGTCCTGGAGGACATATCACTGACCGTGTTCTATGTCCCGTGCCGCATGTTACAGAACACTGAAACGATTCAGAGCTGTCACAATAAATAAAAATATTTCGCCACGTGTGAGTGAATGTATCATGCTTAGGTCGGGATTGTGGGTGGTATCAGGTGTCTTCCTATATAAAGGGTGTCCGTTACTTAGTTGTACACAGCAAAGCTTCATGTTTTTTAATCTTCAACTACACGCGCTGGTGTACTGTGTACACCAAAGGATTTAAGTACGTTGAATTTCCTGAAGGGTGTACGGTGTCGCCTTTGCCGTTCTACCTAGCCCTCAAAGATGGTATTTACTTAAAAGTTGCTTCGCCGTCAGTTGTCTTGAAAACTTTGCCGAGCAAGTAAAAGTTGACCGCTAGTCCGTCTGGTGCCTTAAATACACTGCGCGTGTAATTGTGAGAAAAGTATATTATTATTGTTATTTAAGAAACTTATTCAGTTGTTTTGGGTTTTTTATAAATATACTTTCTAATACCTACTATGACTTTCAACAAAGAAGCTTTGTAAGTGTAATGATGACAATATTTTAGCTAATGCTGCTTCGCCTTCTGCATAGAATACACGACGCGTGTACTCGTGAAGCAGAAAGGTATTTAATCCGATATACAAGATTCACTACGTTGGACCTTTTTTCCAGGATAAGGTATGAGCATTTGTTTGTAACAAAGTAACTAATGGTGTTAATACTAATTCTGCAATTAGTTTATAGGCATTTATTGCCTAAGATATATAATATATATGTAGGTGGTGTACAGAGTGCGCTTAGGTTTTAAAACAAGGCATGTGTAGCTAAAGGTTAAATAAAAGGATGAAGGGTTAACCAAACTTACAGTCAAAATGATAATTGTCATTTCGATATGTTCTAATTTCATTTCAAGACAACGAAATTAGGACATCGGGGGGCTTTTCACAGCGAGGCGCCACTTTCAGATAGAATTACCTCAAAATGAGCTAACTATGTGCATCACGATGTATTATAGATTAAATATTAAGGCTTTTTTTATTTTCCACCTTCTCTACTTAGAAAAGGTACTCTTTGTAAAGTTCTTACGAGCGACCGTTTTCCAGCTACCTGCATATAAGTTAGTCTTCTTTCGATGAACCTCCCTAAGCTGTAGTTGCGATTTAGTTTTTTTTGGTGATTATCACCTTTTGGATTATTTAATTCGCAGAACATTTGGAACTTTGAACAGTTGTTTGGAAAATGGCTACTCTTAGCGACATTTAGAAAGGATACATTTTTATATAGAAAATGTAGAAGACAAATAATAATAATAATCATTAGGTAATGTTTAAGCTCATACGTGACGGACATAAGTGATTATAAAGGGATGTGATGTAGCACCCTCTACAAGACAGGTGGCACTTAAACTGAGAACGGATTCGAAATCCTCACCTCAAAAAGCCCCGGAGTTCCTAATATTGAGTATTTTCGTCGATTGAGCAAAACCTAAATGCCAACTACTCGAATATTTCGATTATTACTTTTTAATGAAAGGCAAGTTTGGGTTAAATTTTTGTTGATAAAATGTATGTAGTTTTTCTGTATACTATTAGTTATCATCTAAGACATCATGGTTATCATAATCCCTCATTGGATGATGCTGTAGAGAAATGGTATTATGGGAGAATAACAAAACTGACGGGAAGCGACAGCATAATTTTAATCCTGTAAGTATAGTATGCCGTTTCAACGTCAAACGAGAGCATTATAGGATAAATATAATGATCTAATAAATACTAGATCAGCAATTACCTATCTATGCATTTGCGTCTCGGTGTTTTCTCGCCAAAACGCACATGCATAATCTGCAAGGTTTGCAGTGCAGAACATTGCGCACAATCACTAATGACACATGGTACGTTTCCAACGATACCTTTAACAGAGACCTTGACATCCCGTACTTGGGGTATAGTCAAGCGGAATCGCATAGCAACCTTCTGTTGTGCGAATCGATCTGTACAGTCGAGCAAGTTCCTAAGCACACAATGCCGCGGCCCGCACTATGATCAAAACCAAATCGCGCAATTTTGAAAACAACTAAATTTTTGTCATTTTAAGTTAATGTCTTCAAACGAATCTTCAAACGACGAACTTCCTCCACTTTGTTCTTCTCCTGCTTTCCTTTCTTTATCTTCCTTTACTCCTTCATAACTTTGTCTGATCTCTAGGTAACCACACCTGACAGACTGATCGACCAACACGACCGAAACTAAGATCAAAGGTCCACCCCACCGGACCGCTCTGACAAGAATTGATGAATAATAGTACGAGAGTATTCAAAGTAATGAAAAGTGGCGCCTGCGACATGGAAGGAAGATCAAATATGCCGCCGCCGACGCCGTATGTGACTTCTCGTTAGTTTTGCTATTCTCATGTATTATTGTCTAATTAAATAACTGGAATGTCTAGGTTTATACAGGGTGAGCCAAGCCCAACGCCTCGGACTCGACGATACCACTTTCCGAAAAATCGACTTTGCAAGTATATGTAGGTCGCATTGGACTACATTTTGGAAATAATGACTTTTATACAGGGTGTCTGATAAAAGCGTGACATATCAAAGTTATGTTTTTATTTTTAAATGGAACACCCTGTATATTATTGCACATTTTGATAGCTGGGTGAATTTTGGTGCGACTTTATGTATCACACATGGGACCTTAAGTGAACCGTTTAGGTGCAAACCACAATTTTTGGTATAAGTAGATGTCAGAAAAAAATGAATATCGCAGTTATTATAAATCTTAGAGGGCTATGACTTTGCTGTGTTACTAAGCTTGAAATGTGTCAGCTTACGTTAGACGGTCGAGTTTGAATTACATTTGTACTTGGAGAAATCGGTAGATCAATTAAGAAAACTTTAATCAAAGGTAACTTGATTTTTGCAAATGGGAATGCTTAATTTTTTTATACGATCAAATGTGCAATTTGATAGGCTTTCTAATGATATCAGGTTGTGAAAATCAATCTTTGGTAGTTTTCAGTAAATTTTGAGATTTCAATCAAATCAGTGATTTTCAATTTCCCTACCTATAAACAAACTAGCAGGTCATGAAATATAAACAAACTCGTATTCAGATGGAAGAAAATAGCTAACTTAGCAAAAAGATCCAGAATAACTAGAGTAAAAGGGCAAGATTATAAAAATTCCCCAGAACAAATCAACTCTAACCAGAAACAATGGCGGTAACATGTCTAAGGTTAAAGATAAGCTGGAGTACGACAGAAATATAAAAGTCATTATTTTTAAAATGGAGTCCAACTCCACCTACATACAGCCGCAAACTTGTTTTTTCAAAAAGTGGTATCGTTTGGTCACAAGAGTCCGAGGCCTGTATATGCTTTCTAATCTTCAAAATACGCATTAAGCACAAATTAATTTCAAGACATTGGATTTATAGTATGTTATAAAATCTGACATTTTGTGGACGGTTTGAGTTACTCGGGATAAAGCCAAAAAGCCAACAGTTGGCAGCAGTTCTTAAAACCTCACCTGACTCCAATTTCCTGTCAACCATGCTCTGCTTTCGTCAACTCCTGGGAGTTCGTTGTCGCTTATGCTTTCACAAGCCGGTTTCTTACAAGGCCTAGACTGCACTGCAGGTTTAGTTATCATCAAGCATTGACTTTCACTGACAGGCACTGGACCATTAGACAGGTCTTGCTTACATCGAGGAATATTTTGCTGAACACCTACAACAAGTGAGTAAATCATAAAATAATCCTGGTTTCCTCCCCAATACAAATTCTTGTGCCATTTGTAGCATGCCATTCCATTTGTGGGCACTAAATCGGCACAAATATGAACCAATCAGTACTATGCGAATATAGGAAATGAACTAGAAAACCACAACAATGGGACACGAGCATCGTAGGATACAAGGCAATGTGACAGTAAATGAGCTAGCTCGGCATGCTTGAAAAATTCAGAGCACTCGTGTGGCGTCTACATCGAGAAAAAGGAATTTTCGGACAAAAGTAACGAAATTCAGTTAAACAAATAGGTAACCGTTCTGTAAAAAAATTACCAGACGATTTAGTAAGCTCCGTTTATAAAATGAATGTGTCTTATGTTTAAGGTATGTCTATTGACTGCAAATTATCTGGTTACTGCGTATGCAGTTTGTCTACAACAGAAATAACAAGTAGTATGCTGTTGTGTGAAAGGATTAAGGCATGCAAGAACAATTCGTTCTTTACGAAAAAATAAATGCCTAGTGTATTAAGCATGATTTTTGCCATGGAAATAGCTACGCCCTCCCCACAAACTAATTTTGTTGCACGCAAATATTGCAGGTATTGTTTCGGCGCTGGTAATTCTGCCGTCACAGTAAGTATAGACGAAAAACGGACAACCAAAATCAAATGTTTTGGAAAATATATTTAGTTGTTGTACGTATGAATCAACGCAATCTATTATAGTACAAAATGTTTCGTGACAAGTCTTGTTTACACCTGCAAGTGAGCAAATCATATCGTACAGGTACACATGCTTAAAAAGCATGCGATTAATGAGCAATGCTACTTCGTAGCATGTGTATTTTTTTTATGGTCGGCCTCTCGCAAAGGCTGAAAGCCTATGGCGCTGTAGAAGCGCTGCGAGAGGACAAGTATCGGTTCACGTCAGATTTGAAACGCTGTAGGTTGTAGCCGTCGGGAAACAAATTCCCTGGCAGCTGATTCCACAGCGTCGAAGTTCTCCAAAAGAAGGAATGCTGGAGGAGACTAGTTCGGGGAGTAAGGACCTCGACCTGGTAAGGATGAGCTCGCAGAGCTTCTCTAGTCTTCCTAGTTCGGACGGCCTGTGGTGTTATTATCTGAGAGAGCTCACTCGAACATCTTCCGTGATAGAATCTGTAAAACAGGGATAGGTCAGCCACCCTCCTTCGATGTTCCAGGCTGCGGAGGTCCTTTGTGAGGTTAGGCGTATCGATTAGTCTAATCGCTCTTTTCTGGATAGTGTCCAGAAGCTTTAGAGAGTGCTTCGGAGCGCATCCCCACACATGGGAGCAATACTCCAGCGCTGGTCGGATCTGTGCCTTGTAGAGCAGTAGTACTTGCTCTGGTGTGTACAGCTTCCTACAGCGGAACAAAACTCCAAGCTTCTGGGATGCTGTTTTAGCAATACTGACGACGTGGGATGATAGTGGCTTGCCTGGTTCCATGCACGACACTAATGTACTGTCATCTGCGAAGCTGTAGATTGGATTGGATGTTATTTCCAGCAGCTCGTTGATGTACAGCTGAAACGGTGTAGGGGATAGGACAGATCCCTGAGGAACACCGGCGTTTATTGAAAATACGTCTGATGAGCAGCCCTCGACTACAACAAACAGAGATCGGTCATTCAAAAAGCTATTCAGCCACTGGCGCAGACCAGGTGGTAGTCCATAAGCAGCAAGCTTCACCAGAAGTCCGTCATGCCATACTCTGTCGAAAGCTTTCGATATATCAAGTGCAACAACACGGGATTCGCCATGATTGTCTATTGCTCTGTTCCACATGTGAGTGACGTAGGCAAGGAGGTCACCTGTAGACCTGTGCTTACGGAAGCCATACTGGCGATCATTTATGATGTTATTGTTGTCCAGGTATTTCAGGAGCTGTGTGTTAATGACAGTCTCCATAACGCCATACGCGCCTTGCTCGAAATATGCATGCTAATTTCGAGCATGCTAAAGAACCGGCGATCATGCGATTAAATGGAAATGTGTCAGTGGCAGTAGCATGCTCATTTTGAGCATGCTTAAAAAGCATGCTATTTATGAGCATGTGTACCTGTAGCTATAAAATAATCCTGGTTTCCTCTCCAATACAATTTTTTGTACCATTTGTAGCTCCAAAATTAGTCACAATCTATTATCGTGCAAAAAGTTTTGTGTGATTGGATCGTTACATCATCCCTACGATAAAAGAAATTACGGTTAAGCTACAGATACACATGCTCATGAATAGCATGCTTTTTAGGCATGTTCAAAATTAGCATGCTACCGTCACTGACACATTTCCATTTAATCGCATGACCGCCGGCGCCGGTTCTTTAGCATGCTCGAAATTAGCATGCTCATTTCGAACCAGGCGCGAATACACATGCTACGAAGTAGCATTGCTCATTAATAGCATGCTTTTCAAGCATATTTATCTGTAGGTTTAAAAAAATCTGTTTGCTCTATGTAAAAAGACATGTACAGAATATGTATAGATTGGTAAAATAATACCTTATCTCAGAATATTGTCACTAGACTTGATAAATTCTTTTATCGATTGGAAGAGGCCACATGCCCCTTTTGCAAGGAGCACACAGTAAGTGTAGGTCATCGTAAATTGATCAGCGAAAAGAATTCGGTAAAATATGTAAATATATTGCCAAACCTCTTAATTTGTCTTAGATATCAAAAATTGAAATTACATATTGTCTCGGATTAAAATGTGCCAACGAAATACCCAATTTTGGTACTAATAATCCTATTTCCTTCTTTTACGTCTTGTTTTTCTTTAGTTACATATGAAACTGCAAATAATGGATATAACCTAATATCCGATTTATCTAGTTCATAAAACTTATAACTACAACCGGCAACAGCAGATTTTCTTCCCCACCTTAAAGACAGTGCAGCATTCTGATGGAATAATCGCTGCAGACAATATCTAATACCCTTGTCTTACTTATTTTCTCTATCCCCTGTTGAACTCGATGACAATGAAGATCGCTACCTGAAGGAACCTGAAACCTCCCGCTACCCTTAGGCCCAGTTTCACAATCAGTGGTCACGCGCCTCTTGTTTCACAATCATAAAATGACGTTGGGTTAACTGACCGCGAGTTGTATTTCATTTTCAGCAATTCGTGGTACTGTGTCCGCAATATTTAAAATTATTTTTCTTATTTCCTCCTCTAGGTGCTTCGTGCTGATGTTTTGTGTTTTTATGACAAGACTGTCGAAGAATGAGTTTGTTGAGTTGTCAGTTCCACGCGATTTCAAACCTCATTTTGGTTTTTTCATGTCATTCACAGTCATTTGGTGTTTGGCATAGATAAAAGATTTTTAGGTTGGGTTGGTGTTTGGACTGCTTGGCGTTGTAGTTGTTTCTTGGGCCCTCTTCAAATAATAGCCGTGCATGTACCCGTGTGTCAGCATGAAAAACCAAAAAGAGCGAATAACTTTTCAAAAGATGAAGAATATCTGTCCATTTCGTTAGTAGAAAAGTACAGGCATGTAATAGAATGCAGAACAAAAGGTGCAACAACATGCCGCGAAAAAGACAACGCTTGGGAAAAGATAGGAGAAGAATTTAACTGCAAATGTGTAAATAATAGCCGCAGACCTGTAAAGGTGCTCAAAGAAAAATACAAAAATTTAAAAAATATCAAGGAGCCATGGTCATCATATTCCTCAAAACAATTGACTCTAGGTCGAAATATTCTTGTTCTCATTGCTTCTTCATCACTGCTATACGCATTTACATCATAACCATTCATTCAAATAAACAGAACGATGGAAAGCGTTAAGGTAAACGATAAAATATGAAACTTCAAATGCCTAGCAAGTAGCAAAACCAAAGTGATGTAGCCTAATGCCTCAAGTAAAATCGAAAACCACGATTTGTGAAACATGACATCTAGGGTTAACCTCCGGTCTACACACAACCTTGAATTAACCCGTCATTATGAAACCGGCCGGGCCCTTAGCTCATGCCACGCTGGTCAGTTTATAATAACCACATAGTACTTATGCCAATGAAGTCATTTCAAGATATTTAAGGTACCTAGGGATAATTACTAATCCAATGGCCGAATAGCGAAGATAGGTACCTGACCTGACTTGACATCGATTTCACCGAGCAGACCATAGGTCTTTAGCTCGTAAGTCTAGATGAAAGGGCGCTTACGGGACCAGCGTAGACCTAACCTATGGGGAAAAGATTAGTAAATACCAAACACAACTTTTTATGGAATGTGATGAGATAGTAAAAATGAATTGGTTTCGTTATTGAAGTGCAACCCTCGGTCTTTTATGTTTGTGAACATCAGCCACGGTGTAGTTTACGGCCTCCCTAACTAGCGCGTTGGAATGGTTTTGGGCTCTTGCATATGCCTTCGTTGCAAGCTCTTTGATAAATTCACTAAGAGCAGGAACATTCAGATCTGTATGAAGTGTACGATTCGAAACGTACCATGGAGCGCCCACA
The DNA here is from genome assembly GCA_951848785.1 of Callosobruchus maculatus. NCBI lineage: Eukaryota > Metazoa > Arthropoda > Insecta > Coleoptera > Chrysomelidae > Callosobruchus > Callosobruchus maculatus. The sequence goes on along the minus strand of CATOUR010000122.1, from coordinate 415,612 downwards.
ATTGACCTAAGAGCTCTGTGCTGTACCACTTCAAGAGCATGCATATGCGTCTTGGCGACAAGACACCAAGCCGCACAAGCGGACGTCATTGTAGATAGGTACCTGTGTACTCTGTGGGGTGCGTCTTTAAAGGAAGAAAGTCATGAACAAATTGCTCTAATACCTTCTCCACAGGTGACGCTGCAATCTGTCCACTGAAGCTCCCATGATGGTGGACACGGATCCATGTTGCAACGTACTGGTGTGGATGTCGGGGACTCTAAATGGGCGCATCTTCTATCGTGTACCGGCATTTGATTATGAGGACCCAATTCTCTGATACACGTCTTGACATAAGTTTGAATACCTGCGGAAAAGAAAATATCAAATATAGCAGGATGTTAAGTTTGACGAAAGGTTTATTTACCCCCGCCGCAAGATTTAGAGCAGGCTGTTAGTCCAGTTATCTTCCAATGGAAATGCTTTCTTCTAACTCTTGTGCGTCTTGGTCCAGGATGTAATATCTATAAGACAATAAAAGGTAGAAGTTGGTATAGATTAACTTAGCTTTTTACTACAACCTATTAATCCTTGTGACAATAAAATGTTTCTAATTTGATACACATCGTACATATTGTAACATGATTCCAGTTGTCCATTTAACTAATTTCGCTGTGGCTAGACGAAAAATGGAACTGAAAGGTGATAGAATTATCTATAAGATTTTACCATCTTACGCATCTATATGTAACTACTAAAGCAGATTTCGTTTGGTATAATAAACATATTTACTTTAATGTTTAACTCTTCTGATGAGAGTGAAAACACAATGTTACAACAAAAAGAATGTTATGTCATGGTACAATAGTAACCGGTGGCACAGGTCAGGTAAATTGCCGACTCTCTCTTCTAATATACCAGTATTAAACAACTCCAAAAATGTCCAATGACAGAACCCCAAGTATATGCAAACACGTTTGGTGTCAATTCTAATCCACATACCCCTCCAGATGCTAGAAGACCACTAATAACACATATACTATGCATATTCAGAGTTAAGACTGCTGAGAAGACACTGCAGCCGCACAACGTCAACAAAGCTTTTGATACCTGATGTGAACCCTATTGTTGCAAATAAAATGTGCACTGGAGCTTACACGGTGTAAGTTACACCGGTACTTACTTGCATATACGCCATACATTGGCCTCTTTCCAGAAGACTGAAAGTTTGCTCTGTCCAGCTGGTGTCAAAAACAAATGGATCGAAAGCAAATCCAACAACCTACAGATCCGTATTTCTGGTATCTGTGATCAATAGTGCCATGTAGAATAGCATCAGGAGTACAGTACCACGTTAACATACAGAAGGACGTATGGATTCTTATATCACAGGGTAACTCCTATCTATGTCACATAATATTTGTGAAATGGATTCAGCTAGCCATTTCAAGAGACTTAATCCAGGTATTCTAGAAGTATTTACTGGCGAAACAATTGACAAGCTCTGCGATTTGATATTACACTACTATTGGGGTCACAAAATCTCCGTTTTTCCTTTCCTACCAACAATACCAACACGGGTGTTCCACGGGCTAAGATATTTTTCCGGTTTTAATAATCTCCTTCTTAGTGCGATACATTCGATTCAATATTTCGAGGATGTTCTGCTAGCTTAAAAGTAGCAAGGTAAACATTAATTCAAAGAGTGATAGAGTGACTTGACGACAATATAAGTAAATGCTAGTTGAATGTCCTATCAAAAGCTAAAATGCTTCATTTTATTTTAGAAAATGAATATTTTGCCTACTATCGAAGTAGAAGATCTCCGAACTGCGAGACACAGCATTCCACAAAATGGCAGAAGCTATGGACAGATACATCGGAGATGGCGTAATGGACAAAGAGGCTGATATCGACCATAAGCGAGTGGGTGGAGTGCATCCACAGGACAACGTGCTACTTACTCACTGAGGAGCTGTCAGGCCATGGCCCTTTCCAGGCGTATAGACACCGAATAGGTCGAGCTGTTGACGGCATATGCCATCACTGCCACCTGTCGGACACAGCGGAGCACACACTGTTTGACTGCAGTAGCAGGAAGCGAGAACCAACCTGCCTGAGAATAACACCCCTGAAAATATGGTGCCAGTGATGTTATCGAGTGAGGTACAGTGGAAGATCGTACATGATAGAAAGCATCTTAAAAGCAAAGGAGTCAGAAGGATATAGACACATGGAATAGAAATTACCTCACCTTGCGCTGCGAAGAATATCGTTCATGATGCGCGGTGCAGGTGGAGATAGAGGAGGTAAGAAGAGAGGTAAGAGGGAATAGGTTTAAGCGGTCGGACCATGGTGGCATTTCGGGTGGATGCAACTGCGTCCGCTAGACATCACATCAGAGGACTCATGAAAAGGCATTTAACTAGACTATACCAGCTTGTCTTCAGTTAGCTCTTTGTTGTGATACCTTTTTGCTATGCGCTCTTTGTATATAATATTATCTTTCTTTATTTATTCATATGCTAGCATTACATATGCTAGCATTACATGCGACTATTTGAACTGGATCTTTTAAATTCTTATTAGAAAATTCCGTTAGTCCCAGCCAAACTTATTTATGACGTTCTAATCTTTTTGTTCTTCTCGTTGTTTGCATTTCCAATTTTATTCTAATCTTAGGTTAGCAGAAAATGTGACTTAAAAATATAATAAACGCTTGACATGTTATCTAATGCGCTCTTCATTTTAAGTGAGAAGAACATCAGGATTTAAAAATGAGTGGAGTGATATTGAAAATAAGAATATATTGTCATATTTTTATAAGCTCATTCTATTTGTCTCTTGCTAACTTTTCCCAAGTTGTCAGAACACACATGTATATAAACTCTTATTTATTACTAGATATCAGATTAGGAAGCAAATGAAGAAAAAAATAACTGTCATAAAACACAGCACAGATATATGGGTAATTGGATACTTTTAGGAGTTTTTAATAACTTTGTAGCGGCGGCAAGATAAATAGGGTAAAAGTCGTGACTGAGGCTATTAATGTATGCCCTTAAAAAAACGCCTTGGTTGAAATTCAATTTTGAGTAAATATTTTTTGAATCACCTGAGGTCTTGATTCATCCTTCAAGGTAACATTATTATAAGGTATCTCGAGTCGCCTTGTTTCGATGACAGATGGATCTGCTATAACAGGTCGTTTGATAAGCGGAGGTGCAATGACTGGGGTATCTTCCACTGGCAAAGAGTAACTGTATTTGATGCCGGTGTTGGCTTGGTAGTTGACGATCTGGAACAAACAATAAAACACTTTGTTGCTTGATGCTATGCTCAAGTAATTTATTTTTATTTATTTAAGGGACAGTAGTTGCTACTAATAATTGTCTTGTGTCTTGTTTTCCATCTTTTATAAATTTCCCTCAATTTAACTTAAACCCATAGTCAATTTTGTGATTTGATATCAATATAGAATGGATGTGCCTTTTCACATTTTTTTATGAATGCAGTATCCATTTGACAAATGGAGTTAAATATGTGAATTTATTTACCGGTGTTGCTGACCCACAAATAAAAGTACAATGTTAAAAGGCTTTTTATTGACGTCTCATCCGCCTCTGTTGTAGTGTTTATCAAAGTATAAAGTGTTTGACAAAAATTTCATTTAGAATAAACGAAGTTGGCAGCTGATGCAGCGAACAGTGTACAGTTTTTGTTTATCCGCGAAGTTTTATATCGATAAGGGATCATGATGCCATTGCAGTAGCGTAACTTCAAATTCGGGGCCCCCCGCAAGATACTTTACGGACCCTCCCGCAAAAATTTTTCAGTGACTTCTTTTTTCATAATATATCATGTATATATACAGGGTGAGTCCTAAATTGATTCTTTTTTTAACTGTGTATAGAGGTCGATGAAATAAACAACTTTTTCAAATAACTTTTATGCAAAAATGGAAAAATAAGCGAGATACAGAATCAATCAAAGTAGGTCTGGATCCTGGTCTGGTTTAGTTTTTTGCTCGAATTTTGATATCTTATCATCAGGCATTATACCCGATTGTACCTGTCAATTAGTGCACTAGTCACTTTCAGTTTACCGAAAGTAATTCTGAATTGGTAAATCCTAAAAGTTGCGCATAATAATGTGCCGTTTTAGGAATTACAAATTTAAAATTAACAAAGTTAAACAGAAAGTGACTACTGCATTACCTGATAGGTGCAACGCCTAATCGATAGTACAAAAATTCGAGCAAAAAACGGAACATATACAAACTAGGTATGTATGTATTGATACACAAACCTGGATTTAAATTTTTTACTTTAGACCTCGCTTATTTTCCAGTTTTTTGAGAAACTAAATTATTTCAACGACTTCTAGACACAGTTAAAAAAAGTATCAACTTAGGACTCACCCTGTATATATTAAAGAGAAAGTCTTGGGGTTTGGCCAACATTTTGAAACGAAACACGGGTCACTGCATAAAGGAGACTACCAAGTTGCTGCCAAGCCTTCGGCAATATTTATTGCCATCTTCAAGGCTTTAAGGTTGAGGTTTGCTCGCAAAAAACAGCAATGTACATTGAGTTACAGACTTTCAAATGCAATTCTCAAACAAAAAACGTCAACAAATATTTGGCTAATTTAACTCTTCCACAACAGAGGTCACACAAATAACCAACACATAGGTGTAAAATCCAAATTAAACAGCGACCTTTATATGTTTAAATCACCCGAAAAATTACAAAATTCGTGGTTTGCAAACACACATTTTTCGATTTAAATTTTTTTAAGGTCGTTGTAGTTTGTATTGTAGTGTGTTGGTTGTTTGTGTGACCTGTGTTGTGGAAGACACCGAGTTAAATTAGCCAAAAATTTGTTGACGTATGCTGCCTTGCCGTATTTTTCCATTTACTGCGGATGCTGTGCCGATCTTCAAAGTTTAGTTTTGAATTCAATACTGTTCCACATTTTCAATGTTAGGTATGTATCAAGGGGTTCATAGGTATTATTTGTAAAAAATATTAACATACCAGGAAAGCAACCTTTTAATTTAGTACTTTCTTCGTTACGCCACTGCGCCATTGGTCTTATGAGATACCACTACACTGCAACGTACCTCATTCAAAATCTAAAGGTGCATCCACGCCAACCGCGACGCTTCGCGTCAAGATGCGCAAAATGTTCTTGCGCGTTGCAGTTGCATTCGATTTAAGGCGGCGACTGTCCTGAGCCGAGACTTGTAATGTAATGTTCGTTGAGCTTGTAATGAGCATTACATTTCAAAGCTCGTGCTTATACGATGCAGCGAATGCTCATTTCGAATGTTCTGTTCAACTGTGCTCCACTTTTATTTAGTTAGTTCGGTATCGCAAACCTAGAAGTTGCGAGTTCTACTTTCATTATTATTGATTTTGATTATTGTTATTGATACTCTAATTGATATTCTAACCCGCTCCCCGTGTGGGGGCCTTGAAGATGGCATCGTAAATCCTGCGTGTCGTAAAAGGCGACTAAAAGGAACCGAACTAATTTCGGTATAAACAGTAGGAAACCTATTCTCAACCAACAGCTTTGGGTGGACGAGTTGAGAAGAGTCAGGACACCTTCTTATCCTCAGGGTGAGAAATTGCCCCTAAAGGCGGGTGAACCAATAGATACCATCTCTGGTCAACGGCATGAGGCTGGAGAAAGCAAATGGGAAACTACTGCATTAAAAATCTTAAAGATATCCCAAGAGAAACTCGTAAAATAAGTAAATGCATTTTACGAGTTCACAACATGTCTGTTAAGACATTGTGACTATGATGATGATGCTCAGTAAAATATAAAATATTAATTGCAATGTGATATTGCTTGAGGATCCCATAAGATAGGCTTATTACGATATTGCTCAATAAAGTATAAAATCTTCTCTTGAGACCACTCCATTTTATACTGAACAATACGTTTACTATAGCAGCAATACTTACACTGAACGTGGATGCAGCTCATAACAAACGCGACGTAAACTGACACTGACTTGTAGCAATCAAAGGGATTCGCGAGAAGACCGACAACCAAGTGGAGCACTTCCAGTCGAGCCAAGCCGCTCGACTCGTCGCTCGTCACACTGCACTGACTAGCGAGTGCCTGCTTTGTAACGTGTTACATTACGGCGTTTTGTTACAAGTCTGTCGTCGTCTTTAGACGTGGAAGCGCGCACGAATTCGCGTGAACGATCAGCGATATGACAAATATACCATATAATTAGCCATTTTGCAGTTTTGTAGTTTATGCCAAATTCTCTGGGTCTTAACTTCATTGTTAACAATGTGTCAATAATTAGGAGCAACATCCTTAGCAATAAATGTCAATAACTTATACGGTTTTTTGTCATCTTCTCAGATGCTCGATAATTCCGAAACGTTTAAATTTGGCACACACACACAGTTACTTTTTCGACAGCTTATTAGATACTTAAAACTTCAAGGTTTTCTTCTTCTTTCGACAGCTCCTGCATTTCACCGAATATCGATCGCTTCCAAAGCTTATTAGTAAATATAATAATAAAAAAGGATGACATCCGACATAGTTTGTTGGATACAGTTTTTGCTTAAAGTTTAAGAATGAATTTGACTGTTTAATGAGTCCCTATTTTTCTCACTGCTTAGTACACTTAAGGGGCCTGGATACACACATTTATACATACGTATTTGCCATGTAAAACACGGACTCACAATTTCTCGCATAACACACTCTTTTTTCAAACTACATATATAATATTTCAGAAGGCGATAGTTAAGACCTTAATGAATAACAACTATTTTCGACTTTCTCAAAAAAGTTTTTTTATGTGCAAAAAAACTCGCAATGCAAAATCATACATTCTATAAATACCTGTAATTTAACAACCAAACACGGTATTAAAAAAAGGCTAAATAGTTGCACAAGCGCAAGCTTTCTGCTTCAATTTCCTCTTTGAGTCATTACTGTAAGTTTAAAGGTAGCTTCAGGAGATTGGAAATGCGAAATTCATTTTTATAGTGACCTTTGGACCTTACGTTTGGACGTTTTGACCTTGCTTTTGGATTTTTGGACTTATCTGCCCTCATCTTAGACACACACACACACACCGGAGAAAGGGAACAGGTGGCCACGCCTCCTCGCTAACACGGGATTACGTCTTTTCTTTGATTCTCAATTTCGCGCATTATACCCTAGATCCTTATAACCCCAATACTTCTGTTTAAATAAGTACTATTTTTGATACTTCGAATACTTAACTTGATAATCGACCGTTTATAAACGTTTCTAATATGGTGTTTATATCGGAGAGCTAAACAATTATAGGCTATTAAAATAAACATTAGGTATTGATATTTTGTCTCTTACCATAATGTCAACAGGACTTGTTAGTGGACCCGGCGACTTCAGATTTTCCAAGGAATTCTCATCTTGCCTGACGTAGACAAACTTCGTGCCAGCTCCAGAAAACACCCTGCTGTTGCTGAATTTCCAGTCGCCGTTCACAATGAAGCTACCGTTCGTGTGTTTCAATGCTGAAAGACGTGAACGTGAAGCCATTAATTAAATATAACGTTGCAACCAATCTTATTTAGTATTGCCATAGAGTGGGAACAATCAAATTTTGTCCAGATTTACGTAGACGAATCAATTTAACACTAAGAGATATAAAAGTACTAGGAGCATCTAATTTCCAACAACCAAGACAAGTGATACCTTTTATGAATGAAGCCTTGTAAAAAATTATGAAAGACACTATACGCATTTACTTCTATGTGTATGCGCATCCTATGGACTAAATACCTTTAACGTATTATAGTTAACATAGGACTACTTAGACTTTAGAACAACATCGTAAGTATGATAATTTGCTAAACACTTCAGAGGCTACGTCACTATAGCGCGGTTAACAGCAACTGCTTTAGGACACAGCGTAAATGTAGAAAGGTAAATAATTAAAATCCGATGGATAAATTGGAAGCTCATACATATTCAAAAGACTCACACTACAGACGAGTTGCTTTATGCTTTACTAGATTTACCTCATGTTTTGAGGAGCTTTTATCAGCAGTAGGTATTGTGAAAATGACATCGTCAAGACAAGTGATAGTGTGTATTCAACATAGGTATAACGAATAACCTTATGTGTAGCCATCCACAGTAAGTAATAGAAAAAAAGCATAAGGAGGTGTAGTTAATGCACTAAAAAAATCATATTACAAATCACAAAATCTATCAATCGGAAACCCCTGAAGTATAATCCTTAACTATGATGAGTTTAGGCGAGTCCTGGGGGGCTCAACACCTATAGTGGCTCTCTACTACAATTGTCAGATGAAGTATTCAGTATGGCTGCTCGTTCTGGCGGCTGAGCATATAGAATACCTCTGCTGTGCGAGAATTGGCAGCGTTGCCATGAGGATAACACTTTCTTATAAGAGAATGCAAGTTGGTGTGACTAGTTGGCTATATTAAAGTTCAAAGAAACCTACCAATATCCTTAAACAGGGTGGAAGCCAAATATACTTCAAACCGAAATAATAGATTCTCACTCAGAACCCCTGACAGAGCTGACTGTATAGGCTTGATATTAGTAGATGCCAGGTCAATGCTGCCTTGTATGAGTGAGCTGACAGACAAAATCATGGTTAGAAGGAGATAACTACGGTCAAGCCGAAAGGTTTATAATTGGTTTGAAAAACTACCGTAACTTATGGCTTTTAAGAAAGGATACATAATCACAAAACCGGTGCTGGGGGTTCTCATAGCGCACTGAAGATTGAGCATCAGATGCTTATCAGATCGGAAAAGACCTGATTTGTTCCAGAAGATGGAATAGGGACAAACTTCGTATGACTTCCTCCGTTGGTGTGCGTGTATTGTAGCCTCCAGAAATTTGGCACCGTAAATTGGTGGGACAGATCTTTATGAGGATGCCTTGTAGGTTTGAGAAAAAAAGGATAAAATATAAATAAAAGATACATATTAATGATTAAAAAATATGTTAGAGATTGTTTTTAGTATGATAATATTCAAATAAAATCATTTTCTACCTCTTTCCCAAAAATGAGAACCAAAATTAATAACGAACCAAATTCATGAAAAGAATGATGCACTAAAGTAATAAGGAACTATCAGTGTCAGCTTTGTCCCAGTTTGTCCAATTAAGTCCGTTGCTTAGACAAAGCTAAGAAAAAGGAATGATATTGCAAGTCCGCATATAACTGACTAGCTAGGCAAGGATATTCTCCTTGCTTTATAAATATTTTGATTTATACAGGGTAATTCATAACTACGTTATGTTGAAAACATGACTTCTTTTGAATAAGACACCCTATATAAGTATATTATAGCATATTAAAATTCTACTAATGATCTCAGTTCTAACAATATGAGATATTTTAACGTTATACAAGGAAGCTCAAAAGATATGACCATTTTTTCATATCCAAATCGCTGTCAAATGAACAACAAGTAATAGAGCAAAAATTAATTTTCTACATACTAAGATAAAAAATATCCTCTAGTTCTATTGTCGGCTGTAAAAAAGTCGACGACGCCTATTCATATGCACGGTCGGTTAGAGTGCAAAATCTAGATATTCTGTTTTATTTTAAATGCTACTACAAATACTTTATTTTACCAAAAAATTGCCTTAATTGGTCTTTTATCTTTTTATAGCATTTCCTATACCTACATTCATCAGTTTCCGAGATATTTCGATTATTATGCAAATTTTAAAAATACCTTCTATTTGTGAACTGAAATTTATTGATGTTAAGAAAGTACTACGGAATTTTATTTTTGTTTAATAAACAACTAAAATATATGGCTATAAAAGTACCTGATAAAATGAAAACCCCGAATTATTGAGATAATATAAATCAAGCATGCTGAATAAATAATTTTATCATTGAGAAGGTTGTGAAAACAGTCAATATTTCAAAGCGTACCTGATAAATCTGCTCGATAATTATGCATCGCGTCTATAATTATTTATTCAGCATACTTGATTTACATTACTTCAATAATTCGGGGTTTTGACTTCATCAGCTACTATTATGGCTTTATTCATCAAATAATAATAAAATTCCTCAGTAGTTTCTCAAAATTAATAAATTTCAGTGCACAAGTAGAAGATATATTTAAAATTTGCAGAAGAATCTAAATATCTTGGAAACCGATGAATGTAGGTATATGAAATGCTAAACAAGGATGAAATAGCGTAATAAAAGCATTTTTTTGTGAAATAAAATATGGGGGTTATATTTGGAAAAAATAAAAATCTAGATTTTGCATTCTAGCTCACCCTGTATATGAATATGCGTCGTCGACTTTTTTACCGCTAATGTTAAAACCAGATCATATTTTTTATCTAGCAATGTCAAAAACATCATTGTTGATCCATTATTTTTTGGTATACAGTACGTTCATTTGACAGCGATTTGGAAGAATGGTCATAACTTTTCAAATACCTTGTATAATGTTACAATACCTCATATTGTTAAAATGGGGATCATTAGTCGAATCTAAATGTGGGATAATATATAGGCCGTTTCATTTAAAAAAAATGTATCCTTGCATCACCATGTAGTTATGAATAACCCTGTTCCAATCTAAATATTTTCTAAGCAAGGAGCAAATCCGTGCCTACAACTTCTCTCTATACAACTTTTTTCGCTATCTTCTAGACTAGTAGAGTTATGGACCCATCCGGTACTAAAAACACACCCTGTATATAAGCTAGTTACTAAATGCAAAATGTCTCGAGAGTTAAAAAAGACGGATAGCACGGCATAATTCAGTGATTTACCACGGACCGTTTTAATAACGATCGTAATTTATACAAAATTGATGTTTACTCAGGAGATTATTTTATAACCAGCAAAAACTTGGATTCGACTAGATAGCCGCTATAATTTCCATATTTCTAGGCATATTTTAGTTTAAGGCTTTATACGGCGGAGGAAAGACAATAAAGTCATCTTGAGGAATGCCTGTATAGAGTTAATAAATTTTCCCGGAATGCTTTATATACGCGGTGCATTATATACACCTAGCTTGATTTATTGCAAGCTGTCAGGAGATTATAATCTGTAGTCTTACAGGCATGATAGTTACGGGCAAAGAGCCAATGACAAGGGACACACTGTATAGAGCAATTAAAATATACGTCATTAGAGGTAGTCATAATTACGTAAAATTGTATCACAATAACCGATGCCTTTACACTATTCCAAATTCAACTCGCTATATTAGACGCTGAATTTAACATGGTGTAAATGCTTTCAGGCTTGTGGAAACACTAATTGGCGTGACGTAAACAGTTTGGGGTAATGCTAATTTGTGTGTCAAATATTGCATTTTCTTGCGTTGGCTCATCCTCTAGTACGTGTCAGTTCAATGGTAACCTTCTCTTCTTTTGTCCAGTACTTTTGTGATCTGTATCATAATGCGAGTGCTAACAATTTTGTGTTAATTGAGATTGATAAAATGCTGCTAGCGTTGTATGCTTAGACAAGGAAAGAGAGAGGACGGAACGCGCGACTGACACTTCTGTTACCAAATGGCACCAAAAATGCTGTGGCTTTTACAACCGTAAGCTGCACACCCTACCATTATGCACACCACAATATTTTACAATGATTGGTCTTAAAGACGCTAGATATCATAAAAAATATTTTGGTGGCATTTTCGGTAACAGCTAATGACAGCTAATTCATAGAGCATCAAACGGGCATGCGATTTCCTTATCTAAGTTTGTATGTAAGCCCATAACCAATGCGCGATGTAGACCTGACTGCAATTTTGTCGCAACAGGAAGGGATCAAGGGACCACTTGACCACTGCATAGAAAACAACCAGCACAATAACTCAAGTTGGCGGAAATTACACGCCCATCCCCACTTTAGGATGATTTTTAGTAGGAATGGTAACGGTACTTCAATACTTGTACTTCTGCACTAATATCGATTATTTTTATCTTAGACACTTTTTGAGCGATTCCAGGCTGGTATCGATACTTTTGTAGGTATATCGGTATATAATTATTGAGGGGTATAATCATTTGCACAAAATTCTCTGTACGAACCAAACGCACCTATGAGGCTAAAAAATATCGAGTTAGTACCGGTATCGATATTTTCATTTTCGCATCTCTACCCAAACTTCACAGCCGCAAAATGATCGATAAACCCTCCCAAGGTCAAATTTTGTGGGAATCATTTTTATATAGGAAATCCTCAGAGATATTATGCTGGTTGTTTACTATGCTGTGACTTGACCCTCACTCCTCACTCTGTATTCCTGACGGGTGAAATCGTTTTTGTCCTTCCAGGGTTTTCCAACACGTCTGCTTAAAGGCAAATGCCCGTGCCCCGAAATGTGGACATATTAGTAAGTATTTTAAGTTTATTGTGATATTTTTATGACCACTCATCTATTTCTAGCGATACAATTTTCGTTTGAAATTCTTTTTGCGTTTTGCTTGGTTCCTTTTCACGATAGACCCCATGTTTGATTTTGGTCTCATTTTTAAGTTGTATTTGATTAAATTTACATGTATTTAATTTTTCGCGATTATATGAGCCTCACTGTATTGACGCTTGTGCCCCTGCGAGGTGCAAGTAATATGTCAAACAAAATTTGATTCAAACACATATTTTTATGTTGATCGTAGAAAAAATGTGCGTAACACGTGCAAAAAGCACATCAATAAATTTTTTGATAAAAAAAAATAAAAAAAAAGTTGGATGGCCTGGATTTCGGTCCAAAGACCCTGAGATCCACTACCGGACTCTCTAACCACTGGGCCATCCTTGGATTGACGAGATCTTTTCAACGAAACATATTTGATTAGGTACTTACTGGAATCTGTAATCTGACTTCAACTTCAAACATTCAAAAAAATATTTATTTCGATCTTAGACTTCGTCTCGAGCTGCAAGCTTCATTTATCGACTGTATTGCAACAAATATCCACTAGTTACCAGTTTATCAGTACGTATTTTCGCGATTGGTTGGGAATCTAGAATCTAGTATCGGAGTAGGACGTCGTTGGTCAAAGGAGCATCCTGACCGCCATGGTGACGTCACACGGCTCTGGAGTCGTCGGCGTGATTTCGGTACTGGATTCCAAAAACCCATTTTTATTTTAACATAACTTCAACCTCAATTCAATAGTTATCTTCAATTTTACATTTACCCTTTACCGGGGCCCCATCGTAAATTTATTTTTTTTATACCTTTAGTCAATAGAATTAGTTGTTACATCAGTTTACGCCATAGTTTTATTTCATACCTTGAGAACCAAGAAGACAAGTTTTTATATACACTTTTTAATGTTTGGTCTGTCCTATGTATATATAAGCCCAATATCCCAATATAAGCCTCATATTCATTTAAATTGCTTCGCATGAATCCATCCCCTAGATTTTTAGTCAACCTGAGATAACTTTTGCTCACCAATTGTAACGTGGCTGGATCACGTCGTGATTACTGTTATCATGCGTTACACAACCAGTATAGCATATTTCGGGTTTTCAATCGAGAGATGAATTAAACAATAAATTACAATAACAAATTCAAAAGTTAAGAACTAAACAGACGTTTTTAAAATGGCGCAGAAATTTCACGCTCACATCAATACTTGCTCTCCGTATCCTTGTATGTGATAAGGAAGCCAATATCTTTGCATCAATAAAATTATAAATGCCTCATAGGTCATTTTCTACCTCAAGGTGAAGCTATGTTGTATTCTGGTTTACAAGCCACCTCAAATCAATAAAACAAATTGAAAAACCACACACAAATCCAGTTTCAAGAATTCAACATTTAATTCTTACAACAATACCAAGCAAAAAAAATTTAGCTTGACTAAGTTGAAATGGGAAGACTTTGAACATATGGGACCAATTTTTCTTACCTTTGGGTCTATAGGGGTACGCTTACCTTGGGATAATATCCTTATACGAGGGCTAAAAGGTTCTCTATGGGTTGGTAGTACTTTCACCATGGAAATTTGCTTTTTTTATTATCTTTTGAGGAAGCTCAAACATTCTATGTTTTTTTTTGATTTGACAGATTCAATTATGAGAAACTAGGTGGCAATATGCCGAATGTGAGACTATTTGAGATATTATTAGTGCAACCGAATTTTAAATTTGTGCCTATTATTTTATTTATATTTAAATATGATCATAGAACCACATGCTAGCTTGAAGAAGCTGGTGCTGAAGTAATACCCAGAGCGCAATAGCGATAATGGTGAATGAGTCGGCTTTCATACCTCATAGGTCTAATCAGGATAATATTATGTATTATGCCATAGGGTAGCATTCTGAGTAGGAGCGTACATTTTTATTGCAGCGTCTTCCCCGAAAGGATAACAAACATTGCGTACCCTTTTGCTCAAGCGGGATTGTACGTACTGTCCTCAGTCTCCGGACTATAATTATGTACATTTATGAAATCAGTTCCTCTTAATAACTGCTGGCTGATGCTGTTCACGAATTTATTCACAATTTCGGGAAACAACAAAAGTTGTGCTCGCTTCTCATTGTACATGGTATAATAACATTTCATTATTAATGTTACAGATAGCGTCAGCAGGTATGAACGTGCAATTGGGATGATGAGGAATTTGGTAACTCCAAAATTCTTATTACCGAGAAGCGAGAAGGTATATGAAGTACTGAGTCAGGCCACTTGATGCTATTTCTTACAAATTAAAGGAATATCTGCATAGCTCATATCTTCAAAATAAAGTGCATTTTAAGGATCATATGTACACTTAATATATTTATATGCGAGCATTGGATCATCCAATAATATCAAAGAACTCTTGAACTGTCTTAAGATGTTTGCCCTGGTTTTGAAGAACTCGGTGCAGCCCGTACACTCTTGTCATCTTTGGTATGGAAAGAAATACTCTAAGTCTATATTTATCATTAAAATTAATTTTTGGGAAAATATTTAAAGTAGGAATATTATCAAAGTAATTTTCATATGATATTATAAGGCCTCCACGTTTCCCACCACTTCAATTTTACCCTTCCCAGAAAAAACTAAAAACAAGTAAGATCTCTTAACACGCCTAAAAACCATCTTTGGAAAGTGAAAAAGTTCTAAAAAAGATTACTACAAGGCTTCACAATTTGTATAACGGTTAAAAATGAATAATTAAATAGAATGAAAACGTATTCGTAATGCATTCCGACAAGCCATGCTGTATGATCCTTTTTCTGCGCAACTCAATCACTCACTCCGTAAACAAATGTTACATCATAGGGACGTACTGTTCACTATGTCAATGACTACTACCCACCCAGCAGATTTCTGGTGTGCTTCAGCTGCTCAACCGTTACTTTGCAAGCTCCTGCAGGTATCTGTGCCACCAAAGAGTACCCTGGCGGTAGATCTGGCTTCGTATAGATTCCGTTAATGTCCCGACAAGTGGATCTTCGACATGCTGCGCATTGTTCATCGGGTGGATGGATTTCAGTGTCTATGCTGCCTACCACACCGTGGGAGTTCACCGCCTACAACAAAGAAAGCATAAATTAGCATACAATGTAGTTTATCTACTTCCATTTAGTTATACAGTAACTGTCAAACTACCTCAAAACAAATAGCGTGAACTCTTTTTCACAACTCACGCTCCAGCCGGAGCTGCAATCTTCACCTGCGTGAGTTAAACCATCATTACCGCTCAATGAAAAATATACTATTTCTGTATGAAACAAGCCTAATCGGGTAAATCACTTTTTCACGATATATGTAAGTGAACGCTAAGACATTGATTTATATAACTTTTTTTGAATGTGCTACAGTTGATATTTTCAAGCCATACGAATGGGGTGTTGTCCTACATTATATTAATGAACGACGATCATAGATTCATAGTCTCTGTTAATTTATAGAATGCATAATATCATGGTATATCAACATTTGTATGATAACTACCAGCACACACACATGGATGCATGCCCGGTAGTACGATGTTTTATTGTATCGAGTCTTGTCGGTTCCAAATTAATGTTCTTCGTTAATGCCACGTACTTTATTTGTTCTGTGTGTGTCAGTGTTGACACTTTTTTAAGGCTGGTTTCAAGGCTGTCAATGTCATCGATATATATTTTGTACTTAAAAAAGCCAAACAGAAATTAATGCGTACTGGGCTAGGTTCCAAAGGTATGGAAAATGGTTTAGAACATCAAATAGGCAAGAAAGACGTGATTTAATATAGAGCGAGTTCTAAAGCATTTCATGTTTGATCCAGATTTGGTAAATATGTAAGATTAGCTTCATCGATAGGTGAGGGAGATATTGTGATCGCGACCATTTTCGATATTGAGATAATACGCGTTTTGGGCATTTTATTATACATACATAACGAAAATCCACGTCACTCATTTCCGTCGGCCTGTCTGTCGGTCGGTCTGTCCGTTTCATGGATTGTGACGAAATTTTGGTAGCGATATGCTGTGGGGTCGTAGTAGGTAATCCTGCTATAATTTTGAAAATAGTTGCATGGGTGGCGGAGTAATTAGCAAAATGCAAGGAGTTTCAAATATTCCTCAAAGTTCGTTTTTAGGTGTTATATATATGTCTTGATCGTTTTAAACCTTTTGTGGGGGTGAAATTTGGGTGGCTGAAGGGTGGTGGGTTGCAAACTAAAAAGTAATGGGCTCTCCATTGACCTGCGAAAGCAAAAACCTAGCGGGATAATACGCTTTTTAGGTTCATCTGAAGATTACCATGCTTATTATAGAATCCAAGAGACTTCTTGTATGTTGAATTTTATTTTATTGTACTGAACTGATTTTAATGGTATTACTACCGTGTCGAGGATGGAAAACACGTATCGTTTTTAGAAATCGTGTCAGTGGCGGCGCAGCAAAAATAATAGAAACTAAAAATATAAGAAACGCTTCAAACCTCGTGGCGATTTGGGAGTTCCTGATCGTTTTTCACATTTTTCTTCTCATACCGCCAGGGGATAGGAGAGTATTGTGATTGCGAAATGTTTTAGAATTTCAGATAATATGCTTTTTAGTTGTGTTATGATATATACATAATGAAAATCGACGTTACTCATTTCAGTCAGTTTGTCTGTCTGCCTCTTTATTGGCGTGTTTCTAGCCACGCAATCTCAGTAACCGCTGCTTGTTGTATGATAAAATATAGGTTTGATATGCTATGGGGTCATAGGAGGTAATCCTGCTATAATTTTGAAAATCGGTGCATTGACGGCGGATAAAAAAACAAAAAATTATCAGAACCTCTCCAAGCTTCGTTTTCAAACGTTTAAGAACTCAAATGTTTGTTGTATTCACAAATTCTTCTACATTGTGCAGAAAAAAACTGACTTTGGTGATATTGTATGTTTGTTAGACCTAGCCGAATGTTTCCTTTGAATTTAAAATCTGATTCATACACATTATGATCCTATATGTTTGTCTTTTGTGTTACTGTACTATTGTTCTTTACTTTTTTTTTTTGACTTGTGCAAGCATTTACATGTATTTAGCACCAATAAACTATACTATACTATACTATACTATACTATACTATACTATACTATACTATACTATACTATACTATACTATACTATACTATACTATACTATACTATACTATACTATACTATACTATACTATACTATACTATACTATACTATACTATACTATACTATACTATACTATACTATACTATACTATACTATACTATACTATACTATACTATACTATACTATACTATACTATACTATACTATACTATACTATACTATACTATACTATACTATACTATACTATACTATACTATACTATACTGTACTATACTATACTATACTATACTATACTATACTATACTATACTATACTATACTATACTATACTATACTATACTATACTATACTATACTATACTATATATGACTTGGAAACTACGAACTCGATTGTAATGAAATTATCACACCGTATTACTACCGTGGAGGAAATAGTAACAGTATGTTGTTGAAACTCTTGCTAATGGCGGAGGAGAAATCAACAGAAGAAAAGAGAAACACCAAAATCGCATTTTTAGATGTTTCAAAGGTCACTGATCATTGTTTACTTTTATGATGGGGATAGCGCAAATAGCAGCCTTGTAAATTCACTTAAAATTGTGCTGAGGTACGATTCTACAGCATCGCTAAACCTGTAAGTTAATGAAATGATAGATGTACACTGAACGAAAAAGTTATGTGGCATTAATAAAAAGCTATATCGAATCAACGCACATCACTATTTATTCAGGTCCGACCACGTGCGTCGTAATTAAACGAACGGTCGTACATCAATAATTGAGGTTTTGAATAAAGAAAAAAATATATTTTTTTTGTGATAAATCGAAAGATCATATATAAGTTTTATAACAAAACCGTTTTTGTTTTCTTTTTTTTCGCAATAATTCAAAAGTTATATCAAAATAAAAATGGGTTTTTGAATCGAGTACCGAAAACACGCCGACGGCTCCCGAACCCGTGTGACGTAATGATGGTGGTTAAGATGCTCCTTTGACCAACGACATCCTACATCGATACTAGATTCTAGATTCTCAGCCAAACGTGAAAATACTTGCTAGTAACTAGTGTATATTTGTTGCAATATAGCCGATGAATGAAGTTTGCAGCTCAGGACGACCTCTGCGATCGAAATAAATATCTTTTTGAATGTTTGAAATCAGATTACAGATTCCAGTAAGTAAGTAAGTGCCTAATCAAATATGTCTTATTGAAACTATCTGGTGCATGTTCGGCTGGCCTAGTGGTTAGAGTATTGGCTAATGGATCCGTTGGTCTGGGTTCAAAGCTCAGCCAGTCCAATTTTTTTTTATTTTTTTTATCAAATAATTCATTCATGTGCTTTTTGCACTTTTTATGTACATTTTTTTCTACGATCAACATAAATATGTTTTTGAAACAAATTCTATCAGACATATTACTTGCACTGCATAGCGCAAAAACTAAGTACAGGACTCGGTGGACAATTCAAAAAATCAGTTCAAATGGTGTTTGTCCGTCAATATCAACCGCCAATATTTTTTTTAAATGTAATAGTTGGTTAATAAAACAAAATCCATTCATTTTTTTAGTTTTTAATATAAACATAAAATAAAACTCGTAATCACAACAGTCTTCTGTTTATCACTTGGTATTTTTATTTATTTAACTTTGAGCAACGAAGCTTAATAATTAAATATTCATAAAAATAAAACAAACAAAAATATATAAACGCAATGCAAACAAACAAAACTTATTCTTCTATGAGTTTCAATGTTATAATTATGTCTACTGTACGTAGATGCTTTTCTGTTAAAATATTTGTTAGTAATTTCATCTTATAAGAAATGAATCCAATTTTTTTTTTATAAATTATTAATATGTACATCCCAACGTAAGTGTGAGTCTAAATATATTCCTAGATACTTTATACTTTTTTCTATGTTCGGGACTAAAAAATATAGTTTTATTTTTGTTTACTTGAAGTGCTAGCTCTTATGTAAAATAATTATACTTACAGTTTATTTATCGTATAAGTATTTATTATCAATAATAATATTAAATAAAAATAAATAATAAAATAATTATTTTAAGTTTTGGTCAAGAAGATAATTATAATATTGAAACTCATAGAAAAATAAGTTTTGTTTGTTTGCATTGCATTTTTATATTTTTATTTGTTAAATTTTTATGAAAATTTAATTATTAAGCTTCATTGCTCAAAGTTAAATAAATAAAGATACCAAGTGATAAACAGAAGACTGTTGTGATTACGAGTTTGACTTACTTTATGCTTATATCAAAAACTTAAAAAATGAATGGATTTTGTTTTATTAACCAACTATTACATTTAAAAAAAATATTGGCGGTTGATATTGACGGACAAACACCATTTGAACTGATTTTTTGAATTGTCCACCGCGTCCTGTACTTAGTTTTTGCACTATGCAGTGCAAGTAATATGTCTGATAGAATTTGTTTCAAAAACATGTTTATGTTGATCGTAGAAAAAAATGTACATAACAAGTGCAAAAAGCACATGAATGAATTATTTGATAAAAAAAAAATAAAAAAAAATTGGACAGGCTGAGCTTTGAACCCAGACCAACGGATCCATTAGCCAACACTCTAACCACTAGGCCAGCCGAACATGCATCAGATAGTTTCAATAAGACATATTTGATTAGGTACTTACTTACTGGAATCTGTAATCTGATTTCAAACATTCAAAAAGATACTTATTTCGATCGTAGAGGTCGTCCTGAGCTGCAAACTTCATTCGTCGGCTATATTGCAACAAATATACACTAGTTACTAGCAAGTATTTTCACGTTTGGCTGGGAATCTAGAATCTAGTATCGATGTAGGATGTCGTTGGTCAAAGGAGCATCTTAACCGCCATCATTACGTCACACGGGTTCGGGAGCCGTCGGCGTGTTTTCGGTACTCGATTCAAAAACCAATTTTTAATTTGGTATAACTTTTGAATTATTGCGAAAAAAAAAGAAAACAAAAACAGTTTTATTATAAAACTTATATATGATCTCTCGATTTATGACAAAAAAAATTGATTCAAAACCTCAATTATTTACGTATCTATTTATCAAGTTACAGTTGCTGTACATCGGCTCAATGGCTACCGCTCGTGATGAATTCATGAATCCAAATACATTACCTTGTGGCTGATGTGCATTACATCCATAATTGAGGGGCCTAACTGCAAAAGCCACATTCTCCACTTTTTTAAATTGTTGGGAAATCGCGAAAAACCGTTACATTCATTAAAATTGAAGTAACTTAACTCAAAGTTACATTGGCGGCAGATCTTTTTCGAAGAAAATGTGTCGACATGTAGTTTCTCATATTAAAACTTGTTAGATTAATGAAAAATGACTTTATTATATGGAGAGTGTGAATTTTGTGATATAAATATGGATAATGTGAGTTTTACAACAAAGCGACTAGAAGAAAGTTACATTTGACATCGAACACTGTAGGGCTTGAACAACAAGAAGATATTAAATTGAAGCTTTTAAGCATATTTGATGAGTATCCAAACAATAATAAAGGTCGTCAATTGTGACAGACCACAAGTTTTACTGCTAGGTTTAACTAGTTCCACACATCTCAATAAACTCAATAAAAAGTAAACAGTCTCACGTGACCGGATACCAGTGCTTCTATTCGGCAAAATGGAGAATGTGAAATTTGCAGACAGACGCTCTGGACAATGTGAGTTTTGCAACGCCTCAAAAATGAATGGGATAACGTTAGTTTTGCTCACTATATTTCATGTTGATATGTGCAGCGCAAAACACAGAAGCGCAATCTATTATTAACCTAATTTCTAAAAAAAGAGGAGAATGTGACTTTTACAGTTACACCCCTCAATTGGTGACCGTGAATCTGCGATCGTCGGTATTTCGAATGATAATAGCTATTTGGAATAGTAATGTCAGCGTTGATTGACTTACAGTTTGCCACCATCAACGCTGGCGCATCTTCTGATAGTTGAGGGTTGGGTTTGTAAAATGAATCCCATACTGTTTATCACAATCATATGGTTTATGATTTTTTATATTTAGTAACTCATAGATAAACTACCCCCAAAATCAGAGAGAGCTTTCTTCAATAATTACCAAGCGTTAATTCAAGGACTGTTTACATTATGTCGTCCTTGAGAGCAGATGTCCAAATTGTCGTATTTTGCGGTTTAAATGCCTACGTATACATTAGAGATCACCGAATTTACTGCAGGAGCATACCAAGTCCACACTGAAGGAGGGATAATAAATCGCAAAATTCAAACTAGTCTATCTTTTCTGTGTTGGAGATTGACTAGTTCTAACATGCTGCTTTGGAGTTAGTATATTGATAATGGACAAACACTAATTCTGATTTCGCATGTTTGGAGGTAGTACACTGCATCGAAGGACATAGGTTTGGTTTGATCTGTAGTATGTAGGTTAGTATACTGTAGTGAGCAACTGGTCACTGTCAAAACCGATACCAAATTTAGAAATAGCCAAAGTGATCAAGACGTCTAGTGGTGGAATTTAGAACCCAATGTTGTATGTGTGCCCATGGTAACCAGATTCTTTCAGCATGCATGTGTACCAACTCAGAGAGAATGAAATCAAAACACAGAAATGTTATGATATGGTTTTTTTATTATTTGTTTCTTAACATTTGTTTTGTATTTATTAATCATGAGTTGAGTGTTTAGGTTATGATTTTATTACTTGATTCTTGTATTTATCAAATCATGAGTGCTTTGTCTTTCATATATTTTACTGGTGAAGTATTTATATTGATATGTTGACATATACGATTCAAAATGTCTCAATAATAGTAGTAAACTGACTCCTGTTATTGATATTGTATAATAAAGAAAGAAATGGTTATAAACATTCACAGTCTAAATGATAAATAATAATAATAATACATGGTGGGCTAGATCTCTGTTTAACGTCAGGGAGAGAAATATGGGTGGGATATGGAAAAATGTAAAATATCAGCATATATGAATAAATAAATATAACCAACCATATAAAGGAGTAAATAAAGGAGATAATTGGAATAGGTCCGACCTGGGTTGTTACCAGGCATCGGCCTTCGGTAAATAAATATCATATATAAATTAAAGAGAAATCAGTAAAGGTTGAAATAGATACAGATACATAAGACAGAGTTATCTCTGCTCACCATTAGCCTGCAATACCTAGAGTAGACGGAAATCAGAGACCCAACGCCATATAGTATCGTCTCAAAAGCAGGATATATAGTATACAGGGTGGGCCAATAGTGCGTGGACGGAGGATTGTGGGCTTACTAAAAAATATTTCAGAAATCTGTCACTTGATCATGGTAGGGACCTTTGAGGGCTATAACGTAAAAATATGTTCACTTAAATTTTGACGTTTATACAGGGTGATTCATATCAAACTTATATTTTTTTAAATGGAACTCCCTATATGTTATTGCATATTTGGATTCCCTGATCAATTCTAGTGTGACTTTATGTATCACACATGGGACTTTAAACGAACCGTTTAGGAGCAAATCACCATTTTTGGTATAAGTAGGTATCAGAAAAAAATTGAATATCGCAGCGATTATAAAACTTAGAAGGCCTTGACTTTGCGGTACGACTAAGCATAAAACGCGTCACCTTAGGTAAGACGGCTAAATTTGAATTCTTTCTGTACTTGGAGAAATCAGAGGATAAATTAAGGAAACTTCAATCACAGATAACTTGATTTTTTCAAATGGGAATGCCTATTTTGGTTTGAAGAATCAAACGTAGAATTTGATTACCTTTCTAACGATATAGCATTCTTGATATCGATCCTTTTTGGTTCTCATTTTATTTCAAATTTTCAGTCAAATCGGTGTTTTTCAACTTTCCTGCATGCAAGCAACCTAGCAGGCCATGAAAAATAAACAAAAGCTTGTTAGTATGGAAGAAAGTAACTAACTTAGTAGAAAGATGCAAACTAATTAGAGCAACGAGGCAAGATTATGAAAATTCCTTACAACATATTAGCTCTAACCAGAAACAATAGCGGTAACAAGAACGCTCATTTTTCACAGCATACTAGCGATTAGCCAATCTCCAAAGTCAGTAAAAACATATTTAATCAAAGGAAAACTATCAGTGATTGTTGCTGGCAGTAGAATATCTATGTCTTCTGAATAAATTTTCACATTTAATGCTATAAAAAAGTAGCCATTTCCGTAAGTCAAAAGTAATAATACCTCTGACTAGAACCCTTCAAATTCTTTAGTAGGTACTTCTACTTATTAGCAAAAACACAGAAAATGAGACTTGAATTGCGGTCTGTTTGAATTGTAAAACATAATTTAGTTTGCAGAAAACTACATGAAATAATCACAATTACAACATAGCGTAATTAAAAAATTCTAGCAATTATTTCAATAGCTGTTCAGTATGCTCCAGTTGGAGATATCTTCATTTTTAACTTAACTAAACGGAAATGACTAATTTTTTTATCCCATTAAACGTGAAATTTCATTCTAGACATGTTAGACTGTGAGCAAAAATCGCTGGTAGTTTTCCTTTTGTTTCAAAATTTGTAATCGCTTTGGAAATTTGTCAAGCTCTAGTAGACCTCAATAGCTAGTAGGCTGTGGAAAACAAACACTTCTGTCAAGCCCAGCTACTCATTGACATTAGATATCTTGCGGCTGTTGTATCCGGTTAGAGCTAATATGTTGTAAGGAATTTTCATAATCTTGCCTCGTTACTCTAGTTAGTTTGCATCTTTCTACTAAGTTAGCTGCTTTCTTCCATATTAACGAGCTCTTGTTTATTTTTCATGGCCTGCTAGGTTGCTTGCACGTAGGAAAATTTGAAAAACACCGATTTGACTGAAAATTTGAAATAAAATGAAAACCAAAAAAAAATTGATATCAAGAACGCTATATCGTTAGAAAGGTAATCAAATTTTACATTTGATTCTTTGAATCAAAATAGGCATTCCCATTTGAAAAAATCAAGTTATCTGTGATTGAAGTTTCCTTAATTTATCCTCTGATTTCTCCAAGTACAAAAAGAATTCAAATTTAGCCGTCTAACCTAAGGTGACGCGTTTTATGCTTAGTCGTACCGCAAAGTCAAGGCCTTCTAAGTTTTATAATCGCTGCGATATTCAATTTTTTTCTGATACCTACTTATACCAAGAATGGTGATTTGCGCCTAAACGGTTCGGTTAAAGTCCCATGTGTGATACATAAAGTTACACTAGAATTGATCAAGGAATCCAAATATGTAATAATATATAGGGGTTTCCATTTAAAAAAATATAAGTTTGATATGAATCACCCTGTATAAACGTCAAAATTTAAGTGAACATATTTTTACGTTATAGCCCTCAAGGGTCCCTACCATGATCAAGTGACAGATTTCTGAAATATTTTTTAGTAAGCCCACAATCCTCCGTCCACGCACTATTGGCCCACCCTGTATACCTTGTGAAACACTCCAAAAATAGTAGCCAGACCACATTAGTTAATAAAAAACTCCAAAATGCTTTGTGTAAAATTTGGTCTCCAGCTTATTGCCTTTTTTCAAAAACAATCCCCCGTCGTAATTAATAAACAAACTATCAACAAAACCATAGCAACGATTA
Source organism: Callosobruchus maculatus (assembly GCA_951848785.1). Taxonomy (NCBI): domain Eukaryota; kingdom Metazoa; phylum Arthropoda; class Insecta; order Coleoptera; family Chrysomelidae; genus Callosobruchus; species Callosobruchus maculatus. The sequence goes on along the minus strand of CATOUR010000122.1, from coordinate 390,428 downwards.
TCACAGCCCACTACTTTATACAAGTGTTATTTACTGTATGAAAAGTCACTCATGATCTGACACACATCAAGATATCTGAACAATATAGGACAATCAAATAAATTACTTAACTGAACTTCATCAAATGACTACACTCGTACACTTATATTATAGCAACAAATTTTAATCTTTTCCTTCTACCATCTGTCACTGCCGTCAATATCAAACTTTGGCAGCCTGACAGCTAAAGGTGCGTTCTAACGTATGACAGCCAGGAGCGCGTTCCGGATCACCACAATACAACCAGTGGCGATTGACATGTCCTAATATGTACTATGGCGACCATTTTTTATAACATAAAAGATGTCCCAATTCCAAGTAGTGCACCTTATAAGCAGTTATCCCATATGGCTATGTAAATTTTATCAAGCAATTTTTCAGTTTACAATATCTCAAAAACGAAGAAAAGTTTCTCTTATAAAGTTTACATTCAGTGAATTGATATAACTCTGGTCTCAGGGGACGACATGGATACAGAAGATAGTAATTTTTACCGGTTATGCGTTTATATTTTAATGTTGGTTATTTTCCAGTTTCAATTTATTGTGTTGTTAATGTAAGATCTAGAATTAATGTTCCCAAAATTGATGTCGACGAGAAGGTATTTAAAATACGAGATTTGTAGTGCTTTACAGCAACTTTTTTTTTATCCGTCATGTTCAGGGATATTTTTTATATAAGAATTGGTCATCAAAATGCAGCGACCGAATATGGTTATTATGGCCCTAAATGCATTTAAGGACTTTGCGCTTGCAAATGAGCGCCTATTAATTGCATGACACCTCCTTTCAATCTTGTCGTTACGACCGAAAAAAATTAATGGCCTGGCAACGTCAGGCTAGCGGGCGGGCGGTCTCTGGCAAATTGATGCCCAATTTTGCGATCGCGAACCGCGATCGGTATTGCTGAAAGAACATCCGACTTAAGATTTATAATCTCCATGAACACAGCATGATGCGGCGGTGATTTAAGGTGCGATGAAAGAGAACTAACACTGAATTGCAAAGTTGTACCATGTAAAGCACTTGGTCAATTTAGAACGCATACAGCCATTGCTAAATTTATCCAGTGTCCAAACAGAAATAAATTTATATAATCTAGAGCCCCAACATGTAAGCATTTATTAAAAAAATAAGTTGCTATTAAATTCTTAATTCTCAAGCCCAAACTAATTGCCATTCCATGTCACAGAGACACAAAATATATCCTACCAACTGCACCAGTCACTATCGCAATCCTCTCGGGGGGTGCATATACCCACGTGTGATCCATGTATTGCTATGTTAATTATAATAATAAGAGTATAATCGAGAGTATAACAGATAACATTTTTGGTAATGATCGCAATCGTTAACATTCGGCCATCCTGATGTACTAGCATCCTCGATACCACCGCCACTGCAACAAAGGTAAAACCTGCTCCATTAACATTACCTCAAAATGTTGCTAAAACTTCAACAGATTAACACTGATTCTCATATGTATAGCCCACCGTGGCTGCGCTAGAGACCAGCCACAAAGGGCGTACTGCTTTAATTTCATTTTCTTCATTGTAACCACATTAGGTATTACCTTAGGGCAATGTCTATGAATCACAGGTATATAGCGTAGAAAATATTTAATTAGTTTACCTACAGCTTAGTATTCAATGCATATCTTCTACTTTAACTGAGGGTATTAGTAGTGCTAGAACGGCCACCAGTAACCAGCGCCAGCGTACTACCTAAATGTTCAAATTAAGGAGTAGACAATTAAACTGCCAAAGCACCTCGCACTAGGTCTATTCGGATTCCGAATAAAACTGTTGGCAAACTAATACATACATCTGAAAAACGTTGCCATTCGTTCGTCAAGTGTAGATGGTCATTCGCAACAAATAAATCTTGGTCCGAACGGCCAGCGCAGCGAACGACGATCTCCATCGTCTGCCGATTAAACAGAAAGGATCAAGAGAAAATCGATGTTACGAATGTCTGAAAACTTGTTAGGCGTTCAAATATGGCAGTGTACTTTCGACAAGAAAGTGTGTTTTTATTTTATTTGCGAAAGAAAAATATGAGTGGGCTATTCTCCCCGTGCATGGATGGGAAGGTAGCAAATGTTTTTTAACAAATGAAACCATACTATATAAGGAGTTCGCAAATGTGTCAGTTTACCAAGCAAAGTTGCCGTAAATGACTACTAGCAGTGAATGAATGAATGAATAAGGACCAGAGGCTATCCAGCACGGAATGTGGCTGGTGCATAGGCCACACGATGGGCCCTTTTGCGCCTCTATCCGCGCTAGTTCCTAAGACCTGCCCTTTTGGCAAAGACAAGTACACTCTTAGGTCCTATCCGTTTTATATCTATTGGTTCCAAGGTTCTTGAGGCCAGCATAGTCTGCCTGTGATAACCCAGGGTTTCACAGCGACACAAGATGTGTGCCGAGGATTCTTCCTCTTCACCACACCACGTGCACGTTGGGTCGTTGACCACCCTCATCACGAACAAGTGACGCCTGAAGGTGTTGTGACCCGTTAGTAGGCCTACCTGCAATCTCAAGTTATTCCTATCCAGAGAGAGACAAAATCGTCCTATTCTCTCTGCAGGACCTGCTAATAGTTCCCGAGCTTGACGGAGATGACCAGCGATGTTGTTCCATCTCAGAGAGTGTTGATTCTGGATCCACACTCCAGCTGTTTTCCTAATCAAGTTTGCAGATAGTCCTAAGGCTGGTTCCGGACCCACAAAACTGTTGCCAGATGGTCCGCCATTTCGTTACCCTTTACCCCAGCGTACACAGGTACCCACATCAGTGATACCTTGTGTTTAGCTGAGATGTCGTCAAGAGCCCTCCTGCACTCCAGGACCAGTCCCGACATCATTTTCCAAGCACTCATAGCTTTGATGGCTGCCTGACTGTCAGAGCAGATAGTCAATTTCCCGAATACGATTTACACAAGCAAGTATCGCATAGATCTTAGCCTGGAATACTGTGGTGTGCCCCCCAAGAGGGAGTGAAAGTCTTGTATGGGGTCCGTAGACTCCAGAGCCCGAGCCCTCTCTAGCGAGTGAACCGTCTGTGTACCAGACCTGTCCTCCTCCTTCGATGAGCTGTCTTTCCCTAGACTTCCACTCTTCCCTTGACGGAAACACTACCGTAAATTTGCGATTGATCAACAAGAGGAAATCGATGTTACGAATGTCTAAAAACCTGTTAGGCGTCCAAATATGGCAGTGTACTTTCGACAAGAAAGGGTGTTTTTATTTTCGTTTGCGAAAGAAAAATATGAGTGGGCTAATCTCCCCGCGGATGGATGGGAAGCTAGCAAATGTTTTTTGACAAATGAAGCTATACTATATAAGGAGTTCGCAAATGTGTCAGTTTACCAAGATGACTACGAGCAGTAATGATGGCAAAAACAGCGAATGCCAAAAAAATGGCAACGTTCTTCAGATGTATCCCTGACTTTAGGGTTTGCACAGACTAATTTGAAATCAGTCAGACGGCTGCAGCCGTATGTTCGCGTTCAAATTGCGGATGGAAACGGTCAAATAGTCAGATATTATGGGCAAGTATCGTTCTCAAACAGATGCTTGTGCATGTACACGGTGTTGTTTCCTATCGTATCGTGACAGTTGCTCGGTGGTTTTGTAATTTATGTTCGGGTTATTTTGCGACAGGTGACAATTTTGGAAAAAGGGCAATGGGGTGCCAATCTATCAGGGTTTAGGTTATGTTGTGTTGTAGAGGGTCTCGCAAAATCAACAGCTATTTATTGAAAAGAAAATGCAACAATCTCGGAATATCAAGAAAAATAGCTCAAAATACTGCCACTTACCATTTACTCATCGGGGGTATGTACACCTGTAGATTACAGTTCTAATTTTATATTATCTGAAAAATAAAGAACAAAAAGGAGGGTTCTTTCCAATGTTCCATAGCTACTCCGGGGTAGTCCTTCAGTAGCCTTTCTGTAGTAACGTTGAGGTACTTAGTCGGGTAGAATAATGTTCTAATAAGATCCAGACATCATCATTGACGAAATCGGTACAGAAATGGCTAAACCTTAGCTCTTAGAAAAATGTAGGGTAAAGTAAGTAAACTCCAATCCTTAACGTAAACGTAAGGTTAAGGTAAGATTAAAAGGTGCAGATGCAGGGCCTGAAACAAGAGAAACACACAATGAACAAGCGTTCCCATGATGGAGGAGCAAGCCGACATATCTTTGATCGAGGGTGGCCTAAAATGAATATGCCACAGACGGAGTCATTGTAGTGTACAGCTCAAATTGTAGATGTGAAAAGGGGAGAATTTTACGTTGTTACTTTACATATAACGTCCGCAGAGGGATATACCACACTCCCCACTTTCAGGAAGACAAAAGTGTTTTGTGCATTCTGTTTTCGTAAATTATAACAAATGATGTCAATTCCAACTGAGAGGATTTAATTGAGATGGGAAAAAGAACAAATAGAAAGTAGTATAGTCTAACAAGTATGGAAACACTATTAGTATAATGAATGAATAGTTGCTGAAAATGGAAAATATGAGCTATTTATGTATGACAGCCAAATAAATAATATAAAGAATTTTCAAAGCGGGTGAACCGTTACCATTGTTTTACTTTTCAGAATTCCAGCAATGACTGACATGAAAGAACCAACAGTATCCCGCAATCAGTCAAAAGACGGGAAACACTCAAGTATTGACTTTTGGTGATGAATTGCGCATTAATACTACCTTGAAATTATATTTCGCGCTATATCTCATGTATGTGAATCTGGAAATAAATAATCCGCGGTGTCAAGAGCGAACATATTTCGTTGCTGACCGCAGTCTTGTTGATACCCAGATAATTGGAGGATGCCAATTACGGAGGCTGCCATGGCCAAATCTCATTGCTCTTTCCGCATGATGCTGCTCCCTCCGCTATTTATATGCAAATACTAAACAAGTGTCAATAAGGAAATATAAATATTGAATTATTTACAATTTCGAGAGGCGCGACAGCGATCCTCCTCACTTATTATTGCTCTCATCAATCTCATTTTTTGTCGATCGTCGCGAGCCAAAGAGAATGCGGGACTGATTGCTCTATTGAGGTGCAGTCCTGGCTGCTTTCGCTTTATATTTTGTCACGGATACAATCTGAGGATGAGAAGAGTATAATATTTACGTCAGTAGTTCAACTTTATTCCCAACAGCGTACATATATTTTGGCCCGTATTTTGGCTATATGTATACCCAAAAAAGGCTCATACTATGACTTGTCTGTCAATGTAGGGATTTACCTCTAATGCTGTGCTCAGGCGCCCTTTTTATAGTTTCATAATTCCATTAGTTTGACAATCCTTTTTCCCTCCGATGTGTGTAACTCGGGAAATTATTTTACTTCTTTTCTAGACCACATGTTGGAAAACTGACTTGCCTGACATTTCGGATTTTCAGTATGTTAGTTTATTCGTCTACCCTATTCTGAGGATAGCTGCAGTGTTATTTGACACTAAATTGATGTTACTTTTATTGGTGCTGCTAATGCAGGCCTATCTGCCATTCACATAGGTATGTATGTCATCATACCCGAGTTCCGCAAGTCGTATTGATCTCCTTTTTCTACGGGCCCTAGCCCGTAATCATCCTGTGAGGATCTTTATTTGCCCTATACCTTAGCCTTAAAGAACATTTATCTGTTTTTATTTTTTATTAACTAACTGCGTGATTTCGCGATCTAAAAAAACAGTCTTACGTTTGCAATAAACCGAAACTAAGAGCCAGTAATATACAAGGAGTATAATAATTTATTGTAAAACATAAATAAAGGGATCTGCCTGTACAAAGCTGAATCGCGATTAAAATTAGAATTCTTCGGTTGATTGTGACTTAGTATGGTTGGGCAGCTGAGCTAAGCCATTGCATCAAAATACATCAGGTGTGTTTAAGCTTGCAGAAAAAATAATCTCTGTTTTTGTTTTACGAGATTTCTGACAAAGTTTGGAAATTCTTCTTGATTAACATTTTCAGCCAAACTACTTTAATAGAACTTTGTTGCGGCCTAAACGCAAGTCTGATAATTCAAAGCACTATTAAGAGTCGTTCAAACAATAATGTGAGTTTTTACTTTTTTAACAACATTCACATCTGTGCTCCATACAAAGTACCTGTGTCTTTAGCCAAGGTTTGGCTTTGAATTCTAAACCCCAGTCCAGTCTGTTTCTGAAAACCAAGAGCTTCAAAGTGGCATAAAATATATCAAAGTATCTCCTTCACAGCATAGCAGTACGTACATATTTGACTATTTACAACTCTTCTAGCATGTAAAGGAGTTGCAGACGAATATTAGTGATATCAACAATCTTATTTAGTGACAAACATCAGCCTCGCTACTTTTTGCCTTGGCTCTTATGATCAACGACCAGTTTTCCTAAGATCAAACGCTGTAGAATGAGTTTCCACATTAACATCCAAAGTTGCTAGTAGAGGCAAGAGCGATCACCCTAGTGACCTCTGAATGTAAATTACACAAGCCCTAACAGCAGAGCCTTCTACTTTGAATAATGCATAACTCCAATAGGGACAACGTTTTATCTGGACTTAAAAAATTAGGTGTTGTATCCCTTCTTCGTGAACGAGCGATTTGTGTACTAGATTTGTTCCCCACCCTCCAGAAGCTCCGCTTCTTCAAGTCAACCTCACTTCAGGGATGGGATTCTTATTTCGTGGTTCCAACAGTGTGGGCACATCTTTTTAGAAAATGTGCTCTCTTCACAAATAAAATACTGATCTGCATATTCCATCCACTCAGGAGGAGTTGCATGCGCTGTGCTTAGAATCCGCACACCCCTGCGGGCGATATAGAGTCATGGTTTTTTCTCTGTCTCATATGGAAGCACAAGATAGAACGAACGTTGTATACCCAAGATGCCTCCAAGCGACCCGTAGAGATTCGCCCAAGAGGATCAGATGCAACGCAAGTTGTTGCCTTCCGCCACCAAAAATATGGAAGATTCTTGGAAAACTATCGAAGCAAGTTTAGATATAAGTATATTAGGGCCCGTTGTACCGTGCAAGCTTAAGCTTCGGTTTAAGGTAAGCCAATGTTATACCACGGAAGTTGCAAAACGTCGTCCGTCCGTTGTACAATGCTGGCTTAGACCCCCCCCATTTCGAGCTTAACACGAGCTTACCGTAAACCGGACCCTCATGTTGCAAATAAAAAAAAACAAAAAAACAAAGACGGCCGTTGCTCGAATTTGACACAAACCGACACAGTGACAAACCAGAAGAGGTTATTTTTTAGATAATTATAACAGTACGCATTGCTTCATTAGTGTCTACAGTAGTGAATTTTATTATCAGCCAGGTTTAACTAAACCGACGATTGTAGTACAGCGGATGTCAACGTTAAGACTAAGCTTACGTCTATTAAAGCTTGAGTTAAACCGGCATTTGTACAACCGGCCCTTGATATGTGAACTAGAGTTGATTAACTAGAAAAAGGCCAATAATAGGCCTACACGATTTTTATTGAGCAAATGGATATTTAATTATGAAAATTCGAACTTATAATATGTATCAACTGAAAAGTCGCACTTTCAAAGTTGTACAAACATATATACCCTCTAAATGTTAATCATCAAGTAATACGAAAGACCATCCTATTTGATAAAAACACCTTTAGCTTATAAGAAATTTTCCTTGATATCGATGCTGGTGGTATTTTGTCTTGCACCTGTAACAATGTGATGCACGCCAATGGAAACTGGTGGACGCAAAGGACTCGGAGTAGTAGCCCTTTCTGGTGAGTGAGCCAACTGTGTACCAGATTTGGTCTCCATCCTGAGGAGCTATCAGCTCCCTTTATTAAATTCAACTTCAGTTCTCATTAGTAGGGTGGGATAGCTTCTTTTTGCGGTTCCGGTCGTGATTTTGAAAGGCTCAGCGGAATGCAGACGTACTTGTTGAACTACGGTCGTATTGACTGAAATTGGTTGCGCGAATTTGTACTCAAGGTCATCATACTAGAGAGACGTACAAATAGGATGGACTAACTCTAAAATGTAAAGATCTTTTGTTATTTGTTGTACTGCAGAGCTCTGTTATAACAGTAATGCTCAAAATTTTTAGTTACAGTGTCACATCTCATTTTCTTCACTCAGCTACGGAAATGACAATTAGTGTGGAGTGCATATTATGGACGAAAGATACTCCCTATATTCCATGATGCAACTATTCTACTACTCAATATGAATGTATGGTTGTAGCTCTTGTTCTTTTCAGAAGTTTATACCTAAGCTGATGATTATTGTATTTTGAACAATACAATTGCTTTATTGATAGACCAAAAACCGCAATCTATCAGCATCACCACGTAGTTGATCTCATGAGCGAATAATATAATATGCAATAGTGCAACTCTAAGTGCTTCCGCACATGGGTCAATCAGGTCGACGCATTTATAGTCGTATGGGATGGTCGTTCTGATCAATTCATGGGACTGGCACATCTGCCATCTACACACAGGTCGATCGACGATATAGTCGATGCGTTTATAGTCTCACACGGGTGGATTAATAATTCATAAATTTGAAGTTACCCTACACCTTTGTCTTAGTTAATGATTACACTTGGAGCTCCTGGTTCCCAGAAGTTTGTGATGTCCTTATATTACTAGATTTGATTATAAAATCACGACTGATTTGACAATATAACCTCAAATATTTATCGCCATCAGACGCGCAGGACGCACGAACCACTCGGAATATGCTTCCATTCTGACCGCATGCGATGGAAAACGCAAGTCTCTAGACAACCATCAAACGACCCGTTAGTGGCGCTGCAATGCTTTGTATGGGAAGTCGAGTAGACGTGCATCGGGAATCGTGTCGACCACGTAGCCAAACCACCAGCGTACGGAGGAGCTAAGACTCTAAGGCCCAGTTTCACAATCAGTGGTCACTCTGATGGTTTACTAACCTCGACCTGCGAGTTAATTCGAACAATGGACGCCTCTTGTTTCACAATCATAAAATGACGTAGGGTTAACTGACCGCGAGTTGTATTTTATTTTTAGCGGTTGGTGGTACTGTGTCCGCAATATTTAAAATTCTTCTTCTTCTTAGTTCCTTCGTTATGTGTTTCGTGCTGGTGTTTTGCTTTTTCTGACAAGACTGTCAAAGAAAGAGTTCGTTGAGTTGTCAGTTCCATGCGATTCTGAACCTCAGTTTGGTTTTTTCCACTGACGTTTTTTCATTTCATTCGCAGTTATTTGGTGTTTGGCATTGACACAAGATTTTTAGGTTGGGTTGATGTTTGGACTGCTTGGCATTGTAGTTGTTTTGGGGCCTTTTTCAAATAATAGCCGTGCATGCACCCGTGTCTCAGCATGGAAAACCCAAAAAGAGCGAACAACTTTTCAAAAGATGAAGAATATCTGTCCATTTCGTTAGTAGAAAAGTACAGGCATGTAATAGAATGCAGAACAAAAGGTGCAACAACATGCCGCGAAAAAGACAACGCTTGGGAAAAGATAGAAGAATTCAATTGCAAATGTGCAAATAATAGCCGCAGATCTGTAAAGGTGCTGAAAGAAAAATACAAAAATTTGAAAAATATCAAGGAGGCATGGTCATCATATTCCTCAAAATAACTTATTGACTCTAGGTCGAAATATTCTTGGTATCATTGCTTCTTCATCATTGCTATACGCATTTACATCATAACCATCCATTTCAAATAAAAAGAACGATGGAAAGTGTTAAGGTAAACGATAAAATATGAAACTTCAAACGCCTAGCAAGTAACAAAACCAAAGTGACATAACCTAATGCGCATGCGTTATCGCAAACCTAGGGTTAACTCAAGAATTTCTTGGGGTCAAGTTAACTCAGAGTTAACCTCAAGTAAAATCGAAAACCACATCTAGGGTTGACCTCCGGCCAACACACAACCTTGGGTTAACCCATTATTGTGAAATCGGCCCTAATTCGCATCTCATAAGGAACCCAGGGTCCAACCATAGAAAACAAGGTAACATTGAGGCGTTAAGAGCTAGAGTGGCCGATCCCCAAAATTCAGAACCTGAGTAAAGTGTTGTTAAATATTTGCATATAATAGGTCATTGTAGTATTGAAAATGCATAAGCTGGGTGTTCAGTATTTAGATTTTTCCATATTTCTCGTCTTTGTGAAATAGGGATAGGCCACTCTAGCGCTCAACGCCCCAATTATTATGGTGCTCATTTTTGATTCACTAATAATTTAAATGGGCATTCTGTGTTCTTTAGGACTTCACTGGCTTGATTGAAAAATTTGCTTACAAAGTTATGTACTTTGATAAATGCCAAAGACTTGGTCAAAACGTGGGTAAAGCGTTTATTTTCCAACGAATGTGGGTTTAATTAAGGACCATTGAAACACGATAAATTAAAGAGATAACCACAGGACTACTTTCAGGAATTCCCTTTACGTTTATGTATGCATACATCGTGCAGTATGAGTTTTATTTTATTGTATATAGGCTGTGTGTATCTGGAGTATCCTTTGTAGCGACACTGGATTCACAGATGCCAGCGTAGTGTTGTCAAAAGCCCGCTTGCGCCAGATACCTTTCAGCCTCTAATTAATCTTATTTAGTATGTACCTGTCCGAGGAGGCAGGGTGTGACGTCGGTAGCTCCACCTGGTGATTAATAACGCTTTTGGCGCGAGAACGAAAGGCCGCACGAGTGTAGTTTGTTGTTGTCAAAGGTGGCTATGCACACGTAACAGAGCATTAATGTCCAACAAAGAAACTATTTCTCTTGCTCTTACTACACTATGAGAGTGTCTAGTACTTCTTAGTTAATGCTGTTACTGACTACAATGTTGGCACTGTTCAAAGATGTTACAGTAGCATAATTAAACACGGTTCAGGTTAAGCATTGCATTATTCTAATGGGCTCACAGTTAGTTGACAAGTACACAGATCACAGAATGACTACATACTTTACAAGCATTAATACACATCTATATGCGCATTGCCAGAAATTAGAACTGACGTTTTGAATTAGTTGCGTCCCTTTGAGTCTGCAGCATGACTTCGTGAACTATAGACTTCTAGCTGTGTCTTCTACAATAGATTCCTAGTTCTGTTTCCGATAGTTCAGTCTGTCGGCATAGTGTGTTCCCATCGCTTACGCTTTGGCTATGTTCGGCAAATTAGTAACCTTTGAAGCTGAAGAGGTGGAACTCTTCATGCCAAATGTCGTATCAGTCAGTAACCCTACCTATGGTTGATAAAAAATTACTTCAGTAGCTTATAATAAGTAGAGTGTCTCCTCGAAATGCTGTTGTTACTGTGGAAGCTGGATTTAAAGAGAGATTGGAAGTAATCCAGTTAGGAAAATTGGATACCAGGGTTATGCGCAAGTAACTTCAGAGTCACAACATCCCAATCTAGCTGAAGATAGTCGCCAGGGAGCCAGAGTTATCTCAATATTACTAAACTGGACTGGTTTATTGCATGGGGACCGCCTGAGCAACAATTCATTTTAATTTTACCTCACACTAACAGGCACCAGCTAACTGAACATTTGTAGCAACTGTGCATACTACGAAATGTATCTGTCATCTAGGGTAAGGTTGAAATGAATGCGGTCTAAGGGCGGTAAACCCTCGGAGCTTGCTTCGTCTTATAGGCCCATTTGTCTTCTGGACACGGTACGAAAGTTGTACGAAGTACTCATCCGGTAAAGGTTAGAGGCGGCACTCGAAGAGACGGGAGGCTTGTCACCAAACCAGTTTGGCTGGTGACACTTGATGTGCAAAATGCCTTTAACACCGAGATATTTGCAGAATCTGATCGTCAGCTATTATAGTGACAGAGCTATAAAAACAGCAAACGTTGAGCTGGAGATGTCTACAGGCGTCCCACAGGGATCGTCGTTGGGTCCTCTTCTTTGGAATATCCTGTATGTATGATGGGTTTGCCGTTACCTTCGGGTACCAGATGGTGCACCGGCAGAACCTTTCTGTGGCCTGCTCTCACGTGCTTCACATGTCTGGTAGACATGAAATATCTGATGGCCTCTATTTCCGTCAATCGACCTATGGCACACTGATGATCGCTAATAAGCGTGGAACAGCTGTCTGCGTACTAGTTGATTGACGGAGATATAGAGTAACCCTCGTATATCGGCTTTCATATGCAGCAGCATATAGAACCGCGCTCTCTGCTGGCCAAGCGGACGCGCCGTGGCGTTCCACCAAGAAGTCTGCTTCTGTTTAGCAGCGATTGTCTTTGGTCTGCCGTTACCTTCGGGTACCATATGGCACACCGGCAGAACATTTCTGTCGCCTGCTCTCACATGCTTCACATGTCTGGTAGACATGACAAATCTGATGCTCTCTATTTCCGTCAATCGACCTATGGCGCACTGATGACCGCTGTGAGGAGTAATTATCGAAAAACAAAAAAAATCCAGAATTGCATCATCAATGTGGACGGAAGCAAATCATTTTGAATATGTACAGAAATCAAATGCACGAAAATTTCTATTTAGTGTTTGAAGGAGTTTAATGGAAGGTTGGTGATATTTCAGGACTGAATTGGTCAAGTGTATACAAGATTATTTAGGAATATAAAAGTAATAAATCGCTATCAGAGCTAGAATTTTTTCTTTTGGGATAAGATTTTGGCTCTGATAGTGAATGATTACATGTATACTCCTTAATGATCCTGTATACACTTGATCGACTCACACCCGAAATCTCAGCTACCTTCAATACAACATCTTCAATCGCTAAATCGATGGACGATGACACGATGGATCGCTATATGGAAAACACTAAACAAGTCCACTCCTGTTTAAGCGGCGGCCAGCGCGCCGTGCGTTGAACGGCTATCTCACTCACACTTGCTTGCAATTTTATTGGCTGTGTAGAGTGGCTCGACCAATTAGGGCCAATAGGGTTAGCGCCGTTAGCGGTTATCATTCAACCATTATGGATACCGCATGACGACATACCGATCACGCATTGATCATTATTTTCACTCACTTTTTCTGTTGGGTGAATCTAGTATAGTATAACACATTTGATAAGGGCAATGCCCTTTTATCCAGACAAAATGGTCATCCTAGCGTCAACCGAAACAATTTCGACGGGTCCAACACACAAAAGGCGAAGAAATCACAATAACGTTGTCGATGTCAGAGGGAAACTCAATCACTAATGCGCAAAAACGAGTTGTACTGTGAAATAGTTACAAATAAGACATAACTAATTATTGACAAGTGCCACTTCAAAAATTATGCATATATGAACAAATAATATGCACAATCCTTGCACATAAATGACTAAAATAACCGCTTTGCTGTTATAAACCAAAGCGCCATGTATTGGACAGTATAGTGGTTATAAGAGTAAAACATATACTGAGCAGATAAAACATGGTTTTTTTATTATAGAGGGTTTAGGAAATCGGCTCAATCGCAAGGACAGAAGCACTCGCACACCCGAAGGTGCAAGAGAGTCTGCCCGTCCGACGTTGAACTAGCTTGAGCCCTCTAATCACATGTCTCAGGGACGCAAACGCATCCATCAGACAAGCCACCACGGCCCAACCGGCTAAAACCCACTCCCTCTTTCTTACTTCTGATCTATCTCCATCTGCACCGGGCATCATCGGGATAAAACAAGGTGAATTTAGACATGGAACCTAATTCTATAATTACGCAGGAGTCATAATCTCACAATGAGCTAGCAGCGAAAGATATCAGTTCCCAGAGAAGAGAACAAAAATAAAGATACGAACAGTCACTCAATTGGCTAACACCAACAGTCAACAGCCCAATAAAGTTACCGAAGTCTGAGCTGGTTCACAGTAACTGTTTGCCAAACAGCAATATCAATTAGCCTTCGAATCCACTTAATTTAATGGCACATATATCATTTTCATGTGTTTTTGTATTCTATTTGAACAAGTTAAGATACATAATGATTCTGATTCTCTCGAAAACGAATCGACCTACTTTAAAAAATCAAACGTCGAAATAAAGTACTTCGACATACCTTTAAAACTCGATACCCCTTGTCATTTAACATTTTTAAGGGGATTATCCTGGGATGGGGGGGGGGGGGAAGGGTACAAGGGGATGAAGTAGTTTTTGGTTAAAAAGTTGTCCTCCTTTTTCTTTTAGTCGGCGGTTTTCGAGAACTCCGGGGTCGAAAGTTTTCAACCGAGCATCGTATGCTCAAAGCCAATAATCATATTTCAATTAATATGCAAGCCTATATTAAGAAACCAGAGTACGTGCATGGTGCATACATATTAATTATAGTAGATTTCTATAACATCACTTTTTGGAGACATATGAACGCCGTATGTCAGTAGGATCAAAAAGCTTTAGTAGTCATATAGATGCAAATCCACTTAAACGTAAGATTCTCGTGTAGACTATTTGTGCGATACATTAAGATTAACGTAATTATCTCTAGGCATGAAATGTGAAATACGAGCACGAATGAGGTGGAGTAATTCCACTAAACGCAATGGTGGAGTAACGAGGGGCATAGAAGTAATTTTCCAGTATGGTAACCAGAATTGGCCACCACGTTCTTGAAATTTAACACCTTTGGCTTCCAGCTGCGAGGTTATCTGAAGTATCAGGTTTATATTATTAAGCCTGCAACCACCGATACATCGAAGACCGGAATTAAAGACGCTGTATCTATGAAATACCGCCACAGGTACACAATAATGTCATGGAAAATTTGGTCATGATAATACATCTTGGTTTGGAAGGTATTGGCAAGAGAAAATTATTCAATTTCTGATCAAACATGCGTCTGATTTGCGCTAAAAGCTCGGCGGTTAACGCAAAGTAGAGGCAGGTTTCACCCTGAATATAAAAGATCTCTAATAATAATAATACATTGTTCATCAATAGACACTAGAATCATTGCTGCTTAAAATCATGCATTGATGGTGCATTTTCATTGAAATACCCTATATTTGAACATAGTGGTTGTAAAGGTAACTAAGCTGGTTGTACTTCGACACTGTCGAACATTAAGACCCCCACTAGAGATGAGTGGAACAGGCTATTTGAAACAAAAGATACAAACTGTTTCAATTTTGTGAAATATCTGCTACAGTTTCAAACTGTTCCAAAGCGTATTTTTCGGTCTAATCGGCGCGGCGCCGGCCAGGGTTGTCAGGTCCATGGAAAATCATGTCGCCAAACAGAACAAAAAATATCGCCAAAAAATCGCCAACCATAATGATCATATGGCTCATATTTGTCGCGAACAATAGTTTCCAACAAAATTTACTAATTTAATGAGGGAAATCTGAATTAAATAACTTTCAAGACAAAAAACCAAAAAGTAGATGGCGCCACGCCACCTATAACAACTTCCAACTTTGTTTTGAACAAAAAATATTAATCTCTCTGGGACTAGACAGTCAAAGTTATCTATAATATCTATGACATCGTGGTCAGACGTTCGCGGTTAGAATCTAGGGTTCAAATTCAAAACAAGGTGGTACCGCACAGCTTTTGTGTCTTGTAACGTTTTCGGGCTTACTATCAGTTAACAGTTTGCATGGTAGCAACACCTAATCTGCTATATTCTTGCTTTTGCAAGTCATCCAATGATGCGAAAAATAAAAAATAAATTATCTTGTTTTTCCAGTTTCTGTAATGTATAATAAATGTACAAAGTACTATTCATTGATACCTATACATAAATAGTCATCTACTAGTTCTAACAACACTGCCTGTATCGGCAGTTACATTAGATCTAGACTATTAATTGTTCCTGTTTTATACATACTTGCATTAGATTTTCGCAGCATTGTTTCAGTTATTGCATTAACATAGACAGAATGTAAGATGAAACCAGCATGATGTCGTAACTAATTAAAATTAAGTTTCTATTTTGATTCTTATCCAAATCTGAAATGAAAGTCGCCCAAAAATGTCGCCAAGAGCAAAAACTTGTCGCCAAAAATAGCTCAAGTCGCCCAAATGGCAATAAATCGCCACATCTGGCAACCCTAGCGCCGGCAGCTGGCATGCTGGTATTGTTGGTTGCAGCGACTCAGGGTGTGCCAGTAGGGTTGCGCTGTATCTGTGTCATACGTGTTTAGCGTTTACTTGTTCAGTCTGCGTGCTTCAGAAAACTATGCTTCAAATTATTTTTATATTTCATTTAGTGGTGTTTGTTGGTTTTTAGGTTGCTACGAGTCAGTGCGATTTTGAAACCAAGTGCAAAGTTTTTCGAAGAGAGCTAAAAATAGCCCAGTTTGAATTTCTTTCTCCGTGGTTGATCAGGCAAACGTAAAGTGTAATATGTGTGTGGATTACAAAAGCAATTTAAGCAAAAGCATCCAGGGGTGAAGATTCCCCAAAAATCTGTCGTTTCAATGCACAGAATTGAAAATACGGGAGACAATGGCGGCGATAATATCGTTAGCAGTACTACTAGCTCGCACCAGTCAAGCCTTAGTAGTATTCCTGCAAAGAAGACCGAACCTCATCAGTCTGTTATTGGAAAATCCCGAATTATTTCGCATCGGCATTGCCGCGCAAGCCAACGCAACGGCGAGCAGTGTGGAACAACGTGCAGCTGAAACAGATGTTTCTGTTTCTGTTGAAGGAGAAACAGACGATGACTGGCGCGGATCAGCTTATCACAGCGCTCATGCGCTGTTCCATGATACTAAGCTGTTCCATAAAAACAGGAAAGTGCATCTAGCAACACCTGTTCCAGTCTGTTCCAAACAGAAGCCTGTTTCAAAAAGAAAGATCCTGTTCAAAGTCTCATGCCTAGCCCCCACTCAACGCAGAGGGATAACTCGAAACACGAATGAGCACGCCACAGGGTAGACATAAAACCACTGATTAAAACTCAGTGTGTATCTGTATGGGGAAGCATGTGGCGTGCACAGTTAAGTCGTTGGGAATCAAACACTGCTTGAGTTTTGGCGTCCGAAGTTACAATTGTACGAGGAAGAGTGTCTGTGTGTGGTAAACAAGTCCTACAAGTTTCGGGTTGAAGCAGTGGCGTTTATCAACAGTGCTTGAGGTGATATTATAGTTGAAAACTTTAGATCCTCATAAGTCCTGCCGTTGCCAAGAATCGTAGTGTAGCTGTCAATTCCTCATGAAATATTATAGGTGGCCTCATTTGAGTATCAGACTTTTTATCAGGGGACCAACAACAACCAACAACTCCAAATAAGTGTATTTGCCTAATTCTTAAGTACTGATGCCATTCAGCGGGGTATATCCGTAATTCTGATAATGAGTTCACGTGAGAATATTCATATCTTTGCAGTCAACATTTCTTCACCCATCTGAATCTAGGTGTCTTAGCGAGTGTCTTAGTTTATGAAGCCCTTTGTTTTACTTCCCACACCGATAGGTGAGGGGAGTATTGTGATCGCGAAAATTTTCGATTTTGAGATAATACGTTTTTTGGGCGTTTTATGATGTGTACATAACGAAAATCCACGTCACTCATTTCCGTCGGTCTGTCTGTCGGTCTGTCTGTCGGTCTGTCGGTCTGTCTGTCTGTCTGTCTGTCTGTCGCGTTTTTCTACCCTCGTAATCTCAGTAACCGCTGCATGGATTGTGATGAAATTTGGGCAGCGGTATGCTGTGGGGTCGTAGTAGGTAATGTTCCTATAATTTTGAAAATCGGTGCATAGGCGGCGGAGTAATTAGCAAAAAACAAAAAAAATTAAATATTGCTGAAACTTCGTTTTTAGGCGTTTTAGGGGTCCCTGATCATTTTCTACTTTTTTTTTGGGTGGGGGTGAAATTGGGGTGGTTGGGGGGTGGGGGGTTGTAAAATTGAAAAATTCGTTGCTTTCATAATAGGCTGTCCACTGACCTGTGAAGGAAGACCTGGCGACATAAATAACTTTTTTAGGTTCATCCGAACATTGCCTTTGCCTATTACAGAAAGCAAAGGACTTAGAATTTTTTTTTGATGTAAACATACGAGAGTATTGCGTCAGATCGTTGTAACGAGGAAACTGTTGAAATGATTTTAATGAAATTTTGAAACGGCATTACTACCATGGCAAAGATGGAAAACGCGTATGGTTTTGATAAATCGTGCCAGTGGCGGCGCAGAAATAATAAAAAAACTTAAATTATAAAAACAGCTCAAACTTCGTTTTTAAGAGTTTTAGAGGTTCCTGATCATTTTCTGCGTTTTTTTTTTGGTGGGGTGAAATTGGGGTGGTTGGGGGGTTGGGGGTTGAAAAATTAAAAAAATTCTTGTACTCATAATAGGCTGTCCACTAACCTGTGAAGGAAGATCTAGTGACACAAATCACCTTTTTAGGTGCATCCGAAGATTGCCTAGCCTAGTACAGAAACTAAGGGATGATGATTCTAATGAAATTTTGACACAGTATATTGTTACCGTGGTGAGAATGGAAAACGCGTATGTTTGTTAAAAATCTTGTCAGTGGCAGCGCAGCAATAATCAAAGAACGCGACAAGTATGAAAGCAACTCAAATTCGGTTTTAAGATGTTTTAGGGGTTCCTGATCATTTGCTACCAGTTTTTTGGGTGGGGGTGAAAGTGAGGTGGTTGGGGGGGGGGGGTGGTTGTAAAACTGAGAAGTTTGTAGTATCGATAATAGGCTGTCCATTGACCTGTGAAGGAAAGACCTAGCGGCATAAGACAACTTTAGGGGGGGGGGGGTTGGCAATTATTTGGTTGCAAGGGATCTTAGACTAAAGCTTCATGCTATGAGAAAATAATAAACTGGTATCAGCGTAATGTGTGGGAAGTACTGAGTCAATCAACTTGACTTCATTTTTTTACTATTATGCACGCCACTGTCATCAATATAAGGTCTTTTCGTGACACCATTTTTCGCAAAATCAACTTTACCCGTTGCGTGTGTGGAGCAAGACAGACCACAATTATAATTCAATGTAAAAGTGCGCAGTCAAATCTGTGCATTCTTCCCTCTGTGTGAGGGACTGTCTTTATACTGTCTCGGGTAATAGTAATTTGACATAGCTGGTATCAAATAGTTCAGGCGCCTGAAATCGGTAGAGCCGCATATAACAGGCCATTTTATTTTTCATTTCGAAACAGTCCAGTCCGGTCCAGTACTTACAATGGTTAAATATCAAAATCTATCACACGAGACAAAATTCGCGGTAGATATTCGAGACATTCAAGATATTCGAGGCTGTACTATGCGATCCATCATACCATAATCCAAGTTTCATCAAAATTGCTGCAGCAGTTTCTGACATTAAGCGATCGCAGGAATTGACGATAATTCGCTCATCTTTGAGCCGGAAAGAAAATGCACAGTCTTCTTCAAAAGAAATGTTCAGATGGGCCTGTAAAGCACATAATATCACCAGCATCATTTTTGGAGATAATGGACAGTCTTACTCGAACCGTCACTGAGTGAAACATCAACTCCTCTTCTGTTTTAGGCTGGCGTCTACATGGCAGTGTATTAAACGTCGCTCAAATTTACAGCTACAAACTTTCGCACCATATCTTACCATCTTCATTGGATATTAATACATGGCAATTTTAGTCATTCAAATAACGATTCGTCATAAAGAGAGTATGGTAAGAGAAACGGTAGAGAAGAGATATATCTTCATAGTATTTATGGTGTTTACTTGAATTCTCGTGGAATTTATGGGCGTGCATGCAAAAATATTCTAGCAGAAAAGCACTCTGGAGGCGCCAGATATCTGGAAATATTTGTCAGAACCATGATGGAAGTGGAGAAGGTAAGTTATTTCTTCAAATCATGTCAGTAGCGGCGAGCTAATAATGAAAAAATATATATAACATAAGGACTACTCTCATTCTATCATTCTATCATCCTATCACGTATTATCATTGTTTCAAAGATATTAAAATAAAGACGAAGCTACTATCTATCAAAGTGGGCTGCTCGGATTGATATTGATTAATACGTGCACAGGGGGTGACATACCCTCCATTAAATTTTGAAAGATTGTTCAATTGTATTGTGTAGTGAAATTTGAACTTTCTATATGGGTTCACTTCACTTTGACGCTCGTACTAAAATTGAGGTTCTGTTACAGAATTAGGAGGATATTAAAATATGTTAATAAGATTTATGGATAATTGTGAAATTTAAATAGTAGGTAAACACGTCGGACTGGTAAAAACCAGTTTATTCAAACCTGTTAGATGAAGAAAGGAAAAAGCTATGCACTTGACGAAAGTATTCGACTTTATTGATCAATTTGTTTGATTTTTTTTATTTATTTATGAGCAGAATTGTCAACACGAATTATTTTTCTGTACCACCGAATGAAAATTATTTGAATCCCTGCCATACTTTCATTATGGTGGTGGGCCAAGTGTGGGCAAATTTGAGCAGAATAACAAATAAAAAACTCTTCAAAACTTTTCCAGAATATTACAAGCTGTTCTTCAAGAAGGCCTTTTTAATATGCTGTGTATCAAACAACTATTGATTTATAAAATTCAGAAATACGCTGTAAACCAAATACCGCTCAAATCAGTAAATCCATTTTGGAGATACAATGGCACAGATACAGATACACGCCTATATGCCAATCTATACAGGGTGCCCATTATGTATGGAATATGGTATATATATTTCAGATAATAATGATTGTATAAAAATGTTTTTATATAAAAGTTGTTTAGTACCGTATGCCCAAAATACGACAGTATTCAGTTGTTTTTGTTTCAGAAAACAAATGTGTAACGAGATACGGTTAGTTTTTTTTTAAATTTGAGCTAAAACATTTAGAAACATCAACCAATTTGTCTAGGCGAGCCCCAAATTAGGGATTCCCTTCCCTATTAGTACAACGATATCGGTTCATATATTATTCTGATATTGTTTTAGGTCAGTTTATTTCGTGGATCAAAGAATAGGGTCAAGCGGGTAAACTTTCCATGATATGCTATTGACCCAATTTTGAATAATGCGCATACGACTTTCAAATATTTTAAAAGGGTCATTGACTATGCTCTAAATTTTGCCTAGATTCGAGAATCGAAAAATACTCAGCCATCGAATTTGATGTCGAATACGTAAATGTTGTGGTGTTACTTACTAATACCAAATCAAAGTAGTATCTGCTGATAAAGGGTGACAAAAAATGTTTTAATTATCAGACTTTTAGGAGTAAAATGGGACACTAAACTATTCTATAATTTGTGTATTGTCAAATCATCCTGACCACAATTTTCAGAACACTAATTGATACGTGTGTGCATTGACCCATTTTATTTTACAGGTGGATCATTTTTAACGACCAGCAATATATTATATGTGACATTATTCCAATATGTAGGGCGTGCCCATATTGTAACAGTCGATTTCTTTGATTGGCATCGAGCATACGATGATTTGCAGCTTCGGGTGTGAGTACACTTATGTAATTTTCATTTTACTATAGTCATGCTGTTTATAGATATACTCTTGTCTATGTATTATTATTTCTATAGAGTGCATTTTATGGGTGTAACCGACCTGTGTTATCTTACGCCTACTTCCACCACCGAAATGTAGTGATTGACTTTGAAGAGGTATGTTAGGCTAGAAATTCCTACGCTAACAAGTCGACAAATTTTGTATTGCAAAGATGTTGACTATGTAAGATGTATTTTATTCATGTTTGCACAGCACAGAGACGACATCACTCATTTCGGTATCTTCTTAGTAATTGGAGACAGGGGCGTACAAAAAAAATAGTTTTTGTATAAAGTCAAAGGTACCACAAGATTTTGAATAAAATAACGACTTAATTTGTGTAGGAAAAACTATTAAGTGCTGTTCGAAAAAACTAAGTTGGGGGTGAGTTTTAAGGGTTGAAGTACAAAAAAAGTTTTGAACGCATGCCCTGAGAGACCCTGTAGTATTTTCAAACAATCCACTCAGTTTTCGTTTGGACATTTTTCCTTACTTATGGATTTAAGAGAACGAATAGTTTTTGTATAAAATCAAGGGTGCCACAAGATTTTGAATAAAATAGCGACTTAATTTGTGCAGGAAAAGCTATTAGGTGCTATTTGAAAAAACTATGTTGGGGGTGCGTTTTAAAGGTTGAAGTACAAAAAATGTTCTGAACGCATGCTCTGAGAGAGCCTGTCGTATTTTCAAACACTTCACTCAGTTTTTGTTTGGACATTTTTTTTGTTACGAAAATATGACCTGTCAAGGCAATTAAGGGACACCCTGTATATACATACAACCAAAGGGAGTTCACAGAGATACAATTTTTTCACACCTAAGATTTCAATACTCTTCTACTCAGTACTTCAAACAACTTGCAAATTGTTTAGAAATGTACCTTCCTTTTAAGCACTCATACGTATATTCCTGTCAAGTAATTCATTTATTTCACACATCGTTATTCCATTGGTCGATATCGGCTGATGTCGCTCCTCATTTTTTAATTTCATAGTAGTATGTTATTATACAGGGTAAGTCGAGCTCAACGCCTCGGACTCTTGTGAGCAAACGATATCTCTTAAAAACAAATAACTATGCAGGTGTATATATACCCAGTTGGACTACATCTTAAAAATAACGACTTTTATACAGGGTGTAGATGAAAAGCGTAACTTATCACCGTTGGGATACCCTGTATATTATTGTATATTTGGATTCCTTGGTTAATTTTAGTGTAACTCTGTATCACAGATGGGACTTAAAGCGAACTATTTAGGTGCAATTCACAATTTTTGATATAAGTAGATATCAAAAAAAATTAATATCGCAGCGATTATAAAACTTAGAAACCAGTGACTTCGCCGACTAAGCATGAAATGCGTCAACTTAGGTTAGATGGTCAAATTCAAAATACTTTTGTACTTGGAGGAATCAGTAGATTATTCGAGGAAACCTCAGAGATAGCTTGATTTTTCAAATGTTAATGCCGATTTTTCTGTATACGATCAAACATAAAATTTCGTAGCTTTTCTAATGATGTAAGCTTATGAGTACTAATTTTTGGTAGTTTTCATTTAATTTAAAATGTTTAGTCCAGTCGGTGTTTTTAATTCTCGTGTCTATAAGCAACCTAGTAAGCCAAGAAATATAAACAAAAACGTGTTGAGATGGAATAAAACGACTAACTTAGCAGAAAAATACAGACAAACTAGAGTAAAGGGCCAAGATTATAAAAATTCCTTATAACAAATCAACTCTAACCAGAAACAAAGGCGGTGACATATTTAAGGTCAAAGAGAACCTCAACTACGTCAGAGATGGAGACTTTTCACAGCCTACCAGCTACTGCATTGTACTAGAAATAAAAAACTTCCAAGACTATTAAAACTTTTGAAATGAAAGGAAAACTACCGATTGCTGCTGGCAGGATTGATATCTTCAGTACGCAATTTCACATTTAATGGTATAAAAACATATTAATTTCCGTCAAAGCCAAAGTTCGATACCTCTGACTGGAGCCCTTCAAATTTTTCAGTATCTCAAAAAAGGAATACTGACAATTCAGATTTTAATTTTCTGCCAGGTAAATTGATGTTTTATAATTTAAACAGATCTTAATTCATTCTTCATTTTCTGCGATCTTGCTAATATGTACTGAAAAATTTGCAGAACTCCAGTTCGAGACATCGTTACCTTTAACTTGACGGAACTGAATACTTTTTATATCATTGGATGTAAAATTATATTCATTTGAAGGTATTAAGATGCCAGGAACGTTCCCTGGCCGTTTTCCTTTAATCTCAAAGTTTTTAACTGTTTTGGAAATGTTTAAGCTCTAGTACATTGCAGTAGCCAGTAGGCTCTGAAAAGTATTAATTTCTGTTGTACTCTAGCTTCTCCATGACCTAGATATGTTACCGTTGTTGTTTCTACAAGAGTTGATTTGTTGAATTTTTATAATGTTGTCTCTAAAATCTGGTTCGTCTGTATCTTTCTGCTAGGTTAGTTGTGTTCCTCCATTTGAACAGGTTTTTGTTTATATTTAATGGCCTGCTAGGTTGCTTATAGCTAGCAAGATCACTAGAAAAAGAGTTTTTGTCCTACTTATTACTTATCCTATATATGAACTAATTTTACTGTAGTTCTAAATCATTTGCCGCTTACTGTAACCATATTCTTGCACTGCAGACTAAGAGCCTTAAAATCAGGAAGCCTTAAGAGGGTGCGAGAACTAAATGTACAGGGGAGCAAAAATATTCTTCCAATAATTTTTAGTACCACTGGATAGAAAATGTTCATTCACAATATGATGCTCTTCCCTCATAATTTTAGCGGCCCTCCTATTTTTCCCCTGTAGCGGCTACTTCATCCACCCTGGATTTTTGAATGTTTGATAAAAATTTTGCCTCAGTAACAAGTAAAGTTAAAAAGGACAGCACGTTAGTGGATTACCGCAATTGTAGCAAGTTAGCAGTTAAAGCTTAACGTATAGATATGTTCTAAACTCTATTGTTATATTCATGGAAAGCATGTTCTTCTAGATACCTTTAAAAGGAAAGGTCCAAGTGGTACAAATATCTATTGTTTTTAGATAAATGATACTCGAGCTATCTATTTTTATAGCTCCGAACACGAAGCGTATAAACATGCTACTAGTAAAATTCGGGAGTTTTATAGCATATTTGTGTTCGAAATAAATCTTCTGCAATCGCTGTAGCTATCCGAATTGTTTCTTCTGGTTGACCTAATGGTTTTGTGGTGTTACTGGCAATATTTTTAAGCTAGGTAAACAGTGTTGAAAAGTTTTATGCTCAGGCATTTGATATGGAAACGGACAAGGATATGGATGTAGTTGGATATCTGAATCCCACAAAATAAACTGTAAAAGGAAATTGTCTGTAAAACATCAATAAATGCAGGCGTTGTACTACTCTTAGATTTGCTATTTAAAAATTTAATTTTATTGTTTTTTTATTCCTTACACTATTAAATAAATGTAAATAACATTTTGTTTAACTTTATGCGTATAATTTCGCATTTTGTCTTCAAACTTCTAATAGTTTCTCTCAAATCCTCCCCTTATTCTAATAAAACTTTTAATCAAAAGTTCAGTTGGACTAAATTCGATATTGTGGTATTAATAAAATCTCTCTTCTAAGTTCATCCACCTTATATAATAAAATTCAACAAATTTCACTATTACCACCCTGTACACTCTTTTGCAATTTCATGCTCAATGATTAGACAGATGGCACCAACCTTCAATTTTTGACTTTGACATTTGATATTCCACAACCTGCTTCCGGATTTTCAGCCATTTGCAGGTCGACCTTCTTGATGCACATATCGTAAAACGGCAGCATGAAGTTTTTTCGTGAATATTTTTAACAATTTAAATGCTTTTAAAAAATGTAACTGTCTCCTTTTTATGTACATGACTTTAAGTACGTTATGATGTGTTACCTTGATGGATTTCCTATTGTAACATCGTTCAGCACCATTCTCGTCTAACTTGTTGTAAGTACGCAAAATTTTCTATCTTAAACCACTTGTTGCTGAACTTTTCTTTTCATTTATTGTAGCCCTGAAGAAGGAGTCAAAGAACTCCGAAAGCTAGGAAATATAAAAGTTTAAAGAGTACACCTCGCTGTTTATTTGCCGCTACCCAGCTATTAGCTTTAGTTTTGTTTCTTAACTAATCGGCAACGATTACCCGGTTTTAAACCTTACAGAGTATATACTTTTTAAGTGGGAAAATAGGCCATCTGATTCTTTTTGCTGGTATAGCTATGTTTTCTATATTTGGAAAAGATGTAAGGAACTTTATAAATTTGGTGTAAACTGTTTAACTTAGATTTGACCTTCGGTTTCATTTATTTAATACGCCACCCAACAGCCACAGCCAATTAAAGGGTGGGAGAATCACACAGAAAAATAATATACAATACCAACAAAATACATAATCATATGAAGCTGACAAAAAGATCAAAAAAGTCATATACACTAAAACTAAATACACAAATAAATTAAAAGTATGAAACAACAATCAGGAGAGGGAGATCAAGGCTTCATAATGGGACACCGAAAGATATCAAAGGTATCTGCTGACCTGTTGCAACATGCGCAAAGGTTATAGACTGGAGAAAATTTGAGTCTATTCTGGGAGTTCTCATGTAGAAGGTCTGGTTACCTCTGGCATGTTCTCTTGGAACAAGGTAATTAAGTCTGTGTAAGATATCGCAACAATCGATTTGATTGTGCAATAACTTACTCATGAACCTGGTCGCATAGTCATCTCTCCTCTGCTTCAACGAACAGACATGGAACTCCTGGAAGAGAAGTTCACTAGGATAACCTGTCGGTGGATACATACCATTAGCCTTGAAATGTAAATATTTCAAAAATCGCCTGTTTATCGACTCAAGTTTGTCTAACCAATATTTATGATGTGGTTGCCAAGCTAACGCAGCATATTCAAGCTTTGATCTCACAAACGTAAAGCATAACATCTTAATCGTATCTGTGTCATTGAAATTGCGGCTAAATCTGATAACAAACCCTAGAGTTTTGTAAGCGCTACAAACTACTGATTCAATATGATCTGTGAAGGTAAATTTCGAATCAAAAATTACACCCATATCTTTGACACTTTCTAGGCGATTAAGAGCTGCTCCCCCGATATTATAATCAAACACCAAAACGTTGTCCTTGTTTGAAAATGTCACAATATTACACTTCATTCATTAAAGTTACAGCAACAAACTAAACCTATTTGGTTAAGTATTTCATTTATTCAACCATTTTTATGCAATGAAATATAGTATTAGTTAGTAATATGTTTAAGTATAACAGGGTATTAATTTTTTATCTCAAACTATGTAGGTACATACAGATGTAGAGGAGTCTGATGTCACGCAAGTTGTTTTGGAAAGGAAGGTGGCTGCTGCATTCCGCATTCTACAATCTGTCTGCATTACTTTTCGGAGGCATATTTCAGAACTCTGCAGTGGCGTCTATGTAAAGAATAAAAAGCACAAAATATGAAACTCCTCGAATTTCGGAGAGAGTCAAGTTGAGGTCGGGGCTTAGATAGACACAGAGATAGACATCACAATTTGTAAACCTGGTTTGAAACATAGCTGATCAGGAGCTCAGTCTCTTTCAAAGAAAAACGGCGTCCAGTGGGTTGATTCAGTAGTTCCCACAGACCCTCAGCAATAACAGGAAAACTACCTATATCCCTATCATGACCAATTTCAAACCTATACCTGTAACAAATAACCAAATGTTACAGGATAAACTTAAATTCGATGCCTTGATGTACGGTAAGACTTCTTGATTCAAGAACATCACTAGAAATTGTTCTAAATTGCAAATACGTTCAAGATATCAATTGAATGTTTTCATGCAACACTTATTTTATAAATTTTTATAGACCAGCACTTTTTACAAGGATACACGGCAAGTATCTAGATCATAAGCAAACAGACTACAGGATATGAAGTAATGAAATATGATGAAGTAATTATGAAGTATAATAATCATGTATAAAAACCAAGTTCACACATACCCCACGACGATTGAGACAAGCAATATAATAGGAACTGGGCAGTAGTAGCGAATTATGATTTTGGGGGTCTAAATTAGAGCCAATATAGTATCTTCCCTTGTTATTGCGTCACTCAATAAGGTATTTGTCCTTGGTCACGTGATGTCCGATTCAAAATTTTTAATGGGATTTAATGACTTTTTGTGTTCCTCCCGATAAAACAATTCCAACAAACTAGCACAGTTGGGGTCTAAAGTGCTTCATTCAAGAGCTACAGGTACTTAAAGGTCTGTACCACTACCAATTATTATGAAACACTACCAAAATAATTTAACTGTAGGGGTACATCTTGTAATCAATGGTAGTGGTACCATCCATGAAGTACTTGTAGCTCTTGAAATAATCACTTTAGACCCCAAGTGTGATAGTTTATTTGAATTGTCAAATCGGACGGAACACAAAAAGTCATAAATATACAGGGTATCCCATTAAAAATTTTGAATCGGACCTCACGTGACCAAAAAAAAATACCTCATTGGGTGGCACAATAATAAGGGAAGATACTATATTTGCTCTGATTTACACCCCTAAAACTATAATTCGCTACTACTGCACAGTTCCGATATATTGCTTGTCTTAGTTCTCGTGGGACACTCTGTATATGCTTATTGCTATGCTTTTATCACAAAATTCTGAGTGCTAATCTTCCTAGCTATTTGTATGACAAAATAACTTTTAGATCCGAGGTACGTCAGCTCAACACTCGTTGGAAGCACACCATTACTATTCCTGGTCATAGAACCGTTCTACTTGAAAGAAGTTTCAGGTACAATGTATATAAGCACTATACAAACCATATAAAAACGTTATCAGTACCACGGTTCAAATTAGCTACGTATATGTAACTTTTAATATAGTCTTTAGTAGGTAAGAACATATCTGTACCTGGATAGATATATTTACTAGTAAGGGTGAGTGGAAGGAAGATCACCTTGATGTGAAATCTGCCTTGAGGACATATATATTTTTTGTCAATTATTAAACGCATTATTATGAAAAAAAAGTGCTACCCGGGCTCCGGCACACCGAGCTGCTGTTCCACTACCCAGTAAGTGCTCCTCACACTGTGAGGTGAGCAATCGCTGGGTCCGCGAATCGTTCGCCCTAAGCAGACGAAGGGACGGGAAGGATGACTGCCACCGGTATTTTGGGCAGTGCAGAGGGTAGCGTATTCCTCATTCCACCCAGGGATCCAATGACCATAACCAGCAGACTTACAGTGTAGTCTGGCCAGAGCCTGCAAAGTTGTACGAGCAACTCCTAATATTTGGTCCGCTGTTCCTAATCCTTAGAGACGATGTTCATCTCGGCAGGTGCCGAAAACTGTATAACGAACATCGTCTTCTGTTGGTGGTCTAGAAGGACTATGTCGGGCTTGTTTACCTGTACAAACTCGAGCGTGGGGAATGATTAGTTTCAGTAGATCTGGTATCTGTCATTATTATGATATCTTCAAAGCTAATCTCATTTTTTCTTAGACAATAGAGAGTCTAAACAAGTTTGGATTTTCCCTATATGCAACCCACCCCGCTAACCTTCTCCCGAAAAGTGGTGAATGATCAGGAATCTCTAAGGTGCTTAAACACAAAATGAGAATCTGTTTTGAAGATTTTTGAATTTTACTGATAATGCCACCACCAATATACAGTTTGTAAAATATCTATTATGCATATACGACAATCCAAATTTCATCAAAATCGACAGTTACGGAGATTACGCAAACATTATAGTAAGAATTCATTATGCTTGTCTCATCTTCGCTTGGCATGGGAAGAAGATTTTCAGTCCTCAAGTACGTTTCCAAAGGCAATGTTCAGACAGTTCTGAAAAGTACAGAATATCACCAAGGTTTCTCATTTTAGGGTAACGAACAGCGCTTTATGGGAAATTTCGAGGTACTCCTTCCCCCACTTCAACCTGCAGCCGAATTTTACCTTGTCCCGAGAAAAACAGAAAACTATGAGGAAGTGCTAAAATGCCTGAAAACAAATTTTGGGGTAGTTCTAAGAGCTTTCATTTTTATCTACCACGGTTCTACACATATGTCATACCAGACCTTATCGTAATCGCATTAGCGAGACACACATACAAAAACACCGACGGAAATCAGTTCCATAGTATTGTAGAACATCATAAAGGATACAAATACTTACATTTACAAACCTATAGATAGAGAACTATTAACGTTTTGATCAAAAATGGTTTATGTTAGTTGCACCGCATCACCGGAAAATTCTCAAGTATTTACTAGCTGGGTTAGAAAAAGAGATATTTTAGAGAAAAAGAAACATAGCCGTGAACTATAATGAATTAAAACTTTTTGGAAGCACTAAGTCAAACAACTTGACCGCTTTATTGAAAGACATGCAAGTTGCATTCAGTTCTGCACGAAATAATTTTATCAGTAACGAACATTTTTCCAGAAACATGTAAAGTTCTTAGTAGGTATCACGATACCATAATGGACAGAAAATTGCCATTTTTACAATGTCACAGACACCTTCGAAATTCCATGGCTGAAATTATTCCGAGACAATATCACACGACTAAAATTTCTCCAATCAGCAAAGGCACGCAAAGGGTGACGGACATCAAAAGGTTAATTCATGAGCGGCGTTTGAAGAGGTCAAGGCGGCACCTTTGGCGGTGGTACTGGTTCTTAAGAAGTATAGACCTTGCGCGACATAATGAAGGCATTATACCATTTTGCACGCTCCACGTGTGGAAAATGCGACATGTTATTGTTATATGGGTTATAGGTGATTGCAAACTTTTATATACTGCGTACACTAATTATCATAATTGCGACAAAATCTCGACTTCGAAAAAATTCGCATTAATTGAGGTGAAAATTATGTAGACATTATGGCAACTAGGTGGGTAGTATATACTTCACAATGAACAAAACTGGAACTAGAATTTATGTATTTATCACATTTGATTTTGCTCACTGTATCATCGTAATAGAAAAATTCGACGTCGTCGTCTGCATGTTGATTTATCCGACGCCAACGTAAGGTGACGTTTCTTTTCAGTGGCCTAATTTACGGATTAATAAGTCACTACCAACGTCACTCAAACCGACTACGAGTTGTGAGTCGTGTATACATCACCGTTTGCAAACATGGCGTATAAATTGGTTAGCGGGTCGGCGACGTGGGGCTAACCTAACCAACGAATTCCAATAGATTAGAAGAAGGAAATCCCATGCTCTAACAGGCATGTAATTCAAATCAAGGTGCTACCTGAAAATGCCGGAAAAAGCCCGACTGCCAGCGAGATTCGAACCCGCGCCTCCGAAATTCTAGTCCGGCGCTCTTACTAGCTGAGCCATGGCAGTCATGGCAATCCAGCCGGCGAAGCGATCCCAAGAAGCACCGAATTCTCTTCACGCAGACCAATGGCGCCACCCCGCCATCTTCTGGTAGCGCGGAGCGGCTCGCATCTGTGGATCGAGGAAATTTGTTGGGTCAGCATTGATCTCTGACCACGTTGGACTCCAGGTGTCACCAGGTTGAGCCAGCACAGACAACTTTGTGTAAGAAATGAATGTCATACCACGTTTCATGCTATTGCCCTCATGTCGGGCTCTCAAATCAATTGTACTACCAGAAAATGCCGGACAAAACAGACTGCCAGCGGGATTCGAACCCGCGCCTTCCAAATTCTAGTCAGGCGCTCTTACCAGCTAAATCATGTTGGTCAAGGCAATACAGCCGGCGAAGCGATCCCAAGAAGCATCGAACTGAATATTTATGCGTTTGTTATTTATAATGAATGATATATCTGTGTAATTTGGTAAATGGATGGAATAAGATGAGAAAGCTAAAAAATTTGTTTTTGAGAAGCTTATTGTCAATTTTTTTGCAGTAAACCACTGAATAATTTTGCAGAAATCATTTTCTATATGTTTACGTTCAACCCAGTCTTTACCGGTATATAAGACTACAGTGTCATCGGCAAGGCTAACTATCCTTCCAGTACATTTTACTTCAAATAAACCATTTAAATATGTATATATTGAATAAAAGTGGACCCAAAACTGTCCCTTGTGAGACACCACATTGTACCAACATTTCTATGCTAAATCTTTTGGATATTTTAACAGATTGTGGTCTATTAGATAAATAATTTTCCATTAAAGTGTACATTTTTTCAAGAAAGCCAATACTTTCTAATGAATTTAGAAGTAAATTGAGATCAACAGTATCAAAAGCTTTTCATAGACCTACAAAATATAAATAGTAGGTATTTTATTGTTAAAATTTTTATAAATTTCATTAACTTCACAATTTTAAAATCGCGCCAGATGTTGATTTACCTTCTAAAAATCCAAATTGTTTTGTACTTAATATTCCAAATTTGTCTAAATATTTCCGCATTCTGATGTATAATAATTTTTCAAATACATTTGATAAATTGGATATGACTGATATCGGTTTATGGCTGTTGACTGTAGGCCTGTTGCCCGCTTTAAACACAGTGGTGATGATTGCTTTTTTAAACAGTGAGGGGTATATTCCAGACTCAAATCATCTGATGATAATGTGAGTGAGAGGTTCATTGACATCCTTCGCTATGATATTTAAATGTTCAGCTCGGATATTATCAAAGCTAGGACTTTTCCGATTTTTTTAAGAACATGATTGTATTGAAAACCTCATCAGAATCTACTTCTTTTAAAACAAAAGTATTAAGGGATCTTATTTCGAAGGAACTGCACCTTTCTTGAATTCGCTGGCTAATGTCCCGCTTATTTCTGTGAAAAAAAAATGTATAAATTCATCACTTATTACTGGACGATTTTTTAATGTTTCTCCTGAACTTGTTTCTAATTCGTTAATAGTATCTTTTAGGTCCGTCGTTTTACTAGATATTTCGTTAATGGTAGACCAAAGTGCTTTTGGATTATGTTTACTCTCATTTAATTTCTCTAAGTAATATGTGAGTTTTGTTTGCCTAACTCATTCTAAAAGTTTGTTATTGTATTGATTATAGCAGTCTTGGTTTGCTTTAGTTGGTGTGTATTCCATCAATTTGTATAGTCTTTCTTTTTCGCTAGATTTAATCAGTCCTTTAGTTATCCACATTTTTCTAACTTTATTGTTGTGATTAATTTTGACTTTATTTTTGTACTTGATTCTACGTTTTGTTAATTTTGCATATTAATATGTCAGTAGCTTCATCTATGTTTGTAGAGTATATTTCATTCCATGATTCCTGTTTAGCATCGGATATCAGTTTTGTATTATAAACAAGAAGCTTATAACCGACGTCACATTTATGACTATCGCTGTGGCATTCTTTTTCTTGTGAACATATAAATAAAGCTGTTGAAAAATAATCAGTTATGTCGGTTTCAACGACTATTGGAATATAGAGCAATGCACTTGAAAGGTACTTAACAAAGCAATGATCAATGCATGTCTTACTATTGACTCTAGTTGGTGTATTTATATACCACAAAAAAACGTAACAAATTAAAATGCTCATATATTCATTTCTAATTGCAGTTACTTCTAAAATATGTATGTTTATGTCGCCTATAAAATAATGGTGATAAGTATGAATATTGCTATTATCAAGGAAAAAAATGTTAATGCTGTCAATGAAATCACGAGGATTTGAAGAAGGCGGGCGATAAATTGAAGTAATTTTA
The DNA here is from genome assembly GCA_951848785.1 of Callosobruchus maculatus. Classification (NCBI taxonomy): domain Eukaryota; kingdom Metazoa; phylum Arthropoda; class Insecta; order Coleoptera; family Chrysomelidae; genus Callosobruchus; species Callosobruchus maculatus. The sequence goes on along the minus strand of CATOUR010000122.1, from coordinate 357,195 downwards.
ATTTTTTCATAGTTACTGTGAAGAATCAAATTTAAAGATTTGAGTCCATTAGTAAATTCGAAAATTTCATTGCTGTGGGTTAAATTATTTCTTACGTAAACTATTACTCCGTCATTCTGGTTCATGTTCCCAAAATTGTACAGCGTATCGTATCCTTGTAGTAGCTACAAAGATTTATCAGTTATTTGCGATGTTTCTGTTAGAACTATTACATCCAATTTGTACTTTATTCTACAATGACTAACCCAGAGGAGATCTTCTGACAACATCCTGTCCACCATCCACCATTATCAAGTAGGATGGTTCAAACAAACCAAATCTGCATTTAATTCCTCTAGTATGTTCGAATTCGTTGAACCTAATAATGGTTGTGAATCGCGTACATCTACGGTTGTGAACATAATCTACAAAAAGTGTTTTCATTCTAGTTCTAAGTTTCTTCCTTGAATGAGATATCCAGGCTATGCCTAACACCAGTAGACATTATATATAGATATATTTGTACCATTCGTGTCCTGCTTATAACAATAATTGGACCCCTTCCGGAATAAAAACGAATGATGATCAGGAACTATTGAAACACCTAAAAATGAGGTTGAGAGCAATTCAGGGATTTATGTTACCATCCGTGGTATGTCACACCCCAAATTCAATCAAAATCGGATAGAGGTTACCGAGTTTACGCGTCATAAGTATGGTGACAGACAGACAGATCGACCGACAAGCAAAAGGCCAGAACAATACAACCAAATGAACCAAATTTTGTTCAACGAATTGTGTAGACATCGATGGCTTTTGTATGCTTGTAAAACTAAAATGTCACAAAATACCATCGAATGATGTTAGTACATTAACATCTGTAATGTAATGTGATTTTCTTAAAATGAACTTCATTTCAGGTTATTAGAGTCTCCAATAGTCCACGACGTTTCGCTGGAATAACAGAGATAAAACAATTCAATATTCGCCAAATTGATCTGCAACAGAATAAACATACAACAATATAACGTGTCCAATAATAGTAAGGCGAAACACATAATGTCCAATTATTATCGATCATTAATTAAGAAAATGTAGATGGAGAAGGTGCAACGCAAGCCAGCTTCAATTAGTGGCAATCAAGATGCCACTGCAAGGATTAAAATTGAAGACATCTCGCTGAATTTCCAACGGCTGCCGGCAGACGCATACTTTAGTGACGTGTATTTGTAATTCAGATCAGGCGAAATTGAGTTTTATGCACTTGTATGATTTACACTTTATCTCCTTGGAAATGAGGTTAATTATCGAACAGGTTTCGAGATTGACTGTATTATTATTGTAGCCGATTGTATATTCATAGGGAAATATGCAACTATGCTGGAATGACAATTCAGCACAATACTATGCAATTACAAATAAATTTATGTAATAGTATCACTGTGAGCATTACAGTCAAAACGCTAACTCATTTCACATGACAGTCATTACTTGAGGCCAAAAATCTAAAATAGCTGCGCTAACATCTCAATATCCACCTCACCTATTCTACACCCGTTGCATTGATGGCATGCCATACCGAGCTTTGGTAGAAGCTTTGCTTCAAAATTGTATAAATATGACGAAGTTATACAGACATGTATTTGATTCCAACATATCACATATCTTTTTGAATAGTACATTAGCACGTGAGACGTGAGAGATAAACTCGATGACGATGGCAACTCCATACTATATGTTAACTAAGCTTTCTTTTGTAGTTCGCTTGCCAGATCGTGGTGGTAACAGCTGAGCAGATTCTGATGAAATTTGGAGATTTATATGTTAAGGGCTCAAAGTAGGTAATGTTACAGTTTTGACACCATGAAATTATTGCTCTAGTTTCTTTTGATGACTTACATTTATATTCTATCTACTTTGTTAATATGGTTTATTTGTCATATTTGAAACCGGATAACTCGTAAACACATGCACTTAGGCACATATAATTGAGGAATATTAGTGTCATACAGGATGATACATTAAAAATTTTCTTTTTCCATATTTTACCTAAAACCAACCATTCCCAAGCTTGAAACCCTATACGATATGACTGTGTTCAGCGAAAACTGTCTGTGTGAAAATCATTGGGAAAACTCAATCCTTAAACTCAGCCAAAAAAAAATATTGGAGGCTAATTTCGCATAGACGGCACACTGTGAATATCGCCATACAAAGTCTGAATGGTCCTTAACAACCGCATACCAGATTCTTCAAACCGCTGACTTCACAAGGCAGAAACTCAATTGTATCATGTTTCTGAAACTCACTTGGATGGTTCTTCTGACACTTGATTTGAACCTAACATATTTTTCCTGCTGTATGTCGTATGTCCTCGGTTACTCATTTTTTTGATATTGTGTGATGACAATTTGATAATTTGTTGTAGGAAGTGGGAAATAAGCGTGATACAAAATGATCAGCAAGCTATAAAGCATCTAAGACCCGAAATTCGAGCCGTTTGTTTGTTTTTGATGGCTAGTGTCCCTCCACTACCACAATTTATAGAAGCAGTAGCAGTAGTTGCAGTTTTACATTCCCATCCTGGAAGGTGCTGAAAAATACACTCTTCCAACCCTCTGTCCTCCCATAGTTGGATGTGCAACCTCAACAATCCTAAGAACAGTCATCTGAGGCACCTATTAAAAATGAAGTTTCAGCGATATAAAAATTCTTCGACAAAAAATGTACGACTATTCCATACCACGGTAGTAGTAATGTAGTGTCAAAACTTTGTTTCAATCAAGCTAGTAGCTTCTAAGCTACAGATTATATAATAATAAGGTGTAGTATGCCTTAAAAATCTTAATCTACATATATATGTCTTCAAAAGTAATATTTAGGTAGGTATAGAATATTAGATATGGAATATTAATAAGGTCCTCTGCAGTCGAGTCCAGGAGGAGTAGGAGTCCTTTAAAAGTGAAAAAAGGGGCTGTTATTATCCTCTCCTCCAGCACCAATATAGTAATTTAAAAAATTAGCGTTGCCTAGTATCACTCCGCAGCATATACGCACCCCAAATTGCATCAAAACACATGCAACGGCTACTGAGATTACGAGGCAGTCTCTGTGCAACGTTTATTGAGACGTAAATGAGCGACATGGAGCGATATTAAGAAACGACCGAAAACGTCCAAAAAAAGTATTACATCAAAATATTTCGTGATTATAATCCCTCATCTACGGTGTAATGTAAAAGGAAGGGCTTCTGGTATAACTGTTTCCATAGAATTAAATTAAAAATTGAAGAAATGGAGTCCAGTTGATTGACTCAGTACTTACTACACATAATGGTGATATCATTTTATTATTTTCCCATTGCATGAAGCTATTAGTATGAGATCCCCTTGCAACCAAATCTACGTCCGCCCGCCCTTAAAAAAACATCCAATACAAACATTCTCGTAAATAGTTTCCTGCATCTTTCTCCGTAGGAACTAGGATCAGTCAGTTTTTATTCTTCAAGCTTCAGCTGGATGAAACGAAACGATCAGAAACTCCCAAATCGGCTAAAAATGAAGTTTGAGCTATTTTTATATTTTTTGTTTTTTATTGACTGACACGGTTTCTAAAAACCGTACGCATTTTTCATCCTGGCCATGTTAATAATACTATGCTGAAATTTCATAAAAATCAATTTCAGGTTACGCAATTCAGAACCATGTAAAGTAGGGTAAAGTGGGTTAAATTGTACCACATTACACAATTCAATTAAAATATAAATTAGGATTACATGACATGTTTCTATCAAAATGCGGAATAGGAAAGATTCATAAAGACTGACAGTTTGACATAATAGATGTTTTTTTTTAAATGTTGCAAGCGGTACAATCTACCCAACTGGTTCATTAAATTGTACCACCCGGTTTGGTAAATTGTACCATAGCAAAATGCCTTAGATGTTCCTTACAGATTTGTAATACAAGATAACATTGTAATTAATTACGCCTTTCATTTGTAACACTTTAATATAGAAATCACAAGTTAAGAGTCCGTTAGTAAAACAAAATATTAATAGATTTAATCGTCGCAACGATTCAATTCCTGCTTTTGCTTTCATATTTGTACCCAAAAGTGTCTCTTGAAAGTCGGCTTCGGAATTTTGTGACGTTTCCAGATCTCGTTCAGTCCAATTTTCCCAGTTTTATAGTTTTTTACTGCTGATTTCATAGCATGCTCTGACCATTGGCAGTATTAAAAATATTGGAGTTTGGTAAATTGTACCAGTATGATTTAACAAACGCGGCAGTAGTCAAAATTACGGAACCGATATGATTGACACAAATTGATTTATTTCGTTTTAAAAAGTGAAGTAAGGGTAAATATAAACCGTCTAAGCTCTTTATAAGTGTCCAATAATTACAAAGAACACCAAATCAACTACCAAAAGGTATTCATTTGGACATAAAGGCTTATCTAAGATTGTAGGTATAATACTTACTGCGTAAAGGCATTTTTCCGAAAAACCCAAACAATATTTGTGTGTTAATATTCTGACAAGAAAAGGTATATAACAAGCAAATTAGATGACGCTAAAAGCTTACATTTTAATAAATATTGAGGTGGCATAATTTATGACAACCGCTTCAATATATCCGACTTTACCCTAATACTCGTATGTAACATACATCAGAAAAAATTCTGAGTACCTTGGTTTCTGTAATAGGCAAGGCAATGCACCCGATATACCTAAAAAAGCGTTTTATGCCGCTAGGTCGTTCTTTCGCAGGTCAATGAAGATACTAATATGCCATATGAAAACTTTATCATTTCAGAACCCCCACCCCACACAAACTCAATTCCACCCCCAGCCCCAAAAAACAGAAAATTATCACCAAACCGCTTAAACACCTAAAAGCGGAGTTTGAAAAATGAATTAAATTTTTTGCTTTTTGCGGATTACTCCGCCGCTAATGCATCGATTTTCAAACCTATAGCAGCATTACTTACTAGGACCGCACCAGCATATCAGTATCCAAATTTCATCACAATCCATGCAGCGGTTACTGAGATTAAGAGACTAGAAAAACGTAAACAGACAAAAAGCCAGACAGACAGACCAACGGAAATGAGTGACGTGGATGTTCGTTCTGTAGGCACCACAAAACGCCGAAATAGCGTATTATCCCAAAATCGAAAATTTTCGCGATCAGAATTCTGCACTCACCTATTTAGAAGTAAAATTCAGGTGATTTAAGAATTTGGTAACTCCTTAATTAGTTATAAGGACAGAGGTTCTCCATATTCTTCCTTCTCACAATATAGTATCGGTGTACAACGAGCACAAGTAGAAATGTTGCCATTAACATCAGTGCACTTGGTATGTGGCTCACATATTAGATTACATTTCCAGCAGACATGTTAGGCAGCGTCTGGTGTGAAATATTTTTAAATCAGCGCCGCACAGCATGGCGCCTCCGCAATAAGACCAACAAGAAAGACCATCTTATTCATTAACGCGGGTTAGAAGGTTAAAGATCTTCAGGTACGTCATAGTACGTGGTGTGTCGTAGCAGCTGGTGTAGTGAACATGCGGGTGGCATAGACAGGAATAATTGATTATTATGATACAACGTGACTTCCCTCGTTCTACGCTCTTTCATCTGAAGTATTAAAAATTGCGTCCAGTAGTTCGACAAAATATTTCTCATGCACTTTAATCCTACTTACGAACCAACATCTACATATAATAAAATTGTTTTTCTATGCATATGTGGGTGGGCTCAACACCCCGACCTTCGTGAAGTCAAGCTTTTTCTGGAAAATGGTTAAAGGGCACAACATAAGATTTTCCATTGTTCTACCAGGTTTTCCATCAAAGCTTTTCGTTTTTTCACTTTAGGTTACAACGAAAAGTAGAATCAATATTCTGGGCTAACTTCACGCAGCCCAGAATTTTTCAAGTTTTTGTGAAATGTGAACACGCATCATCGTCTTTCAATTTTTTTCCACTAAAAATTGATTTTTTGACTTTTGGTAACCGAGAAAAATGAAACTGAAAATTCTGAGTTAGACCAGGATTCTTAAAATTTTTCTAAATTTTTAACATGTATGGTTATTCTATCGTTTTTCCACGTTTTTCCACCCATCCCTCAGAGCACATAGTTATGGTTGAGTAACCCTCAAAAATCATTTTTTGCAGTACTTAACTAGTGCTCTGCATAGTTTCCAATATTCTGGGATATTTTAGCATTTATTTGGGTAAGGTTATGTATCTAGGCCGGGGACCGAAATAATGCGTGGGAGCCTGAGATTATTGTTTCCAAAATATATATTTAGTTGGTTCAGAAAGCGGTCAGAACAAAATGAATTTGTGAAAAATTCTCTGGCTAAACGCTATAGACTGATTGAGAACATATTAAGACAACAGGATATATTCCGGAAATAGTTGCCTGCTAATGATGTTGTTTCTAGTATAATAAATACATCGATTTTATCAGGATTTTCTGTCCATACATTTTTGAATCCGTGCCCAATGAGTGTGTTGTCATGTTATGTTAGCAGTTGAAAAATGTTGCACCTATATTCATAAATAATGATTTGAACAAGATACAGCAGTATTTTATTTTGATGATAACAGCCGCGCGTTTTTTCTGCGTCACGTGTCCTATTGAATCGGGTGTTGAATAAATCATCACATCGTCACGGAGGTAAACACATCTGAGTCAAGTACGAAAAAGTTGATGAACATACAAAGGTATAATTAATCACATTGCTACGTTTTGTACTTTACGTGTGATTCTATCAAGGCAGTTGTCACCCAGGGATCGTTCCTTTGACTCATCTTAAATTCATGTTACACCTTGCCTCATCCATTTTTGAGCCAATACGGATTACACCTCTACAAACTATCGTACTGTTTGCTTTATACACTACCTTTCACTCATCACTATTTAAACTGATGGGTAACAATTTTTAAGACTTTATTGAGATCGTAACATGAATATTCCTACCTTTCCGCATGCTACAGCTTCAAGCCGTAGTCCACTTCTGCGTCGACAATTTGACAGTTGTTTTTTCAACAGAAAGCAACATAACTGTGCTACTACAAAAAGTCTTCTATTCAGCCATGTTTTCCTTTGTAATGTCCCATTTATGCAAACAAAAAACTGTCACCATGATGGATGATCAAGTAGCACCGACTTGTTATTTTAGTGTTTTCGACATTATGAAATTTTTATTTCCTGATACCGTACTATTGTCTTATAAAACAGGTAGCTGGACTACGCATACGCTCCTTTATTTTTACTTCCCACAACAAAGGTGAGGGGAACGATAGTATGTAAGGATGCTGTACTTTTGAAATTCCATGCATTGCTGGCGGAGTAGTTAGCAAAGAACACAACTGTTTGAAACATTTGAATTTGCATTTTAGGGGTACATGATCATTTTCTCCGGGAAGGAGGGCGAGAACTTGGGGGATGATACAGTTGTTTTGCAGAACTACCCGTTAATTGCCTTTGAAGGTATATGTGTGGACTATTTTATACTTAATTAAATTTCAAATCTCTACTACCACGGGAAAATGCTTAATTCTTGAATAGGGGTATGCCTAGCAGTGCACATTTTAAGAGATTTCATAGGTTTTTTGAGGCTGAATACATGCGTTTTCCTTTGCAAATGTACAATTTAAAAAATAAACCCAATAAAGAGAAATTGTTGATTCAGGAAATGATGAATGGTAATATACTGTTGAAGGATCTGTCTAAACTAAATAGGGAAACCAGCAGTGACATTCCTGGTTCGAAGCACTGGAAAAACCAACATAGTTAGTAATCCTAATCCGAAGGACACTGTCATACCTTCCAAATAACTATGTCAAAACGGAATCCAAAATTCCAAAATATATGAAAGATGCACTAGGAAATAATATTAATCGTAGAAGAGGAAATCAGAACATGCTCCCAATAATTGTTTCAGTACTCTTATTTAGCCGTTCACCAGTAATCGCAGACCCAATATGGATCTTTATATCCTTTCTCTTTATTGACAGTGAGATTTTCTGAGGTGGGTGAAGCACTAAAACTTCCGTGTTTCTTAATCATAAAGGTAGCTAAATTGTCGCATTTTCAATTCAGTAATAGTAGACCTTCAGACTCTCACCTCTACTTTTGTGGCATGTAAACGAACGTCTTCCTTTCTATATTTTTGATGCCAACAACTGAAGAATACAGAAAGCTGTTCTAAAGACCCCACAGTAGCAGAGGTGATCTGTTATAGATTGTATAAACGATAATCCACGCCTTCCCAAGAGTGTTATCACCCTCTTCAGTTTGAGAACTCTTCTGTTAATTATACCACTGGAGTGCATTCATCCTAGAAGAAAAGAGCTTTTTCAAAATAGGAGATTGTAGTCAGTTACTTATTTGCTTTCCCCTGTGAGGGTGGAGTACTTCAACAAGTTTTAAATAAAGTGCTTAGAAATTCCCGTACGTTACTGTATATACATACATTTTTCTCAGAAGCTATTTTCCTGCAGCGCGTTCCAGCCTGGATAAATGCATTTTTTCTTACACATTTATCATAGCTGGAAATGCAATAAAGAATGCGCCAGGCTGATATGTTGCTTTCTTTATTTTTCAACTTTTCGTATCGTGTGCCAGTCGCACGGCCTGGTTTCTAAAATATGTCTAGTTTATTTTTATATATCAAAGTATTGCATACTTGACATAGAACTTACAACTTGAGATTTGAATTAACAAAGCCCATCGTGGTGAAATAGCAGCGAGAATGTAAGACAAACATTGGAAGAAAATCTGATCAATCATCATTCTTAAAGATACTATTCGAAGTTGCCCCCATCGATTGGACAACTGAACGTGAAGCCATAGGTTAACATCATGCCAGCCAGTTTATTACTGTATCTTCGTTATGTTGTTAGATCCGATTTGAATGCACCCACTATTCTTCTAAGTGCAAGGTCCATGGACCTGCACTAACAAAACGTATGTCCATAAATCATCGACGCGACGCGACGGTGGAGTGCCAGGACAAGCAGTTCACACAGTATGCTGTAATTCTTTTTACTTCCCAGAACGAAAATTTTCGATTTTGAGATAATAAGCTTTTTGGACATTTTATGACGTCTACATAACGAAAATCCACATCACTAATTTCCGTCGGTCTGTCCGTTGGTGTTCTTCTACCCTCGTAATCTCAGTAACCACTGCATGGATTGTGATAAATTTTGGGGCAGCGATATGCTGTGGAGTCGTAGTAGGTAATGTTGCTATAACTTTTAAAATCGGTGCATGGGCGGCAGAGTAATTAGCAAGAAACAAAAAATTTCAAATATTACTCAAACTTCGTTTAGGGGTGAAATTGGAGTGGTTGGGGTGAGAGATCTTAAAACTCAAAAAATTGTTGTATTCATAACAGGCTGTCCATTGACCTTTGGAAGAAAGACCTAGCGGCATAATACCCTTTTTTAGGTTCATCCAAACATTACCTCGCCTATTACAGAAACAAAGGAACTTAGAATTTTCTGATGTATACATACGAGTATTACTTTAGATCGTTCTGTATCGAGTAACGTGAACATTACGAAATTGATTTTAATGAAACTTTGACACGGTATTATTACCAGTGCGAGGATAGAAAACGCGATGGCTTTTAGAAATCGTGCGAGTGGCGGCCCAGCAACAACAAAAAACTAAAAACATAAAAACACTCGTAAAAACAACGCAAACTTCGTTTTTAGGCGTTTTAGGATTCCCTTGCCATTGTCTGTTTTTTTGTGTGGCGGTGGAGTCTGGGCGGTTGGGGAGTGTGTGGGGTGGTAAAGCTGAACAAGTTTTTGTATTCATAATGGGCTGTTCATTGACCTGTGAAAAAAAGACCTTTTTTAGGTCCATCCAAACATTGGCTTGCCTATTACAGTGCCAGATGACATAATTTTCTGATGTATACATACGAGTATTGCTTTAGATCGTTCTGTATTCTGGAATTGTTTGCAATGAAACTTTGACAGAGATGAAAAATGCGTATGGTTTTTAGAAATCGTATCAGTGGCGGCACAACAACAAAACTAAAAACATAGAAATAGCTCAAACTTTGTTTTTATGCGATTTTGAGGTTCCTGATCGTTTCGTTTCATCCAGTTTAAGCTTACAGAATAAAAACTGTGTCATCCTAGTTCCTACAGAGAGAGACGCAAGAAACGATTTACCATTTATTTGCGTGCGGGCGGACGATGATTTGGTTGCAAGGGACCTCAGACTATAGTTTATGCAATGGGATAATACTGGTATCACCGTTATGTGTGGGAAGTGCTCCATTTTACTTCCCACACCGATAGGTGTGATTGGGGGCGTTTTATGATGTCTACATAACAAAAATCCACGTCACTCATTTCCGTCGATCTGTCTGTCTGTCGGTCTGTCTGTCTGTTGGCGTTTTTCTACCCTCGTAATCTCAGTAACCGCTACATGGCTTGTGATGAAATTTGGGGAGCGATATACTGGGGGGTCGTAGTAGGTAATGCTGCAATAATTTTGAAAATTAGTGCATGGTCGGAGTAGTAATTAGCAAAAACAAAAAATATTAAAAATTCCTCAAACTTCCTTTTTAGGCATTTTAGGGGTTCCTGATCATTTTCTACTGTTTTTCCGGTGGGGGTAAAATTGAGGTCGTTGAGGGTGGGGGGTTGTAAAACTCAAAAAACTGTTGTATTCCTAATAAAATCTGTCCATTGACCTGTGAAAGAAAGACCTAGCGGCATCATACCCCTTTTTAGGGATCCGAACATTGGGTGGTGGGAGGTTGTAAAATTGAAAAATTTGTTGCATTCATAATAGACTAATTGACCACTGACCTGTGAGGGAAGACCTAGCGACTTTTTTAGGTCCATCCGATCATTGCCTTGCCTATTGCAGAAACCAAAGGAATTTTTTCTGGTGTAAACATACGAGTACTGCTTCAGACTGTTCTGTATTGTATAACGAGGTAACTGTTGAATTGATTTTAATGTAATTTTGACACAGTATTACTACCATGGCAAGGATAGAAAATGCGTATGGTTTTTTATAAGTCGTGCCAGTGACGGCGCAGAAGTAATAAAAAAACTAAAAATTCAAAAACAACTCAAACTTCGTTTTTAAGCGTTTTAGAGGTTCCTGATCATTATCTAGGTTTTTTTTGGGGTGGGGTGGGAGGGTGAAATTGGTGTGGTTTGAGGGTGGGCGGTTGAATAACTGAAAAATATGTTGTATTCATAGTAGGCTGTCCACTGACATGTGAAGGAAGACCTAGCGACATAAATTACCTTTTTTAGGCCCATCCGAACATTGCCTCACATATTACAGAAACTAAGAGAATTTTCTGTACACATACGAGTATTTATTGCTTTAGATCGTTTTGTATTTTGTAACGTGAAAACTATTAAATTGATTTTAATGAAATTTTGACACAGTATGATTACCGTGGTGAGGAGGGAAAACGCATATGGCTGTTAGAAATCGTGTCAGTGGCAGCGTTGCAGTAATCAAAAACTAAAAATATGAAAACATCTCAAACTTCGTTTTTAGATGTTTTAGGGAATCCTGATCATCTTCTACCTTTTTTTTGGGTGGTGGACGTAGGTGAATTTGGAGTGGTTGGGGGGGTAGGGGGTTGTAAAAGTGAAAATGTTGTTGTATGCATAATAGACTGTCCGCTGCTTGTGAAAGAAAGACCTAGCGGCACAGGTCCTTCTTAATGTTCCCTTGCCTATTACAGAAACCAACGGAATTTTCTAGCGTACATACATACGAGTATTGCTTTAGATCGTTCTGTATAGTGTAAACCTGGAAATGACCGAATTTTTCTTTTTTTATCTAGGCAATGACCGAATTTATTTTAATGAAATTTCGACACAGTATTATTATCTTGGCGAGGAGAGAAAAAGCGAATGGCTTCTAGAAATCATGGTGGGGGGCTTTAAACCTGAAAAAACTGTTGTATTGATAATAGGCTGTCCATTAACCTGCGAAGGAAAGTCCTAGCGGCATAACACAATTTGGAGGGGGAAAGAGGCTGGCGATGATTTGGTTGCAAGGGGATCTCAGACTTTGTCTTAAAGATACCTACTTACAGTTTAACACGTTTTACTCGTATCCTCTTTAAGACAAAATACCCATGCCATTTTTACGCTTTATTTGTTTATAACTTTTATTTGTCCAAAAATCTCACGCAGTAAACAGTTAGGTTTTGTTTCTTAGGTAGATGTGACCCAGAAAACCCGTCAGATTGCTGGGTAAATGAGTCTTACGAGAAAATCCTTATTTCCCCTGGTGTGTGTGGTGGTGTTTTTTTAGGCCGCCGCCGACCCTTTTGCGTGCCATCTGCGTTGGTGCGCATACGTATCAAATGCCAACAATGTCATTCTGAGTAGAAAAGCCGATAGAGACGAAGCGAGGCATCATCAGCAGGGCCTCATGTCGCGTCTTGTCGATGTCGATGACACACAGAGTACTGATTGCGTAGACTACAGTTGATATGTAGTATACTAAACCACAAAACCGCTCTCCAATTTTCACCCTCTCAAACTCAGGTTTGGCCCCTCGAAGATAGATAGCAATTAGTAATGTGAACCTGTAATGTGAATTGTGGGTTATGATGCATGTTGCCTGTTTCACTCCTCACCAGATGTTTATGCAAAATAATACTTCCTATTCATGAAATGTGTCGCTGCATCTTTATGCTCTGCATATAATTTGACCAATAACTGGAATTAGATGTTGGACATGAACACCTTTCTAAGAGTTTCAACGATAGCAGAGATATACGGCAAGCAAAGTTAGTTCCCCACCGAATCAGACCCCAATCTGGTAAGAATAAATCACGATCAATACTATTATCACTATCAGTGTCAAAAAAATCCTTGTTTTACCACGGGATATATGGAAATGGACCACATAATATGAGGAAAGTGTAACACATTTCTTCCTGATGCCCATAAACCTTAATTTCGTGCATGTTTTCTGCAATTCTAATAATATCCTGATTTAAGATCTTTTATGCACATTCAAATAAATCTACTTTAAGCAGTTTTAAAGAAAATGAAGATTTATTTCACTGAATAAACGGTGCAAGAAACATACACATTCAGTTAGCGTTGGTGAGCTGCACTTTATTACAGGATGGAAGTCTCGTTACGACTTGGGTTTGTTCAGTTTTGCCTAAAAACTACTCATACGCTTAATGGTTGATTTTTGATTCTATTTATATTTACATTTTTCGATAAAGATTGGTTCGTGATTAATAGATAAGCCATAACTCTACATAAAAATATGAAATTTTACATTTAATGGTATAAAAAAGTAGTAATTACCATCAAGAGTACGTCTTACTAGAGCACCTCAAATTTTTCAGTACTTATTAGCAGGATTGCAGAAAACGAAAACAATTAGAGTATGTTTAAATTATGACCACTAGAACATGAACTAATAAATAATTTCAATGACCATTCCAATACATAGATGTTCTTTATGCTCCATTGAGAGGTAGCGTTAATTTTGATTTAACAGAAATGACTACTATCTTGTACCATGAAATGTGAAGTTTTGTTTTGTAGATATTAGACTACCAGCAACATTTGATTTCAAAATTTTTAAACACCTTTGAAATTTTTCAATCTCTGTTGCACCTTAATATTTAGTAGGCTGTGAAAGATAATCATTTCTTTTTATTGACCTTAGATAACTATGTTGCTGCTGTTGTTTCTGGTTAGAGCGGATAGTTTGTAAATTTTTTTTATTATCTTGTCTTGTTACTCTAGTTTGTTTGCATAACTATCTCTGTTTTATCTTAGTCTTTTTCTTCCATCATGGCCTGCTAGGTTACTTACAGGTAGAAACATTTGAAAAATCCGATTTTACTGAAAATTTCAAATTGTATGGAAACTACAGGAGACGAATATTAACAATCTTATACCTTCAGAAAGGCCAACAAAATTTACATTCAACCGTATAAAAAAGATTAGGTATTCCCATATACAAAATCAAGTTATCTGTGATTGAAGTTTCCTTAAATGATCTACCGATTTCACGAAGCACAAAAAGAATTCAAATTTGACAGTACTACCTAAAGCTGACACATTTCATGTTTAGTCAACCCCAAAGTCACAGGCTTCTAAGTTTTATAGACGCTGCGATATTAAATTCTTTTCTAACATCTACTTATATCAAAAATGGTGATTTGCGCCTAAACGGTTCGTTAAAAGTATCATGTGTGATAAATAAAGTCAAACTAAAATCGAAGAAGGAATCCAAATATGCAATAATATACAGGGACTTCTATTTAAAAAAATGTAACTTTGATACGTAACAATGGTAAATACTTTTGGAACAATAGATTTCTTTGCCCTCTATATCTTTTGTTTGAAAGAGTTTTTTCTCAAGTAAGGAAGCAGTTATCGTCCACCCACACATCCTTGATACACCATGTATAGGAAAATACAGGGTGCCCCACGACGATTAAGACGAGTAATATATCGCAACTGGGCAGTAGTAACGACTTATAATTTTGGAGGTGGAAATTAGAGGAAATATGGTATCTTTTCTTATTATTGTGTCACCCAATGTGTTTTTGATCAGGTGACGTCCGATTCAAAATTTTTAATGGGACACCCTGTATATTTTTCACTCTTTGTGTTCCTCCCGATAAAACAATTCCAACAATCCAGCACACTTGGGGTCTAAAGTAATTAATTCAAGAGGTACCGGTGCTTAAAGAATGGTACCTCCAACATTGATTATAACATGTACCCCTACAGTTAAATTATTTTGGTAGAAGGCTACTGCAAAAATATTACAAAAGGCAAGTTTTAGATGCTACATTAACTGGTTCAAATGTACCATATGCACCATGTGGTATATTTCGGGACTTCGTCAAAATTTGTTATTGTGATTTAAGCAATGTATCAAATATAACTATACACCGTGTCCCAGGACATATTGCGAAAAAAAAAATCGCGCTTAGGTTTCGGAATGTGAAGCCGATATCCAAAAGAATTATTCTGAAATTCGCATTTGTTTCAGAGAAATCAACGTTTCAACTTTGGTTGTAAGGATAACTGAAATGTGTGTGGCCCACTTTCACTTCCGGGAATTCCTTGCAAAAACGGAGAAGGTCGGATTACGCTAACGGGTATTTTTAATGTCTTTGTCCATTGTTTACAGCAGATATCATATGATGTATTGCTTGTACGGTAAGAAGATGATAAAGAAGCCCACACATTAACCAATTCGTGATCTAATTAAGGGAGTTGCAACCTTTTTGCTATTCAGAATAAACATATACTTTAATCATATTATATCATAGGTCGGTGCCAGAAATCATCCCTTAAAGTTTTCGGGATTCATCCTGGGACACGGTGTATATATTCCTGTTTAAAGGTGTTTATCCTTTCTACAGCATTTTATCGCTTACTTTCAATAGTTCTGTAAGCAACTGAATGACTCTATAATAAAAAAGCAATAAACATTGAAATCTTAATGTCTACAGAACCGTGCAAATCAATAAAAAACCCATAACCGTGTAAGACGAGCATTATCATATCATCTAAATCCGAAATAGCGTGCGATCCTCCAATAAAACGCAGAAGATATAGTTGTATGTACATAGACGTACGACCGAATATACATTTGCAGTCCAGCACCCCAAGAACTTAATATCACTCGGATCATTTCCACTTTGTAGGCTACGAAAAAGTGAAAAATTGGTATCTATATAGCAAGACAGATATATCTGTCAGACACGCCGCCAAGTATTATCAATTTATTTTAAGCTGATCATGATAAATGGTGGTACTGGAGAATCAGCTAGTTTCAGTTGCAGTTCCGCAATGCGTAAAGGTTGTTTCTAGATTGATGCAAAAAATTAAAGCATGATTATTGTTGACGCCTTAGGTTTTATTCAATAGCTGCTGTATGGAATAATTTTATAAAAATTCAATTCTGCAGATGCATTTAGCTAATAAAATGATTTTGGAATGGTTCGTTTTTAATAATAACGCTACAATAATACAGGTACTTATTAGTTGGATTTTTGAACGAATAACTACAAATAACTTGGACTTGTTTGAGAGATACTTCAACTGTTTCCAAAAAAGTTTTTCTTAAAGTGAGTTAATAGGCACATGAAAAAGACAAAATAATGTAAGGGTTGGTTTTTATCTCCTTATACATCATACTAGAATTTCAAACATCATGCCAGCCGTGCATCTGTGAAATTTTGTTTTTCTAAATTATTCTATACAATTATAAAAATAGCCTTTTCTCTTAACTTCAGAACTGTATATATGGGACCGGTAAAGGTTTTCAGAAAAAAATATATAATCGTTTTATCAAGGAATAATCTCCTGAAATTTTTCTCACCAATTCAGAGTCTGGATTTATACTGATCAGTGCCAAGCTTCGGTGTTTGTTCAAAATACAGCACTTTTTCAACCGTTATAGCTATTTACCTATTCGTATTTTGCTTGGCGCTTGCTTTAGATAACAACATTTTCCTAACGCTCACTCTATAGCATCAGTTCATATACAAATAAGCATGATCAGCCGTTTACTGTCAGTTCCAGTTGTCCAAAGTAGTATTGTCAATGAACAGTAATGTGAATAGTTAAGGTTTAGGTGTTCTCCCAAAGAATATATCAAAATCTTGAGAGAGAACAAGAACGCGTTACCATGCCTTTAACTATAGCAGAAATATACTATATTGCTTCTTTCATATAGGACATAAAACAAACCTTTGTTAAGGGCTCCTCTAAGAATCAATTTGTTTTCGCTTTATAGGATGTCCTTTTGATTTTCAAGAGATAAATTATGACAGATACCATAAAATATGGCGTCAGGTAGAAACCAGCGCTTTAGGAATGGAAAAAGTTTAAGATTAAAATTATTATTATATTATGGTATTATAAAAAATTCCCCAAAGTTGCACTACCAAAATAAGCTATGCATGATACTATTTTTTATCGTTTTTGTGATTATTCTATTGTTGCTGTAGCTATTTTCAAAAACCATGTCTTAGTCCCTGTAACAGCTTACGATCTATTATAATCAAATCAGTAGTCTCTGATTTGAAAAGAGGCAAAGGATTGTGGCTACAACATGACTCTAGTTAGTCTGATACTAACGACTGACTGACATTTTTTTTTTGTAAAAAAACTTTATTTTCTAGCTTTTGGTGTAGGGAGTAAGTAATTAATATTTTTATATTCACGAAAACCAGAACGCTAATATGTGTAACAGTAGCATGAAGCGCAACCAATACCTCACCCTGAAGTGCATTGGAATTGGCCAGTATTTTGTATTTTGCAAGACCGTAATGCAGCATTAGTGTTTAAGTACCTGTGATTATATTTTGGCAAAAAGAATAGTGAAAATGGTACATAAAGGAACGAGGGTTCACGAAAGGGCAAGTTAGAGATTTAAAAGTACAAGTGCACTTGACGTTACCACGAAATGCATGCATCTGTTACTCTACTTGATAATATTAGCTTTATTTCAGATTATATATAATAGATTGTATTATA
This sequence comes from Callosobruchus maculatus, assembly GCA_951848785.1. Taxonomy (NCBI): domain Eukaryota; kingdom Metazoa; phylum Arthropoda; class Insecta; order Coleoptera; family Chrysomelidae; genus Callosobruchus; species Callosobruchus maculatus. The sequence continues at coordinate 339,659 of CATOUR010000122.1, read as the reverse complement.
ATATAATACAAAAGAATAATGATGTTGCATCATTGTTTAACTTCAGGTCCTAGAGCTATTCTAGAGCGATAAAGGTATATCGAAGAAGCGTCTGGGGTACGATATTTCAAACCTGGAACAACTTTACGTTAGTCTTAACTAGTCTAGAAAATTAATTACAAATACATGGTCACGTCAAGATTACTCGAACCATTATGTTATGTTCCAGAAAGGGAAGCAAGCATCCAGCAAACTGAAAGTCTTCCACTTTGAAAGATAGATCAGCCAACGCCATGACTAAAAGAAAACATTAGTCTTAAATCGAGTCTTAAAAGCATATTCCGAGGTACGCCACTGGAAACTCTCCCACGCGTTTATCCCTCACATAAATGGTATTCATTTTTTGCTCCTTTTGATATCGCCGCTGGCAGATACATTTGATCATACATATTGGACCTATATTTTTTTTATACACACCCACATGATAAAATATCCCAGTGAGCTTTCCAAATGAAAACAGCTTCAAATAGAGCAATACAGCAGATAAAATACCTTTCTCAAAAAATATACCTTGTAGCTGAAGCTGTCAAGAATATAAATCCAGCAAAAGCCAAAACCATGTTATTTTGTACTGTGTTTTTTTCTAAATTATAAATTACATAAGAAACCCTGTGAGGCGTTGATGATATCAGTCTTAAATTACTCTATTATTTTGTTGATCGTCGAAGCTAAGCAGCGTTGGGTGCGGTTAGTACTTGTATGCGTGAACGCCAGTAATATTTGTAATATTACTTTTTAATAGAGATTTGTTTTTATAATCCTAAATGCCTCTTTAATTAAATTTAAAATGCATAAGTTGTTGTTAATCTATTTTAGTTTAATGTATTTTACATAAGGTCTGGCAGGTAGCGCTACTACAGAATAAATTAAATAAATACAGTCTAAAAAATTTAAAAAAAGGTTTAACGATAAAGTTAACTAAAAAACTGAAAATAAACATAGCTTAAAAAACTAAAAAAAAACACGCTTTCAAAAAACTTAGAACTAAAAAGTTGAAAATGATTTTTAAAATAAGCTTAAAACGTGTGAAAAAATCGTCTGGCGCTCGACTTACGAATAATATGGCACAAAGCACCCACGGTTTTTCACAACCATACTAGTATTTTGGGTCCATTCTGCGCTCATCTTAAAAATTACTCTTTAGTTCTTTTCTAGTTTTTTTTAGGTTTTTTAAACTATATATATTTGATAGTATTTGGTTCAGGAAACATTGAATTTCACCATATTCTGGAATGGCTTATTCTGTTGATGCTTGAAAATTGAGTCAAAAGGTCAGATCTGATGTAGCTTCGTAAGAGTACAGTTGAAGTAAACATCAATTCATACGTGAATCTCTGTAAAAAATTGTACCTACAGGATATTCTGTGTTCACTAACGAATGACAACGAAAGCTTAGATTTCATTTGTAGTTAGAATTAGGTCTAATTATGACACTGGGTTTGATTGAACTAATTCAATAATTCTGCATTTTTTAGCTTATATCACTATCTAGAAATTGCGAAACTAAGTCACTTGGCACAATCATCCCGACGGCGTGAATTTTAAGACGCAATAATCTGTTTTGCAATTTGTGCGTATCAGCGTATCTATGAAGGAGGCGCATTGACCATATTAAAGTGGTCTGCTTGGCCATGTGTGCGAATTAAGCTGTAAGAATTTTTGATTGTTCCAATAAATTGCTTTTCGCGCCTATTTCCTATACGCACATGTTCATGCCTCTAGTGATTAATGACATATGGTTGTAAATTAGTATTTATCTATTTAAGTGTTTAATTTATAGATTTCACTTAAAAATATAGTACAAACGAGTTCCTTGTTAAAATGTATAACATAATGATGGATTATCGTACTGTAATCGTAAGTACGATATTATGGAATTTTAATTCAAACCTTCATATCGAAGTGGTTAAAATTAAATGTTTAGGAAAGTTCCACAATTATCCTGAACAGTATCACTATTTTAGTCCAAAAGCAAATGAATGGGTAAGTAGTTTACTGAATAGTAATATTAGGTACGGCAAATCTGCAGGTTCTAGTAGTTCAACATTACATTTTACAAAGGGAACGAAGTTAATGTAAGTCAGTTTTTATTTATTAACTAGGTTCCAGCGGCCTATGCAGAACCCCGTATATACAGCACTTTCGGATTCAACGCAGCAAGTACTTGAAAGCTCCGTCTCATCAGGCCTCCAAAATGGCGCAAGAGGTAGAAATTTTACCATAGTTAAGGCAATGACGCGTAATTTTAGTGTCGAGAAAAAAACCGGATGACGCTTGGTGTTTGAGTTCTAGAACTTCTAGAGGCAGTTTGGAAACTGTTTTGTGACTGCACCATAACCTCAAAATGGAAGAGATCTGAAATAGAGGGGCAGCGTTAAAACGTGAAAAAAAAGTCGTAACGGAATGAAAGCAGCATTTTAGTACAACTACCAAGGAATGTGGTGTTGATTTTTTTTAATGAAAATAAAAAAATCGCGACGAAATCGGTCGGAACTTGATGGAAGATTCTTTGTTTTTTTTTGTAGATAACACAAAAAGTACTGTCATCCGTTTCTGCTGAGCAGTTTATGAAAAATTTGAGCTTGAAGTTCAATTTTTCACGTCACCTTCGTTAGAAATCGTCCAGAAATTGTTCATATTGTTTGAAACGGATGGATGTCCAACTATGACATGTACACACCATTTTTATTATGTTTACCTCATTTTTCAAACTCTGTAGAGGTGACATTATTTGACGCCTTCCGTATCCTTTCAGAAGGCGTTCAATAATGTCACCCCTCGCTGTAGAGGTTGAAGGAGTTGAAAAATGGGGTTAAACATGACAAAAGTAGAGTAGTATTGATTATGGACTTCTTGGAAGCTAGTCTACCCAAACCCTCATTATTGGTAACTTCACACACTACTTTTTTGTTTCTCCGCCTACAGACTGCCTTAAGAGTATATTTGCTATGCCACAGACATTTTATATTGGTTTATGGTGCTTTCCCGAATTTGTACTCCTTATAGCTTCCTTAATTTCCATTGTTTTATATTGAGGTGTCTTTGTTCTGGCTCTCAATTTTTTTAATGTGTCACGTAGTCTGCCATATACCCGGCTCACGACACGACACGCCTATAATCCAAAACTTTCAATAGGAATTGTGACAAAAATTTGGGTAATTTTCGCTTTAAGGTCATCAGACAATACAGCTGTGGTTTGTTTTAGCTATCCAAAGATTGCCATATAGAATGCTGGACTTAAAAAAAAGATTAAATAGATATAAATGATACGCATTTTTGATGAAGAGAAATTATAACGTACGTAAAAAAGTATTACTCCAGATAACGGAATTAGGTACCTGCAAAATTTATAATTTTAAGTACAGAAAATCTGTTCCGTTATTGATTGTCACAAGTACATTCTTTCCACGTAGAATTTACGCTTTCTCTAAAAGCCACCGAAAAATTTCATACGTCCGAGTTTGGTGATCGCATAGCTTCTTGTGTTGATCGAGTAGAAGTAGCTTTCAAGTACTATGTGCTAAGGTGGCAAGCTATTACATTCAAGAAAGGGTAACTGTGTATCCAATGCAGGAACAAAAATAGGTAGTAGACCAATAAGGCAATAAATAGCATGTAGTAGGTACATCAATTCCCTTATTCCTAAAGTTATAATTGCTGTTCATTGCGTCAAGAGCTGCCGCATATAGATACACTAGTGACCCTGCATACAACAGCTTAAAACTACTGTGAATTATATTAGTAAATAGTGAAAATAGATCTATGACCTTCGAACAATAATATTCTGAAAAATAACAGCCATTCCTAATATTAATGTCAGCGGTGATTGATCTATGGATGCTAATGACTGGGTTCATGAAATCAATGCGTTAGTGTTCACTGAAACAGAGCAGACCAATTACATTTTTCATAAGATTTCTATTTATAAATCAACGACTACAATACCATTCTTGTAGACATAAGAGACATTTTTTAGTAATCGCCAAGCGTCTATTTAATGAACGTGTATGTTATTATAATAAAGAACATAGTTATTTATTCAAAGATTAATGTTGCTTCCTTTACTGTTTTATTCTAATCCGGAACGATTGTACTAATCAGCAATTCTTAGGGATAAGTTTCAAAAGATTGACGATAACAATTCGTTTTAAGAAGGCAAAGAAAAAAGAGCGTAAGCTATGATTGCAAATAACATAATAAAATTGTGTTCCGGCATTTAAGACATCTTCAAGCACATTGGAATAAATAACGGAACATAAAAGATACGCAGGAGGAAGTTTTTATGATTTATCACACGTGTCATACGTGTCGAATTACATAATAATTACTCACTCATTTCAAAAAAGTAACACCTATACGCTAAATGATATATTTTTTTTGTACCTAACATTTCGCTGCTACAAGCGTTTTTATCTCGGTTTTTATCCAGTGATGTGGGATGTTTCGGGTCGATGCTATTTAAATTATACAGTGGGTGGTTTAGTTACCTATGAAGAAAATATCCATTTCAACGTGTTCGTATAGGATAAATATACAAGGTTCTGAAAAAGTTTGGAAACGACAGATTATTAGATAACATTTTGAAGGTATTAAAAAAGCTGTAACTCTTAAAGGGGTGATACACGTACGAGCAAGCACGCGTACTTATGGCTCGACGACCTTTTTCGCCTGTGTGTCACCGTAAGTACGCGTACTTTAAAACCGTCGCGCAAACCGCCGGCAATCCAACTGGAAATATTACTCGTAGCTTGTCTCGGCTCGTACTGCGAGCCGCGAGCCACCACTTTTATTCGGCAGGCCATCGATGCGCAACGCTTGTTGTGTTTGGCCGTTTGGCGTTTGTTAAAAGTTTTGTTTATTTAGGAAAATTATCAAAATGAGTGATTTCAGCTTCACGTGTGTCACCGCGTCGAGCCGAGTAAGTTCGCAAACTTAAAAACCGCGTACTTAAAGTTCGTAAGTGTCACCCCTTTTAGTTCTCGGGTTCTCAAGGATCTACTGGGCGGTAACGATTCCAATACAGCTGGTCATTACGTAGAAAAGGTATGGCACAACAAAGTTACATTTTTGAATAGTATCACCTTGAAAATTATTAGGTGCTTTAATATTTCCTTAATTTTGATGTAATGAACCTCAATTTCAGAGTTATCCAGTTTCCCAGATAACAAAAAAACCCTACTAATGATGTTTGGACGTCATTCATTTTTGGGTAAAATACAAACAAGTTTACAAAACTTTAAAAATATAAAGTGTTGGTAATAAAGTCATGGCGGACAAAAGCTGCATTTTTTAAAATGGACTCAATTCAATTTATCTGCATCAAAGAGCTACAAATATTACCACCTCGGAGGAATCCGCCTTATATGAGGTATAGTTAGATAGAGAGAGATAATTTATATAACCTATTGCTTGCATCCCATCCAATTAACTTCATGGCTCTCTTTTGAAGACGATTTCGTCGTTCTTCCTCCTGGCGTCCTGGACTGAAAATGATGCCTCTACAGCTTCCCACACGTCTTCTTTTCATATATAAATGTATCTATACGATATTTTATACAAAAATTTTGACATGACGCAACAGATAAATTGTGGTACCTACACTACATTGTTTCATGCTGTTCTTTAAAATTAGGAAAATATTAAAATATCTAATAATTTACAAGGTGATACTATTCAAAATATCCTGTATATTTGTATTTTGTATTTATTTGTATATATGTCATTTGAACACCTCCCATCTCGGATTTCTCGAAACCGCCGACTAAAAGAAAAAACGCCAAGACACGTCAAAGGATTTATAAAGTGGACAACTTTGTAACCAAAAACTATTTCACTCCTTCTACTCCCTCTCTCCAGGATCATTCCGTTAAAAATTTCAAATGACAAGGGGTATCGCGAGGGGTATCGAGTAATACTTTGTTTTCAAGGTATGTCGTAGTACCTTATTTCGATGTTTGATTTTTTGATATCGGTCGATTCGTTTTTGAGAAAATTAGAATCTTTATGTATCCTAACTTGTTCAGGTAGGATGGAAAAACAGATGAAAATATTACTTTTTAATGCAATGAGTGTTCAGATGTTGCCTGTCATTGGCCAAACAATGATATAGGCGATTTTCAAATTCCTGACGGCATTTGCAAAAACATATTGAGGGATATCATGGCAGCTTGCCATAATGCGTTGATGAAGATCATTCAAACTGCCCGTCAGGAATTTGAAACCTGTCTATATCATTGTTTGGCCAATAACGGACAACATTTGAATACTTATTGCAATAAAGAAATGATATTTTCCTATATTTTCGTATTCTATTTGAAGAAGATAAGATACATAAAGATTCTATTTTTTTCAAAACGAGTCGACCGATTTTAGAAATGGTCAAAACAAAGGACTTCAACATACCTTTGAAACAAGCTATTACTCGATACCCCTTGTCATTTAAAGTTTTTAAGGGGATGATTCTGGGGGCAGAGGGTACAAGGGCGTGATATATCTTCTAGTTAAAAACTTATACCCCTTGACAAATCTTTTGACGTGTCTCGGCGTTTTTTCTTTGAATTAGCGGATTTAGAGAAATCTGGGTAGGAGGTTTTCACCCTGCATAAAAATAGAGCCACCAATAAGACCATGCCTTGTATATAGTTTTGGCTTGATACAGCAGCGACTGAAAAATTCAGGATGCTTAAAAAACAAAACCCGTATTTACAAGCTCTTTTGATACCTTAAATTTACTTAATAATCGAACATTTTCAAGCTTCTCTAGAACACTTATTTGAAAATTAAATGTCACTTTACAACTTAAAAATTTCACAGCGTCTTTCAGGAGATTTGCGCGTATAAAATAGATATAAACATTCTGTGACTGTATAACTAACCTAGAATATCCATTCTACGTGTATGGCGAAGTAGAAACTGTTGTGCAGATGGCTTCTCTACCGTAAAATCGAAAATATTAATATAGCCGTATCTCTGCCAAAACATGTTTGTGCCAATGCATCGTACCCTTTAAGTTTGTTCTACCGTCCTATATCCATCAGAACACAACGATATTCCAAATTGCACGAACTGGCAAACAAAGCCTAATCGTAAAAAGCGCACTGCGGAATAACGACAAAAATTTGAAATGCATGAGGTTTCCGCAGAGCGAAAACGCGTCGTATAATTGTTATAGCCACACATGAAAATTATTTCATTTTAGGACAGGTAGATCGATATATCTCATTTGAAGCACTACATAACAAACAGCATATACTAAGAAGTTGCTACTGTGGAATGCTATCAAAAATATGGCATTGAGGGGGTTTGAACCAGCACCTCAAAGGCACCATGCCGAAATCAACCACGGTGATATATGACGTAGGACTCGGTCTATGTCCCATAAATGTTTCCCATTCACTAGTCAATTTATATCTCATAAGTATATTATGTACATACACTAATGACATACATGCTCCTACTACCTCTTATTTTTTAAGTAGGCGGATTCTTATGAAATTTGTTTCCGTTGTTTGTGAGCTGTCAATTTCCTTTTAATATAAGTCACACCTGTCAATGCCACAGTAACAGAAAATTTTCATACCTACATTCACACATTACATAAATGTAATAGATTCCAGCTGGTCAGTTGATCTCAGATCAGGTCATTGAGCCCAACGAATTCGAATTCGTTGATTGAGCCAATAACATAAAAAAATAAGAAAATATGCAACGGGAAGCCACGTGGCAGCTCTTTACGGGGTTCTGCTTATTCTTAATTTCATCTCAAATTTCAAAACACAAAATTTGTGATGTAAAATCAAAAATGATTCCTAAGCTGGATGTGCATTTGTCATTTTTGCTTTATTGCTTGCTAACAGTAGTGTACGGCATCCTCATAAGCTGGTACCTGATCGAGAGACAGTCACTCGCTTGCGGTGGTATTTGTATAATATGTATTCCAGGGGTTGCTGTAGTTGCTACTCGCATGCAGATTTTTACATCTAATCCGCACTTTGGCTTGTACTACAAATTCTTGCTTATATCGAACATCTTGTTATTTCATACAGACACAGGTCATGGTAATCGATGAATTCATAATGCTGCTCTTGTGTGTAGCTATTTACTTTTTCGATGTTTGAGCTTTGCATCGAATTTTATAAGTCACACAACCTTCTTGCCTGTTGTTTCAACGTTTTAATAATCCCGGCGTACTTCTGGAATAGATGGTAGTTTGAGTGTGTCCCATAGTTGACACTGTGAGAAAATAGCTTACCAAGAAAATCCAGTTTCTTGTTTTCATATACCTCCATCACACATAACTGAGTATGCTCGTTCTGTTTAAATGTTGTACAAATTCTCCAAAATCATCTTGTCTGTAACTCCATAATTATAATGAATGTCATCATCATGTCAATCATCCATCTACCTGAACCATATTTTAAACTTTCATTGGCTGCTAGCTGTCGTGTCCTTTAATAGGATCTCCATAAATAGTGGTATGATATCAAAATTATAATAATTCTTGGTTCTGGACATAATGTGAGTCAGTCGTTCTAATATATAGCTTCAATAAGGCTGTGTTTCGCCAGCTCATAGATTCGAAATACCAGTCCTTTGTTTTTTAGCTTAACGACTTTATTATCAAATAAAATTCTGAATTATTATACATTTGATTTGTCAATAGATTATTTTGGAAACTGGGGACGATATTAAGGATGAAAAAGCTATTCTAATGAATTGTTACGAGGCCCTGAGCATAGATAACCTACCCCTTCCCCTGAAAAGAGAAAAGAGTAGGAATATCAATTCTATTTCTCACTTGTTATTTATAGCTGTCACTTTAATTCTGGAAAATCACAACTACCTTACATACAGAGCTGTCATTACTTCAAGTAAAGTACTTGAAAAATGTATTTCAATTACTTTCTGGTATTTGAAGTACTGTACTTCAAATACATTTTTTTTGTGATATTTGTACTTGATTCCCCAAATACTCTCTAAGAAGTATTTGTATTTGGTACTTGTAGCACAAAAAATATATTTCAAATACCTGGCATTTTTATTTGAAGTACTAAAGAAGTAAAGTACTTGAAAAATTTATTTCAATTACTTTCTGGTATTTGAAGTACTGTATTTCAAATTAATTTTATTTCCCAAATGCTATAAGAAGTATTTGTATTTGGTACTTCCACACTCTCTGCACTGCGCAAAATGCCGGTGTGCCGTGCGGCGGCGCACATCTTAGCCGCCAGAATGCAGAAGGCAGTCATCCATGGGTCCCTTCGTCTGCTTACTTGCTCCCGCGCAATTAAAAACCCGGATTAGAACTGCTGAAGTCCAATTGCTTTTAAGACTTCACAAAGATAAACCAATGCACGGAATCTTCTACAAACATCTAGATGAGCATGGTTTATCTGAGCAGTTGACCTTCTCCTTCCTAAGGTCTAATGGGTTAAAGTCGGAGACTGAGAGCTCTATAATGGCTTGCCAAGACGGTATCTTCAACACCTTAGTATACCGTAGCCGGATTATGGGTATGGATGTGCCCGATATCCGCTGTAGAGCCTGCCTGCAGGCGCCAGAGACCCTTTACGCACCTCTTGTCGGCGTGTAAGGTGTACGCTGGCACAGCCTACGTCTATCGGCACAACGCGGCTCTACGAGTGCTATACTACCATTTAAGGCACTCATACGGTATAGATGAGACACCGGTGCTGCCGTATGCTCCAGGGGACATTGAGTCCGTTGTGGAGAACGATAGGTGTCGAATTTACTGGAACTACTCATTCTCCACGCTCGAGCCTATACATGCAAATAAGCCCGACATAGTCCCCCTCGACTACCAACAAAAGACGATGTTCGTTATCGAGTTCTCGGTGCCTGCCGAGTGGAACATCGTCTCTAAGGAGGAGGAAAAGCGGACCAAGTATCAGGAGCTCCTCGGACAACTTCGCAGGCTCTGGCCGGACTACACTGTGTCTGCTAGTAATGGTCATTGGATCCCTAGGTGGTATGAGGGATACGCTGCTCTCTGCACTGCGCAAAATGCCGGTGTGCCGTGCGGCCGCGCACATCTTAGCCGCCAGAATGCAGAAGGCAGTAATCCATGGGTCTCTTCGTCTGCTTAGGACGCACGATTCGCGGACCCAGTGATTGCTCACCTCACGGTGTGAGGAGTAGTCGCTGGGAAATGGAACAGCAGCCCGGTGTGTCGGAGCCCGGGTTGCACCTTTTTTGTTTTTGTTTTGTATATATATATAATATTCTTATAGTATAAGTAGTTTTGTGATTCAATCACGTTCCATGTCTTTGTAGTGTCATTCAAACAAAAATCAGTTTCTATTTTTATTCAAATGTATACCCTTTTTCCATTCATAAGGTACTTTTTATTACTCAACAATAATTATGAAATACCTGAAATATCCATCGCCGTATTTGAAATACTATATCAAGTAATTCAAGTATTAGTATGGTATTTGAATTACTTTTTTAAGTACTTGAAATATGAGTATCGTATTTGAATTACTTTATTTGAAAAATCAAGTACCAAATTAAAGTATTTGATACTTGAAGTACTTTCAAAAATAAAATTACTTGGTATTTGTACTTTGACGCATGCGACTCTGGTAATTGGTAATTGGTATTTGAAATACTATTTACTAGTACTTGTGACAGCTCTGCTTACATACAATTTAATAAAATTAAAGCTTGTGTTTAGGGCTCTAAAGGTGTTCAGAAGTCAAGGGAGGATATTTCTGGTAGCAGGGAGAGGCGTGGAATGGATGTTTTACACCCGTATGCACCGTTTGGCGATTCTAGTCCTAGTTCCCTAATCGCGTTTTGCTAATCTCTGGCATCTAGCCATGCACCGTCAAGATATTATCTAATCCAGATTAGAGATACGGCAAGGTTGTGTTCGCAAGATTGTTTTGACAGTGACAATATCAAAATTGTCAGTTTGCGGTGCATAGCAAACAAGTAACCTAGTCCAGGTCCTAATCGCCCAATTGAGTTGCGGTGCATACGGGTGTTAATGGCTATGTTTTTTTCGTCCATCTTACTTCCCACACCGATAGGTGAGGGGAGTATTGTGATAGCGAAAATTTTCGGTTTTGAAATAATACGCTTTTTGGGCATCTTATGATGTCTACATAACGAAAATCCAAGTCACTCATTTCCGTCGGTCTGTCTGTCGGTCCGTTTGTCGGTCTGTCTATCGGTCTGTCTGTCGGTCTCTCTCTCTGTCTGTTGGCGTCTTTCTAGCCGCTGCATGGATTGTGGAAATTTGGGGAGCGTTATGCTGTAGGGCCGTAGTAGGTAATGTTCCTATAATTTTGAAAATCGGTGCATGGGCGGCGGAGTAATTAGCAAAAAACGAATTGTAAAATTGAAAAATTTGTTGCTTTCATAATAGACTGTCCACTGACCTGTGAAGGAAGACCTAGCGACATTTATGGAACTTTTTTTAGGTCCATCCGAACATTGTCTTGCATATTACAGAAACCAATGGACAGAATTTTTTCTGGTGTAAACATACGAGTATTGCTTTAGATCGTTCTATATTGTGTAACGAATAAACTGTTGAACTGATTTTAATCAAATTTTGACAGAGTATTACTACTGTGGCGAGGATGGAAAGTGCGTATGGTTTTCATAAATCGTGCCGGTGGCAGCGCAGAAATAATAAAAAGACTAAAAAGATAAAAGCAACTCAAACTTCGTTTTTAAGCGTTCTGGAGGTTTCTGATCATTTTCCGAGTTTTTTTTGGGTGGGGGTGAAATTGGGGTGGTTGAGGGGTGGGGGGTTAGAAAACTGAAAAATTTGCTGTATTCATAATAGGCTGTCCACTGACCTGTGAAGTAAGACCTAGCGACATAAATTACATGGTGGATGGTTGTAACCGAAAAGTTTGTATTATCGATATTAGGCTGTCCATTGACCTGTGAAGGAAAGACCTAGCGGCATAAGACAATTGGGGGGGGGGGACTGGCGATGATTTGGTTGCAAGAGGATCTCAGACTAAAGCTTCATGCTATGGGAAAATAATAAGCTGGTATCACCGTAATGTGTGGGAAGTACTGAGTCAATCATTTTCATTTTTTACTTCTCATATATGTAGATGTGTCTGTCGGTCCATCTGTCTGTAGACGTTTTAGCCTCGTCATCTCAGTAACCGCTGCACGGACTGTTATCTAATTTGGGTAAAGATATGCTGTGCGGTGTCCGTAGGTAATGCTGCTATAATTTTGAAAATCGGTGCATTGACAGCAGAGAAATTGATAAAAACAAAAAAATTATCACTGCGTTTTCAGGCGTTTCAGGCATTTCTGATCCTTTTCCATTTTTTATACTCAAACTCTACATTGCGTTGAAAAAATGGACTTTGGTGATATCTTGAGCTTTTTAGACCAATCTGATTGTTGCCTTTGAATTTTAGATCTGAGGAATAATTTCATAAATCATATTATTTATAATCATATAACGTGTAACTTGAAACGTACGGATTTGATTGTGATGAAATTATGACACCGTATTACTATTGTGGAGGAAATAGTAACAGTGTATCCTTGTTAGAACTCTTTTAAGTGACGGGAGGAGGAATCAGCAAAAACGAAAGATTTCAAAATCGCTCAAACTCCATTTTTAGATGTTTCAAATGTCCGTCAAGAGTGAAGACACTTAATGCCATTGTGGTTTCCTGATTTTACATCCGTTTCTAAATGTTTGATCAAATGGGCGTTTATATAACGTACAATCACCTTTGGGCACGATTCTTCTGCTATTTGCTCCTATTTCTCTGCTCGACCTAGAAGCCGTATGACTGTAATATAGTTTTCTAAATTATCGATCTTAGCGATCAATTTTTATTGGATTGCAACGATACCTTTTACTTTAATAGCTGCATAGACATCCTTAAATGGGCAACATTATAGGATGCATAGTTCGCTTATCATCATTATTCTCCCTCTATCAACATGGACAATTCCTGTATCATATATCGATCGGCTCAAGTATGATTCAAAGAATCCGGAACCAAACCGAGCAATTCAAATCCCAACCATCGTACTAATAAGCTTCTTTGTATTTGAGGCAATATATCTACCTCATATAAACAGATGCATATCTCTTGGTCGATCGGCTATCATGCAAGCTCTAATTGACTGCGGATATGCAGACTAAACAAGTTGGCTGTGCATTTTTGTTTGAATGGCCTAACGATGACGGCTTTTATTTGAAAAAGATTTTAATCAACGATGCCGCTTGCTGCGTAATCTTATAATTCGATCCAGTGCCCAGGCATACGGTTGTTAAAATATGCAAGCAATAAGGTTTCCTGAGCACGGCTCTTCGCTTGTTTTAACAGAAAGTAGGTATCTATTTTTCCCGTCAGACTACTAAGATCAAAAATACAGTTTGAAACAATCTTCGATCATATCGCGAAATTTTTCGATTTTGAGATAATACGCTTTTTGGGCGTTTTAAGATGTCTACATAACAAAAATCTACGTCACTCATTTCCGTCGGTCTGTCTGTCGGTCTGTCTGTCTATCTGTCTGTCGGCCTGTTGTCTGTCTGTCTGTCGGGTTCTTCTACCCTCGTAATCTCAGTAACCGCTGCATGGATTGTGATGAAATTTGGGTAGCGATATGCTGTGGGGTTCTAGTAGGTAATGCTGCTAAAATTTTGAAAATCGGTGCATTGGCGGCGGAGTAATTAGCAAAAAACAAAAAAATGTAATATGCCTCAAACTTCGTTTTTAGGCGTTTTAGCAGTTTCTGTTCATTTTCTACTTTTTTTGGGTGGGTGTGAATTTGTGGTGGTTGGGGGGTGGGGGGGTTGTAAAACTGAAAAATTTGTTGTACTCATAATGGGCTGTCCATTGACAAACCTAGCGGCATAATACACTTTTTTAGGTCCATCCGAACATTACCTTGCTTATTACAGAAACCAAAGGACTTTCTGGTATGTTTATAAAATTGTATTGCTTTAGATCGCTCTGTATTGTGTAACTTGGAAACTGTTCAATTGATTTTGACACAATATCACTACCATGGCGAGGATGGAAATTGCGTATGGTTTTTATAAATCGTGTCAGTGGCGGCGCAGCAATAATAAAAAACTAAAAATATAGAAACAACTCATACATTTTTAGACGGTTTGGAGGCTCTTGATCGTTTCGGATCGTCCAGTTGAAGCATGCAGAATCAAAACTGTGGCGTCCTAGTTCCTAAGGAGGGAGACTGTTTATGAGAGTTTTTGTGTTGAATGTTTTTTTGCGGGCGAGTGGTTCTCTACATACTACTAACTGTATTTTGAATTTCGGTGATGGTTAAATATTATGTGCTACACTCAAATACACATGCGTACGTTTGCAGGCACGCCAAAGTACAATCGCTCATCCACTTCATGAATGTATGTATATTAAAATAGGTCGTAAAACTCAATCTAGGAAAATTTAATATAATTAGGTAATTGAGTATGTTTCCTGCTGTGATAAATCTGTGGCACTATTTTAATGTCAAACCATATTCGCAACACATGGCAGAACATAAAGCGTTCACGAATAATTTACAGACAAATTATACATCTAAACGGAGGTTTAGTGATCCGAATATGAAATTATCTTCAATTGATGGCCTTTTCTGTATTCTACGATGTGAGGTTTGGCCCGCATTTTCTAGCTCTATGAATGGAGCCACAAGATTCCTGTTAGAATGGGATAGACAGCATAGTTTTTACTGGAGCCGCGAATTTATTTCTATCGGAGACGCCATCAGCTGGAAGCCTTTGGCCTTCCTTATACTCTTGAAATTCCGATGGCTTTTGTAATGCAATATCATATACAATGCCTTGAACTTTTGTGACTAAACCATATCACTATTCAAAAAAAAAACTGCGAGTGTATGTAGGTCGAGTTGTACTACACTTTAAAAATAATTACTTTTATACAGGGCGTCTAATAAAAGCTTACATATTGCATTATTGCATATTTAGATTTCTGGGTCAATTTGAGTTTGACTTTGTGTATCACACTTATACACATATACACGTATAGGACTTAAATCAAACCGTTTACACAATTTTTGGTATAAGTAGATGTCAAAAAAAATTGAATATCGCAGCTATTTTAAAACATCGAGGGCTATGACTTTGCCGTGTCACTAAGCATGAAATGCGTGGGCTTATGTTAGACGGTATTTGCACTTGGAGGAATCGGTAGATCAATCATAATTAAGGAAACTTCAATCAGAGATAACTTTATTTTTCTCAAACGAGAATGCCTATTTTTTTATACAATCAAATTTAAAATTTGACAGCTTTTCTAATGATATGCGATTGTAAATATCGGTCTCTGGTAGTTTTGATTTAATTTCAAATTTTCAATCAAACCTGTGCGGTGTTTTTCAATTTTCCTCCCTATAAGCAGCCTAGCAGACCATGAAATATAAACAAAAAACTGTTCAGATGGATGAAAGCAACTAACTTAGCAGATAGATATACGGACGAACTAGAGTAAAGAGACAAAATTATGAAAATGACCTACAACAAATCAACTCTAACCAGAAATAACAGAGGTAACAAAACTAAGGTTAAAAAGCAGCAGCTGAAGTACGACAGAAATGGATATTTTTCACAGCATACCAGCTACTACAATATTCTAAAGATTGACAATTCACGAAACCATTATGAATTTTAAAATGAAAGGAAATCTACCACCGAATGTTGCTGGCAGTTTAATAGTTTCAAATAAAATTTCACATTTAACGATTTAAAAAAGTAGTAACATACCTCTCACTGGAGTTCTATAAATTCTTCAGTATTCATAAGCAAAAATGATGAATTAAAAATGTGCTCAAATTATTAAACATAATTTACAGAAAATTTAAATATAATTTGTCAGTATTTTTTGCGATCTTGGTAATAGATACTGAAAGGTTTAAAAACTACAGTCAGATAGTCAGAGGTATTGTTAGTTTTGACGGGAATGACTACTGTTTTATACCAAGAAATGTGGAATTTCGAATTGCGATCTTAGACTGAAGGCAACACTCGCTGAAAGTTTTGCTTTCATTTCAGGGTTTTTAGTGATTTTGGAAATTTTTAGTCTCTAGTACATTGCAGTAGCTAGTAGGCTGTAAAAATTATCCGTTTCTGTCGTACTCCAGCTTCTCTTTCACCTTAGACGTGTTACCGCCGTTGTTTCTGGTTAGAGTTGCTTTGTTGTAGGGAATTTTTATAATCTTGTCCTTTTACTCCAATTCTTCTGGATATTTTTTTGCTAAGTTAGTTGTTTTCTTCCACCTGAACACGTTTTTTTTATTTCATCGCGTGGCAGTGTTTATAGGTAGGAAATTCAAAAACACCGATTTGATTGAAACCTCGAAATTGAATAAAAACTAGCAGAGATCGATATTCAAAACCTCATTAGAAAGCCCTTGAAATTGCACGTTTGATCGTATAAAGAAAAATCAAGTTACCACTGATTGAAGTTTCCTTAATTAATCTGCCGATTTCTCCAAGTAAAAATGTAATTCAAACTTGACTGCCTAACCTAAGCTGACGCATTCCATGCTTAGTGACAAGGCATAGTCACAGCCCTCTATGTTTTATAGTCGCTGCGATATTCGATTTTTTTCTGATATCTGCTCTTACCAAAAATTGTGATTGGCATCTAAACGGTTCGCTTAAGTTCCCATCTGTGTTCCGTTTAAAAAAAACATAACTTTGGTATGTCACGCTTTTATTAGACACCCCATATAAAAGTCATTATTTTTAAAATGTAGTCCAACTTGACCTACATACACTCGCAAAGTTAGTTTTTCGAAAAGTGGTATCGTTGGGCCACAAGAGTCCGAGGCGTTGAGCTTGACTCACCCTGTATATCATAATCATAAACTTTAACTTTCTCTTGAACGATGGATGCCACAAAAATGTATTTTTTGTCAATTTTCCTCTTCAGAAATGAAGTTGACCTTCATCAAGGTTTTTTTCGATTTTCTTGTCCAATATGTTCTTTATTATGTTTAAAAATACTCTTTATCCTTAACCGATTATAAATCAAAGCAACATGCAGCTGTTGCACGAAAGCTCTCAATAATGGTTGTTACATTGCACAACACATCATATAGAGAAATATCATAAATATATGAGTTCAAAATACCAATAAGTCTTTCGTTGTCAGATGGAAATCAAACAGCTTTGTAGTTTTTTTGATATTCCCATTACAGCGTAAAGCTGATTGAGATAGTGTTGTGAAGTACGAGAATGAACTGACCTATATCACCTTTGTCGCTGTTCAGTTGCAGGTCATTGCTAACAAAGACATCTGGCTAGCGAATAATTGAATATGTGACTGTTGTTACTTAAGCAAACAATAACAAAAAAAGTTGGGAATGATTGTTAACTTTCCGATCCTTATGAATTTTGACTGCCGGTCTCTTTGACCACACCGACAACAAAATTGAGTCATTATATTTCTGATGTTGTGACTGATTATTCTTAAACGCATCGCCTAATAGAGCAAAGCCTCTTATATTTAATCGCGTGTACGGGGTATTACGCATTGTGGTCTTGACTTTGACAGGTTAATCCACCGTCTATTATTCATACTGCTAATGGACGCCATGCCGGCGTAAAGTTTAGGCCAAATTAAGAGTACCTACTCGATTATGCAGCTTTACCTACCATACACTATCCAAGATTATACTATAGACAAGCATATCACGTACTGGTGGAAGGAATATAGTACAGAATTACACATACACTAAAAAAATTCCATTCAATTTCCTACGACTAACTATAGACACTGCAAATAGCGTATTTATTCTTGTTTGATATAACAAAGCACAGCTTCAGTTCTGTGATATTATATCGGATGCTCATTCGATGTCCCTCCCCATCCGGTCTACTAACTAATAGACTAAGGTTCACTTTTATTGATGCAGTTAGAGAAAATGCAGTATCTACATAAAGACAGGCGGGGGCGGTGCGTGCCTCGAAAAAGTGGGGGGGCCAAAAACAATCAATATACGACAATCTTCCAGATGAGTTTGTCAAATTAGAAAGTGGGGGTGAGGGATCGGTATTTTAGCTATAGTATAGCAGAGTGCTGGAAATTGGAAAATAATGCAGTAGCGGGTGTAGTTATAATCTAATTTGTAATAATAAAAAAATAGGTATGTAAGTAAAGTAAAATGACTTCCAAATTATCATAATTTAAAATTATTCATAAAACCCTCTGTAGATGCACATAGTAACATCCAAAATAATATTCATTTAACGTTACACTTACGGAAATGGCTACTTTTATATGGCATTAAATGTGAAAATTTATTCAGAAGAGATAGATATTCTACTGCCAGCAACAATCACTAGTAGTTTTCCTTTGATTAAATATTTTTTTACTGACTTTTTGAGATTGGCCAGCTAGTAGGCTGTGAAAAATGAGCGTTCTTGTTACTGCTATTGCTTCTGGTTAGGACTAATATGTTGTAAGGAATTTTCATAATCTTGCCTCGTTACCCTAGTTAGTTTGCAGCTTTCTACTAAGTTAGTTAGTTTCTTCCATATTAACGGGCTCTTGTTTATTTTTCGTGGCCTGCTAGGTTGCTTGCACGCAGGAAAATTGAAAAACACCGATTTGACTGAAAATCTGAAATAAAATGAAAACCAAAAAAGACTAATATCGAGAATGCTATATCGGCAGAAAAAGTAATCAAATTTTACATTTCATCCTTTAAACCAAAATAGGCATTCCTATTTGAAAAAAATCATGTTATCTGTATTTGACGTTTCCTTAATTAACCTACTGATTTCTCCAAGTACAAAAAACGGAGTCAAGTTGACTGACTCAGCACTTCCCACACATAATGATGATACCATTTTATTATTTCCCATTGCATGAAGCTATAGTCTAAAATCCCCTGGCAACTAAATTATCGCCCATCCGCCCGCAAATACAACATCCAACACAAAAACCCTCGTAAATAGTTTCTTGCGTCTCCCTCCTTAGGAACTAGGACGCCACAGTTTTTTCTGCATACTTTAACTGGACGATGCGAAACGATCAAGAACCTCCAACCCGTCTAAAAGCGAAGTTTGAGCTAATTTTCTGTTTCCGGTTTTTTGATTATTGCCGCGCCGCCAGTGACACGGTTTTTCAAAAACAGACTCTTTTCCATTCTCGCCGCGGTAATAAATTCTGTGTCGAAATTTTATTAAAATCAATTTAGTAATTTTCGCTTTACGCAATATACACAGCACGAAAAAAGCAAAACTCGTATGTACAGATCACAAAGTTGCTTTCTGTAATACGCAAGCCAATGTTCGGATGGACCTAAAAAAGTCTTATATGACCGCTAGGTATTCCTTCTACAGGTCAATGGACAGAGTATTATGAATGCAACAAATGTTTCTGTTTTACAACCCCCCACCCTCCAACCACCCTAAATTCACCCTCACCCAAAAAAACGTAGAAAATGGTCCGAAACCCCTTAAACGCCTAAAAACAAAGTTTGAGCTGTTTTTATATTTTTGGTTTTTTTATTTTTGCCGCGCCGCCACTGATCCTATTTTTCCAAAACGTGTTTTCCATCCTCGCCGCGGGAGCAATACTGTGTCAAAATTTTATTAAAGTCAATTGAACAATTTTCGCGTTACGGGATATCCGAACGATCTAAAACAATACTCGTATGTATACATCACAAATTCTGTCCCGTGATTTCTATAATAAGCATGCAACGTTCGGATGGACCTAAAAAAGTGTATCATGCCGCTAGGTTTTTCATTCACATATCAATGGACAGCCCATTACGAATACAACAAATTTTTCAGTATTATAACCCCCCATGCTCCAACCACCCCAAATTCACCCCCCAAGAAATAATAGAAAATGATCAGGAACCCTAAAAACGCCTAAAAACGAAGTTAGAGGCATATTTGAAATTTTTCGTTTTTTGCTAATTACTCCGCCCCCCGTATAACGATTTTCAAAATTATAGGAACATTACCTACTACGCCCCACAGCATAACGCTGCCCAAATTTCATCACACTCCATGCAGCGGTTACTGAGATTACGAGGGTAAAAAAACGCGACAGACAGACCGACAGACAGACAGACGGACAGACAGACTGGCAGACAGACAAACAGACCGACGGAAATGAGTGACGTGGATTTTCGTTATGTTCACATCATAAAACGTCCAAAATGCGTATTATCTGAAAATCGAAAATCTTCGCGATCACAATACTCCCCTCACGGTGTGGGAACTAAAGGAATTCAAATTTAGCCGTCTGACCTAAGGTGACGCATTTCTTTCTTAGTCGTACCGAAGTCACGGCCTTCTAGGTTTTATAATCGCTGCGATATTCAATTTTTTTCTGATACCTACTTCTACCATTGTGATTTGCGCCAAAACGGTTCGTTTAAAGTTCCATGTATGATACATAAAGTCACACTAGAATTGACCATGGAATCCAAATATGCAATAACACATAGGGGTTCCATTCAAAAAAATGTAAGTTTGATATGAATCACTCTGTATAAACGTCAGAATTTAAGTGAAAATATTTTTACGTTATAGCCCTCAAGGGTCCTTACCATGATCAAAGTGACTGAAACATTTTTTAGTAAGCCCACAATCTTGCGTCCACGCACTATTGGCCCACCGTGTATAGGAGTACTGGCAAACAGTATTCATATATCTATTTTTCGCTTTCCCCACAGCAAACGCCTATGGAGGCCTCCCGCTTCTCATACCGTGTAGCAGCATCTATTTGCATACGTTAGAAGCCATTTATTAAAGACCAACTAATTCTGGTATGGGTATTTGTAAATTTTCCTAATGGCTTGATAAACACGCTAGGCTGGTAAATAGTCCTACACAGTTGTGGAGTCAATGTTTACGGTAGTTGTGTCTAAACTGTGCTTACCTAAATTAATTGTAAGGATGTTTCCAACATATAATATCAAGCTTGTGTTAAATGAGAATCTCATCCAGTTGTTATTCTTTTGAAATTTGGAAGAAATAACGACTTGAAGTGACATTTAAATGTAGCATCATCAGCGATGATTTGTGCCTTACGTAATTAAAGAACTTTTGTTTTAATGTCTTTCGGATAGAATGAAGAAATTTACAAAGAAATAGGTATTTTGTGAATCGCTTACAGTGCATACAGAGGGGGAGGCGAAGGTAATAACACCCTCTGGATTTGAGCATTTTTGGCATCAATACGATAATTTACCGATATCACAAATGTCGCTTCCCTAGCCTCTGGGGCAATAAAATCACAGCCATGCACACAAAGAAAAGTAGCATCAATTTTTAAAGAAACAATATTATTTTGACACTATGATAGCGTTGTATATAACCTATAACCTGGTAGTTAAATTGTTACCATTGATGCATATAAATAATCATAAAGCTATGCTAAGTACATGACGAATTCCACGTGTCATGACAATCTCCATGAGTCTTATATACATCAATATTCTGTCTAGTATACATCAGACAGTCAAATATATACAGACTTGGCACAGCTAAGACAGATAAGCGTGTTACTTCATATAGATCCAATGAATTTAGGCGGGCACTGTTCTGTATATCATTTAACTGAGGCTGTCTTCTGTGTATCCAAAGTGACAGTTTCCAAAATATTCACAACAAACTTTGTTTTGAGCCTTGGTCGGCACAATACACGTTCATCCAAATCTCGTCACCAGTCACGTATCATGTCATTCAAATACTGAGAATGTCGAGAATTGAATTGTCGCGTCGCATCGTATAGTTCTGCGGTGTACGGTGGGAAGTGTATACTCATAATATATTGACTAATCTGAAAGTTTATCATAGATCTAATGCTAGGATGTTTATATTCGAGATATACAAAAAGTGTATACTCAAAGCTATGATAGGAAGATTACATCAATGCTAAGTGAAGTATTTTGTTATATCCTCTATGTAAACCTAAAATATTATCAAACTAGTCCTGTAGCTGATTATTTCAATTATAGTGTACTGCCAGATCTAGTCTACTGATTGAATTATCAAGTGGTTGCCTTATGTAAAACTTCACTTGTTTAATGTAATATTTGAGTTAACGATATCTTTATAAACTAAAGTATTTATTAGTTGAAGTATGTCATAAGCTCAATTCTAGCCTAATTAATTAAACTAATTGAAGTAATCAAACGTGCATCAAAAGTTTGCAAAAAATCATAACGAAACACAACAAAGTTTTGAATATAATTTCAATTTGTGACCGAACCGCATTAAGACCAAAGTATACAGAATTTATTTAGCTCAAAAGTTGAAATGCACAAGAATCGATATCGTGATAAAGGCTCTCAAACGAAAAGATGAGAATGAAGACTGTATCAGAAGCTTTCGTCTTACGGTACACACAACGATAGCTCGAGAGTGTAATTACAGTTGATTATCCTTAAAATTTCGTAGTTCTGCAACGCCGAACAATCATGTGAATCCATTCATACATACGGGTGGCCAATCGGGTGACGTAATTAATTTTTTTTTAGATAGCCCGTACCGAGGCCTACCCAAAATACCTCCATGTATGTGTAGCGATTATTGATAGTTTTCGAATTATGATTTATTCTTGGAAAATTTGGAGATTTTCCAGTGGTTTCAAAAAATCCTCGAAAAACAAAAACAAAAATGCCTTTTGGTTTTTATTTGTTCTGTAATTATACTCAGTATTAAGTCTATTTTGATATCCAATAAAGAAAACCTGTATCCGACCAATAATTAAGTACATTTTGGGCCCAAAGTTTGAAGTCAATGTTATTAGTCAGGAGACCAAAACTTTCAAAATAAAATTAAAAATACGTATGCCTGGTTCTAGAGCTCCAAACTAATCTTAAAAACGTTACAATACATTTCACTTTCGGAATAATAATGAAAAAGTAGCACTTATGGGGGCATTTTGCGCCGTACGTGACTGTTAAAGGTAAAAAGGTGATAATTCACGAATTTCGAAAATGATTTAAAAAACTATTACTTTATTATGATACTCGCAAGTGAAATCCGAACACCTACAAAACAAGGAATATTTGCATTTAAAATTTGTACACAGCTTGGCAGTACCATCTCTAGTACACATGTAACACTTTTTGTTCATCCAGACGCTATTTACCTACATGGCACCTCTAAATATCCTCTAGACGTGTAAAAACAAAGCATGGCTTTTTGTCGATCCAACAACTGTAATGCCTATTGCAAACCATGGGGCGTAGCGTGGCTACAGTTGTAGTAGCATGGCGCGCATGATGGATTACAGAAGGGCGAATGCCGCGAGCTAGAGGTTCTGGAGCACGTAGAAGAACTACAGACGACAAGATCGTCATCTACGACTACCGACCCTTCGAGATAGAATGCGAAACACTTAAGCTGTTGCTGACGCTTGGAATGCAGCTATAGGGAGGCCCATTCAAATCCGCACACTTCAGATCATATCGTCCGCATCTAATGCTTCCACTCATTGCAACTCATTGTCGCCAATGGTTAGATTGGTGCCAAGAACACCGACAGCATTATGAGTGACATCAGACGGCCTTCTCCGACGAGTCCAGGTTTGTCTGGGGGCACATGACGGACGCCAACGCATAAGACGATGACATGACGGAGTGAACGACGTGATCTCCAGTTTGCTGTTGAGCGCCATGTACACCATCCTATTGGTTTGATGGTTTGGTGTGTCAATGCATTCAACAGCCAGTCAGCTTTACTTGTGATTCGTGGCACAATGACTGCGCAACGTTATGTGAATGAGGTCTTACAACCAATAGCCGTTACATATGTCCGAGGCCTCAGAGAGGGTTTCATCCAGAAGATAATACACGACCTCATATTGCAAGGATATCGATGAGGTTTCTACAGAAAGCTGAGCTCAAGGTACTCCCCTGGCCTCCACGACCACCCGATTTATCGCCAATTGAAAAAGTATGAGATTAGATGGGTCGATACATAGGCGATTTACCCAATTCACCGACCACGCTGGACGAACTGGAACATGCTGTGAGGGCAGCTTGGGAGGCCGTACCTCTAGGATGTATCAACAACCAGATTACGAGCAGGCCGTGTAGGCTAGAGGAGTGCATTAGTCAACATGGATGAGGCCCCACCCATTATTGATCTATTGTATTTTTTTAAACTAATTATGGCAAATGAGTTCGTTTATTATTATATTTAGTCCTACATTTCATCAACCGCAACCATTTTTTTCTCAGTGGTCGGATTTCACTTACTAGTAGCATATAAATGTGTGCACCCAGACCTCTTAAGCAAACTTCCTAGTACATCTAAAAATCTAAAATTTGGTATTGTTGTATACTTAGTTATAAAAAATACAGAAGAAATAGTCATTTGGCATGTTTATCAGTGTTTAGATCAAAAGTTCAATCTATTGTTTTTGTGGTCGTACTCGAAAGAATTTGAAATTGAACTTTACAATGTGTCTTCAGTTTATTGTTATGCTAATAAAATATTTTCTACATCACCTTGAAAGTTCAAATAACTCAAATATTAGTTGAACACGTGTCACTCTGATTCTAATCAGTGGACTTCCAGGTTGCTTTTCTAGCATGTTTACTCTGATTTCTGCTCTCCCACATTACTAGCAAGTGTAGAGTTGGTTCTGTGCGGTCGGCAAAAGAGTAAAAGCTGGTCTACTTGCCTGGCTTCGCCTCCCATCACTAGTACTACTACATTAGCGAGTGCAACCACTTCCGCCAAAGACAACGCATGAATTATTGCCCTTTTTATCGGCAAATGCAACTGGTAACTTGTGACTACTTGGCGCCATGAATAATAACGGCTGAAATTGAGATGTAATGCTGACACTCCCTGCCGCCTGGTAATCGCCTGTAACGTATATATTTTCCGACGATTAATGAGATAATTGTGGCTGACAGACCCTCAGGGGAGGTCAAAGATCAGTAGCTTTTACTCGCCACAAATTATCTGGTATCTGCTATATCTAATCACATTAAATGTGCCTCTTCACACCGTCCAATTTGTCACATCACAAAATTAAATTTTGTGTTTTTAATCATTTTCAACTACATCACTGCCAAATTTCTTAATCACTTCACGCATACGTCTAAATCCATTTATAATACGAAAGACCCGTGTGGGGGCGGGTTAGAATATCTCCCATCGTATATCCTGCGTGTCGTAAAAGGCGACTAAAAGGAACCGAACTACCGTCTGTATAAGCAGTAACCTCTTCTCAACCAACAGCTGTGGGTGGACGAGTTGAGAAGAGTCAGCACACCCTCTTGTCCTTGGGGTGAGAATTTGCCCCTAAAGGCGGATGAACCAGTAGATACCATCTGGTCAACGGCATGAGGATGCAGAAAGCAAATGGGAAACTACTGCATTAAGGATCTTAAAGATATCCCAAGAGAAACTCGTAAAATGAGTATGTAAATGCATTTTACGAGTTCACAACATGTCTGTTAAGATAGAAAAGATTTACAAATACGAAGGAAGCTTATGGCCAAAAAGAACTTAATTTAGATGAGAAAATCTTGGGGTTGTGGCCAAAATTTTGAAAAAAGAGACTGGGTCACAGCACGGAGGAGACTCTGGTGCTAACAGCCAAGGTTTCGGCTATGTTTATTGTCATCTTCAGGGCTTTAACGTTGAGGTTTGCCAATTTAAAAAACAGCAATCGCATTGAGTGCAAACGACTTCTTAATGCAGCTAAATAATCGTCACAATTTTTCCATAAAATTTTTAAAAAACTATGCTATCATGGCGTCTTCCACTAACAGGTCAGGAAACAAGCAACATATAATTGTAAATTACAAACACACAGAAACTACCTTTACATGTTGAAGTTTTTTTTTAATTTCAATCCCCCGTGTAATAGTATACCGGGAATCAATACGAGGTTTGCTAAAATACCGTAAGTCTGCCAACCACTGGCTCTCAGTCTATAACCATATGAAACCCCGTAGCTTGCGGCATAACCCTCTAGAGCAGAGATTCTCAAACTTTTTTCATCTTAATATCATTCTTGTCTAACAAAAAAAACTGTTGTACAAATAACCTTAAAGTGAGTCTGAATAGTTTGGGTAATGAAAATGTCATCAAGTAGATTAATCCGGTACTAGAAATACATTATTATGTTACGTAGTAAGTTCTGCTTATATCCGGAAGAACGCCTATAGTCGATAATTCCAGAAACCATAAAATATAAAGGATGGTTCTCAAAACCGATATAAAACGGTAGTCCTCGTGGATCTTACAATACCGTTTGGAGAGAACGTTTGCTGTACAAGTTTCTAAAAGTGTTTGCTTGTGAAACTTCAGGTTCATTCCTATCCAGTATGTTGTGCAACAGGTCCTACCAGGTCATTATGTGACATACAAAAGTCACAAAAAAAATCTTGAATTAAGTGTTACCCCAGTGTTACGTACTTCCTCCGACACCTTTCAATCTCTATATTGCGGACATGCCAGACACTACTACATACACTACGACTAGAGTGAAATTTGTATATGTATGTATATGACTTGTCCCTTACTGTAAGCCGCAGCACCATAAAGGATACGGAAGGAATTCTTGCTAATTCTGGCTTCGATGGAGGCAAATTACAAAAATTGAAGGGTGACGCCAAACCGAAACAAAACGTATGCTTCCACCTCAATATCAAAGAAGCACGCCAACTTGACATTCAGTTTGGTGGTGACCATGTGAGACAGTCCAACCCAAGGTACCTAGGTGTACGCGTTGATAAGTTCATCGCTTACAATTCCGGCTTGCCAAAAACAGCATCTGAGATCCACACGAGAAATAATATCATTCAAAAACTGTGTGGTACGACGTGGGGATCTACGGCCACAACATTACGAAGTGCGGCGCTCGGACCAGTATTGTGCTCCCGTCTGGCTGAATAGTAGGTATACCGGAAGATTGGATGTTCTAAACTCCACCATGCGAACGATCACTGGTTAAATACAACCCACTAGCTTCCTACCCTCTGCCATATCTCATCGCCTCAACTTAGACGACAAGCAGCCCTGGTCCAGGCATATGAAAGAATAATGCACAACGGGCAGCGGGCAGCTATAGGCACCCACATCAAGCAGCCTCAAATCCAGGCCCCAGCAATAAAAACAGCTAAAACCCTTCATGTAGAGAATTTCGATACCGAGCTTAGTTGGGAATCATCTGAAATCAAGCCCCAAGCCAACCGGTTTTGACCTGACTCGCCATATTGGGAAAACCACTAACTAAATAGAAACAGAGCACGGCCTATGTAGGGACTCACTTCAACTCCCACATCCGGTGGTTAAATGGATGAAAGGCATCAACATAAATATTTAACTGACTATCCATTCTATAATAATTGTATTCCTGCTTTGTGTTTAATTGAAACCATGTGTTGCCATACGATAAATAAACAAATCTGAAAATCTGACAAAGTTTAAATCTCATCTCTTCTCCCTCCACTTTCCACCACATGGTACAAAGTGATCAGAAATCAGATGTGAAGCTTGAGCACCCGCTTGAGCATAATTTAGATAATTACTCCTTCGCCCCTGGAATGGTTTCCAAAAACCATACACGAGTATACTAGTAAGGAAATGAAGTTACATTGTAAATAAGTAAGGCCAATTAGCTACCAAAGATAGGGTATTATAATCAGTAAAACAGATTTCTGAGCTAACAGCAATTAAATATCAATCTATGGCATTCTTCCTTTAATAAAGATGAAAGAAGGTCGATTTAAAGAAAGTATAACTTCTGAAAAACGAAGAGGAATTGATGGGACACAAAAGGTCGGTTGTACAGTGCAAACTTAAGCTTAAGGTACACCGTCATTAAATCACGGAAGTTGCAAAACGTCTGTTGTAAAATGCTGGCATGAGCATCCCACTCCAAGCTTAACATGAGCTTAGAATAAACCGACGAATCATGTAGCTCAACCGGAGCTTAATTGTGTTTCAAATACAAATGTCGTGATAATGTCAAGCAGTGGTGTCAAGCAGTAACCTTCAAATTGTTTGTCATTTCGCTAAGTTATATTTTTGGGAAGATTTGTATCTAATTTAGCAAAAAAAAGCAAATAAAAGAACAGAGACGGAATTGACCGTTGCCCGTTTTTGCCTCTTTCGACACAATCCATCACAAGTAAGAAACCAGAGGTTATTTTTTTACAAATGACATGATGTGTCATGCAGTGGTCCTTAGATAAGGAAAGAGAGAGATACCCCACGCTCGTTTGATGCTATATGAATTAGCTGTCATTAGCTGTTACCGAAAATGAATAGCCACCAAAATATTTTTTTATGATATTTAGGACCGATTTTATCAACACGCGCATTTTAACAAAGACTTTGAGCCCTTTCAAGAACATGCATCTGTCAAAGTACTTTGAAAATTATTGATTTCTCTTGAAGTTGACCTCAAAAAGCTCAAAAATGACATACTTTATATACAATCGACCATTGTGAACCATCTAGTATCTTTTTCAGTCTGATTTTCCACCCTAAATGGGTGAAAAATTGCATTTTCTTGTTTAATCAAAAGTTTAGCGATTGCTAATCTCAACCAATCAGATTCCAGAGAAGCGGTACATTTGATCGCTGGTTTCATGCTGTATCAAATGATATGATGACAAGAAATTAACTCACTGCATTATTTGGATAAAACAATTTACTATTGATAATAATTATAAATACATGCAATATATCGTTGTTTTATAGTAAAAAGGGGTAAACATAGCATTATGTTACATTTCAAAAGTTAAACAAACGATTTAACTGTTAGGCAAGCTATTTTCAAAGCGTGCATGTGCATTACTGGTTGCCTATGCAGAACGGCAAAGCTCACTATTTAGCTGTGTATAACCTTATTTTCTGTATATTGCATCTTTAGATCCTCTGTGAATATTTCTATAAGAGGTTCTATAACAAACATGCATCCAGTAAATGAGAGACTGATTCTTCATAAAAGTATGTATTTTTTCTATAATCCATCTGACTGACGGTGGTGGGATTTGTAATTATTAAATAAGGTAGTTTCTGTGATTGACACTAGGTACTTTTATGATTCTGTCACAAATTATCGCAGTTTGCAATTAGTAATTATACAATAATTATAATGTAAACATGAAAAATGTGGCATTAATTTGCAAATCAATCGCTTTGTTCTGATATCCTGCTATGATCTTGATCCATGAATTCTAAAATATTTTTGATAAAAGTGTCATCCAGCTTTGACGTTTTGTTTTCAATATTGATAAAATACTATTGGATGATACTTATTAACATAGCCCTCAATACCCAATAGAAAGCTTTTGCTAAATAACTTCCAATAGAAAAGCTTTGTCAAAGTCTTTGTTAAATATGCGTCTTAATAAAATCGGGCCTTAGCGTTTTTAAGACCAATCATTGTTGAATACTGTGGTGTGCATAATAGTAGGGTATGCAGCTTACGGTTGTAAAAGCCACAGCAGCAGGAAGGAGCCAGGAATCACTTATCACAGGTAAATGTTGGTACTTTTTTGGTACTTTTTGGTAACAGAAATGTCAGTCGCGCGTTCCGTCCTCTCTCTTTCCTTGTCTAAGCTGTTGACGCAAACCTCAGATAAGGAAAGAGAGGGGATACCGCACGACCGTTTGATGCTATATGAATTAGCTGTGACCGAAAATGAATAGCAATTCGACAGCTGTCAAAACATTTTTTTATGATATTTAGCGTTTTTAAGACCATTCATTGTAAAATATTGTGCATACAATTCTACGATTTGACGTTTTCCGCTCAAACCTACCGTCATTTTCTTGGTTCACTTCCACGACACTCACTTTGAAATCGGTGCGAAATTATTGCACTCAGTTCGACCGCTCCGAGTGCAGAAATGCCAGTGAAAGGAGTACACTTGAAAAATTTTGCACTGGAACTGCCAGTGAAATGCAAAACAGAAATCCAGTGCAGCCCGAGTGCAACCAGTGAAAAACGCTATTAGATGCTACATGAACTTGGAGTGCCCCCGCACCCAGTTTGTGAACCCCTGCACCAGCACACCATACTATGTGCCGTTGCCCCCAAAGGCATCACTCTCATCTTTTCACTATGTACGTACATACAAACATATACATATGAACTGGCAATTTAGATAACTTTTTCACAGCCATGTGCAAAGTGATAAACCACTTGTGAATGGCCATGGCGATACGTGCCGTCGCATGATGATTTACCATAGATGAATCAGATCCAAAACTAAATCGGTAGCAATACAATGTTTATATAAAATGTTTAATGTAGGTGATACCAGCATTTTGATGTCTATGTTACGAGAATCTATCGGCCTATCAGTCTGTCTGTTGACGTTTTGGTCATCACATAGGTATGCTACTTTTGAAAATCGGTTCATGTAGCGAAAAAATTAGCAGACCATGTACATGTATGAGAACTATTCCAAAATAAGACCTGGTGTTCTAGAGGTTCCTCATAACAGTCATAACTACACTTTTTACTTCCGACACCGATAGGTCACCACGGTAATAATACTGTGTCAAAATTTCATTAGAATCAATTTAGTAGTTTTCACGTTACAAAATACAATACGATCTAAATCAATAAATACTCGTATTCACACAGGAAATTCTAAGCCCCTTAGTTCGTCTAATAGGGAAGGTCCTGGACCTGAAAAAGTTATTTATGTCGCTATGTCTTCGTTCACATGTCAGTGGACAGTCTATTATGAGTGCAACAAATTTTTCAAATTTACAATCCTCCACATCCTAACCACCTCATATTTCACCCCCACCCAAAAAAGTAGAAAATGATCAGGAACACCTAAAACGCCGAAGATCAAAGTTTGCGGAATATTTTAAATTTTTTAGTTTTTTGCTGATTACTCCGCCGCCTATGCAGCGATTTCAAAACTACAGCAGCATTACCTACTACGACCCCACAGCACATTGCTGTCCAAATTTCATCACGATCCATGCAACGGTTACTGAGATTACAAGGCTAGAAGAACGCCAGCAGACAGACCGACAGACCGACGGAAATGAGCGATGTGGATTTTTGTCACGTAGGCATCATAAAACGCCCAAAAAACGCACGCACGCAAAATCGAAAATGTTTGTGATCTCAATACTCTCCTCACCTATCGGTGTGGGAAGTAAAGACTAAAAATATAAAAAGGGCACATTTTTAGGCGATCGTTACACATCATCCAGTTGAAGCTTGCAGAATGAAGAGTAGTTCATACAGAGATGCAGGAAAGTATTTACGGCAGCTTTTGCGTTGAATGTTCTTTTTTGAGGGCGGGCGGACGATGATTTAGTAGCAGGGGGATCTCAGACTACAGATTTATGGAATGGAAAAATCATAAAGTGATATCACCGCTATGTATGGGAAGTACTTAGTCAATCAACTTGACTTCATTTACATTTTCCACTTCGGTTACAGATAAAGCTGAACATGAAAATTTTAAAGCTGTCATTACACAGAAAAATAAAACCAAAATTCTCAGCTCGCCTAGTTATTTTCTGATACTCGCAAAACCTTAAACTAGCGTCGTTTTTCCATCCCATGTTATCAAATGCTAAAAAAAATACCGGTTTTCACTATTTCCCTCATTTTTAATTTTTTTCTCGTAAAACGAAAACTTATGGTTTCATAAAGATACGATTAAGCCACATTAAGTGTAGGTACAACATTTTTGTTGTAATAACACGAAAATGTGATGGTAGCACAATACTGACAGAGAAAGGAATTCGAATCCTAGCAGCGCCTCATAATGAGGGTGAGTAATTCACTTTAGTTCATTTTTCCATTAACTTAAGGTGGCTGGCACATTGTTGTTGGAAAAATGTTGAAAAAGTATCGCAGAACGGTGTTATATTTTAAAAACTCTAGGCTGCGTGAAATTAGCCTCGAATTTTGATTTTTACTTTTCACTATAACCAAAATATTGGTGGTAGAACTGTGAAGAATCGTATGTTATGCCTTTTTTCGTTATTCCAGAAAATGCAATACTTGGGTCATATGTTATGGGTGAAGAGTTTGGGAACAAACGATTGCTATTAGAACTCATATTTCACAGAGTTGTGAATCTTTTACAATCAATAGAGACATTTTATACTATAGATACCTGTTTTTATTCGCAAAGTATATATTGCAACACTGGTTTGAATAGGTTAGCAGGAAAATTTTTTGGAAAAACCAAGAAGCATAAGTAGTACCTGTATACATATATCTTGTTAATCATCCATCTGATGATATAGTCGCCTTGTACCTAAATTTAGCATTTAATGTATTACCCAATGACCCTTTCCATATATACGACTTTCGACTGAGTTTAAATTTTAATTGAAAGCAGTTAATTGGGACTATACTAGAAATCATAAACGCGAAAATAAAGCAGTTATGATCGAAAATATGGAGAGCTTTGCGCAATGTCGGTTAACGGTGAAATTTAAGTTGAACATGTTTGCGCTGTAGCTGAAAATTAATTTCATTTCTTTTTGTACTGTTTGTCTTAATTAGTAAGCGCAAAGAACTTTGCCTCGAGTAATAAATAGAGAAGTGGTGCTTCTCTCGTACTACGAAACTAACGTAAAATAGTTAGTTTCTCAGAGCTATTATTTATAGGATCGATAAACATATTTACTGTATGCAGTTTATACTGGACTGCTAACATAGAAGATTTGTGTATGACTACAAGAATCAAGAATCATACTTTCTCCTTAACATAAATTTCAAGAAAATATTAAACCTTTAATTGTTGACAGCCATTGCAACAGATATAGTTGTAAGTTATATCAGCTAATTAAATACCCTAAATAGAGAGGAGTTGGATTTTGGAATATTAAGGCCACCTTATTGGGAGAGCGAGACAAATTTGATAATATTTACATAAACAGGTAAATAGCCATGTTTGCATCTGCAATAGGATATTAGTTTCGGTAATGCTTCGGATTTATCGCGACTAAAATGTATGTACATCGTACCGTACGTTGATTTTTTGCAAATAAAATTATGCATTCAGCGAGCCTCTTTAAAGAGTTATTACAGAATTATTCCATCAATTCTACAAAGTATCACATCATTCAGACAGATGCCAAAAAAATCATGTTATTTAAATCCAGCCAACCAGTTAACCTAGATTTTAATAGTAATAAATAAAAAGTTAAGCAAATTGATTCTACTCACCATGTAAACAGCGATGAAGGTGATAAAGCTTTCTGACAGCCACATTTTCAGCCAGCTCTAATTCTGCGAACGTTATTTACAGTTCCTCTTAGCTTCAGGCGAATCTGAGAATTCACTGAAATGTCCGCACTGTAGAATCGGTCAACATTTTCACAGATTCAAGACCACACGCGAAAACGTCACTTTAGTGAGTCATATATTGTCTTCGCGAATATTTTAGCAAGGAGAACTGGTGGGTGAGATATACATTGAGAGGCGATATTTGCTAGGGATTTATTTTGTTAGCACGCTTCAAGACGTTTCTGAAAGCAGTATATAAATTGGAGATTAATGATCCCACAAAATCGAGTACAATATATGTATTGATATCGTGCACATCTACCGAGTAAGAAGTATAATTACATTACCGTATGTTGTGCATTAATCTACAATATTTATGAATACTCAACAGAAGTGAACAGTTTAGAAGTTTATACAAATTGATTCAACGTGCTTTACTGGTTCATAATGAATACCACACCCGTTAAAATCTAACTCTACTAAGGTTTGAACTACCTTGTCATTGTACTTTGATAAAAGCTACGAAGGTAAACATTTAAACTTCAGTATAACTGACGGGTGTAGATGCAAAAGTCGCACTAACCGATTACCGTAAATTCGAGAAAAATGCGAAAAAACTGTTTCCTGTTGACACTCATTGTATGTGTATTGTTGAAATTTTTCTTTCAATTTATCTTTGTTATTCAACAAATATATATGCACCAAAGTTTGGTTAAATATGTGCTTTGCAGCAAACTTTCATGAAAAATGGTAGTTTTGAAGCAAATAGTAATTAGAAATTTCAAGTACTAATGATCGAAAAAAATTAATCTGATTGTTAATTTTATTTGCTATACCAGGTACCTACAATAAACAACAAAAATGGGGATGTAACGTTTATTAAAGGCAAAGTTAATCACTAATCCTAGTTATTGAGAAAACTTAGTTAAAATTGTTGTTAGACATTCAGTAGGTTCACATGTCGGCTCATCTTCGGTGTCGGCAATCAGCGCTCTTTCGATAATGGTTTTGTAGAAATCGAAATCCTTATTTTCGCTCCTCTGGTCGCCATGGCATCAACAATTCACTAACATCATATTCCATATTCATAAAATGTTGCACTAATAAGGATATGGAATTTATAGGGGATATCGCGAAAAACCGAGTAGTGAGCTGACGACTGACAATTGAATGCCGGCGACAATACATAACCAGAACGCAATAAAATCCCATAATGCTTTGCGCGTGCTACGACGAGCAGCGTGATTGGACGAAATGGAGAATAGGTATGTCCACCCTCGTTCCCTTTCTCTTTCAACTTGCCTTTCAATGTTCAATTCAACATTCAATTTAACATGCGTTAACGCATGACTAATAGCATTTACTGAGTGTTTCGAAAACATGCCGGAAGGTGTTATATCGTCTTTTATGTGTCTTAGCATTGCTAAGTTTGTATTTCAAAAAGTTCTCTATGTTCACTTTAAAACATAAATATAAATTCGACTGCGATAGGTAAGAAATAATATCAACATCCACGTAAGCAGAACCAAATACAACACTCAATACTGAAGACAATACTTAATAGCTAATGTCGTGCAGCGTTCTATATTTGCAGCGAAAATGTGACGCCATTTGTCTATAGCCTATCACGAGTAGCGCAGAGACAGATATTTAAAAGGGGGGTTTATCTGTTCCCCCTAACTTATATAGCGATTGCCAAACTACTTTTGAACAGGTAAGACTAACTATAAACGAACAGAGTGAATTATTTTCAGTAACTCACACTCCAGCCGTGAGTAAACGACAACTAGATACCAGTACCTCCATATCTACTAAATACCTCTAATATATGATTAAACACAACGTTATAATGACTGCAAAAGTGGCTATGAAATGTCAAACGCTATAATTAGAACGGTGTACAGTATCCATTTTAAAGTTATAAGTATAGCATTCAACTCTAGGTAATGGGAATAACTCACTTGTTGATTTACAGCACTCGCTCGTGGCTCAAACACCAACTGTATCAATAATTATTACCGTATTTAGCGGCCGTTACACAATATACTATCATGATGTTTCATACATCATTTTCAATGTAATAATATGGAGGAACAGACTTTTAAAAACTGTACAACTTTCGATCTCCTTTGTAATAATAACGTGGTGATAATTTCAACACAACGAAGCTAGGAAGAAGATCAAGAAGTGTAAAAATTGCAAGCGTCAAGTTGTGCCCTTACAGACAACATTCGGATATGTCTGTAAAGTATAGAATGTCAAATTTTGCTAAGGTCATTTCTTTTATGTTATAGTAACAAAAAAACTCTCCCGTCGCTCACCTTCTCTACCACCTACAGTGAGTGAAGTAAAAGGTAACTCTAATTTTGTTTTGATTAAAATACTCTCACAGCGCCAATATTATGAGATTTTGATTAAACGTGATTCAAGTGGGTACACACCCATTTTGCCACCACAGTTTTGCGGATGACAGTACTTTGGACGCAGGCATCATGAGCGATAGACCGGATCCCTGTGGTCAAGCTGCAATACAGATAGTTGGCAGTAGTTGCTTTGCTGTCAAGGGATCTGAAAGACCATCTTCGCTTGTGGACTGAAGAATATGGTGAAATCTAGTTACTCTAAGACCCAGTGCCCAACGAGGACCCAGTTCAAATAAACAATCAAGCTCTGGCAAAAAGTCAAGCTTTTAGGCAGCAACATTACCGAAAACATGATCTTGTATGAACACGTTTCACCGATAATTGTAACAGGTGCTGCCAAACAGCTGGAATACCGATTTAGGGCTGAAAGGTATTTCTTACCATTCAACGCTTTTACACTGTAAGATAAGACCTGACCATATATGCTACCACTATTACCTTGTTTATACTTGATGCAATCCAGAAAAAAGCAATTCAACTAATCGTTCACTTAGCCTTAATGCGCCACCCCCAGCAACTTTCACACCGGTGCCGGGTTAGGAACGTTCACTTTTCTATCACACCGATAGGTGAGGGGAGTATTGTGATCGTGAACATTTTTTATTTTGAAATAATCCATTTTTTGGGCTTTGGTGCTATCTACATAACGAAAATCTACGTCACTCATTTCCGTCGGTCTGTTTGTCAGTCGGTCCGCCTGTCTGTCGGTCTGTTGGCGTTTTTATAGCCTCGTATTGTGATCTCATTTGGGTAGCGATATACTGTGGGGTCGTAGTTGGTAATGCTGGGAGGCGGAGTAATTAGCAAAAACCAAAAAACTCCAAATATTTCTCAAACTTCGTTTTTAGGCGTTTTAAGGATTTCCGGTCATTATTTAGTTGTTTGGGTGGGCCAAAATTTAGGTGACTGGGGGTGGGGGGAGGGGTGGTTGTAAAACTGATAAATTTGTTGTATCAATAATAGGCTATAATAGGCTGTCCATTGACCTGTGAAAGAAAGACCTAGCGGCATAACACATCATCTTTGCGGGCGACCATTTGGTTACACGGAAATGTCAGACTATATGTCCATCATGCCATGAAAAAATAATAAACTGGTATCAGCGTAATGTGTGGGAAGCACTTAGTCAATGAACTGGAATTAATTTTTTCTACTGATATTCAAACGGTGTCCATTAGATCCACCTGAAGGACTTCTGAATCTCATCTCAAGGCCTTTGTTCTTCATACATCAAGAACCTAGCGGTACGACAGCACCTTTGTTCACAGGGTGCCCAGGGCTAGAATACACTGCTTGTATGGAGATGTATCAATTGACCTGCAAGTGTTGGACTATTCAAGTCCCACATTAACAATTTTATCCTCATCTAACCTCTTCATAGCAGCCGCGTACTCTGGTAAGATATAGCTTTACTTTTAGTTTCATGTTGGTTGCCTAATTCACGAAATGGATAAACCGTAAGTGTGCTTTAGAGTGCCTTATTTTTCGAATGAGATTTGATTTCATTTTTTGAGCTGTATAAATATTGGCTAGTATCATACACCAAATTGGTTCAAAACCGTAATTTGGATCAAAATTGGAATGGAAAATATATGTTGTATTTCCATTCCATTTTTGAGTTGGAGGCATGCTCATTTGAAATATAAATGATATTGCTCTGTGGGCGCGGAATAGGTAGAGATAGGTATAAAAAAGCTAACCCCAGTTTCCTACATACCGTGGGGTCACAGCCATTGTTTGTTGGTAGTCTTCATCAAACTAGGAGGTGTTAAGTTTTTATTAGGTGTTTATTGTAATTTGGAAACAAACCCCCCATCAGCTTCATGATAGGTACTTCCATTTCCTGGGTAGTAGTGACGAGAGGGCGAAAGAGTTTACGATTACAAGAATATCTGTGAGCTGTGTGGCAACATCTAAATTACAAAGCTCAAAAAACTAGGTTACGTTTTTATCTGTGATATTCGCATTATATTCACTCGATCATAAAACATTTAATTACACAATTTCGTATGTCAAACCTCTAGTTTATGACCGTAGTTGACATAAACATCTATATTCAGACAGTTGACAGATAACATGTGTGTACTGACGAGATAGGATGCAATGCATAGAATCGTAGACCCATTTTTGAACCAAAAAATTAATGTAGTGTCAAACAGATAAAATGCTCCTTCAGAATATTTTGCATTCTACTCGTAATTCTGGTTTAAAAATGAAACCAAATCTAATTAAAAAAATAAACTAGTCTAAAGCAGTCTCTAAACAATAATTATCGAACTCATAACGAAGCTCTATTAATTACAATTAATAGTACTTAATATTGCCATGGGGTAAACAGGGCATCCATCAAAAGGTATTATGCATGTGAATCGATGGCTAAGCCTACAAACACTGCAGTGAATAGGAGGTCTGTGCTTTCGAATGTATTTACTAATTATTGCTTTACCGTCACATTTTCGTTGATTGTGCTCATTGTCTCCCACAAGTCTCTATAATACACGCAGATATGTACGTATGTATATTCACATCTCAATGAATGGCAGCTTTATATCTACCAGGTCACGCGCTTCTATAAATAGTCCAGTCACATTATTGAACCCTCAAGCCGGAAACAGGTGAATATCAAGTAGGCACTTATACACCTCTTCTTACCCTGGTTGCATCGCAAAGGTGAAGATGGCCTTGGGTCCTGCTTTTCTTATATCATCAGGTTCAAGGACCCTTAAACCTAGTATAGTCTGCCAGTTATACCCAAGGGCTTCACAGCGACATAGAATGTATGGACTGCTTCCCTTTGCCACAGCTTGCTCACGTCAGGTCGCTTACTGCCACCATCACATACAAGACAGTGACACGTTTGAAGGTGCTATCGCCTGATAGCAGGCCCGTCAAGTAACCTTAGCCGGCTCCTGTCCAGTGAGCGACAGAATCGCCCTACCTTGACCAGAGATCCTGAAATAAGTTCTCTAGATTGACGGAAATGTCCAGAGATTCCTCTCTACCTCATAAGATGCTTGAAATTATTCCATGACCCTCGCCTTGCCCGCGCGTCCGCCATTTCATTGCCACCAACTCCAGCATGACTCGGCACCCACATAAGTGACACCTGGTGTCTTGCCTAAATGTGAATCAAGACCTTTCCGCATTGCAGAACGAGCTTTGATGTAAACCTACAAGCACTTGCCTGGCTGTCAGAGCAGATAGTGATCCGCCTGCTAGGCCCCTGAATTTCGTGAATACGAAAGACATAAGCTAAAATCGCATATATCTCTACTTGAAATACTGTGGTGTATCCCCCAAGAGAGAGGGAGAGCTTTGTTTTGGACCCCTAGACCCAGCGCCGGATTCTTCGTCGGTGAGTGAGCCGTTTGTGTACCAGACTGGCCCTCCTCCCACAAAAGGCCGCTTGCCACTTGGCCTCCACTCTTCTGTTATAGGATACCTCAGCATAAATTTGCAAAGCGATATGTAGGAGAAATCATATCGCTCCTCATTATGTAGGATAGGGTCATCCCTTTGGAGTTCCAAGATGGCACAGTGTCCCGCCCTGCCAGGATTCACAAAGAACCAATTGCCTTGACTCCACAGTCGGAACGCATAAGACGCCCTTGGCTCTCCCTGAACTACCAAGTCGGGGGGAGAAAGATTTAGCAGTACTTTTAACGCGCTCAACGGAGTCGTGCGTACTGCACTTGTTATACTAACACAAGCTAAGCGTTGAACTTAGCTTTGCTTTGATTGCTTCCATTCTTACACATGGCCACCGCACTAGCGATTCATACAATAAGGACAACCTTACGATTGTAGTATAGAGCCAGAACATCGCCTTGGAAGTCAGGCCCCAATTCGCTGCTACAACTCTTCTACATGCCCATAACGAATTACGTGCCTTATTGACTTTATGTTCTACATGTCGTCTCCAATTCAGCTTCGAGTCTAGAATTACGCTTAGATATTTTACTGTTTGGGAAAATTCAAGCGATGTTCCAAAGAAGAAAATTTAAGTTTAAACTCGCCCCTCATCATCATCATCGTTGTCATTATCATCATCATTATCATCTCTATCAGTGATAACGGTGATGCCTAAGCTTAAAGAATCCTTGGAACGTTCCACCTGTATATTGCTTTGCACGAACCGCTCTATTATGAATCACACATAAAAATAAATTCGAGAACAAAAAATAAGGGCTTTCATTCAAGTATACCATATTTTTATATATGCGCAAATCTTAAACGGAGAATTTGATATTTTTGATCAAATTGGGTCATATTAAGTATATATGTTCAATTCAAAACTGGGAATGTCTTAAAAGCAAGAATACCGATATCTTAAGTCAAGCATAAGATAATCTTGAAAACAACACGGTATATCGCCCATAGAATACTATATACTGACCTTAGCACCTTATAATCTTGGCTCAAACACCTCAAGATTTTGATTTTCTTGAAACCTCAAAGGACAACTGTATAAGGATTCGCCAATTTTCCGTTATATAGTTTTTTCAAATTCATGCTAAAAAATGCTGATTACTACAGAATATATACGGAATATACTTGTACTTTCGAAGTAGAAGAATATGCTACATCCACCGGTTCGCCATTGTTTGTATTGCATTCACAACTATACTAACATGAATATATTGCACATCACATAGTTAGGAGTTACATACGAACATCCGTATTATGAAGCCACTCCTTTTATGAGGGTATAACAATATAACACATAGACGCAGGTAAAAATATAAATTATTTACAAATGACTATACGTCCTGTGGCTTTCTGTCGATATGCATGAATCAAGATTATAATTTCCTAACGGTACTCCACAATAAATTATCAAGCTGTTTGCTTTTTTGATCAATGTCACAGGAGCTCACTTGTAAAATATGATATCCTTACTAATAGTTTGAGCTAACTACGTAAAAAAAGGTCATGCGGTAAAGTAAACATTTTGTCATTTGCAGGTTCGGTGGGTATCA
This sequence comes from Callosobruchus maculatus, assembly GCA_951848785.1. NCBI lineage: Eukaryota > Metazoa > Arthropoda > Insecta > Coleoptera > Chrysomelidae > Callosobruchus > Callosobruchus maculatus. The sequence continues at coordinate 298,982 of CATOUR010000122.1, read as the reverse complement.
ACATAGGGATAGGTGGGTCGTAAGAACGCGCAGTGGATGCATAAAGTAAGGGTGAGAGTTTAAATATGCAATTTTTTCACATAATAAATGATGAAGTACAGCTCTAAAAATTTGTAATACAAACGGAAATATTATAAGAAAGCAGGGAAAACATTGTCACAAGTGTAGGTAAAGAGCCGTCAGAAGGCGCTTGAGATGCAAAAAATTGCAACAATCATGTCACTTAGTACACTTCTGATAATTTAAATACTCATTCTATGAGTCAAAATAAAACTAACTACAAATCGTCAAAAGGCGAGGTGGAAGAATATCGGAGATATTATCGATAGTAAGATCATCGATACTCCACTCAATTTATCGTTATATCTAGAATTTTATATTTTATTTCATCAAGCTGAAGATTACTTAACACAATTTACAATATATCAGTACATTATTGGTCAACTGTCGGAAGTCAGGCATTTCTATTTTATAAGATGACATGGAAATAATTTTTATTTATACCTTTAATACAAAATATATCCCTATAGCTTTAATTGAATGCCTATACTAATGAATTGCGAATATTAATACTAGTTTATATATTACTCGAATGTAAAAGTACTCTGTCGTATAACCATCCTTTTCCATGTCGCTAACCCACTTGTTGTTACTACCAACACCAACTCACCAGAAGTTAACTTGATTAAATGAAATATGAAATTCTAGATATAGTGATAAGTTGAGTGGCCCAATATCTCCGATAATTTTCCACCTAGCCCTCTGTCGATTAGGTTCATTTCGGCTCAAAGAATGAGTATGTAAATTGTCGGAAGTGTACCGAACCAAGTAACATAATTATTGCAAAATTTTTCGCAATTCAAGCGCCCTCCGATAGCTCTTTACCTTTCGCCTATATTACTGACAATTTTTTCCCCGCTTTCTTATAATACTTTCGTTTCTATTGCAAATTACTTTATAAATCCACGGCGCGTTCTGCCGATCCACCTATCCCTATGTTGATACCTACCGAACATGTAAATGACAAACTGTTACTTTACCGAGTGACCTTTTTTTATTTTTTTACGTGGCAAGCTCTCCGTCTATAATACTTTATGAAATTCTTGGTCAAATAGAATGGACATTTTAATTGTGAGGAAAATTATATTTTTGCTAACAGCATATTCCTTTAAAATAAGTATTGAAATCAAAAATATATTTTCTTGGTTCAAATCAATCATAGTTTCCTCATCAAGTAAATTTTCTCAGAGCGAGAACAAATGTTATTGTCGAAAGTAGATCTATCAGAATTCTTGAATTGAAACTTTTTTGACAATTCTAACAACCATTGAAATTTCCTCATTTTGTATTATACCGATTTTTATCCAATCAAATCCAAATTTTCCTGATAATTGCATTCAGTGCAATTATCGGTCGTTAAAGCTACACACTTGAGTTTGACAACTTCAAAAAAATTTCCGCCGAATATCCCCCGAACATCGACACATGCCTCATAACTTTCTGAAAATCTTCTCAAGCTCGTTACATGGCATGGTTACCAAAGAACGAGTTTTCGATTTTCGTAAAATTATCTGGTCTATTTTAGTGCCCTAAAGATATTACTACTGATAATTTCTTTTTATGTTTGTATGGACAACTACTGGGTTTCGCGTCACACTCACACACGTTCCCCGCCATACATTCTGAGGCAATCCTACAATGCCTCTCCACAGCTACAGTATAGGTTCTTATTATATTACAATTTCATAAAGTCATGTAGGCTCTCTCTCTCTCTCTCTGTCTCTCTCTCTCTCTCTTGAAGCTGAATAACTACCTGTGAGCGCGATCGGACATTGCTTTACCAAGTGCTTCTAATATATTGTTATAGAAAGGCCCGTAATCCGTCCTTATATCACACAACAAAAACTGGTTAGAACCTTTAAGGCGATAGAGATGCGCTGATACATCTGCTGGCTTTTTCACTTTACCATAAATTTGCATAGAATCAAGAATCCCGCGAAATAAATCACTTATTTAAATTAATTTCTAAATTGTATGATACTGGTAGCGTCCATTCAGGCTGCAGATCTGTAGAATGTTAAGGCCTTATTTAGACAGCGCTTATTAATGGTTCGCTTTGAGCGATTTCCAGAATGTTCAACAACCTACCGGAATCCTGTTTATGTGCGACGAATATACCACTGAAAATGATATATAGTAACACTGCGATCATAAACACGTAGTAGCCACGAAATGGTTGTAACCATAGGCCCACGATTTGAAATTAACGATAATAGTGTAGTGTATGACGGTTCTGACTAAGATTTCCATCTACAGGCATCGATTTGTTTGGAATTTTAACCTTTGATAGCAAATGCCCCAAAAAGCTTGTCTTTTATTCTGGAGGTGGATAACGCCCCAACAGGAGGGAGGGGAGGTAATTTCTATATCTAAAATAACCTGGAAATCGATAGCTAAGCACATTCCAAGCAAAATATTATAGTTTTTTTCGAAAAGTCAAAGCGCGCTGATACATCTGCTGGCATTTCCAATTTAAAGGCTGTTTCTCACAGTCCTATTTTCCATCCTAAATATTTAACACAAAATAGGACACGGCTGCGCATTCGCTACTGCGCATTTCTACATCCATCTTTTTCGAATATTTAAGACGTTTTCTACCTATTTGAACTATTAAGGGGCCTGGATACACACATTTATACATACGTATCTGCCATGTAAAACACGGACTCACAATTTCTCGCATAACACACTCTATTTTCAAACTACATATATAATATTTCAGAAGGCGATAGTTAAGACTTCAATGAATGACAACTATTTTCGATTTTTTAAAAAAAGTTTTTTAATGTGCAAAAAAACTCTCTATGCAAAATGATACATTCTATAAATGCCTGTAATTTAACAACCAAACACGATATCAAAAAAGGCTAAATAGTTGCACAAGCGCAAGCTTTCTTCTTCAATTTGCTCTTTGAGTCACTACTGTAAGTTCAAAGGTAACTTCACGAGCTTGGAAATGCGAAATTCATTTTTATAGTGACCTTTAGACCTTACCTTTGGATTTTATTTATTTTATCTGCCCTCACATTAGACACACACAATGGAGAAAGGGAACAGGTGGTCACGCCTCCTCGCTAACACGGAAATACGTCTTTTCTTGGATTTGCAATTTCGCGCGCTATACCCTAGACCCTTAATAGAATAGTTGAATTACTGCGCTTTAGAATCTTTTACTGGTAACAGCTGAAAGCTGAGGTTGAATATGTTTAGTTTGCATATTATTGTCATTTGTTGACCAACAACCATCTTCGCAAAAAATAGCCGCAACAAGCATAAATCCTCGAAATAAAAAAAGAACTACAAGCATCAGGTTAAAATAACATCACAAACTTGTTTACAGAATGTTAAAATGAGAACCATGCGTTGGAGCAGCTTACTTTAACAATTGCGACAATGACTTTGACAGAAACGATAACTTTCAACAGACTAATGACATGACTGTGCTACTGCCGCGCGTTCCCTTGTCCTATAGGTATAAAACACATATTTGATTGTTGCATGTAAGGAAAATAACTTATCATTCCCATTTTCATGATAATTTTTCTGTCAAATTTTTTTGTCCAATATTTAGGATGGGAAATAGTATCGTGACATACTACCTTGAGACTAATTTCCATAGAATCGAGACTTCAGCGAAAGAAAACACTTATCTAAATTAATGTCAAAATTGTGTGATAATGGCAGCAGATATGTAAAATGTTTATGCCTTATTTAGACAACGCTTATTAATGATCCGCTTTGAGCTATTTTCCGGATGCTCAACAATGTACCGGAATCCTGTTTGTGTGGGACGATTGTACTACTGAAAATGATATATAGCACACTGCAAACGTATACAGTAGTAACGAGAAAATGGTTGAAACTAATAACGAAGAGATGCTTTGCTCGATGTTTTGATATGAGAGGCCCATACCTACTACACCACTTTCAGCTGTAGTTTCTAAAGGATCAAATTATATTTTTAAAGCATCAATTGTAAATTCAAATAATCAAGTGAATTTTCCAAAGGATCAAATGTAGTCTTTCAAAGGATCGATTGTAAATTATAACGCATCAGTTGTAGTTTCAATCAATTGAATAATCAAAAATGGAGACAAGTTGATTGACTCAGTACTTCCCACATACATATAATGATGATACCATTTTATTATTTCCCATTGCATGAGGCTATAGTGTGAAATCCCTTTGCAACTAAATCATCGCCCACCCGCCCGCAAAAAAAATCCAGAACAAAAACTGTCGTAAATAGTTTCTTGTGTCTCCCTCCTTAGGGACTAGGACGCCGCAGTTTTTTCTGTATGCTTCAACTGGACGATGCGAAATGATCAAGAGCCTCCAACCCGTCTAACAACGAGGTTTGAGCTGATCTTATATTTTTGGTTTTTTGATTATTGCTGGGCCGCCAATGACACGGTTTTTTAAAAACAGATTCGTTTTCTGTCGAAATTTCATTAAAATCAATTCAATAGTTTTTGCTTAACGCAATATAGATAGAACAAAGTAAAGCAAAACTCGTACACGTATACACATGACAAAGTTGGTTTCTGTAATAGGCAAGCCAATGTTCAGATGGACTTAAGAAAGTGTAATATGCCACTAGGTACTTCTTCTATAGGTCAATGAACAGACTATTATGAATACAACAAATTTTTTAGTTTTACAACCACCCTCCTACCCAACCTTCCCAATTTCACCCGACTCAAAAGAAATTGAAGATGATCAGGGACCCCCAAAAAGCCTAAAAACGAAGTTTGAGCTGTTTTTATATTTTTAGTTTTTTCATTACTGCTACGCCGCCACTGACACTATCTTTCCAAAGCATACGCGCTTTCCATCCTCGCCGCGGTAGCAATACTGTGTCAAAATTTCATTAAAATCAGTTTAACAATTTTCGCGTTACGCAATATAGATCGAGCATGGTTTCTATAATGAGCAAGGCAATGTTCGAATGGACCTAAAGAGGTGTATTATGCCGCTAGGTTTTTCATTCACAGGTCAATGGACAGTCCATTATGAGTCCCGTGGTTTCTATAATAAGCACTCGAATAAGCATGAAATGTTTGGATGGATCTAAAAAAGTGTATCATGCTGCTAGGTTTTTCTTTCACATATCAATGGACAGCTCATTACGAATACAACAAATTTTTCAGTTTTACAACCCCCCATCCCCCAACCACCCCAAATTCACCCCCACCCTAAAAAAAAGTAGAAAATGATCAGGAACCCTTAAAACGCCTAAAAACGAAGTTTGAGGAATATTTGAAATTTTGTTTTTTTGCTAATTACTCCGCCCCCTGTATAACGATTTCCAAAATTATAGGAACATTAGTTACTACGACCCCACAGCATATAACTGCCAAAGTTTCAACACAATCCATGCAGCGATTACGGAGATTACGTGGCTAGAAGAACGCGTACAGACAGACAGACCGACAAACCGACAGACCGTCAGACAGATAGACAGACCGACGGAAATCAGTGACGTGGATTTTAGTTATGTAGACATCATAAAATGCCCAAAAAACGTATTACGTATCTCAAGATCGAAAATTTTCGCGATCACAATATTCCCCTCACCTATCGGTGTGGGAAGTAAAAGCATCAACTTTACTTTCAAAAGTGTCAAACCAAAGTTCTTAGTCATCAATTGTAGTTTCTAAAGTGTCAATTCAATATACTAACGTGTCTGAGATCCGTATGGCATTACCCGAAAAGTTCGGACAAAATGCGTTTAAAGCCCTTGCAATTTCATTTTATACATAGTAGGTAGGTAGCACGCGAACAATGAATTCGAATGAAAACCGGCATGCCTAAATCAAGAAAATGCTTGAAGGAGTAGTTATTCACGATTACATTACGGTTTACGCTACTGTTTCACTATTACACTTTGAAATCATAAATGGCATTAAAAAGATGACATCATGGATGTTAATATTACAGTTTTGCGAAAATGAAACTGAAAGGCTCGTTGGCTCAGTAGGTTACGGTACGCCGCCGCCGTTCGAATCCATAGGTCCTACGATCGGTTCCCAAGCTGAGCTACTATTATTTTCTTATTAAACCGTATAAATTCACTGCCATTATTTAGGTACCCCGGGATTGGTCACCACGGTAACTTTATAGGCACTTTTTTGCAGTACATAGTGCAAACGGTAAAAATCTTGCATAAAAAACTTTTCAAGCCCACTTGACAACTAATATGTATGAAGCTTTTGGCCATCTATTAGGCAATCGGAAGCAAAGAACTATAAGATTTAATAAGAGTGCCAGACTTGTAAATTAGTCTAAATAGAATTCGATTTAAAAACATTTTTATTTCAACCGCAGAAAAAAGTTTGTGTAGCATGTGCAAAAAGCATATCAATCAATTTTTTGTAAAAAAAATAGAAGAAAGATATTATGGCCTGATCTCGAACCAACCTAGAACCCGACCATTTTTGGTAGGAGGTTAGCGCCTTTAACCGTTGAGCTATCATGGCCCCAAAGACATCATTTTCCTACAAATTACATAAAGTTACTTTATTGCTGGAATTTGTGATTTGGGTAATTTCAAATTAAATATTATACATGCTGATTTATGTATGTAGTGTCTAGAATATCTGACACAACATAAAAATGTATTCTACTGGATTACAAAGATAAAATTCTGAAAACGATACCTTGTCAGTTACGATTGATGCTTTTGAATATTCAAATGATGCTTTAGAATTTACAACTGACTATTGGAAATTACATTTGACGCTTTTGGATATATCAATTGACGATTTGAAACTACAAGTAACGAGTTGAAAAATTGACCTGACCGATTTGAATAATAAATTATTACTTGACGCTTTAGAAATGCTAGAAATGGTGTAGTCCAGTGTATGCTGGTTTCAAGCTTATTTCTGACAACACATATTAACTTGGCTGAAATTGTTTGCCTTAGGAAACACCTCAAACCCTATGATTATGTTTATCCTATCCCAGTTGGAGGGGAGTAAGGTTTTATATTGGAAATAACCTCATAAATCAATAGCGAAACGCATTTTAAACAAAAACTCTATCACAATAGAATTTTTCCCGAATAGTCATTGCTTTTTGACTAATTAATATTTGGAAATTCCATCTATGCTAAGAAAATCATACTTTCAATAGATTTACAACAAACAACTTAGAAATTTTACACGATAAAATAAATCCAAAAAGTTAAAATGTAGCATTCGAAAAAATGAAAAGTGATTTTTTTGTATGTACAAAACAGGCCTCAGTCCACCGCTAATGACCCTGCGTGGTTGATGCGGTTATGTGTTAATAAAAAAAAAAACAGGCCTCATTATATCACAAAAGTGGGACTTATACATTGCAAAAAACATTCAAGCGATCCAAAATTGGCTAACAGCTATCAACTGTACCGAAAAATACCTTTCTTAAAGTAGTTATGCTTATTTTTCTAGTGACCGCGACTATAGATGATGGTTGTTTTCATGGGTTTCGGTCAACGATTGAAACTATAACTTTCCTCCACTACGTTTCATATTGAATAGATTCTGCTCTATAACAAATACAATAGTATGTTTGGTATCCCATCGAAATGGCATCAATCGACTTTTTAATGTTCTTAAAAATTAATACTTGTCTGCTAGCTCAATTGCTTCACTTTTTTGTTTCCACAATGCTAAAATACCTTTTTTTGTTCTCAGCTATCTTATTTAACAAAATCTGATTGCTCTTTGATAAAAACATTAGAAAAAGTTGAGAAAACATACAAATCTCTCTACGATTGTTAGGGCTACCGGGACTATCGGGGGAACAGCCACCTTCAAAATTTGCTGTATCATACAAGCCATTAGTCTGCTAAAACTAAAGGGAAATTAATTTGGAAGAATGTGGAAGGCTCTCAAGAAGTAGTGGTGTAGACAAAATTTGAAGGTAGTTTTCTCCTTGGTAATATCCATGTCTAATGTCTGTATATGAACCTGTGGCTGAGGCTGAGCAAGTATTTGAAAGGTAGATATATTTATGTGGTTAAACCAGCCCACAACTAGAAAGTTCGATAGCAAAATACATAGGCAAAGTTAGGAGCGCAGTAGCGAATTTAGAATAAACCGATTTTCAGTAAAAAAAAAAACTGGACTTTAACATTTCAATTAGGTATTCTTTGAAGCCTTAAATACAATTCATTTGTTTTGTTCTGCTTCGGTCTAATCTTTATTATTCTTACCCTGGTGCACTAGACTGAGTCTCAAAAAGTTATACTTCCAACTAAAAGCATTTATATGAAAACCAATATATAGAATGGATTTTTAATTAATGTAATTTTTATAGGAAACTAATTTATTACATATAAAAATTAGTAATTTAGGTTAGTGTAACTTTATGATGAGTTGTGCTAAATTCGAGTTGATTGATATTCATCGATGTGTTCAGAATTTTTGGAATACAGATCACTACTGTTGGCAAGCTGCAGGATCAGCTGTAACTAAAAACGAAACACTATTAAAATTCCTTCCATCAATACACCTAGGCCTAGGCGTCACAAAACATGTTTTCTAATAATAAGAAGCAATAATTTTATGCGCCCCTCCCTAGACAATAGTATATTTTTCAATGAGCGATAATGACAGTAATATCTCACGCAGTTGAAATTAGTTGTAAATCAACAAGTTATATTACCACTACCGTGAGTTGAATACCACCGAATCTATGAATAGTAAAATTCAAATACATATCAATTACACAATATTTACAACTAAACTTTATTTATCTATCACTTAAATAAATAGTATTGCCACCCTTCGAATTAGCGTTTGACGTTTCATAATGACCTTTACAATATTGTTATAGTGTATATTTAATCCTATGCATTTCCAAGAGATCAGTACTGGTATCCAGTAGGCGGTATTCATAACCCACGGCTGTACCGTGGGTTATGAAAAATAATTAACGCTGTCTCTTTATAGGCAATATTTAACCTGTTCAGAAGTAGTTTGGTAATGGCTGTTTGTCTTAATGGGAGGAGACAAAATCCTAAATCCGCCGCTGGAGGAGTGCTTGTGTGGGTTAGCCGTCAAAGAATCATATTACCTCCAAAAATACTGATAATATCGAATACAATACAAGTTTAGCACGTGCGCCTTTTCCCAAGTTTGATGACCTAACTTCGTCTACCTGTATAAAATAGTTGCTCATGTTTCGCGAATTATATCAAACCATTCAAATTATTTTTCAGATGAAAACCACCAGTCTGAATCACAAATAACAGAAAACTTTGAAAACCCGCACTAACGGAAACCCGCGTGATTTGACACGTTCGCCGTCGGCCAGTTCGGGTTCGGTTATCGGTTGTTTCTCGTCAGAGGCCGCAACACCGACTACTTGCCGATGCCGAATCGCGCCCGGCCATGGTTTTCGCGGCCGCCGTGGATCCGCGTCCGCCGCACTCGCACACGTGCCGCGAGATGACGATAGGTGGCTGTGCCGATGTAGGTGGAGGTGGATGGCTGAAGTTCACGCGGCATGGCGCCATGCCACCGGGAAACCCGTTACGCGTTGGGGTAGGTTCGGAAGCCGAACCGGAAGCGCGAACTGTAACACACGTGATCCACTGAAAGTCCGGTCGATTTCACGGTCTTCTCTTCTTCATACTTCCTACGTCAATGGGCTACCGAAGTATTAAAGTCCCGAAAAATGTTTAAATTTTAGTGGGTATCTATTGATAGATTTTTACTTTCCACACCGGCAGGTGAGGGGGACTGATTAGCAAGACATTCTTCAACACTGAAAATAAATACACGTGATATCTTACTCTCCCCCCCCCTTGTGATATTTCGTGATTTTTGTCACCCCCCCCCCCCAAGCTTTGAAGCCACACATTATTAATGGACGGCCCCTAATGGACAAGCAAAAAATATAATATAGGATAGGCACTGTCGCCTGATGCCATCTCTCTCTCTCTCTCTCTTTCGTTTCTTTCTCCTCTCTTTCTCTCTCTCTCTCAACTACCCCCTCCCCCCTTGGTGAGCTCATTGTCAGGAATTGGTTTACGGAGTCTCTCTAGGGAAACACTATGATCGCGAAAAATTTCGATTGTGAGATAATACGCTATTTAATATATCTGCACAACGAAAATCCACGAAACTCATTTCTGTCAGTCTGTCTGTCGACCTGTCTGTCTCTCTGTTGGAGTTTCTCTAGCCTCGTAATCTCGGTAACCGCTGCATGGATTGTGATGAAATTTGGGTAGCGATATGTTGTGGGGTAGAAGTAGGTAATATTGATAATTTTGAAAATCGGTGCATGGGTGGCGGAGTAATTAGCCAAAAACGAAAAGATTTCAAAAATTCCTCAACTTTGTTTTTCGGTGTTGTAGGGGTTCCTGATCATTTTATACTATTTTGGGTGGGGGTGAAATTGAGGTGGTTGGGGGATGGGAGGTTGTAAAACTGGAAAATTTGCTGTATTCATAATAGGTGCTCGACTGGCCTGTGAAAGAAATAACAAGCGACATAATGCACTTTTTTAGGTTCATCCGAACATTACCTACCAGTGGAATTAGAATTTTCTGATGTATACTCGTATTGTATTGATTTAGATCGTTCTGTATTGTGTAATCTGAAATTGATTTTAATGAAATTTCGACACACTATTATTACTGCCGCTCCAATGGACAACGCGTACGGTTTTTAGAAATCTAGTCAGTAGCAATAGTCAAAATTTAAAAATATTAAAACAGCTCAAACTTTTCACGGTTTGGGTGTTCCTGATTGTTTCGCTTCATTCAGTTGAAGCTAGCAGAATAAATACCGTCGTCCCAATTTCTGCGGAGGGCATGCAAGAAATTATTTGCGAGAGTTTTTGTGTTGGATGTGGGCAGGCGGGCGATGATTTGGTTGCAATGGGAACACATACTATAGCTTCTTGCAATGGGAAAATAATGAAATGATATCACTATTATGTGTGAGAAGCGCTGAGTGGATCAACTTGACTTGATTTTTCACTTCATACGCTATATTCGTTTGCTACTTCTTAACAATAGAAGCTAGTAAGTCTCAAGTCACATTTTCTAGGAATCTAAAGGAGAAAAGAAAGAGAAGCTACTGTAACGCACTTTCCTCCACTGATTTGGCGAGACCTATATGTATATCGTATTGGTAATTTCTCAATTTCATAATTATTGTTTAGCAAGAGAAAGAATGCGAGGCAAAATAATGCGGAGAAAAATGGGGCTGTTGTCAGATGTTTTGCTTGAAATATAGTTCACGATCTTCTATTTTCAGTATTTTCCTATAATGTTACTGGACGATGAAAAAAATACTCTACATCACGTACTTTCATAACACTGCTGTATAATATATGTACTGCAATATTTTCAATTAAAATATATAGTTATTAAAGAACAACAGTATAAATATATCGGAACAAGCAAATGGTTCAAAAGTATTTGAGATAATCTGCTACTTCCAGCAACGCCGTAGACTGTCGTCACCTGAATGGCTGCTTGCCCGACTCTGGGCCCCTCCCTACCCTCCTTTTCCGCCTCATCCGTCTCCCGCATTCTCAGCCGGTCGAACAATATATTGTTCGATATTGTATTTATGTATATTTTTGAATTTTTAAACACTGCTCATAATAATCAGTAGTGGCAGATGTTGGGTACATGAAGTAGGTAGTGCAGGTCTCCGTTATTAGCCCTTAAACATGCTCTTTTGCGTCATACTCATGTTGCGAGGATAGCACAACAGTCCAGTCCGAGAGCTGAGTATCACAGGGTGTTTGCCCAAATATGCCATCTTGTTCGCCAAACTTCTAGATTAATAGTCATTTTTCTGTTTACATATACGCCTATGTAAATAGGTACGTGCAGATAATAATTATTAACAGTAATATACTTGTTCACATCTGACAACGCCAATGCTGTGGTTGACTGAGAGTTGCAAAACATTTTTTTTTAAATTTTTCACGTCATATTCCTTCAAATGACTAAAATTGACTAATAAAACATATAGGTAGTTCATCCGTCCATCCAGTAATCTTTGCTAAAAGTTAAACAGTCAAGTTGCCATAATTATCAGCTATATCTTTGGTAGTCGTTTTAGCTTTTAAACTCAGCCGAAGCCGGTTTACTTATTAAATTGCAGCACCAACTGCTATAGATACCGGGTTATTAGCGTTATTCGACACGAAGCATTTCTAGCTAAAGCATTTGATGACAAAGAAAATAAATAATTTCGGATTTATAGGGACCCATTACGGCTACATTTTAAAAATATTTTCATGATACCCATACAGAATGTCCCCACAACACGAAACGTATCAAAGTTATATATTTTTTTTTAAATTCTAGTGTAACTTTATGTATCACGTAAAGCGAACGGTTTAGGTGAAATCACCATTTTCGGTATACGTAGATATAAAAAAAATTAATATCGTAGGAGTTATAAAATTTTAGAAGGGTGTGACCTTGGCGTATTATTAAGAATAAAATGCGCCAGCTTAGGATCCCACAAACGTAATTCAAATTTGACCGTCTAACCTCAGTCCATGCATTTCATACTTTTATAATCTCTGCGATATTCAGTTCTTTTCTGATATCTACTGATACCGAAAATGGCGATTTACACCAAAACGGTTCACTTTAGATCCCATGTGTGATACATGAAGTCAACTCACCAAGAAATCTGAATATGCACTTAACATGACAATATTTTTAAAATGCAGCCTTAATGGGTCTCTATTCATCCAAAATAATTATTTTCTTTTTCATAAGATACTTTGGCCATAATGCTCCGTGTCGAATAACGTGAAGAACCCGATAGAGTCAGACAGATGCGGCATCCAGTCTCACCATTAAAGTATGTTTTTTAGTTTTTTCAATATTTCGTTTAGCAAACGACTAGGTACCTTGCTGATTTGGAATAAAAAACGTAAGCCTTAAACAGATTGTACAAATCAGTATCCAATAATCCATTATTGTGTCCGTGTGACCAATCAATCTCAACCGTGACGGTGTAATGTCGTAAAGTGCATCATAACTTCATACATATAGATACATACCACCTCGTTATAAATTATGGATCTCGTGGCTCTTGTCGCTCCAGTTAGAAACCTGTCGTCACATTAAAATTTTAAGACCTTTTAATGCGTCGTTTCTGTTCTGCTGTTCCTTGTTATTGCCGCATTAATTTTAGGTTATGGACATTTCAATGCATGCTTGAGCTTAACACCTCCCGCTTTTAAACGAGCAATATCGAAAAAAGTGGAGTAATAAAGAAAACAACGATTGCATTTTCGGATCGGATTCCAAGTTGATTTCGATCCAGTTCGTACACGCACCTGAAAATTGCTGTGAGAAAGAACCAGGCGCGCACCTGATGGGAGAGGGTTATCTGGTTAAACCCCCAAATTATGTAGAAACTTTCTCTAACTTTCTACATTCTTTTGTATCATTATCATTATCACTAACTGTAAACATTCGGATAATGCTTTATTATAAATTGTAAGGCTCAGCCCTTGGCGAGTCAGTTATATGCCATATTGCGTGGTTGATATAACTCACTAGTTTAAATAAATTGTTTTTAAAAAGCGATTTACGTTAGTGAGTCACATATAACCCCCCCCTCCGAAATTTCAAAAAGTATCAATAGAAAATATCAACGGTTGAAACGCAGTCACACTTTCAATGTAGATCATAATAGTATTCAATTAAGTATTAGTAACTAAGTATTAGCAAATCACAGCGAAATATGAAACAAAATTGCTAGCGCGAAAACGCGCACGTGTGCGTAAGCATGAACCTCTAGCCTAGCGGCAGTATGGAGAGAAACTTATATTGTAGATACTGGAGGGCAAAATGATGACAACACATGCATTGATACACTGATTTTTGATTGCACCAAACCAACAAAAGAAAACAGCAACTCAATTTTTCCCAACCTTTTGGCAACAAAGCCAAAACATTCAGGCAAACATTTTGCATTGTTGGTGTTTTCAGCAACTTTTCATTTTCATGTCACCAGTCGGAAAATGTCATAGTATTGATGTTTTGTATAAACTCTATTGGTCTGATGATGTGTACGGGCTCATCTAGAGGAAGATAAAGTTTAATCCCTGGTTCAGTTTGTCCCGTTGATGTGTGTTAAGGTCTGTCGTATGAAAAAATGAAATAGAGCGTTAAAAATATGTGCAAATTGTTTTTTACAAACGAAACAAAAACGCCAAAAATTATTAAATTGTGAAACATTATAAGTCTTACTGTAACATATTACAGTCCTACAAGCATTGGTTTAAGAGCAAGGCTGTACCATGAAAAGTTGTGGAATATTGCACTGCGCGGCCAATCTCCACCAACCACCAAATTTCAGCTCTCGTTAATTAATTACTCGAAATATAACAATCTCTGTTCAGCAACACATGGCGCCACTACTTCTGGTACTTGCAAATGGGTTTTCACATAGGAGGATACTTGTACCTTAGTACATTTATGTTGATTCGCTCTGATTTTCATTTGACTAGTCTGATTTACATATCTGATGCTTTCTGAACTACAACAGCCGCTTTCCGATTATTAGCTGGAAAAGGTGTAGGTATGAGGCCAGATTCTGAAATTAGGCAGTTTCGTACTCGCACACTATGTAGATTAGTAATGAGAGATACAAATTGACAGAGAAAATAACAAAAATAAATACAAATACACACAAGTAACGGTTGACATGTAACAGACACTTTTACTTTACACACCCTAGGTGAGGTAAGTATTTTAATAGCAAAAATGTTCGATTTTGAGATAATGCTTTTTGCACGTTTGATGATGTCAAAATCTCGAAAATCTATGACAAACTTTCGTGGGCTTGTCTGTCTACGGTTGCCGTCCCATCACTCGCCATTTTCCACCTAGGTAAACTGGTAATATCCGTTACCACTGCAACGGAGAGTGGTATCAACAATCCTGAAGACTGTAAGTTATGCAAATCCCCGCTCTGGAAACCCGGATAAGCCATGTAACCATGTACCATAAATACACTCTCTTTCATTCATGCGTATATGTATGTATGTGAGTATCTATATGTGTATGTAATTTATTTTTGCAAATTTGCATGTATTAGCACATAGGGTAAGCTGCAATACAGACAGTTGAAGTCTAGGCAGCTCATACTATACAAAAATATGTATCTAAAATTACATGTCTGATATATTCTTAAAAGTCAACAGAATTTGGTTAGTCTATAGGAAAATTTAATACTTAACTTCAATGAACATATATTTTGTGTTAATTTATTTTATTTTGTGTTAAATCTGAAAGTTTTAGATTTACATTTGACTTGTAAGAATGGGTTTTGACATGTATTAATGCTAATAAAATTGAATTGAATTTTGTGTTCTGGTGAAGGCACCCCCCCTCGTTTCCAGATTTTCGCCTATGAAGAAGTCGGCTAATCACCGCATGTTTATTTCCTTAAACCGGAAAGTCGAACTCAGGTGGATTTCGTCGCTCTTTGTTCACTATTCGTACGCATACGTGCACTACATCCGCCATAGTAAATTAAAATTGAAAAAAACCACACGCGCACCCTCCAACTAAAAACACCTTAACCCTTCAAGTGCATATGTTACGGTCAAAGATGATATTTCGGTCTTTACGATATTGGCCGGTCATTGTCGTGAATGTCCTATTACAGCGGGACGTCCTGATGATGACCGGCCAATAGCGTGAATATCCATGTAAACTGGGCACTGTTGATAAACTGGGAATGGATTTACGTTTTTACGACTTTGCCCGGGCAATCTCGTTAATGTCCGCTCAAGAGTGGGCTGTCAAGGTTTGAATAAAATATAGGTTATGTTATTCCCATTTTGCCATGTTTGGAAAAGTTCATATTGTTGGAAAATCTCAGTGACGATATCAAACGGAAAGAAATTTCCCTTAGAGAAGCTGTAACACAAAATACAATTTTTGGAAGCCAAGGATATAAGCGTTGTTATTGTAAGGGCGGCTGCAAAAACAAAAAAATGTGAGTGCCGTGCCAATGACAAAATCTGCAATTCAAAGTGCCATGGCTCATTACCATGTTGTAATAAAAATGCTTAATCGATGCTTTGATCTTGTTTTTATAATGTTTTAATATTTTAATTTGTCATATATAACGATTAGGTATTTTAAGTTTTATATATTTTTTAAAGTGTTCCTCATATTTTATCAAACAGCTGCCCTAATCTGTAACATCAACTTTGGCCATGCATTGATGGTCGATGCCGTGAATGGCCGGACAAAGATGCAAAAACTAAAATCCTTTCAACCTTGTCCACGACAGACGGGCATTCTCGTTATAGCCTGGGCAATAACGATATTGGCCTACATATTTGGCTTCTAACGTTAATGCCCGGCCAACGTCATCAATGCCCAACTTACAACAGTGGCCGTAACACATACACATGAATGAAGTAAATGATTAAAAGCTACTCCGGACTGGAAACCTGTTCCTTAGAGCAACACGTTTTCGATCAAAGTCCGAATCTTTTCCTCCCTTTTGCTTATGAATAGAATGCGAAGTAAATACTTCGATTTCTTCTAGTAAAAGCAAATGCTCTTCTTTATGAATACGGTCTAATATCTCTGATAATAGTATTTATTTAGCCTAATCGTATTTCCTCAAATATTGAACACTAACAATTGGACTGAAAAGTTCGTAGATCAACATAAAAAACCCTGAAAAAATTCAATTTTATTTTCAATTTGGTTACCTTCGAGGACCATACAACGATTGTAGCGGTATTTTTTTATACGATTTTATACTACTATTTGTTTTTAGCCTCAAAATAGGCCTCAGGCCTGGTATGGAAAATATAAGTGGATGGGGAAGCTAGCCGAACTCTTATAATTTTGTTATATTTTCTTTTAAATTTGTAACAGGGTGCGTTGTCTAAATAAACATTTTCGTCTTCAAGTGGGGCTGTTTTTTCTGGATCTCATCCTTCAAGTGCTGCAACGACTATACAGGGTTGGGCTAAGGTATGGAACCAAGCAAATATCTTTGAAAGGGAAAGGGCGATATTGCTGAAAATTTGCAAGTAGATGTAGTGACATATAATGCATCCGAATACAGGATGTTAGCTATTAATCTACTTCCGGTCTAACCGGAAGTGCCGTCAACTTTTTTAATTTAAATGGGACACCCTGTATATTTTTGCAGATTTTAATTCATCTTTTTTTCCGAATACGTCTATAGTGGGTTTAGTATTTGTTTCTTAAAAAATTTGTCTCACAAATTCGTCCGTGGCGGTCTGCGGTCTTCCCGTTTGAGGTATTTTTTTTGTTTTTTTTAGTCACCGTCAAACGTGTTATAGGACCCCTGTCGGGACGTAAATCATTAAAAGTTGACACACTTCTTTGTGAGCTCTCACGCGATCGCCAAAACCGACTTTGAATGACCGGCATTTTAAACACCTGAAATGATAAAGAAGCTTTATCTTTCCCGTTTTTACAGAAACTAATGCTAAACCCACTATGGACGTATTCGGAAAAAAAAGATGAATTAAAATCTGCAAAAATATACAGGGTGTCCCATTTAAATTAAAAAAGTTGACGGCACTTCCGGTTAGACCGGAAGTACATTAATAGCTAACATACTGTATTCGGATGCATTATATGTCACTACATCTACCTGCAAATTTTCAGCAATATCGCCCTTTCCGTTTCAAAGATATTTGCTTGGTTCCATACTTTAGCCCAACCCTGTATATGTAATAACCGCTGTTAGCTTTTTGGCCCTTTTTCAGATAACCGATGAATGAATACTGACGTTATAGCCCTGCCAGCCGATTATTGCGTGTTTTCTCCTTTGAATTCGGTTCATCGTGTACAGTCCACTCGACTGACTGTTAATTGGCGTCTGTAGTGTAATGATGCAGCCATGTTTCATCCTTTGTGATACATCGATCGATTCGCCTCTATTGCGGTTGATAATCACAAACATTGCTCTGAATCATCCAAACGTTGTTCCTGCTTTCATCGATGCTGTTCCACTCTGCCCTTGTTATCTTCCATTTTTTTTTATAAAAAATTCGACTACCACTATTTTATTACTACACTTAACTAAATATAATACTAACAACTAAAGGCTGGAACTATTTTTACCACAATAATATATAAAATCAATTTTAGTAGAGGGTCACCTACTGTCACAAGTGCATAAAAATGGCTGCTCTCAATTAGATACGTATGAGATTTAAATAATTCAACTAATGCAGTTTTATGTAGTCGTCAGATTTAATAAGTATTTGCTTCTGATGCTTAGATGTCTATGCTGTGTACATCAGCGCGAAATGAAATTTTATTGTAAAGATAGGGTGCGTCTTTAGAGCACAATAGTTTGTTGTATACGCTCAGTGCATACTATGCTTTGAATGTTTTTTTTCCATAGGAAGCCAATACAACTCTTTCAATTTGGGTGATACAAGTTAGAGTTTTTTGATACCATGGATGAACCTAATACAGGCACTCTGCACTCTTTGTATTCATTTAATATTATCACTATCAAGACAAATTTAGGTAAAACAAGTGTATCACGTAGCATTTTTGAATTAACGTTAGAGAGGTATATTTTATAGGGGTACAGAAAACATAAGGAAGCGAAGAAGATGCTCTCTGTATGTTTCTTGAAGTATGAGTTCAAATTTCAAACTTATATCAACTTTCAATCGTAGGCTTTTACACTCATTCAATTACTGTAATTTTGATCCACATACGTAGGTATATACCGGTATTAGACTTCAAATGAGCTCTAATACAGCTTTTTGGAGATGTTGCTCTGCAATTTTGGCTAGAATAAGTATTTAAATGACTATTAGTTTTTATTCTGAAAGTTACTGAGTAATTCGGAGAAAAGGATTTATAGTTTTGAGTATCATCAGCATACATATGGATTGAAACATGTTGAACAAGTTTTGTGAATCGACTCGTATATAATATGAGCAGTAATGGTCCTAGTACAGAACCTGACAGTACTTAAGATTTCGCAAATGTTTAATTCGATGTTTTAAGGCCTATTTTTACAGTTTGAGTATGGTTGGTAATACAAGATTTCATAAGTTCTGAGTGCTCAGAATAGAGACAACAACATTTTTATATTGATAAGAGGGTGTTGTGATTGATAGTGTCAAACACTTTGCTAAAATCCAATACAACTAAGACAATACAATTATCTTCGTCTACCGTTTGTATTAATTTTAGCTATTATGTGCAACAAAGCACTTGTGCAACTGTGGCTCGCATGAAATCCAGACTGAGTAGCGAAGAGTATCTTTGGCAGTGTGAAAAGAGCTATCCTGAGATTATTTCCCGACTCAATTTTGACAAACCACATAAAATACAAATAGGTCTCAAATTTACAGTTGAGCCTAACGAAGCCTCTATTTAGAGGCAGACAAAATGAAAGAGCCACATGAGGATCTATCTAAAGGAGTAAACTGTTCTGCAAATACGTCCATTGTCAAAATTAAGTCCCTGATCAATTAAGACTTCAATTCTTTGTGTAAACCATAATTTATTCAGAAGAAAAACAAACATGCCTCCACACCTCTGATCTTGCTACCATGTAATCAATCTGGGTATCTCTCTCTAACACTTAACGTCAAGATGACTCACCTAAAACAATCGAATAATTAAGCTAAAACGGTGTTAAATGGATTTCAATTTCTTTGTTTTAAATTAAACGTCATCGTTATATTGAGTACAATATCATCATTGGATGTTGCTGCAATAACTTCTAAAAATATGAATTTGACTTATTATTTTTTTTAGTATTTTCATTACTGTAGAACTAAAGCTCATTACAGTTTAAACAGATGTTATTTATATTTATCATTTTTATATCTAAACTAGGAAATACTTCACAATGTAGTTTGAAACTGCACATGTCTTAGAGGGAAAATACAGTTATTGTCAATTTATTGTATTCAACCTTCTTTTCTCTATTTTCGAATAATTCGCATACACGTCTAAGGGACGATTTTATTGAATTTTTTGAAATTTATTGTCGGTTTCCACAGAAAACTGCTTACCATTTTTGTTAATTTTGGTATATTCGTAAATCCAGTAGCTTACATAACGTTTAGTATTATTAAAATTGAATTTCAATGTTGTAAGTAAGTGCCATTGTGTCTCGAAATAAAAGACTGCATAAATTTTCAGTATCCTATAGCAACAAAAGGAATACAACAATCAAAGAACTTAAGTTATATGCTACAGGATGTTAAGAGAAACTTAAAGCAGTTTGATATACTTGAATTAATGAAGCTCTAAACGTTGGTTAAGCACAATACTGTATTTTATTATTTTTTTTCTCCTAAATCTATGTCTGGAATATAGATAGAGGTTTTTGATAATATCCATTTTTTTTCAAAGGTTCTGTCCCAATTTTCAATCCCAGGCCAATTTACAGATCTCTATTTGAGAAACAATGGCGCTACTGCATTTTTTAGGATATTGGAATTCAGGCTTTTTTTTAATATCAAATATTGGGCAAGCCACTGCGTTTAGGTATATTACAAAACTGATAAAACAGGATTATCGTTTATATGTGGATACTGGAAATACATTAAAGATGTTTTTGATCTATCTGAAAAAAGGTATTATATTCATTATATCTTTTTGAGCTACCATATATTTTTGAAGAGATTCGATTTCAATTTATGCATATTTGATTTTCAAGATACATAGATTATGTACCATATCTTCATTGTCTGTTAAATTGGTCAGCGTGGAAGCCGAAAATATTCTTTAAGAATTGAATTGATCACCATATTTATATAAAATTAAGAACAATAATAACCCAAATTCATAATATTACAGTAAGCGAATAATATGTATATATTTTGTTTATCACTGTCTGCTTTAATCTGTGACCTACCCATTGTATCTGCAGGAAATAGTTTATCTTATAATCGCATAATTAAAAACATTTGTACTAAGTATGCACTCCGTTAAGCAGTCTCCCTTCCATCACCTTAAATGTTAACGGAGGATAGGTTGACGGAGGATAGGTTTACAGAGGAGAGAATTTTTTCATTCTAGGACAATTCTGGCTAAATCAAAACATTTCACCGAACCTCAAATACGTTGTTAGACCCCTGACTATCCTTTATAAATTACAAATTATGTTTCTTCGTGTTTATATTGATTGAACCATGTACACAAGTTAGCAAAGAAGAGTAGTATATTTCACAGATATAGTTTTACTTACATGTTTTAGGCAAATTTGCAATTGTAAAATTGCCTCTCAAGCACAGTAAAATCGCAACGAGTCATTCACATGGACGGCGTCTTAACTCTAGTATTGCTCCGCTAGTTTTCATTGCGGTTATAAACGAATTGTATGAATATATTAAAAGCGTTATAGGAAGAAAGAAAGGGAGACTTTGACGAGACACATTACATTTGATACTGAAAAAACCTAATTTCAAATTTTATCAATAATATAGCCAACGTTGGATAATAATAAAACATCAGGTGTACCATATGAAGTTAATTCAAAAAGACCAAACAACTAATTCAGCAAACAAATTTCACATTGTGTGGAACAACATGTGGGGAGACAGATTACGGAAGGGAGATTTTATTCCCTTTATTTTTTCTATTATATTTCAATATATTTACTTTTAGCTATATTGAAATCTTCAGAAGGCTAAAAACTCCAAACTCCACAAATCATTCTCAATAATACTTGCATTTTTTTTTTGGTATACAACAAATATGGATATGGAGTCAAGTTGATTGACTCAGTATTTCCCACACACAATGATGATACCACTTTATTATTTCCCATTGCATGAAGCTATAGTCTAAAATCCCCTTGCAACTAAATTATCACCAATCCGCCCGCAAAAACAACATCCAACATAAAAAACCCTCGTAAATAGCTTCTTGCGTCTCCCTCCTTTGGAACTAGGACGCCACAGTTTTTTCTGCATGCTTCAACTGGACGAAGCGAAACGATCAAGAGCCTCCTACCCGTCTAAAAACGAAGTTTGAGCTGTGATTTTATGTTTCTGGTTTTTTATTATTGCTGCGCCGCCACTGACATGGTTTTTCACAAACAAAGTCATTTTCCATTCTCGCCGCGGTAATAAATTCTGTGTCAAAATCTTATTAAAATCAATTGAATAATTTTTGTTTTACGCAATATACGTAGAACGAAATGAAGCAAAACTCGTATGTACAGATCACAAAATTGGTTTCTGTAATAGGCAAGCCAATGTTCGGATGGACCTAAAAAAGTGTAATATTCCGCTAGGCAGGCGCAGGTCAATGGACAGACTATTATGAATACAACCAATTTTTCAGTTGTACAACCCCCACTCCCCCCAACCGCCCCGATTTCACCCCACCCAAAAAAAATTGAAAATGATCAGGAACCCGTAAGTTTGAGCTGTTTTCATATTTTTAGTTTTTTATTATTGCTGCGCCGCCACTGACACTATTTTTCCAAAACATTCGCGTTTTCCATCCTCGCTGCGGTAGTAATACTGTGCCAAAATTTCATTAAAAGCAATTCAATAATTTTCGCGTTAAGCAATATAGAACGACCTAAAACAATACTCGTATGTATACATTACAAATTCTGAGTCCCTTGGTTTTTATAATAAGCAAGGCAATGCTCGGATGTAAGTAAAAAGTGTATTATGCTGCTAGGTTTATCATTCAAAGATCAATGGACAACCCAATACTGGTATGTATACATCACAAATTCTAAGTCCCGTGGTTTCTATAATAAGCATGCAACGTTCCGATGGACCTAAAAAAGTGTCTCATGCCGCTAGGTCTTTCATTCACATATCAATGGACAGCCCATTACGAATACAACAAATTTTTCAGTATTACAACCCCCCACCCCCAACCACCCCAAATCACCTCCACCCAAGAAAAAGTAGAAAATGATCAGGAACCCCTAAAACGCCTAAAAACGGAGTTTGAGGCATATTTGAAATTTTTTGTTTTTTGCTAATTACTCCGCGCCCGTATAACGATCTTCAAAATTATAGAAACATTACCTACTACGACCCCACAGCATAACGCTGTCCAAATTTCATCACAATCTATGCAGCGGTTACTGAGATCACGAGGGTAGAAAAACGCGAACAGACCGACGGACTGACCGACAGACAGACCGACAGACAGACCGACAGACAGACCGACAGACAGACCGACAGACAGGCCGACAGACAGACCGACAGACAGACCGACAGACAGACCGACAGACAGACCGACAGACAGACCGACAGACAGACCGACAGACAGACCGATAGACAGACCGACAGACAGACCGACAGACAGACCGACAGACAGACCGACAGACAGACCGACAGACAGACCGAAAGACAGACCGACAGGCAGACCGACAGACAGACCGACAGACAGACCGACAGACAGACCGACAGACAGACCGACAGACAGACCGACAGACAGACCGACAGACAGACCGACAGACAGACCGACAGACAGACCGACAGACAGACCGACAGACAGACCGACAGACAGACCGACAGACAGACCGACAGACAGACCGACAGACAGACCGACAGACAGACCGACAGACAGACCGACAGACAGACCGACAGACAGACCGACAGACAGACCGACAGACAGACCGACAGACAGACCGACAGACAGACCGACAGACAGACCGACAGACAGACCGACAGACAGACCGACAGACAGACCGACAGACAGACCGACAGACAGACCGACAGACAGACCGACAGACAGACCGACAGACAGACCGACAGACCGACAGACCGACAGACAGACCGACAGACAGATCGACAGACAGACCGACAGGCAGACAGACCGACGGAAATGAGTGACGTGGATTTTCGTTATGTAGACATCATGAAACGCCCAAAAAACGTATTATCTCAAAATCGAAAATTTCCGCGATCACAATACTCCCCTCACCTATCGGTGTGGGAAGTAAAAAAAATGTTTTATTATTATCATATCCCACAGCATAAAACTATAGTCTAGCTAGATGCCCCTGCAACCAAATCATCGCTCGCCCGACCGCAAAAAAGTGTTTTATTCTACTAGCTGCTTCTTTCACAGGTCAATGGACAACCTATCATGAATACAACTAATTTTTGGGTTTTACAAACCCCCACCCCGAGGCACCCCAATTTCACCCATAACCAAAAAAAAATTTAAATGATCAGGAGCCCTTAAAACGTCTAAAACGAAGTTTGAGGTGTTTTTTATATTTTTAGCTTTTTTATTATCGCCGCGCCGCCAGTGAAATGATTTCTAAAAACCATACGCGCTTTCCATACTCGTCGCAGTAACAAATCTGTGTCAAAGTGTCATTAAAGTCAATTCAGAAGTTTCCACGTACACAATACAGAACGACCCAAAGTAATACTCGTATGTATTTTGTACGCATCAGAAAGTTCAAGTCCCTTCGTTTCTGTAATCGGCAAGGCAATGTCCGGATGGACCTAAAAAAAGTGTATTATGCCTATAGGTCTTTCTCTCTCAGGTCAGTAGTCAGCCTATTATGAGTACAAGAAATTTTTCAGATTTACAACCCCTCACCCCCCAAACCACCCTAATTTTACCCCCACTCCAAACAAGTAGAAAATGATCAGAAACCCCTAAAACGCCTCAAAACGAAGTTTGAGCTGTTTTCATATTTTTAGTTTTTTTAATGCTCCTGCGCCACCACTGAGACGATTTCTAAAAATCAGACGCGTTTTCCATCCTCGCCAAAGTAGTAATACTGTGCCGAAATTTCATTAACATCAATTCAGTAATTTCAACATTATAAAATACAGAACGATCTAAAGCAATACTCGTATGTATACATCGGAAATTTCTCTAAGTCTCTTGGTTCCTGTAATACACAAAGCAATGTTCGGATGGACCTAAAAAAGTATGTTATACCGCTAGGTCTTTCTCTCTCAGATCAGTAGAGAGCCTATTATGAGTACAACATATTTTTCATCTTTACAACCCCCCATCCCCCAACCACCCCAATTTCACCCCCACGCCTAAAAATGAAGTTTGACGCATATTTGAAATTTTTCGTTTTTTGCTAGTTACTCCGCCGCTCATGCACCGATTTTCAAAATTGTAGCAACATTACCTACTACGACCCTACACCATATCACCACCAAAATTTCATCAAAATCTATTACTGACGGTTACTGAGATTAGGAGGCTAGAAAAACGCCAACAGACAGACAGACAGACCGACAGACAGACAGACCAACGGAAATGAGTGACGTGGATTTTCGTGATGTAAGCATCATAAAACGCCCAAAAAGTGTATTATCTCAAAATCGAAAAATTTTCGCGATCACAATACTCCCCTCACCTATCGGTGTGGGAAGTAAAAAACAATAACAAAATTGGAACAACATACCCAATTACATTAATATAAACGTAAAGGCTGTGACTTATATTTCTTTTAGCATCTTTGGGGGCCCAGAACATTTTCTGTGACGAAGGAGTAGGAATTCAAATATAAAAAAATCTAGGAAGCTGAGGGAACTCCCAGTTATGTCCTAGTCCCTTGAATATAGAGGGATTTCATGGTATTGAATTCTTTTGTACTACTAATAGAAATCCATGGAAGATCTCGAGTTAATCTAGCTAACGCTAATTTTACTAATCCTCAATTAAGTGTAATACATATAATTAACCTTGAATTTAATTGATTTGACTGTGATCAATGTGTACATGAATAACTGCAAAAAATGGGAGAAAATGAAATATCAACAATAAAATTAAGCCACGGTATTATTATTCGTAATAATTTGCTATACTTACGTTCAGAAATTATCAGACTAATTGCAAATTAAATGATGATATACATAATTTGCATCATGTTTACTATCCATATTAATATTTTCAATCAGTGATCCCACCGTTTCATTTGCCAATTAGCGGCATGGTTGAAGCAGCGAACTTTTTATCAGCTATTTTACGACTAAGAAAAATCTTGTTGGACTTTCAACCTCTTATTTGTAGTTAGATCATTATATAAATAATATATTTTCAAAATTTCGGGAAGCACTCCTTTGAAGTATATCAGTTGATTGGATATTTCAATAACACCAAAAAATTTGCTTATTTAATCCAAGCATGTGGTGTTTGCTCATAATGTTTTGTCAGTACCTATTTACATGATTGCAGATTTGTACAGGGAGTTCAGTTTGTTGTGAAGACATTTTAGTTTTCCAGTTCCACGAAATGTAACGATTGGAGAATGTTTCTTTCTTTATCTTTGCATTTAATTAAAAGAAAACTTCTTTTGATTACTTGACACAACGAAGCTACTGCATTTTTATATAAACATTCATTTTCAGGAAACAGATGGTTGGGTTTCGGCCTTTATTAGGCCATCTGTCGACGTTTCGGCGAAACAGTGAAAAAAGACTCGCTCTTTTTCTTGACCAAAATCCAACCGTCTGTTTCCTGAATAGTATTCAGTAGGTCACTAAACAATTGAGCCGATAACATTCATTTTGCTCAAGGAGAGCAAATTTCAGCACGTACTTCTGTGATAACTATCGGGAAATCGTTCTGTTGAAATTTACTTCAAATTCTGAAAAAGTGTTGTGTTTTGATATTCTACGTATATACTCGGGCAAATTGTGAACCATTTAAGAGTCTTTCCGAGTTCGATCTTCCACCCTAAATGAGTGAAAATAGCATTTTGTTGTTCAAAGACTCTTTAGCGGGTCGTTTAGGTCAAATCAGCTTAAAAGTATGTTAGATGGCTGTCGTTTAGGGGATAGAGGGGTAAGAGTGTGCGCTCGCCCCTCCCACCCTGAAAATTCCACCAGGTGTTTTGCGGGATTGTTTAATTTCAATAGTTAAGAATTTGCCACGGCTAATGGACATTATGTTCCAGTGCCAAAAAAAAAAAGAATTTGCCACTTCCACCATATAACTGTTCATCGAACACTTTCATATGGGTGAAAACAGGGTTGCGGTCAACGCTATTTGCGTTTAGTAGGCAGACGGTTTGATTCGGAGCGATTCCGAGAATTTTTGTTTATGCTAGTTACGTCAATGCACTGATTTTCAAAATAATGTCTTGTCAATATTTAAAAGATTGCAGATTGTACAGGGCGTTCAATGTGTAAACCTTCGATATATCTTCGGTAACTTGCTGTATAATATTATTGAGAAAAGTGAACGAAACGTATCAATTTTGACGTATTACGTGCGACCTTGCAAATCCAGAAATTCATTGAAAATAGATCATAACTTGGCAACGTCGATACCTATCGTAGAAGTATCTTGGGGTTAGATAAAAATCAATGATGGAGACTTTCGAATATTAAAGGTGGATGGAATAAACAACAAATATCTGATGTTATTCCCAATAACTAGAGGGGTCAGGGAACAGCTCGTAGGCAAGAAAATTAGATGAATGAAAGGCGTTGGATAAGCGTTGTCAGGTGCATAACGAAATCGATATATTTGCAACATGCGACACTCGAGAACGTATGTTGGTACAAAATATTTTCTTTGAGAATGTAAAAACGACACTGTTAGTATATTGTATTAATCCTCTACTGAGGGATAAAGTACCAACACTAAGCGCTAGAAGCGGTAATTTATAATTATGTTTAAAAAAGTCCCACTCTTGATTATACGGGAATAGCTCGGATGAGATACGGCAACGCTGCCAACATCCGCAAACCCATTCCCACAATGCGCATACGCTAGATGCTAGAAACAGGAAATGGTGGTCATCGTGGTTATGTACTGAAACCTGAAATTTTGGCTGCACTTTAAGTGGAATAACCGCAAAATCATGACGAAACACTAATGTTTGCGGAAAATACGGTGGGAGTGATAAAGGACGATCTTTTCACATGTAAGTACCTTAAAATGTTATATTGCATGAGAAGGTTACCGCCATAGGCGTTGATATTTGTAACCAATCAGTAGCGGGAGCCAAGCCAATCGACTGCGCGAGCCTCGGTCATGTGTGGTCACGTCTCCATTCATAACTACACCACTGCTGGCGTTGCCATATTGTACACAGTGGGTTGACATTTGTGTATTCAAGTAACAAATATGCGGGTTCCTACAATTGTAACATGAAATACTGAGGGGTGATCTGACAACGTACCTCATGATGTGAACCGAAATACTTTGTTAGTGTTTAGGAGATACAATACGCCATCATTACCACTATACGATGGCTCAATGTTGATTCTATCCACTTTTAATGTTTAAAGATGGAGACAAACTGAGGTTAAGAGAAGTTCTGTATAAAAAATGGAGTCAAGTTGATTGACTCAGTACTTCCCACACATAACAGTGATATCATTTTATTATTTTCCCTTTGCATGAAGCTATAGTCTGAGATCCCTTGCAACCAAATAATCGTTCGTCTGTCCGCAAAAAACGTCCAACACAGAAACCAGTAAATAGTTTCCTAAGTCTCTCCGCAGGAACTAAAACGACACTATTTTTATTCTGCAAGCTTCAACTGGACGAAACGAAACAATCAGGAACCCCCAAATTGCTTAAAAATCAAGTTTGAGCTATTTTATATTTTTAGTATTTTTTATTATTGCTGCGCCGCCACTGAGACGATTTTTGAAAACCATACGCATTTTTCATCTTCGCCACGGTAACAATACTGTGTCTAAATTTCATTAAAATCAATTCCATAATTTCCATATTACTAAATTCAGAACGATCTAAAGCAATACTCGTATAGTATAGTCCCGTATAGTCCCTTGATTTCTGTAATAGCCAAGGCAATGTTCGGATGGCGCTAAAAAACGCCTATTATGCCGCTAGGTCTTTCTTTCACAGGTCAATGGACATCATAGAACACATTTTTGAGTTTCACAGTCCCCACCCTCTAACCACCCCAATTTCACCCCATTCCAAAAAAAAGTAAAAAATGGCCAGGAACCCCTGAAACGCCTAAAAACGAAGTTTGAGGGATATTTGATCTTTTGTTTTTTGCTCACTCCGCCGCCCATGCACCAATTTTCAAAATTATAGCAGCATTATCTACTAGGGTCTCACATCACATAGGTACACAAAATTCATCACAATCCATGCAGAGGTTGCTGAGATTACGAGGGTAAAAAAACGCGAACAGACAGACCGAGGGAAATGAGTGACGCGGATTTTCGTTATTTAGATATCATAAAATGCTCAAAAAGCGTATTATATCACAATCGATAATTTTCGCGATCACAATACTCTCCTCACCTATCGGTGTGGGAAGTAAAAACCAAGTTGATCACTAGCCTGCTTTCCCGCTTTCCCAAAAACTCATAAAAGCGAAAGCATTCATGAGAGTATTCGGCTTCCGAAAATGTAGCACGCTATTAGGAAAATAGTAACACTACACAGACAGATAGACATAAAGAGAGAGAGAGAGAGAGAGAGAGAGAGAGAGAGAGAGAGACCGACGGGAATGTCCAACATACATTAGACACAAAACCCCCAAAAGATATGTCTCAAAATCGAAAGATTTCGCGATTATATGCTGGCCTCACCTATAAGTTTATCTATTTCCATTAAGTTACACATCGATTACCAAATTACAGATTTTTCATAATTCACTCTCCAGCTATGGGTTATGAACAACGCCTACTAGATACCGGTGCTGCACACACTATAATAACTCCAAAGGTGTCTATGAAACGTCAAATGCTAATTCGAACTGTGTATAGTATGTATTTTAGTGACATTAGTGAGGTTAGGTTGTCAATAGTTCGTAACTATGTATTTAAATCGTACTAGGTACTTGTTGGTTCGATTGTAGATTCCAACTTGTGCTAATGGTAATGACAAACTTGTTAAAAGTATTATTATTTAGTTATTACCGTCATTACCATTAATTTCACAATATACTATTTAACGGTTCTATAATAGTTTCTCGTGAAAAGTCCGTCCGCAAATAGAGTGCGCCACTCTGTATAAGCATTGAGTCATATCCATTTGGAAACATAAACACGATACATCTTCAGCATTTTATCTGTTTCTGTTCGTTTTCAAAGCAACGGTTGATATTTTTTCCACTAGTGTAATGTTTCGTTCTATTGGCAAGGCCAATATTCTATTCCAATAATTCAGAGGGGTCATAAATTCAAAATGCATCGCTACTTCAACAGCCTGCATTAAGACGAAGTGTCAGTTTAAAAGATAAACGAAATACATTGTTTGGCGCGCCATAAGGATGTGACGCAACAAGGACGTATCTATGTAATTTCGTATTCAAATGCGAAAATGAGCAAATTGCAGATTTAGACGCTGGTGCTGTTCAATGTTAATAATGATGGACTGAGGTCCTGCACAATATCAAGCAACAGATGAATTTAAACATCAAGAAGTGGTGGTTGTGCCGGTAATTCCAGAATAGCTTGAAATAAATGTTTTTCGCTTCTATTTACTCTTATATTGTAAAAAAGTGTCAAGTTAATCGACTCAGTAGATCTAGCACATTCCCTATTATCTTATTGTCTGGTGATACCGGTTTCATTTTGCTAAGATATTATTGTGCCCCGGAAGGAAGCAGTATTCTCGGTATACTATCACCCACCAAAACATGAAATTTCAGCCACAACAATATTTTTCCGTACTATTACTGACACGTTCCCCAGCGAACAAGTACTAATAGTAGTTCAAGGCGTAGGGATGTGGCGACCCCATCGCTCAGAGGTGATGGTACACCTTGCACCGACGACGGTGCATCATGTAGCAGCCACAGGGGGGAGAAGTGCAGTCACTTGGCTTCGCCCGTGGTGCAATCACCCCCCCATCGGAATATTTCCGGGAAACTAGAAATAGGTTCCCGGAAATAGGCGGCGCCAAATGGCCTCACGGTTCATGTTCCGTCGCTGGGCTGATGTTCCCGGTTTCTCATAAGTGACAAATTGGATCAATTAGAAGTAAAAAATGCTCAATGGCTCTTCCAGGATCAAAAGTTTCCGGAGGTAAAATGCCTGGCCGTTCGGATCTCCGGGTGCCAGGTGGTCCGGGGGGAACATTAAGCGAAGTTTGTCTAAAGAATTGTGCTGCCACTCCTCGTCAGGCTAACAACAGAAGCCAGCCTTCGCAGCAACTTCGCACTGACGACAGGCCCGAAGGCCAGAGAAACTTGTTCAGAGCCGACTTTACAATTATACGAGGTCTTGCCTCCAACATAAACTCTGTCCATCAACACCTTCAGGCAGAGAAGCCACACATTCTGGCTCTTACGGAAACTCAAGTCGGCTCTTCAACAATGGATAATTGCTTCAGATATACCGGATATGACTTATACACCCGATTTCGACGTAGGTTTGGCGTATGCGTGTACGTTAAATCTGGGCTTTCTTGTCATCGAGAAGAAGAGCTCGAACTGGAAGGATTTGACATCATATGGCTAAAAATATCCTTCCAAAATCAATCCAAATTTATATGCTGCATTTATAGGCCACCAAGCAGTAACAACTGCAAAGAGCTCTTCGAGAAGCTTTCAGCCACTGTGGATGCGCTGCAATCAGATCACCCTCATTCAGAGATAGTCTTTCTGGGTGACTTCATCGTTCACAACACATACTGGCTCAAACACTCAAACAAAACGGACGACGAGGGATGTGAAGCTGAAGCCTTCGCTATTAGCTGCGGCTTGGAGCAGATAGTCAAAGAACCAACAAGGATCCCCAGCCGCCACGGAGATTTTGCTAGTCTGTTGGACCTGTATCTCACAACTACTCCAACAATCTACACAGCGAAAGTAACCGCCCCACTGGGAACGTCTGACCACAATACCATCTCAACGCTATGCAGAATGCATTCTCCAGATCTCCACAGTACACAGCCTCGCCGGGTCTGGCACTACGGATCAGCAAAGTGGGACGACCTAAGGGAATACTACCAGTCCTTTCCCTGGAACGACGTCTGCTTCAAGTCACGAGACCCATCAGCTTGTGCCCAAGAAATAACCGAGGTATTAATATCCGGCATGGAAGCCTATATTCCTCGTGTCGTCAAGCATCCCTCCAAAAACAAGCCATGGTTCAATCAGCGTTGTAGAGATGCAGTTACCACTAAAAACCAACATTACAAAGAATGGAGGAAACATCCAAATGCCGAGAACCACCGCAGTTTTATCGACGCCAGAAATCATTGTAAACGCGTGATTGACAGCAGCAAGGAGGAACACAACCAAAAAATTAAGGATAAGCTCCTCTCATGTCCTAGTTCGTCCAGAACATTCTGGTCTGTAGCTAAGGCTGTTAGTCAGAACTTTTCCTATTCGTCAATACCACCCTTGACCAGAGAGGAGAAGTCCATCGCTTCTGCTCCTAAAGAAAAAGCAGACATCTTGGGGAAACTCTTCGCAGCCAATTCTACTGTAGACTTTCAAGGTAGTACTCCGACCACCACTATAAGCGTGAACTCGAGAATGGCAGAGGTCAAATTTCAACACCGAGATGTTAAAAACATCCTCCAAAAACTGAACACGAATAAAGCTACTGGTCCTGACCAAATTCCAGCCATTGTCCTTAAACGCTGTGCCGCTGAGCTTGCACCTATTCTTTGCAAGCTCTTCAAACTTTCGTATCAACGAGGCATGTGTCCCGCTTCATGGAAGATCGGCTGCGTACAACCCATCCCTAAGAAAGGCAAAAAAACTGATCCCACCAATTATAGACCTGTGGCTCTTCTCAGCATCATGTCCAAGGTTATGGAGACTGTCATTAACGCACAGCTCCTGAAATACCTGGACAACAATAACATCATAAATGATCGCCAGTATGGCTTCCGTAAGCACAGGTCTACAAGTGACCTCCTTGCCTACGTCACTCACTTGTGGAACAAAGCAATAGAAAATCATGGCGAATCCCGTGTTGTTGCACTTGACATATCGAAAGCTTTCGACAGAGTGTGGCATGAGGGACTTCTGGTCAAGCTTGCTGCTTATGGACTACCTCCTGGCCTGCGCCAGTGGCCGAATAGCTTTTTGAAAGACCGATCTCTGTTTGTTGTAGTCGAGGGCTGTTCATCAGACGTATTTTCAATAAACGCAGGTGTTCCTCAGGGATCTGTCCTATCCCCTACACTGTTTCTGCTGTACATCAACGAGCTGTTGGAAATAACATCCAATCCAATCTACAGCTTCGCAGATGACAGTACATTAGTGTCGTGCATGGAACCAGGCAAGCCACTATCATCCCAGGAGACGGTACGTCGGCGTCAGCAGCATGCCTCACAGATCAACGCAAATATCAAAACAATTGTCGAGTGGGGATTAGCAAATAAAGTACAGTTCAACGTACAAAAAACTCAGGCAACAACACTTACAAAGAAGTCTCACGATGGCTTACGAACCGTGGAAATGGAGGGCCACCCCATAGTCGAATCACCTTCCGTCAAGCTTTTGGGGATCAATATCAACAATAACATGTCCTGGCACGACCACGTCGTCAGTATTGCTAAAACGGCATCCCAGAAGCTTGGAGTCTTGTTCCGCTCTAGGAAGTTGTATACACCAGAGCAACTGCTGCTGCTCTACAAGGCACAGATCCGACCATCGCTGGAGTATTGCTCCCATGTGTGGGGATGCACTCCGAAACACTCTCTAAAAGGGGTGATACACGTACGAACTTTAAGTACGCGGTTTTTAAGTTCGCGAACTTACTCGGCTCGACGCGGTGACACACATGAAGCTGAAATCACTCATTTTGATAATTTTCATAAATAAACAAAACTTTTAACAAACGCCAAACACAACAATCGTTGCGCATCGATGGCCTGCCGTAACAAAGTGGAGGCTCGCTGCTCGCAGTACGAGCCGAAACAAGCTACGAGCAAGATTTCAAATCAGTTGGATCGCCGGAGGTTTGCGCGACGGTTTTAAAGTGCGCGTACTTACGGTGACACACAGGCGAAAAAGGTCGTCGAGCCATAAGTACGCGTACTTGCTCGTACGTGTATCACCCCTTTAAAGCTTTTGGACACTATCCAGAAAAGAGCAATTAGATTAATCGATACGCCTAACCTCACAAAGGACCTCCACAGCCTGGAACATCGAAGGAGGGTGGCTGACCTATCCCTCTTTTACAGATTCTATCACGGAAGATGTTCGAGTGAGCTCTCCCAGATAATAACACCAAAGGCCGTCCGAACCAGGAACACTAGAGAAGCTCTGCGAGCTCATCCTTACCAGGTCGAGGTCCTTACTCCCCGAACCAGTCTCCTCCAGCATTCCTTCTTTTGGATAACTTCGACGCTGTGGAATCAGCTGCCGGGGAATTTGTTTCCCGACGGCTACAACCTGCAGCGTTTCAAATCTAACGTGAACCGACACTTGTCCTCTCGCAGCGCTTCTATAGCGCCATAGGCTTTCGGCCTTTGCGGGAGGCTGATCATAAAAAAAAGTATATTATTCAATGAGCGGTAATGCAATAACTCACGTAGTTGAAGTTTGCAGCACGAGCCGTAGACGAGTGCTGTAAATAAACAAGAGAGTTATTGCCATTACCGCGAGTTGAAGACTATACTTTGTCCACGACCAAAGTTATGAATAGTACGATTTAAATACATAATGATTACACAATATTTGCAAATTAACCTCAGATTTCTGTCACTTAAATAAATACTGTCATCGCTCGAATTAGCGTTTGACTCTATTGTTTTAATATCCTTGAGTTTGACGTATCATGGCGAGATTTGAAATTGTCATAGCGTCTATTTAATAATCCTATATATTTCCAAGATATTAATATTGGTTTTCGTAGGCGGGTGTTCATAACCCACGGTTATGAAAAATAATTCACGCTGTTTGTTTATAGGTAGTATAACCTGTTCGGAGGCAGTTTGGCTGTTCAACTTAATGGGATTAGATAAAAAGATGAATTTACAAAACTGAATCAGTATACACGATTGGCAAGCGCAGAGCTGAGATGCTGATATAAACGCATCGGACGCAGATTGCCGAGAACATAACATGTTGAGCAGACAGTCTTTAGAACACGGGCTCGCAAATGTGACGAATTTCCTCCAAAATGGCGATTTCAGAATTGTCGACTTAAAATCATAGCTGGGCGAGTTTTAGTGGTGCAAAATACTCAGTGAGTTGACGACCTTTGGCTATTTGTAACTTCCATTTTATCGTTTTTTTTAAATAACTGACACACACAGAGAGAGAGAGAGAGAGATCAGGCAAGTAAAATTGGTCGATGTTCGTTATCGTTATTGGGCATCATTTACCTACTGTGTGACCATTGTAAATGACTGAGGAAGGGAACCGGAAGGTTCCCTCAAGTAGTGTTGTCATTATCATGTCGAGTCTAAGAAGGGATAGAAAACACATAAATATAACAGATACATTAAATATTAATTTCTGTGAACCAAATGGTTGGAATTAAATATCGTCTGCTGCGCTTATCCAATCCCAACGCTTGATCGTCCTTAAGGAGGGGAATATGCTGTTGCCGATTGTAGTTAAGGGGTATTAAGTGAATATAAATTGTTTGCCGTTTCCTTTATATATAAAGTAAAAAAAAGTCGTAAAAGAAGGAAATAAGCTGAAATCATGGCAACGTTCTTACTTCTTTCACCGCATTCTTTTCGCTGGTCAATTCACGTTGGCCACACAGTATTTCCTACTACTACGCATGCCCAAAATATCGACAGTCACCAAATTCTTTATTCCTGGTGGTCCAGAGGCCCCAATGTCTGAAAATAAAAATTATTTGGAACAAAACTCTTGAAAGGGGGGAGTTGTTTGTATGGTGTATTTCTACTGCACGCATGTATAGGTGTCATACATACATTACAAATATTTACTTAGACAGTTTACCTGAAGATGATTGAAGATAGCAGATCAATCGAAACATTGTACTCTCAAATTATATAGACAACGGAAGTCCGAAACAGACCTTTTGAAACATCTACCTTGTCTACAAATTTCAAACAACAAAATATTTACTTGACAGCCCTGTTACGTCGTGATTCTGCAATTCCCAAAATTTACATACATACTAGGCACGATGCTAGCAATTTTTTGTCGTTTTGTTCTGTGATAACGGATGACAAATGGTTGAACTCTTGGGATGCCGAGGCGCAACGGGTGAAATGTAGTAAACGACTGTACGCGCCTGTTGTAGTGGTGTGCTGGTTATGATCGTATTTTTTCTATCTCTGATCTCTGACGTACGTTTTTGATCACGTTCGGATTTACATCGATATTTGAATCGCGAGGCCAGTTCTCAGCAGAAAAGTTCAATTACAGCTGGAATACTTATACAGTTCGTTCGTTTAATACTCGTACACTGCAGTTGGAATGGAAAATGTACGGATCTCCAAATGTTGTATGTAGTAGAAAACGTTCTCTTAATTGTCACACTGGGAATTCATACACAATTTGTATATTTTATAAAACAGTTTGCGGGTTTTAAATGAACTACAGAAGGTTATCTTGGACACCAGATACCTGTAGAAGATTCGCTGGGCCAGAGTGTGTAATATATGTAGAACTCGAGCAGTGTACATGAGTGCGACAAAGAAGTTAGTAAGTTGTTCCAGTCAATAGTAACTATAAATATAAATAACTTCAGTCCTGATCGGACGAATCATATGATTAGAAAACTCCCCAATTCCGTATGAAACCTGCGTCTGATTTGCGTTAAACGTTGAGCTTTCGTCCACGATTGCACGGGACGTCCTCAGGGCACTAAGACTGAGACCAACCTTAGCGCGTACCTAACCTATATACAGGGTGGGCCAATAGTGCGTGGACGGAAGATTGTGGGCTCACTAAAATAAATCTTAGAAAGCTGTCACTTGATCATTGTAGGGAACCTTGAGGGCTATAACAAAAATAATTTCACTTTAATTTTGACATTTATACAGGGTGATTCATATCAAACTTACATTTTTTAGAATAGAACCCCCTATATATTATTGCATATTTGGATTCCCTGGTCAATTCTAGTGTGACTTTATGTATCACACATGGAACTTTAAACGAACCGTTTAGGCGCAGATCACCATTTTTGGTGTAAGTAGGTATCAGAAAAAAATTCAATATCGCAGCGATTATAAAACTTAGAAGGCCGCGACTTTGCGATACGACTAAGCATGAAATGCTCCACCTTGGGTCAGACGGCTGAGTTTGAATTCTTTTTGTACTTGGTGAAATCAGTAGACTAATTAAGGAAACTTCAATCACAGATAACTTGATTTTTCAAACGGGAATGCCCATTTTGATTTAAAGAATCAAATATAAATTTTGATTACCTTTCTAACGATATAACATTCTCGATATCAATCTTTTTTGATTTTCATTTTATTTCAAATTTTCAGTCAAATCGGTGTTTTTCAATTTTCTTGCGTGCAAGCAACCTAGCAGGCGATGGAAAATAAACAAAAGCCCGTTAATATGGAAGAAACCAAATAACTTAATAGAAAGATGCAAACTAACTAGAGTAACGAGGCAAGATTATGAAAATTCCTTCAGGCGGTAGACTGCGTACCAAGTTTTTTCGTTATAGACTGCATACACGTTCCTTCAAAACCTGTATCTTTTATTTTTATAAGTCCATCGAGACTAATACTTAACATGACATTTTCATATTGCTTACAGATATCAAATTAGGTTCTTTTGAGTTATTATATATACGCTAACTAATTGAACAGCTATACGCTTCGCCATCCTGCACATTTATTGCAATTGGCATTCCGTTTTCCAAGATAAAAACAGCCGATCAACCAAGCTTTGCAACTTTGCCAGATTTTCAAATTGTATGAGCGGACGCACGAAGAGAATCTACTTGATTATATTTTTTTCTGAATGCTGGATAACTCGCAAATATCTAAACGAGATTTTGTTCGGAGAACCTATGGAAGTTAGTCGGTTACCCTGTAACTGACGAATCAAGGCTCTTTTTAGTTCTTCGTCGGTTCGGGGATTTTCATATTGGGGGTGATCCGTAACGGAATTTACATATAAATTTGAAGTGAGCCAGCACTGGAGAAAATGCAGCAGGAGATCCGTAGGATAAACGGGTGCGAGTTGCATCGTTTCGCTTGTCGGTGTTTTACTGAATATACAATGACAGAAATTCATTTTAAGGTTTGTTCAGCATTTCTTTCTCCCCTATGTGTATATGTAAACTATCGCATCTTGACACATCTTGATTGTTTCTTGATTGAAATACTTTCACCCATTTTTCTTCCCACACAATTGTTAGGTGAAGTGTTGTAGTGATATCGAAAATATCCAACTTCGACAAACCTTTCAGAAGAAGGCCCGACCAACTTCATTTTACTTCCCACACCGATAGGTGAGGGGAGTATTGTGATCGCGAAAATTTTCGATTTCGAGGTAATACATTTTTTTTGCGTTTTATGATGTCCACATATCGAAAATCCACGACACTCATTTCCGTCGGTCTGTGTGTCTGTCGGTCTGTCTGTACGCGTTTTTCTAGCCAAGTAATCTCAGTAGATGCTGCGTGGATAACGATGCAATTTGGGCAGCGATATGCTGGGCCGTAGTAGGTAATGTTCCTTTACTTTTGAAAATCGGTGCATGGGTGGCGGTTAGCAAAAAAACAAGAATATTTAAATATTCCTCAAACTTTGCTTTTAGGTGTTTTAGAGGTTCCTGATCATTTTCTACTTTTCTTTGGGTGGGGGTGAAATTGGGGTGGTTGGGGGTGGGGGGTTGTAAAACTGAAAAATTTATTGTGTTCATAATAGGCTGTCGAATAACCTGTGAAGGAAGGACCTAGCGCCTTCCAGGTCCATCTGAACATTGCACCTTGCCTATTACAGAAACCAAGGGACTTTGTTTCTGATGTATACATGCGAGTATTGCTTCTGGTCGTTCTGTATTGTGTAACTAGGAAACTATTGGATTGATTTTAATGAAAATTTTGCACAGTATTATTGCCGCGTCGAGGATAAAAAGCGTTTATGATTTTTAGGAATCGTTTCAGTGGCGGCGCAACATGAATAAAAAAAACTAAAAATATGAAAACAGCCCAACTTCGTTTTTAGGCGTTTTAGGGGTTCCTGGTCGTTTTCTACTTTTTTGGGTGGGGTGAAATTAGGGTAGTTGCGGGGTGGGGGGTCGTAAAACTCAAAAATTTGTTGTATTCATAATAGGCTATCCATTGACCTGTGAACGAAAGACCTAGCGTCATACTAGACTTTTTTAGGTCCATCCGAACATAGTGTCTACTACAGAAACCAAGGGCCTTAAAATTTTCTGACGTATACATACGAATATTGCTTTAGCTCGTTCTGTATTGTGTAACGTGGAAACTCTTGATTTGATTTTAACGAAATGAAATACTGTGGTATTATTACCGTCGCGTAATGAAAAAACTAAAATTATAGAAACAGCTCAAACTTCGTTTTTAGGCATTTTAGGGGTTTCGTGATCATTTTCTACTTTTTTTGGATGGGGATGAAGTTGGGGTAGTTGGGAGGTGGGGGGTCATAAAACTCATTTTTCATATTCATAATAGGCTATCCATTGACCGGTGAAAGGAGGACCTAGCGAGATAGCACACTTTTTTTGTCGGGCGGGCGATGACTTTGTTGCTAAGGAGATCTCATACTATAAGCTTCATGCTATGGGAAAATAAACTAGTGTCACCGTAATGTGTGGGACGTACTGAGTCAATCAACTTGACTTCATTTTTTAATCCAGCATGCCTTAAGTGGAGGTTATAGTAAACTGCTTGAAGACAACACATTTGCGGGGTAAAGAGAGGAGTAAAGATTCCGGCTACAGCGAGCGTGGCCAATTCACTATATAAAGGTACAGATACACATGCTTAAAACGCATGCTATCAATGAGCAATGCTACTCCGCAGCATGTGTATACACGCCTTGTTCGAAATAAGCATGCTAAATCTACTACAGTTCTCAATACTATTGACAACATGTCTGTTAAGACATTGACTATGATGATGGAAGAACCGGCGGTCATGCGATCAAATGGAAATGTTTCAGTGACAGTAGCATGCTAATTTTGAGCATGCTTAATAAGCATGCTATTTATGAGCATGTGTATCTGTAGCTTATGCCTACTACAAGGATATACCAAAGAACTCGAATAGGTTAGAAGGAGTAAACAAAGATTTTGTTTGTCTGCACAATCCTAAAGCGGCAGCTTGATGACGGGTGGCAGGTCGCACACTGGCCGCTGATGTGGTCCAGGAGGTAGCGTCAAATTTCACCGGATCATTATACTGAGCCTGGATTTATTAATATAGGCTTTCTTAATGTTTATGAGGAAAAATGTATGTTAGCTGGTCCAGATCCGCGACCTAAGATTTTGAGAGCTCTCGCATGTCGCAAAAGAAAAAAAAAACGGGGTATTTTACTGAACTGGAAAATTTGCAGATAGTTAATTAAATTTTCATCACCAAAAAATATGTGAGCCATGAGACGAGATGATATTTTTTTGAATACGTCTCTATTATTGCATATTTGGATTTCTAGAAGAAAAGGTTTCTTCGGATTTTGGGATAGATTAATGCAAGAGATTTTAACTCAAAGAGCCGACGTTCCGGCGTTTATTTTGTGCCTTTTTCAGGGCTAAAATTCATACGAAGACAAAAAATATATAAGTAAAAAATATAAAGTGCCAAAACGGAATTATAAGAATCGACGGATCAGCGAAATTATTTACATCTACAAGCATGACAAGGCTGTCAATAAGAAAGGGGGTTATCTATGAATAAGAAGACTGACACATAGGACTGACACACCTGACCTGAGTCAGATTTATAATTTATTGATTACCAATTACATTCAACTCAAAAGAACATAATCAAATAATTGTTTGACTTTATGACTGAACCTGGTATATCCATTAAGTATAAAATATTCATATTTTTCTCACACGGGCTTCAGTGTACAGCAGCATATACCAATAAAAGGTGTATCGACAAACGGCATTTGCGATTCTTTTTGTCCATCTTCTGGAATGTTTTTTGTTGTTTATTGATACAAAGAGATATGTTATTTCTTTTTGCTATAGGGGTGTTCTCGATAAGTATGGATGTGTGCTTTAATGCTACTTCATTTTTAACTTTTCCATATTTTTATGCAAGATACCGGTTTTTTATTTTTGACTGTTTTGCCGAGTTACTTTTAAAAGAAAATATTAATATCTTTTAAATTTTAATTGTAATTTTGTGTGTAAAAATATTTTAAATTTGTTTGTTAGACTGAATTGTCAACGCTTATACTCACCGTTTTGACACTCGTATATTTTTCGTCTTCGTATGAATCTTAGCCTTGAAGAAGGCGTAAAATAAAAGCAAAAATGTCGGCTCTGTGAGTTAGAACCTCTTGCACTAATTTATCCCAAAATCCGAAGAAACCTTTTCTACTAAAAAAACTGGGATAAGAATTACTTTCAACTGGATTATTTGGATTCCTTGGTCGATTATAGTGTAATTTTATGTATCATTATACTTAAAACGAACCATTTAGCGCCAATCACCATTTTTGGTATACAATATAACAAGATGTTAGAAAAAAATGAATATCGCATCGTGCATGAAACCTAAAAGGCTGTGACTAAGCATGAAATGTGTCAGCTTACGTAGCACTGTCAAATTTGAATTCTGTTTGTACTTGGGAAGATCAATAGATAAATTAAGGAAACTTCAATCACAGGTAACTAGTCTAGTGATTACGATACCTCACTTCTCATAGCAATAATAATTAATATACAGGGTTACTGGTAACTCGACCACTTTCCTGCAGGAAGTGATAGAGGGACTCAAATGCAATAGTTTTAACCCCCCATATGTAATTCCGAAAACCGATAGTTTTCGAGATAATTAACATTTCATGTTTTTCAACGATATGTCCAAATTTCCGCACTACATCCCAAATCTAGAAAAAGCCCTGCTGTCGATTTTAGTAATTTCCAATTTAGTTTTTTACTCACACATACGCAAATCTAATTCAGTATTTAAATGTGTAGAAATACTAAACAGTTGAAACTACATACAATTATTTAAAAAATAAAGAACAAAATTTTTACGTTCACCGCGAAAGAAAATTGTCTAGCTCAAAAAAAGATACACAACCAGTCAAACAAATTATTTTAAAAACTTCCTTATATGATGGTCTATTCCAAGGACAAGAATGACAGGACAACCGCAAGTAACTATTTAACAAAGTTTATCAACATAATACAGAATCATCAACAACATGATATTCCAGCACATTACCGTATCACAATTCGGCAGTTGTTGGACAACACATACCCAAACAAACGGATAAGGAGGGCTAAACCCATCCCATGGCCTGCGCGGAGCCCAGATCTGACACCTCTTGATTTTTACGTCTGGGGTCACATGAAGGTATTGGTTTACGAGACTCCAGTTAATACTGCTGACGAACTTTCATCGTCTGCCGCATTATCAATGCGGCAGACGAGATGAAACGAACTTTTTCAACATGAGTTACAAAAACCGAAGTGAGGAAGCGAATCCGTACTTGTATCCGGAATCAAGGGCAACACATTGAGCAAGATCTCTAGAAACTTTGAGTGGGTTTCATTTGTTTTACTTGGATAAAATGATCGACCGCATTTGCAAACATTCTAGTATGTAACTGAGTTATCAATAATAATTGTGAGTTATCAATAATAATTGTACTGTCATTCGTTCTTTTTGAATAGGTGATATTTATTCATTGCTGTTTATAATCTTTCTGAAAAGGCTATTAGGTAGGAAAGTTTTTTTAGCGATTTGTTCAACCGTTTGTATAATTTTTTTTGAGCTAGATAATTTTCTTTCACGGTGAATGTAAAAATTTTCTTGATTATTTTTTAAATATTTGTATTTAGTTTGGAACTGTTTATTAGTATTTTGAAACATTTTAATACTAAGCTAGCTTTGTGTATGTGTTAGTTAAATACTAAAATAAAAATTATCAGAATCAACAACAAGTTTTTTCTTAGTTTAGGATCTAGTGTGGAAATTTGGACATTTGGTTGAAAAACATTAAATGTTAATTATCTCGATAACTATCGGTTTTCGGAATTACATATGGGGGGTTAAATCTATTACATTTGAGTCCCTCTATCACCTCTTGCAGGAAAGTGGTCGAGTTTCCAGTAACCCTGTATAGGAACGTCAGAGGTTGTTTTTGCACCATTTTCAGGCATTCAGGATTATATTCAGCATTTTAAGGCGCAGCGAATCAACTCTTCTGCAATGCGATAGGCGTCTCACTTTTTTGAGATACTATCTTAAAAAAAGTTTGGCATTTATGTAATATCTGTATAATCTTGATATTATGTGAGCAATTACATTCTTCTTCTTTATGCGAAGGTTGTAGCGTGCTCGCGTTCCACAATACGATGATATCTTCATCGTTACTTAGCGGAATTAATCGACGATTTTGTACAGATAATTAAACGGTTTACGGTAAAGCCTCAACTCATGCAAACGCACATACAACCACCAGTATCTCAAGATGCGTGCAACTTGATAATCTGGTAATGAATGTGCCAGTTGGAAGGCGTAGTCTTCCAGGTCAGTCACGCGTCTGTAGTTGTGGAGTATGTGCACGTTATTGTAATAATTGAGGAACAATCAGACAATGCCCGATGAATCCATCCTATGTCTTGTGTTCTTAGCAAAAAGACGATGATGCTAAATCCGATTTCTGATCTTCTGGTAATTGTAGTATGTGATGTTACTCTTAAGTAGTTGTAACGGAATAGCGATTCTTGAGTTGCCTAAGATGAAAGTTGATTCAAAAGGCCTGTTTGGGACGTCCATTGTCTATATAATTTTAGATTACAACGTTTGGATTAAGCTACTATCTTCAGTCGTCTTCGGGTAAACTGAAGAACATCCTTCTTTCGTTGCCATTTATTCTCGTCTAGCTGACGTGTCGTTTTTTCGTGGCTTGTTCTGACCGGTCGCTGTTGTGTTCTGGCTCAGTGAAGTCTTTTTTCTGTTTGATTTTTGTTTTTCTATGTCTCTCATATGGGGCTGCCATATCGGTCTAATTTCCACGCTAGGCTTGCTATACCTGTTTTTATTGCTGGCGATCTGAGCTGCTTCTTTGAGGTTCTTTGTCAATAAACTTAGCATCTCAAAAAATTTTGTGCTGGTCAGTCCAAGCGTGATCTGCTAGTCCGGACTTTTCTGTCTCTGCTCTCTGGGTGTTGAGTCGGTGCTCCCTTAATTCTTGCTTCTAGATGTATTTTCGTTTCTACAATGTATACTTTGCCGCATTCACATGATACACCGTAGATGCAGTTTTTAGATTCTTGGTGTTCATTCCTGGGTTTTGTTTTCCTTAGTAGTACTTCGGAGAGTGGTGATTTTTGAGAATCGTGTTTGAATTTTATAATGTTGCCCTATTCTTCTGACTGTATCTGGTAGTCCTTCGTGTATGGTATGCCTGTATCTTTAAGGACCTTTATTTCTACTAGTATACCATTGACATATTATCTTATTTGATTTGACGTATAGTTCTTCTTCCAGTCCCTGTTGTGTAATACAAAATTTTTTTGGCTCGATCGACCAAGATTTAAATGACTCCTTTCTTTTTGATGTTGGATGGTTTGAGGCATAATGCAGGTATTGTCCTGTGTGTGTTGGTTCTCTGTACACTTTGGTTC
This sequence comes from Callosobruchus maculatus, assembly GCA_951848785.1. Taxonomy (NCBI): domain Eukaryota; kingdom Metazoa; phylum Arthropoda; class Insecta; order Coleoptera; family Chrysomelidae; genus Callosobruchus; species Callosobruchus maculatus. The sequence continues at coordinate 254,301 of CATOUR010000122.1, read as the reverse complement.
CTACTTCAGTATTCCTTCTAATTACCAGGACATCCAAAAAAGGAAGGCTATTGTTTTTCTCTTCTTCTTTTGTGGACTTTATTGATTCTCGTGCTGTTGATATGTGAAAAGAACGTTTTCAGTTGTTCGTCTCCACGGTTCCAAACTATGAACGTGTCATCAACATAGCAAAGCTATAACTTTGGTTTGGCGTTTGAGGTTTCAATGGCAGTTGATTCGAACCATTCCACGTAAAAGCTTGACCACGACTGGAAATAGCGGCGACTCCATGAATATTGCCTGGTTTCTGCATAAAAGCAAAGGTCCTCCAAACCACCTTGACAGTTAACAATTAGCAGTAGATTTAACCTCACAGGTGACCTCTACAAGTGGTTTCGAGATTACGAACGGATTTCAAAACCCCACCTTAAGAAACCCTCATGTTCCTGTTTAAGCATATTTCCATCACCCTCTTGACGAATTGCTTTGAAAGAATAGTAACTTGGGTTATTGGTTATTAACAAGTTTTGCACTAAGGTCTAAGCTGCAAGTTTGGTTAAATCATAATGTTTACTCTCACACCAACACGATCAATGAATTGCTGATCCTTGGGCTTTTCCTTATCTGTTTGTGTACTATCATTTTTTAACAGCGTAATCTCAGTAAGTGCTTCACTAAGTTTGATAAAATTGAGATTTGATGAGGTGATTGCAGGGAATGCTGGTACTGCTGCTACTTTTGAAAGTCGGTGCAGTAGTATGGGGGAGGTTATGAGGTTGGAAGGACGCCAACATTTATTTCTTGATTATCTAGCACCCTTGGTAATCCCACGTAACCCCTACCTGTCTATGTTTTGAAGCAATACTGCTGTATTTTTGAGATTCTATGGTTTTAAAGTTTTGTGGTTATTACGCTTCTTTAAAGAGAGGTTAAACTAGAGCGGGGGTTGGAGGCCTGATCAACAATGACTTAGCATACTTACAGCTATTTCATGTATCATTGCAGATATTAATTCTGCTCTATAAATAATTATAAAATCAGTATCGCGTAAAATATTTGAACCCTTTTTATATGCTCCCTAATGTATCTTCTACATAGAAAAATAATGTTCAGTGACGTTGTTCGGTGAACTCATTTTTTTTGCTACTGTCAAGCAGCAGTGCAAACAGTAGGTAGGTACTAGGTTAAATCACCTGCCGCCATTTTTACCCTAGCAATCTGCAGTTTTGCTCTGTACCATTAGTATATTGAAAAATTTCAGATTGGTGCACTATACTGTCACCCCAGCCCCATATTCTTCAATATGTATTCCGAAGTTATATTCGAGCAAGCACTTGATGGATCTAAAGACTGTATAAAAGCCAACGGCATACTGATAAATAACTTAAGGTATGCCGATGACACAGTCATGCTCGCGGACAGTTCTGAGCGTCTTCAAAGGCCAATCGACAGATGGAACTACAAGACAAATAAATAAACATAAGAAAAGACCATGGTAATATGCAGAAATCCAAGTCAGCTAATAGATATGGGATTACAGAGGACCTGGATCCAGATGTGGAAATAAGGACAAGAACCGAGATGACCTAAACAACATTCTTGATGGTGCGTTGCCTCCTAAGCAATAAAAGCCTAAATGCCGAAATAAGATATAATTTCGTCAAAGGTTATGTTTTCCCGGTGCTTCTGTATGAAGTCAAAGCGTGAAAATTAACATAATGAATAGAATGGAGGCTTTTGGGATGTGAGTATACAGCCAAATGTTAAGAGTACCTTAGACAGATCGCGTTACAAGTATAATGTGCACCATTCACGTTCAGTTGGCCGGCCAGCCAATTTCCACTACACACGTACAGGCAAACGGCAGGTTGTAACCTGTGGCTTGCCGGTTGTTGGTCAAATCCCAACGTGTGTAGTGGTTCGCAGGACGATATTGGGCTGCCGGCATAATTTTAGTTTGATAATAAGCAATATGGTCAACCAACCATATTTTATCAATGATTTCATTGAAATCTACCGAAAACATAATTGTTTGTGGGAAGTAAAGAGTCCTGCGTATGCCAATAAACATCTTTTCAATTTTCAAGTCTTCCATACTTCGGCCAGTAGCCAAATACCTCAACGTTACCAGAAGTCTTTCTTCTGCGCTTATTGATTCCCGCATTACTGTGTCCTTTTTTGTAATATGAGGTTTAATCAAACTCAGTAATGGCTGGAAACATCCTTCGTTCATCCTTAAATCATTTTTTAAGTCATTTGCACTTGAATTTCGCAGCTCTTTTATGAGTTGAATGTGCGACAAAATACTACGTTTCTGCAACCACTCCTTCACCCAATTTTCTTTCTTATCTTTTTCTTGCTTCTGTTCTGTTCATTACCACAAAGGCATACTCTTCTTGCGACACCTTCGACCACGAACCGAGCGTGTGTTGGGTGAAGGGATTAACGTCCGGAAAATATCGTATCCAGCCAAGAACTTCAGTTCAGCCATCAGGTATCAAACTGTACATGTGTGTCGAGTCTGTCCGTTGCCGGTCGGCAAGGACGGAAAGGCCGAGAACTGCCGGCCAACTGAACGTAAATGGGTACCTTTAAGTCCTGCGGCGAATAAACAAGGAACATGATCTCATAATCGTAACAAAGAAGAGAAACATCTTATACGTATCATGAGAAATAATAAATGTGTCCTTTTGAAAGCAATAATACGCAACATCGATGGTGAAAGAGAGCCGGGGCGCAGGCAAAACTCATGGCTGGAAAACGCCAGAGACTGGAGTGGATTGGATTTTCATACTCTAACCAGGAGAGCGCAAGATGGAGAAGCATTTGCCAAAATTTTTGTCGATCTTCATTGAATGAAATTGGTACCTGATGGGTCTAGGTTATAGAGCGCGAAATGAGAATGCAAAAAATACGTATTCCCGTGTTAGTGAGGAGGCGTGGCCGCCTGTTCCCTTTCTCCAGTGTGTCTGTCTAAGATGAGGGGAGGTCAGTCCAAAAAGCCAAAGGTAAGGCCCAAAGGTCACCATAAAAATGAATTTCACATTTAGAAGCTCCTGACGTTACCACTAAACCTACAGTAATGATTCAAAAAGCAGATTGAAGAAGAAAGCTTGCGCTTTGTCACTGTTTTGGCCTTTTTTTGGTATCGTATTTGGTTTTTAGATTACAGACATTTGAAGAATGTATGATTTTGCATTGCTAGTTTTTTTGCGTAGGTACTCAAAACCTTTTTTGAAAAAATTGAAAAAAAATTATGGTCTTAAGTATCACCTCTGAAATACTGTGTATGTAGTTTGAAAAACAAGTGAGTTCTGTTAGAAATGGGAATACGTGTTTTACATGGCAAATACATAATTATGTATAACTGTGTGTATCCAGGCCCCTTAAGGAGAAGAAGAATCTGTAGTTTTGCTTTGTGCAATTAATGTACTGATTTTATAATTGTTGCACCATAGTGTCATTACAATTCACCAAAAAGTATCGGAATGTTACTCTCTACAGGCCATTAATTATCAGCGTTCAAAACAGTGATATTAGTTTGTGGAAAATGTTATTACTGCGTCCGCTGCCATGGTAAGATTTAAATGCAAAATAATTGCACAGAGAATATTTATAGTGCAAAAATAATAGCTGAAACACAACATGATCCAACCTTGTTATTATGAATATTGATTGTTTCTCGTGTCGATCATATATGTCTGAACTGGAATAAATCTTAGTCTATTTTGTAGACGTTTTGAAGTCTGAAGGATACGGCTAGTACATTAATATGTAAAGCAACCGTTTTATTACAATTCGTATAGTTCATACATATGCTATAAATGTATTGTAATTATTGACTATTAGATATTATTCTCTTTTTGTTGCCGAAGCTGTCAACACATTTGATATAAATCAATCTTAATTATAATATTTAACAGCACTGTATGTACGATGTGTTTTCCCGTCATTAGAAAGCCGGACTAGACTGCAGTTTACTGAAGGAAATTATGTTGAGTTGATGTTATACGTGTTCTTTGTAATGATTTCAAAATGTAATGGCATAGTAACCAGAATTTAGTTTCCATCCTGGGTATGAAACGTATACACTTCAGTAGCTAACAATTAATAATGAGTTTAGTTTCCGAAGAAATTAATTTTTTGTATGACCGCATATGATGGAGTGTGGTATAAGGGCCTTCTCATATTTTTCCGCCATATTCCTTGTACAAGAAAGCCATTAAAATGAGGAAACTATTTGAACCCTTCTAGAACCGAGACGCCAAGAACAGCCAACCGGAAGACGAATATGTGTGCCGTGTTGTCGTTCTATCTGACCTAAGGCCTTGAATACGTATGTTGTCCTGCGTTCTCGTTCTATTGATCCGTGATTTGATGGCCTTGATCCGTGATCTAGGTTAAGGTTAGTGATCCATCAATCTGTCCCGTCATTGCCGTCACTCATCAGTGACAGTTTGCACCAGTTTGCACCTTACTCGTTGGGGCGCACGTTGACTGTGTGTCTTTTCCATCTGTTACCTTTACTTGTTTCCCTTCTTTACGTTTTTTTAAGTTAGTTTCTCATAACCAATAAGGATGAGTAAAGTAGATAGCGCATTAGCTAAAGCCAGTTAAGACAGTAACAATATTGATAATAATAATGTCATCCTTATTTTGCTGCAATTACATCATAAAAAAACTATAGAAAACCTGATTGGCGAAGTTCAGCTAGCGATGCTCTTACACTTAACCAATGAGGAGGTTAGTAACAAGTTTTAAAAATTACAGATAATTTTGAGTTGAACAATTCAGTTACAAAAAAACAAATATAATATGGTTTATAAAATAAACATTTGAATTTTTGTCGAAAAACTGATAAGTAATATTGTTTATATGGTTTTGGTAAATAATTATAAATAATAGCAACGTTATATGGAAAACTTCGTTAGAATTATATCGTAGTATGTTGTGGTATTATAGTAATTCTATTCCTGAAAGTTTTATTGCGTATATTAACCCTTAACTGGTAACGTGCCGTCTGTGAGACTGCAAGCAATCTTAAATTCGACCCTACAACAAAACCTTACCGCGTTTCTGGTAAAGGACCTCATCTAATCTACCAGCCATTGGTATCCCTTTTATATCCTGTTTATCAATAAGTTTGCATAAACAACATTCCAGATGCGCTTAGTTGTTGGTTTGGTTCAGTCTGCGAGACGGAACGTTACGGTTTGCGTTATAATTTTTCTCAATTGGTAGTCATGGCAGGTCCGTCATTTTTTACCAAAATATTTTTATAGGTGTACTGCTTTACTTCTTTACTTGTTATCAATCACAAAATATATAGATTTGAGTGTGGTCAAATTTTTTTTTATTATCTTGGTCCTACAAATTTGTGCGTGTGTTCTAGTTAATAATTATCATAATTTTTTTCTTTACATCACATGTTCTGCTACTTTATACAAGATTATTATTAAAAGATATATATCCAACAAATCTTCATGCATTTTTTCCAAAAAATAAATAGGAGAATTTGATTTTTTAAGCTTCAAAGAGGTTGCAGTCTCACAGACTGCACGTTACCAACTATGCCCCGAACTTGCACGTTACCGGTTAAGGGTTAATGTTGAATGACCCTAAGATGAAGAGACTGGACGTTAACAATAACTTATGCCTAAGACTTACGTGGATATGGTGAACAACTACCTACGTAAATAATATTCAGGTCTTCATTGCAGAGATTAAAAACGTGAAAACTAAGAAGTGAATTTCATAATGTTTAAATAAAGTTTTCGGCAATAAACAACACAATGATCATATCTTTGCAGCAGTACATAATATGGGTTTCCTTTAGGTAATATATGCTTTTCCAATTATTGCAGAGAATGACAATTTACGCTGTTCGATATTTCTTGGAATAGCACAGAAAATGTCAGATACCCTATGTCTGTTTTGATCTTCTGACATGAAGGTACAAAGCATAAATTCTCCATTCTAATTTTTGAAAATAAAAATAATCTTGAGTTTAGGCATTCTCTCTCTTAGGCTTTACTAACCTGGTTGATATTTGGTTGGAGGTTTAGTGATTCCCAGGTAGACATAATACTGCAAGGGCAACTTTTCAAATTCTCGGAGTCAATCATTCACCGCACAATAACTAAAGATAAAAAAACTTTGATTCCAGTCAGAAAGTTTATGAAATTATAAGGTTAAGTTCAAGTTTAACTTCACAATATGAAGCTTTATCTGAATGAATGAATAAAAAAACTTTATTTTTCCTGGCAGGTAGCAGCAAAAGCTGATATTAATACCAACTAGGGCAATTAAAAATATGGAACATCGAAGAATGAGGATACAGATAAAATCATCGTATGCAATTAACTAAGTTATCTAAATTACATTGACCAACATTAAAAAAATAATCAAACAAAAAATGGAGTAAGTAAATACAATTATAAATGACCAGAGTTACAAAGAAAGAAACTAGTAATGTTGTAATAATAGAAGTTATTCATTCGTTGAGGAAATAATTTCTTCCATTTCCATTTTAAGATTCAAACAAGACAAATTTCTAAATTTTATTGTATTGTAAACATTTGGCGCAATAAATGAAAGGGCTGCCTCGAAGAGAGCCGTAGAATGCTTTGGTATAGACAGAGTGAAAGAGATATGTCGAGGGCTGGATTTAATCGTTGTTTTCAAACCCTTGATACTAGTCCATTCCAGTTTGAGAGAAACGAACTACATTAAATTTAACTAATCAAGGACCAATCCATCAGCACCCAGGCGCTAGCACGTTATTTACGGGGCGTCATCCCAATTTCTAGCGGAGTACATGGAAATTATTCAGAAGCCCTGGAATAACCTGAACACCGATGAAGTGGTGACTAGTTGCTTTCATTGTCAAATCCCAAGCTCCAGCTGTACCATATACGCTGAGATTATGTGATTGCAAAACCACGGCCACAACGTGGGAAGAATGTCCCATACCGTTTTTCCCACGGTGTGGGAGGTTAAAACAACAGTGATGAAGTAAAAACAATACATCAACCAAACAAATCTAAAAAATTATTTCATTGTCCATAAGAACTTGTAAGTAAGCCTTTCTTTACCAACTAAGTGTGTTCTAAGTAACTGATCTTGGCATGCAAAGAAAGAAACTGTACTTTCTGGAAGTCTACATCATTATTTGATATTAATTTGGTTGCATGAAACATACGATTTTTTGTTATCCAACCGGCACATATCTTGTAATGTCGAGTTTCTGTAAAGGCAAAATGGTGGCATCTGTTACTGGTTTTTGGATGAATAGGTGAAGCTGAATTCCTTCTCTATATTACATCGAACGTTATAGTAACAATTTCAATGAAATACTTTACCGTAGGCTCTTTAACATTGGAAAAAAATATGCGTATGATACAGAAATGAAATATTAGCGAAATATATCCAAAAAGTCTTTTTATAAGCATGCACAGTTAGTTTGGTATAATAATTTTCCGAATGGTCTCTTACTAAGCCGATCCTTTGTTGACACCCTGACGGATAACCGTTGTATTGTGACAACTACAGAACTGACAGGCGACGGCCATTATGTCTACGGACATGGTTGCACCACAACATAGTAAACAGCCAGCACAATAACTCAGGTTGGCGGCAACTACACGCGCGTCCCCACTTTTGGATGATTTTTTTGTAGGGATGCTAACGATATTTCGATACTTGTACTTCTGCACTAATATCGAGTATTTTTATCTTAGATACCTTTTGAGCGATTCCAAGCTGGTATCGATACTTTTGTAGGGGTATCGGTATCGAAAATAATTATATAATTATAAGTGTAATCATTCTTCGCGCTTATTTGGCTAAAAAATATCGAGTTGGTATTGGTACCGATATTTTCATTTTCGCATCACTACCCAAACTTCACAGCCGTAAAATCATTCATAAATCATCCCAAGGTCAAATTTTGTGGGAACGATTTTTATATAGGAAATCCTCAGAGGTACTGTGCTGGTTATTCACTATGCTGTGGTTGCATCACGGCTCAACAATCAATCAGCTGTCATTCTCAAGCTCTGGAAATGCTTTGCTCCGATCCTTGGCGCATCGCCACTTTGGGTCAGATTTGCTCTGATTTCTACAGCGGTGGCACGACACTGTCATGGAAATTTAGGTTTCATGTTTAACGAGGCGTAGTGACAGTGGGAGCGTCACTAATGAAAGAGCTGTCATTTGAGATGTTTTGCGTTTTGCTACGGACTTTTATATAGTTTGTCGACATCTTAAGCATTGTTTCAGTTGCTGTCTAGTATTTTGTGTATGGATAAGCTTGACATCTTTGTGCTACAATAAGCTGCTCTTTGAAAAGCTACTCTAATAAAAAATATAAGTCTTTTTAGGTTCCTTGAATATCCCTCAATTAACATTTATTAGTACAGATAAGGTAATGGCAATTACCCACAGAGATTTTCAAAATCTAATAAATAAGACTTTACTCAGAGCCAGAGCTCTCGCTTTTTAAGTGTTTTATCATAAGAAAATGTAGTAGAATATACTTTAAGTCATGCTTTATTAAATTAATGTCTTGTCCACGCATTAATAGTTTTCTATTTTTCCAGAGCTAGAACCCGGCTCATGGAAAGTCAAAGAGAAGATTTATATGGCCTGGATGTTAATAGACTGTGCCAAAGTTATAGGCTGTGCAGTATGCACTAATGTTTACAGATAGTACATTCAAACTATTGAAACTCAATGCTGTTTCAACAACATCCAGCCTTTAGAAAATTTTTCTGGAGGTTTCCGTACAACTCATGAGTATGAATATCATTATTTGGAACCAGAGTAAGCGTGCCTGTTCCAGAGGAAATTCCATCAAAAAAGATAAAGGCTTTAGAAAGTATCACTATTGCTCCAAGTACATATTATTTATTATGTTCGCCATAGAAATTGGTATTATGACTATATTTTTTAATTCTACCCTGTAGTACTGATAACATTTTTTTCTACTCTGCTCCTATCATTTTGGATGAAACTAACCCAAAATGGCGTCGCTGATGTCAGATATTTGCAACATGTCATCACAAAGGAATCGACACTGAGTAAGACAGCTGATTGTTAGTTGAGCCGAGGATGCACAGTAAACGCACCGAATAAAAACAGGGAGAAATTCGTGATACTTATTTTATATAATTAAAATTCTTTTCTCTATGATTTCAGCTATAACTCTCGGCGTTATTTTGTTGCAGCATGTCGAACGGCTCTAAGAGCACTGGTCTAATGCATCGCCTAGCAGATCTGCTTTTGTGCAGTCGACGGCGACGTCGACGTGAGCCGCTACGCAAATAGTCAATCAGGAACTTTATTTGCGCATATGAAAATATTTACTCAAGCCGCTCGCATGAAAATCCTGAAATATTGTCAGTTTATCTCACCAGTATGTATTTATGAGGCCTCCGAATGGAATACCTACATATCTTCACTAATTCGATGATTGGGATGCGTTGAATGAATATTTTCCAGGCTTTGAAGAGATACAGCTGAAAATATCCATGAATATTTTAGGAACCACCCACAACAGATGATATCTATTCCTTAATAAATCTACCAAGTAGTTGTTTTGGAGCAGTTTACATAATATGTGTATTTACTGCAACTTATCCTGTAGTTGCATCTGATTCATTGCGCTTAAACCGGCCTACAATTGAAGATACAAGTGGATAAAGGGGTCATGTAACATTTTTTCGAAAGTGTGTATTTTTCATTCAATAAGCTTAAAATATGCTTCCATTTCATTCTTAAGTCCCTTTGTTATGTTATTTTCATAAATAACATAGATATTTAGGTGATAAGGTGTTATGTATAATACTTTTCACTTTTCACAGTGGATAAAGGCGTCAAGATAAAATGACACCTTCATCCACTGTTAAGAGTGCTAAGAGTAAAGTTTCTCTCTAGAGTTCGCAGCATGGCACATGAGTTTGAGGTTATGTCATACTGTTTTGTTATGCTTTAGTGTAAGGGTGTTGTTCTTGAAACAGTTTTTTCAGTAATACGTAGTCAGCGATGTCTAGAGGAAAATAAGTTTGAAGACACAAGTGGATAAAGGTGTCATGTAATTCAAAAATGTGTATTTTCCATTCAATAAGCCTAAAATATGCTTCCATTTCATTGTTAAGTCCCTTTGTTGTGCTATTTTCATAAATAACATTGATATTTAGGTGATAAAGGTGTTATGTACAATACTTTTCACTTTTCACAGTGTATAAAGGAGTCAAGGTAAGAAAGAGTATAAATATGATTCTATAAAAATTTTTTTGAAGATAACGAAGGGCATCCAAAGAAAAAAGAAAACCAATTAGTGATTAGATTAGCTTCAAGTTTTGTGTTTTTTTTGCAATAAAAAACACCAAGTTTGTGTAAGTAGCTCTTTTTCCATATGCTTTCAATACAGGCTATGCCAATTTTTCATGTATAGAGGTGTCAGGTACAATGTACATTCAAAGTCCATTTTCCCGTGAAATATAAAAGTGTCTCCAAATTAAAAAAACAGACGAAGAAAATATATAACTAAGCTTTAAAAATACTTGAACTATACGCCTCAAATGTGGTGCATAAAAAACTTCCAATCAAAAATCTTTAAGTCGATTTTTCTCAGAATAATTATTTTGTGATATGAAACCTTTATCCACTTGTGTCTTCAATTACATCAACGTGCGGTGAAATAAACTGTTTCATCGCGGTCCCGCCTAAGGTGAAATTTTTTTTTTGAAAAATAGGGTCAAGTGTCTTCACTCAGTACTTCCCATACATCATTGGTGCTAACAAAACAAAAAGTTCCTCTATTGCTACACCATCCTCATCATAAAAGTAGACAATAATCAGGAACATTTGAAACATCCGAAAACGAAGTTTGAGGTAATTTGACATTTTTCTTTGTTGATTCCTGTTCCGTCACTGGTAAGAGTTCCAACAACGATACACTGTTACCATTTCTTCTGCTGTAGTAATACATCGTCACAATTTCATCACAATCAAGTTCGTAGTTTCCAAGTTACACGTTATAGGATTATGACATATTATGTACCAGGGACCTATGTGTTTTTTGAGGAATTTGGTGATTAGTGCAAATGAGGCTTTCATGCCTTTCCACCAATATACTTATCAGACGGCGTAGATAGGTAGTGAATCAGTTTTTTAACTGGGTTTTTTATTTTGACATGTTATCCATACTACATAAAAAGTAACTTTATTTTTAATTTAGAACAACTAGCAACCATCACACCATCACACATGCTTTTTTTAGGTATGCAATGTAGTACAAGAGACAAGCTGATATGTTCTGGGCAATGGCAAAAGGTCAGCCGTTTTGAACCTTGAATTAGTATGAAAGGGTCCCTACCTAGGAAGTGTCCCGGTGCCGTACTTTGTGTAATAGTTTTGGCATTCTTAAACATGAATAGTTTTCATTTTGAGTCTGTCTCAGGTGCTACCTGACTTATGTATTGTGTGAGACTTTCGCCTTGGCGTCGGCGGGCTTCGTTGCTTGACGTTTCGCCAACACGAGTGGTCGGCATCCTCAGAAGCTGATGTCACCTGTTCGGCGTGTTCCGAGAGACTGAGACCGCGTCACGGGGCCGGCACCTGTATTCCCCGGATTAGGAGTGGGAAGTGGGGACGGCTGCGCTGTGCACCTCCGATGCCTGTGGAACTCCTGCACATCCCAGAACCTTAGCGTCTCTTAAGGTGGGTAACCATATTCCGTTGAGCTTATATGCTTCTCCTGAGTTGTTTAAGTTGTTCTTATGTTTATAAATTTCAATGGACTCCCTGTACAATCTGGCGTAATAAGAGGAGGTCGTAACCAGAACCTGTGTCTCGTCAAATTTTATCTTGTGGTTACCGCTTTCTTGGAGTGCATGCTTGGCTATTATATATTTTTCCTCTGACCACATCGGCAATTTGATTTGTGTTCCGAAATTCTAGTTTGTACCGATCTCTTTGTTATTGCGATATTATCCTGTCCTCTGCCTACCTTAAATGCTGTTGTATTTTCGCAGTTGGTTTGTATATCGTCCTAGTGTTTTCGTTCTTCAGTAATTAACCTCCCAATTCTGCCTGTGACACGGGGAACATAAGATAGGAAAGCTTTGGCTACTGGTGGTGGTTGGGGTTGCTTTTCTATTCTACCAACTCGCATAGATCTTGTTATTTGCTTTTCTGAGTAGCCATTTGCCTTCAACGTATTCTTTAGATGGTCGAGTTCGACACTTAGTTCGGCTGATGGCGTGGCGATGGGAAGCCCTCTGAGTCCAGTGGTGGCTAACTTTGTGATGGAGAGGATAGAGCAAACGGCATTGAACAGCGCTCAGTATAAGCCCAAGATATGGTTCACATACGTGGATGACACATTTTTTGTGTGGAGCCACGGACAAGACAGGTTAATCGAATTCCTACAACACATAAACAGTGTACATCCGAACATCCAGTTTACGATGGATGTGGAGGAAAACAAAAAACTGACTTTTCTCGATGTGCTAGTGACCAGAAAAGGATCAACCTTGGGATATGCAGTGTACAGGAAACCAACGCACATCGATCGCTGTTTGCACAACAATTCAAACCACCATCCATGCCAGAAGTTTGGAATCATCAAAACACTGACAGAACAGGCAAGAAGAGTGTGTGAATCAGCCGAACTAGGTGTATGCATTCCAAGAAAGCTGTAACCACAAGATAAAATTTGACGAGACACAGGTTCTGGCTACGACCTCCTCTTATTACGCCAGATTGTACCGGGAGTTCATCGAAATTTATGAACATATGAACAACTTCAACAACAAAGAAGAAGCGTATAAGCTCAACGGAATATGGATAGCCGCCTCAAGAGACGCAGATATTCGGGGATGCGCAGGAGTTCCATAGGCATCGGCGATGCACAGCGCAGCCGCCCCCACTTCCCAATCCTAATCCGGGGAATACAGGTGTCGACACCGGCCGAACAGCTCAAGAACCAGCGGTTCGTCATTCATGCTACCTGACTGTTTTTAATTGAGGTTTTTGAATTAAGAAAAAACGTACTTTTTTGTGATAAATGGAAAGATCATATATAAGTTTTATAATAAAACTGTTTTTGTTTTCTTTTTTTCGCAATAATTTAAAAGTTGTATCAAAATAAAAATGGGTTTTTGAATCGAATACCGAAAACACGCCGACGGCTCACGAACCCGTGTGACGTAACGATGGCGGTTAACATGCTCTTTTGACCAACGACGTCCTACATCGATACTAGATTCTAGATTCCCAGCTAATCACGAAAATTCGCACTGCTAAACTGGTAACTAGTGTATTTTTGTTGCAATACAGTAGGATGAATGAAGTTTGCAGATCGAGACGAAGTCTACAATCGAAACAAATATGTTTTTGAGTGTTTGAAGTTGAAGTCAGATTACAGATTCCAGTAAGTACCTAAGTACCTAATCAAATATGTTTCGTTGAAAAGATCCCCTCAATCGAAGGATGGCCCAGTGGTTAGAGAGTCCGATAGTCGATCTCAGGCCTCTCAGGGTCTTTGGATCGAAACCCAGGCCTTCCAACTTTTTTTCTTATTTTTTTTATCAAAAATTTTATTGATGTGCTTTTTGCACTTGTTACGCAAATTTTTTCTACGGTCAACATAAATATATGTTTGAATCAAATTTTGTTAGACATATTACTTGCACTACACAGTGCAAAAACTAAGTACAGGAGGCGGTGGACAATTCAAAAAATCAGTGGAAATGAGGTTTGTCGGTCAATATCAATCGCCATTACTTTTTTAAATGTAATATTTGGTTAATAAAACAAAATCCCTTGAACCATTCAATTCATTCATTTTTAAATTATTTAACGTAAAAAAAGTAACTCAAACTCGTAATCACATTCTGTTTGTCACTTGGTATTATTATTTATTTAACTTTGAGCAATGAAGCTTAACAATATTAAATTTTCATAAAAATTTAACAAGCACTGTGCAGTGCAAGTGATATGTCTGACAAAATTTGATTCAAACACATATTCATGTTGATCGTAGGAAAAATGTGCGTAACAAGTGCAAAAAGCGCATCAATAAATTTTTTGACGAAAAAAAAAATTAAAAAAAAAAGTTGGGAGGCCTGGGTTTCGATCCAAAGACCCTGAGAGGCCTGAGATTTACCATCGGACTCTCTAACCACTGGACCATCCTTCGATTGAGAAGATCTTTTTCAACGAAACATATTTGATCAGGTACTTACTTACTGGAATCTGTAATCTGACTTCAACTTCAAACATTCAAAAACATATTTATTTCGATCGTAGTCTTCATCTCGAGGTGCAGCCTTCACTCATGGACTGTGTTGCAACAAACATACACTAGTTACCAGTTTAGCAGTACGTAATTCGTGATTGGCTGGGAATCTAGCATCTAGTATCGGAGTAGGACGTCGTTGGTCAAAGGAGCATCCTTACCGCCATGGTAACGTCACACGGGTTCGGGAGCCATCGGCATGTTTTCGGTACTAGATTCAAAAAACCATTTTATTTTGATATAACTTTTGAATTATTGCGGAAAAAAAGGAAAACAAAAACAGTTTTGTTATAAGACTTATGTATGATCTTTCCATTTATGACAAAAAAAAATTATTCAAAACCTCAATTCTCAGCAGACTTACAATAAAATTAGCTGTTTTTAGCGGCAGCTGTAAAGAACTTAACGTGCATTAAGTACTAAATTATTATTTCAACTGAATAGTTGTGATCCTTCTAAGGAAAATACCGGAATATTGTAAACATAGTTTTTGAAATACGATATTCATCGCCAACGAGAAAACGATACTGCATTCAACGGTAATAATATTTTTTCATGAAGCGAAATGTTGGCATTAAAGAGAGAACCAAGCATACGTACAACACATATGTATTACTAGGAAGATTTGACGACCACATTCTGTTCTATTTACGGTGTACCAGGAAACACTTTGTATGATAGCAAATACGCTCTACTAAATAAACATAGGTGCTCACCAGCCTGTGATACTGAAAAAGAGACGAGGCATAAAAGTTCAACGTCGACAGTCTTGAACTCCGTTGAACTTTGAGAAAAGCAAAACAGCATTATTACTCGGTTGTTGAGTAGAGAAGCGTGGAGCTGTTTTTTAAACTATTTAACTTACGTCTGGCAAAAAAGACATATTAGTGTAATTCTATGTTAACCTATTTGCTGGTGGGCCTATTCGCATAGCTGTATTTATTCATATATAAAGTGAAACTTCAAACGTAGGATAGATACCAGAATATTTTTCAATATTAGTGAACTGGTGGCAGTTAGGGCGTCAAGGTAATATAAAAGATATTTTGAAATCACTTCGAAATGAGTCAATTATTTGCTGCGCCATCTATTGGGTTAATAAGATTGACAGACAATAAGTTTATACAGGGCGTCCCAGAAGTCAACGTCAAGCCGCTACGGGGTGACAGGATTGGTTGTTACTATCATGAGAAAAATCAGAAAACCAATCTATCCCATGCAGTTTGAAAATTATGGGCATTTAAAAAAACCTAGAAATTTTCTCTAATTATAACAATTTTTCGATTATTGTGGTTAACTTTTATTATTTTTGTTCATTTAAACTTTGGAACCGTAACCCTAAATAACATTTCTAGAAACACAGTCAAAAACAATGACACAATTGCCCCAAGTTTTCTAGAATGAACACTATTTATTAAACTATGAATTTAAGATTTTCAATGTTTGCCAACTTTGAAAGACCCTTCTTTAAAAAAATGTACTAAAGTACCTTGGCAAGTACCATTAGAAGTTGGCGCATTTAACCAGGATTGTAAAATGGTACAATACTTGTTAGTTTCACAGTAAAAAAAACGAGTAAAAAAATAAAAACCTCAAGTAACCCGATTTTTGCTAACCCATTTCACTCTGACCAGATGTCCTTTATTCGCATAAGCTTTTGGTAGATTCTTAATTCTACAGCAAAATGATGAGAGATATGGATAACGAACATATTTTCTATGAATGAGCGAGACAGATAGTGACGCCACTTTTAGCAAAGTCAACAAAAATAAGTAAAATTAATAAAATAATGAAAAATTTCAACCTAGTTTAGTTTAGGTTTATTGGAATAAAAGCCAGGCAATGTTCGAGTTGTTTACCATCAGCCTCAATACCCGCCCTACATCTTCTTAAAAAAGATCTACTTATTAGCCAGGCATGCCCTCGAGAGTTGATGTCCTCAGCAGCTTGAGAAATTCGTTTGCGCAGCTCGGCTACGCTCTCAATGGCTTTTGAATAAAGTTTTTCTTTGAGAACACCCCGATAACAAAATTCCAGGGGATTTAAATCTGGGGAACGGGTTGGCCTCTAGATAGTGCCTGAACGTCCACATTCATCTCCCGGATATTTTTTGTCAAGGAAACCTCTTACTTGCACTGCGTAATGCGCTGGGCAGCCATCTTGTCGATACCTCATGTGGCGACGATATGTTAAGCGGTCTACAGACGTTGATGCATGCTGCGATTCAGGCATCGACTTCTACGTTTCATAACGCAAGTAGCAGCGTGTGTGGTACTGAATCACGAATTTGGTATCAGTTGCAGCTTGCAGCGATGCAGATTCTGGAATCCTATTATTCACGGTGAGCCATGTCGCCGAGCCGGTGACGCTGATGCAGGTTTCAACGTGTATAGTATTGCGCCGATGCAAAGAAATAAGCCCACCCTACTATTCTTGTATTGCATAAAACATGCATGAAATATCAAGTCGATTCGGGCATCGCAACAGGTTTCGATTTGAGTAATTTGAGTAGGAACTTATGCAACTCATGCAAGTTTCATGAAACCTTGAGTCCTTGAGGAATCACAGCTTACATCAACGTCTGAAGGTCGCTTTAGTGGTACGTCCTCTAAAAAGGTTGGTAAATTTTATCGTAAAAATGTAGGTAATTCGTGCCATTCAAATTCACAGGCAGCTCAAGAGGCCCAAAAATTTTGCCGTTCAAAATTCCGGTCCACAGGCTTACCTTAAAGCGATACTGGGATCCGTCTTCTCGCATTAAATGTGCCTGGCTAATAAGTAGATCTTTTTTACGAAAATGTAGGACGTGTACTGAGCCTGATGGTACATAATTTGAACTTTTATTGTAATAAAAACCTAAACCTAAACTAATAGCTAGGTCAAGATTTTTCATTATTTTATTAATTTTACTTATTTTTGTTGACTTTGTTAAAAGTGGCGTCACTATCTGTCGTGCCCACTCATGGCAAACATGTCCACTATCCACCTCTCTCATTATTTTGCCGTAAAATTAAGAACCTACCAGAAGCTTGTGCGAATAAAGAACATCTGACCTGAGTGAAATGGATTAGGAAAAATCGGGTTACTTGAGATTTTCCTTTTTTTACTCGTTTCTTTTAGTATGAAACTAACAAGTATTGTACCATTTTACAATCCTGGTTCAATGCGCTAACTTTTAATGGCACTTGCCAAGGTACTTTAGTACATTTTTTTAAAGGAGGGTCATTCAAAGTCGGCAAACTTTGAAAATTTTGAATTCATAGTTTAATAAATAGTCTTCATTCTAGAAAACTTGGGGCAATTGTGTCATTATTTTTGACTGTGCTTCTAGAAATGTTATTTAGGGTTACGGTTCCAAAGTTCAAATGAACAAAAATTATAAAAGTTAACCACAATAACCGAAAAATTGTTATAATTTGAGAAAATGTCTAGGTTTTTTTAAATGTCCATAATTTTTAAATTGTATGGGATAGATTGTTTTTGTAATTTTTCTCATGATAGTTACAACCAATCCTGTCACCCCGTAGCGGCTTGACGTTAACTTCTGGGACACCCTGTATATTCATTGGCTCATCAATAAAGGACCACCTGTGAAGCGTGCTGGCATAGGAGACAACCACAAGATGAGTTTGAAATTTGGTTAGAATTGGACTTACGATATACTTCACTTAAATCTACTTGTGCTTCGGTTAAAAATGCTTTAGTTCATAAAGATAGCGTTAATTCAAATATTACACTACTCAGATAAAGCCTTAAATAGGTTTAAATCAATATATGATATCGGCAGACTAGATCTGACACTACAATACGATTCAAATAATCAGTTATAGGACTAATTTAAGAATATTTTAGGTCTAAATAGAGGATATTAGAATAGTATTGAATCTGTTACCAAATACTCCGCTTTGCGTTGATTTAATTTTACTATTATAATTGTGAGTAAAACTTTTTTTTTATGATACATAGGATATAAACATCTTTACAGCAAAATTTCATTTTGGTCTATATATGAGTATATATCGCAGGACGAAACGACGCCAACGCGACAATTCGATTTTTGATTATTATGATGTGCAGACTAAGGTTCAAAACAAATTTTGGGTCTTTGATGATGAGAATTTACCAGAAGCTGTGTAAAAATCCCGATCTGCATAGAGGAAAATGTGAGTTGCGTTTTTCAAATCTAGTGGAAGAAGACAGTCACAGCTAAGTGGTATACTGAACATAGCCTGTCTAAACTCATTGGATCTATGAAGAACCTGGAGCCAAAGTCAAGAATGGGTATCTGATTCCTCCACCATGATAGTATTCCCGCTCACCGCGCCAAAGTCTGTGCCGAATATTTGACCATCATAACAGGACTGACAGTTCTCGCGCGTCATCCCTATTTTCCAATCCTTACTCCATGCGACCTTGCACCGCATGTGAAAATCGTGCCTAATCCCATTCAAATAAAAATGAAGATCTGTAATTATTATACAAGACTTTATTTTCCTTAGCATTCATCGCAATCCTTTTTGGCATAAGTTAACACTCAAAGCGTCCTATCTTATTATTTCAAACCGTTCTCATTTTAGTGTAGATGCCGCAGCGCCACTTATGGTGGCAGATTTTAATAAGCTACGTCTTATAAGAAATCAAAGAAGCTCTCAATTTGCTTTTATGTTTTAACTTGGTGCTTATCTATTAATTTGCGCATTCACGCTACCAATTTTCACTTCTCACGGTTAGCAGGGAGCCCTTTTGTAATAAGGGGCAGACATCTGACCAAAATACCTTACCTGCTAGAAAATTATCTAATAAGTCTTCAAAGCATAGTTGACAGAACGGAAATGTAGTTTAGTTAATTATTACCCTTGATAATGCTATAAATTCTAGCATGGAAGTTTATTGAATGTAATAAAATGTTTTTCCCATGATGCCATTTTTATGTTTAAGTTCCTCGTTTTCGGAGGTCTGTCTGTTGAGGATTGTCATCGCGGAGGTTATCCTGCATTTTTTTTGAATATCGGCGGCTCGACGGCAAACAAGCAGCAAATAATGAGATACCAGAACCCTTCCGAAATGGAATTTTGAGAGTTTTTAGGGTTCTTGGTCGTTTCCTTTTTGGGCGAGGGTAACTCCGAACAAGGCTGTTTGTGTTTTGATAACCGTATATCTAAACTACTGTTTGATGGTTTTATGAAAAAAATTATCATATTTTCTGAATCTACATAAATGCATTCCGAACAGTAGCAGACGCTAAAATTCTACGGGATACGAAAACGAAAGAGATGTCTGTTTTTGCAGGCGATGATTTAACGTAGCTGCTTATTACCAAACAATGTTTTAAGTTAAAGGTGAAATAGTAACCCAGTGTTTTCTGTACCTATATGAAGTATAGTAAGTATAAGAACCGGTAGGTTCCCCGATAAGGTGGAAAATTGCAAGAGTATGCCCTATTCTTAAAAGCGGTGATAGCTCTGTTATAGAAAATTATCGAGGTACCTTTGTACTTAACAATTTTGTGACAGCTTTCGAGATTCCACTGTATGACTACATTTATGGTCAAACCAATCGACTTATTTCTGCCGCAAAACATGGATTCATGCGTTTTCGCTCTACAGACTCTAACTTGGCAGAAATTACTCAAGAGCTATCACAAGCGTTGAATGGCCGAGGCCAAGTCGACGTTGTCTACACTAGCTTCCCGAAGGCTTTCGATACAATAAGCCACCGCTTAATTTTACACAAATTCGAACAAATTGGCTTTAGCAACCTACTCATTAAACGGTTCACTGCATATCCAAGCCAGAGAACACAAGCTTGTTGCATGCAATGGTTTTCAGACTACAAGGTACATCGTCACATCTCATCGTCACAGCTGGTGTACCACCGGGAGCTAACCTAGGACCACTGTTATTTTTGTTTTATATAAACGACCTGTCTCAATTGGCCTCATTTATTATTAGCTGATGACTTGAGGATTTATTATAAAATAAAAAGTGAAGAGAATTGTCAGAATGACATTTCTGCACCAAACAACTGTTGTGCATTGAACAAACTATCATTACGTTTCTAAATGTCTGTACCTTCTCCCGTAAGCAAGCTTTTGTTGAATTTACGTACACAGTCAGTCATGACAACCTATCCAGATACTCGAACGTGAAAGATTTAGACATATTGTTTGACTCAAAATTAGAGTTTTCCACTCAAATTGATAATGTTGTCTCTTCTGGTACCAAACGTTTAGGATTTATAATAAACAATAATTGTAAACCTTTTTCCAATATGGATGTGTTGAAAATTTCCTTTGTGCGTTCAAAAGTATGGGTCTATCATTTAGATTTCATGATACAAAAACCGAGTCGAATTAATAGAGCGTGTGCAATGGCGGTTTTTCAAATATATCTCTTGGAAAGCAGACAGAACATATCCATGTCGAGGAGCTAGTCAAACTGTAATGCTGATGCGATTTGAATTAGAACCATTAGAGCTAAGAAGGATAAACAGTGGTTTAACATTCCTATACCACTTAATACGCAACAAAATTGACTCTCCATATTTACTTGTAAAACTAAATTTTTACGTACCAAAACCTGACACAAGAATGTCGCTTGCTTTTTATCCTCCTTAAACTAACGTTTTAATCAAGTCACCACTAAATCATATGTGTACCAAGTTCAACACGATCCCGGATACATCAGATATGAACTTTACCTTCCTGGAGTACTATTGAATATATGTTCTCATTATAATTTGATTACAAACTTGGATTAGTAATAGAACTGTTTCTTTTGTTACTTTCGTTCCAACCTACACCTTTTATAATCTGTATGATTTTCTTGCATATCGTCTTCTAATTGGAGATTTGGAGATCTGCTGGGCAATAAATGATTATTACTATAGAAAAAAACAAAATGTGCTGTTCAGGCTCCGACACACCGATCTGTTGTTCCATTATACAGTGACTACTCCTCACACCGTGAGGTAAGCAATCATTGGGTTCGGGAATCGTGCGCCCTAAGCAGACGAAGAGACTCAATGACTTGCGGTGTAGTCTGGCCAGAGCCTGCGAAGTTGTACGAGCAACTACTGATATTTGGTCAGCCTTTCCTCCTCCTCCTTAGAGACGATGTTCACCTCGGCAGGTGCCGAAAGCTCTATAAAGAACATCGTCTTCTGTTGGTGGTCGAAAAGTACTATCTCGGGCTTGTTAGCCTGTACAAGCTCGTGCTTGGGGAACGAGTGGTTCCAGAAGACACGGCATCTCTCGTTCTCCACAACGGACTCTATACCCTCTGGAGCGTATGACAGCGCCGGTGTCTTAAATGATAATAAATCACTTATAGAGCCGCGCTGTGCCGATGGACGTAAGCCGTTCAAGCGTACGTCTTACATGCCGACAAGAGATGCATAAGCGTCTCTGGTATCTGTCGGTAAGCTCTACAACGGGTGTCGGGTACATCTACACCCATAACCCTATTATACGGTATACCAAGGTGTTGAAGATACCGTCTTGGCAAGCCATCATAAAGCCCTCAGTCTCCGACTTCAACCCACTAGACCTTACGAAAAAGGTCAACTGATCAGACAAGCCATGCTCTTCTAGATGTTTGTAGAAGATTCAACACATTGGTTTATCTTTATGAAGTCTTAAAGGGAAGTCGACTTCGGCAGTTTTGATGTGGGATCTTAATTGTGCGGGAGCAAGTTCCGTAATGGACTGCTGACACCTCCGCTTGAAGTCGAGTGTCAGGCTGAGCTCCTCGGCTGCTCGTTTTGCTGCGCTAAGAAGAAAGGCTCCTTTACCCGCAATCTCGTGCTCTTGCACAAAGCGGATCAGGGCATCGGTGCAATTCGTAACATAGCAGGAACTGGCTAACAGTACCCTGTTGTGCAGACGCTCCAAACTCAGTAGTTCAAGCCCTCCCAGGTGTCGCGGGAGGCATATTCACGGGAAAGAGGACTTAGATGTAGACTTCTCTCCATATTCATGCTTTTGCAGGTCTTCGCATCGATTTCCTTCAGCTCGTTCACTTTCCAGTGGTGTATAATAGTAATGGGACCGCAAGCATGTTTGTGGCAGCGACTTTGATCTTGTCGGACAGTTCTGATCACCAGACCTGCCGGAGTCGGTGCAACTACTTGCGGGAAATACTTTTTGATCAATTCTGTCTCTTAGACATGACGCTGCGTCACATCAAGGTAGGTATGAGTGTCTCTGCAATGCAGTTTTCACAAGATGCTCCCATCAACAAGCTGTTCCTCATCTCTGCCATCTCCGTTTCGTACCTTGTTGAGATGAACCAATGCACATTTGTCTGTTCTGAGCTTCATTTCTATAGCATGACTGTAATCCTGCACTACCCTCAGCGTTTGTTGTAGTTCGCGTTGGCCGGAGGCATAAAGTTTTAAGTCATCAATATAAAACAGATAGGTGATCCTGTGCCTCCGGTTATTGGGCATGCCACAGCTGTATCGTTTAATATTTCCCAGCGCTATGAACAGAAGCAGCAGTGAGATGCAAACAAGCAAGGGACTCAAGGCGCCTCCTTGGACGACACCTCTTTTGAATGACACCAGCTCTGCCTCAACCCGAGTTTCACCTGATGTTATAGCGAACCGGATCTTCCAGGTGGCATCAGCTGTTTGATATATCCCAACAGGTTCTCCTTGCAGCCAGCTACTCCTATTTTTGACACCCTCTGTTCATACACGTCGAGAAATACCTGATTAAAGCATACGCATGTACAAGATTCTGGCGAAGAGCTTGTAACATGCCTTCAGACATGTTATTTGTCTGTAGTTTTTGCTAAAAACAAAAACGCTTTTCTGTTTTTAGCACAGGGAAATGATGCTGTTCTCATTAGTAGCAGTAATCAAATAGTGGTTATAGAAGGGCCAATAATTTAGATCTCATAAACATTAAAAAATTAACAATCTAAACTTTTATAGATTTACGATTACAAAACGTCTAACTCCATTAGTTTGGGAAGTAAGATTTGCAGATTATGTACGGAGCCCTATAACTTAGAAAGTACTAACTTGACTGTAATGAAATTTCGTTACTATTTAGAGCTGAAGGAAAAGTGTACGAGTTTTGAATATTGTATCTCTGGTGGAGGATTTTGGTAAACTTTGTACATAAAGCGCGATCCATCTGCCTACATGAATTTGGACCACGCATTAACCTGTATATGACAAAGCTCTTTCTAAATGTAACGCTCCCTTACTGTCAAAACAGCAGAATCATTTTAAAGGATAGCAGACTTATCTTTGACAATGTGGCTAAAATGAGGTGAATATTTGACTCAGATCCAAGCTTAGGAAAAACGAGAGTACAGGTAGAACTAAATTTTGCTTTACTACTGGGTTCCCATCTTTAAAAGACCTTTGAAAAAATGGAGTCAAGTTGATTGACTCAGTACTTCTCACACATAACGGAGATATCATTTTATTATCTTTCCATTGAATGAAGCTATAGTCTGAGATCCTCTTTTGCAACCGAATCATCGCCCACCCTCCAAAAATCATCCAACACAAAAGCTCTGGTAAATACTTTCTTCTCATCTCTGTAGGAATTAGCAATATACAGCTTTTATTCTACAAGCTTCAGCTGAACGAAACAAAAAAAATCGCCTAGAAACGAAGCTATCTTTCTGTTTATGTATTTTATATTTTTACTATTACTGTGCCGCCACTGACACAATTTGTAAGAACCAAAAGTATTTTCCATCGTCGCCATAATACTGTGTCGAAATTTCATTAAAAGTAACTCTAGGTTATACAATACAGAACGTCCTTTGGTTTCTGTACAGGGCAAATCAATGTTCCGATAGACCTACAAAAGTGTATTATACAGCTAGACCCTTCTTTCGCAGGTCAATGGAGACATGGAGAGCCTATTATATATACAATAATCTTTTCAGTTTTCAGCCAAAACGAAGTTTGAGCTGTTTTTTATATTTTTAGTTTTTTTTATTGTTGCTTCGCCGCCACTGACACGGCTTATGAAAACCATACTCGTTTCCCATCTTTACCACGGTAATAATACTGTATACTCCACTATAGTTTTTACGTTACTCAATAGAAAGATCCAACGCAATATTCGTATGTATACATCAGAATGTTCTGATATAAATTCCCCCCAACCACCCCAACTTCATCCCCATCAAAAAATAGTAGAAAATGATCAGAAACCGCTGAAATGCCTAAAAACGAAGTTTGAGGAGTATTTGAAATTTTTTGTCTTTTGCTAATTGCTCCGCCGCCGATACACCGATTTTCAAAATTGTAGCAACATTACCTACTATAGGGCCCCACAGCATATCGGTACCTACCCAAATTTCATCACAATCCATCCAACGGTGAAATTACGAGGCCAGAAGAACGCAGATCAACAGACCGACAGACAGACCGACGGGAACGAGTGACGTGGATTTTCGCTACGTAGACATCATAAAACATTCAAAAAGCGGATTATCTCAAAATCAAAGATTTTCGTGATCACAATATTCCCCTTACCCATCGGTGTGGGAAGTAAAAGAAATAATGTAAGCCTATTCTGAGAATTCAGAGAAAGCTGCATTGAGTGTGAATACTGCATATATAATGCCAATTTCAAAAAATATAATTAATACGCCTACTTGCGATCTCAAAACGTATGGCTTAGTCGTTAAGTAAATCAAGCGTCGGAAATATGGCGACAAATAGACCGACAGACAGACTTAAAGGCAAAACTACTGAAACTTACGTCTACGGATATGTCTTCGAAGGCAATATTTGGATAGATCTGCAGGAAACAAAATACCACAATAGCCATTTCTTTAAGAGAACGAAAAGTGCTTTATGAAGAAAGTTCCCTCATCCACCCTTGCCATGACATGATCACCTCCCATAAGAAATGGAAAATGAAAAAGGACCACTAACACGCTCAAAAACATAGTTTGGCTCGAATTGACACATGATGGTGTAGAAGAGATGTTAACGTGATATGATGGGAAGTAAATTTAGGAGTGAATAAAGAAGGTCAGCTTTTTCGGAGAGGGAGAGGACGGAAATTGCAGACGTTAAGAAATGGATGGATAGGGGCACATTGTAGTTACTTCTAAACAGTACGTGCCCAGCTGATTAATTAATTTACTGGAAGATCTACATGTAACGGTTCTACTTGTTGCTATGTGAATCAGCTCCGAAGCAATGTTCTGCCTAACATCCAAAGGTCTGAATTGGCTTGTCACGTCAAGATTTCAAAAATTCTAAAGGGAAAATGAAAAATGACATTTATATTATCTACTTTCTGTATGTATTGATTGATCCATAACTTTTATTCTCATTTAAACTTTCACCGTTAAGAAAGACTAGCTAGCGTCAGTTTGACTTCACATTCAGAAACTATATGAAATTAAGTATAAATTGGTCGAATTTAGAAGAGCTCTTCTGCTGTACTGAATACCCATCTTAACTTTTAAAATCTCGAAGGCCCTATTACGAAATGTTTGGGGTGGTTTCAAAAATGTTTGAATTACAGTTAGTCACAGTCAATGGGTACTTCAAAAGTTACATAACAAGAACAAGGACTGAAAACTGCATACATTGTTCTGACGAACGAGTGTAGTAACATAGTTATCGACCATATAAAACTGCACCCTGTATAGTTAGGTGAGCATTGGTTTACCGCATCAACATATATTCTAAACGAGCTGTCATGCCCTTTCAATTAGTCGGCGTCTGTTGAATCTCAAGAGAAGGGAAAGAAAATACGAGAAGACGGACGTAACATACACATGCCTCGACAACGCTGATGTGGTTTGCGATGCCTGCTCTCTCATTCATTGATAATGATGTGCTGCTTGCCTGCCGGACGAGAGATGTACTCGCTCAGGCTTGCTGTATTTTGGTTTCTTATTTTTCCTTTCGTATGGGTCATATCTGACGTTAAGTGTGCGGTATTGTTGGACGAAATGCATTATTGTGGACAAGGGTCGATGCACACAAGGACACAGTATACACATGGTGCTCCATGCATACATTTGGCAATGAAATATCACATCTCAACAATTATAATACCTAACGGATAGATCCCCTTTTTACTTCCCACACAGATAAATTAGGGGAGTAGAGTGATCGCGAAAATATTCGATTTTGAGTTAATACGCCTTTTGGGCGTTTCATGATTTCTAAATAACGAAAATCCACGTTACTCATTTCCGTCGGTCTGTCTGTCGGTCTGTCCATCTATTAGTCTGTCTGTCGGTTGACATTCTTGCAGTCTCGTATTCTCAGTAACCGCTGCATGGATTTTGATGAAATTTGGGTAGCGGAATGCTGTACTGTCTTGGTAGGTAACACTGCTATAATTTTAAAAATCAGAGCATGGGCGGCAAATTTTTAGATAATCCGCTTTTGAGCGTTTTATGATGTCTACATAACGAAAATTCACGTCACTCATTCCCGTCGGTCTGTCTGTCGATCTTTCGGTCTGTCGATCTGCGTTCTTATAGCCTCGTAGTTTCAGCAACCGTTGGATGGATTGTGATGAATTTAGGGTACCGATATGCTGTGGGGCCCTATAGTAAGTAATGTTGTTACAATTTTGAAAATCGGTGTATCAGCGGCGGAGCAATTAGCAAAAAACAAAAAATTTCAAATATTCCCCAAACTTCGTTTTAAGGCGTTTTAGGTGTTCCTGATCATTTTCTACTTTTTTGGGTCGGGGTGAAATTTCAGGTAGATGGAGGGTGGGGGGTTGTAAAATTGAAAAATTTGTTGTATTCATAATAGACTGTCCACTGACCTGTGAAGAAAGACCTAGCGACATAAATAACTTTTTTTTGCTCCATCCGAACATTGCCTTGCCTATTACAGAGGCCAAAGTGAATTTTCTGTGCACATGTGAGTATTTATTACTTGAGATAATTTTGCATTCTGTAACGTCTTAACTATTAAATTGATTCTATGAAATTTTGACACAGTATTGTTACCATGGTGAGGATGGAAAACGCGTATGGCTGTTAGAGATCGTGTCAGTGGCAGCGTAGCAATAATCAAAAAATTAAAAATAAGAAACCAGCTCAAACAAAATAACTTTTTGAGGTCCATCCGAACATTGCCTTGCCGTTACAAAAACCAAAAGTCTTAGAATTTTTTCTGGTCTAAACATTTTGTCGACCAAAGCAAAATCATGAGTTAATTTTAAAGTTCACTAAAAAAATTAACTTAACCTAGGAGTATTGCTTTAGACCGTTCTGTATTGTGTAATGAGGAAACTATGGAATTGATTTTAATGAAATTTTAACACAGTATTGCCGTCGTGGCGAGGATAGAAGACGAGTATGGTTTTTATAAATCGTTTCAGTGGCGGCGCAGAAATAATAAAAAAACAAAAAATACAAAAATAGCTCAAACTTCGTTTTTAAGCATTTTAGAGGTTCCAGACCGTTTTATACTTTTTTTTGTGGAGGTGAAATTGGGGTCGTTGGGGAGTTGTAAAAGTGAAAAGTTTGTTGTATGCATGATAGACTGTCCATTGCCCGTGAACGAAAGACCTAGCGGCATAATACACTTTTTTAGGAGATCCTTCCTAACGTTTCCTTGCCTATTACAGAAATCAAGGGACTTTAGAATTATCTGATGTACATACATACGAGTATTGCTTTAGATCATTCTGTATTGTGTAACCTGGAAATGACCGATTTGATTTTAATGAAATTTCGACACAGTATTGCCTTGATGGAAAGCACGTATATGGTGTTTAGAAATCGTCTCAGTGGTGGCGTTGCAATAATCAATAAAACTAAATAAATAATAATAACAATAAAAACAGATCAAACTTTGTTTTTAGGCATTTTAGGGATCCCGGATTATTTTACAATTTTTTTGGAGCGAAGTGAAATTAGGGTGGTTGGGGAGAGGGGGCTGTACAACTGAAAAATTTGTTGCATTGACAATGGGCTGTCCAGTGACCTGTGAAAGAAAAACCTAGCGGCATAATACACGTTTTTAGATCCAAATCGGAAGCGCCTTGTTACAAGTACTACTGTGGTATCCTATAACACTGTATCTTCTTTATCTTCTCTATGCTCAGTGATTTAAAGCAAATGTTTTTTCACCAACTGGAATAAACAGCAGCCCTTCGATTCGTCTTTCTTCCTCTTCTTCTGTTCCTTCCCATTTCAGCTAACAACCGACGTTTTGTTGGCAAACAGCTGGGCAGAGCCACCCTGTGTTGATACGAATGGCTATTGTGTCGTTTTTGGGAAGATGGGAAGAGCCCGGGGGGGGGGGGTGTATGCATCATTGAAAAAAATTACCTGCTGTATTGTCGGCGATATGATAGTCATGTGCGGGGATGTTTGCCAATAACCGCAATAAGCATTATTCAAATCGCAAAAATCTTATCATGATTTGTATTCGAACGGTGAACATTTATGGACTGATTGAATTTGATTGAATATGAATAGGTTTTAATAATAAAAATACTCTGGTAAAGTGACACACCATGAAACAGCCACAAATAAACCTACAAAATTGGAGGCCCACAATATTAACACACACCAACATCCATCGGTACCCTCAAGAGCTGATTTTATCAGCATTGCCCTTTTGACGAAGGCCCTGAGGAGCACTTGATTGTGCATTTGTCAAAAATGTTTTAGAATCCATCTATGAAAATTATAGCAGAAAATACATGTTCAATACTAGATCTAATTTTCTATGCATAATTTTATTATGGTTTAAAATATAACTACTTTGTTTAGGATCATGAAATTCTAGAAAATTATTAATAGTGACCAAGGACATTTTTCGTGACTGTGTTATTAGTGAATGTACAACATCCACCCCTCTGTGCCATTGAGTTCTGTGTATTTTATTATTCTATGGTTTCATACTCGAATTGTCAGTTCTGTGTGCTTTGGCCGTCATTGTCAATTTTGGTGAGGTGCGCCGTTTGCCATGTAATGTTTTTTTGCTTTTTCAAACAAAAGGACTGAGTGTCCGAAGTACCAAGTGTGCTTAATCCTGGGTGGAGAACGCAAGAAAAAAGTATTGATGACATGTCGGAAGTGGGATAAGCCTGGAAAGTGCCTGAAACTACTTACGTTCCTTTCAAATGATCTACTAACAGAAAATAATTTTAAAGATAGGCGACATTCGGATATACCAGAAGTAGGCATCCACTTCCTTATTTTAAATAGAACACCCTACATATTATTACGGTTTTGAATGCAGCATCGATTTTTTGGGTCCAGTTTGTTAACCATAGTTTCTGTTTACGAAGCCTTTTTGAAGTTATTCAGCAATCTTTAGAAAATTTAACTACTTTACCAAAAATGTCAATATCTCGGAAACCAAGCATGACAGAAAGATGCTATTTTCGATCTTAAGACGAGCAAGAAACATTCTTGTGTTTCGGTATAATCATTGTTCCAAGAGTACATTTAGTATTAGACTAGCAATTGCTAAATTTGAAAATGTTGAGACGTTACAAACTTTTTGTTTCAAATAGGATGGTATAATAAGTTTCACACTCGGTTTCACATCAGTGGATGCGAAATTAAATTCTCTTTCACTTTTATCTAGGCATATGTGTGTCTTTAATGGTTTTCAAGATATTTACGATTTTGTAATTATTTCGTGATGGCGCGTAGGAATTGGAAAAATCATAGGTGCGGTGGCTCGCAGACGAAACAATTGGCTCGAAACTTCAAATCCAAAGTCTCTAATACTAAAATGTGCAGCCGCTCCATCTAACTGTAACGACATTATTCTTAAAAACTCCAGTGGTAAATTTTCCAGCAGTTTTTCTAAATTTTATTTTAAAATTTTTGGAAAACATCAGTTTATCATCCAAAAATAAAAGTTAGAATAATACTAAATACATAATTCAATTAAACAAGGAAAATCTGAAGAAATAGAAAATATACGATGTCGTACTTATTTCTTGACCTTACATGGTTTACTCTGATGAAATTGTAGTTTCGATTTAATTGTTTTCCACCTATCATATTGTATAGGCATTGCTGTCATTTTTTCTTTCCATCAGAGGTAATATTTATGGCTGAATCCATTGATCAGTGTGCCAATAATACGAAAACAATGACAAATGTGACGCGATGTGATGGAAAAACACGCATGGGAAGCAGTGACGTGGCCTTGGCTTGTAGCTTTGTTGCCGGAAACGGATTTGAGATCGTTATCTGTATTGAGGACTACTCTAATTTGAACTTGTTTCCAGATGTCGTATTCCGATATTTTTACACATGTATATGCTTTATTTTAACCATCATTCTGCATGACACTCGTCCTGTAAGTACCCGTATATTTTTACCAAATTTCGGAGAACCATGTTTTTTATTTCTATCATACTACTACATAAAGATAGAACAGAAAGTATTAAAGGCTGTCACGGTTAGGGATTTTATGAATCTGAATCGCCTTCTTGTAAGAAATTATTATTGGAATTGCCGAAATTGGTGAGTAGTTCACTGAGTATATTGCACTTTATTTCCGTACTTTATTTCATGTGCATGTTGTTAGTAATTGAATTATGATATTGTGTTTAACAAGCAAACAATCATTGAATGATAGAGATGAAAGGCAGCTAACGAGAATTACTGCAGATAACACCTGACTTACTCTTCCAAGTCCTTACTCAGACCTGGAAGATAGTTGAAAATTAAACACCTCACTCCTCTGCAGTAATCACTAGACTCAACATATCTGTCTGACTCTAGCCCACCTTTATCGAGGGACCCCCTAATCAGACCTGGGGTACTGTATTCCAGGGTATTAGTATATTACTTTCGAAAATTAATTTTATGGTACATGTTGTCACATTGGATTTTTATTATATCATTATGAAATTCTATCTTCTATCTACGTCGTATTTCTACACATGGTTTTGCATTTACTAGGCTCATATCCAACCTTTTCACGGACTCGGTATTTTCTGTAGTCGCTTATATGATCGTCTAGCTAGAATAGGAGCCGGCATCCCATACATCAGTCCAGAACCCGTGATTGGAATTAGCAGGCGCCAGGTCAGTGTTGCCCTGCACGACTGGCCTTACAAGTTACTAGAGAAATACTGGTTAGAGCGAAACGACTGTAGGAAACCTAAAATATTCATAGCGGATACTGCCATGGGCCATACTTCTAAATGAAGGCCTAAAGATGCTCAACCTTCTGGTGAGGGTTCTTTTTATGAATCATTGGAGATCATTTCTTTTTGTTATATACATTTATTTACATCACCTTATACAATAACTTTGTACATCATTTGTGTTAAACAAAAGTTCCACCATTTTCTATATTGTCTTGACATTTCTGTATTTGCTAGCATTCCACTTAATTCACTATGTTTATCATTAACAAAGTACTGAAACTGCATATATATATATATAGATTATTAATTTTCTCACTACCTATCTGGAATGTTTTTCCCACAATGTTCACATTTTCTTTGTTAAATATAACTATATCCTGCTGTCACCAATTTGCCTACAGACAATAGGTTATGCTTTATTCCTTCTACTAACAGTGCACTTATTTGTATCATATAACCATGGCAAAAGCCAACAAATTCTCCTTTTTCTATTGCTACCATAATCTCACCATTAGCAGCATGAATATTAACCTGATTGGTCTAGTTTCACAATATTTTTAGCATATTTGCGCATTTCACCTTTTATCAAATGTTCACTTGCCCCAGAGTCCAGTATCCATAGAAAGTTATTAATAGTTTTGTCACAATTCAATGCAACAAATGAAATTTGACCTTCTTCTTCTTCAACTGCTATCTGCGCATTTCCACTTGTAGATTGTTTCCTCGTCCTCTCTGGTATTCATATCTCGCACCACCTCTGAAATATCTATTTGTTCTTCTTCTACAGTCCACTGCTTTATGCCCAACTTTGCTACACTTGAAGCATTTGATGTAGCTGTTGAATGCAACATCACTCTCTTTTTCACTTGCTTTATTACTCCGTAGCATTAGTTCCTCATCTAATAATCTTGCTTTATCAAACTCCATTGTTACTTCTGTGTTCAGTGTTTCTATAGCTGTTATCACTGAATTATAATTTTCGTTCAGTGATAATAGTAACTGACATATTTTGTCTGTCTCTTCCATCTTGCTCCCTGCGTTTTCTATTTGTCTCATACAAGAGTCAAATTTTAAGAAATGATCTTCCAATGTTTCGTTGGCTAAACACTTCAATGATAATAACATTTTCTTCAAATGCAACTTGGTAAATGTACTTGTTCTTTCGAACATGTCTTGCAACACTTTAAACATATCCTTGGCCGTTTTACTGCCTTTGACTAAATCAAGGTGCTTATCTGTTATGCACTGTACAACTATACTCTTTGCTCTAGCATCTTTTCTGAGGAATTCCTTTTTCTGTTGTACCACCATAGTTAAAACTTCAATCACCTGTTTTTCTTCCAGAAGTGTTTGTACTCTGAACTTCCCATTATTGAAGTTCTCCGCAGTTAGCTGTGGCAAGATTTGTACTGTAGCCATGGTTTTTCCTCGTGTTTTTCTTCTTCGCGTCTATGCAAGTCAATGACCCCTGGCTCACCTGATGCTTCTTAGTTGATCTGCCTACTTATTTCTGTTTCCTGGCTGGACTGCGGCTGCTCTGGCCCCATAACCTTTTATGAATCATTGCAGATCATTTCTTTTTGTTACATGCATTTATTTACATCACTTTATATAGTAACTTTGTATATCATTTGTCTTAAACAAAAGTTCCACCATTTTCTATACTGGTCTTGACAGTTCTAGCACAGAACACACTTCTGCACAGAACAACAAATGTCATTGGTTCATAGACATAAAACATCAGTATAAAATAAGGCTATGTTCAACAGTTCTCACAGACCATTTCCGGCTGAATAGGCATGTGTCACTCATGAGATTGTTAGGGGCACTATCTGCTCCAAATGCTGGAGGAGGACGAGACAGCGTTCCAATTCGGCACGACGGAGTTAGGAGAGGAGTCACTATAATCAGCGAGATGGTCGGACACATTGACTTTCGTCAAGAGGTTCGACAAGGAGCTTTCTAGGGTGTAGGCTTTTAATGTTTTCAGTCTTAGTTCCATGGGGTTGGAAAAAATACCAAAGGTGGCCTACTTGCCTGGCTTTGCCTTCCCACCACTACTACTGCCACTACTACTTATACGGTAGCGTAATCTGCAATGACGAGCAGCATTATAAAAGAGCGTTAATGCTCTTCCTACTCAGTGTTATTTTTTTGTTTGATTTTCAAGATTGTACTTTCTTCAGTGAATGTTGATTCCATGCATGGTAAGTCCTTCATGGGTACATTTTGTTATTTATATTATTCTCCTACAAAC
Source organism: Callosobruchus maculatus (assembly GCA_951848785.1). NCBI lineage: Eukaryota > Metazoa > Arthropoda > Insecta > Coleoptera > Chrysomelidae > Callosobruchus > Callosobruchus maculatus. The sequence continues at coordinate 220,671 of CATOUR010000122.1, read as the reverse complement.
ACATTCAATTAAGTTTACTGCTATTCATCAGCTACTAATTGCTTGGAGCATATACTAAATCTGCTCAATTAGCCGGAGGAGAAACTGGTACACGTCACAAACATAAAGCCTACGGAAATCCTGATGACCTTCTTCATGCAGATATCGAAGAGGCATCTGTGTTGAATAGATAGGAAAATGAATGTCGTTCTCAAATTGATAATATATAATTAGTCTTAATAGCATTACCAGTCATTTTCCGATTATATAAATAAAGTTTAGGTGTGGCTTGCCCAGCCTGCCTGGTAACATGCAAGATAATTAGATGAAAAATCAAGATTTGTGAAGTACTGACTGAGTAGCCATTAAGAAAGTTTTACCTGTTAACGTTATCTAAATAAATTATAATAATCACTTTTGGAATATCTAGAACAGGATATGGTTGCTTATCAGCAACACACAGCGTACTGCTTGAAATGTGACATGCTTTTTGAGAATATCCCCAGAATAACGAAACTAACATAGGATGGAACAGCACCGGAAAGTAAATAATATATCCAGATAAATCCTGGTACTCTTCATTTCATGCAAAAAATGAGCAGCAAGACACACATTAAAGTGTAAATTATAAATAATTTTCTTAATATGGAAAGTGAGTCCACAATCTGTTGCAATTCAAAGACGTTTCAGTTGGGCTTAAGGAGGTAATTATGGAGGAGAAGGCGAATTACGAAAAACTTATACAAGAATTATGAGCATATAGATTCAAAGAAGCGAAGTACTTTTGCAAAAACCTCGATCTTCAAAGTTAGGTAGCCCGGTCAGCTAAGCTTTACACTACTTTTATATATTACCATGTATTCAGAGAAAAAACAAACATACCTCTACGTCTTCGAATTTACTTTGTTGTAATAAATATAGACATCTCTTTATAACACATAGCGTCAACATGGCTCACCTGAAACAATAGAATAATCAAGTTAAAGTGGTGCCAAATAGATTTCATTTGTTTTCTTTCAACATAAACAACATCCTTATATTACATGCACTAAAAGATAAAGTTTGACATTTTTGGACAGTGGTTGTAATAACTCACAAAAGGAGAAAAATATGTTGTATCTATAATACACGCGACATTATGTTTGAAAGAGTAGCCTCAATATGCGCTCCACTGCTTACAAAGACATCTGTAGATTTTATTGATATCATCATTCATTTCTTGGTAAAAAATATGATTTTTAGAAATTTCCGGTACCTACAGAGTATTCTATAAAGAATGATAAATATAAAAACACACTACAACTATATTTTTACTGCCAGAAAGTCTCAAGTTTTTATATATAGGGTTACTTGTAATATGTCACGATCCCTTTAAGACGTTGTAGGGGAGGTCATTTGCTATTAAATGACTTATACAATTATGGGGAGAAAGTCCACCATTTTCGAGATATCTACAATTTTATGATTTTAGACAACCCTTGTATCGACGACTTCGAACACTATTTAATAAAAAAATTAAGCAAGTTGACTGACTCAGTACCTTCCACATATGGCGGTGATACCAGTTTATTTTTCCATAGCAGGAAGCTATAGTCTGAGATCTCCTTGCAACCAAATCATCGTCAGCCCTTCCTCCCAAATTGTGTTATGCCGCTAGGTCTTTGCTTCACAGGTCAATGGATAGCCTATTGTTAATACAACAATTTTTTCAGTTTTAGAACCCACTACCCCCATATTTTTAGTTTTTTGATTATTGCAGCTCCACCACTGACACGATTTTTAAAACCCACACGCGCTTTCCATCCTAGCGCAGGTTAATAATACTGTGTCGAAATTCCCTTAAAATCAATTCCGTCATTTCCAGGTTACATAATACAGAATGATCTAAAGCAATACTCGTATGCATGTACATCAGAAAATTCTAAGTCCCTTGGTTTCTGTAGTAGGTAAGGAAACGGTAGGAAGGTCCTAAAAAAGTGTATAGTATGCCGCTAGGTCTTTCTTTCCGAGGCAATGAAAAGTGAATTATGCATAAAACAAATTTTTCACTTTTACAACCCGTCACCCCATAACCACCGCAATTTCACCCCTACCCAAAAAAATGGAGTCAAGTTGATTGACTCAGTACTTCCCACACATAACAGTGATATCATTTTATTAATTTCCCTTTGCGTGAAGCTATAGTCTGAGATCCCTTGCAACCAAATCATCGTTCGCCTGTCCTCAAAAAATATCCAACACAAAAACTAGTAAATAGTTTCCGTAGTCTCTCCGTAGGAACTAAAACGACAAAACATTTATTTTAGAGCTTCAGCTGGACGAAACGAAACAATCAGGAACCCCCAAATTGCTTAAAAGCGAAGTTTGAGCAATTTTTATACATTTTTAGTTTTTTTTATTATTGCTGCGCTGCAACTGACACGATTTCTAACAACCATACTCGTTTCTCATCCTCACCACGGTAATAATACTGTGTCAAAATTTCATTAAAATCGATTTAATAGTTTCCACGTTACAAAACACAAAACGATCTGAAGCAATAAGTACTCGTATGTACAGGGTGGCCTAATAAGAATGGACGCCGGCAATATCTCGGTAACCGTTAATCGTATAACTTTGAGCAAAAAATATTATTAGGTAAATCGGCTGAGAGAAATTGCTGGAAATTATTTTCAGGTTCCGCAGGCAGCCGCTAGGGGGCGTAACTGTTACGGTCAGTCAGAAAAACGGCTTTTTCTCAAAAAATATGCAAATAAAGGAATATTATAAATTTTATCATCATGTAGACTGAACAATTCTCGATTTTTTTTGTTCATCGTTTTTTGCTCTATCTTGTAAGGCGTAGTGGTGGGGGAATGTCATAGACCTTCTTATTTAAATGGCCATAACTTCGGTACACGTTAATGGAATTAAACAAGCTAGATGTCGTTTGAAAGAGCTCTTTTCGCTTAGTAATCTTTTGTACAAAAATTGTCCAAGTTTGTCTTGACTTAGTAGCTACAGGGCGGTATTTGGCATAATAGCAATTATTATGCATTATTACGAAAATTTTAAATGGTATGGTATATCTCTTTTAACATAAGTATATAGAGGACAAAATTCTTAAAAAGTCGTCGAAAGATTCAACTTCTTAGCTATTTTCAAACCGGAGATATCGGTAAAACAAGTATTCTGACAAGTGTGCTGTGAGTTTTAGAAACAATGCCGCCCGATAGGGATATAGCCTCCGTCTATTGGTTTTAGGAATCATTTGATAGATTATACTCAAGTAAAAATACTACAAATCGTATTTTGGCTTTCTGAAACAACCATCAGGTGGCGTAGTAGGCGCCAATAGCTGCTGTATTCAATTTTCATGATAATGGAACTTTTGGAAGAAGCAATCAAAAACAAATTACAGTATAAAATTGATTATCATGTTTATCATTATTAAACGTCAATTTGAACTGATCACAAAGTATTATATGAATTCGATAGCAAAGATAGTAAGGAAAAGTTAATGTAAATAGATCTTAAAAATTGAAGCCAATTAACAGCAAAATAAAGCAAAATAAGGTGGTATAATAACAATTTTAATAGATAAAATACATAAACCTAAATCACATGCGTATACCGTACCTATTTTCAGTATTGCTCTAGATGCTCAAACTGGCAGGTTTATCTACGCTAGAATGGATGCGTAAGTGCATCTAAAACGATAGACGCCATAGAACACTGGCCACACTGAGAGTAGGTATGGTATGCGCATGTGAATTACGTTTGTATATCATTTGCTTGTTATCCTTGTTATTATGCCACCCTATTTTGCCTTATTTTGCTGTTAATTGGTCTTAATTTTTAAAATCTAATTACATTGATTTTTTCTTAGTATCTGTGCCTGTTGAGTTCATATAAAACTTTGTGATTAGCTCAAATTGACTTTTAATAATAACTAAAACAATAATCAATTTTATTTATTTTTGTTTGTACCTTTTAGAAGTTCCATTATAATAAAAATTGAATACGCACCTATTTGCGCCTACTACGTCACCTGGTGGTTTTTTCAGAAAGTCAAAATATGATTTGTGATGTTTTTACTCCAGTATTATCTATAAAATGATTACTAAAGCCATTAGACGGAGGCTATAACCTTATAGGATGGCAACTGTTTCTGAACCTCACAGCACACTTGTCAGAATACTTGTTTTATTGATATCTCCGGTTTGAAAATCGCTAGGAAGTTGATTCTTTCGCTGACTTTTTAGGAATTGTGTCCTCTATATATATATATGTTAAAAAAGACATAGCATACCACTTAAAATTTTCGTAATAATGCGTAATAATTGTTATAATGTCAAATACCGCCCTGTAGCTACTAAGTCAAGATAAACTTGGACAATTTTTATATAACGGATTACTAGGCAAGAAAAGCTCTTTCAAACGAGATCCAGCTTTTTTTAATTCCGTTAACGTATACTAAAGTTATGGCCCTTTAAATAAAAAGCCATTCCTCCACCACTACACATCACAAGATAGAGCAAAAAACGATTAACAAAAAAATCTAGAATTGTTCAGTCTACATGATGGTAACATTTATAATATACCTTTATTTGCATATTTCTTGAGAAAAAGCCGTTTTTCTGATTGACCGTAACAGCTACGCCCCCTAGCGGCTACTTGCGGAACTTGAAAATAACTTCCAGTGATTTCTCTTAGCCGATTTATCACCTAATAATATTTTCTGCTCGAAGTTATACGATTAACGGTTACCGAGATATTGCCGGCGTCCATTCTTATTAGGTCACCCTGTACACATAAAATTCTAAGTCCCTTAGTTTCAGCCTATTATGGATACAACCAATTTTTCAGTTTTCCGACCCTCCCACCCCCAAACCACCTCCTACCCAAAAATAGTAAGTGACCGAATCCATAGAACGCTAGAAAATGAAATTTGTAGGATATCGCTTTGGCTAACTATTCAACCGTCAATGCATACTATTTTCTAAAACATAGCAGCATTACCTAATTACACCTCACAACATATCCTATCCTGATAACCAATTTCGATGAGTTGTTTACGGAGATTACGTGCTGACAAACACAGGCAGAGCGACAGTCAAAAATGAGTGACATGGACCTCCTAAGACCTTATTCTAATAATATTGTTATATGCCTTAATTATTAATTACTTTATTAATCTTTCTCGGATACTGTATTTTTAGGAAAGTCGTTGTAGTAGTTTGTACTCTTCATTCTGAATACAAAATAGTCAAGAGAGAGTAGCGTGATCAGGGAGCAAAGCTATAACCGTCCATTTGTGCGTACATAGCTCATTAGCGGATATTGCTGCTATAATTTTTGATATTTAAAATGAGAATTTGTGATGATGAAGTTGTAATGAGCACATAACGTACATATTTTATGAATATCACCTTAAGAAATTACTTGCAACTCGAAGAAGTAATCAAGTACGCTAACACACGGTCTCGCCCTCCAGACAAGTATATTTCTGAATACCTCGTTGTGTTGGGTCGAACTAACTTTATCAAGCGAACGTTCCGATAAATTCCGTAGTTTAGGGTAAAGTTCGCTATCGTTGAATCGAATTTTCCTATTGTGGTAATGCTAAACGTGTTCAAGCTATGGTACCTATAGGTAAAATATTATCTGTTGATCCTAAATATCAATGGAACACCGATTAAATTTTTACGAAATTGATAAATTTTTTTAATACAACTAATTTTTGGCAGTTGCCGCTAGTCTGGGTGTAAAAGAGAAACGACAGTGTTCTGGTCAGGGGTTTGTTGCAAAACCAGTTTAAAAGATGTGTCCATTGCCGTACTAAGAATGCCTGCATCTTTCTGCGAGTCTTCCTCAGTTCACTGCAGAATTCAAAACAGACTAAATACGGAAAGGGCTAGCAAAATCTCATTTATTGTCCATAACTCGAAGCTTTTGAATATGAGTGATAAGGTTGCAAAGACCTCACAAGATATCAAAAATATAAACAATACAACCAATACAGCCTAAACAGGGCTATGACGAGCAGAAAATACTTTAGGAAAAGACTTTAAAACAAAAAAAGTTATACAAAGCAGGATCCGATTTTTAACTGTTTCAGGGATAAATTGAAGTTTAGAGATTTTCATTAAAATGCTGACATTCAAACAAAAAGGTTAATAGAAAAATGTGTCTCCATCGCCATCTCACCCTATTTTCTATGTAGATATCTATTGCCCTATTGACCTCTTATCTAGCGTTAGTACGTTATCCAAATTATAAATAGGAAAACCAGTGATTGTAAACGGTTCACTCTTCCGAGTCTCTTGAGCTGAATAAACGTTTTTTAAAAAGCCTTTTCGTGTGTGTTACCTCAAAACTGGCGCTGCGAACAGGATAGCCTAGACCTAACCTGAATAACGCGCCCCCATTATCTACAAGCATAACTGCTTTCAGACCTCGACCGAACTTTAATGCCTTCCCTTTTCTTTCAAAGAAAATCTTAGTTTTGGGTGATTTTAATTGTACTAATTTCACCGATTTGAATTATGATGATAAAAAATCCAGTATAATCATGAACTGGCTTAGCTTTTCTGGCGTGACTCAATATAATAATATAGTTAATGATTATGGTAGAACATTGGATCTGGTAATGGGTAATATTGATATAAATGTAACTCGTGCAATTCCTCCCATACTAAAAGAAGATGCGCATCATCCATCATTATACATATCAATTAATGGTTTATATTTTAAAGAGAAGCAGTTTAATTTAAACAATAGTAAACGATATAACTTCAAAAAGGCTAACTTTATCTCACTTTACGAGGAACTAATAAATACGAACTGGGATTCCCTAAAATCAGTATCAGATGTCAATATTATGGTGGATAAGCTGTACAAAATACTTGATAGTGTATTTGAAAAGCATGTACCAACTACAAAACATTACAGACATAGATATCCAGTTTGGTACACTGCTGATATGATTAGACTTGTCAAAGAAAAGGCGAGGTTACATAAAAAATTCAAAAGAACGAAAAATATTGTCCATTACCAAGACTTTTGTAGGCATAGGTTTATATTTAAGCAAAAAGTTCAGGAAGCGTATGCAAACTACATGCAAAAGATTCAGAATGATATCAGACATGACCCTAAAATGCTTTGGAGCTTTATACATAGTAAGAACAGTACTTCTAGAATACCAGGCAGTATGTCTGACGGTGACGTCTTCCACAATGATCCTGCGAGTATTGTAAACGCATTTGCCGATTTTTTCAAGAGTGTTTACAACTTGTCTGAAGATCTGGAGAACAGTAATACATACAGGAGCACAAGCGTACATAACTCACTGGAAGTCAGCTGGGAACCAATAACCGAAGATGAAATATTAACTGCGGCTAAAAAACTAAAAAATAAGCTAACTTCAGGATCAGATCAGATTCCATCTTTTCTTGTTAAGGACTGTATATATATACTAGTGATACCTTTAAAAATCATATTTAATTCAATATTAAAGTCTTCAGTGTTTCCAGATGGATGGAAAATTGCTAAAGTTTGTCCTATACATAAATCTCAAGAACGTAATCTGATATCCAATTACAGGCCAATATCCATTCTGAATAATTTTGCAAAGGTCTTAGAGATCATTCTGTATAACCGCATCTACCTAGGGTCAGCAAACTGTATTTCAGTTGATCAACATGGTTTTATGAAATCAAGATCAACCCTCACCAACTTAGCTGTTTTCAGTCAGTTTCTATGTGAAAGTTTGGACAGTGGTGGACAAGTAGATGTTGTGTATACAGATTTCACTAAGGCTTTTGATAAGGTTAGTCATACCCAGCTTCTGAACAAACTTGCAAATCTAGGCTTAGATAGTTGTTACTTAGCGCTTTTAGATTCATATTTGTATAATAGGGAGCAATATGTTTATTATAATGGTTTTTTTTCGTATAAATATGTGGCTGTTAGTGGCGTCCCGCAGGGTTCTAATCTAGGGCCACTGCTATTTTGCCTTTATGTTAATGATTTGTGTGAGTCTCTGAGATGTAAGAAACTTATGTTTGCTGATGATTTAAAATTATATGCAATGATATCAAGCAATGACGACTGTATGATGCTGCAACAAGAACTTTTTTGTTTGCAAGATTGGTGTAACAAGTTTAAATTAGAGCTCAATATATCCAAGTGCAAAGTTTTATCATTCAGCCGCAGGAAGAAGATTCTCGAGTTCCCATATGCGATAAATGGCACCACTTTACAAAGAACAGAAAATATAAAAGATTTGGGTATTTACTTTGACAACCAGTTATCCTTCAACTATCACATTAACCACATTGTTGCAAGTGCGTTTTCTACTTATGGACTTATCACTAGAAATTGTAAATCTTTCAATGTTGACGTTCTTTTATCCCTTTATTTTAGTCTGATTAGGTCAAAATTGGAATACTGTTCAATCATTTGGAGCCCCATATATAATGTACATAAAATCGCTGTTGATAAAGTTCAGAAGAGATTTTTGAAATTGCTTTGTTTTAAATGTGATGAAGTTTATCCCCAAAGGGGTTGTAATTATGTTGAATTACTGCAAAGATTTGGTTTGCAGTCACTGGAGAAACGAAGGGAGCAAGCCTCAATTATTTTTCTCTATAAACTGTTGAATGGTATAATTGATTGTCCTCAATTATTGTCAAAAATTAACATCTTAGTTCCCAGATTAGCAACTAGACAAACAGATAGCTTTTGGTGCAGTCGTGCTCACACTAATTTATTATCCAGGGCACCCGTAAATTTTATGTGCAGAAGTGCAAATATAATTTCTTTGGTATGCGATATATTTCACTGCAGCTTAGCTGGTTTAAAGGATATATCTCGTACCTATCTTTAAGCAAGCTGTAAATACTATTATAAATTATAAATACACATTTCCTTTTACTGATGTTATTTCGTGTTAGGCGTTGTAGACTAAGTTTATTCATACTGTATAAATTGCTCTGTAAATGGCTTTGCTGTTGGGCAATAAATGCTATTTATTATTATTATTCTGATTTTCCAAATTTCTCTCGCATGACTGCGGTAGCAACAAATGTTGACGGGCTATGCCAAGTCAACACCAGAACTATTACGGATCGGAATTTAGGAAGGATCGTACAATATTGCAGGTCTTCAGGATTACAGATTTTTGAAATATTTTGTGTAACTTTTCGTCTAGGCCTAACTGTTGTAGGTGTGGTGTAAAAGAGTTTGGTGTAAGGCCTGAGACAGACATAATTAGGGCGACAATAGAAACTTTGTTTTGCTTCCATAGTCGTTTTATCTCTATCGCAAGGTCAGTGTATTTAGATATCTTCCCAGCGTAGGCGTTTTGGATATTCGTATCGTTGGGAATAGCGATATCTATTATTATTATTATGTTGTTTAAAACAAAAAAGTGCAGCCCGGGCTCCGACACACCGAGCTGCTGTTCCATTACCCAATGACTACTCCTCACACCGTGAGGTGAGCAATCATTGGGTCCGCGAATCGTGCGCCCTAAGTAGACGAAGGGACCCAAGGATGACTGCCTTCTGCATTCTGGCGGCTAAGATGTGCGCTGCCGCACGGCACACCGGTATTTTGCGCAGTGCAGAGAGCAGCGTATTCCTCATTCCACCTAGGGATCCAATGACCATAACCAGCAGACTTACAGTGTAGTCTGGCCAGAGCCTGCGAAGTTGTCCGAGCAACTCCTGATATTTGGTCCGCTTTTCCTCCTCCTTAGAGACGATGTTCACTTCGGCAGGCGCCGAAAACTCAATAACGAACATCGTCTTCTGTTGGTGGTCGAGAAGGACTATGTCGGGCTTGTTTGCCTGTACAAGCTCGAGCGTGGGGAACGAGCAGTTCCAGTAAATCCGGCATCTCTCGTTCTCCACAACGGACTCTATATCCCCTGGAGCGTATGGCAGCACCGGTGTCTCATCGATACCGTATGAGTGCCTTAAATGATAGTAGAGCACTCGTAGAGCCGCGTTGTGCCGATGGACGTAAGCCGTCCCAGCGTACGTCTTACACGCCGACAAGAGATGCATAAGCGTCTCTGGCGCCTGTCGGCAAGCTCTACAATGGGTGTCGGGTACATCTACACCCATAACCCTTCTACGGTATACCAAGGTGTTGAAGACACCATCTTGGCAAGCCATTATAAAGCCCTCAGTCTCCGACTTCAACCCACTAGACCTTAGGAAAGAGAAGGTCAACTGCTCAGACAAGCTATGCTCTTCTAGATGTTTGTAGAAGATTCCATGCATTGGCTTATCTTTATGAAGTCTTAAGAGGAAGTCGACTTCGGCAGTTTTAATGTGGGCTTTTAATTCTGCGGGAGCAAGTTCCGTAATGGACTGCTGACACCTCCGCTTGAAGTCGAGTGTGAGGCTGAGCTCCTCGGCTGCTCGTTTCGCTGCGCTAAAAAGAAAGGCTCCTTTTCCCGCATTCTCGTGCTCTCGCACGAAGCGGATCAGGGGATCGGTGCTGTTCGTTACATAGCAGGCAGTGGCCAGTACTACTCTGTTGTGCAGACGCTCCAAACTCAATAGTCCACGCCCTCCCAGGTGTCGCGGGAGGTATATTCGCGGGACAGAGGACTTAGGATGCAGGCTTCTCTCCATATTCATCCTTTTGCGGGTCTTCGTGTCGATTTCCTTCAGCTCGTTCACTTTCCAGTGTATAGCACCAAAGGTGTATAATAACAATGGGACCGCAAGCATGTTTGTGGCAGCGACTTTGTTCTTGCCGGACAGTTCTGACGACCAGATCTGCCGGAGTCGGTGCAAATACTTGCGGCGGAGACACTCTTTAACCAATGTTGCCTCTTGGACATGACGCTGCGCCACTCCAAGGTAGGTATAAGTATCTCCGGCATGCAGTTGTCGCAAGATGCTCCCATCAACGAGCTGTTCCTCATCTCCACTATCTCCGCTTCGTCCTTTCTTGAGATGAACCAATGCACATTTGTCTGTCCCGAACTCCATTCCGATAGCATGACTGTACTCCTGCACCACCCTCAGCGATTGTTGTAGTTCGCGTTGGCCGGAGGCATAAAGTTTTAGGTCATCCATATAAAACAGATGGGTGACCTTGTGCCTCCGGTTATTGGGCGTGCCACAGCTGTATCCTTTAGTATTTCTCAGCGCTATGGACAGAGGCAAAAGTGAGATGCAAAAGAGCAAGGGACTCAAGGAGTCTCCTTGGAAGACACCTCTTTTCAATGACACCAACTCTGTCTGAACCCGAGTTTCACCTGATTTTATAGTGAACCGGGTCTTCCAGAGTGGCATCAGTTGTTTGATGCATCCCACTATCTGATTATCCACCGAAAGACATTCCAACAGCCGCACAATGAGCTCATGAGACGTGCTGTCGAATGCCTTGCGATAGTCAATCCAGGCCATCGAAAGGTTTCGCTTGTACTGCACGGAGTCCTGCGTGACACATCGGTCAATCAACAAGTTCTCCTTGCAGCCAGCTACTCCTTTCTTTGACCCTCTCTGTTCATACACGTCGAGAAATACAGGATTCACAGCTTGAAGGAGACGCATCTACAAGATTCTGGTGAAGAGCTTGTAACATGCGTTCAGACATGTTATTGGCCTGTAGTTTTTGGGATCAGACAAATCTCCGGTCTTCGGGAGAAGCACGGTTCGACCCTCGACAAACCAAGCCGGAATTGGCTGCTCCTGATTTAGCCACGAGTTAAAAACTCTAGCTAAATGCCGGTGGCAACTGGGGAATTTTTTCCACCAGTAGGTGTTTATGCCATCCGGGCCAGGAGCTGCGAAATTCTTTGCGCCTCGTAAGGCGTCAAGAATTTCTTCCGTGTTTATCGGGTGACGCAGTACATTCAAGTTAGGAGTCCTCCTACAAACGGACTCGAACTGCGCCAAGGCCGGAGTGTCTGCTGAGAGAGGTTTGGGCTGTTCGTAAATGTCCCTCCAAAAGGCCTCCACGCGATCAGCAGTTGGCGGCTGCTCTATGGCTGGAGGCGGCTGTTGGAAAAGGCGAGAAGGTCTTTCGTAGAACATTCTGTTCTGTTCCAGACCTCTCGCCCGCGCCACCAACGATCGCTTAGCAGCGATTAGCATCCGTATCCTGTCAAGACAGTGTTGCTTGACAACAACCAGTACCGCTTGACTGAGTGTATGATGGTCGCGCCTCAACCCGTAGGCTATCTGACGCACTCGGCGCGTAAATGGCTTCCCAGCCGCTCTATATTCCATCACACACTGGATACGGGATGCTTTCTGGCGAGCCAACTGGATTTTCGCTTCCATTTGGCGCACCCGTCTCTGTGCTCTCTCAACAGGAGAGTCTCTCACTCTCCCCTGTCTAGCTAGCCTCAGAGCCGCAGCGTAAATTTCGCAATTGATGCTCCAAATGTCAGAGGCCTCCGATAGACGTTCACCAACAACCTCATCCTCTCTCTTTAAATCTGCCAGCTTCAAGGACCTTCCGTTGTTATGCAAGGCCCTTCGGTCTCTGAAATCCCCAGGTGAGACGACTTGGTCGATATCCCTCTCAGCGGGCCTTACCGGCGAACTTTCAGCCTGGTTAACAGGCCTTCCGTCCGCCGAAGGGGCAGGCTGAGCTGGAGCACGAACATATCCCTGCCTCCGGAGGTACGATACATAATCTCGCAAATTCTGAGAGGTAAGCGTGCTATGCTCTGGGTGCATTTCACACCACCTCTCATACATGCGGGACATGTATCCCCTACGGCGCGGGCTACTGCTCTCGTAGCAGCTCAGCAGGTCATCCTTGAGCTCCGTCGTCCACCTAAAACGGTCCATGTCATTGCGGGGGTCGTCATCAGGGCAAATCGAAGCACCGCCACCTTGCCCAACGCCGGCTCTATTATTATTATTTTAAAACAAAAAAGTGCAGCCCGGGCTCCGACACACCGGGCTGCTGTTCCATTACCCAATGACTACTCCTCACACCGTGAGGTGAGCAATCACTGGGTCCGCGAATCGTGCGCCCTAAGTAGACGAAGGGACCCAAGGATGACTGCCTTCTGCATTCTGGCGGCTAAGATGTGCGCCGCCGCACGGCACACCGGTATTTTGCGCAGTGCAGAGAGCAGCGTATTCCTCATTCCACCTAGGGATCCAATGACCATAACCAGCAGACTTACAGTGTAGTCTGGCCAGAGCCTGAGTAGATATACAAAGCGGTTTCTGGCATCAAAAGCGCGCGAAGTTTGAATATGTGTCGGTTGAATTTGAATTTGACAGATGACGTGGTCACGTGACAGTTTAGTGTTCTGTGATTGGTTGACAGATGGCGTGGCTACGTGACAGTTCTGTGTTCTATGAGAGACAGATGACGCGGTCACGTGACGGTTTGACGGATGACGTAAGGTACGTCACAGTTTTTGACGATAGCGTAGACCACGTGACATTTCTAACAGATGCTGAGGTCACGTGACAGTTTTGTGTTCTGTAATTGACTGATGGAACTATGGAGGTCTCAAGAAATGTAAGGTTCTAGAGTATGGCTAACAGCCAATAGGTGGCGCCATAAACTCGTCTCACATCGGTATGATCTACCGTAACCTAACCTAACTTAACATTGAATGAAACTTCAAATTGATTTTTTGATATTTTTTTATTCCGCGTAGTACGCGGTATTACAAAACACACATGTAGGTATCATATAACAGCCACATACATCAGTCCATTCATGGAGATTGTAGTTGCTACGGCATGGTAGATACTGCTTTAACTCTTCTCGAAGTTCGTCAGAAAGTTTACCCCAAATATCAGCAGTCATATCCAGCATTAGAGTATTTATGATATGTTTCATCTTCTCTTCACTTAACTCCATAATAGAAATTGTAGGCAAAGATGACCGCAGTTAACTTGATTATATGTCTGATACTGATCGCTATTGTAAAAAATCTTAGCACCTTTTCCCATATAGCGAACCAGTTCTCTTGGTGGCTTCAGATTTCCGAATGAGTCAAAATACTCCACATCACTGTTTATCTTCTTATAAGCTACCCAATGCGTTCCACTATTCTCTGACACATCTAAATTGATAATAGCACACTCCCGCTGTTTAGGTCCATTTTTAGGTAAGGTGTCACGCATGAAGATTCCGCGGAAATATGGTATTTTAAGTGTTTTTGCGTAGTGAGCTAAGTCAATGTCAGTTAACGCCCTGTTGGGTAGCTTTATTGGGAGTTTTTTTGTTTTTTCATAAAAAGTCCAAATCCTCCTTTAGTATTTTTCTTGAGATAGATACCGTTCCCTATAGATTCCATTGCTTTGTTGTGGCGATGGTCTTCTTCAAGTTTTTTTTGAGCATTTTTGGCATCTAGAACCGTTTTTGCAACCCCTGCTGCACCTCCACTTAAAGCTCCTAAGGCACTGAGACCGGCAAAAAGGGGTATAAGAGGTAACATGCCTCCTGATTTTGACTGAAATGGTATTACTCTAGGTATTTTCACTTTCTTCTTCCCACCGGCCTTTTTTACTTCCATTCTAGCAGCCTTGAGAGCGCTTGAAGCAGCCTGTTTCAGCGATGATGTTGGTTTTAAGTACTTGTTTATCTTTTGGATAATATTTCTTCTGAAAGAAACTGAGCGCTTGGTCCCCATACCGAGTTTTCTTTTAGCTTTCATCGCACCTGTAACAAATAAGGCGTTTGCTCTTTCACCGAATTTCGTGTCTCTGGCTTTAACTCGTTCCCAAGCAGTATCTTCAAGTATCTTATCAGCTTTATGCCTGTCTTCCAAAGATCTATGGATAGAATAAGCAATATCGTGTTGTTTACATGCGGCGTCTAACGGATTAATGCCTGGATCTCCCCGTGCGAGTCGCTTTTGTAGTTTGGTCCCCGCTATTTGAATAAAAAATAAATGATCAAAATAAAATTATTGAGCCTAATGATTCTTAATATGGAACAACATAATTCTTACGGCCGCAATACTGATATCCTCCTAGTAGATGAGCCTCGAACGGGAGCTTATTTATTATCGAATTTAGAACACCTTTACCTTCGTATACAAACATTTTGACTGATAGCACAATTTAAAATCAAATCTATTTATTTATCCTCAAGTTATATCCTAACGTCATATCATGGAAGTCATCCAGCAAGAGCAGACGTTACCCATCGAAAACTTAGATTTGGAAATAAAATCTCTGCATAGCAAACATGGCAAACTCATACCAAACTCATTTAGAGCAGTTATATGCGGGCCAAGCGGTTGCGGAAAAACGAACGTTATGCTTTCGTTACTTTTCAACCCCAATGGGTTGAAGTTCAAGAACGTATATGTGTATTCAAAGTCGTTATATCAACCCAAGTATCAGTTACTACAAGATGTGTTAGATAATGTTCAAGGCGTTGGATATTTTCCTTTCAAAGATAACGATGAAATCGTAAGCCCAAATGAAGCAAAATCTAATTCTGTAATAATATTTGATGATGTTGCCTGTGACGGCCAGCAAAAAATTAGAGAGTACTATTCAATGTGTCGCCATAAAGATATTGATGCTGCTTATCTTTGTCAGACTTATACAAAGGTTCCTAAACAACTGATACGTGATAACTGTAATATGATAGTACTGTTCAAGCAAGATGAAATAAATCTAAAGCATGTATTTGAAGAACATGTTTCTCCAGATATGACTTTCGATGATTTATGCGAATGTGTTCTAACTGTTGGTCTGAAAGCTATGGTACTATTGTAATAATGAAGGACTTTGATATGAATAACGGAAGATATCGGAAAGGATTTGATATGTATATCAAAATATAGTTACAAAGAATCGCGTATCACTTGGTAGCACGATGTCCGACAATCGTGTTGCTGTTGCTACGCGTAAAAGGAAAATTGCTGAACTTGCAAGATCCATCCGAAAGAAGTATCTAGCTTTGAAACTGGGGAAGGCAGAAAAAGATGAATCCTTAAACAAACTGTTTGAGCCTATATCAACCCCACTTAAAGAAATTATTAACACAGCAAGTCAATCCATATACCCTCTTAAGCCAATTAAAAAGGAAGCAAATGTTATGGTTGAAAGCAAAAGAGGTTTTGCTACTTCAAGAGTAAATCAAAGTGATGATGATGATGATGATGACTACGATACTGAAATGCCGTTTGAGGATTCATCGGATACTCTACATTCGACTGCAGTTTTGGATGTATATCCATCTATAGCTCAACCAGCCGTTCAGGCGTTTTTTAATGGTGACAAAAATATTGATAATATATATGGACCTATCTATAACGTTGCTTCCTCAAAATGGACTCTTGGTCAAAAACCAATTGACTTTGACAAAAGTAGTGGTAATATTGTGTTTGGGGAATGAATGAATAAGAACCAGAGGCTATCCAGCACGGAATGTGGCTGGTGCATAGGCCACACGATGGGCCCTTTTGCGCCTCTATCCGCGCTAGTTCCTAAGACCTGCCCTTTTGGCAAAGGCAAGTACATTCTTAGGTCCTATCCGTTTTATCTCTATTGGTTCCAAGGTTCTTGAGCCCAGCATAGTCTGCCTGTGATAACCCAGGGTTTCACAGCGACACAGGATGTGTGCCGAGGATTCTTCCTCTTCCCCACACCACGTGCACGTTGGGTCGTTGACCACCCTCATCACAAACAAGTGACGCCTGAAGGTATTGTGACCCGTTAATAAGCCTGCTAACAATCTCAAGTTACTCCTATCCAGAGAGAGACAGAATCGTCCTATTCTCTCTTCAGGCCCTGCTAATAGCTCCCGAGCCTGACGGAGATGACCAGAGATGTTGTTCCATCTCAGAGAGTGTTGATTCTGGATCCACTCTCCAGTTGTTTTCCTAACCAAATTTGCAGACAGTCCTAAGGCTGGTTCCGGGCCCACAAAACTGTTTCCGGATCCCATCCTGGCTAGATGATCTGCCATTTCATTACCCTTTACCCCAGCATGCCCAGGTACCCACATCAGTGATACCTTGTGTTTAGCTGAGATGTCGTCAAGAGCCCTCCTGCACTCCAGGACCAGTCCCGACGTTATTTTCCAAGCACTCAGTGCTTTGATGGCTGCCTGACTGTCAGAGCAGATAGTAATCCGCCTCCTAGACCCGTCAATTTCCCGAATACGATTTACGCAGGCAAGTATCGCATAGACCTCAGCCTGGAATACTGTGGTGTGCCCCCCAAGAGGGAATGAAAGTCTTGTACGGGGCCCGTAGACTCCCGAGCCCGAGCCCTCTCTAGCGAGTGAACCGTCTGTGTACCAGACCTGTCCTCCTCCTTCGATGAGCTGTCTTTCCCTAGACTTCCATTCTTCCCTTGACGGAAACACCACCGTAAATTTGCGATTGAAGCGATGCGTAGGAGGATGTGTTTGGGGAGGATGGCCGTTATGTTAAAGGAACCCCTGGACTGTATGAATTATTGTTTTTTAAAGATCCTAGAAATTATAGTACAGAAGATTTGAATGCTTATCGAGCTATTTTGGATGTAACGAATATACATAGAGATACATTAGGTCGCTTGAAAGGTAGCACAAGGACAAAGTACTTGAAGATAATCAAGCCTCTGGTGAAAGATGAACCTTACACTAAAGGAAGTGGACTTATGAGACCTTTAGACAATCGGATGAAATACAACAAAAAAGAAATTGAATATACTTATTGGGATGATCCTAATGAGCTTGTTGAACGACTGAAGCTTTTAGTTGCCTCAAAATCAGCTGGAAACACATCTCATCAGAACGAAATTGTTTCAATTATAAACGAGCTCAAGGAATGTAATATAATTCTTTAGAATACCACATACCTTCATTTACATCATGAGCGTTGACAAATTCGGTCGTCATGCTGATATGCATAGCAATCCATATATGCGTTTTCCAAGACCAATATTTCCACGTACACCTGACGGAAGCTTAGATATTGAATACTCAAAAATATCAAATTTAAAGGAACCAACCAGTGATGGCGATGCTACTAACAAAAAATATGTAGACTCACAAATTTCGAACCTTCAAGCATTACTTCATAATTTCCATGATGATTCTCTTCTGGTTAATAGTACTATTGAAAGAGTTAAGGATACTGTTTATAAAGATCACCCGGTTGAAGACAAAGATTTAGCAACAAAAAAGTATGTGGATTCAGCGATTGCTGGTAATAAGAGAGACATAGATTTACTCACTGATAAATTATCTGAAAAAGCCCATCTGGTAGACTTTATGGATCTAGACGGTCGGTTGCACTATATAGGAGAGCAACTAGATGATCTTAGAAAGAAAATAGAAGAATACCCCATACCTTCATTTACATTATGAGCGTTGACAAATTCGGTCGTCATACTGATATGCATAACAATCCATATATGCGTTTTCCAAGACCAATATTTCCACGTACACATAGGAGAGCAACTAGATGATCTTTGAAAGAAAATAGAGCATAAATAGCTTATGTCCATACGTGTTATACTCATTTCTACACATAATGGCGGTAAGTAAGAATCAAACTTTACAGCCAATAAAAATTAAATCTGTAAAACAGCAGAAAAGATTATCAGCGAATAAGTTTATAGTTGTGAATGAGTTGCATAAGCCAGCGCGTAGGAATTATGCAAGAAGGCGAACAATTATCAAAGGTCTGGATGACCTGTGGCAGATGGATTTAGCAGAAATGCGTCAGTTTGCAAATAAGAACGAAAATTACAAGCTGATTATGGTGGTTATAGACTGTTTCTCAAAATTCGTATGGACTCGACCACTAAAAACCAAAACTGGTGATGAAATTACCAAAACATTTGCCGATATCTTATCACATACCAACCGCTGTCCAAAAAATTTGCAAACCGATCAGGGGACTGAGTTTTACAATACAAAATTTCAAAACTTAATGAAGAAACACAAAATCAACCACTACAATACGTATACCATCAAGAAAGCTTCCATTGCCGAACGGGTAATACGAACAGTTAAATCTCGGCTTTACAGATATTTTTCCATGAATGGTACATATAGATGGATAGACGTACTACCACAAATCACCAAAGAATATAATAATACTAAACATAGAACCACTGGATATAAACGATCTGATGTGAATACTTCTAATGAAAAGGATATTTTACAACAAAGATATAGTCATCTTAAAATAGCTGGTATAGGCAAGTTTAAAATAAATGACATCGTACGGCTGTCAAAGGCTAAACATTTATTTGAGAAAGGCTATACACCTAATTGGACCACGGAACTATTTAAAATTGTTAAAGTAAATATATCCAATCCTGTTACATACATGCTTGAAGATATGGATGGTGATCCCATTAAAGGTGCTTTTTACGAGGAAGAATTACAGAAAACGTCCGCCCCTGATATATATCTCGTTGAGAAGGTACTAAAAAGGAAAGATGGAAAACTGTACATCAAGTGGCTTGGATTTCCTTCGAGGTCGAATAGCTGGGTAAAAGAATCTGACATTGTCTGAAACTATACAAACACGTTGCAGCACTGTAAAGCATGAAAGCATAAATAGGAGCATATCTCTAGATATAGCGCAGACGTGTCTTAAGTTTTCTCGTTAACGTCAGTTACAATTTGTGTTTAGTAACGTAAAAGCTACCGACTATCAAACATCTATTTTGCAATGATGAATCAAGAGCAGTATAATTACTACGGGACTACGGATACAGATACAAGGTCTACAGTGTCCAGTGAGAATTATGACAAGGAGTTGGATAAAGTGCTAGCAAAGTATGAAAATGCTGCAAAGGTAGAGCAATATTATCTACTCAATACAAAACTCCATCTTGGGCCATATACGGTTGAATGCGGATTGAGTCCAGCAAGAACATTCTGCCCTACTATAATAATTTCTCAACCGTATCATGCTGCTAAGATTTCTCTTGCTGTTTTTGAATGGGTTTCCTTGATGGATTTGCTGCGTGGAGCAATCAAGAGTTTTTTCAACAAGCCACTCCCTTCACTTCCAGACGAATACAGTTCAGTGACCTCACAATGCGGAGATTTCGTGACAGTTACACAGCTTGTTTACGACGATGTAAAAATGCTATCAGTTAGCAAACATGATGTGGTATTTTATTTTACAGAAGACGATGTAAATCGCCTTATTCAGGCTGACTTTAGTATAATTTGTCACAGATATAATCTCTTAGATGAACTGAATTTTTGCGGCTATTACTATAACGTTATAAATTTAATTAAGTCGTGGTATAAGAATAACTATCTTAATTATTTAAGTGCTATAGAAATGTTGTATGGTTTTTGTGATATAAGCGGCGAAACTTTATTGAGCAATGCTCTCAGAGAATATTTGTATTACTATAAGGATGATGTACTATATGATTTGAATAAATAAATTATTAAAAGATAGTTGTGTGCTAAATATTCCTCAGTATTCTAGAATACATCAACAACTGCAGTCATGCTGTGTCTACTGTTGTTGGTTAATGTTGCTTTAACTTGTAGCGAATATAACAATGCATCTGAACCGCCCTCGTTCAAAAATGTTACTCAAAGTGATGATTCTTTGTTCAGTAATCTATTTCATGAAAATAATGAAAGCAAGATATTATTCTTCAATAACCTAACCCAGGAAAATATCAATAATACTGTTACTGCCGCATATTTAAAACGTTATGGATATATCAGTGATAGCTCCGATCTTTCGATTACTGATTTGGAGACCGCACTACAAAGCTTCCAAGAGAAATACAATCTTCCAGTAAGTGGTGAAGCAGACAATGCAACCATACAACTTATGCAACGCTTGAGGTGTACTTTACCTGAAAACTCGTATACTATAAGAGGTGGGTGGAATAAGACACATCTTCGGTGGTACTTTCCACAAGCTCATTATCATTCACAGAAAGTAATAGAAGCAGCATTTCATATGTGGGAAGATGCTTCCGGCTTAACATTCGAAAACATAAAAAAACCCAATCCACCACCAGATATCACAATTTTCTTCACCGATAGGAAACATGAATATCGTTTTAATTGCCAAGGAGATTATCCTTGTCCCAGCGTTTTTGATGGACCTGGAGGTGCCCTTGCTCATGCAACCTACCCTACAAGCGGGGATACATGTATAGAAATTCATGTTGATAACAGGGAACGCTGGAGTTATTCTCTTAATGGTTCTGTACCTGAATACGAGGTTAGTTTACTCATGGTAATGGTTCATGAAATTGGTCACGCTCTTGGTCTAGGACACAGTGATGTTAAATCGGCAATTATGTACCCTTGGTATCAAGATAGCATCAGAGAGCTAGATATTGATGATAAAGATGCAATCGTTCAAATCTATGGCCATCGTACTATTCAAAACTATAGTACGCCATTCAACCCAACCAATCGCACACCGAAAAAACAGACTACAAAGTCAAAGCCAAATCCCAAATCTAAGACGCCATCCAAAAATTTATGTGAAATAATATATCCTGATATTATTTTTATTGCTGCAGCACCTGAATTCCACAATCACCGGTTGTATATAAGCCATAACTCGTTCTTATGGAAACTTGATTTGAATGACTTGTTAATACCTGAATCACCTGACAAGTTAGTTAATTATGTACCATTGGGGACTGAACCTTCATCTATTTCACACATTTTTCAAAACTCAGCTGGTGATCTAATAGCAATTGATAAGAAAAATCACAAATATTATGTAACATCATTTCCTGGGTTGAATATTAAAGCAACGTACGACTTTCCAATATCTGTTGATGCTGAAATTAATGCTGTTTTTCAAACGTATAGCGGATCAACTTTCTTGTTTTTTGATAATGACTCATATATTGAGTTTATCAATACTCCTAAACAATTAATAGGCAGAGGACGAACCAGTGATGTCTTTCCAGGCATACCAAAAGATATAACCTCGGCATTTCGGTATATAGATGGCCATATTTACTTCTTCTCTCACCGCACATACTATAAGTACAACGAGTTTACAAGGACAATTTCGAAAGCTGGGCAATTCAAGTGGGATCTTTTTGACATACCGTGCCCTAATACAAGTCTTTTAGACCAACTAAAAACTTTACTATCAAAGGTTATTTCTGTGTATAAATAATACGAGTGTTGTTGAACTTCATGCCGAAGATAGAACAGCTGATTTGAAACAATATGAATAGATGAAGAATCGCAGATGCTGCTTTACTAGGATTCGTGAATAAACACAAATTATCCATTATTCTGTTGAAACATATAAACGCAATAAAAAAAAAATTAGCAAATGACTGTTTTTAAGCAGAGTCAATAAAGTATCACCTACATGGAATACAGTATAACTGATAACGCAGATTGGAATAAAACAATAATTAAATCATAGTAATTTTATTTATATACATGATACAATACAATCATATCTGGGGAACGGGAAACAACAGATATAACTAACTAGCATATACACATACTTTCACAATTATAAATCGCTAAAACGTACTTCTGCATCACAATTATAATGAATGTCGGTATCACATAATTCTCTATCCTTAAGGACGAATAATACTGATGCAAAATCATTCTGACACCAATATGATTTAGATTGGTATAAAGTGTGCAAGTTTTCCGCTCTTACCATAAGATGAAAATGATCATGTATGACAAACAATGATTTCTTGTATGTATCAAAGAAATATTTTATCGCTAAAAAGCATTCTCGACATACCCGTAGGTTTAATTGAGGAATATTATAATAGCTGACCCATACACAGTATACATCATGTTCAAAAATATGGTGCCAGGCATCCATATACATTACTGTAGACCTTATCTCAAAAGGAATATCTGTAAGAAATTCAACTTCGCTTAATTGTTCAATACTATCAGAATTAAATTCAAAATTATCCATTGGTATTTGTTCCACAAAATAGCCCCAACGATATTTGGAGTAGTGTTTTGCTAATTTCATTATTAAAGACCACGGGAGATCCCTATAATGATAAAGTAATAGCCGATTAATGGAGTAAACCTGCTTGCATATGCTCCTGATGCAAAGGAGCTCCAATCGTGGTGCCATCCTAGAAGAAAATTTACTTCTTAATTTACTTTGATATCACGATGCCCCCAAGGAAGAGTATCGTAGCTATTAGGTAGCAAATACCGTTTATCATCAAAAGGACTTAAGGCAATTTTTGATTGTTCTATACCAAAAACTTCATGTGCATAAGATACTATAGAACGCTGTGTAGTGGATTTTTCTTTGTACTCTTTCAGACAGTTGACATAATCCTCGAATGATATTTTATTTTTTACGACTTTGTATTTGATGCCCTTAGATTTTTTAACTACTTTCCCGTTTAACACCTTATAAGCGTACATCTTTGACCTCAGCCCTACAAAATGACTAATAATTTGTCCGTTAGCTTCATCTTTCATTAGACCCGGAACCTTTTTATTGACTAAGGGTATGTTGTATACGTTATCAGCTGGATAATCAGACGTGTCAAATCTCTCAATATCTTGTTTAATTACTTCTTGATAAACGTCATCACAAGTAATTTGATAAAAGAACGAATCGGTATCGTAATACATTAGTTTGCATTCATTATTTTGGAACTTTTTGAGCATGTAGTCATATTGAAATTCATACATAACCGTCTTAGAAATATCCAAAATACACATACCAACGTAGAGTGGCTTATTGAAAATTAATTCAGTCTGCTTCATCTCTATTGCCATTAAATTCTCATCAAAAATAGTTCGATTATGGAAACTTGGAGAAGCAATCAAATTTTTTGCACCATAACGTCCATAGTAGGAAGAAACGAGCTTTACGACTCTATGCTTTCGTATGTTCTGCATTGTTTTACCAAAAATTGCATTATTGAATAATTTATATAAATTTTTTTCAAATGCTGTTGAAGCAGCCGCCCTTAACCTACTATTGAGCTCAATATATGGTTTCAACCAAGGTGATTGCTTGAACTTCAGAATTTTGTGTATTTTTTTTAATACTAGACCATTTGCTATTGCTTGTTTCAGATTACGATAATGTAGTATATAATCGTATTTATTACGTAAAGTGGCTGTTAATTTTGGCAATTTAGATTTAGGAGGGACATAATGTTCAGCACAGAACGGAAAATCTTTATGAGAATCATGCAAACTCTCTGGGTATTCGAGATCAACTTGTAAAATATATCCTTCTGTTGAATCATCAGCGACTGCCAAAACATCAAAGTTTTCAAAATTTTCAACCCATTCAAACCCTCCATATGGAAGAGGTTCGCACATACTTTTCCCATATAAATTGTTGGCATCGACGTATAGGAGGTAATTAGATGATTTAGATGGATCATAATTAGGCATATATTTGTTATTAGCCTCCGAGAACCGATTTGAACACCCTGAAATTCCTCCACGTATTCCTTTTTCAATGAACATAAGTTGGTCTATGGATTTAACTAATTCTAATTTACACTGCGTGTATCGAAGGCAACAGCTCCAGCTATATCCAGGCATTGTATAGTACCAAGCTACGTCAAGTTTGTATGTATTGTAACATTTTTCGCGGAAATTTTCAAAAACGTCAGCCAAAAGTAGTATATCGGTTTTTAAATATAAGTCACTGTATTCACCTAGTGATTGAATATTGAAATTATTCCAAATACTAATTGCATGAGCGTAGTCGTCTTCACTTATATTCTCATCATTTAGCTTATTATAGAAGCATGCAAAAGGCGGTAAAGATTTTAGATCTAGTTTTTCAACGCAATCAACATAGTCATAGCAGAATACCCCCTTTGGTGTAAGTAACTTGAAATGATCATCGTTTAAATTTGCAAACTGTTTCTTCAAATTTGTCATGTTTTCCACGTTCATTGTAGATACTAATTCATCCAGAGAGGCTCCAAGAAATCGAAATGAGTCTATAAACCGAAATTTGATTGTTGTTTGGGAATCGTATTGAGTAAATGATATATATCGTTCTTTATTTATAGGTAGTAAACTTACACGACCTCTTTTTGAAATGTTTCTGATAATGAAATGTGAATCGTATCCTGAAAAGTTGTGCAGTATAATAGGTACAACAAATAGTTTTCGAAAATTCAGGTTACAAGCGTTATGAGCAAATCCTCTAAAATCACCCGTAAAATGGTCATGATCGTGAACTATTTTATCACCCGGTTTGAAAAGTTTCTCGCATATATGGCAAGCTATCTGCGGCAGTTGAGTTTGCAATTTCTCCATAGGTACTATAGTTTTTATTTTAGATTCAACAAATGTGGCTATGTTTGACATTTCAAGAGCAAACCAATCAAGACAATCGTCACCCCTATAGCTTTTGAAATATGATAGACTGTCATCATATGAGCATTTCAAGTAATATCCCGCACTATACGCCTTGTGATGTTGATATCTTTGTGTTTTGGTTTTAATGTTTTTGAATTTATCGCCGCACGGCGTGAGTAGCGATTCGAAGTCTGCATAAATGACAAATGGATTCCGTTGTTTATAAACATGATCTTTAAATTCCATAAAATCATATTTTGGGAAAGATATCTTGCAGTCGTTAATATTTTCGCAATAGACTGAATGACTAGTTAGCGCTGCTTCATTATTAAAGTAATTTAGGCACCTATCACAAATATACTTTTTGGCTTTCCCTTTAGTGGGGGGTCAAGGAAGTGCGGAGGCTCGAGATCACCAGAGTTTTACAGGTACTCGAGCCTCTTCACTCTCAGGGGGGGTCGCAAGGCCCCCCAAGACCGTCCAGGAGTGGATAGGAGACAAATGTGTCACCTATCCCGTGCAGAAATGCACCTTTCTCGTAGTGGCCCCTGTCTTCGTCAAATTTGACGAAGCTAATCCTGGCGGATCTAGGCTGGAGCCCCGAAAGGCTCCCTGGCAATGGGCAACAGCATTGCCAGTATCGGTGCCAGCTCCTGGGGGAGGGTGTACTCACGATAAAAGTGAGTGCACCCTTGCCTAGGAGATCGCACCGAACGTCCTCTAGGATAACTGAAGAACCCAACGCAATGTGTCATGCGATCCGTGCTAAAGGGTGCGTGGCGGTGGGGGTGCACCGTCGCTAACGGAGCCTCTGGGATACCAGGCGACCTCCCAGAGTAACAAGCCTTACACTCGTGCAGGGGGCGCCGCGAGTGTGGACCATATAGTTCCCCCTTACTCGTGGGATTTATTATGAGTAAAAAACCCAACAATAATAAACCCAAATCCGGGGGCCCCCCATCAGGGGACCCCGAACAGCAACCGGGTGGCCTCTCACCAGGGGACCCCGATAGAACCCTCACTGGCGAAGAGCAAGTGAGAGATATTTCAAGGGAACTCGCCAAGAGGGTGGGTACCTTGAATCTGAAGAAAAAGGGTAGGACGGGAGCGCAGAAGAAGCGGGCCCGGAGGCTAAGGCTGGCGCAGGAGGGGCAGGGCTCCGGAAGTCGAGATGCCTCTTCGGGGGCATCTGCTTCGGGGGGCGCTGCGGCTTCTGTGCGGGCTAGGGCGCCTTCGGGTGTTGCAGCTGCGGCTTCGGCGGGGCCTAGCATTGCTGGGAAACGTCCGAGGTCGGCGGGTGTGACACCGGAGGGTGCCTCATCGCGGAAGAGAGCTCGCACTTCCGCTCACGTTAGCTACGCTAGAGTGGCGCAAACCGGGCACAGGGTGGTATTCGTTCCCGAGGACTACCCTAGTGCTCAGTTGGTGGAGACGCAAGTCTTCAGCATCCAGGAGTCAGTGAGCGGACTGATGGACGGGCTCCCACTTGAAGGGGCCCTTCCAAGGTTCGCTGACTGCTACTTCTCGAGGGGGGCGGCCATCTTTGTTTGCGAGAACGAGTTCTCGCAGACGTGGCTGCAGGCTCAGGTTGGCAACCTGAGGCCCTGGGAAGGAGCACGACTCAGGGTGATGCGGTTTGAGGACCTGCCCGTCTTCAGGAGGGTGATGGCTTGGTTCCCGGGCCCTCACGTGAAAGAGGACATCCTCCTGAGGAGGTTAGACAGGCAAAATCCTGGGATACACCCCAGCTCGTGGAGGGTGATGGAGGTTAAGATGGAGCCGAAAGGCGTACGTCTGGTCCTCAGCGTTGACTCCATTAGCTGGGGCGTAATCGAAGGCAGGGGGCTGCGGCTCTACTGCGGAGCGAGCTCAGCAGTGTTTACTCTGCTGGGCAAGAACAAAGAGCAACGCGGGACTGCTGCTGCCGGCGGTGATCAGGGCCCAGGCGAGAGCCAGGAGCCTAGGGACCAAGGGCAGCTGGCACCTGGGGAGGCTGTTGTTGCTGCTCGGGCTCCTCCAAGGGGGACCGAGCGGCAGGAACAGACTCCTCAGGAGTCTCCGGAGTTGGATAGGGATGTGCCCACACCAGGAACTAGTGGGCCACAGAGCAGCACACCAGTGAGTGAGGGGCAGCTACTCGATAGTGACTCCGACTCAGCACTGGAGGGAGCCAGGATGCTGTGGCAGACGGATCAACGCCACAGTCACAGCGAGGGTAGCGGCAACGAACGGGGCCCCACCGTGGGGAACTAGACGTTGGTTCGCTACAAACACACGAGGGTGGACTGCCAAAAAAAAAAATGGTGAGTTACATTTCTTTCATTCAAATTAATTTGCAGCATTGCATAGCGGCTTCTAGGGTTCTTACTCAGACGATCACTAGGGGTCGCTATGACATAGCTCTTATTCAGGAACCCTGGATAAGGAATGGCATTATTAGCGGGCTTAACATTCCAGGGTATACCATTTTTAGTAGCGCTCCGGAGACAAAGCCTAGAGTGTGCATATTATGTAATAATATGAATGCATGGCAACTAATGGACTTTACAACTAGGGACATGGTTGCGGTGGTGATTCGCCTTAGAGAACAAGGCATCGAAAGAAGTTTAGTGGTATGCTCAGCGTACTTACCGTATGATTCAGGAGATCCTCCTCCCTCAAAAGAGATGGAGGACCTTGTGTCTCATTGTCGGGATAATAATCTCGAGCTTATCGTGGGGTGTGATAGCAATGCCCATCACACCCTATGGGGTAGCTCTAACACTAATAGACGTGGTGAAGAGCTGATGGAATTTCTAGGGACGTCGAACCTAGAGGTTCTGAATGTTGGCGACACTCCTACCTTCTCAAACAATGTGAGGGATGAGGTCCTAGACATAACACTGAGCACGGTCGGTATTTGTAATGAGGTCAAGGACTGGACAGTATCCTTGGAACCGTCACTGTCCGACCATAGACATATAACGTTTAGGATTGACGGGGAAAAAGAGGGAATCCTTGTTAGAAATCCTAGGCAAGCAAACTGGGCTTCTTTTAAAGAGGACCTAGGCAGCAGGCTCCGTCCTATAGAGCAGGATCTCAGTAAAGGGGAGGGCTTGGAGGCGGCAGTTGATTCCCTGTGTAGGGACCTCCGAGACTCCTTTGAGGATAACTGTCCCCTACGCAAAGTGGGCGTGGCGGGCAATGCCACCTTCTGGACTAAGAAATTAGAAACCAGGAAAAAGTCCCTGCACAAACTACTCACGAGAGTTAGGTACAGGAAAGGTACTCCTGATTGGGAGGAGTATAGGATAAAGCTACAGGAATATAAGAGGGAAGTCAGGAGGGCCTCCAGGGAATCTTGGAGGAACTTCTGCAGGTCCATCAATGATATTCCTGCGACGGCAAGGATGCATAGGATCCTTAGCAAGGACACCAAGTCCAAGTTGGGGACCTTGACGGACTCGAACGGTCATAGAACCAGTAACGAGGAGGAAACGCTTGAACTGCTGATGAGGGTGCACTTTCCGGGATCGGTTGCCGCTCAGCAGACAGGTGCACATAGGCCACTCCGCCGTCCTCATAAAGAGGAATGGCAGATGGCAGGAGAAGTCGTCACTTATGACCGCACAAGATGGGCGATAAATACTTTTGCTCCATACAAAAGTCCAGGCAAGGATGGAGTCATTCCAGCCATGCTACAACATGGACAGGATCTGGTACTACCATACCTAGTTAGGATATTTCGCGCCTGCGTGGCTACTGGCTTCACACCGAAGAGCTGGTTGCATTCAAGGGTCGTTTTTATTCCTAAGCCGGGCAGAGGTAGCTATACTCGTCCGAAGGACTTTAGACCGATTACCCTTTCGTCGTTTTTACTAAAAACACTGGAGAGGTTGGTTGATAGATATATCAGGGATGGGCCCTTACAAAGGGTTGAAATCCATGCCTATCAGTTCGCATATCAGGCGGGAAAATCAGCTGAGCTGGCACTTCATCATTTGGTCAGCAGGCTGGAGAAAACGTTGAATCAACGGGAAGTGGCTATGGTAGCATTTCTTGATATCGAGGGTGCGTTCAACTGTACCACTACCAATTCGATAAGACGCGCCCTAGAGAGACATGGAATTGCTCCAATCCTAGTGGAGTGGATTCTTACTACTCTAGAGGGCCGAGTGGCTTCTGCAACGCTTAATGACATAAACTATAGCGTTGCAGTGGCGCGAGGCTGCCCACAAGGCGGTGTTCTTTCACCTCTATTATGGTGCTTAGTGGTGAATGACCTACTCGTGAGACTAAGCAACACAGGGGTCTACGTACAGGCCTATGCCGATGATTTGAGCATAGTGGTCAGGGGTAGATTCATTAATACAGTCTCCGAGGTAATGCAAGGCGCGCTGCGTGTTGTGGAAACGTGGTGTAATGAGGTGGATCTGTCAGTGAACGCTGAAAAGACGGAGCTCGTTATGTTCACTAGGAAAAGGAAGATGGAAGGCCTCGTGAGGCCTACCTTTTTCAGAACGACACTTGAATTGTCTCAGTCAGTAAAGTATCTAGGAGTAATACTGGATCACAAGCTGACTTGGAGGCTTCACGTGGATTATAAGGTAAGCAAGGCTCGAAACTCATTATGGGCCTGCAGAAGAGTTGTCGGTAGTAGCTGGGGCCTGAGCCCAAAAGTGGTGCACTGGCTCTACACTACAATAGTCAGACCGTCACTAATATATGGCTCCATAGTGTGGTGGACCTGTATAAAGACGGAGGCAACAAGAGCCAAACTTAATAAGGTCCAACGTTTGGCATGTCTTAGTATAACCAGTGCAGTGCGCACAACACCCTTGAGTGCCATTGAAACACTATTGAATCTTCCTCCTTTGGATCTGGTAATCCAAGGGGAAGCTAGAAAAACTGGGTTCCGTCTCTGGAGTCAGGGTAGCTGGACTTTTATGAATCCAGGCAAAGGACATTCGACGATTCTAGCAGAGTTGCATGAGGATTGTCCTATTTTGTTGGCGAGGAGCGATACAGTTTCTCCTACGCATCGCTTCAATCGCAAATTTACGGTGGTGTTTCCGTCAAGGGAAGAATGGAAGTCTAGGGAAAGACAGCTCATCGAAGGAGGAGGACAGGTCTGGTACACAGACGGTTCACTCGCTAGAGAGGGCTCGGGCTCGGGAGTCTACGGGCCCCGTACAAGACTTTCATTCCCTCTTGGGGGGCACACCACAGTATTCCAGGCTGAGGTCTATGCGATACTTGCCTGCGTAAATCGTATTCGGGAAATTGACGGGTCTAGGAGGCGGATTACTATCTGCTCTGACAGTCAGGCAGCCATCAAAGCACTGAGTGCTTGGAAAATAACGTCGGGACTGGTCCTGGAGTGCAGGAGGGCTCTTGATGACATCTCAGCTAAACACAAGGTATCACTGATGTGGGTACCTGGGCATGCTGGGGTAAAGGGTAATGAAATGGCAGATCATCTAGCCAGGATGGGATCCGGAAACAGTTTTGTGGGCCCGGAACCAGCCTTAGGACTGTCTGCAAATTTGGTTAGGAAAACAACTGGAGAGTGGATCCAGAATCAACACTCTCTGAGATGGAACAACATCTCTGGTCATCTCCGTCAGGCTCGGGAGCTATTAGCAGGGCCTGAAGAGAGAATAGGACGATTCTGTCTCTCTCTGGATAGGAGTAACTTGAGATTGTTAGCAGGCTTATTAACGGGTCACAATACCTTCAGGCGTCACTTGTTTGTGATGAGGGTGGTCAACGACCCAACGTGCACGTGGTGTGGGGAAGAGGAAGAATCCTCGGCACACATCCTGTGTCGCTGTGAAACCCTGGGTTATCACAGGCAGACTATGCTGGGCTCAAGAACCTTGGAACCAATAGAGATAAAACGGATAGGACCTAAGAATGTACTTGCCTTTGCCAAAAGGGCAGGTCTTAGGAACTAGCGCGGATAGAGGCGCAAAAGGGCCCATCGTGTGGCCTATGCACCAGCCACATTCCGTGCTGGATAGCCTCTGGTTCTTATTCATTCATTCATTCATTCCCTTTAGTGAGTTGAGTTGACACCAATCTTGATAAATCTTTTATCCAACAATAATGATATTTCACTTCAGTAGTATCAGTATCTTCTGCAGGTACAGCTTCATAATCATCTAATTTTGGAAAATAGATATTTTGAACCAGTAGTAGATTAACATGCCTATCTGATTTATTTTTAGTTAACCTAGCTGGTACAACGTTATAAAATTGCTTATCATTCCTTTTATTTAATTCTAAAGAATATACATTGACAGAGATATTATTAATCTTCTCAAACTTTGAAATTTTTTGTAACGACATCGGTGATTCTAGGCTTTCGGTATTAAGTACAACGCTATAATGAGGATATGCAGATGTTCGTTGCTGATTTTTGTCACTAGGATAAAGAGCCGACACTATTGACCAATAAAAGCATGCTTGATCATCATTTTGAACATTAATGCATGCGTGTTTCCTGAGTATTTGCTCAGGAAGTTTAATGTATGATGTACCGTTACCCATTTCAAGTTTATTGATATTAACCTCTAATGAAATTATCGATTGGAGAGCAAATCCCGAATCACGTTCTTGAAATTCTGAAAGCTTATTAAAGAGTCTATCTTCTACATGCTCAAGGAACCATTTATGTAAGTCTGTTGATATATCAATATTGGCATTTCTAGTATTAAAATATTTGAAATCCACTACATCAGTAGCTGCAGAATGTTTTATGAATTCACCACAAAATGTAGTATTTACCTTGATCATTGGAAATTTTTTCAGGCTGTTTCTGATTTTACTTTTGAATAAAATTACTGCATCTTGAAAGAATTGTTTTAAGTCCTTGTGTGACAAATTTATTATTACGCTAGTTCTAATTCTACTTTTGAAACATGAAGTTATTTCTTCCCAAACTACACGATTGTTAATTGTTCTCGCAATCTCAAGCCCCATACCGATATGATTGACTTTAAGTAACTTTTGAAAAGCTTTGATATGCCCCAAATATGTGTGAAGTTTACGTGCGTTAGCTATGGCTAGCTTTCCATGCTCCATAAGTTTATTACAAATAATAACTTGTTTTTTGAAACGTTTAAGCCAAATTTCAGCATCTTGAACAGTAAAATTCTCGGATAAGACTTTTTTCACCTGTAGATATCTGCTGATGAGGTCGCCAGTTTTTTGAATTATTTCCAATGGATTCATTGCAAATTCGTGAAAGTATGTATATATGTAACAAAAATATTAGCTCACCCGTCCCCCACTCCAATGCCTAGAACTCTATCACTCTAAAAGACTGCAGCGGCTCGGCGTAGCCGCAATCCACCGGGCCCTCGTAGATTACTGCGTACTTTTTGCTGCTAAAGAAGCCAAGGTTTTTCTTGTATACCTCCGTGACCCTGTTTGGTAGATACACTGCCTGCCCGTCTTCCAGGTGTAACACTATGGACTCTCCAAATAGCCCTGAGGTTACTTCTGCTGATGTTATCCTGAAGGGCCTGTCTCTAGGCAGCTCTTTGATTTTTTTGATCTGCTTCTTGTTGGGTCCTTTAACTAAAGAACGACTGTTTAGTTTTTCTAAATCCATTGCTGAAATAACAAAATGATAATCTTTACTGCTAGTTGTCCTCAATTATAATTAGAATGAATATTTACGAACATATTATGGCCTACATTTAGAAAATTTCTGCATTACAGATTCACCAATATTTACTATGCAAAACAAAATTAAGTTCAGTGTATCATCAAGGTGAGAAAACATTAAAATCTGTTATTTATTATTACATCAGAAATATATATTCAAGTTTGCTGATAGTTAGCAAAGCATCTGGTAATAGATAGCCTTTAATTTACCTAGAGGATGAAGCAGCTGAAAGCTTCTTTGACTACCAACCAGGACTATATAAAAATTACAAAAGTTACCCAACAAAAATGAGCAGTAGAAGTATTAAAATATATGTAAAAAATATGTATAGATTTTTTGATAAAACCTTACAAAAAAAAAATGGAAGTAAAGATCATGGTATAATCAAAGTAGCAATAGGACCTAATTCTCAACCGAAAAATATTTCAGCATTAACACTATGATTATATTTAAATATGGTTAAATACGACATGAAATAAGGATGCGTTAAAAGCATACAAGAAAATTATTGAGATAAACAATTAGTGTATTTTTTCAAATTTTTATGCCATACAATGGATCTCAAAATATAGTGAGTCAAGCAAAAAAGAATAAATATACATTTAGTTCTCTAGTAAAGTGAGAGAAAAAGTTACCAACAATACCTACATGAGGTAAGCTACTCACATATCATTAGAATTATTCAGTAGGACAAATTATATATTATTAGCCATAATGTCTACAATTTTTCAATGAAATTTGGTATTTACATACATTCCATACGTGAATCAATACGTGAATCAGGCTTAGGGTTGTAATTGTACGTGAAAATATAATAAAAATAAGATGAAGAAGAGCCAGTATTATTGATATTCAAAATAGAGAATCACTTAAATGAAACTGAACAGTGAATAATAAATCCAAATCACAAAGAATTAAAAAAATAGAAATAATCGAGTACACTTACCAATGGTTTAAGAAACAAGCACTTTTTACTTCACTGAATTTGAACTGCTGCTGGAAGCGTCTCTAACACGAGATTCTACTCGCAGTATCGTGAGACACATATTTATACCGTTTCTCGCCGCCACAAAGGTGGGGAACACTGGTGGTTGACCTTTCTTTGTAAGCCTGCATGGAAACAGTGTTTCGCCGTCTTCTACGTATGCCTATCCGCCTCACCATATGTCGTGAAGGTTATGGGAATACTGGTGGTTGGCCTTTCTTTGTAAGCCTGCATGGAAACAGCGTTTCGCCGTTTTCTACATATGCCTGTCTGCCTCACCATATCCCGTGAAGGTTGCAAATATAAAAACAACTTTCGGCGAAATAAATTCGAATACAGCGTAGACTATTAATATGCAAACCAGATGTTATCGTCTTTCGTATCCTGTATGCTCACATAACCGAGAAAAGATGTTCATATATAATACCAGCTAAGTGGTTTTATATGTAAGTCTATACGTAGGTATTATACTTGATATTTTCTGCGTTACAACATGAGAAAAATATTTGATATCTGTTTTGTATAAAACAGCAGAACACCTTAATGAGAATATGTTATTTAAGGAATATCATTATCACAAATAAATTAGTCACTATGTCAACCCTTCTAAGGGTAAGTAGTCGAAGCCACATATTTTCTTTCCGTCCCCAAAGTCCCATTGTTTTAAAGCCCACGAAGGAGTACGAGTTAGCACTAAGATCCTTCCATTCCTACAATTCTATACCAAATATAGAAACTGGTGAAAAATTTTTTTTCTACGATGAAAATGAGAATTTAATTTCAATCGAATTTCCTGCAGGATGTTACGAAATCTCGGACATCGAGTCGTTCATACAGAAACAGATGGGTTTAGATAACGCTGTATATCCTGATAAAACTTTCTCGCTGAAACCTAATAATAACACCTTAAAATGCGAAATATATAGCAGCAAGTATAAGGTTTCGTTCAAGGAGTCAAAAAACATTGGACATATTTTGGGTTTCTCTGAGAAAATACTACAACCAAAACACATTCATTCTTCGGACCTACCTGTGCAGATTATAAAAGTATCAACAATACGCTTTGAGTCAAATATTACTTGGGGAGCCTTTGATGGTGACAGACCTGCTCATACTATCTACGAGTTTCCTATAAAGGTAGATCCAGGTTTCGCTATTAACGAAACACCTTCCAATCTTTTATATCTGCCTGTTGTACCGCAGAACGAAATCCGGAATATAACGATCTTAGCTAAGGATCAAAACGGAAATCCTGTGAATTTTAGAGGGGAAGAAAGTACTATTGTATTGGAACTTAAAGAAAAAATTAAATGGGGTTGATAATAGATATAAAAGGTGTTGCAGATGTTAATAGAACATTAGTACCAAAGGGCCCCTCTGTGAGAAGAGAGCTTACGCTGGCAAATAAATTGTTTCTTCGTTCTCTTGGATACGTATTAGTTGAAAATGCCCGCAGCATACAAAAAACGTCGTTCGGATGGAGGTTCTGAGGATCTTAGAACATCTACGAGTATAACCGCACCGATATTCGATTTATACCAGGTGCCAAAAATTGATGAGTCTATTAGAAAAGCAGCTTATAGGTCTTATACCCCATTTATCAAGGCATTTAACTGCAGCGACATAATTGAATTCAGTGTCAACCAGGTGGATTCATTTTTTGCTATGAATGCATCCTTGTTGTCAATTAAAGGAAAATTGGAAGTAAGTGGAAGTGGTGAAGTAACTCTAGCACAAAATTTCGGAGCATTCCTTTTCGACAGCTGTACCTACAGTGAGAGTTCAAAAGAAATAGAAACAGTTCGCGATCCTGGGATTGTTAGTGCTGTCAGAGCTTTAACCAACTATGTTTCTGAAGATTCAAAATATATGTCTATTGCCGGATGGAATTATCCTTTACCACCAAGCTTAAATACTAGCGACAAATCTTTCAGTCTCCTAATACCTCTGAAGCATATTTTCAACATTTTTAATGATTATCCCATGATAACTTGTGGACGCCAAACAATAAGGCTAGTAAGAGCGCGAAACGACAATGATTGCGTGATCATAAAGGAAAAGAAAACTGATACTCCGGCATCTCCAACAACAGTTAAAGTTATTATTGAAAGTATGGAACTGAAAATTAAGCACATATACCCTAATGATGAAATAAAAGAAAAACTAATGAGATCAATACAAACTGATAGGCCAATATTGATACCGTTTAGAAAATGGGAACTAAACGAACTTCCATCGATTACAAAAGATGCTAAACGCGAGATTTGGGCAGTTAAGACAAGTACGGCAGTTGAAAGACCACGATATGTGATTGTATTTTTTCAAACTGATAAACGAGACAACCTAAGTGCTGACCCGACGCTATTTGATCATGTTAATATCCATAACATTAGATTATCGCTAAACGGCGAATACTGGCCAAATGAACGTGCACAACTAGATTTCTCTGGAAATCATTTTGCCGAAGCTTTTTTCAATTACACCGAATTTTATCCAAGTTATACAAACTCTATGCAAAAGAATGTTCTTCTCGATTATGCTTCATTCAAAAATCGAGCATTATTTGTTATTGATTGCTCAAAGCAAGAAGAAACAATGAAATCATCAACCGTAGATGTGAGATTGGATATCGAAGCCAGCGTTGGATTTCCCAAAAAGACAAGAGCCTATTGTATTATTGTACATGACTGCATGATGGAATACTTTCCGTTAACAGAAATTGTGAAGAGTTTATCTTAATTCAGATAACCAGGGCACACAATGTGAAAGTATTTGCGTAAGAACGCATCCTTTACTCGCTCAAGGAGCTGTACCCCACCACTGAAGGTTAATGTTATGTATATAAAAGAAATATTCTGCTACCAGAATAGTTATAAGTGTTCTAGTCCTTACGAATCAAGATGAAAATCGCATTGGTAGATATCCAGGGGTTCCATATTGCTAATATGTTTCGCCCAAAAGAAATTACTATAGAAATAAGTAATAAGAAAAAAACATTCCTGTTCAAACCTCCTGTACCGCTTGACGAACTGAGCAGTAACGATCGGAAGTGCTTGAGGTACGTAGAAAATTTTGTGCACGGGATACCGTACCACACTGGTTATATCGAATACAACGACATGAACGATATCCTGAAGACGTACCTCTTACATGATGTTGACCTTATTTATGTAAGAGGTAACCAAAAGGCAAAGTTTCTAGAAGAAAAGTGTGAGGAATTGAACGTAAATACCAAAATAAACGATGTAGCCAGATATGATGGGACAGAATACGCCTCCGCTAAGTATGAACCAGCCACAGCAACACGATGCCCGAACCACGATTTTGGGAAATACGCATGTACCCAGAGAAATGTTAGTATTTTACATGATTGGTTATATAATACAATTTTACCTATGTAATAAAATTATTTTTACCACCATTTTCGTTTACTGTGTTTTATTAAAACATCCATAACCTAATCTTAAGTTAAATTTTCTACGCACGCCTTTGATTTCCTGAAATGCTATCAATAACATGTATCGTATATACCCTGACTCGGTATCCAACTATTGGGCCTTCAGCCTGGCGCAGTGGCTTCGAGCTGCGTCTCCCACTCCGTTAGTCCGTGTTCAAACCCCAGAATAGGTGATCACTTTTTTCTTACATCATAACTGGTTGTTTAAGTTAGGTTAGGTACACGACAGGTCATGACGTCACACAACATGTCTACATCACGCCATCTATTTACTATTAGCCATACTGTTAATTCTTACATTTCTTGACATCTCTATAGTTCCGTCAAAAAATACACAGAACACAGAACTGTCACGTAGCCACGCCATCTGTCAACCAATCACAGAACACTAAACTGTCACGTGACCACGTCATCTGTCAAATTCAAATTCAACCGACACATATTCAAACTTCGCGCGCTTTTGATGCCAGAAACCGCTTTGTATATCTACTAGCCTGCGAAGTTGTCCGAGCAACTCCTGATATTTGGTCCGCTTTTCCTCCTCCTTAGAGACGATGTTCACCTCGGCAGGCGCCGAAAACTCAATAACGAACATCGTCTTCTGTTGGTGGTCGAGAAGGACTATGTCGGGCTTGTTTGCCTGTACAAGCTCGAGCGTGGGGAACGAGTAGTTCCAGTAAATCCGGCATCTCTCGTTCTCCACAACGGACTCTATATCCCCTGGAGCGTATGGCAGCACCGGTGTCTCATCGATACCGTATGAGTGCCTCAAATGATAGTAGAGCACTCGTAGAGCCGCGTTGTGCCGATGGACGTAAGCCGTCCCAGCGTACGTCTTACACGCCGACAAGAGATGCATAAGCGTCTCTGGCGCCTGTCGGCAAGCTCTACAAAGGGTGTCGGGTACATCTACACCCATAACCCTTTTACGGTACACCAAGGTGTTGAAGACACCGTCTTGGCAAGCCATTATAAAGCCCTCAGTCTCCGACTTCAACCCACTAGACCTTAGGAAAGAGAAGGTCAACTGCTCAGACAAGCCATGCTCTTCCAGATGTTTGTAGAAGATTCCATGCATTGGCTTATCTTTATGAAGTCTTAAAAGGAAGTCGACTTCGGCAGTTTTAAGGTGGGATTTTAATTCTGCGGGAGCAAGTTCCGTAATGGACTGCTGACACCTCCGCTTGAAGTCGAGTGTGAGGCTGAGCTCCTCGGCTGCTCGTTTCGCTGCGCTAAAAAGAAAGGCTCCTTTTCCCGCATTCTCGTGCTCTCGCACAAAGCGGATCAGGGGATCGGTGCTGTTCGTTACATAGCAGGCAGTGGCCAGCACTACTCTGTTGTGCAGACGCTCCAAACTCAATAGTCCACGCCCTCCCAGGTGTCGCGGGAGGTATATTCGCGGGACAGAGGACTTAGGATGCAGGCTTCTCTCCATATTCATCCTTTTGCGGGTCTTCGTGTCGATTTCCTTCAGCTCGTTCACTTTCCAGTGTATAGCACCAAAGGTGTATAATAACAATGGGACCGCAAGCATGTTTGTGGCAGCGACTTTGTTCTTGCCGGACAGTTCTGACGACCAGATCTGCCGGAGTCGGTGCAAATACTTGCGGCGGAGACACTCTTTAACCAATGCTGCCTCTTGGACATGACGCTGCGCCACTCCAAGGTAGGTATAAGTATCTCCGGCATGC
Organism: Callosobruchus maculatus; assembly: GCA_951848785.1. Classification (NCBI taxonomy): domain Eukaryota; kingdom Metazoa; phylum Arthropoda; class Insecta; order Coleoptera; family Chrysomelidae; genus Callosobruchus; species Callosobruchus maculatus. The sequence goes on along the minus strand of CATOUR010000122.1, from coordinate 181,669 downwards.
AGTTGTCGCAAGATGCTCCCATCAACGAGCTGTTCCTCATCTCCACTATCTCCGCTTCGTCCTTTCTTGAGATGAACCAATGCACATTTGTCTGTCCCGAACTCCATGCCGATAGCATGACTGTACTCCTGCACCACCCTCAGCGATTGTTGTAGTTCGCGTTGGCCGGAGGCATAAAGTTTTAGGTCATCCATATAAAACAGATGGGTGACCTTGTGCCTCCGGTTATTGGGCGTGCCACAGCTGTATCCTTTAGTATTTCTCAGCGCTATGGACAGAGGCAAAAGTGAGATGCAAAAGAGCAAGGGACTCAAGGAGTCTCCTTGGAAGACACCTCTTTTCAATGACACCAACTCTGTCTGAACCCGAGTTTCACCTGATGTTATTATTATTATGTGTTTAAAACAAAAAAGTGCAGCCCGGGCTCCGACACACCGGGCTGCTGTTCCATTACCCAATGACTACTCCTCACACCGTGAGGTGAGCAATCACTGGGTCCGCGAATCGTGCGCCCTAAGTAGACGAAGGGACCCAAGGATTACTGCCTTCTGCATTCTGGCGGCTAAGATGTGCGCTGCCGCACGGCACACCGGTATTTTGCGCAGTGCAGAGAGCAGCGTATTCCTCATTCCACCTAGGGATCCAATGACCATAACCAGCAGACTTACAGTGTAGTCTGGCCAGAGCCTGCGAAGTTGTCCGAGCAACTCCTGATATTTGGTCCGCTTTTCCTCCTCCTTAGAGACGATGTTCACCTCGGCAGGCGCCGAAAACTCAATAACGGACATCGTCTTCTGTTGGTGGTCGAGAAGGACTATGTCGGGCTTGTTTGCCTGTACAAGCTCGAGCGTGGGGAACGAGTAGTTCCAGTAAATCCGGCATCTCTCGTTCTCCACAACGGACTCTATATCCCCTGGAGCGTATGGCAGCACCGGTGTCTCATCGATACCGTATGAGTGCCTCAAATGATAGTAGAGCACTCGTAGAGCCGCGTTGTGCCGATGGACGTAAGTCGTCCCAGCGTGCGTCTTACACGCCGACAAGAGATGCATAAGCGTCTCTGGCGCCTGTCGGCAAGCTCTACAAAGGGTGTCGGGTACATCTACACCCATAACCCTTTTACGGTAAACCAAGGTGTTGAATACACCGTCTTGGCAAGCCATTATAAAACCCTCAGTCTCCGACTTCAACCCACTAGACCTTAGGAAAGAGAAGGTCAACTGCTCAGACAAGCCATGCTCTTCTAGATGTTTGTAGAAGATTCCATGCATTGGCTTATCTTTATGAAGTCTTAAAAGGAAGTCGACTTCGGCAGTTTTAAGGTGGGATTTTAATTCTGCGGGAGCAAGTTCCGTAATGGACTGCTGACACCTCCGCTTGAAGTCGAGTGTGAGGCTGAGCTCCTCGGCTGCTCGTTTCGCTGCGCTAAAAAGAAAGGCTCCTTTTCCCGCATTCTCGTGCTCTCGCACAAAGCGGTTCAGGGGATCGGTGCTGTTCGTTACATAGCAGGCAGTGGCCAGTACTACTCTGTTGTGCAGACGCTCCAAACTCAATAGTCCACGCCCTCCCAGGTGTCGCGGGAGGTATATTCGCGGGACAGAGGACTTAGGATGCAGGCTTCTCTCCATATTCATCCTTTTGCGGGTCTTCGTGTCGATTTCCTTCAGCTCGTTCACTTTCCAGTGTATAGCACCAAAGGTGTATAATAACAATGGGACCGCAAGCATGTTTGTGGCAGCGACTTTGTTCTTGCCGGACAGTTCTGACGACCAGATCTGCCGGAGTCGGTGCAAATACTTGCGGCGGAGACACTCTTTAACCAATGCTGCCTCTTGGACATGACGCTGCGCCACTCCAAGGTAGGTATAAGTATCTCCGGCATGCAGTTGTCGCAAGATGCTCCCATCAACGAGCTGTTCCTCATCTCCACTATCTCCGCTTCGTCCTTTCTTGAGATGAACCAATGCACATTTGTCTGTCCCGAACTCCATTCCGATAGCATGACTGTACTCCTGCACCACCCTCAGCGATTGTTGTAGTTCGCGTTGGCCGGAGGCATAAAGTTTTAGGTCATCCATATAAAACAGATGGGTGACCTTGTGCCTCCGGTTATTGGGCGTGCCACAGCTGTATCCTTTAGTATTTCTCAGCGCTATGGACAGAGGCAAAAGTGAGCTGCAAAAGAGCAAGGGACTCAAGGAGTCTCCTTGGAAGACACCTCTTTTCAATGACACCAACTCTGTCTAAACCCGAGTTTCACCTGATGTTATGGTAAACCGGGTCTTCCAGAGCGGCATCAGTTGTTTGATGCATCCCACTATCTGATTATCCACCGAAAGACATTCCAACAGCCGCACAATGAGGTCATGAGACGTGCTGTCGAATGCCTTGCGATAGTCAATCCAGGCCATAGAAAGGTTTCGCTTGTACTGCACAGAGTCCTGCGTGACACATCGGTCAATCAACAGGTTCTCCTTGCAGCCAGCTACTCCTTTCTTTGACCCTCTCTGTTCATACACGTCGAGAAATACAGGATTCACAGCTTGAAGGATACGCATGTACAAGATTCTGGTGAAGAGCTTGTAACACGCGTTCAGACATGTTATTGGCCTGTAGTTTTTGGGATCAGACAAATCTCCGGTCTTCGGGAGAAGCACGGTTCGACCCTCGACAAACCAAGCCGGAATTGGCTGCTCCTGATTTAGCCACGAGTTAAAAACTCTAGCTAAATGCCGGTGGCAACTGGGGAATTTTTTCCACCAGTAGGTGTTTATGCCATCCGGGCCAGGAGCTGCGAAATTCTTTGCGCCTCGTAAGGCGTCAAGAATTTCTTCCGTGTTTATCGGGTGACGCAGTACATTCAAGTTAGGAGTCCTCCTACAAACGGACTCGAACTGCGCCAAGGCCGGAGTGTCTGCTGATAGAGGTTTGGGTTGTCCGTAAATGTCCCTCCAAAAGGCCTCCACGCGATCAGCAGTTGGCGGCTGCTCTATGGCTGGAGGCGGCTGTTGGAAAAGGCGAGAAGGTCTTTCGTAGAACATTCTGTTCTGCTCCAGACCTCTCGCCCGCGCCACCAACGATCGCTTAGCAGCGATTAGCATCCGTATCCTGTCAAGACAGTGTTGCTTGACAACAACCAGTACCGCTTGACTGAGTGTATGATGGTCGCGCCTCAACCCGTAGGCTATCTGGCGCACTCGGCGCGTAAAAGGCTTCCCAGCCGCTCTATATTCCATCACACACTGGATACGGGATGCTTCCTGGCGAGCCAACTGGATTTTCGCTTCCATTTGGCGCACCCGTCTCTGTGCTCTCTCAACAGGAGAGTCTCTCACTCTCCCCTGTCTAGCTAGCCTCAGAGCCGCAGCGTAAATTTCGCAATTGATGCTCCAAATGTCAGAGGCCTCCGATAGACGTTCACCAACAACCTCATCCTCTCTCTTTAAATCTGCCAGCTTCAAGGACCTTCCGTTGTTATGCAAGCCCCTTCGGTCCCTGAAATCCCCAGGTGAGACGACTTGGTCGATTTCCCTCTCAGCGGGCCTTACCGGCGAACTTTCAGCCTGGTTAACAGGCCTTCCGTCCGCCGAAGGGGCAGGCTGAGCTGGAGCACGAACATATCCCTGCCTCCGGAGGTACGGTACATAATCTCGCAAATTCTGAGAGGTAAGCGTGCTATGCTCTGGGTGCATTGCACACCACCTCTCATACATGCGGGACATGTATCCCCTACGGCGCGGGCTACTGCTCTCGTAGCAGCTCAGTAGGTCATCCTTGAGCTCCGTCGTCCACCTAAAACGGTCCATGTTATTGCGGGGGTCGTCATCAGGGCAAATCGAAGCACCGCCACCTTGCCCAACGCCGGCTTCCGAAACCGGCTCGGTGTGGGTGCTTTTCCTTCGAGGTGGTCGAACCCGAAGATAGGGCCCGTCAGGTGGTTAGCCTTAGGGCCCGCAGCCGACATTTCCGGGGGCAGCCGTCCAAATTGCCTCCAGAGGATGGACCTGTGAAGGTTGCCGACCGACTTACATCCTTTGGCTTCGGTATACCCCTCGGTGTCGCCACGCACCGAATAGCCTGTTGATGTTGGGCGGCTTCCTGGGGGTTTATGAAAACAGCCGCTTCTAACATGAAGAACAGACGCTGTCGGAGTACCGCTCCTCACATGGAGATCCGTCGTGTCCTATTAATTGTGGAATAGCCGATCCTGTGGATGCAGACGCTATTCCACTGTGCTAGTTTTGGTCCGCCCCGGGTATTTCATTTCCCCGGTACCACCCATATCTGGGAGGCATTCCCCTATCCGCCACCTTGGGGAGGCGCCACTGAGAGGATCTAGCAACCCCTCGCGGGGTTATTATATAGTTCAAAACACAAAAAGTGCAGCCCGGGCTCCGACACACCGAGCTGCTGTTCCATTACCCAATGACTACTCCTCACACCGTGAGGTGAGCAATCACTGGGTCCGCGAATCGTGCGCCCTGAGTAGACGAAGGGACCCAAGGATGACTGCCTTCTGCATTCTGGCGGCTAAGGTGTGCGCCGCCGCACGGCACACCGGTATTTTGCGCAGTGCAGAGAGCAGCGTATTCCTCATTCCACCTAGGGATCCAATGACCATAACCAGCAGACTTACAGTGTAGTCTGGCCAGAGCCTGCGAAGCTGTCCGAGCAACTCCTGATATTTGGTCCGCTTTTCCTCCTCCTTAGAGACGATGTTCACTTCGGCAGGCGCCGAAAACTCAATAACGAACATCGCCTTCTGTTGGTGGTCGAGAAGGACTATGTCGGGCTTGTTTGCCTGTACAAGCTCGAGCGTGGGGAACGAGTAGTTCCAGTAAATCCGGCATCTCTCGTTCTCCACAACGGACTCTATATCCCCTGGAGCGTATGGCAGCACCGGTGTCTCATCGATACCATATGAGTGCCTTAAATGATAGTAGAGCACTCGTAGAGCCGCGTTGTGCCGATGGACGTAAGCCGTCCCAGCGTACGTCTTACACGCCGACAAGAGATGCATAAGCGTCTCTGGCGCCTGTCGGCAAGCTCTACAATGGGTGTCGGGTACATCTACACCCATAACCCTTCTACGGTATACCAAGGTGTTGAAGACACCGTCTTGGCAAGCCATTATAAAGCCCTCAGTCTCCGACTTCAACCCACTAGACCTCAGGAAAGAGAAGGTCAACTGCTCAGACAAGCCATGCTCTTCTAGATGTTTGTAGAAGATTCCATGCATTGGCTTATCTTTATGAAGTCTTAAGAGGAAGTCGACTTCGGCAGTTTTAATGTGGGCTTTTAATTCTGCGGGAGCAAGTTCCGTAATGGACTGCTGACACCTCCGCTTGAAGTCGAGTGTGAGGCTGAGCTCCTCGGCTGCTCGTTTCGCTGCGCTAAAAAGAAAGGCTCCTTTTCCCGCATTCTCGTGCTCTCGCACAAAGCGGATCAGGGGATCGGTGCTGTTCGTTACATAGCAGGCAGTGGCCAGTACTACTCTGTTGTGCAGACGCTCCAAACTCAATAGTCCACGCCCTCCCAGGTGTCGCGGGAGGTATATTCGCGGGACAGAGGACTTAGGATGCAGGCTTCTCTCCATATTCATCCTTTTGCGGGTCTTCGTGTCGATTTCCTTCAGCTCGTTCACTTTCCAGTGTATAGCACCAAAGGTGTATAATAACAATGGGACCGCAAGCATGTTTGTGGCAGCGACTTTGTTCTTGCCGGACAGTTCTGACGACCAGATCTGCCGGAGTCGGTGCAAATACTTGCGGCGGAGACACTCTTTAACCAATGCTGCCTCTTGGACATGACGCTGCGCCACTCCAAGGTAGGTATAAGTATCTCCGGCATGCAGTTGTCGCAAGATGCTCCCATCAACGAGCTGTTCCTCATCTCCACTATCTCCGCTTCGTCCTTTCTTGAGATGAACCAATGCACATTTGTCTGTCCCGAACTCCATTCCGATAGCATGACTGTACTCCTGCATCACCCTCAGCGATTGTTGTAGTTCGCGTTGGCCGGAGGCATAAAGTTTTAGGTCATCCATATAAAACAGATGGGTGACCTTGTGCCTCCGGTTATTGGGCGTGCCACAGCTGTATCCTTTAGTATTTCTCAGCGCTATGGACAGAGGCAAAAGTGAGATAATCTCTATTATTATTATTATTATTATTATTATTATTATTATTATTATTATTCCCGAAAACGTCTGTACCCGGTAATCAGCCCTTCAGACCTACACCTATGTCAACCTCGACCACCGTTTCAAATAGACATCCAAATAATAATAACTTCAGAAATAATAACTACCGACCTTCGACCAGTTACCGACCTAATTTCACCCTAAATAACGCCTTTCGTCCCCCCCAACTTCACTATCGAATAAAATAAGCAAAAATAACTAAACGTTACATCAAAGACTGGAAAACTTAGAATCGTACTTCTACCTCTACTTTTTGTATCACTGTCTTGGTAATTATTGTTATTGTCACGCAAAGAGTAATTTTGAATTACCGCACTGCGGACAACCCCGTAGGTGGCGCTCGTGAAGTGAGCAACACCTACGGATATCGCGGGTTCTATCTGTTGAATGGGCTTTGTTCTGCGAAAGAATTGATTTGTGATGGTTGCTGCGTTCCTAGGTTGTTGTTCTGTGTCACTTGCCAAGAAAGTAAGGTTAGCGGGTGTCCAACACAAAAACAAAATGTTCAAAGGTCAAAATAATATGCTATATTACCGGGATTTAGGCGAGATGAGAATGATTATGAATTATATGATTTGTTACCATCGAGGGTTCACACCTACCTATATAGTAAAGATTACTACAGTTCGTTCCTGGTCTCTAATCCTTATAAAGGCTTATCATAAACATAACACCAAAGCCCTTACTGAAGAGCGTTTACAGCGCATTACCACTAAAACATCCAGAGTGGACTACGATACTAGAGATGGGGCCCATCTAACGCATGGAACAACCTAAACATTGCTAACTACCAGGTAAATGAAACGCTTAAATAATTCTTATACTTAAATCTTAACTATATGTATGCTTCAGATAGTCCTGAGGGCGAGTAGTCTGATCAATAGAACTTATGGACTAATGTCACCTGGATTCCACTAGTACTCCTTGGAGTCCATCAGGCTTAGAACGGTGAGTGATGGTTGGTGCGAAGCATGCACTAGGGTGCGAAGCATGAACAAGGGTGTGAAGGGTTTCATGCAAGCTGGGGGATGACTGGCATGCAATATGGTAGCAAGCAGGGTATGATGCTGGTGTAGCCTCTAGACGGCAAGCTCTGCGATGAGGTAGGAAGCCATGCAGCGTATCAAGCAGAGGTAGAATTAAGTGTATGAAATAAAAAGGCCTGCAGACAATAAACATGTATAAGCCGCCAGAATATTAGTAAAAGCGTGTATAGAGAAGAATAAAGGGCATTAAGCCTGTTATAAAGCATGGTGTATAGAGGTTATATACTGACCTTGGATGTGAGGTGGCCTTAAAGAATTTCCTTTGTGTAAAGAACTCAGCAGATTTCAGAATCCCAAAATTTGGTTGCCAACAGGCTAATAACCTACAAGTTCTTACACAGTTGGTTAATTTGTCCAGAAATAAATCCGCAAAATGCGTTAAACCAGCTTCCAGAAAAATTCCAACAAGGAGAAGAAAAAACCCTCCTTTTTCTCCAATTGGCGGAAAATCTATCAGTCATCAGTCATGATTGACTGCTGTCAACACTGTCGAACAAGACAGATCGACAGGTGTCTGCCAAGGTAAATCCAACCTTACTTTCAACCAGGTTGAAAATGTAAACAAAACATATCATCTAAGGTATGATATAAATAAGGGGATGCCATGTAAAATATGATGTAAATCTACCATCATTAAGACCAAGACAACTTCTAATGAACTTTTCTGTTTCAGGGAATGCAGGAAGGACTCTGCGACTACAGCGTAGATGTTCTACAGGTGTCACCGAAACATACTTATAACTTATTCCTAAGAACTATTTTATAGATGGTAACCTATTACATATGAGTTACAGATTTACAGACTACTAAATCATATTGTCCTTGTGAAAGATGAAGATCCTAAATTTCATTCAGAGCTATAATATCTGGAATCATAAGGTCAGTAACCTAATATTACATACCCAATATCATTTCTAAACATACTGTAAGTGTGAACCTTCGAGAGTGTAACAACACCCTCCTTTCCAGGGAAGAGTTTTTATCTCTATGAGAAAAACTCTCTATCAAAAATTATTAAACTAAATGAGGAAACTATACAAAAAAAAATTAAACTAATCTGCTGTCGTTGGGTCATCAGGGGGATGAGCCTTAAGATCATGAGCAGACCATATACCTTTGGTTCGCCCTTGATCGTCGGTAAGTTCGTATGTCCAGGGGGAGACAATTCTGGTGATTTTGTATGGACCATCATACTTCAGACACAGCTTGGACGTGCGACCTTTAGCTGCATCAGACAGGAGGTAGTTCCTCTTCCAGACCTGTTGGTCCAGTTGGAAAACATCTGGTCTGTGACGCAGGTTATAGCGACGTCGACTCCTCTCATAGGCTTGGCGGAGGCAAACTTGGACATCCTTGAATACAACTTGTAAAGCATTATGGCGCTTTAGCGGATCAAAATCTGAAGCGTTTAGCTGGTGTTGGTCGTCTCCATGAAAGAGAACTTCTCTCCCAAAAATGATGAAGTTCGGGGTTAGATCAATCGACTCGTGCTTGGACGATCGCATTGCTGCACCAACCTGGGGTAATAGCTTAGCCCAGTCACGATTTTTGTCGTGAACATATGCGGTGAGCGCTGTTTTCAATACTCTGTGGCATCGTTCAACCGCATTAGCTTGGGGGTGGTAGTTAGCTGTAAAAGAATGCTTAATCTGATATTTGTCCATGAGTCGTGAAAAGATCTTGTTCTTGAACTCCTTACCATTATCGGTAAGAGTTTTCGCAGGAACTCCAAATATCATGAAGACATGTTCTTCCAAAGTTCTGGAAATACATTCGGCTGTGGCTCTACGAAGAGGATAGAATAACACAAACTTCGAGAATCCATCTAGCACAGATAGAATATAACAATATCCGTGGCTCGAACGTGGCAAAGGTCCGACAGTGTCAACATATAACATCTGCCATGGCCTAGATAATGTGGGAGAAGCACTCAGCATTTGACCGATAGGAGGCTTTTGTTCCGGTTTCGTCTGAAGACATACCGAACACCGGTTTACATACCTAGAAACATCGGCGAGTGACTTGGGCCAGTAATATTTTTCGGCAATTCGAGCATGGGTCTTGTATACTCCCAAATGCCCACATGTTGGAGGATCATGGTTGGATTTTATAATCTCCATCCTATGCTCCTTAGGAATGACTTCCAGCCACATCTCTTGATCGTCAAAGAGATCTGGGTAACGACGATTTGAACGTTTGAACAGCTTCGATCCTTCAAGTCTCCACAATGGGTAAAGTACAGGATTCTGGTGTACTTTATCTACCATTGCCAGATACCACCTATCTGATGTATTCGCACCTAAATCGGAAGTAGCCGTTCGATCATCAACAAGATCAACCATAGGCACCGCTCTAGAAAGTGCATCTGGGACCAAATGGTTCTTTCCTTTCCGGTGAACAACGTCAAAGCTATACTGCTGCAGACGAACCGCCCACCTTGCGATTCGACCTACAGGGTCTTTTATATTATTTAGCCATTTTAAGCTGTAGTGGTCCGTCACTACAACAAAATGAGTGCCTTCGACATATGGTCGGAACTTTTCGATGGCATGAAGTACGGAAAGAGCTTCCTTTTCTGTCGTAGAATACCGTCTTTCATTTTTATTCAATGATCGACTTAAATATGCTATCACCACTTCATTTCCTTCATCATCAAGTTGAGTTAAACAGGCTCCTAACCCATAATTGCTGGCATCGCACTGGATGATGAAAGGCTTGGTGAAATCAGGGCGACTGAGAACAGGAGCAGAAACAAGCCGTTCCTTGAGTTGAAGGAAGGCATTTTCGCAGTCCATGGTCCACTCAAATTTTTGATTCTTTCGAAGCAGATTGCACAAAGGGGCTGTCAGAGTCGAATACTCCGGCACAAACTTGCGATAGTAAGAAGTGAGCCCTATAAATTGACGTACTTCTTTGACCGTCTTTGGAGGCTGAATATCGAGGATCGCCTTGATTTTTTCTGGATCTACGGTCAGTCCCGCAGGTCCTACCATGTATCCAAGATAACGCAATTCGGGCTTACAAAAATGGCACTTCTCTTTGTTGAGAGTCAGTCCAGCACTAACCAACCGATCAAGTACCTTAGAAAGAATTTCTAAGTGCTTTTCATAGGTCGACGTACATTGATGATGTCGTCTAAGTACACAAATACGTTGTCAGCTAGATCCATTCCTAGGACCGTGTCAATAAACCGTTGCCAAGTGGCTGGGGCATTGTGAAGGCCCATAGGCATACGTCGGAACTGGTAAAGACCGCGACCAGGGATGACAAAAGCTGTTGAGGGTTTTGACTCTTCCGATAAGGGAATTTGGAAGTAGGCTGACTTAATGTCTAAGGTAGTGAGAAAGTGTGCGTCCCTTAGTTTATCCAAAATGGCGTTGACAAGAGGTAAGGGATATGCGTCTCTTGTGGTGACTTGATTCAGCTTCCTGAAATCTACCACAAATCGATACTTATTCTCGCCTTGTTTAATGAGAATAATAGGAGACGACCAGGGAGAGTTTGATGGTTCAACGACACCATTAGCAAGTAACTTGTCAAGCTCTTCATTAACTTGACGCTGCAAAACCGGAGAAAGGGGATAATACCTTTGGCGTATAGGCTGTGACTCGGTTTTGATAACATGTTGCACTCGATCCGTACAACCTAACTTGGTTCCCATACGATCAAAAGCCTTGTCCACCACTGCAAACAACTGACTTCTCTGTTCTTCAGTTAAATGATCTAAATCTGAAATCCCCATAATATGGACATCATCAACCTGAGGTACCCGAAAAGACCAAACGTCTGAAAAGAGATCTGGAACAATTTTCCAACGTTTCCAGAAATCTACTCCTAAGATTAACTTATGAGGTAGAGAGGGGATAACTAAAATTTCCATAACTTTAACCTTATCTAATAACTGCACTGGAACACATATTGAACCTAAAACTATACAAGGTTGACCATTAGCCACAAAACAAGATTCTACACGAGAAGCTCCTAGCTTACACACATGCTTCAATAGATTCCATCCTGGACCCCCTAAAATAGTACGGTTGGCCCCAGAATCTAATAAGGATAAAATGCTTACACCGAAAATCTGAATTTGGAGATAAGGTCGTTCGTCTCCCTTCGCATGAGCGATTACGTAGTCGAGTATGGCTGTTTGCGGAGGCGCTTCCAGACTACAGCCTACGTCCGGCTCCTTTGTCCATTTTTTTGACAATTTGGACAACGGGGATACGTTACATCCTCTTTTCCGCACTTGAAGCAGAATTTTCTTCGAGGCTCCGGGCATCTTTTAAATTTATGCTCCCGAGAACCACAATTCCAACACGGAGACCCAGTTGTTACAGCTTCAACTTGTGTCGAAGAGACAGGCGGGGAAGGAGGTATAGAAGAAACCATCGCCTTGGTATTTGCATGAAAGTGCACTCCATCAGGCTTTCGATATCGAAGCTCTGGCTCTACAAGACCTCGAATGTTTGTTGGAGGAGGCTGATACTTTTGGGCTCTTAGTTGAGCTTCCTCTATGGACCTAGCTACATCCATCAGCTGTGAAACCGTAGTACAAGGATGTAGAGCTAGTTGAGTCTGTATATAGAGTAAAAAGTTACGCTGGATGATGCTGATCATCTGAAGTTCATCCACAGGTTGAGACAACTTGCGAAACAGGCTCTTCATCACCACCACAAAATTAACGACGCTCTCCTGCGCTCCTTGCGTCCTATGACGAATTTCATCCCATAAGGAGTATTCGTAATCAAAAGGCTGAAATGTGCGCCTTAGTTGCGTACACAGTTCGTCCCACGAGGAAAAACTACAAGTTCTGTACCAGAGCAAGGCTTCTTGCGTAAAAAGCTCAGCAGCTGACTGCAACAAACGTTCCTTGGAAACCCCTCTGGAAACCCTTAGTTCCTCTACCCTTTCAAGAAACTCTGTGACACTACCACGACCACTAAAACGAACATTCCATCTGAAAATGTCTGGGTTACATTTTGAAATGCAGGAATAAGCTGACGGTGCAGTTGCGGAAGTATAATAGGGAGAGTTATGCTCTTTGGGTAGAACGACGGTGCTATTAGCAACAGGATTGGCAACTTGTCCATCGCCAACCGACTGAGGATATGACGGATGAACATATACACGAGGAAACAGATTACTCGAATTCTCTCTTTCCCTTTGAGTGTGTCGGAGGAAACCTGCATTACCCTCTGACTCGGAGGAATAAGCCGCCTGTGACATGTAATCAGGCCACTTTACCTGTCCTCCATGAGTAGCAACCAACGTGCCTTTCTCCTTCGCGTTCTCCTTAGTTCTTAAATCCAAATCCCTAAACCCTTTCCTACACTCATCAATTGAAGCTGGAATATCCACCAGATCAAATGACACCGCATTTTGTTGTGCTACCTGATGCACAACCTCTGGTAATAGTTCAATAGGTGCGTCCAATAAGGATGCGTGTTCTTGCTCGTGAGTCTGAGAATTTTCAGCATCTATTTCTACCGTGTCCTGATAAACCAATTTGAGTTCACCCATGAGCTCTGTTGCGTGTGATACCATCGAAGACCTACGTGCTTCTAAGTCTGGAGTGACCTCTAATCGTGATAACCTCTCCAAAACGTGAATTAAGCGACTCGAAATCCTTCGAAATTCATTATCTCGGTTATCGCGATCAAAATGAGCAATAGACCTCTTAAGATCATCAAGCTTGCTCTCACAAATCTGTAATTCCGGACCTGGAGGAAAAGTACATGTCCTTGGGGGTTGAGCTATATTCAAACGCTCTGCTCTAACTGCATCGTAAAGTAAGGTTCTCTTAACACCTACAGTGTTTCCTATGGGAAGTCCCCTAATCTGTAATTCATATGTGAGCTCGTCACCTAGCAATCTGTTAACTTCCATATTGAAACAATGAATACAAACCCCACCCCTTCCTACAAGGAAAAAGAAAACAGCGAAAAATTACCAACAAAATCAAGCAATATCTCGCACAAATGCGGAAGCGTATGGCTACTCTGTAAAAAAAATGTAATATACCTGTAAATAAAGTGTATATATATATCTATGTCACTGTCTTATTTCTTGCAACCCTAATCACCTCAAAATACTAAGAGTGTATGGACACCTTTAATAACTCAAAAGTCACAAATGCATAGCACAACGAATCTGTTGGGTGGTAGATTTATGTTGAAACATCTAACAAACTGTAAAAAAAATGGTCGCCAATTTTTTTCCTACCCTTCAACAAATAAAAAAAAAACGGGTGTCAGATTTCTCCTGCCCCTAAACAAATAAAATCGTTGGGCGCTACTTTTTTGCTACTCATCAACAAATAAATACGTTGGGCGCCACTTTTTTGCTGCCCATCAACAAATAAACACGTTGGGCGCCACTTTTTTGCTGCCCATCAACAAATAAACACGTTGGGCGCCACTTTTTTGTCACGCAAAGAGTAATTTTGAATTACCGCACTGCGGACAACCCCGTAGGTGGCGCTCGTGAAGTGAGCAACACCTACGGATATCGCGGGTTCTATCTGTTGAATGGGCTTTGTTCTGCGAAAGAATTGATTTGTGATGGTTGCTGCGTTCCTAGGTTGTTGTTCTGTGTCACTTGCCAAGAAAGTAAGGTTAGCGGGTGTCCAACACAAAAACAAAATGTTCAAAGGTCAAAATAATATGCTATATTACCGGGATTTAGGCGAGATGAGAATGATTATGAATTATATGATTTGTTACCATCGAGGGTTCACACCTACCTATATAGTAAAGATTACTACAGTTCGTTCCTGGTCTCTAATCCTTATAAAGGCTTATCATAAACATAACACCAAAGCCCTTACTGAAGAGCGTTTACAGCGCATTACCACTAAAACATCCAGAGTGGACTACGATACTAGAGATGGGGCCCATCTAACGCATGGAACAACCTAAACATTGCTAACTACCAGGTAAATGAAACGCTTAAATAATTCTTATACTTAAATCTTAACTATATGTATGCTTCAGATAGTCCTGAGGGCGAGTAGTCTGATCAATAGAACTTATGGACTAATGTCACCTGGATTCCACTAGTACTCCTTGGAGTCCATCAGGCTTAGAACGGTGAGTGATGGTTGGTGCGAAGCATGCACTAGGGTGCGAAGCATGAACAAGGGTGTGAAGGGTTTCATGCAAGCTGGGGGATGACTGGCATGCAATATGGTAGCAAGCAGGGTATGATGCTGGTGTAGCCTCTAGACGGCAAGCTCTGCGATGAGGTAGGAAGCCATGCAGCGTATCAAGCAGAGGTAGAATTAAGTGTATGAAATAAAAAGGCCTGCAGACAATAAACATGTATAAGCCGCCAGAATATTAGTAAAAGCGTGTATAGAGAAGAATAAAGGGCATTAAGCCTGTTATAAAGCATGGTGTATAGAGGTTATATACTGACCTTGGATGTGAGGTGGCCTTAAAGAATTTCCTTTGTGTAAAGAACTCAGCAGATTTCAGAATCCCAAAATTTGGTTGCCAACAGGCTAATAACCTACAAGTTCTTACACAGTTGGTTAATTTGTCCAGAAATAAATCCGCAAAATGCGTTAAACCAGCTTCCAGAAAAATTCCAACAAGGAGAAGAAAAAACCCTCCTTTTTCTCCAATTGGCGGAAAATCTATCAGTCATCAGTCATGATTGACTGCTGTCAACACTGTCGAACAAGACAGATCGACAGGTGTCTGCCAAGGTAAATCCAACCTTACTTTCAACCAGGTTGAAAATGTAAACAAAACATATCATCTAAGGTATGATATAAATAAGGGGATGCCATGTAAAATATGATGTAAATCTACCATCATTAAGACCAAGACAACTTCTAATGAACTTTTCTGTTTCAGGGAATGCAGGAAGGACTCTGCGACTACAGCGTAGATGTTCTACAGGTGTCACCGAAACATACTTATAACTTATTCCTAAGAACTATTTTATAGATGGTAACCTATTACATATGAGTTACAGATTTACAGACTACTAAATCATATTGTCCTTGTGAAAGATGAAGATCCTAAATTTCATTCAGAGCTATAATATCTGGAATCATAAGGTCAGTAACCTAATATTACATACCCAATATCATTTCTAAACATACTGTAAGTGTGAACCTTCGAGAGTGTAACATTATATTGCTATTATTCAGTTTGCATTATATAGATTCAAGAATTCATATAAATCTAGCATTATATCGAGCCCCGAGAAAGTGTCAAATATTGAACTCGGAGAGTCCAAACTTGAATAGGGAGGAATTAAGGCACCATCTCACCCTATTTTCTAGGAAGATATCTATTGCCCTATTGACTTCTTATCTAGCGCTAGTACGTTATCCAACTTATAAATAGGAAAACCAATGATTGTAAATAAATAAACGGTTTTTAAAAAGCCATTTCGTGTGTGTTATCTCAAAACTTCCATGTATATACCTTCAAATGCAAAGTGGGGTATACTACCAACGTAATTTTTTAATGCAGTAGAGAGTACTTTACTGTAAAAAAGATTTTAGATTTCACCATCCACCACCTCGTTTACTAACCCCCAGATACCTCAATTTCACTTTAACCACTTTAAGTTTCGAAAACGATCAAGGCGCCTAAATTATGAAGTTTGTGGCTATTCTGAGAATTTCTTTGTTTTGCTAAGTTCTATCAAAATGCATGCAGCGATTACTGAGACTACGCGATAGAAACATGAGAACAGACATACAGACAGAATGACAAACAGACAGATCGACGAAATAATTTTTTTGTGTAGACGTCTGTCCAAAGAACATATCTCACGTTGCAGACAGCAAATTATTTGTAATAAAGGCCAAACTAGTAATACTAGTAAAATATATATGATTACTCCGAAACCATCACTTTATTCTCCGGAACGACTAAAACCTTTCACACCCACAGAAATACAGGAGGCAATTAACGTCTTGAACCCAAACAAAGCTCCTGGAGTGGACCTGATCACAGGCAAAATGTTAAAAGAGCTGCCTAGAAAAGGTATTATGAAGCTACTATACCTTTTCAATGCAATTATGAGACTTGATTACTGGCCAAAGCACTTCAAAACTGCGCAAATAATCATGGTTCCCAAGCCTGGGAAAAATTTCGTCATATCGTCCAATTAGCCTGTTGACAATAATTTCCAAGCTTTTCGAAAGACTCCTTCTTGACAGAATAAATAGAGAATTAGATCAGCAGACGTGGATTCCAGATCATCAGTTTGGGTTCAGGCAATTTCACTCAACTATTCAACAGTATCACCGCCTAACCGACATCATCACCAAAACCATGGAGAAGCGTGAGTACTGTACAGCAGTGTTCCTTGATGTGAAACAAGCATTTGATAAAGTCTGGCATCCAGGCTTACTATACAAAATTAAAAAAATATTACCCGCAAAGTATTTCAGTGTACTGAAGTCGTACCTGAGTGACCGATGTTTCGAAGTCAGAGTTAATAGTGAAACTTCTAACCGCCTCCCTATAAAGTCAGGTGTCCCTCAAGGAAGCATATTAGGTCCTTTGCTGTACGATCTAGATGCAGCCGATCTACCCACAAAAGTCACAACAACAGTAGGTACATTTGCAGACGATACAGCAATTTTTTCTACCGACACAGATCCCGAGATAGCCTCAGATAAACTCCAACAACATCTGAGTGACATCGGAGAATGGCTGAATATATGGAAAATTAAAGTGAATGAAACGAAGTCCAGCCACATAACATTCACCCTCTGCAAAAAACAATGCCCCCCAGTAACCTTGACCCAAGTTGTCATATCTCAGCAGGAAAATGTAAAATACCTAGGATTGCACATGGACAATAAACTCAACTGGAAGACTCATATATCAAAAAAAAAGAAAACAAATGGATCCGAAAACTAAGCAACTAGACTGGCTCATAGGTCGTAGGTCTAAGCTAGGAATAGAAAACAAACTACTTATATACAAAGCTGTCATCAAACCAATTTGGACATACGGTATCGCACTTTAGGGTTGCGCAAGCAAGTCAAACACAGCAATCATCCAACGAGCTCAATCCAAAATACTCAGAAGTATAGCTGATGTACCATGGTATGTCTCCAATCATACACTTCATAGAGACTTCAAGATCCCCTACGTAAGCGAAGTCATCAAAGAAAGAAGCATCAAGCACCATGCCAGACTCGGCGATCATCCGAACCCACTCCTACCGTCACTGTTAATACCCGCTGAGACCAGGAGACTCAGAAGAAAAGTGCCACTCGATCTACAAATCTGAGGTGACATCGCTGGATGTTTCTTCACGTCATTACGGGTACAAGTATGTGAAGTATTGTATTAGCCATTAAATTAGCTTATAGAGTGTAACATTCTGATTGCTAATAAAGTTGAGGAGAAAAAAAAAATTTCATAATTGTAAATAATCCATTAGGCAACTAACCATTATCCCTATATAAACGTAGGTTTTTATGTACCACATTTGTTAATAGTTCATACAAGAAGTCGGGTGCTTCCACCGAATCCTCAGACATTTCCGCTTTTCATAATTTTCGCAGACTTGCCGAAAATTAGGTTCCTTTATGGAAATCAAAACGTATGTTCGACTTCAAATGGGAGCCTAATCCACAAACTTGTGATTCACTGTAACTCAACTCCTATTCGGGTAGCTAAACGTGTTTCTGTTTTCTGGGAAAATTAAGTACCTCGTGGTATAATATACTCAACTTCAACTCGACGTAAAATCTACCTTCAAAAGTTAATTCGTTGTTTCTTTACCCATTCGACTTGCTCGCATTTTTAGTGCACGAGAAGAGGAAAATTTATTTTTAATTCACAAAGAACAATGGGTAGCTACCATATATGAGGCGTTGAGAGCTAGAGTGGCCTATCCCATAAAATGAGAAACGTGGAAAACTTTATTTTAGATACTGAACATTTAGCTCATGTTTTTTTAATACTGTATTGGCCTATGACTGATTTCGGTGTTATTACAGAGAAGTCGCTACGTACATATATCATTATAGCATTGATATTGTTCCTGTCATTTGCAAATTTTTACCAGCACTTTTCTCAGCTTCTGAATTTTGGAGATGGGCCTCTCAACTCTCAACGCTCTCAACGCCTCTCAACTCTCAACGCTCTCAACACCGCATATGTACTATGTATCCAAATCACGATATAATCAAAATATAATCTCAAGGCAGGTATTACACTGTGTTGACGGACAAGATGGACAAGAATCTAGTTAAGTACCCTCCAAAATCTGAAAGTAAGACTGTTACGTTGTTCTATAGCACGTGGAATTTCAATCAGAGGATTGCAAGGCACTAGAGCGTGGTTCGTTTGCCAAATTATTTCCTGTGTGACAAGGTAAGGAATACAAGTGCAATAAAGTTTATTTGGCGGATGTACTGATGAAAAGAAGAATATTATACAGTTTTTTGCATTAAAAAAAAAGAGGGAACTTATCTCCGAGGCTTCAAGCAGATCGATCCTAGATAGAAGGCAAAGCAGGCCCAAAGGACTCCAATAAAAGATGGGTCCACAGGTCTTTACATAGAGAAAAATGTTCCATGTAAAAATCATCTTGGATAATTTGTATGTAACAGATTATTAGGTAAGAACAGATCTTTCAAACCAGACCTATCTTGTTTAATTCCGTGGATCTGTGCCAAAGATATTGCCATTTAAATAAAAACTTGTTTGACGTTCCCCCACTACTACATCTTACAAAATAGAGCAAACACGATTAATAATAAATTAAAACAAAAAAAACTTATTAACGAAGCTTTTATTTAAATGTTCTAAAAAGAAGAAAATAAAATGTTCCTGTGCATTAAAAATAACTATCCAGCGTATAGCCTCATTACACACAGTTTATATGATCATAAAAGTTTGTCACGAGGTTTAAGTAAGTACCTAGGTCTGTAAAGAGAATAGGACGATTTTGTATCTCTCTCTGGATAGGACTAACTTGAGATTGCTGGTAGGCCTATTAACCGGTAACAACATCTTCAGGCGTCACTTGTTCGTGATGAGGGTGGCCAACGACCCAACGTGCACGTGATGTGGTGAAGAGGAAGAATCCTCGGCATCTTGTGTCGCTGTGAAACCCTGGGTTATCACAGGCAGACTATGCTGGGCTCATGAACCTTGGAACCAATAGAGATAAAACGGATAGGACCTAAGAATGTACTTGCCTTTGCCAAAAGGGCAGGTCTTAGGAACTAGCGCGGATAGAGGCGCAAAAGGGCCCATCGTGTGGCCTATGCACCAGTCACATTCCGTGCTGGATAGCCTCTGGTCCTTATTCATTCAGTGTTGGTCCACCAGCAACACGCGTTTATCCCTATTACTCTCCCAAAGTCAGTCCAGTACCCCAAATATCCCTTTACAACTTATTATTGGAAAATCCTTACCATGGATCTTCTTGACCACTTACGCCGCGTCAGAGTCTACCGCTTCCTTATCAGTATTCGATACAGTCATTCATGTACCCCCAGCACCGCGACACACCGGCTGTCCGGTCCACCCTCCGTGGCAGCTCGCTCCACCAGCGGTTCGTTACCTACCCACTAACCTCTCGTCGCTGTGCTCGCCGTCGTCGATACAACCTGGTGATGACCACTGCGTAGGCTGCATAAAGAAACTCTTACAATTCGATCAAGAATCCCCTGTCACTGCTGCCAGATTCTTGCTCACACCGCAAGTCTCTAGTTGGGCCCAAATGCAGACTCTTTTTTTTTTATGGACAGCCTCCCGCAAAGGCTAAAAGCCTATGTCGCTGTAGAAGCGCTGCGAGAGGATAAGTGTCGGTGCACGTTAGATTTGAAGCGCTGCAGGTTGTAGCCGGCGGGAAACAAATTCCCTGGCAGCTCGTTCCACAGCGTCGAAGTTCTTCAAAGAAAGGAATGCTGGAGGAGACTGGTTCGTGGAGTAGGGACCTCGACCTGGTAAGGGTGAGCTCGCAGAGCCTCTCAAGTGTTCCTTGTTCGGGCAGCCTTTGCTGTTATTACCTGGGAGAGTTCACTCGAACATCTTCCGTGATAGAATCTGTAGAACAGGGACAGGTCAGCCACCCTTCTTCGATGTTCCAGGCTATGGAGGTCCTTTGTGAGGTTAGGCGTATCGATCAGTCTAATTGCTCTCTTCTGGATTGTGTCCAGAAGCTTTAGAGAGTGCTTGGGAGCGCATCCCCACACATGGGAGCAATACTCCAGCGGTGGTCGGATCTGTGCCTTGTAGAGCAGCAGCAGTTGCTCTGGTGTGTACAGCTTCCTACAGCGGAACAAAACTCCAAGCTTCTGGGATGCCGTTTTAGCAATACTGACGACGTGGTCATGCCAAGACATGTTGTTGTTGATGTTGACCCCCAAAAGCTTGATGGAAGGTGACTCGTCTATGGGGTGACCCTCCATTTCCAATGTTGGTAAGCCAGTGTGAGACTCCTTTGTAAGTGTTGTTGCCTGGGTTTTCTGTACGTTGAACTGTACTTTATTTACTAATCCCCACTCGACAATGTTTTTGATATCTGCGTTGATCTGTGAGGCATGCTGCTGTCGTCGACGTACCGTCTCCTGGGATGATAGTGGCTTGCCTGGTTCCATGCACGATATCAATGTACTGTCGTCTGCGAAGCTGTAGATTGGACTGGATGTTATTTCCAGCAGCTCGTTGATGTACAGCAGGAACAGTGTAGGGGATAAAACAGATCCCTGAGGAACACCGGCGTTTATTGGAAATACGTCTGATGAACAGCCTTCGACTACAACGAACAGAGATCGGTCGATCAAAAAGCTGTTCAGCCACTGGCGCAGACCAGGTGGTAGTCCATAAGCAGCAAGCTTGACTAGAAGTCCCTCATGCCACACTCTGTCGAAGGCTTTCGATATGTCAAGCGCAACAACACGGGATTCGCCATGGTTTTCAATGGCTCTGTTCCACAAGTGAGTGACATAGGCCAGAAGGTCACCCGTAGACCTGTGCTTACGGAAGCCATACTGGCGATCATTTATGATGTTATTATTGTCCAGGTATTTCAAGATCTGTGTGTTAATTACAGTCTCCATAACCTTGGACATGATGCTGAGAAGAGCCACAGGTCTATAGTTTGTGGGATCGGTTTTTTTGCCTTTCTTAGGGATGGGTTGTACGCAGCCAATTTTCCATGAAGCGGGAAACACGCCTTGCTGATATGATAGTTTGAAGAGCTTGCAAAGAATAGGTGTAAGCTCAGCGGCACAGCGTTTAAGGACAATGGCTGGAATTTGGTCGGGACCAGTAGCTTTCTTCGTGTTTAGCTTCTGGAGGATGCTTTTTACATCTCGATGATGAAAGACTCTCTTCTCTCAGGTCGTAAAGTTCATGCAGTGATAGAACAGCTGCTCACCGACTTTGAATAGTATATTTTCCCCTAACTCTTACAACAAAAACAGAATCCATCGTTAAACTAAAAATAACATCAGTAGATCTATTGTCAGTAACGACATCCCTCTCATTGATTGTCATTTTCCACACCATTTTCTGCGCGTTCTCATATCAATTGAATACCCATATTGTAAAAATGCACTAATCAACTATTCCACTACTGGATTTAGAACGACATCACACGGCTTATCGTAACTTATCCAAACTAAACGTGTATACAAAATTTCAGCTCAATCGGTTGAAAATATCTGCTTCAAAATTGAGTAGCAAGATAATATTTATAGTGTACCTTTGTTTGCATATTGTTTAATACCAGTCCATTTTTCCGATTGATCGCAACAGTTACGCCCCCTAGCGGTCACTTGCAAAACTTAATAATAGAAAATAGTTTCCACGGATTTATTTTAGCGGATTTACCTGACAATATTTTGTGCTTCTTGTTATATGATTCACGGCCACCGATATATTGCTGGCGTCCATTCTTAGTAGGCCATCCTACAATAATCCCATTATACGACGCGACACTGGAAATATGGTTTAATGAAGATAAAAAATAATCGCATGTTATTTGTTTTCAACCTGGTATTATTAGCAGAAACAATACACTTCTATAGACTCCACCATTCGTGTACCCCAGTTTGACCCCCTCAAAAAATTTGGAAAGTGATCAACGACAAGTAAAGTTTCCGTGGTTTCAAAATTCTAATTTTTTTGTTGCTGAAACGATTTGCAACACCTGTAAAATTTTCCAGACCTTTTCTTACAGGTTACAGGATGATGAAGTATAATATCTATCAAACAATTCCACTGATACATCTTAAAAGGCAAAGAGCGAATACCCGAGTAACGTATACATATATCATCAGGATCATTTTTAAGATAACTCGCTAAAAAAAAGTTCAGTACAAAAAATATTCCAGTAGTCCCTATTGACCTACAAAGGTATAGGTGTGGAAACATTTTATTAAAAAAAGTTAGTTTTGTGTAGGCGTTCGCGTATACACCTAAGACTACTTCGGTCCACCGCTCACAGTTCCGTATTGAATAGATTTACTACAGGTAGTATAATCTGATAACTATGTGTATAATATGAAAATGACCAAACCGAGCGACTGATCGGTTGCTGCTATTTTTGCTTCTAGCAACATCACGAATATCACCAGAGGCGTAAGCCTTTGAATACTTGGCGGTAGAACGTTTTTGAATCGGCCATCTAATGGCATTAATCTCATACATTGTAGTAATAAATCTATAATAAATGGCTATCTATGACGATAAATGGCCATTCGGTACTCAAATGGAGCTATCAGTGTTATTCAAGGTACATGCGTGGTAAACAACGGCTATCTGTAACTCAACTAGACAGAAGAAACCATATACCGGGGTAGGCTGGAGGCACAAATATGAATCAGGAAATATCGCGAAATGTATAGAATAGGCAATCAGGTAAAAGTCAGACAATCACTACTGTATATGTGAGATCCTATAAATTCCGCCAAAAGGAATATTGCTAATCAAAGCCATAAAAAGACGAATACTATATGATTAACCAGCTCAACGCATGGGACACATTTTTGTGAAGAAAATATAAAAAACGATTCATTTTCAATATAAAATTGGAAACCATGGATGAAATTTTATATATTTTGGATGCATTGTGTAAAGGTATATATATTGCAGGTAGCTTGATTCACGCGTAAAAACTCATGTTCTTGATGAAATATTGATGATAGTTTGGATTTATCGGCTAGATATATGCAAAATAGGCGGACCAGAAGCTTACTATTGTGCAGTTGCAGAATTGATGACATAGTGAGTCTTTGCTAACGCGTCAGTTGCACGTGCAGCCATCTTCAAAGTAACAAATATAACATTTGAAAAGTTCAAAGGTCTTCTCGGGTTTTAGACCGTCGCCAGTTGGAATTTCTTCCTAACAGTGGTTTTCAAATGAAATGGAATGAACCTCTGAAGATGCTAGCCATACACGCTAGTGAAACGTTGGGAAGAAAAACCGTTTCAAAAAGGACATAGTAACTAGCTAAACGCTGGACAACATGGATAAGGACGAAACGTACAAGTACCTGGGTTTCAATCAGAACGTTAAGACAGACCATACACAGGTCAAGGCAGAAATAACACAAGAGTTTAAAGACCGCCTCACTAAACTATTAAAAACAAAAGTGAATTCTAAGAATCTCACAAAAGCAATTAATACATTTGCAATACCGGTACTCATATACTCCTTTGGCATCATCAGGTAGTCACGCACTGACATAGAAAACATCCATATACGAACAGAACTCACAAAACACAGAGTGTCACATCCGAACGCGTGCAAGGAAAGGCTTACCATAGACAGAAATCTAGGGGGCAGAGGAATTATGGGCATATAGTCGATTCGCACAACACAAATAAAAACATTCAGACATTTCTTCCACACCAAACAAACTAACTTACATAAAGCAATAGTAAAAGTAGACAAAAACTATACACCACTTAACGTCTCTTGTCCAGATCACGTAGCAGACTCATACAATGACATCCAATCACAACAGGAAAAATAAACACCTGGTCGTACAAAGCACTGCACGGCAAACATAGATACCGTGTCACACAAGACCGAATACATAGCCAGACATAACTCTGCGGCCAAGGTCATACACCAAGCACTAGTCACAACAAACAAACTGATAGAAAACACAGATCCATATTACAATTAAACTCCGACATCAGTACTCGAAAACGATCGATACAAACTATACTGGGACCTTGAAATACATACAGACAAGACTATCCCAGCCAATAGACCAGATATAGTTTTCCAATGAAAGGCCGACAAAATTACCTATTTGATAGATATTGCCATTTCTAATGATGCGAATATCCAAAACACCTGCGCTGGGAAGATATCTAAATACACGGACCTTGTCATGGAAATAAAACGACTTTGGAAACAAAACAAAGTCACTATTGTCCCCCTCATTATGTCGGTCTCAGGCCTTACATCAAACCCGTTTACAAAACACCTTCAACAGTTGGGCCCGGACGAAAAGTTACACAAAGTATTTCAAAAGTCTGTAATCCTGGAGATCTGTAATGTTTTGCGATCGATCCTAAATTCCGATCAATAATAGTCCGGGTGTTGACTTGGTACGACCGTCAACACTTGTTGCTATCGCAATGAGGAAGTTTCCATTTTTTCAAATTTCAGTTAATCAGATAGTCCAAAGAGTTAGAGAACAACGGCGAAAAAATTTCGTAATTATCTCCATTAGTAGAAAAGTTATAGTCCTTCAAAGTTTGAATAGCCGTATCCTTCGCGCGAAGCCTCTGTGACATCACACGTCACAACGCAAGCCTGTGTGTGCCCTGTCGAGGATGCTGCTCCCGCAAGCCACCGCGCCGCCGCCGCCGCTGGCCTCCTTGTTTATGTTGTTATTCCTTGTTTTCAGTAGGGTAGGCGACGCCGACGGTGACAAAACGATACACTGCAGTTTATTGGTACTCGTATTATTAGAATATGTCTAGCAGACCGAGAAACTAAATATTGCATTGTACTAAGGTGTACTAACACTACCATAAAAACACCAAACAAATGTTTCAATAGATACCCTATTATGAATACAAAAAATTGAGTTGTATGACCCCCCACCCCCCAATTACCCCAATTTCACCCCCACCCAAAACGTAGAAAATGATCACGAAACCCCTAAAACGCCTAAAAACGAGGTTTGAGCTGTTTCTATATCTTTAGTTTTTTTATTATTGCTGCGCCGCCGCTGACACGATTTTTAGGAATCAAAAATTTTCAATCCTCGCAGAGGTAGTAATACTGTGTGAATTACTTGGAATCAGTCCAATAGTTTCCTAGTTACACCATACAGAATGATCAAAAGCAATACTCTCGCATCAGAAATGTCCCTTGGTTTCCGTAATAGCCAGGGTAATTTTCGGATGCACCTAAAAAAGTGTATTATGACGCTAGGCCTTTCTTTCACAGGTTAGTAGACGGCCTGTAATGAATACAATAGATTTTCAGTTTTACAATCGCCCACCCCCCAACCACCCCAATATCACCCCCACCCAAAAAAGTAGAAAATGGTCAGAAACCAACAAAACGCCTAAAAACAAAGTTTGAGGAATATTTAATTTTTTTTTTTGGTTTATGCCAATTACTCCACCACCCATGTGCCGATTTTCAAACGTATAGGAACATTACCTACTACTACCCCCACAGCATATCGCTGCCCAAATTTCACAACAATCCATGCAGCAGTTACTGACATTACGTGGCTAGAAAGACGCGTATAGACAGACCGACAGACAGACAGACCGACGGAAATGAGTTGTGTGGATTTTCGTTATGTAGACATCATAAAACACCCAAAAAGCGTATTATCTCAAAATCGAAAATTTTCTACGATCACATACTCCCCTCACCTATCGGTGTGGGAAGTAAAAGTCCATAATCATGTCGAGATCCACTTTAGGAAGATTACTAGAATCACCACGAACGTAACCTTCCTCCATACTTCAAAAATATATTGGCGTCTGCCTGTTACAACAAACACCTTCGTCGTTCCACTCAAGTCTAAATGTCGCATACTGTACAGGGTACAGCTCAGCGTATGCATAGCGGAGTCCCGACCAGGCTGTGGCTGCCGAGAACAATTAATGCCATGTGACGTCATACGCCATTTCTCCGCAGCAAATATAAAATTGAATACCTCTGCTATTTTTTGGAACATTCAGATGATTTTTTCGACTTGAAGAAGTAGACTATTAGATAATAATGAATTTTCCAAATTTTATTTTTTAGGGAACTTCTCCATTGTGCGAGAGGAACTTAGATAGTCAGATAATATATAGAAATAAAACGATTCTGGAAACAAAACAAAGTTACTATTATTGCCCTCTAATTATGTCGATCTCAGGCGTTACACCAAACACATTTACACCACAACCTAAAACAGTTAGGCCTGAACAAAAGGTTACACAAAATATTCCAAAATTCTGCAATCCTGAAGACCTGTAATATTGTTCGATCCTTCCTAAATTCAGATCCGTAATAGTTGGCACAGCCCGTTAACATTTATTGCTGCCGCAGTCATGCAAGAGAAACTTTATAAACCAGGATAATAATAATGGCTTGCCAAGACGGTGTCCTCAACACCTTGGTATACCGTAAAAGGATTATGGGTGCAGGTGTACCCGACACCCGTTGTAGAGCTTGCCGACAGGCGCCAGAGACGCTTATGCGCTGGGATGGTACTTATACGGTATCGATGAGACACCGGTGCTGCCATAATTATGCTCCAGGGGATAAAGAGTCCGTTGTGCAGAACGAGAGATGCCGGATTTACTGGAGCTACTCATCCCTCACGCTCGAACTTGTACAGGCAAGCAGGCCCGAAATAGTCCTTCCCGACCAGCAACAAAAGACGATGTTCGTTATAGAGTAAACATCGTCTCTAAGGAGGATGAAAAGCAGACCAAATATCAGGAGTTGCTTGGACAACTCCGCAAGCTCTGGCCACACTACACTGTAGGTCTGCTCGTTATGGTCATTGGATCCCTAGGTGGAATGAGGATTACGCTGCCCTCTGCACTCCGAAAAATACCGGTGTGCCGTACTTCGGGCGCACATCTCAGCCGCCAGAATGTAGAAGTCAGTCATCCTTGGGTCCCTTCGTCTACTTAGGGCGCACGATTCGCGGACTTAGTGATTGCTCTCCTCACGGTGTGAGGAGTAGTCACTGGGTAATGGAACAGCAGCTCAGTGTGTCGGAGCCTGGGCTGCACTTTTTTGTTTTTTTCAAATAATAATAATAATAGTCCTTATTTTCCAACAGTAAAAAAATACATATGTAGAGAATAGTAAAAAAAATGTTGGAGAAAGCCGAAGATCAGGTGGCAGCACCAGTGAGGGCACTGCGTCTGTATTTAATCTTGAGCAAAAAAAAACGAACTATATTTATCATACAACTGGCCAGTTGATCTCAGATCAGAGCCTGTAATATAATTAAAAAAAATTATATTTATCATTACCATTAAATAGCGATGGTAATAAGACACAGCCTTGTCGAACGCAAAACTGATGTTCATGAAATTGAGGTTAACGATTCATCGATGTAGGAATGGTTGGTAGGCTGAACAGCTGAAGATTTAAGCACAATATGTAAGGATACTTTCCGATGAAATAAGAACTGGAAGACATGCGCGTTAAAGTGAAGGCTTCCCCTTTGAGAGCACATGAGGCCATCTAGCGCATGATCTAGCGTTTATTAAGCACACATTATAGTCTATGCCTTTCATAATTATATTATAGTTCTTACAGGACCCCGTCTGTTGCAAATAATTCCACAGTCTTTAAAGAGTATCCGTATTTTTAATCGTCCGTACTTTTTCGAATATGTTCCCGCGTGATTTATTATGATTATAAATTCAATGTCGCTCTACTCGTATAATCGACTACCAGCGAACTCCTTGCTGCTCCAAAATAAAGATTCTGAGAAAAACCTAAATAGATCTACTATTTATCAAAGGAATCTTTAGCAGGTGCTCCTTATTATCTGGTTTTCAGGAGATCGCTAATTGGTACTAGCCGGGCTTCTGGGAATTTTAATAAAAATGACCATAAATTCACGTATCTTATGATAATTATTTATTTAGCCCATAATATGTAATGTAATTTAATGGTCTGACGTGTATTTGGTTTGTATTTTTCATGTTTTATCCATCAAATTTTTTTATCAACTATGATAGCTCTCAATATCTTTTTTTATGGTCAGCCTCCCGCAAAGACAAGCGCTACGAGGCTGCGAGTGGATAAGTGTCTATACACACTAGATTTAAAGCGCTGCAGGTTATAGCCGTCGGGAAACAAATTCCCAGGCAGCTCATTATACAGCGTCCAAGTTCTAAAAAAAAGGAATGCTGGAGGAGACTGGTTCGAAGAGTAAGAGCCTCCACCTGGCAAGGATGACCTCGCAGAGCCTCGCTAGTGTTCCTTGTTCGGACAGCCTTCGGTGTTGTTATCTGGGAGAGCTCACTCGAACATGTTTCACGATAGAATCTGTAAAACAGGGACAGGTCAGCCACCCTTCTTCGATGTTCCAGGCTGTGGAGATCCTTTGTCCGGTTAGGCGTATGGATTACTCTAATTGCTCTCTTCTGGATAGTTTCCAGAAGCTTAAGAGGGTGCTTCAAAGGGATCCCCACACATAAGAGCAATACTTTTTTTTTTTTTTTTTTGACGGCGGAGGAACTCTGTTACGAGCACCAGTCCTATAACTCTATCGAGACTGGTAGTGTGAAGCTCGACCTACTCTAGTAGTGCCCATACTCACTAAACCTCCGCCCTTACCCCAGGCTTCGTTGTTTGAGAAGGATATGATAATGTCAGACGTCTACCGGTACCGCCTTAGCATTTCATCAGCAACGTACATGATGGGGTACTTTTGCACCATTCTTTACTTGAACTTCACTCATTCCACTAGCTTTCTGGCATTATTTCTTATAATCGTTATACGTGTCGTTTCCTATATTTTTCCTCTGCTTCCTTTTTGCTCATTATTTTTTTAACGACTTTTTCTAGAGTACACCAATTTTCCGGGCAGCGGAGCATTATCTGGACAAAATTGTCTACTGATACGTTTTCCCCTAAAGACATCCACTCTTCGCGTTCTTCTCTCCACCTTTCACAGTGAAAGATGGTATGCTCGGCGGTATCGGTCTCCTGGCAAAAAATGCATGCATCGCTTACCGCTTTTCCAATGGCATGCAGGTAATTATTGAAGCATCCGTGTCCAGACAACGCTTGGGACAGAAAATACCCCACTTCGCCGTGCTTTCTTGTAACCCATTGCTTCACATCAGGTATGAGTCGTCTTGTCCAGGCTCCCCTTTGTTCTTCTGTCCACTGCCGCTGCCAGCTAACATATGTCTTTTGTCTAGCGGTATGCTTATTTTCTTTGGTCTCAAACATATATTTCCGTTCTTTCGCTAGCAGTCTGATGGGAATAACTCCAGCAACGACCTGCAGTGCTGCTGTGGAGACCGTTCGATAAGCGCCACAAATTCTTATCGCCATTGTTCGCTGTACGGCTTCACACTTGGTGCGGTAACACTTCTTATCCAGGACGTCGCTCCAGATTTCAGCTCCATACAGTATCACCGAATGCACAACAGCAGATATAATGCGTCGTTTACTTGCCGAAGGTCCACTTAATCTGGGCATTATACGTGCAAGGGCAGCCATGGTCGATGTAGCACTAGCAATCTTTTCCATTAAATGAGCGGCAAAGCTCAACCTTGTATCTATATGTATTCCGAGATACTTGACCACCCGCCTAGGAATAATTCTCGTGGATTGCATTTTAAAACTTAGATCTCCTACACGTCGTCGTTTTCCAATAAGTGCTACTGCCTCCGATTTCTCCGGAGCTAGACTCAGCTTTCTACTGATAAGCCATGCATCCACAATCTTCAAAACGTCATTGGCTCGATTCATTAATCCGTTTTCTGTATCTGCCACGACAACTAGAGCAATGTCGTCGGCGTAAGCAACAACGGTAGAACCTCGAGGAAGCCTGATGTTAAGTACGCCATCATAGAGTATATTCCAGAGGAGCGGTCCTAAAACTGAACCCTGCGGGACCCCACTGTTTACATTTTTCAATACAGCATGATTTTGATCGTCCATCAGCAGTAGCTTTCTATCGCAGAGGTAATTCCTTACTATTCTCAGTAGGTATGGTGATATTTCTCTTCTGCCAAGCTCCTCTAGTATATCTTGCCATGATGCGGTATTAAATGCATTTCGTACATCAAGAGTGACAAGTGCGCAGAACTTGCGAGTTCTCCATTCACCTGCCATAGATTCTTCAGCGATGGATACGACTTTTTTAATTGCCATTATAGTAGATCTACCCCTCCGGAAACCAAACTGCATTTCTGACAGCTTGGCCTTTTGATCAATCTCGTGCGTTAGCCGTATCTTCAGCAAATGCTCAAGCAGTTTACCGCCACAGTCAAGTAAACATAGCGGCCGCATCGACGATATGCTTGTCACCTCCCTGCCCTTTGGTATCAGCACTAGTTTTGCGATCTTCCATTGCACGGGAAATATACCGCTCACCAGACATTCGTTCATGACCTTAAGAACATACTGGGGATACTTGTCAACTGTCAATTGCACTACTTCAGCAACTAGCATGTCAGGCCCTGGAGCCTTTCCTTTTCGCAAAAAGGTACTTGCTGTCTTCAATTCTTCGATAGTAAAACTAGGCACATCTCTGACGGGAGGGGCATGCCAATTCACTGCTTCGTGGTTGGGAAAGAGGTGATTTACAGCCTCTTCTTTCCTCTGAAACGTTAAACTGAGAGGGCTAAGGGCCGATTGTACAATGCAAGCCTAAGCTTCGGCTTAAGGTAAGCCGACGTTAAACCACGTCAGTGGCAAAATGTCCGTTGTACAATGCTACACTCCAAGCTTAACACAAGCTTACGTAAGCCGATGCTCAACGCGAGCTTAGCTGAGGTTTAAACCTAACCTGGTATAAAAATGACATGATTTGTCAAGGATGCACCTTCAAATTGCTTGTCACTTTATTAGGTCAAATTTTTTGGAAAATTTGTGTCTAATTTAACAAGGAGAGCGAATGAAAGAACAGAGACAAAAACGGTCGTTGCCAAAATTTGACACAAACTGTCACAAGTGCCTAACCAAAAAAGGTAATTTTTCAGATCATTATGTCAGTACGTATTGCTTCATTGATGCCAACTGTAGTGAATTTCATTATCAACCAGGTTTAACTAAGCCGACTATTGTACAACGGGGTCGACATTAAGCCTGAGCTTAGCTAAGCTTAAGCTTAACAAAGCTTGTGCTAAACCCGCATTTGTACAACCGGCCCTAAGTGGCATTCGCAAGGTTCTCATAGCAATGCGGTAACCTTTTCCCCAAACGTCGTCATCTATGTCCTCGCACAGCTTTTTCCACATTTTCTTTTTTGCGTCCACTATTGCTCGTTGTAGTTCCTTTTTTGCCTGTTTATATATTAGAAGAAGGGATTCTAAATCAGACTTATCATCTTTTCTTTTACATCTGATACATTTCCGCCTTTGTGACACGCATTTGCTCCTTAGCTCTCCTATTTCGTGTGACCACCAGTATACAGGTCTTCTTTTGTTATTTGTCACCTTTTTCGGCATTGACGCATTACATGCCGCTATCATATTTGCGGTGTAACGTGATGCTGTTGCAGATCCTTCTGATGTGATATTTCTATCGAATGTCTGACAGAATCTGTTCACATTTATTTTCTTGTGGCACCATCCGAGAAAAGTAGTCTGGACCGGGAGGGTCTTAGGTTGATCAACGAGGATTTCTAGGTATCGATAATCGCTTCCTGTTTCTTCTTCTAAGACTTTCCATTTTGTAATCTTATTTGCCATTGTCGTATTGGTCAGGGTAAGATCTATCCATGACTCCTTTATCCCCTTTAGGTAAGTGGGTTCATGTCCAGTATTATGTACTATTAAATTATTTTCTGCAATCCATTCAGATAGAATGGTACCCCTAGCGTCTTGATGTTTAGAGCCCCACTGTGGGGATTTAGAGTTAAAATCGCCGGTAAGTATGACATCTTTACCCACGTGTCTTTGAATAGATAAAGATAATTGGTCTATGAACCGTTCAAATACTTGAATATCGACGTTTGGGCTTATATAACAGCTATATATTACAAACTCCTTGATTTCAGCCCAAACAAACCCTTGATCTCTTCCAAATCCCAAAATTGTCATATTTTTTAAATATAAGGCTGCGTCTGTCCTCTTATCAGTAATCCAATGTTGTTTCTGAACACACGTTCGGTTTGGTTCACTCACAGCTAACACATTAACACCTCCATCTGCGTATTTTGCAGTAGAGTAGATCATGTGCTGTTTTACATCTGTTGAGATTAATCTGTATTATTTTAGTTTTACTTGTTTGCATTATCGGGACAAAAACAGAAAAAAAATATACGTCTTAAACTCCAGCCGATTGTCCGATCATTCTAGTCTCTTGATACTTTAGAGCCCGAGACAGCTTTTCTATATTCCGGGCAAGAGCAATACTGCAACGATGGTCAGACGTATAACTTGTAGAGCAGCAGTAGATGTTCTGACGTATACAGCTTCTTACAGCGGAACAAAACTCCAAGCTTCTGGGATGCCGTTTTAGCAATACTGATGACGTCGTCGAGTCAGGAGAGATGTTATTGTTGATGTTGATCACCAAAAGCTTGAGAAGGCGACTCGAATATTGCGCGACCCTCCATTTCCACAGTTGGTAAGCCAACGTGAGACTTCTTTGTCATTGATGTTGCCTGAGTTTTCTGTACGTTAAACTGTACTTTATTTACTAATCCCCACTCAACAATTGTTTTGATATCTATGTTGATCTGTGAGGCATGTTGCTGTCGCCAACGTACCGTCTCCTGAGATGATAGTGGCTTGCCTGGTTCCATACACGATATTAACGTACTGTCGTCTGCGAAGCTGTAGATTGGATTGGATGTTATTTCCAGATGCTTGTTGATGTAAAGCAGAAACAGTGTAGAGGATAGAACAGATCCCTGAGGCGTTCTTTGAAAATACGTCTGATGAACAGCCTTCGACAACAACAGAAACCGGTCGCTCAAAAAGCTCTTTAGCCACTGCCGCAGGTCAGGTGGTAGTGCATAAGCAGCAAGCTTGACCAGAATAGGTGCAAGTTCAGCCACACAGTGCTTAAGGACAATGGCTGGAATTTGATCAGGACCAGTAGCTTTATTCGTGCCTAGTTTTTGGAGTAAGCTTTTTACATCTCGATGTTGAAATTTGACCTCTGCCATTCTCGAGATCACGTTCATGGTGTTGGTCGGAGTACTTCCTTAAACTCTACAGTAGAATTGGCTGCGAAAAGCCTCCCTAAGGTGTCAGATTTTTCTTTAGGAGTACAAGTGATGGACTTGTTCTCTATGGTCAAGGTTGGTATTGGTGAATAGTAAAAGTTCTAATTAATAGCTTTAGCTACAGATCAGACTATTCTGGACATGAGAGGAGCTTGTTCTTAATTTTTTGGTTGCGTTCTTCCTTGCTGCTGTCAACCACGCGTTTACAGTGATTTCTGACGTCGATAAAACTGCGGTGGTTCTCGGCATTTGGATTAATCCTCCATTCCTTGTAATGTTGGTTTTTAGAGGTAACTGCATCTTTACAACGCTGATTAAACCATAAATTATTTTTGACGACATATGAAATATAGGCTTCCGTGCCGGATATTAATACCTCGGTTATTTCTTGGACGCACGTCTTTATTCTTTCGAGAACAGCCAATAACCTCTAAATACATTTTTGCATGCACAAAGACATCAAAAGCCGGACGGCAAAAGTTGTACAACACTACGAAACATGGAGACAATAAGAAGGGTCACTCGTCTGTCACCACGGAAGCTATCATCCACACTGCACTGCACAGTACCCCAGAAGTTTCCAGATAAACATTAAGTGACATGCCAGTATAAGTTAGGTCCAGCTAGGTAGCATATATAGCCCAAGAAGTTGTCCAAAGGGCGGAAGAGTGCTTTAATCTAACGACGAGTTCACCGTTGGATTGTCATCAGGTACTCAAGAATGCATCTAACGGTAAAAAAATAACGGTAGACTAGGCAAAAGGGCACCAACAGTGCAAAGGCAGCGGACTGATTAGCAAAAATTGTTGCCTAGACCAAAATCCTGGGGCTGGAGCCTCGTTGCGCCTTACTCACAAAGCTTTTAAGGGAAAGTGGGATGATACTTCTAGCTGGTCAATTGCTTACGAACCCCTTAGCTACCCTATCTGTATTGCGGATACACATGGTAGAACTTTAGCTTTCATTGAAATCCGAAGGCCCTAGCGGGCTCTTGGACTATCAGCAATAGGACAATAATTATGTCAAACTCAAGATAACATTCATTTGGTTTATCAGTGCTTGTCTTAGTTACGGTACTCGAGATGACGTTGCTGGTGAAACTTGAAGAAAAATAAGACTGCATTTTATTCATTTCGTGAATGCAGCATCAACAAAAAACTCGCTGCCATGCGATTTTCAATTACATTGACACACAACCAACATTTCTTCCTTGCCATTTAGTGGTCATTCTTTTTTTTAATTTCCAGGCCTTTGTTGCCATTAGAAGGAAGTTAAGAAAACGAGCACATAAAAATAAATTCTCGGATGAATATGTGCCTTCATTCAAATAATATACCATGTCTTATATGCGCAAAGCTCTAATATTCTTAAACCAAGAATGTGATATCTTTGATGATATAGGGTTATATTAAGAAAATATTTTCAACTCGAAGCTTGGAAAGTTTCGGAAGTAATCCTGAAAACAAAACAACAAATAGATCACTTATAAGGATACTATTGTATATTGACTGGAGCATTTCAAACCTTTGGCGCAAACAACTCAAGATTTTGGTCCTCTTGGAACAGAAAATCTACGTTATATAGTATTTTAACAAACTAATGCTGAAAAATGCCGATTACCATAGAATATAAAGATTATGTACCTGTACTTTTGAACTAGTTGAATATGTTATGCCCACCGGTCTGCCATTGTTTATATGCTATTTACAACTACTTACATAAACATTTTCTATATCGCATACTTGGTACTTATATATGAACATCTGTATGAGGTTCCCATAATCCCAACTGTGCATGAGAGTATAACAATATAACACACAGACACAGGTAAAATTATGGATTATTTACAAATGACTACAAGACCTGTGGCGATCTGTCGATGAGCATGAACCAAAATTATCATATTCTCATTGCTACTCCACAATTCTCAAGCTGTTTGTATTCTTGTTCGAAATAATAGGAGTTCAGTTAGAAAATATGATATCCTTCCTAAAACTTTAGGAGATACTTGATCGAAGAGTACTAAGATGTTAGCTGTGAAGAAGACTATATTCTTGGTAAAATCGCATTGCTTTAGAATGAGTATGGAAATGAAAAATAAATTTTTCTTGGTTCTAATTAAACATAATTTCTTTTTCAAGTAATTTTTTTTAGAGCGGGAACAGATTTTCTTGTCGCAAGTATATCTTTACAAGATTATCAGAATTTTTGAACTGAGAATTTCTTTTCATGTGTGCATGATCGTATCTATCCATATCAGTACTATTACATTATGTCCAATGCTACCCCAAATTTTTAAGGACCTATAATAATCAGATATATACGACATTCTACAAGAAATTGATTCGATGAATCGTTCGGGAAGATGCAGTCTCTAAGAAACAAAGGCAGTCATGACACCCACTAGGTGTCACAGTCCAAATGTAATATTTTAGCTGAACAGTTGGCGAAAAGGGCTGCCCCCGGGCTGCCCAGACCAAAATCATAAGGCATAAGCCTCTTTGTGTCTGGCCCTCCAGAGCTATGACAACACGGTTGAGAAAGCGGACCTACCCGTACAAAGCTTTTCAGTGCCGCGCGGGATGATTCTTCTGGCTGCCCAACTACTAAAAGGCTCCTCAGCTGCCTTAGTAAGGAGGTAGCTAAATACTATCTGTCCATGCCCAGGTAACACGTTCGAATTGCGATTGGCGCTTTTACTGGATACTGTCAGCTAAGGAAACACCTCAACAATATGAGGTTAAATTACACACCTCTGTACAGGCAATACGCGAATATGAACAGGAAGACTAGACAGTTAAGCTAAGCGCGCACTGGGTCGAACGGAACGGTACGAACGGTTCGCACCTTCGGACCTTTTTTAGGTGACTGCGCTCACTGGGTCGGTCGGTACGGACGGAACAGACACTGGTACACAATTGTGTATTTCCTTTCATTTTAACGGTTCAAGTATTTGCCAATTAAAACATGTTTGTGAATGCTACTCAAAGAGATCTCGTTTCAAACATATAATAATACAATAAACCCCACTTCTTCTCATTCATTATACCGCCGATTTCTTCCCAGCAGTTATCCCGTCGTACGATGTTGAAGTACTCAGGGTGCCGCATATCGCTCGGGGTAGTTCCCCCCACCGTAATTAATTTGGGAACATCCATGCTCGCTTTGCAACCAGTATTGCTCAACTGAAACGGCGGAACGTCTGTACCGAAGCAGGTGCAGGCACGCGCCGAAAGGGCTGATGAGTCATCGGTACGGCCGGTCGGCATGCCTAGAAGCTTTCTTTCGGGATTTTATCGGACGGCGGAAGGTGCGGATGGTCCTGTTCCGACAGTGACGACCCAGTGCGCGCACCCATAGGCAAATTAATGCTAAACATTTTTGAAAAATCCCGTGCGTACCGTTCGTACCGTACCGTCCGACCCAGTGCGTTCAAGGCTTTAAGGATCTACTGTGCGGTTGCTTAGCTGTCTTATCTTAAGGTTAAGGGGAATCCAGCTAAGCTGCGTACTTCGTCAGGAATTTGACAAGCTTGAACACTCAGAAAGATCCTTAGAAGGATGTACAAGAGAACCAATGAGGCCTAAGTGCTGCGATCTTAGCATATTCTCCTAATTCCAATACAATACAAAACAAGCGTGGTGTGCGAGTTTCGTACATATATGATGTGTTGTTAAATCCCTCTTAAATCTCGTCCAAGAATTACCCCTTGAAGTAGAGACTTAGTATATTTTCCAGAAATATGAATTAAAGTATGCTGCATATAATATTTCAGTTCCAAATATTTTGAAGATTCAAAAATACAATTCAAGTAATGTGGTAGTCTGCCTATTTCGGTACTGTGTAATCCATATACGAGTACTTATTAATGATGCCTTATTATCTATGCTTGCAGAGTATAGCTTTTCAAGCCCCTCAATCCACCGCTGTCATCTACGCATTTCATTCGGTGAGTGACATATCTTGTTTAAAGTGGTATAATATCGGCAAGACCGAGGATCGCATTCATACATATACATACATACATATACATAAAATACATTTATATGATAGAATAGCGGCAAACTCATTAATATGTTTATCAACTGCCTAGTTTGCTTTGATGTTGGCAGAAAGCCGCTTGGCAGCTATACGCATGACGATTGCGTGCGAATTTACGATTTCCATTTGGATTATATCTGAACTGCTTCTACCAGGGATCTACAAGATTTATTATTTAGGATGATTTGTGCAGTCGTAAAAGGCATTTTTATTTGGCTGACACGACCACACAAGTTATTAGTGGATTTGGGAGAACAAGCACAACTTGGGCAAACATTTTTTACTAACAGCTAAGAAATGTTAGATCACTTATGTTCGGGGTTCCCATTATGCAGTCAGATTGGTTCATAACCTATCAATATAAATAAAACAACATTTAGTAACATTGAAAGCAGTTATACGAGGGTTGCGGCAGAACTTTCTGTCATTTGCTAACAGAAGCAGTGCTGTGGTTTTTATGCGAGAACTTTTTGTGACATAAGTAGGTACTTTAAAAACACACAATAAAACCTTAATAGTGAAGTCGCGGTTATAGAATTCTCACGTATAATATGCAATAAAGTTAAATTTCCACATCAGGTATGTCATCGAAGGCAATACTCGACTACAGATTATCAGCAAGGTCACTTTCCTTAAGGTAAGTTTAGAGTTCTGTATGAGTGCTAACAAATTTTGGAGTTTCCCCGTCTAACAGCCTCTCCAATGCCAAAATGATTGGACGAAGTGCTTAAATGCATAAAAACGATATTTCGGGAGTCTTTGTTTTGGTACCTCAGTATCACAACTGTGATCTCACGTCATGTCACACGCATAACTTCATAGAATCGGTACAGCAGTTACTAAAATTGATTGCAAGTATATACTATACTCGCCTCATATTTGGCGTGAGAAGAAAGGTTGAAAGTTTGCGGACATATCTTCAAAGGCAATAATCGAATATGCCCTTAAAAAGCAGAGTATTACTAAGATCATTTTTCAGAGCAACTCTTTCCACTACCTGCGGTGTTGGAAGTAATAAAAAAATCACGGAATATCCGCAATAAGGTGAAGGAGGAGGTTGAGCAAAAATAATTAATAAAGGTAAGATAACCAGAGTTATACCCATTCCCCATTAAGCGGCTTGACTCAGTACCTTCAACACATTCTTTGTAATAAGTCTGACAAGTCTGCATACGGTGTCTTGATGAACGACGACAACTCAAGGATAACCACTCAAAATTGCTATCCAAAATTGCAAATAGGTTTGAAAGCGCCATTCTAACAGCAAAGGAGTGAAACCCTGCGCATGAAGATATTTAGATATATCAACCTTATTTACAAAGTTATGTTGGAAGTGTGTGCGTATGCTAATCAGCCGAGCTATTAGCTTCCAACCTAAAATTTATGGAACTATGGAATATAATACCTATCAAGAGGTTTAAACTCCACACCTCTGTCTACGAGTGCATTATTCGGAAAAGTATATAAAGCACTTACCCATTTTTATAGCTTTTTTGTGATTTCCCCCGATACTCTCTCTCCAATAATATCCCCTTTCAGTAATGGAAAAATATTAGAAACCCATAGATGCTATAAAACTAGATTTTGAACGATTGTGAGAATTTTTTACCCATTTCTCCGCCGCCAAAACAAACACCCTCAAAGAATACAGTAGTCTTTCGTTGTATGATTCTACATCATGTCATTCGCCAAATTGGATCAAAATCCCTTCGGATCTCCCCTCATCTTGGACATGGGACTAAGAATTGTAGGTCCTCAAATATCTGCTTCAAAGGTTGCTCGGGCAGGTGTATAAATTACAGAATACTGTCTTTTTTAATACAGTTCCCCATAGATACAAAAATATCTTGTACCGAAGGCACGAAAGGTTTGATTGGTTGGCAAAGTTCTTAGCGATGATTCTCTTACCCAAAATCCAACTTACTCTACTCATCCTTCCAACAGTTCACGTAGTTTGAGGCTTCCGAATACAGACCTACAATAGTATAAATATTTCTTTTTTCCTCATCTCCTAACTGACCTAGTATCATGCACTTCAAAACAACTTGAACTTCCAACCATTCGCTTCCGGTCGCTTACTTAGCGATATTATCAGAAATGCCCTACCATTTGTCGACCCCCCCCCCCCCATCAAACGGCAACGGCTGATTGTAAGTGAGGTCACTTTACCTAACAGAAATTAGCAAGTGTCTAGCTATTTTAGGAGGATAGGAGGTCAGAAAAATATCAATATTTTTACTACCATGACAGAGAAATATATTGTCTGTGTATCCATGCAAATAATGCTGTTCTATACTGATTTATAAAATCAGTGCATGAAACCGATTTTATTTATACACTTATTTACCTTTTCAGTCTTTCGTTTTTTTACTGCCAGGTGCCGCTCTCGAACTTGTATGCTATTTTGGATATCTATTCCGACGCTGTTCGAAGATGTAAGGAGCACAAAGTTACTAGTTTGAATCAAAGACAAATCTTACTGCATAATTATGGTGTTTGAGAATGGCGCTACTAGCGACAAACAAAAGCAAAAAAGTAAAAAGGAGAATGCTTAGTCTTTATTTTCTCGATAACTTAGATACTAGATTTGCTCAAAAGCGTATCCAGCAATTGAGAATTATTATCAACTATTTATTTTGTTTCTTTATATACTAGTAGATGGAACGACAACAACTTTTAGAAAACTTAACTTAACTAGAGAGAAGACGGAAATAGCATAGGTATGATTTTTAAGTAATCTTCAAAAATGGAAAAAGTAATAGGTATGCTTACAGTTTTGGTTTTTTATCACCACTAAATACAGGAGCTTGTATCACCTGCTGATCGTCCCTGTTAATGTAGGTTTTCAAAAGCGTAACTAGCAATTAAGAGTTATTTATTTCATAAATAGTTTCAAATGTATACTCAGTCTATGCGCGGCTTTACATTTAGCGTTCAATAAGCCTGACTAATGAACAAAAATTAGCTCCATAAACATCAAACGATTTCATAAAAACACAGCGGCAGGAACCGAGCTCTGCGCTGTGCCATCAAACTAATAACTAATTTGCAACAACCAGCCCGGTCGTAGCGTATTAATGAAAAAGACTAAAAATAACCCTTTGGCAATACCTTATCGGTCACCAGAGCCGCACTATAGGCAAATATTCTACAGACCAATAATAATTGCAAAGCATTTCAAACAGCTTGTAACAAAATATACAGAATAGTTTCGTAAAGCTGGTTTAATTAATTTTACATACCACCCAAGCAATAAATAGTGCCCCTGTTACCCGTATCACAGGATCGGGAACTTGAAATGGGTGACAATTACGAATATGGCAATAAATATAAGAACTACGGAGTAGTAATATAAAAAAATGAAGCCAAGTTGATTTTCGCTTTCCACACATTCCGAAGATCACCGTTTGTTATTATTTTTCCATAGCGTGAAGCTATAGTCTGAGATCCCCTTGAAACCAAACCATCGCCTGCCCGCAAACAAGTGTGTTATGCTGCTAGGTCTTTCTTTCCCAGGTCAATGGACAGACTATTACGAGTACTACAAGTTTTTGAAGCTCTACAATCCCCCACTCCTTCCAACCACCCGAATTTCACCCATACCCAAAAAAAATAGAAAATGACCAGGAAGTCCTAAGGTGACTAAAAACGCAGTTTGCGCTGTTAGTTTTTTTAATATTGCTGCGCCGCCATTAAAACGATTTCTAACAACTATACGCGCTTTCCATACCCGCCACGGGTATAATACTGTGTGAAAATTTCATTGAAATCAATTTAACAGTTTCCACATTACACTACGTTACAATTCAGAACGATCTAAAGCAATACTCGTATGGATACATCAGTAAGTTCTAAGGCCGTATTCATCATAGTCGTCGCTTAACTAATACTTGATGTTCTCTTAAGTAATACTCAAGGGATACTTAAGAGACCCTCAAGTGTGCCCTTCATTTATGTATCTGTTTCCTAGACAACATCTACGAGATGGCGGGATTTATTTGGCGACGTTGTCGTATTTCAAATATAAGTCAATTTGTTATGCCTATGCCTACGCATTTTGATGTTTTCGGTCATCTTCTTTTGTTTTGTGCCAGTATTTCGTATTTTGAGCCCGACATTTTTCCGGGTGTGACAGAAACTGAGAACACCGTACTCCGACAGACCGACGAACAGACCGGACGTGGATTTTTGTTCTGTAGAGATTATAGAATGTCCAAAAAGCATGTTATCATACACCTATCGGTGTGGGAAGTGAGACTATGTAGTTTTTACATCATGGTTCATCACATTAATTCCACTTACGTGTTTTTTGCATTGCCCTTGGTGATATTCTGTATAATATAGACCTACCTGAACAATGTCTTAGAAGACACCCGTGTGTTTTTTGATATTTTGGAGGTCGCCCACCATTTTCTATATTGATTTTAGGCACCTGCTGTCATTTAAAATGTTCATGGGGATGACTCTGGGGAGCAGGAGGCACAAGGGGATGAAATAGTTTTTGGTTAAAAAGTTGTCCCGCTTGACAGATCATTTGACGTGTCCAGCCGTTTTTTCTTTGAATCAGTAGTTTTCGATGAATCGGAGCTGTGAAGTTTCCAAATGAGAAATGAAATGCCTGAGATAGATTTTACTAATGTTTCAGCCACAGACGTGGCGTTTATCAATGTATAAAATTTGAGTCAAGGGTGGCAGATGGAACAAAGTGTGGTGATCCGGAACGCGCTCCTGGCTGCCATACGTTAGAACGCACCTTTAGCTGTCACGTGGCTGAAGATGGACATTGACGGCATCGACGGATGATTTATAAAAATTTTAAGATCTGAGTATGAGTGTAATTAGTCGATGAAGTTCAGATAAGTAATGTATTTGATTATTACTACATCATATACAGTGGTTTGCACCAGTCACAGTTAAACCTTTGGCTTAATTAATTGAAGCTTAACTTTAATTACGGCTTAAAGTTGTGTGTCTTTGCACCGGTCAGGATTAACTTTAATCATCATGAGTTAACTTTTTCTTACAGGGAAATTTAACGAATTTCAGATTTTACGGTGGCAATCATGTCGTATTTTTGATGTTCTCTGATGGAAATGAAGGTCATGTCACTGTTGTTGATGGCTGTCAAACATTGGTTGTGTTCAACGGGACTTAGCGGACGTAAGCGCTTGTGGGCGCTTTGCGCTAACTAACCGATTAATGACAAGCTGTCAAAAAAGCGCCAGTCAGCTTGGTTAGCGCTTTTAGAAAGCGCTATTTGGCTAGCGAAGCGGCACAATACTAGAAAAAGTTATTTGTAGTTCTGAGGGAATCTGTTACCTTTGTATAGTGTCAATTTAATATTAGGATGTGTGATTTATAGCCTAGGCTTTTGACAATACGGATAATAAGTATTAAAATATGGAGATGGATATGACAGTTTTATCACGTCAAAAAGAAAGTCGTTCAACAGTAACACCCAGCGCCTGCAGGCGCTTCCACGCTAGCGCTTTTGGGCTAAGTCCCATTGAACACACCCATTATCTTTCAAGTTCAACTGAGGCTATTTGTTTTGATTAAGAAATTTCGGATTTATTTTAGTATTTTTAGTTTCATTTTCATTAATTGATAACCCATTATCATAAATATCCAACTCACAGAATATAACAACAGTGGTAAAAGTAAATCCTTGAAGCAAATGCACTCTTTTACGCAAGATTTTGTCTGTGAAATAGTTGATTGCAGTGACCCAACATTTGGTGGATTTTGGATGTCTTAATTCTGGACTCTCTTGTATAGGAGTGGCTACAGAAGACATCAGAGTAATAACATTTATGTCGGATATGTTTGTGGTAAGTAAACATGATGCTACAACGCAACAACGCCCCACGTAATTTTGTAAACTTTCATATTTGAATGAAAGGGGATGGTCTATTATGTACTTTTAAAGAAGAAAATTGGTGAAAGAAGCATTTTTTGAAAAAACTCAGTATTTTCACCACACTTTCAAAACGTACCCGAACAATACAAGACAATTAATTTTAGAATCGAAAACCCGCATGACAGACGTCAATAGTGTCACAAAGATGCGGTGTTGCCAGTGAGCAGCAATTATCGGTTAATGTACTTCATGAAACTGGGCAATTGCACTTTTTTTAGGTTAGTGAAAAACATGGAAAATTCAGTCAATGTGTTTTGGAAAAGATGAAAATAAATCATTTTGGAACTTCCATACACAGATGTTCAAAAGAGAATAAGTTTGACCTGATTTTGTTTTAGCAGAAACTGAAATGGAGGTTGAAGTTGGTGTTAATATGCTTACTAGGTTGGGTGAAATATCAAATATATCT
Organism: Callosobruchus maculatus; assembly: GCA_951848785.1. Lineage (NCBI taxonomy): Eukaryota > Metazoa > Arthropoda > Insecta > Coleoptera > Chrysomelidae > Callosobruchus > Callosobruchus maculatus. The sequence continues at coordinate 137,695 of CATOUR010000122.1, read as the reverse complement.
AAATTTAGGCTATTTTAGGTTTGTACCAGTTGGTTACGAGGGGGCCAGACGTTACTGATATCAAATATGTTGAAAAATCTAACCAACCTCACCTCAGGTAAGATTGTCACCTGTTCTGTTTTTAGTGACAACGGTCCAGCGTCAGTCGCACGTTTCAATGATTTATTGGAGCTGATATCGGCCAAATATAACAATAAAGCTTAATCACAAACAATATTAAAACCACCGATTTGACATAAAAAACTAATATACAAACTAAATAAAACAAACAATAATACATAAATCATACTTAATCACAAACACGAGCTTGAAACAAAGGAACATTTGAGATAAGAACGATTCACGCTTTTTTGTGTTATCCTTGCTCAGGGGCCATGCTAATCTTCCCTGTAACGTTTCAATCTTAGTACATGTATGGTCGAAGCGATGTTAAATATCGAGCAAATGTTGGCAACACCGCATCTATTGTCATCTGTCAAGCCATGTCAAGCAGTATCTCACTTTTAAAATTGTATTGTTCTGTGCGCATGCGTTACTGGAATATGTTGAAAATACAGTTTTATCAATTTTTTTTCCAAAAAACATGCCTCTTTCGCAAATTTTATTTTTTAAAATCACATAACAGACCATCCTCTTTACATTGATAAAAAAATTTTCTCAAATCGAGTGGGGCGCCGTTGCGCAATAGACCCGTAAAAATATATAGAAATGTCCAAAGTGCTGAGGTCAACTAAAGACATCTTTCTTTCACATTTATAGTGTTAAACTAGCAAAATGTCCATTCATAGGTAATAATTACAATTTTTATATGTATCTATAGGTGGTTTCAAGGAATGAATCAATTAAAACAGTAATTTCTCTTCGCTTGTCTTCCGATATGATTACGTTGTAGTTTCTGATTTATCAGATCCATCGATACGTGTTTACAGCAGAGATTCTTTGTCAGCAATCCGAGCGGCGCCCGACACAACCGTTGCTTACATATTCATTCGGTTTTTCGTATCCATCGAGTAACCCGAGCTTTGTGCGCGCTTATTTTCGGGAGTGAAAATGCCGAAACGCCGTGGCTCCCCATTAATTAATGTGCAAAAGCGCCAAAGGATTGACACTCTACTACACGAGTTGGAACATTTTAAAGCGAGATTTGTGAACTTAGGGGGTAAGTTTAAGACATTTTTTGTTCTCTAGGCAATCTTCATTTTGACAGGATAGCCGTGGGTCTATATATCTACCGTGGGTAGACTATGACCATCTTTTCCAATCCTATGGGCAATAATTCTGACGGACAGCCGTGGGCTTATCCATTCTATTGCCCTTGGATTCATCTCTACCGTGGGTAGACTATGACCATATTTTCCAATCCTATGGGCAATAATTCTGACGGACAGCCGTGGGCTTATCCATTCTATTGCCCTTGGATTCATCTCTACCGTGGGTAGACTATGACCATCTTTTCCAATCCTATGGACAATACTTCTGACGGACAGCCGTGGGCTTATCCATTCTATTGTCCTTGGCTTCCTCTCTACCGTGGGTAGATTATTTTATAGCCGTGGGCTACTTTTGTGTATCTACGTCTTGGTCGTGGACCGTACTACTATGTGGCTTCCTCCAAGACTAATGGCTGCCCATTGTTCCAGAGTCTTCATCATCGGAGGATGAAGATCAACCTGCCACCTCCCCCGTACACTCTGGTTTAGAGGATCTGGAGGTTACTTTAGACAATCATCAAGTGGAACCTTCTTCCCGCCCTCCCTCATCACAACCCGTAGATAATCCTCCTTCTTTGGAGACGCCGGTCGTAAATACCGACCTTTCGGCGGCCTTGGGAGCTAAACCTACAGATAGCCAAATTCAAGGGGAGGCGCTGCATGACGAAATTGCATCACGTTGGGAATATTATTTGCAAAAAGGCGTCAAAAAAGGAGAGAGGCAGAAGATCATCGAGAAGTATCCCAATCCTAAAAATACCCCGGCGCTGGCTCCCCCAAAGATCAATGATGAAGTTTTGGATTGTCTTAATGACTCGGCCAACAAAAAAGATTATATTTTAAGGTCATTGCAATATCAAATGGCCCATGGACGGGTATAGGGGTAGTTATGGATTCCTTGATTAAGGAAAATCACACCCAAACCAAACTGGCCTGTTTAGCTGACGCAGCATTATTATTTACCAATATTCATCATGCCTTATCAATGCTTCGCAAACAGAATATTCTACCTCTACTCAATGCCGAGTCACGCAAAGTCGGCTCTCTTAGCCAACTGGATTCCTGTTTGTTTGGTGAGAAGTTTGGGGAGGCTGTCAAGAACAAGCAAAATTTGAAAAAGACCAGTTATGAGCTGAAGAATAGGTTTTCCAACCCCATCCGTTTTCCAGGACCATCTTCTGCCGGGCCATCATCAGCTCGACCATCCACCTCTACTAGACCTTTACCCGGTCCCTCTTCAACTAATTCTTCCTCTAGATATTTAAACTACCGGCGGGGGGAGAGGAACACCCGAATGAAAACCGACAATGTGTACAACTCGAAGAAAATGGGCAACCGCGACCGCTTCAGAAAAACTTAGATCTGGTAAATACAAAATATGCGGGTCGTCTATCAAACTACATTTCTGCGTGGCAGGAAATCACGAGCGATAGGGTTGTCCTAAGGTGGCTTAAGGGTATCAAATTAAAGTTTCTTCAAACCCCTAATCAGTCACACTATTACTCAAAAACATTTTCGAATGTCGATTTACGGTTATTCAATAAATCTATCACAGAGCTCTTGGACATTGGTGCCATTTCACCATGTGCTTATGCTACTGACGAATTCTTATCGCCATTTTTTCTTGCCACCAAACCTAATGGAAAAAAGAGGTTTATTTTAAACTTAAAAGCACTAAATCAATATATTTACGCTTCTCATTTCAAACTCGAAGATTTCAGAACCGTTAATAAACCTCTAACCAAGAATTGTTATGCAACCAGTTTGGATTTGAAAGATGCATATTTCCTTTTACCTATCCATCCCAAGTACAGAAAGTATTTCAGGTTCATTCTAGAGGGCCAAAGATATCAGTTCACTTGCCTTCCGTTTGGCCTAAATATCGCCCCCTATATCTTTACAAAAATAATGAAACAAGTGGCTAAGTATTTACGCCTTAAAAACATTTTGTTAGTAGTGTATTTGGATGACATTTTAATTATAGCCCAAAACAAACTTGAATGTGCGATTAATACCAATTTTATAGTGAATCTCTTCAGTACTTTAGGTTTCACTATTAATACAGAAAAATCCAATTTAATCCCGTCTCAAACAGTAACTTACCTAGGTTTTTCTTATGACTTAGATAAAATGACTTTTTCCGTGCCACCAAAGAAACTACTTTCATTAAAAACCCTCATCCTCAAAACTTGCAAGAAATGTACTATTACTATTAGAGACTTTGCGAAAGTTATTGGAGTTTTGGTGGCGGCAGCTCCAGCCATCCCACACTGTGTCATCACATTAAAATATTAGAGCGTCAGAAATTCAAAGCCCTGAAAACAAAAACATATAATAGCAAAATGTTACTTACTCCTCCAATAAAACACACTCTTAATTGGTGGATCCAAAATTTACATTTTTCTGAAAACATTAAACCCAAAGTATTTTCTTTGGAAATATTCTCCGATGCGTCCACCACAGGATGGGGCGCTTATTGCAGTGGCATGCATGCAAAGGGTTTTTGGCCGGAATCAGATAAATTCCAACATATTAATTACCTTGAAATCCAAGCTGCTTTTTACGGCTTAAAATCCTTTGTCAAAACAGAACGGAATATTCGAGTTTTATTAAGAATACATATAATGCCTTGTTAAACATATGTATTTTAAATGATAGTTTGTATAACATGCTCACAGAGAGTGATTAATTTCTGTCTTGTCAAATAGGTGATTATTTAAAAAACACTCATTGGGTGACTGTAAAGTAGCACCCATCAGAAGGCAAGTATTATTACTTGAACAAAAACTGCTGGTTGAATTCTCTTACATTTTTATTATATATATTTTCTTTCAATATACCAGGGCTTGTTCTGAGTAGTAGAAAATTCAGTAATTAGGATAGGGTGATCGGTGGAGCACACAACAGTGATGTGCTGCCGCAGTCCTCAATAATACAGTATGGGTCACAGTCAAATTACTCAGTTTTTGTTAATAAAGAGGCTTCAGTTTTTCACTAGTCCCTTAAAGTATTCATTATCATCTGTGATCCTGAAATAAACAATATTTTTAGAAGGAAATAATTAACTAATGGGTGGTGAAAATGAATTAAGTAAAATCCATGTGAGAACGGGAGGTCACTTGCATTTTAATTTTTACAGTAGTAACTACTACTGTGATAGCTATCCACATAATAATAATGCATCTTGCTGCCAACAAAATAACTTAAGCAGATCAATTTATTTACTTTATATGGTCAAAATTGGGCGACTCAAATGCAGTATCAAACAACTGTCCCTAGTGAATGTGATAACTGTAATTTACAAATAAACGTTTTATCTTTGCTGTTTTCAAAATCCATCCAAGTTTTGAGCGCCCATTATCTCATAAATTACAGCATTCTAAATAACTGATTTGCTTACCTGCTAAGATAGACTCCTTGAACAAGACATCAGTAACACAAAAATGACCAAAAAGCTGTTGAAAAGACAAAAAAATCTCATAAACCATAACACGGTGTCTTACAACAGTGATATTTGTCCAATTCCAGAATCAGCTTTATTGCTTGTTGTAGATTGAGGTTATGGTCGTATCCTCAGTTCCCCACGACTTGATCTTGAATCCAAGTAATCTATTTTGATTTTGATTCATAATTGCTTATAGAATATAGAAATAATTTTATCAAATATATTTCACAAACTAACCAAACTTATTTCTGTAGTGATCTGTCAGAATATGTTAAACCCACAAATGTCAAAAGTTAAGCCAAGAAACGTCAAAGTTAAGCCCTACTTTGCCTTTGGCTTAAAGTTAACTATAAGTCTGACGCTAACTACAACCGGTGCAAAGCAATTCACTCTTTAATTAAGGCTTAACTTTAATTACAACTTTAACTATGACTGGTGCAAACCACTGTTTGGGTTCAGATATTTTGTTATTTGTCAGATCATGAGTGACTTTTCATAGAGCAAACAATTCCGTAGCAGTTCCATATTCATTTTCGTGACTAAGCAAAAGATACTGTTCTGTGATGCCTTTGTGTTTTGTCACTTGAATAAAGTTGTGGATCGTGGTAGTCGTTGTAATGGCTTTTGTTGGTTGATTACGGCTGAGTTTGTTTTTGGAAAAAGGAAGAGTTCAGACATCAAAATTTAAAGAAGGCATTTTGGGGTCTTTCTATATAAATATCTGCAGGTATGTTGTATTTTGACTTTGACAATACTATATGGTCGTGGGTCTCTGATCTACGTCTACTCTAGATATTAGGTCCTGAGGGATTGCAGGCTGGTGGTGAGCAGAGACAACTTTGTAGTATTTAGGTGTATCTACTTCAACCTCTACTGATCCTCTTTATTTATATACGATATTTATTTTATGGTTGTGGAAACCGTGGCGAGTGATGGGACAGCCTAATCATCTTATTAGAACATAAGTGGGATAAATCACGTGTCATAAGCTATACGGTTTCCTATAACCAGCCCTCTTATATGTTGTTTATTGTTTATATTTATTTATTGATCTATTTATATGCTTATATACCATGCTTGCAATGCTATTCTTATACTTTAGATATCCATTTCAATTACATCCTTTATTTACCTCTTTATGTGTTGGATATATTTATTTATTTATATATGCTGATATTTTACATTTTTCTACATCCTATCCATATTTCTCTCCCTGACGTTAAAAAGAGATCTAGCCCACCATGTATCATTATTATTATTATTATTAATTATCATTTAGACTGTGAATGTTTATAACCATTACTTTATTATACAAATACCAATAATAAGAGCCAGTTTACCACTATTATTAAGACATTTTTGAATAGTATATTTCAACATGAATGAATATAAATCTTCACCAGTAAAATATATGAAATACAAAGCACTCATAATTTATAAATACCAGAATGAAGTAATAAAACCATATCATAAACATTCAGCACTCATGATTAATAAATACAAAATGTAAGACCCTGTATATTTTTTAGCGTTTATAATTTCCAAATCTGTTTAGTCTGTGTTTCCTTACAAGTCGATATCCATAAAATAATTACGCATGACGATTTATGAAGTTGAGAAACGTTGGCGCTATTTGTTTATATTGGAAAATAGGGCTGAGCAGCTTCTCATGGTTACTACAAAGGCTATGCTGATGCCGAAAGTTTAATTAGGAGACAGTATGGTTTATTTATATTATCATCACACAGGCACTATTATTGAGACGGTTTGAATAAAGCGCTTTTAATATTTGCTGCCATTCGGGTTTTGGTAACTTTAGAAAACAGTGTGTTAGATTTGTGTAGTGGTGCTACAAGAAGGGGTGAGTTTTCTCACGAGCTATACTTGTTACTGCACACTTGGTATTATTATTTTCACTGTTAATGATATTTGAGATAACCTGGTTTGAGAGATGATTTAAAAACGATTATTGATTGTTGTAATTATTATTGATTGTTGCGTTGTCAGCCTGAGGTTTATTGGCATGTTTTGTGTTTCTTGTGGCTATACCTTGAGCAGGTCTGGGACCATTGCACGGCTTATAGGGTATTACGCAAGGCTCAATGTCGTGGGGGGACACCTCGCGTTTTGGTGTCCATTGCACTCCTCAGCATTGGAGCGTTTATTGCCAAGTAGTCTAGACCAGAGTACAAGAGAAACAGAGAGAAGGAGATTGTTGTCAATCTCGGTAGCGTTGTCGCTACTGTATTGAGTGAGTACTGTATTACTCATTGCACAACTCGATACGTTTGTTTGTTCAGGCACCATTGGCATTACAGTGCTCGGAACGAAAAGCCTTGCACATACTTCCATGGTCAGTGCGTTGTCGTCACTGGGACAGCATAACAATCTAGCAAGAATATTCTGATTAATTACTGGCATAATTATTATTGACGATTCTTGATGTATTTACTTTCTCAAGTTTGTGGAGCAAGTATGCTCAGTGGCTTTATTTCATTTTCAGGTGCGCTACAGATCATCCGGATATGAGAGTCAGCCTATGCCCATGTGCCCATAAAAGGTTTTGCTATTTTACAATTGTTTTAACCATTTTATTAATTTTTTTATATTTTTAGTACAATTAATTACCTCATATTAAATATGGCCATATTAAATCCATGACATTTTATTAATCATGTGCTACTATGACACGCTATCCATTTGAGTTTGACACCGACGTCTTACATTTCAGAAGTGGGATTTTACTGGGCTGGACTCGATTTCTTGATGGTCTTGGTGTACCTTTGTATTGCAATTGATGATATGTTTTTTCTCTACTCTTTAAAGGATACTGGCTATCCATATACATATCTACCAACCGTTATTATCATCCTGTTTATCATGAGTCGTAAACGAGCGCGTGACCCTTCTTCGTCTGATGATTTTAATAACATAGGTAGTTCGGAAAGTACAAGTAGTAGACAAAATGAGGGCCAAAACAATGATTTGAATCGCTTTACTGAAGTTATGGCAGAGTTTTTTAGAACTAATACACGTAAAGCGGAGACATCTGTTAAAGGAGACGTTATACCAATTTTTAATCCGGAAGATCGGGATCAGGAGATAGAGGCGTGGTGCTTAAAAGTAGATGAATTGCGGGAAGTGTTTGGCTGGAGTGAGGAAGCAACAATTTATTTTGCTTTAGGCCGTCTTCGGGGCTTGGCTGAAATTTGGTTCAAGGGCTTACAAACCGTTAAGATGAGTTGGGTGGAATGGAAAGAAAAATTGCTACAGGCGTTTCCGTATAGAAAAGATTTTTGCGATAGTCTGACCGAAATGTTACGTAGATATAAGCGCCCCGATGAGACTTACTCAAAATACTTTTACGAAAAGTGTGCATTATTGAGTAGATGCAAAATACAGGGGGCGGATGCAGTGTCGTGCATAATTGGAGGTATTGGCGACATTGTTGTTAAGACAGGAGCAAGAGCTGGACGACATCAAACTGCTGAATCTCTACACGAATTTTTAAATACAGTTGGGAATTCTGATACACCTCAAAAATATCAAAATAACAAGTTCCATTCGAGGCCCCCTAAACATTTTTCAACGGTCTCAAAGAAGGTTAGGCCCAGTTCTTCCTCCGATTATGCTAAAGAAAAGAACTACAATTCGGAAAACTGTTTTACATGTGGACAACCGGGACACGTTTCTAAATTTTGCGGTAATAAAGTCTCTAACCGAGACATACCATGTAGATATTGTTATCGCAAAGGGCATAACGAAGTAAATTGTTTTAAAAAGAAACGCGAGAGTCGTAATGAGGAGAATCCTAAGCCGATAGCATGACTAGGCAGGGACGATGACGCAGTTAACGAGAAGTATTTTAAGAACGTTATCATTAATAATTCTACTACATGTAAGGCTTATATAGATTTAGGAAGTTCTTGTTCGACTATTAGGGTCAGTAATGTTAGGCAACTAGGAGTGCCATACGATAAACAAGATATTAGCATTCTTAAAGGTTATGGGCATAGCGTTACGCATACCCTTGGGTCAACCGAAGTATCTATAAAGATTGATCAGGTGGAGGCAAAAGTCAAATTAAACATTGTACAAGATAGCCTACAGAATGTACCTATGTTCATTGGTAGAAATTTTACAGAACTACCAAACATTTTAATTATCAAAGATAGCTCGACTATAAAGTTCATTGACACAAGTTTGAAACATAATGAGGACAATCACAATATTGACGCAGAACCTCCAGTTAGAAAAATTGTATTAAAACTAGAGAGGGACACCAATATACCCCAAAATCATGTCGGCAATGTAGGTGTATACTGTGAAAATTATGAAGGTGATCTTTTTATAGAAACAATATTATGTTCACAAGAAGGAAGAGAGTATTTAGTCCCTAATACGATTTTGCGCATAGAAACTATTAAGAGATCCGTTTTACCGTGCTTTAACTTATCCGACCATGACCTTAATTTCAGTAAACATGTGGTATTCGCCAGGGCATGGCCTTGTACGGAAAGTAGTACAGTTGTGAACCCCAGGGAATCAATATATAATCTAGCCGTGTCTAAAGTTCCTTTACTACCAAAGGATCAAATCGTAACTGGATAAATTCCCAGCTATTTTAAAGAACAACTGATAGCTTTACTTCAGGAATTTAGAGATTGCTTTGCTCAAGATACAGCAGAACTTGGATGCGCGAAATCAGCTGAGATGCAAATTGAATTACGAGACGATAAACCTTTTTCTTATAAACCTTATAGAATGGCAAGATCTGAGCAAGATTGTGTGCGGGATATTGTTGATGAATTATTAACAAATGACATAATAAGGGAATCAGATTCAAACTATTGTTCGCCCGTACTATTGGTAAAAAAGAAAAACGGAGGAAACCGGATGTGCATAGATTACAGGAAATTAAATTCAATGACTGTTAAAGATAATCACCCTTTGCCAAGAATTGATGATCAAATTGACAGACTACAAGGCGGTATATATTTTACAAGTTTAGATATGAAATCAGGCTACTATCAAATCCCAATAGCAGAAAATTCTAAAAGATATACTTCATTCGTTACACCTTCAGGACAGTACGAGTTTAACCGAATGCCTTTTGGTTTAACAAACGCACCTAGAACATTTCAGCGACTTATGAATCAAATTCTGAAACCTGCTGCTCATTATGCTGCTGTTTATTTAGATGACGTCTTGTTACATAATCGCACAATAGAGGAAGCACTGCATAGTTTAAAAAACATTTTACAAATATTCCGCAACGAGGGCTTAACACTAAATTTGAAAAAATGTTCGTTTCTAATGGATTCGGTTACTTTCTTGGGTTTTGAAATTAGTCAAGGCAAACTTCGTCCCGGTACAGAGAAGGTTAAAGCAGTCGAAGAGTTTCAAGCACCTACCTCTGTACATCAAGTGAGACAATTTATTGGTCTAACGGGATATTTTCGGCATTTTGTTAAAGATTACGCTATAATTGCCACGCCGCTAAAAAATCTGACAAAGAAAACCGTTCAATGGCATTGGGGTGAACATGAAGACACTGCTTTCCGAAAGCTCAAAGCGGAGTTGATCAAGAGACTGGTTTTAGCATTATTCGATCCAACCTTACCTACCGAAGTACATACTGATGCAAGTATGTTAGGCTTGGCTGGCATACTAGTGCAATTATTACATCCTGATAAACGTTTCCATCCAACCGCATATTATAGTCGAAAAACAACGGAAACCGAGCAAAAATATCATTCCTATGAGCTGGAAACGCTGGCAGTAGTTGAAAGCTTAAAAAAAATTTCGTAGTTACCTATTGGGAATCGATTTCACTGTAATCACCGATTGTAATTCTCTAAAGGCAACTAGCGAGAAGAAACAAATAATTCCACGAATTGCACGATGGTGGCTTCAACTTCAAGAGTTCCGCTTGGATGTCAAGTTTAGGCCAGGTGATCGTATGAAACACGTTGATGCTCTTAGTCGCAACCCTCCTCCAACTAGTCAACAACCAAATCAAATATTTCATATCGAACAAGCAGATTGGGTATTATTTGGACAACTAGCAGATTCTAAAATTGCTGAGATAAGACAAGTTCTGACGAAACACCAGAGCAGTGATGAAGAAGGAGTAGTTCTGTCAGATCCTGATGAAAATGACGTTGATGGACTCGGGACGAGTCAATAGTAGGATGGCCGAATGTAAGACCCTGTATATTTTTTAGCGTTTATAATTTCCAAATCTGTTTAGTCTGTGTTTCCTTACAAGTCGATATCCATAAAATAATTACGCATGACGATTTATGAAGTTGAGAAACGTTGGCGCTATTTGTTTATATTGGAAAATAGGGCTGAGCAGCTTCTCATGGTTACTACAAAGGCTATGCTGATGCCGAAAGTTTAATTAGGAGACAGTATGGTTTATTTATATTATCATCACACAGGCACTATTATTGAGACGGTTTGAATAAAGCGCTTTTAATATTTGCTGCCATTCGGGTTTTGGTAACTTTAGAAAACAGTGTGTTAGATTTGTGTAGTGGTGCTACAAGAAGGGGTGAGTTTTCTCACGAGCTATACTTGTTACTGCACACTTGGTATTATTAATTTCACTGTTAATGATATTTGAGATAACCTGGTTTGAGAGATGATTTAAAAACGATTATTGATTGTTGTAATTATTATTGATTGTTGCGTTGTCAGCCTGAGGTTTATTGGCATGTTTTGTGTTTCTTGTGGCTATACCTTGAGCAGGTCTGGGACCATTGCACGGCTTATAGGGTATTACGCAAGGCTCAATGTCGTGGGGGGACACCTCGCGTTTTGGTGTCCATTGCACTCCTCAGCATTGGAGCGTTTATTGCCAAGTAGTCTAGACCAGAGTACAAGAGAAACAGAGAGAAGGAGATTGTTGTCAATCTCGGTAGCGTTGTCGCTACTGTATTGAGTGAGTACTGTATTACTCATTGCACAACTCGATACGTTTGTTTGTTCAGGCACCATTGGCATTACAGTGCTCGGAACGAAAAGCCTTGCACATACTTCCATGGTCAGTGCGTTGTCGTCACTGGGACAGCATAACAATCTAGCAAGAATATTCTGATTAATTACTGGCATAATTATTATTGACGATTCTTGATGTATTTACTTTCTCAAGTTTGTGGAGCAAGTATGCTCAGTGGCTTTATTTCATTTTCAGGTGCGCTACAGATCATCCGGATATGAGAGTCAGCCTATGCCCATGTGCCCATAAAAGGTTTTGCTATTTTACAATTGTTTTAACCATTTTATTAATTTTTTTATATTTTTAGTACAATTAATTACCTCATATTAAATATGGCCATATTAAATCCATGACATTTTATTAATCATGTGCTACTATGACACGCTATCCATTTGAGTTTGACACCGACGTCTTACAAAAACAAATGTTAAGAAACAAATAATTAAAAAACAATATCATAACATTTCTGTTTTGATTTTATTCTCTTTGAGTTGTTACATACGCGTGCTAAAAGAATCTGGTTACCATGGGCACACATACAACATTGGGTTATAAATTCCACCACTAGACATCTTGATCGCTACTTCAAAATAATTTGGTATCGGTTTTGACAGAGACCTGTTGCTCACTACAAAAGAGATGCTTGTTTTGAAAAATTCAGAAACATTGATGTTTATACTTTCAACGCTATCCCGGAACACGGATATGTGAAATACGATCTGAAAATACCTTCTAATAATAATTTAACAGCGTATCCTTTCAAATCCATAAACTACCGCTTGTAACTAGCAGCTGTAAACAATTTTTTCAGCGCATATCGCCGAGAGCAAATAGCAGTGATATTTTAAACGCTAACCAGGAACAAAATAAATAAATAACGTCCGGTAATCATATGCTTTCCATGAACTGCGTAACAGTTTTTCAATTGCCGCTATGCTACCCATCCCATAGAAAACATTTTCATAGATGTACATGAACATATCATATACAGTGCAGTAAAGTTATAAATCTAAAGTATATAGGTACTTATTGACGGTTAGCGGTCAGGTGAAATGAATTTGTGGTTCTCAGGGTTTTAGGCCGGCATGGTTTAGCGTTAAAGCTTGACGTTTCGCCACCACGAGTGGATGACACCTTCATCTTCACTCCGGCGAATTCCAAAATACTGTATTTTTGAATAATAAATAGCATACTAATCATAATTATTCTACTAATTTACTGATATGTAAAATTTTGTACGCACATGCAACCCAGCGCACACCTTTCGATAGCTGATGGCTTACTTTCTACCGCACAGACATCAACGCCGATTATAAAAGGGAACTGAAATTCGGTTGGTCGAATAATGCGATTGAATAGTAACTATCAAATTGATATATGATAATAACCAATTTTATATTCTGTATGACAAATATTGTCAAATAGCTACTCATTAAATGATGAAACATCTATAACAATTAATGCCGAGCACCTCCCGCTTTTTGTATAATAGAATCATAAATATGACATTATTATTTCAAACAAGTTGGATACTTCTGGTTTTATCTGTTACTTTACTGGAACTACGTTTTTCAATTTAAATATTGCACTCTTCAAATGGAATGCAGCTAGGTGTATTAATTACAAACTTCATTCAGGCTGCAGAACTTCAATATAGTGACGGACTAATTGATCATTATATAGAACTTCACTCACAGCAGGGCAACAAGCCAACTATGTCTCGTCGGTGGTAGCACTGGCAGCGATTGAGAAACGAGTTCCGTTCATCTGTTGTCACAACCCTACATACTAAAAGACAAAAAGAAAAACTAAAAAGCAAAGCATATGATTTCAAGGCTATGCTTATTTGTGCCTCTAGCATTTCACAAAATATCAAAATCGTTGTCTTTTCCAATTGAAAACAGCTATATATTTACCTGCGTTTCCAGTAGGCTTCAACAATGCAAATGTTCACCTTGGGATATCAACAACACCCTCTCAAAATATTTGGGGTAGGACAAATATTATTATTAAAAAGAGAATCTGCCAAGGTTATATAATAGGAAAAACATGAAATTGGTGAAGTACCTCGATATATCCTTTTTTACTAAGATACAAAGGTATCTCGCAGGTATTTGTAATAATTATAGATAGTAACATTCTAGTTTTATCAGAATTATGCAATAATTAGATTTTCTCCATATCAGGATATTCATATGAAAGTGCACTGCATAAGTTTTACTACTTTTGTGGGCTGTGACTGGCCAACAGTTAAATAGTGTGTTTAGCTTTGTGAAATGCAACAAAATGTTATGTTTACCCCTTTTTACTACAAGACAAAGGTAAATTGCAATTATCTATAATTATTACAGTTGGTAACATTGTTTTTATCAAAATAGTGCAGTAATCGAATTCCTTCTCTTCATTATATTTTTTAATAGTTGCTCAATCCACTGGTCAAACGTAATGATTTTGTGGATTCTGACATAGAGATTCTGATTCGCTGTGCTAAAACTGGCCGTCAAAGCTTCCGTTAGACTCCAAAATGCAAATTTCACCCATTTAGGATGGAAAATCAGACCAGAAAAGATACTAGATGGTTCATAATGGTCGATTGTATATAAAGCATGTATTTTTTTACATTTTTGAAGTAAATTTCAAGAGAAATTAATAATTTTCAGAGAACTATGACAGATGCATGTTTTTGAATGGGTTGCTCTAATTGGTTAAAGCCTTTGTTAAAATGCGCGTGTTGATAAAATCGGGCCTACAGCTTGCATTGAACTCAATTTTTTTAGCGATTTTTTGCTAAAATTCTATATCGCCTCGACTACGCAACAGGTGTCATATAAGGGACGAGTCTGTTCATCTACACCACGAGCGACTGGAAAGAGACGTGGCAAGGGCGGGATGGCGGCCGTCAGTGCCACATCGCCTATGTGTGCATTGGACCATTAAATTACATAGAAGAGACGAAGGAGCGACATAAGTCTGGGCCACGTCCTCGCTTGACGTCCGTTCAGTGTGCATTGCGCCTTATTTGGCATACGCGTAGCGCGGTGATCCGCATATTGAGTCGCAGTTTTGAAGAGCCTCGCTTATCAAATTTCAGTAAATAGTAACCTCTGCACCAATCGGTAGCCTAAGAAAAACTAATTTAGGAATGTGCAAAATATTTTAGTTGATTTCCAAGATGTTTCTCAAAAAGCAAAATAACAAATTGCAAATATTTGAAAACTTACCGTCCTTTAAATTCATATTATTTGCTAACTTATCCCAAACCAGATTCTTCAGCTTTGTCTTTACATGGTTAGCATCTTTCGTATCGCAAAGCTCTTTGTGTGCCCTCACCGCCTCTATCAACTTCTCTTCTGCCATTTTTCTCGATATAAATGAAAACCACTTGTTCAAGTTGACATGACACGCGAAGCTGTATTTGCACTACTGCGCCGCACGACTCGTTCTATTTCGCGTCTTGTGGCCAATTTGCACCGTTCCACTTCAATCCAGTAGTTACAACAACAGAACGTGCTGTGCCGCGTCACCTTTCACGCGTTGTACGCGTCTCAATCTACAGCCTGTCTAGTATCAGTAGTGATGGGGAGGCGAGGCCAGGCGAGTATAGGCCACCTTTGGCCCTTATTCCAACCCTATTGAACCAACACTGAAAACACTGAAATCCTACGTCCTAGTAAGCGGCTTGTCGAACCTACCGGACCTACTGACACAAGACAGTATGTCCGACCATCTCGCGGATATAGTCACTCCTCACCAAACTCCTTCATGCCGAATATCAAAACCGTAAGGTTACGATACACAGCACTTCTGATCACGAAGTGAAACGCTGTCTCGTACTCCTTCCAGCATCAGGAGCAGACGGGGTCCCCTACCACTCTCATGAGTGACAAATTTCTATTCAGCCAGCAATCACCAGTAAGAAAATCCACCAGATGGTTGAGCGTACTCTCTCTGCCTCTATTAAGAAGCGATAGAGTTCAGACCTTATCACGGTCTGCTATGGATCTTTTAGCTTGCCTGCAGTCGGTTCCCTCTAACCAGGCTTTCACCAGCACCTTGTAGGCCCAGTCGTCCTGGGCAACATTGATCGGCGCTTACTAATTCCAAGCATAGGTCCTTGCCGATGCAGGGGCTGCCTAACTTAGCTAATCGGGCTGCTCTCTCGTTACCCCGTAGACCAATGTGTCCGTGGACCTACAGCAACTAGCTAATCTCTAAAGGGCGACAGGGAATTTCTGAGCCAGAGCTGATCTGGCTCTCGGAGCTACCACCGCTCTGTTCAGAACACTGTTTGACTTCCGTCGAGTGTGCCGCCATCAATAGGGCATACACCCCGCCTGGAAGACAGTCGTACAGTCACTAGCGCAGGGTTTCCTTTTCCCTCCATACGGACTGCCTAATGCCGGCTACAGACGATCACTTTTAACTGACAGTCTTCACTGAACAGTATAAACTGTCAGTGAAGCTGACCTTCGTACTGTATACATACGTTCAGTTTTAATTGACAATGAATCAGTTTTCAAGATGTCAGATGATTCAGATGCACTAGCTATATGTCGCATTTTGTTGATTTACTTTTTATTTTTCTCTTCGCTTTTCTGCCAGTTACATTTAGTATGTGGAAAGTGGTGCTACCTATATTTAATCGCAGTTTTTAATTTGTCATTGTGCCGTCATTTTTTAAATATTGTGCTTGTCTTCGTTATCTTACCAAGTACGGCTTCGTTCCTCTGATTCCTGAAGATGACTATACATTAGTCGAAACGTTGCATAAAGGGTAACAAGAAGTTTTTGTTTTTAATTGACCTAACCCTAAACACCACGACAGTTAATTTTAAATAATGTGAAGAGGAAAAATAAACGTAAAGAATGGTGCAAAGAATGGTTCAGAAAAGGGGCTGCTTATTCACATGTTAACTTATTAACAGAATTTAAAATATTTCCAAAGAATTGGCACAACTATCTCAGAATGACTGAAGAAAATTACGTACATCTGCTATCTCATCTCGTAACCCCTAATATTAATCATAACAAAATACGAGTAGAAGACCGCAGTTGACAGCCCGTCGTCTTAGAACTGATACACATCACATACACACGTACAGTTTTAACTGAACAGTTCCGTCACTTCTGTTAAAATTATCGTTTCCACAATATAAGATCAGTTTTAACTGATACTAAGGAAACTGCCAGTTAGAAATGATCGTCTGTAGGCGGTATAAGCAAAGATTACAGATTATTCTGTACAGATTATTCTGTAATCTTTGGTATAAGTCAAGTCGCAAATTGAGAGATGAATTTATAGCACGTGTGTGGTGACGCAGCACAGCGCGTTCTTTTGTAACTACTGCATTGAAATGGATCGGCGCTAGTGGGCTAAAGAGCGTACCGTAGTACGAGTCGCGCCGGCAAATAGTCGGGCGGTGTTGTAGTTCAGAGACAAATTCTCGTGCTCCGTGTAGTACTTGGAACAAGTGTTTTTCTTATACATACATTTATACATTTCACGCAGCGGGATTTCTGTTGGCACTAGCAACAAAAAGAAAGCGTGTTTGCCGTTGGGTAGGTACATTCAGTTACAAAATATACAGCAATGTGTTAGGTTGCGCTGCTGTTCGTACATAACCATGGCCACTTCTTCCTCCCACATTTTTGCCTTAATATCCCTATTGCTAGTCTTTACTTTTCATACTGTAAATTGCAGGTCATTCTTCAATTTCGTCAATAAAAACGTCCATGGCGTCTAATCGTAGCAGTTGATGCCGCTATACCTACAAAAAAAAAAACTTCCGTGTCAAACATTTTTCTTCGACTGTACTGTCAACGTATCCGTCGCGCGCCGTCTCCTCGTCTAGTTTACTCCATACAACAACACGCTGCGTTGTGGCGGCGACGATCTTAACGCAGTCGAGAGCGTTGTATGCGCTCACCGCCGACGGAAAGAAACACAACGCCACGGAAAGTGCGCTCGTCTAGTTTGGCTCTGATAGAGGCAGTAAAGGCACACAAAGAGCTTTACGATACGAAAGATGGAAATTATATGAAAACAAAATTGAAGAATCGGATTTACGTTCCTTTTTTAACAAGGCATCAAACAATCCTTTTCAGCATCATTTGATCCTGATTCGAAACTCGAGTCCATTAGTATTCCCTTCGCGTGTGACTTTTCCAGATGTGATTGATAAGCGAGTCACTTCAAGACTGCGTCTCAATATGCGGATCACCGCGCTACACGTATAGTACGTACGTATCGAGAGACTGAGACTTACCTGTACCACTGATGATGCATGTATAATTTTTACGATGTTTCTTAAATGCTATCCTAATATTCCTTGCTAATAATATATCTTGACAATTTGTAAAGAAATTTTTGGAAAAGGGGGGTATAGAGTGATCCAAACATTGAAGAAAGGATTAAACCGTTTTACTTGACCTATCCCAAAACTGCTTTACTAGACGTCATCGACGATTAGCAATCATCATTTACCAGTAAGCTACTATATAACGGAAATGTTCGCACTCCGTTTTACTATAGAAACTGTACTAAAGCATGTAAAACTTGATTCCGCCAAACTCGTGTACAAAACTCTTCTCTTTATTTATTTATGACGTACGTGATCGCATTCCAACATTGCAGAATTTGTGTTTTCTGTTACTCGGCCGTGAAACTGTGATGAATGAATGCCAATAGCACAGTAATTTATTTATCGTCCCAGTGCGTAGGTGCAAAATTTCAGGATCCAATTGCGATGCTCCGTTTCATTCGCTAAACAGAAATATGGCGCCAACTGGGTTGGTCAAAACTTCCCACGCACTATCTGACTAGGCCATGTAATTGAGGTTTTGAATAAATATTTTTTTGTCATAAATGGAAAAACCTTAATATAAGTTTTATAACAAAACTGTTTTTGTTTAATTTTTTTTTCGCAATAATTCAAAAGTTATATCAAAATAAAAATGGGTTTTTGAATCCAGTACCAAAAACACGCCGACGGCTCCCGAACCCGTGTGACGTCACCATGGCGGTCAGGATGCTCCTTTGACCAACGTCGTCCTACTCCAATACTAGATTCTAGATTCCCAACCAATCGCGAAAATACGTACTGATAAACTGGTAACTAGTGTATATTTGTCGCAACACAGCCGATGAATGAAGTTTGCAGCTGGAGACTACTTAGCAGTGGATATTATAAAACTGCATGAGGAGCTAAAACATCAAAACAAAGAACTAATTTTAGTTTGGATCAAAGGTCATGCTGGAATAATAGAAAACGTGTCGATTCTCTCGCCAAACAAGCACTAAGGGTTGGCGTGATATTACACGATTTAAAAGTCCCTTCCTCAGATAGGAGAGTAGTCATTAATGAAGAACAGAAAGAGAAGTACATTACATTAGCTACCCATCGGGAGGACATTACAAACAGATACAAAAAGAAGTAAGAAGTCAAGTATGGTTTAAAGACGAGACAAACCGACGCTTCATATGAATGTTGAGCCGATTAAGAAGCGGACACTGCCTCCATCCAGAGCACAAACATAAAATTGGAATCGGAGAAACTTCTCTCTGTAGTTGCGGAGAAGTCGGGACACTCCACCATTGCATATTGGAATGCCGGACTGAAGAAAGGGCTATAACAGAAATGTATCTCGAATTGGCCAAATACATTAGCTTACCTACTAACCTGTACCTCATTTTGAGCGACGAACAGCCAACTGTATACCAAATTATTTATAAACATTGTAATAGGCTACGATTACTAATATACCAATACAATACTAACCTATTATTTTGTGAACAAACAATAAATTTAAACTTGTAAACTACTCTATTGTGGAAAAAATGAACCAATGAGAAAGGTTAAAAAAATGGAAAAAAGGAAAAAAAATACAAAAAAAATAATAAAAAAAAATAAAAAATAAAAAAATAAAAAAAAACAAAAAATAAAAGACATTTAGCATATAATTGTAAAAAAAGGAAAAAAATAAGACTAAAAAAAATCACAAAAAAAATGACAAAATACCAAATACCAAAATACAATGATGAAAACACATAATTACGCACTAACACAATAACCTCTACATGACTAGTTGAGCGGTGCTTATGTTCCATTCTCATATCGAAAATATACATAATCATATTTACCTACCTACCCTTATCTCACTTATGCATATGTTGCAACCCCTTATTAAAACGACTGGCCAGTTGGTCTACGACGAGTGCCATTAAAACAAACAAAAAAAAAACTGGAGTCTAAGATCGAAATAAATATGTTTTTGAATGTCTGAAGTTGAAGTCAGATTACAGATTCTAGTAAGAATCTCAAGGTCTATGGATCGAAACCCAGGCTTCCAACTTTTTTTTTGTTTTTTTTTTAACAAAAACAATTATTGATGTGCTTTTAGCACTTGTTACGCACATTTTTTTCTACGATCGACATAAATGTGTTTTTGAATCAAATTCTATTTCATATTTTACAAGTACTAAATTGGAGTTTTGTGGGAACTGTGCTCTAGTAATGTAACGAATGTCAATGTCACATTTTTGACATTCGCGAATGCGACTGTGAATATCTGATACCAACATTCGCTAATGCGAATATCCACTTTTATATTTATCAAAATAAAAGATATAATTTTATTTTTGTTTATTTATTGTAGAAGTATTTATTGATTATTATTTTCAGTTCTGGTCAAGAAGATAGTTATAATATTTTTTGTTTGTTTCTATTGCACTTATTTTTGCTTGTTAAATTTTTATGAAAATTTAATTGTTAAGCTTCATTGCCCAAAGTTAAATAAATAATAATACCAAGTGATAAACAGAATGTAATTACGAGTTTGAGTTACTTTTTTACATAAAAAACTTAAAAATGAGTGGTTTGAATGGATGAAGGGATTTTGTTTTATTAACCAATTATTACGTCTAAAAAAATTAATGGCCATTGATATTGACTGACAAACCTCATTTTCACTGATTTCTTGAATTGTCCACCGCCTCCTGTACTTAGTTTTTGCACTCTGCAGTGCAAGTAATATGTCTAACAAAATTTGATTCAAACACATATTTATGTTGATCGTAGAAAAAATGTGCGTAATAAGTGCAAAAAGCACATCAATACATTTATTGATAAAAAAAAAGTTGGAAGGCCTGGGTTTCGATCCCAAAGACCCTAAGATTCACTATCGGATACTCTAACCACTAGGCCATCTTTCGATTGAGGAGATCTTTTCAACGATATATTATATGGGGTACTTACTTACTGGAACATACAAAAACATATTTATTTCAATTGAAGACTTCGTCTCGAGCTGCAAACTTCTTTCATCGACTGTATTGCAACAAATATACACCAGTTACCAGTTTACCAGTACGTATTTTCGCGATTGGCTAAGAATCGAGGATCTAGTATCGCAGTAGGAGGTCGTTGGTCAAAGGAGCATCCTGACCGCCATGGTGACGTCAGACGGGTTCGGGAGCCGTCGGCATGTTTTCGGTACTCGATTCAAAAACCCACTTTCATTTTGATATAACTTATGAATTATTGCGAAAAAAAAAAGAAAACAAAAACAGTTTTGTTATAAAATTTATACAGGGTTATTCACGTTATTCGACACGGAGCATTATGGCTAAAGTATTTGATAAAAAATAATAACTGGCTGGATAGAGACACATATAGGCTACATTTTAAAAAAATTTTCATGTTATACAGGGTGTCCCAGAAACACGAACTGTATCAAACTTATGTTTTTTTAAATGGAACACCCCGTATATTATTGCACATTCAGATCGCGTTTTTCAATTTTCCTACCTATAACCAACGTAGCAGGCCATGAAATATAACAAAAACATGTTAATTCAGATGGAAGAAAACAAGTAGCTTAGAAAAAAGATACAGACGCAATAGAATAAAGAGACAAGATGATAACAATTCCTTACAACATCAACTCTCCCAGAAACAACTGCAATAACATCTCTACGGTCAAAGAGAAGCTGGAGTATGGCAGTAATAGATATTTTTTACAGTCTACTAGCCAGCGCAATTTACTAGAGGTTAAAAATTTCCAAGACAATTAAAAACCCTGATATGAAACAAAAACAACCAGCGACTGTTGCTCCAGCACGCAGTTATTATCAGTCATATGTAATGGTGTAAAGAAGTAGTAATTTGCGTCGAAGTCGATACCTCTGACTGGGCCCTTCTATTTTTCAATATCTATTAGCAATATTGCAAAAAAGGAAGACTGACAAATCAGATTTAAATTTTCTGCCATTTATGTTTTATAATTTGAACAAATTTTAATTCATTCTTCATTTTCTGCGATCTTGCTAATAGGTACTGAAGAATTTTCAGAACTCCAGTCAGAGGTACTTTTGACTTGAGCTTTGACAGAATTGCGTACTTTTTTATATCATTAAATGTGAAATTTAATTGTGGAAATGATAAACTGCCTACAACACTGTCTAGTAGTTTTCGTATCATTTCAAAATTTTTAATGGTTTTGGAAATTGCCAATTTCTAGTACATTGCAGTAGCTAGTAGGCCGTGAAAAAATCCATTTCTGCCGTACTCCAGCTTCTCTTTGACCAAAGATATGTTACCGCCGTTGTTTCTGGTTAGACTTTGAAGTAGATATACAAAGCGGTTTCTGGCATCAAAAGCGCGCGAAGTTTGAATATGTGTCGGTTGAATTTGAATTTGACAGATGACGTGGTCACGTGACAGTTTAGTGTTCTGTGATTGGTTGACAGATGGCGTGGCTACGTGACAGTTCTGTGTTCTATGAGAGACAGATGACGCGGTCACGTGATGGTTTGACGGATGACGTAAGGTACGTCACAGTTTTTGACGATAGCGTAGACCACGTGACATTTCTAACAGATGCTGAGGTCACGTGACAGTTTTGTGTTCTGTAATTGACTGATGGAACTATGGAGGTCTCAAGAAATGTAAGGTTCTAGAGTATGGCTAACAGCCAATAGGTGGCGCCATAAACTCGTCTCACATCGGTATGATCTACCGTAACCTAACCTAACATTGAATGAAACTTCAAATTGATTTTTTGATATTTTTTTATTCCGCGTAGTACGCGGTATTACAAAACAAACATGTAGGTATCATATAACAGCCACATACATCAGTCCATTCATGGAGATTGTAGTTGCTACGGCATGGTAGATACTGCTTTAACTCTTCTCGAAGTTCGTCAGAAAGTTTACCCCAAATATCAGCAGTCATATCCAGCATTAGAGTATTTATGATATGTTTCATCTTCTCTTCACTTAACTCCATAATAGAAATTGTAGGCAAAGATGACCGCAGTTAACTTGATTATATGTCTGATACTGATCGCTATTGTAAAAAATCTTAGCACCTTTTCCCATATAGCGAACCAGTTCTCTTGGTGGCTTCAGATTTCCGAATGAGTCAAAATACTCCACATCACTGTTTATCTTCTTATAAGCTACCCAATGCGTTCCACTATTCTCTGACACATCTAAATTGATAATAGCACACTCCCGCTGTTTAGGTCCATTTTTAGGTAAGGTGTCACGCATGAAGATTCCGCGGAAATATGGTATTTTAAGTGTTTTTGCGTAGTGAGCTAAGTCAATGTCAGTTAACGCCCTGTTGGGTAGCTTTATTGGGAGTTTTTTTGTTTTTTTATAAAAAGTCCAAATCCTCCTTTAGTATTTTTCTTGAGATAGATACCGTTCCCTATAGATTCCATTGCTTTGTTGTGGCGATGGTCTTCTTCAAGTTTTTTTTGAGCATTTTTGGCATCTAGAACCGTTTTTGCAACCCCTGCTGCACCTCCACTTAAAGCTCCTAAGGCACTGAGATTGGCAAAAAGGGGTATAAGAGGTAACATGCCTCCTGATTTTGACTGAAATGGTATTACTCTAGGTATTTTCACTTTCTTCTTCCCACCGGCCTTTTTTACTTCCATTCTAGCAGCCTTGAGAGCGCTTGAAGCAGCCTGTTTCAGCGATGATGTTGGTTTTAAGTACTTGTTTATCTTTTGGATAATATTTCTTCTGAAAGAAACTGAGCGCTTGGTCCCCATACCGAGTTTTCTTTTAGCTTTCATCGCACCTGTAACAAATAAGGCGTTTGCTCTTTCACCGAATTTCGTGTCTCTGGCTTTAACGCGTTATTGTGAGTAATTTTTATAATCTTGTCGCTTTAGTCTAGTTCGTGTGTATTTTTCTGCTAAGTTAGTTGTTTTCTTCTACCTGAAGAGGTTTTTGTTTATATTTCATGGCCTGCTACGTTGCTTATAGGTAGGAAAATTGAAAAACTCCGATTTGTTTGAAAATTTGAAATTAAATGAAAACTATCAGAGACTGATATTCACAACCTCATATCATTAGAAAGGTTATTAAATTCTGCGTTTAACCGTATAAAAAAATTAGGAATTCCCATTTGAAAAAATCAAGTTATCGCTGATCGAAGTTTTCGTAATTAATCGACCGATTTCTCCAAGCATAAACGTAATTTAAATTTGACAGTCTCATCCAAATTTTATAATCTCTGCGATATTCAATTTTCTCCTGATATCTATTTATACTGAAAATAGTGATTTACACCTAAACAGTTCGCTTTAAGTCCCACGTATGATACATAAAGTCACACTAGAATTCACCAAGGAATCTGAATATGTAATAATATACGGGATATTCGGTTTAAAAAAACATAACTTTGATACATTTCGTGTTTCTGGGACACCCTGTATAACATGAAAATATTTTTGAAATGTAGCCTTTATGGGTCTCTATCCATCCGAAATTATTATTTTCTTTTTTATCAAATACTTTAGCCATAATGCTTCGAGTCGAATAACGTGAATAACCCTGTATATGATCTTTCCATTTATCACAAAAGAAATATTTTTTTTTCTTAATTCAAAACCTCAATTAGTGATTTTATGTTACATCATTATCAGTTCAATTAGCCCAAAATCTAGTTGTTTCCTAATGATAGCATCACCATGGATATAAATTTCATGCATAAAATATAGATGATCAAGGAATAAGACCTTATCTATCGTCGGAGAAATGGACGGAGTTGGTGAGACGTAGGGCAACATATTATATTTAGCGTTTTTATGATTTGAAGATCCAAGAAGATGACTGATGAGAATATTCTACAGAATCAAAAAGGTGCACAAGATGTATATTTTTCACTTATGTGTTTGGAAAGCCATATACCGTTACCTATCCATTACTTTTAGCTGTTCTGTGATGATAGCGTTGTATTTGATACAACTGCAAAAATACAACAGCGCCAGAGACTTCTTTTTTGCTAATTACTCCGGCGGCCATGCACCGATTTTGAAAATTATAGCAGCATTCATTACCTGCTACGACTGCAGAACATATCGTCTATACCCAAATTTCATCATAATCCCTGGAACGGTTACAGAAATTACGAGGCTAGGTCACCAACAAAAGACAGAAAGACTGACAGGCAGACAGATCGGCGGAAATGAGTGACCTGGATTTTCATTATGTGGATATCATAAAATGCCCAAAAAGCATAGGTAATATCTAAAAATCAAAAAATTTTGCGATAACAAGATTCCCATATGTGGGAAGTGAAATGCAAGAAGTGTTTGTTGTCTATAGTGAAAGGACCATCCAAATTGTTATTTATATTAAATGTCCTACAAATCATATATCTGGGATGCACTTTTGGGCTTCAGTATACAATATCTCGATTATTTTGCAGTTTTCTGAAAAAAAAAAATACTTGAAAAAGTTGTTTATTTTATCGACTTCTATACGCAGTTAAAAAAAGAACCAACTTATCTCCTACCTACAAGAGGCTTAAAGAATTCTATCTAAAGGCAAATATCTTTAAGGATTGCTGTTAAAGACAATAACCTAATCGATAATGATCTCTTTAAATACCAGTGCTGATAAATACTATTTTTTTATTTTGAAGAGGATACCAATATAGAATATAGTACTTAAACACCCTCTGCTTGATAGATATATGGCGAATATAAAACCAAATACCTACTTTATGACAAAACAGCCATAACAATCAAGTGATAAGCTAGACAATACACTGATACTAAAACTGCTATAAAAGTATTTTTATTGAAGTAGTCAATACGTTGGTATGGTTGGGGGCGTATGCAAGCTGTCAAATGAAAAACATTAAAGTTAAAATACCGAGATTCTAAAACGTAGTAGTAGTCATTAAATACCGAAAAAATGTGGCCGATCAACGTCAACAAATTGCTCTAGCCAAAGAGATATGAAATTAATACCAGTACCTAGTACGCATTCTATATAATAGGCCATAACTTGGCATAATAGGTCAAGTTGGAACAGCATACAGTCATTTTTCGAATTTGTAATAATTTTTTATCTTGACCTCCAGCATAGATATTACAATGAATCATGGGAGGACCATTTTGTTCATTTATGGTGGCCAAACCGTTTTTCTCCTTATTGGGTAAATATTGGGGACGTAATGGACGGAATTATTGAGCAGGTTATGAAAACCGTCAATTTTTCAAAGCATACTTGATAAATCTGCTTGATAATTATGCATCACGCCTCCAAAATTGTTTCCTCAGCATACTTGACATTACTATCTCGATGATTCAGGGTTTTGACTTCAGCAAATACTATCATGACCTTATAATTTAGTTGTTCGTTAAATAAAAAACAAATTCTATAGTACTTTCTCAAAATAAATAAATTTCAGTACACAAATAGAAGCTATATTTTAAATCTACCGAAAAATCAAAATATCTCGGAAACTGATGGATGTAGGTACAACAAGTGCAAAACAAAGGTGAAAGAGCATATTAAAAGCAAATTTTTGGTATAATAAAATATTGGGGGTTACATTTGAAAAAAAAGAGAAAATCTGGATTTTGCATTCTACATCACCCTGTATACGAATATGCGTCGCGGGCTCTCTTTATAGCTGATTTTAAAACTAGATGATATTTTTTATCCGTCCGTGTAAAAAATATGATTTTTGATTCATTACTTTTTGATATACAGTACGTTCATTTGACAGCGATTTGGAGATAAAAATGGTCATAACTTTTGAAATACCCTGTATAATGTAACAGCACCCTATATTGGATGAATGGAAATCATTAGTAGAATTTGAGTGTGGAATAATATATAGGGTGTCTCATTTAAAAAATGCATGTTTGCATCACCACGTAGTTATGGATCACCCTGTATAAATAAAAATATTTTCTGAGCAAGGAGCATATCCGTGGCTACAACCTTTATATACAACTTTTTTCGCTATCTTCTACAGTAGTGGAGTTATCGACCGTGCCGGTACTAACTCAACCTGAATATGCTTATTTTGTTTTATTTTTCTGATGCATCTCTGATTTAGCCCAAATCATACCATCTTTGACAACATTTAACAAATAAAAACTACGTAAAATTCTTTACTGGACCATGATTCAAACCGCATAATACGTTGAGTCCCTTTACTGACATTTCTTCCTCTGAATGTTACTCTTGAATGTGGTTATTTACACAAAACCAAGTAGATCTCTTGGACTTGCCGCCACAATCACCCGAACTCAATCCAACAGAACATATTTGGTCCATTTTGAAGAAAAACGTCCAACAACACTCTATGAGCAACAAACAATTATACTACTGAATATTAAATTATTGATTGGTATAAATCTAGTAAATATCTAATAATCTTAAATGGTGTTTTATCTTCCTATAAATAACAAATCATGAAAAAATTTCTGCAGGGTGCCTAATACTTTTGCCCGTGACTGTAATATGTTAATAGAAACATGTGAATGATGGATAAGATAACATTTCCTAGCAATCTATGGATATAATAGTAGCCAAAAAAAGATCGAAAACAAAATATACTTGTGGATCACATCCATGTGGATTGGGTATGATCTGTTTCACCCACATAAAAATATCTATGCATGGTGATGTATTAATCGTAAGAGGTAAAGTAGAGCCCAGAGATATACCATTTGTGTACGTTTTGCGCTATATAAAAACTGCATACCATCTATTAGTACAGTTCATCATTTGGAATAGATACAGTTTTGATAATATTCAATGGTTACCATTATTTTACTTTCGTACTCGTAACCAATTCATGGAATGTGCTTTTAACCAATTTTCCAACAAAACGCAACCTTTTAGAATGGTGAAAATGAAACACTAAGTTGTATTTGAACGTAAATCTGACGGATGACGTTCACTATGCATATTTTGACTGAACTATGATAAGACCCTCACACTCTACAGGATTATTAGCGAATTCATCGATGAAGAGGACCGGACTTAGTCAAATTGTTTAGGCAGGTATTGCTACCGTTATTGATAGCAACGCCAATCTGCTTTTCTGTCTAAATCGGACGTTTTTGTCGGAAGTGTGACAGCTAGAGTATGTTTCGGCCTTGGGAAGATAATGGGATTTCACAGCGATGTGAATTACCCTGCAGCAGTGAAGCTACGTCGGCGGTTTGTCATTACGGTGGTGAAAGTAGTGACTATAATACGGACACTGATAATGAATTTGAACAGAGGGAGGTGGAGGTAGACCAATTAAAACCTCACAAAAGGTCACATCTTAGCGCAGATGCAAAACAAATAGTACTAAATGATAATGAACTAACGAAGGATCCGGAGAATGAAAATAAGGGGAATATGATCAAAAATACGTCAATTCTAACACACGTTCCATATCCAACAGTATGTGAAATTTTGAGAAAGGAGCCACAAAAGAGGAAGCGTAGGTTTGATGCTGGTGTTTCAAAAGAACTAGATCCCACGATCACAAAATTATTGAGGAATATTGTGTACGAAAAGTACAAAATTAATGAACTACCCACAATCGAATCCGTTCAAAGACAATTGGCTAGAATGGGGTAACAGTATCCAAGGAGTACATTGCAGCGATGGATTAGGAAGATTGGGTTTAGGTACAGAACTGTGAACAAACGAATGGCTATAATGGAACGTGCAAGGATTGTGGGATGGCGGCACGATTACTTGCATAAGATAGAGCAATACCGGAACGAGGGGAGGTCAGTGTACTACCTCGACGAGACCTGGTATGATACCCAGGATACCGCTAAAAAGGGATGGACCGACGGTACAGAGAAGTGTTAGCTAAAAGGCGTTCCACCAAATAAAGGATCCCGTATAGTTATCTTACACTGCGGATCATCTGACGGCTAGGTCGAAAACGCACTCCACTCTTTTTATCTATGACGCACTCAAATTATGCGGAAAGAAAATTGAAGACTGCAATATAGACTACCACAAAAACATGGACTCGGGAATATTTGAGCAATGCTTATTCCCAATTTAAAGCCATTTAGCGTCATCGTAATGGACAACGCAAGCTATCACTCCAGACAAGGGTACAAAATTCCGAATTCAACGTTATCGAAGGCGGAAATACAAGATTTTCTCATAAAACAGGATTTGTACTCTGAGGAAACTTACAAAAAAAACTGAATTATTGGAAGCCCTGCACACTGAGTTTGAGAAACAATATGTCATAGAAAGCATAGCTAAAAAGTATGGTCATGATGTCTTAAGGTTGCCTCCCTATTTTTGCATTTTCAGTCCTATAGAATTAATTTGGGGACAACTAAAACAACGAATCGAACGTTAAAATTGAGTGTAGAAAGGAATAATTTACCATATGGTTTATACGGTTATATTGAAATGTCTCTACCATATATTTATTAACAGATAATAAAGTTTCAAACATCTTGTTCAACCAACTGATGTATGAGCACTTTATTGGATGGAATGAACATTTTCGTTGTTGCCCACTCCAACGAATTCGAATGCCCAGTCCGACCCCGTTCCCTTTCTCTGTCGGTACTTTTTGCGGAGATCTTCACTTTGTAAACAAATGGTATATCTCTGGGCTTTACTATACCATAGCATTAATGTATAAACCTACTGAAATTCAGATGAGTGTTTTAAAAGCGCAGACTCTTCATGGTCCACGAGTATCTACTTTATGATTAGGAGCATTTGCTCCTAAAAACGAAATCTTTTTCATTCATATGAAAGCACAAACCACAGTTTAAACTCGGATGCTATTCGTACTACCCAGTATTTCAGGTATCATGTCCGTTACAGAAATTGCATATGACTTCTGCTACTGCGACGAGCTAGGTATAGCGGTTTGTCATCAGTCAATTACTGTTTCGTATAACAGCCATAAAAGCTGTTGTTAACAAGACAATCCGTATGTAGATATATATGATAGAATATTTGGGTTCCTGTGAGCCTTCGTCGCATTGGTGAATTTCTGCAATAATTTATTTAGCGATGAATTACCATTTGTTTCCAGTTGTCCGGTAGCTTTGATTTGAAAAACACCGACTTTTGAAGATGTTGGCTACTCGCGCTAGCTAAACGTTAGGAAGAAACTCCAACAGACGACGGCCTAAAAACCCGAGAAGACCTCTAAACTTTTCGATATATAAAAAGGTCAAGCATCATAATATGTATGACGATGGCTCCGATATTTGCACAGAATCTGGAGTTATTAGGGGAAATATCTGGCGTTCCCTTTGGATCACTTTTAAACGGTATAGGATAACCTCTATATCTTTGTTATGTTTCAGTCTATTAGACCGAGGTTAGTGCCAGTAATAGGTGAGAGATCATCAACTTGCAGTCATCTGAGTTTGAGGAAAAGGATTCTGGTACGATACTTAATTACAGAAGTGTTCGGTTTAAGTTAATAGTCATTTCTTTTGTTGTGTAAGCTGAATATACACAAGATTTCATACAATAGGGAGATCATCTTATATAAGTTTTACCGGTGTTGGAACATAGGGCATTGTGTTTTCTTTTTCAAAAATCTTTTGGATCTGAAGAGTGGAGGGGACAGAATAGAAAAGCTTACAAAACTTGTTTACCTCTTTTGCGAAACGCGTTTCTATCCGCATGCAACTACCATCAATATATTTAGAATGTCCTTTGTTAGGTATATAAATAATGATTCAGGTAAAGAACAACGAAAGCGTTTCACGAAAATTAATGGGCTCCTGTACACACACGGCGGTTTTCCGGGAGCGTAAACAACACAAGAAGGAATTCATGTACATTCGGATGGGGATAAGCAGCATGGGAGAGAACAATGTACACAAACTCAAATAAGCTAATGTAAGTGTAAACTACCGGCAGAGCTAACAGAAACGTTCGCCATTTTTTTTTATTCATATTCAAATTCACTGGCAGTTATCTTAATAATCTATAACCTATAACAACGTCAACCGACAAAGCTGACAGGAGGAACCCTTGTCATTCTTCTGTTGAATACTGGATGATCCCAAGCACAGTATGGCATTACAGTGGCATTACATAAAAAACAAGGCAAAGGACACCGACTTCAAGCTCATTCAAAGTGGTAGGACAGTAGCTTAGCAAAATATGTCGATATATGCATTTGCTGACAATTTATCTGATATTTTGTCAAATAAAATGTAAGACTACAGGTGACGTTTTCTGTTAATCAAAAAACAATACAAAGAAACGTGCTACATATTTTTGAGGTAAAACGGAAGCATTAAGTTCGATTGTTTTACTTCCCACACCGATAGGTGAGGGGAGTATTGTGATCGCGAAAATTTTCGATTTCGAGATAATACGTTTTTTGGGCGTTTCATGATGTCTACATAACGAAAATCCACGTCACTCATTTCCGTCGGTCTGTCGGTCGGTCTGTCGGTCGGTCGGTCTGTCGGTCGGTCTGTCGGTCGGTCTGTCGGTCGGTCGGTCTGTCGGTCGGTCTGTCGGTCGGTCTGTCGGTCGGTCTGTCGGTCGGTCGGTCTGTCGGTCGGTCTGTCGGTCGGTCTGTCGGTCGGTCTGTCGGTCGGTCTGTCGGTCGGTCTGTCGGTCGGTCTGTCGGTCGGTCTGTCGGTCGGTCTGTCGGTCGGTCTGTCGGTCGGTCTGTCGGTCGGTCTGTCGGTCGGTCTGTCGGTCGGTCTGTCGGTCGGTCTGTCGGTCGGTCTGTCGGTCGGTCTGTCGGTCGGTCTGTCGGTCGGTCTGTCGGTCGGTCTGTCGGTCGGTCTGTCGGTCGGTCTGTCGGTCGGTCTGTCGGTCGGTCTGTCGGTCGGTCTGTCGGTCGGTCTGTCGGTCGGTCTGTCGGTCGGTCTGTCGGTCGGTCTGTCGGTCGGTCTGTCGGTCGGTCTGTCGGTCGGTCTGTCGGTCGGTCTGTCGGTCGGTCTGTCGGTCGGTCTGTCGGTCGGTCTGTCGGTCGGTCTGTCGGTCGGTCTGTCGGTCGGTCTGTCGGTCAGTCTGTCGGTCGGTCTGTCGGTCTGTCGGTCGGTCTGTCGGTCGGTCTGTCGGTCGGTCTGTCGGTCGGTCTGTCGGTCGGTCTGTCGGTCGGTCTGTCTGTCTGTCTGTCTGTCTGTCTGTCTGTTGGCGTTCTTCTAACGTCGTAATCTCAGTAACCGCTACTACGATTGTGATGAAATTTGGGTAGCGATATGTTGTGGGGTCGTAGTAGGTAATGTTCGTATAATTTTGGAAATCGTTGTACAGGGGGCGGAGTAAATAGCAAAAAACCAAAATTTTCAAATATTCTTCAAACTTCGTTTTTAGGCGTTTTAGGGGTTCCTGATCATTTACTACTTTTTTTTGGGTGGGGGTGAATTTGGGGTAGT
Organism: Callosobruchus maculatus; assembly: GCA_951848785.1. Lineage (NCBI taxonomy): Eukaryota > Metazoa > Arthropoda > Insecta > Coleoptera > Chrysomelidae > Callosobruchus > Callosobruchus maculatus. The sequence goes on along the minus strand of CATOUR010000122.1, from coordinate 105,369 downwards.
TGGGGGGTGGGGGGTTGTAAAATTGAAAAATTTGTTGCTGTCATAATATACTGTCCACTGACCTGTGAAGGAAGACCTGGCGACATAAATAACTTTTTTAGGTCCATCCAAACATTGCCTTGCCTGTTACAGAAAGCAAAGGACTTAGAATTTTTTCTGGTGTAAACATACGAGAGTATTGCGTTAGATCGTTGTAACGAGGAAACTGTTGAATTGATTTTAATGAAATTTTGAAACAGCATTACTACCATGGCGAAGATGGAAGGCGCGTATGGTTTTGATAAATCGTGCCAGTGGCGGCGCAGATAATAAAAAACTAAAAGTAGAAAAACAGCTCAAACTTCGTTTTTAAGCGTTTTAGAGGTGCCTGATCATTTTCTGCGTTTTTTTTGGGTGGGGGTGAAATTGGGGTGGTTGGGGGGTTGGGGGTTGAAAAATTAAAAAATTTCTTGTACTCATAATAGGCTGTACACTAACCTGTGAAGGAAGATCTAGCGACACAGATCACCTTTTTAGGTCCATCCGAACATTGCCTAACCTATTACGGAAACTAAGGGACTTAGAATTTTCTGTATACTATACGAGAATTTGTTAATTGGTTTAAGTCGTTTTGTATTTTGTAACGTGGACACTATTAAATTGATTCTAATGAAATTTCGACACAGTATATTGTTACCGTGGTGAGAATGGAAAACGCGTATGTTTGTTAAAAATCGTGTCAGTGGCAGCGTAGCAATAATCAAAGAACGCGACAAGTATGAAAAGCAACTCAAATTCAGTTTGTAGATGTTTTAGGGGTTCTTGATCATTACCTACCAGTTTTTTGGGTGGGGGTGAAAGTGAGGTGGTTGGGGGGGGGTGGGGGTTGTAAAACTGAGAAGTTCGTATTATCGATAAGAGGCTGTCCATTGACCTGTGAAGGAAAGTCCTAGCGGCATAAGACAATTTTAGGGGGGGGGGTGGCAATTATTTGGTTGCAAGGGATCTTAGACTAAAGCTTCATGCTATGGGAAAATAATAAACTGGTATCAGCGTAATGTGTGGAAAGTACTGAGTCAATCAACTTGACTCCATTTTTTACTATCATGCTTACATCCGCATGTGGATTTCTCAATTTAAATTCGTACCAGAAAAAGTCGACGCTTTGGAAGTTGGGCTGACGGGTCGGCCGCAGCTCAACCGTTGAGAGCGCCGGAGTACAAATCTGGAAGTCGTGGGTTCGAGTCCCGCCGGCCGCCGACTTTTTCCGACATTTTCTGGTACGAATTCAAATTAAGTTCGATATTGTTGCACTATAATGTCGCCAAGGTATTGTAACGTGAAATTTTATTTTGAAATCACCTTGAAATGATTTACAGTGATTTTGCAAATAACTGCAACTAAGATAGCATATTTTACATTTTTTTTCTGAAATGATATGCTTTAAAATCTTACTACAGGTAAAATTTGTGTATCACAATCGCTGTATTTGCTTTTACGATGAAAATGGTTGTACGCGTTTCAAGGAAGAACGTTTTATTGTATTCACTATGATATTAAGTGGCATGTATCCTCAATAACGAAAAACATGATGGATTAAGACAATAAATGTCCATGAGCTATGGTTCACACCTGACCACAGATATAACACGCAATGACCGCAAAACTGCCCCACCAGCAGAAAATACCGCATTCATAGTCGTCTCTCTCTTAGGTATCTACTTGAGACATTTTCCCTGAGTGACAACACCTTACTTCAAACTTAACCTACAAAATCGCCTTGACTGCAACGAAATATCATGCTCAAGTAGCTGTTTAATGACTGTAAAATACCTAACCATACTAATACTTAACCTTTTAAGGGACTCATACGGCCCCCAAGCAACATAAATGGCATAAAGGAATCTTAATAACTATATTTAGTAGTTTATTTATTTGTTCCTTAACATTTTTTTATTCGTTTTTTGACTTTATGCTATTGTTTCTTCCCAGTTAAATACCTTCTGACCTTTTATTTTATTAAAGATCGAGTAGTAGTAATATGCATAATTGAAAACAAGATTTCAAGCTCTGCACATTTTGCAATGGATACAGGAAGTTATCCGGTTATCCTCCACATTTACGCTGGGGAGATGGAATTTTACTTCATACAAAGAGGGACTCCACATATCTGCGATGTTGGACTCTGATACGTGACTACTGTTTTTAGGGGAAGCTCGAAGCTAGGAGGTTTTTCTAGAACAAATGGTATTGGGGGTATTATTATTGCGATGTATATGCCCATTTCGCACTTTAGTTAGGAGTTAGTCAGATTTACTTCTTTTGCACTTTTGTAAGATGTGCCTCTGGGACAGGGTCTTTAGATGTTTATGCCAATACCAGGAATTTTTTGACTTATACATGTGATTATTGCTTCTGATCGTTCTGTGCTGTATAACGTTGAAACTAGTGGTTTGACTTCAATGAAATTTTTACACGGTATTACTACCGTTGCGAGGATGGAAAGGGTTTATGATTTTTGGGAATTGTGGGAGTGGTGGCGCAGCAATAATAAAAAAGCTAAAAATATAAAAACAGCTCAAACTTCGTTTTTAGACATTTTATGGGTTCCTGATAATTTTATACATTTTTGGGTAGGGGTGAATCTGGGCTGGTTGGGGGTGAATTGTTGTAAAACCGCAAAAAATATTTTATTCATAATGGTCTGTTCACTGACCTGCGAAAGAAAGACCTAGCGGCATAATAGATGTTTTTTAGGTCCATCCGAACATTGCCTTGGCTATTACAGAAATCAAGAGACTTATCTGATGTATACATACGAGTATTGCTTCTGACCGTTCTCAGACTTCATGCTATGGTAGAATAATAAACTGGTATCACCGTAATATGTGGGAAGCATTGCCTCAATTAATTTGACTTCATCTTTCTTTGTAGCGTGGAAGCATTTTTGATACTCTTTCTAAAGTATTTTGTCATCTACCTAACCCCTTTTAGCTCTCACTGACTCACTGAAGTCACTGAATAGAGCTTATGCAGAGCCTCTGTCTGTCCGCCCATTCGTCAGTTCGTCCGTCCGTCCGCCAGTCCGTATATAAAAGATGGCCAAAACTACAGGTGCTATAGAAAAACTAAATACAGATTCGGAATCAGCATGAAAAAACTAGTCTGGGAAAAATCAGGTTTTGTCAACATAACTTCCGGTTTAAAAAAACGAATCAAATTACGACAGGTAACTGATGATGTATCATGTACGGTGTATTGATGTTACTGAAGCACAGGCAGCGTGGCCGAGCGGTTAAGACGTTAGGCAGCAGTCCGAAAGGGCGTGGGTTCGAATATCGTCGTGGTCAGCAACTTTTTTTTTAAGATTAGATGTTAAATTTGTTGATTACTAGTCCGGGAAGAATTCGGTTTTGTCAATATAATAAAAAGATTAAATTTTTATGCCAACAAATTCCACAGTGAGAGCGCCGTTTGAATTTACTCAAGTAAATTCTTTCCTACTTTTTAATACCAATACCTCTGGAACACTCGGTATATTGACAGTAGTCATTACTCGGTCATCGTAATGTGTAGGAAGTACTGAGTCAGTCAAACTGACTTTATTTTTTTCTAGATATTCTTCTAGATATTTAGAATTGGAATCCTGAAAAGGCAGGCTGTTCTTCATATGGACCTTTAGCTATTTATTTGGTAGGATATTGTTGAAGAGGGAGCTAAGTACTTCAGTTTTGTTTGCATACTCTGCCGGAATCTGTCATATCCTTTCCTTACAACGCGATTTTCGCAGGAACTTTCCTGTATTGGACGGATCCCGTAGTCGGCGCTTTCCAGTATGTTACCAAGCCACTCCTCTAGAGCCAATTTATTATTTAACTGCTTTAAAATTTCAAAGCGCTTTTTGACTCCGGAGCGCCGCGCTCGGCACAATGGAACTGCCATCAGGTCACGATTTGAGTGGAGAGACGAACGACATTGGAAATAATGGAGCCCGAAGTGTTGCGTTTAAATTAGATCTACTAGAGCATCCAGCACCTTGTCAAGTATATAAACTAAAATATTATTTCCATGAACATGAAATAAGAATTCATTAAAAAACGCTTAGCAATTGAATCGGTGAGTCCAAGGACAGTACAAGTCCAAAAGCATAGTTTTGAGATAAATGAAAAATAACATATTAACTCCAAAACGAGTAAAGTTACTGTGTTCGCCATAATATAAAAGTTGTTATAATTCCTTAGACCAATGAGAATCCAACATAAGAGATCCAAGTCTTACTCCCCTCCAAGCTATTAAAAAAATGGAGTCAAGTTGATTGACTCAGTACTTCCCACACATTACGGTGATACCAGTTTATTATTTCCCCATAGCGTGAAGGTATAGTCTGAGATCCCCTTATAACAGAACCATCGCTCGCCCGACAAAAAAAAGTGTGTTATGCCGCTAGGTCTTCCTTTCACAGGTCAATGGATAGCCTATTATGAATACAAAAAATTGGGTTCTATGACGCCCTACCCCTAAATACCCCAATTGTACCCCCACCAAAAAAAGTAGAAAATGATCACGAAACCACTAATACGCCCAAAAACGAATTTTGAGCTGTTTCTGTATTTTTAGTTTTTTTATCATCGCTGCGCCGCCACTGACACGATTTCTAAAATTCATAAACGTTTTCCATCCCTGGCACGGTAACAATACATTGGCAAAGTTTCAGTAAAATCAATTTCATAATTTCCACGTTACCCAAGACAGAACGATCTAAAGCAATATTCGCATCCATAAAATCCATAAACGTTTTCCATCCTTGGCATGGTAATAATACATTGGCAAAGTTTCATTAAAATCAATTTCATAATTTCCACGTTACCCAAGACAGAACGATCTGAAACAATATTCGCATATATACGACTATCATTCCCTTGGTTTCTGTAGCAGGCAAGGCAGTGTTCGAATGGATCTAAAAAGGGTATTATGCCACCAGGACTGTCTCTCACAGGTCAATGGACAGCCTATTATGAAAACAACGACTTTTTGAGTTTTACAACCCTCCACCCCCCAACCACCCCAATTTTACCCCCATCCAAAAAAAAGTAGAAAGTGATCAGGAACCCCTAAAATGCATAAAAATGAAGACAGACAGACAGACCGACAGGCCGACAGGCCGACAGACCGACAGACCGGCAGACCGGCAGACCGGCAGACCGGCAGACCGGCAGACCGGCAGACCGGCAGACCGGCAGACCGGCAGACCGACAGACCGGCAGACCGGCAGACCGGCAGACCGGCAGACCGGCAGACCGGCAGACCGGCAGACCGGCAGACCGGCAGACCGGCAGACCGGCAGACCGGCAGACCGGCAGACCGACAGACCGACAGACCGACAGACCGACAGACCGACAGACCGACAGACCGACAGACCGACAGACCGACAGACCGACAGACCGACAGACCGACAGACCGACAGACCGACAGACCGACAGACCGACAGACCGACAGACCGACAGACCGACAGACCGACAGACCGACAGACCGACCGACCGACCGACCGACGGACCGACGGACCGACGGACCGACGGACCGACGGACCGACGGACCGACGGACCGACGGACCGACGGACCGACGGACCGACGGATCGACGGACCGACGGACCGGCCGACCGACAGACCGACAGACCGACAGACCGACAGACCGACAGACCGACAGACCGACAGACCGACAGACCGACAGACCGACAGACCGACAGACCGACAGACCGACAGACCGACAGACCGACAGACCGACAGACCGACAGACCGACAGACCGACAGACCGACAGACCGACAGACCGACAGACCGACAGACCGACAGACCGACAGACCGACAGACCGACAGACCGACAGACCGACAGACCGACAGACCGACAGACCGACAGACCGACAGACCGACAGACCGACAGACCGACAGACCGACAGACCGACAGACCGACAGACCGACAGACCGACAGACCGACAGACCGACAGACCGACAGACCGACAGACCGACAGACCGACAGACCGACAGACCGACAGACCGACAGACCGACAGACCGACAGACCGACAGACCGACAGACCGACAGACCGACAGACCGACAGACCGACAGACCGACAGACCGACAGACCGACAGACCGACAGACCGACAGACCGACAGACCGACAGACCGACAGACCGACAGACCGACAGACCGACAGACCGACAGACCGACAGACCGACAGACCGACAGGCCGACAGGCCAACAGACCGACAGACCGACAGACAGAGAGACAGACCGACAGACCGACAGACCGACAGACCGACAGACCGACAGACCGACCTTTTTTTCGATAGCACTTACCAAAACGAGGATTTTCGTTATGTTGATACCATAAAACGCCCAAAAAGAAAAAACCGTATCAACTCAAAGTCGGAACTATTCGCGATCGCAGTAATCTCCTGACCTATCGGTGTGAAAAGTAGTATTTCACAAACTATAAGCAACTTTTTAGACCGTTAATATAAAGGCAGTGGACCCCGGCAGCGGGGACCTGAAAATTACAATCAAAATCCCGGCAACCGGGATTTTTTACATTTTAATTTGGAATCCCGGTATCCGGGATTTTGATTGTAATTTTCAGGTCCCGGCTGCCCAGATTCTTTACATCAGAAAATAAGTCCTGGCAGCGCGTTTAGTTCATCAAAAATTTTGCAATTCTTAATATTATTGTAAGTTGTACTTAAATGAAAAAAAAATAACCAAACAACCATTGTTGGTTTTATAGTGAACTCATGCATTACCTTTGGAGAATAAATAAATGAAAATCTGCGTTAGATAGACAAAGATACCACTAGTTACACAAATGACTATATTTAACACGTTTGTACAAAATAGTAAGTTTTTGTTTCATTTAGAGGCTACAAACTGTCAGTTATTATTATTTAACATATGGATACAGTTTTATAACATTTATTCTTTGTTTACTAAACTAACACATCCGACAAAACCAATACTTCTGTTAGGTGTTCTTCTCAGATAAACACAGATCAAATGGTACCGATTCAAGCAGCTGATGAAACTTTCATTGAGATCATGGTTACAAACAGCACATATCCACTGGTTCAATTCTTTTTTCTTTTTAATAATGGACTCTAGAGTATTCCATGCCTCATTTGTGAAATATCTTCGAATATAAAAAACGTTCACAATTGACTCTTCAATAATCTTGTCGTTGATAAAATCTGGTTCTTTTATATCGTAGTCCTGTATAAGGAAACTAGGTGAGGATATGTTGTCAACTTTATTTGTGTCTTTGATAATCCAGGACAACAATAGTTTTTCTTTTTCTTGTAATTAAATTTGATGAAAGGAATTTTTTTAATAGCTTTTCTTTTCTTGGGTATACCTGTAACTCTATTTTCTAATCCCTTTGGTCTTGGACCTGAAAATTATAGTCAAAATCCCGGCTGCCGGGATTTCAAATTAAAATGTTAAAAATCCCGGCTGCCGGGATTTAGATTGTAATTTTCAGGTCCCGGCTGCCTTCACCTGATCCACTGCCTAATATAAATTATATGAAAATTGCAACAGTTATAATATCCGACCTTCTCGCAGAGCAGTTCGGTAGTTCGCAGTAATGCAAGTGTTGTTGCTTAAGGCAATGGTGCACCTGGTATTTAAATACTTCATCAACTAGTAGTAATTGCTGTTCCTCTACCGGCATTCTGACGTCAGTTCGTTTCGCTTTCAGCACTAGTCTCCATTCAAACCTATTTATGGTTAAAATAATTGAAAAGATTTATTGTGTAGTTCAGATTTCTGTTACATTCTATATTTGAGCAGTGATAACAGAGGTATCCTTCTCGAAGACGATATTAGGCGAAAAATATGGAGGATACTTTTGAGAACATCTCACGGCATTGAGGTTGTGTTTTGGAAGTTTCACTGAGTCTAGGAGAAGATATGTTTCTGAGTAAAATAAGTACAGCAATAATAAGGACCCAATTATTATAGACCAATGTGGGACTCTTATTTCAATGCTCATGGCGTTAGATGTTTCCCCATTGAGATTGACTTTTGGAGTTCGATTTTCTTTGTGTTTGAAATTATAATAGGATAGTATTCTGATAAATGTGTCTGAGCATGAGACACTTCGTAATTCAACGCTGGCGACAATAATGTCCATGCGCTGTCATTCTATCTATAGTTCTACCTGCCTTTTTTGTCACTGCATAATTTCATTAACGGTTACAGTTTCTGTCGTGTCGTTCATGTCGCTGGATAGAAGAAGCTTACCAGAAAGTCATCGTAACCAGGATGTGCTTGCTTCTTCTGCATATATCGCACACCTGGAATTAAGCGGTTCCTGTAGCTCCACCAGGTCAGTTGATTGAATGCTAATAGAATTGAAATTAAACGTTTTGTAAGTTTTCAATAAACTACCCCCAAGATATTACTAAAAGTTTGTGGCGGCTCCTGCATTTTTTAAAGGGTGGCGCATAAAATTTAAAATAAAAAAGTAGTTGCTGCTGCACTTTACACGGAATAAGTGTTTTCGGTTTCCACAAACAGTTTTTTCTTAGCAGCTTTCCCAGCTAGAACCACAACAGGTTATTTCTTAAAAGTAAAGTGCGGTCGACAGTCCTTCATACAATTTTATATTATATTATTATACATATTTTGTGAAAAGGACATAACTCTTTTCAATAACAAAAAAGCGAAACACCTTCCAACGTGGTTTTTCCGAGAGCTGACTCATCCAAGTCCTAATCATAGTCGTCGCTGCTTAGCTTCGCAGTTCGCCGGCGGCGCTGGGTTTTGCTGCGATATAGCAATTCCTTTACAGAATTTAAAATAATAAATAGAAGCACACTTTGTGGCCAGCCTTTCCAGGATAAATTCTTCAAGCTCACCCGCTGCCAGTCCCAAGCCCAGGAAAAAAGCGACGGTTGGAGGTCACACTTCGGTGAAACAACAGACGCACTGAATTTACAGATAAACACAAGACATATATACCAGCCAAGGAGCTCGGATCCCTTCAAGTTTACCGAGGATGGACCCCGGGATTGATTGTCTGGACCGTAGCCGTGAATAAACCAGGTTTGGCACACCTGGGCCGCTGGGTAGTTCAGGGGCCCGTCCCACTTAAGCTTAATTCAGATGCACACGACATCCGACGATATGACGGTACGAAACTGTTCCTATTGGTCGAAATATTCAAAATGATGTCAATTAAAAATATTTCGACCAATAGGAACAGTTTCGTACCGTCGTATCGTCGGATGTCGTGTGCATCTGAATTAAGCTTAAGTGGGACGGGCCCCTGAACTACCCAGCGGCCCAGGTGTGCCAAACCTGGTTTATTCACGGCTACGGTCCAGACAATCAATCCCGGGGTCCATCCTCGGTAAAATTGAAGGGATCCGAGCTCCTTGGCTGGTATATATGTCTTGTGTTTATCTGTTAGTTCAGTGCGTCTGTTGTTTCACCGAAGTGTGACCTCCAACCGTCGCTTTTTTCCTGGGCTTGGGACTGGCAGCGGGTGAGCTTGAAGAATTTATCCTGGAAAGGCTGGCCACAAAGTGTGCTTCTATTTATTATTTTAAATTCTGTAAAGGAATTGCTATATCGCAGCAAAACCCAGCGCCGCCGGCGAACTGCGAAGCTAAGCAGCGACGACTATGATTAGGACTTGGATGAGTCAGCTCTCGGAAAAACCACGTTGGAAGGTGTTTCGCTTTTTTGTTATTGAAAAGAGTTATGTCCTTTTCACAAAATATGTATAATAATATAATATAAAATTGTATGAAGGACTGTCGACCGCACTTTACTTTTAAGAAATAACCTGTTGTGGTTCTAGCTGGGAAAGCTGCTAAGAAAAAACTGTTTGTGGAAACCGAAAACACTTATTCCGTGTAAAGTGCAGCAGCAACTACTTTTTTATTTTAAATTTTATGCGCCACCCTTTAAAAAATGCAGGAGCCGCCACAAACTTTTAGTAATATCTTGGGGGTAGTTTATTGAAAACTTACAAAACGTTTAATTTCAATTCTATTAGCATTCAATCAACTGACCTGGTGGAGCTACAGGAACCGCTTAATTCCAGGTGTGCGATATATGCAGAAGAAGCAAGCACATCCTGGTTACGATGACTTTCTGGTAAGCTTCTTCTATCCAGCGACATGAACGACACGACAGAAACTGTAACCGTTAATGAAATTATGCAGTGACAAAAAAAGGCAGGTAGAACTATAGATAGAATGACAGCGCATGGACATTATTGTCGCCAGCGTTGAATTACGAAGTGTCTCATGCCCAGACACATTTATCAGAATACTATCCTATTATAATTTCAAACACAAAGAAAATCGAACTCCAAAAGTCAATCTCAATGGGGAAACATCTAACGCCATGAGCATTGAAATAAGAGTCCCACATTGGTCTATAATAATTGGGTCCTTATTATTGCTGTACTTATTTTACTCAGAAACATATCTTCTCCTAGACTCAGTGAAACTTCCAAAACACAACCTCAATGCCGTGAGATGTTCTCAAAAGTATCCTCCATATTTTTCTCCTAATATCGTCTTCGAGAAGGATACCTCTGTTATCACTGCTCAAATATAGAATGTAACAGAAATCTGAACTACACAATAAATCTTTTCAATTATTTTAACCATAAATAGGTTTGAATGGAGACTAGTGCTGAAAGCGAAACGAACTGACGTCAGAATGCCGGTAGAGGAACAGCAATTACTACTAGTTGATGAAGTATTTAAATACCAGGTGCACCATTGCCTTAAGCAACAACACTTGCATTACTGCGAACTACCGAACTGCTCTGCGAGAAGGTCGGACATTATAACTGTTGCAATTTACATATAATTTATATTAGGCAGTGGATCAGGTGAAGGCAGCCGGGACCTGAAAATTACAATCTAAATCCCGGCAGCCGGGATTTTTAACATTTTAATTTGAAATCCCGGCAGCCGGGATTTTGACTATAATTTTCAGGTCCAAGACCAAAGGGATTAGAAAATAGAGTTACAGGTATACCCAAGAAAAGAAAAGCTATTAAAAAAATTCCTTTCATCAAATTTAATTACAAGAAAAAGAAAAACTATTGTTGTCCTGGATTATCAAAGACACAAATAAAGTTGACAACATATCCTCACCTAGTTTCCTTATACAGGACTACGATATAAAAGAACCAGATTTTATCAACGACAAGATTATTGAAGAGTCAATTGTGAACGTTTTTTATATTCGAAGATATTTCACAAATGAGGCATGGAATACTCTAGAGTCCATTATTAAAAAGAAAAAAGAATTGAACCAGTGGATATGTGCTGTTTGTAACCATGATCTCAATGAAAGTTTCATCAGCTGCTTGAATCGGTACCATTTGATCTGTGTTTATCTGAGAAGAACACCTAACAGAAGTATTGGTTTTGTCGGATGTGTTAGTTTAGTAAACAAAGAATAAATGTTATAAAACTGTATCCATATGTTAAATAATAATAACTGACAGTTTGTAGCCTCTAAATGAAACAAAAACTTACTATTTTGTACAAACGTGTTAAATATAGTCATTTGTGTAACTAGTGGTATCTTTGTCTATCTAACGCAGATTTTCATTTATTTATTCTCCAAAGGTAATGCATGAGTTCACTATAAAACCAACAATGGTTGTTTGGTTATTTTTTTTTCATTTAAGTACAACTTACAATAATATTAAGAATTGCAAAATTTTTGATGAACTAAACGCGCTGCCAGGACTTATTTTCTGATGTAAAGAATCTGGGCAGCCGGGACCTGAAAATTACAATCAAAATCCCGGATACCGGGATTCCAAATTAAAATGTAAAAAATCCCGGTTGCCGGGATTTTGATTGTAATTTTCAGGTCCCCGCTGCCGGGGTCCACTGCCTTTATATTAACGGTCTAAAAAGTTGCTTATAGTTTGTGAAATACTACTTTTCACACCGATAGGTCAGGAGATTACTGCGATCGCGAATAGTTCCGACTTTGAGTTGATACGGTTTTTTCTTTTTGGGCGTTTTATGGTATCAACATAACGAAAATCCTCGTTTTGGTAAGTGCTATCGAAAAAAAGGTCGGTCTGTCTGTTAATCTGTCTATGGGTCTCTCTGTCGGTCTGTCTGTGGGTCTGTCTGTGGGTCTGTCTGTGGGTCTGTCTGTGGGTCTGTCTGTGGGTCTGTCTGTGGGTCTGTCTGTGGGTCTGTCTGTGGGTCTGTCTGTGGGTCTGTCTGTGGGTCTGTCTGTGGGTCTGTCTGTGGGTCTGTCTGTGGGTCTGTCTGTGGGTCTGTCTGTGGGTCTGTCTGTGGGTCTGTCTGTGGGTCTGTCTGTGGGTCTGTCTGTGGGTCTGTCTGTGGGTCTGTCTGTGGGTCTGTCTGTGGGTCTGTCTGTGGGTCTGTCTGTGGGTCTGTCTGTGGGTCTGTCTGTGGGTCTGTCTGTGGGTCTGTCTGTGGGTCTGTCTGTGGGTCTGTCTGTGGGTCTGTCTGTGGGTCTGTCTGTGGGTCTGTCTGTGGGTCTGTCTGTGGGTCTGTCTGTGGGTCTGTCTGTGGGTCTGTCTGTGGGTCTGTCTGTGGGTCTGTCTGTGGGTCTGTCTGTGGGTCTGTCTGTGGGTCTGTCTGTGGGTCTGTCTGTGGGTCTGTCTGTGGGTCTGTCTGTGGGTCTGTCTGTGGGTCTGTCTGTGGGTCTGTCTGTGGGTCTGTCTGTGGGTCTGTCTGTGGGTCTGTCTGTGGGTCTGTCTGTGGGTCTGTCTGTGGGTCTGTCTGTGGGTCTGTCTGTGGGTCTGTCTGTGGGTCTGTCTGTGGGTCTGTCTGTGGGTCTGTCTGTGGGTCTGTCTGTGGGTCTGTCTGTGGGTCTGTCTGTGGGTCTGTCTGTGGGTCTGTCTGTCTGTCTGTCGGTCTGTCGGTCTGTCGGTCTGTCGGTCTGTCGGTCTGTCGGTCTGTCGGTCTGTCGGTCTGTCGGTCTGTCGGTCTGTTCGGTCTGTCGGTCTGTCGGTCTGTCGGTCTGTCGGTCTGTCGGTCTGTCGGTCTGTCGGTCTGTCGGTCTGTCGGTCTGTCGGTCTGTCGGTCTGTCGGTCTGTCGGTCTGTCGGTCTGTCGGTCTGTCGGTCTGTCGGTCTGTCGGTCTGTCGGTCTGTCGGTCTGTCGGTCTGTCGGTCTGTCGGTCTGTCGGTCTGTCGGTCTGTCGGTCTGTCGGTCTGTCGGTCTGTCGGTCTGTCGGTCTGTCGGTCTGTCGGTCTGTCGGTCTGTCGGTCTGTCGGTCTGTCGGTCTGTCGGTCTGTCGGTCTGTCGGTCTGTCGGTCTGTCGGTCTGTCGGTCTGTCGGTCTGTCGGTCTGTCGGTCTGTCGGTCTGTCGGTCTGTCGGTCTGTCGGTCTGTCGGTCTGTCGGTCTGTCGGTCTGTCGGTCTGTCGGTCTGTCGGTCTGTCGGTCTGTCGGTCTGTCGGTCTGTCGGTCTGTCGGTCTGTCGGTCTGTCGGTCTGTCGGTCTGTCGGTCTGTCGGTCTGTCGGTCTGTCGGTCTGTCGGTCTGTCGGTCTGTCGGTCTGTCGGTCTGTCGGTCTGTCGGTCTGTCGGTCTGTCGGTCTGTCGGTCTGTCGGTCTGTCGGTCTGTCGGTCTGTCGGTCTGTCGGTCTGTCGGTCTGTCGGTCTGTCGGTCTGTCGGTCTGTCGGTCTGTCGGTCTGTCGGTCTGTCGGTCTGTCGGTCTGTCGGTCTGTCGGTCTGTCGGTCTGTCGGTCTGTCGGTCTGTCGGTCTGTCGGTCTGTCGGTCTGTCGGTCTGTCGGTCTGTCGGTCTGTCGGTCTGTCGGTCTGTCGGTCTGTCGGTCTGTCGGTCTGTCGGTCTGTCGGTCTGTCGGTCTGTCGGTCTGTCGGTCTGTCGGTCTGTCGGTCTGTCGGTCTGTCGGTCTGTCGGTCTGTCGGTCTGTCGGTCTGTCGGTCTTCTGTCGGTCTGTCGGTCTGTCGGTCTGTCGGTCTGTCGGTCTGTCGGTCTGTCGGTCTGTCGGTCTGTCGGTCTGTCGGTCTGTCGGTCTGTCGGTCTGTCGGTCTGTCGGTCTGTCGGTCTGTCGGTCTGTCGGTCTGTCGGTCTGTCGGTCTGTCGGTCTGTCGGTCTGTCGGTCTGTCGGTCTGTCGGTCTGTCGGTCTGTCGGTCTGTCGGTCTGTCGGTCTGTCGGTCTGTCGGTCTGTCGGTCTGTCGGTCTGTCGGTCTGTCGGTCTGTCGGTCTGTCGGTCTGTCGGTCTGTCGGTCTGTCGGTCCGTCGGTCCGTCGGTCCGTCGGTCCGTCGGTCCGTCGGTCTGTCGGTCTGTCGGTCTGTCGGTCTGTCGGTCTGTTGGTCTGTCGGTCTGCCCAGGAAAAAAGCGACGGTTGGAGGTCACACTTCGGTGAAACAACAGACGCACTGAACTAACAGATAAACACAAGACATATATACGAGCCAAGGAGCTCGGATCCCTTCAAGTTTACCGAGGATGGACCCCGGGATTGATTGTCTGGACCGTAGCCGTGAATAAACCAGGTTTGGCACACCTGGGCCGCTGGGTAGTTCAGGGGCCCGTCCCACTTAAGCTTAATTCAGATGCACACGACATCCGACGATATGACGGTACGAAACTGTTCCTATTGGTCGAAATATTCAAAATGATGTCAAATAAAAATATTTCGACCAATAGGAACAGTTTCGTACCGTCGTATCGTCGGATGTCGTGTGCATCTGAATTAAGCTTTAGCTAGCACAGGAGACTGCTCTATCAACCGGTGTATAATCTCTAAGAGTAGAGGAATTCCAGGCGCTTGGATTAGGGCCTTGCTCTATTTGTCTGGGGGCTTCATCTGCGGCCGCAGGACCTTCATACCAGGAACGTGTCTGATCATGGAATAGCGAGAGAGAGAGAGAGAGAGAGAGAGAGAGAGAGAGAGAGAGAGAGAGAGAGAGAGAGAGAGAGAGAGAAGATCTCTAAAGCATCACACAACACACTATCAACATAAAAACCCCCACCACCACATACCATACATAAAATAGAAGATGATAATCACGATACCGTGCACAAAGAAAACCCGGAGCTTCCTAGCTCCAGAGAGGAAGAACAGATGGAGGTCGCCCCAGAAGATCCAGAGGAGGGATGTCCTGGACTCAGTCCGGGACAAGGGGAAGACCTTTTCAACTCTGATGATGGCCCGTCCGAGGAGGAACCCAAGGGATCCACCAGGGACGACACCAACAAGAGAAAAGGAAACGGCGACCGACCTAAAAGATGAGGAAACAAAGGGAGGCGAGATAGCGGCAGAAGCAGGGAGAAAGCCAACAGACAGAATCCCACCCAGCAGTCGTCACCGCCACCCAGAATCCTTCTCAAATCAACCAAGGAGGCCGATCACAAGACAACCAAAATCTATGTGAGAAGCCGAGAAAGGCAAGGGGGCGGAAGCAAGGAGGGCGCGAAGAGCTGAGGCAAAGTCCAATCGACTGAACATTCAGCATCCAACAGCGCCTTCCGGGGAGGAAGGGACCAGGAGGAACCAGTCAGGCTTCTCAAGGAATCCTCCGAGTCCAAGGTCACAGGTCCAAAACAGACCCAGAGCGAAGAAAGACACTCCAACCGAAAGGATAAAGAAGAAGGCGACGGAAGGAGGAGAAAGTGGTGAGGGTCATGTGTCACCTCTTCTGAGAGGCACAGTGCTACCTAAGCCTAAAAAGCCAGCTGCTGGGCCGGAAGAACAATAAGGGGTTCCCATTGCGAAAAACCAGGTTGTCTTTAGATCCAGCAGATCTGACGATGCAGTTCTGGCCCAGAAGTCAGAACGCATCAGGGGCCACCTGGTGGCGGATGTGCTCAGAACAATAAGGGACACTCCAGGGAGTTTCCAAGGTCCAGAGCTCCACTTCAGGAATTTAGGGTTGGTCCTGGTCACAACGGAGGACGAAACCTCCAGAAGGTGGCTGCTAGAGGATTGTCCTCATCTGACTAAGGAAGGCATTACATTTAGCCCCACTAGGACGGCGGAAGCTCCATGGCCGGAGAGGACTGGCTTCTGGTTGAGGACTCAAAGCGTTGATAGGGAGAGGGTGATGGAAATGCTCGCACTCCAAAGTCGCTCCCTCAATATTCAAAACTGGAGGCATGTAGAGACGACGGGTGGTCCTGGAGGATGGCACCCTGTCTCTATGGTGGACCAAAACACCGCTAGGTTGATGGAGGAGTCAGGGTTTACCCTCTACCTAGGGTTGGTCAAGCTTGCTGTACGCAGGGTGCCGACATGGAGTGGAGCGGTGAGCCGAAGCTCCTCTAAGCTAGACGGTAAAGGTCCTGCCAAACGCAAGGAGTAAGGTGCGGCCCGTGATCAAATGACCTCGATGGATCAGATTCGGGTGAGTCAAATCAATCCCCTGCATCACAGTCAGAGCGCTACCGCTGAGTTGGTTAGCGTACTGGAAGGTAAGTTTAAAGAGATTGTATTAATTCTATATGTGTTTAGGAATGTAGTATGGGGATTAGGAGGAACCAACCTCAACGCGTAGGTGGGGAGGACGATGAGCGACCACGGACGTGTATTGTAATGACCAAGGATCTCACCGTAGTACCATTTACCACAACTGGGAACCAAGGACATCACAGCCGTGGTCGTAGAATATAAGGTAGGTGCAATTAGACGTAAGGTAATCTTAAGTAATGCTTATATGCCATAAGATCGTAATATTATACCTCCTGGGAAGGATATCGAGCGAGTAGTGACGTTTGCGAAGGGCAACAACTTACCAACAATCGTTGGCGCAGACACCTACTCCTGTCACTTAGCGTGGGGCAGCACAGAGCCAACGTTTGTCAATAAAGTCAGCAGGGAGGTGCTTGACATAAAAATGGCTTCAAATTGGAGAGTGAGTACGGATATATCCATGTCTGACCACAGAATGGCCAGATTTGAGATATGCTGTGACCGAGAGCAATTCAAGCCTCGGAAAAACCTAAGAACCACGGACTGGAAGACCTACCTTACGGGTCTAAGACGTGACTTGTGAGGATCCCCTCCAAATATATCGACAAAGGAGGAGCTGGAAAAAGCAGTAACCAGAAATTCATCTGAGGAGTCCAGCCCGCTCAAAGAGACCAACGCTTAGAGAGGAGGAGAGGTCCATTGAGGACCTTCAAAGGAAAAGCACGAAAGTTTTTAACAAGGCAACCAGAAGTGGAACGGAAGCTGCATGGAATAACTATAGGGAAGTGACGAAGGATTTTAAGAAGGAATTGCGAAATTGCGACAAAGGAAAAGAACTAGCTGGCGAGAATTCTGTGAGGAAGTCAACTCCCTACCAGAATCAGCCAGGCTGATGAAAGGCCTAAGTGGCGAAGGTAGAGAGAAAATCGGGTCTCTCAAAAAGGAAGATGGGAGATGGACAACTTCCATCAAGGAGTCATTGGAACTGCAGCTGACAACTCATTTCCCTGGAGAGGGTGCCAGACACACCGCCACCGGTCCTGATGCCAACCAGGCGGTCCAGAAAATGGACTACCAGGTGGCAGAAGACGTGGTGACAGATGGCGCTATCACTTAGGCCGTGGGTGAGTTCCGCCCTATAAGACAGCCGGCCTAGGTGGAATTTTTCTGCCACTCCTACAGAAGGGCTTGGAGGTCATCCTGCCTTGGCTAAGGGTGATATTCAGAGTCAGTCTGGCACTGGGGCATGTGCCAGCCATATGGAGAGAGGCAAGGGCGGACTATATGCCCAAACTGGATAAAAAACACTATACAGCTGCCAAATCCCTTAGGCCTATTAAACTGACATCCTTCCTAATGGAGACGTAGAAGAGGATGGTCAGTAGGTATTCTGAAGAAAAGGTTTCAAGCAGACACCCTCTAAACAGGAACCAACATGCTTATAGCAAGGGTAAGTCAACGGATACGGCTGTCCATGCTCTAGTTGAGAAACTTGAGGAAATTATCACTAGGCGGAAGTCCCCTAGCGGTATTTTTCGATATCGAAGGGGGCCTTCGATAAGGCTGAAACGATGACCATCTGCAACGCCCTGCAACCTAGAGAGACATCAGCGACCTTGGTGAGCTGGGTCCGATCTGCGCTGGAGAGTCGGACAGTTCGGGCAATCCTGAGAGACTTCTAGCGGGACATTGCGGTCAGGGGCGGCTGCCAGTAGGGCAGCTATCTGTCGCCTCTTCTATGGTGTTTTGTCATGGATAGGCTTATGGAAAGCCTGGCGCAACAAGACTTCCAGGCACAGGCATACTTGGACGACGGTGCGGTAATCGTCTCTGGGCGATTCCCCAGTACGGCCTGTGACCTCATGCAGATAACCTGTACAATATTCCAAGGATGGTGTACGGATACAGGACTCACGGTAAATCCAACCAAAAAAGCAGCTAGTACTGTTTTGTAGGCGGAGGAAGTTAGAAGGTTCTAGAGCGCCTAAATGTATGGAAGACCCTTCGCACTTTCGCGTGAGGTCAAATACTTGGGGGTGGGCACGTTGACAGGCTTGTGTCAAGATCGACAGCGACCTTCTGGCAGCTGCGGCGGGCAGTAGAAAGGACATGCGGATTGAAGCCCAACATCATGCAGTGGATATATACTCTGCAATAATAAGGCCCCAAATACAATACGGCTCGGTGGTCTGGTGGCCTTCTGTGCAGAAATCCACAGGGGCCTGAAGTCTAGGATGGATACAAAGGCAGCTCTGGAGGACCTGCTGGGATTGCCGACGATGACATCCTGGATTAGGTTGATAGCGATAGCAGCACATCTGAGAATCGGGATTCTGATAACTGACACATAAAGGGAGAGGCGGTTGGCCAAGAAAATATAGCCAAGCTGGCAGAGGAAGCATTGCCTATCTCTGCTTACAGAGTTGTCGAGGCAAACCGTCTACTAACGTTGGATAAATCTTTCACTCTTACCATTCCCAGTATGGAAGAGCGGAAAAGAGGGGAGATCCAGTTTCCCGAAGAGGATTTGGTATGCTACACGAATGGATCTCGTCTAGGTAGCGGACAGGCCTCAGGAGCAGGGTCGTATGTAGAAAGTCGAGAAGTACGAAAGAGTTACTCCTTAGGTACGTACACCACGATTTTCGAAGCAGAAGTATATGCAAAACTCTCGGCTGCATGCAATGACGAGGTGAGAAATGGAACAGGGCAGAAGGTTTACATCTGCTCTGACAGTCAGGCGGCTCTAAAAGCCATCTGCGGGCTCAAATCTAAGGCACATCTAGTTCAGGAGAGCGCGAAAAGACTGGAAGAGCTGACGAGAGTGAAGAAAGTTACCTTGATATGGGTACCGGGTCATAAGGGCGTTCTTAGTTCTTCCTCATTGGAAGCCGATAGATTGGCTAGACTCGGCACCGGGAGATCGTTTGTTGGCCTGGAGCCTGCTATAGGATTAAGCAGGCAACAGGTAAAGTCAGCCCTCAAAGATTGGGTAAACAATACCATAGATGAACGGTGGGGGAAAAGTGGGGGATAAAAATAAGCCAAGAATCTTATAGCCGGGCTGAACACATCTAGCTCAGCATGGCTACGGAACCAAGGCCGATGGGCCATCAAAAACCTCGTGGGTGTTCTGACGGGGAACCGTAGGCTCAGGCGGCATCTATCACTATTAGGAACTAAAGACGGCTCCCTATGTATGGGCTACCACTTCCTTGCGGTATGAGAGATATGAGATCTTTGGATCTGGTAGACTCCAGTCAGAGGGATTACCTTCCCTAAGCCGGACCGCCGTGATGGCCTTTGTTAATAGGTCAGGAAGCTATGGCAAGGAGGGGGAGGCAGGTAGTGGTGGCTGAGGGGTTATATTCGGGGATGGCGAAGGACCTATTGGGGCCTATTAATTTGCCAGGCACGGCCGCCCCACAGCTACTACTACTACTTGTAGATGACTAGCTTGTTTGTGCTGAATAATACCAAATGCATCGTAACATAAATGCCGGATTAAGAACCATCCTCTATACTTACTGTACATACATAGTAACAACATGAATGTCAAACGTAAGTGTAAGTGTAAGTGGCATATCACCGCAACAAAGTTGCGTCACGGAATTGATATCGACATATTAGAATACTGCAAGTGTCGTAGGGTGTGGAGAGAAATCGTCTCGGAATTTCTAGTATCAATACATTTTCCGATACAGATGTTTTACTAAACACCTTTATTGTGCATTTAAATGTAAATACGATCTTAATTTCTAAAAACAATTTTATTGATTGATTTTGAGCAATACAGCAATACAATACAGTATTGCATTATTCCTATAATTTTGCTGAGTGAGGGCTTTCATCTGATGCATTTGTTGATTCTTGCAAATCTTAACCTCTAGTCTATGTTGCTTAGCTCCATTTGTGGCACTTTCATAACATTGTGTAATGCTACGTTTATAGCTCTTTAGTATTAGTGCTTACTGTGTTCTCTGTGAACTATTTAATTATTTAGAAAAGGTAGAGTGCTTATTGTTTCTGTAAAAAAATAGCTGGGCATACGTGCAGGCATTTGAAGCCAAAACAAGGACTCTCTAAAAGGGGTGATACACGTACGAACTTTAAGTACGCGGTTTTTAAGTTCGCGAACATACTCGGCTCGACGCGGTGACACACGTGAAGCTGAAATCACGCATTTTGATGATTTCCCTAAATAAACAAAACTTTTAACAAACTCCAAACACATCAAGCGTTGCGGATCGATGGCCTGCCGAAGCAGAGTGGTGGCTCGCGGCTCGCAGTACGAGCCGAGATAAGCCGTAAGCAAGATTTCAAACCAGTTGGCTCGCCGGCGGTTTTAAGGTACGCATACTTACGGTGACACACAGGCGAAAAAGGTCGTCGAGCCATAAGTACGCGTACTTGCTCGTACGTGTATCAGCCCTTTAAATCAGTATTTTAACTATTGCATTTTTCGTATCCGGTGATAAGTTTTTCTCTTTAGACATAACAGAAAACATATATCCTTTTAAATTTTGGCTGCATAAATTTCTGCATTCATTTGGCACAACACTTTATGGCTAGCATACACTGGGCTCTGTATTAAGGCATGTTCTACAAACAAGTTGGTGTCGGATGATAAATAAAACACTAGGGGATACCGCACGTCAGTCTGTTGCTATATGAATTAGCTGTGACAGAAAACGATAAGCTGTCAAAATTTTGGTGGAAAACAAACAATTTGGTACGGTAGTATTCTTTTGTGATATTTAGCATTTCTAAATCATTAATTGTAAAATATTCTGGTGTACATAATGGTAGGGTGTGCAGCTTACGGTTGTAAAAGCCACAGCAGTAGGAAGGAGCTAGGAATCACTTTTCGCAGGTAAGTTTATGTTACTTTTTGGTGCATTCGAAGTTTATGTAAATATCTCGATATCTAGTTCAGATATATACAGGGTGATTCACGTTATTCGTCACGGAGCATTATGGCTAAAGTATTTGACAAAAAAGAAGGCTACATTTTAAAAATATTTTCATGTTATACAGGGGTGTCCCAAAAACACGAAATGTATCAAAGTTATGTATATTATATATATATTATTGCATATTCAGATTCCTAGGTGGATTCTAGTGTGACTTTATGTATCATACATGGGACTTAAAGCGAACCGTTTAGGGGTAAATCACCATTTTCTGTATACATAAGTAGATATCAGAAAAAAGTGAATATCGCAGAGATTATAAAATTTGGAAGGCTGTGACTTTGCTGTATTACTAAGCGTGAAATGTGTCAAATTTAAATTACGTTTATGCTTGGAGAAATCGGTCGATCAATTAAGGAAACTTCGATCAGCGAAAACTTGATTTTTTCAAATGGGAATGCCTAATTTTTTATACGGTTAAACGTATAATTTGATATCCTTTCTAATGATATAAGGTTGTAAATATCAATCTCCTCTGGTTTTTCATTTCATTTTAAATTTTCAACAAAATCGGTGTTTTTCGATTTTCCAACCTATAAGCAACCTAGCATACCATAAACAGAAACCTATTCAGGTAGAAGAAAACAACTAACTTAGCAGAAAAATACATACGAACTGGACTAAGAGACAAGATTACAAAAAATTACTCACAACAAGCAAAGTCTAACCAGAAACAATGGCGGTAACATTTCTTTAGTCAAAGAGAAGCTAGAGTATGGCAGAAATGGGTTTTTTCCTCAAGATCCTCAAGACCTGTAGCATTGTACGGTCCTTCCTGAATTCAGAAAAATGATAGGTCAGGTATCGTCTTGGCACAGCCCGTCGATACTTGTTACTACCGCAACCATACGAGAAAAAATATTAAATGCATAATGATAATAATTTGCCAAGGCGGTGTCTTCAACCACTTGGTATACCGTAATAGGGCTGAGGGTGTAGATGTACCCGATATCCGCTGTTGAGCTTGCCAGAGATGCTTATTATGCATCTCTTGTCGACGTGTAAGTCGTACGCTGGGACGGCTTACGTTCATCGGCACAACGCGGTTCTGCAAGTGATCTACTATCATTCTAGGAACTCGTACGGTATTGATAAGACACCGGTGCTGCCATACGCCCCAGAGAATATATAGTCGTTGTGGAGAACGAGAGATGCTGGATTTATTGGAACTACTCGTTCCCCACGCCCGAGTTTGTACAAGCAAACAAGCTGGACATAGTCCTTCTCGGCCACCAACAGAAGACGATGTCCGTTTTAGAGTTTTCGGCACCTACCGCAGTGAACATTGTCTCTAAGGAGGAGGAAAAGTGGACCAAATATCAGGAGTTGCTCGCAGGCTCTGATGATACTACACTGTAAGTCTGCTGGTTATGGTCATTGGACGACAGGCCCGAAGGCCAGAGAAACTTATTCAGAGCCGACTTTACAAATATACGAGGTCTTGCCTTCAACATAAACTCTGTCCATCAACACCTTCAGGCAGAGAGGCCACACATTCTGGCTCTTACGGAAACTCAAGTCGGCTCTTCAACAATGGATAACTGCTTTAGATATCCCGGATATGACTTATACACCCGATTTAGACGTAGGTTTGGCGTATGCGTGTACGTTAAATCTGGGCTTTCTTGTCATCGAGAAGAAGAGCTCGAACTGGAAGGATTTGACATCATATGGCTCAAAATATCCTTCCAAAATCATTCCAAATTTATATGCTGCATTTATAGGCCACCAAGCAGTAACAACTGCAAAGAGCTCTTCGAGAAGCTTTCAGCCACTGTGGACGCGCTGCAATCAGATCACCCTCATTCAGAGATAGTCTTTCTGGGTGACTTCAACGTTCACAACTCATACTGGCTGACACACTCAAACAAAACGGACGACGAGGGACGTGAAGCTGAAGCCTTCGCCATCAGCTGCGGCTTGGAGCAGATAGTCAAAGAACCAACAAGGATTCCCAGCCGCCACGGAGATTTTGCTAGTCTGTTGGACCTATATCTCACAACTGCTCCAACGGTCTACACAGTGAAGGTAACCGCCCCACTGGGATCGTCTGACCACAACACCGTCTCGACGCTATGCAGAATGCATTCTCCAGATCTCTACCATGCAAAGCCTCGTCGGGTCTGGCATTACGGATCAGCCAAGTGGGACGACCTAAGGGAATACTACCAGTCCTTTCCCTGGAACGACGTCTGCTTCAAGTCACGAGACCTATCAGCTTGCGCCCAAGAAATAACAGAGGTATTAATATCCGGCATGGAAGCCTATATTCCTCATGTCGTCAAGCATCCCTCTAAAAATAAGCCATGGTTCAATAAGCGTTGTAGAGATGCAGTTACCTCTAAAAACCAACACTACAGAGAATGGAGGAAAAATCCAAATGCTGAGAGCCACCGCAGTTTTATCGACGCCAGAAATCACTGTAAACGCGTGATTGACAGCAGCAAGGAGGAACACAACCAAAAAATTAAGAACAAGCTCCTCTCATGTCCTAGTTCGTCCAGAACATTCTGGTCTGTAGCTAAGGCTGTTAGTCAGAACTTTTCCTATTCGTCAATACCACCCTTGACCAGAGAGGACAAATCCATCGCTTCTGCTCCTAAAGAAAAAGCAGACATCTTGGGGAAGTTCTTCACAGCCAATTCTACTGTAGACTTTCAAGGAAGTACTCCGACCACCACCATAAGCGTGAACTCGAGAATGGCAGAGGTCAAATTTCAACATCGAGATGTAAAAAGCATCCTCCAAAAACTGAACACCAATAAAGCTACTGGCCCTGACCAAATTCCAGCCATTGTCCTTAAACGCTGTGCCGCTGAGCTTGCACCTATTCTTTGCAAGCTCTTCAAACTTTCGTATCAACGAGGCGTGTTTCCCGCTTCGTGGAAGATTGGCTGCGTGCAACCCATGCCTAAGAAAGGCAAAAAAACTGATCCCACCAATTATAGACCTGTGGCTCTTCTCAGCATCATGTCTAAGGTTATGGAGACTGTCATTAACACACAGCTCCTGAAATAGCTGGACAACAATAACATCATAAATGATCGCCAGTATGGCTTCCGTAAGCACAGGTCTACAGGTGACCTCCTTGCCTACGTCACTCACTTGTGGAACAGAGCAATAGACAACCATGGCGAATCTCGTGTTGTTGCACTTGATATATCCAAAGCTTTCGACAGAGTATGGCATGACGGACTTCTGGTCAAGCTTGCTGCTTATGGACTACCACCTGGTCTGCGCCAGTGGCTGAATAGCTTTTTGAAAGACCGATCTCTGTTCGTTGTAGTCGAGGGCTGTTCATCAGACGTATTTTCAATAAACGCCGGTGTTCCTCAGGGATCTGTCCTATCCCCTACACTATTTCTGCTGTACATCAACGAGCTGCTGGAAATAACATCCAATCCAATCTACAGCTTCGCAGATGACAGTACATTAGTGTCGTGCATGGAACCAGGCAGGCCACTGTCATCCCAGGAGACGGTACGTCGACGACAGCAGCATGCCTCACAGATCAACGCAGATATCAAAACAATTGTCGAGTGGGGATTAGCAAATAAAGTACAGTTCAACGTACAAAAAACTCAGGCAACAACACTTACAAAGAAGTCTCACAATGGCTTACCAACCGTGGAAATGGAGGGTCACCCCATAGTCGAATCACCTTCCGTCAAGCTTTTGGGAATCAACATCAACAATAACATGTCCTGGCATGACCACGTCGTCAGTATTGCCAAAACGGCATCCCAGAAGCTTGGAGTTTTGTTCCGCTGTAGGAAGTTGTAGACACCAGAGCAACTGCTGCTGCTCTACAAGGCACAGATCCGACCATCGCTGGAGTATTGCTCCCATGTGTGGGGATGCGCTCCGAAGCACTCTCTAAAGCTTCTGGACACTATCCAGAAAAGAGCGATTAGACTAATCGATACGCCTAACCTCACAAAGGACCTCCACAGCCTGGAACATCGAAGGAGGGTGGCTGACCTATCCCTGTTTTACAGATTCTATCACGGAAGATGTTCGAGTGAGCTCTCTCAGATAATAACACCACAAGCCGTCCGAACCAGGACCACTAGAGAAGCTCTTCGAGCTCATCCTTACCAGGTCGAGGTCCTTACTCCCCGAACCAGTCTCCTCCAGCATTCCTTCTTTTGGAGGACTTCGACGCTGTGGAATCAGCTGTCGGGCAATTTGTTTCCCGACGGCTACAACCTGCAGCGTTTCAAGTCTAACGTGAACCGATACTTATCCTCTCGCAGCGCTTCTAAAGCGCCATAGGCTTTCAGCCTTTGCGGGAGGTTAACCATATAAAAAAAAAAAAAATTGGATCCCTAGGTGGAATGAGGAATACGCTGCTCTCTGCACTGCGCCAAATACCGGTGTGCTGCGCGGCGGCGCATATCTTAGCCGATAGAATGCAGAAGGCAGTCATCCTTCGTCTACGTAGGGCACACGATTCGCGGACCCACTGATTACTCACCTCACGGTGTGAGGAGTAGTCACTGGGTAACGGAACACCAGCTCGGTGTGTCGGACCCCGGTCTGCGCATTTTTGTTTTTTTAATATATAATAATTTATTGGTGCTGGTACACAAAAATATGTCTACACAGGTCAATATGAAAGTTATTGTTGACTAGTAATATAGAAAGACAATACAAATACGTAAGCAAGGTCAGCATACAGTAATAATAAAATATATAACATAGACAATAAAACGAGACGAGTCTCAACAGATTAAAATTACATAGTAAGGACATCAAGCAACATACACTATAAATAAAATACACAAAGCAAGGTTTGACAAATTAAAAAAAGATGACAATGGCTTCAATCACTAGTAATGTAGAAAGCTACATGATCCATCAGTTGACGCTAAGCTCGTGTTAAGCGTGGAGCGGGGAGTTAAGCAAGCATTGTAGAACGGACGTTTTGCAACTTCCGTGGTTTAGCGGCGGCTTACCTTAAACCGAAGCGAAGCTTAAGCTTGCATTCTACAACCGGGCCTAAAGGTCATGCGGGCTATGCCGCGCCAAACAGTTTACGCCTGGATGGATTTTTAACAAAACAAGCAACACTTTATGAAATGACAAACACGTAGGTAAAGTTCACTCCGTGAGCAATCTCTTTGAAACGTATCTCGACTTGGCCAACTTTTGACCACGTGATTTGTCAGTCCGGTATTCACTAAGCTACACCTTATTGAATTCTTTTTGTGCTGTTTGTTGTGTCTCAATGGAAAATTTAATTGAAACACTTCGAGCACGTCTAGTTTTTTGGGACTATATATTGGACAAGTACACACAGTGATAATGACGTGAACAAATTGCCAAAGAGCTGAAATCATACAGTAAAGTAGATGAATATTTCTTAAAATGTTTAGAATAAATCAACATACAATAACTATGAGTTGTGAAGCAATAGTACGTAGCAGTTAATTTCATTACGGTGTAGTAAATAAATATAGCTCACAAACGTTAACCTACCAAATGAAAAAAAGTAGTCTACTCAGTTATAAGTCAAGGTTTTTTTTATTTATAAGAAAACTTAACTGGTCATTGTGCACTCTCAAAGATGACCTACTGAATAGTTTCTCGTAAATAATAATAATTATTCACAGTTACGATGCAAATATGATGACGTATTACATAACCATAACTAATTAAATGGTTGAATGTCTATATCCCACAAACCGTAACCGTTTACGATTTTTGTTGATAGGACGCACCACTTTTCTTAGTAGATCTGTGATAGTTACACATGTTTTTGCTTGATATTTGTTGAACTTCAGTCAAAAAATGTTTTTGGGGTCGTTATTTCCATTTAGCGTGTGGTTTTAATGCATCTTTGACAAATAACTGCTACATTATTATCATCTGAACATATAAAACGATGCGCTATTAGAGCTCAAGCATGGATGTATTCGTGGGCATCAATATTTAAAATTACATTATCAAAGTTGCTCTGAATGGATGTGGAAAGTTTATGGTGGTAGATCAAGTGATTGTGACATTGTGAATGAATTCAAAAATGAAAAAAATACTTTAACTGAAGGACGTAAAAACTAGAAACTATACCGTTGTGTGTCAAGTGTCACTTTAAATTTCGACCACAGCTGCTACAAGCAACTGAAACTGTATTATGGTAAAATAACCGTAAAATAAGTTTTCAAATTATAAGGCATATGACTGTTACTGTTAGTGTACTTTGACGCTGCATAGGGTCGACTTTAGACGATCAGTATACAAACATTGCCTCTGCCTCACGGATACAGCATAGCTTATACCTGTGAGATTCTAGATAAATAAATATTCAAACAATAGAGGGAAGCTGCTATTGTTTCCAATAAAACCTCTAAATCGGCGTTAATATAAAAGCTACGTGTGGTGAAATTTTAATACAAAGTAGCAAAGCAGATGTATTCACGTTATATATACGACAGCCGAAAGAGCTAACGCTCTGTAAACTACATACAGACAATGTAATCCCTTTATGCTGAGCTACCTGTAAAGCGCGAGCGGTAAAAATGTAGGTCATTTGGGCATGCTCCTGAATTATGAGGTGGTTTTTATGATAATTATTGTATTTTGTATGCAAATTGATGAACGCTCTTAAAACCACAGTCGGGGAGTCAAGATATTTAATATTATATCTTTGTTACTCTATGAAAATACTCGTAGAAGATGATGGATGCTTCCGTACCTATTTCTGGAACGGATTGCTATGAGATCCATGTAAATGACTTTACGTTTCTGTATTTTTTTTATTACAACCTATGACCAGAACTGTTTGCTCTTTGTAATATACATATGTATTTCTTAGTCTGCTAGCAAAAATTTATTATGAGAGGGTGCTGATCTGTTGATATCTCAAAAAATACAGCTTTTTTCAGTTTGAAAAAACAACTACTTAAATACTTGTAAAAATTCTAAGATTAGTCCGTAATCAAAATATATCTATAAACTGTAAGTTTTGTGCTTTATGGGGTCTGTTTTTACAGAGAATCACAAACAAGTCAGAGCCAATCAGTATTCCCCATTGCAGTTGTCAAACTATTTCTGACTAGTACTGACCAATCAAATTGACGCTGACCAGTTTGTGATTGCTGTAAAAACAGACCTATAGTATATATGTCTGTCGTCTGTGGCATGACGAGATTCCTAGTGATGGGAAGATGTCGGTATAGTGTCAAAATATATTCGTCTGTATTCGTCGCGCACTATCTCTCACACTGTTCGCATTGTATATATAAAGTATACAAAGGATCTATAGTAACGAGTGATTTTTCCCCAGTGACATATAACCGAAATGTTTAGGGACATCAAGATAGAACCGATAATGAAATCCTCATTGCTAGTTCCGTCCCTGTGCGATTAGATGAAAACAGATGCAAAACACGAAAAAAACCTGTTGACAATAAAGCGGAGCATTGATGTGACGTGCCACATCAGACTTTAACAACAACAAAAATGGTGCAACCGGCACAACTAATAATGAACTGGTGGATATGATTTCAGTGTATGTGAATGTGGTCAAAATGCCTCTCGGATATAGCGAGTGTATGCTGATCGTTTTCCTGACCGTACCACCCTGCCCCCATCGATTTGTCCATCAAGGGCGTACCCAGGATTTCAGTTAGGGGGGGGCAGGGGGCTGCTTAGTGCTTATACCTGTTTCGAAAATTGACTTTTATTCATTAACTTTTATGATGACACAAAACAAATATTATAAGTACATAATAATTATACTATACATTATGTATAATATATAATATTATATATGTTTATTTTAATTTAACAGTAATATTCTCGGATTTGCCGAAAATTTGTCTATGACAATCTTTTCAATAAACTCACTGTTGTCTTTTAAATAATTGCGATGTACGCTCATCAGACATAAACCCGTAAGCCTTTCTTCACCCATGGTGCTTCTTAGCCACGTTTTAACTCTTCGCAGCGTACTGAAGGACCGTTCTACGGTCGCCGTGGTGCATGGGATAGTGCTTAAAATAATTAATGCCTTTCTGACAGCAGGGTAAAAAATGTTCGCTTCTTTGAACAGATCAACTACTTCTATGTCCTTTAATTGATCATCTGATAAAGCCTTCGTCACCCATAAATTATGCCAAAGGTTCAGTTCCCCGGTGATATCCAGGTTATAAAATTCTTGGAATGATTCTGCGTTTTTGTGTAGGTCTGCAATGCTGGTTTTTGTCATATACAAGGGATGTAGCCTGCTTAAAGCAAACGCCGGAGTATTTTCTTGGGAGAATCGAATATTCAATGATGAAATGAGTGAATCAATGTATGGTATTATCAGGGAACGCCGCCAATATTCGTTATCATTGTCTGATGGCGGATTACTTCTATGTGTTTGCTTATGAGCAAGACGTGGAACCGAAATTTCTATGTTCAAATCCATTGCAACAGCTCGTGCTTTTTGAAGTATTTCATTACTTATTCTATCAGGAAACTCGCGGTCATTTCTGAGAATGTCCTTGATATTTTTAATGTGTTTTCCTACCGAGATCATGTCGATCGATTTAGCTTGCAGTGCGTTAACTACTGGTTCTATAACTGCTGAATATTTGGCTATTGTTTGTAGAGAAACAATAAACACTGGTTTTGTAACGGCTGAATGCAACTGATATGCAGATTTTCTGGTGGCATAATTTCCCTCTACAGATAACGTTTCTAGAGATTTCACGAGCTCTGAAAAATGTTGAGAAAACTTTCTGATTGATTTATATTTTTCGGACCATCTCGTCTCACATAATCGTGATAGGTTTGGAGCGTAGTTTCGACGTGTAGTCGATTCTCTGAAAAACGTTATAACATCCTTTACAGTGGCGACAGTATTTCTAATTTCTGGCACTGCGTTCGCATCATTCACAACAAGGTTGAGTTTGTGACTTGAGCAATGAAAATATAAAGCACGAGGATATTTTTTTCTCAAAATGGCTTGTACGCCACCCTCTTTTCCTGCCATTGTAGAACAGCCATCGAATCCAAACCCTACGCAATCTTCTTTGGAGAGGTTAGAACTAATTAAGAAATTGTCAATTGCTTCGGCGATTGCGGAAGCATTTTGTGCTTTTAGTTCAACGAACCCTACAAATTCTTCTCTGATTTTACTTTTGCTTTCGTCGTAGAACCGCACGCCTATTGACAGCTGTTCTTTCCCAGATACGTCTGCTGTTTCATCAGCTAAGATTGAGTAAGCCATGGTCTTCCGAACCTCACTAATTACATTCTCCTGAATAACTTCGCCACATAAATTTATTAGTTCGTTTTGTATTCCTGGCGAAGTATAAATTGCATTTCGACGGCACTTTTCAAAGTGACTCTTTAATTTGTTGTCCCCTGAATCGATTCTCAACTTCAATAAATCTAATAAAACACCCTCATCTGCTTGTTTGCCCCTAAGAGGCATATCATGTGTACCGCAAAATACTATACAAGAAATAATTGATGACAATATTTGTCTGTTTTCATCGATTGCTTTTTGGTGTCCACTTTGCAGTTGGATGTCTACAGGAACATTTTCAAGAAAATTTTTTGCAGCATTTGTCGCCGTTTGGTGAAGGTTGGTCGTTGCATGCTTTCGGCAGTCTTCATGCATATTTTTGAACTTTAAATATGGCCTGACCATAAACGATCCCAAAATTCCTCTCACAGTGCTAATGGGCGGAGGAAACAAAACACAATACTTACAAAGAGCACCTTTTAGTCGCTTGGAATATACTAGCCATGGTGAATATTGATCCAACCAAGCATGATTAAATTTTCTTTTTAAATGGCTTGCATCACTTTCAAAATCGTAATTTCTGGGCGGGATCCAAGGATTTTGTAACAACTCCCTCTTCTTTTCCGTCGATAGCTGGGTAGCCAATCCAACATAACGACCCAGATCATTTTCATGACAGCCATCGTCCACTATAATTTCAGGATCGACGTTGACGTCATAAGTTTGTTGGGATGTCGATGGAGAAGAATAGTCGGCAACAGATATATTAAGAGGTTCTACTGAAGAATTTGACGCTTGTCCAATGTTAGCATGCAATGATATTGGCATTACATGAGTGGTTTTATCATGGTTGTCATTTTCATCGCTTCCACTGCTACTTTCCCGACCTTTTTTTCTTTTTTCGCGTGGCCTCCCTAAAAAATGGATACACATAATTACCCTTACAGTGTTTAGGCGGGTTGCATAGGACGAAAATCAAAGATCAAGTTTCACATTCTCTTGCATATGGTTTGAACGCCAAATAATCAAAACTAGGTAAGTAATTTGAAATAATACACTTGTTGTGACGTTAGAGAAAAGGGATTTTGTTGTCGGTATGATCTTATTAATAAATCCAAAATATTGCAAGGATCTTTCTTTTATGTTTTTTTTTAACTTTTTTATCACAAAATATTCACAAATGTTATTTTAGCTATTATAACAAAACCACGTGTTGTAATTAATAAATTTAAATATTGTAAGTAATGCCTAAGATATACACTTACAAGAGAGTCATAGCCCCCCTTAAACAAATCAAATAATCATATTAAGTATGTACTTAAGTGTTTTGTTTTGACTCACCTCTTTCAAAGAATTTCCTGATATCCATTTGACGGAGTAATATTTCCAGTTGTTGCGCAGTAAACGTAAATCTCGTGTCTCCGCAACGAAACTATAAGACACTATCTATGGCGTATGAAATATTCGCTCGTATTCCACTCCGAACTGAATTGTATTCGAACTAAATTCACGTGCTCTGCCTTACGTTCCGCTTATATATTGAAAATATTCTCGCTCCCGAAATATGTAGAAAATACTCGAGCTCGACTCTATTTCCATCCTTGTCTTATAATACATGCTATCACTGTCTTTTCTTTCCGGAATAGTCCATGCTAGAATATTCTTCGTGGTATTGCTATTCAATACTAGATGTCTCTATTGACCGTATACAGTATACATTGAGCCTATTTCTTTTTACTGGAAAAAGTACTGCCGTCCGAAACTAGATGACGCTAGATGTTATTTTCTTCCAATTATATTCAGCTTTAATCCTATATGGCTCTGATTGTCTCGTCGGAAGCGGAAACTACGAGATACCACGGTTTTGTGGGAGATTTAAATTATATTGCATCGCTAACAGTATACTAGAGTCTGTCTAGTGAGTCGCGGCACAGAAATAACCGCGGCAAATTTAAAAATAATTTAGTTGTAAGCACTGAATAGAATATGCTATGAAATTTGAGTTTGATACTTTCACTATTTTATTTTATGAACACTAAGAATCTTAAACTAAATCTGTACAGATATATACTACTTAAAATAATATGCAACATATTGAATATTATTTTATTTTAGCATAGCATTGAAAACAAAAATTATATAATAAAACCAAACTTGCATCAAAACCGTACTTAATTTTTATTTATTCTGTCTCGTAATCAAAATCAGATTCTAGAAATTAAAATATCGACTATAAATCATTACTGACACTTTCATTTGTTAGTGATAACTAACAAATAATAAAAACGAAATAAAGAAATAAATAAAGTGTATCAAAACTTGATCAAAACATTTTGCGTTTCGTTTGACGGCGGCTGAAGGTCGCCATATAAAATATTCTAATAAATACGTTGTGACACGACCGACACGACTCACTATACAGACTCTATATCGAATGTTGTAGAATATTTAACTATAGAAAATAAAGAACAAATCTGGCTGAAAAGATATTTTGTTTCCAACACTTCATTTTGCGCAGAGTAGGTAACACGTTTTTAATTTTTATTTGCCAAAAAAAATTACATTTATTTAATCTTCTAGGGGGGGGCAGCTGCCCCCCCTGCCCCTACCTGGGTACGCCCTTGTTGTCCATCTCGTGCAAAGAGCTAGACACACAGAATCTTTGTATTCACATCATAGTGGATACGCTGGATGGCCTAGATAACCTTGAATGGTCCAAATCGAAGAAGAAATACCTACGTGACTTTTCCGTCTCGCGTCGCGAACTTCTAACCATATTTATAAGACTCATGTGATAGGACCGCACTTAAAACTTCGCAGCGAACGAGTAGTAGGTAATTATTTTTTAGCAGTTTTTTTATTCCTCTGCTGCTGATTCACCCTACATTAGCTCTGTCATTTTAGAGCCAGTTGTTTCTGCAAGTATCTCTTATATGATACAAAAATGGCTAGCGCTGTTTTTCCGCCGCTATAGTTATGCGGATCACCTGTTAACTTGCTAGATAATGTATTTACTTATGGAAAATGGAAAAAGTTTCATGGGTGCATAAGGGTGTATGTACGGCGGGCGTGATTTGCTTTTGTGGCCCTACAGGCTTTCCTAAATAACGCCTCGGGCCATAAAAGCCTCTTTACGCACTTAATACATACAGAACTATTATGACTCAATGCGATGATCAAAAATAGTATACAGAGTTATTCACGATATTCGACACGGAGCTTTATGGCTAAAGTATATGATAAAAAAGAAAATAATAACTTCGGATGGATAGAGACCCATAAAGGCTACATTTAAAAAACACGAAATGTATCAAAGTTATGTTTTTTAAATGAAACACCCCGTATATTATTGCATGTTCAGATTTCTTGGTGAATTATAGTGTGACCTTATGTCATCCATCCGAAATTATTATTTCCTTTTTTATCAAATACTTTAGCCATAATGCTCCGTGTCGAACAACGTGAATAACCCTGTGTAACCATGATACGGTATTTGTTATGCACAACAACAAATTTGTATATCACAAAGTTGATAATGAATACTCCGAATAGAAGTAACGGATAGTAGTAGTAGTAGTAGTGATGGGGAGGCAAACCCAGGCAAGTAGGCCACCTTTGGCCCTTTTTGCCAACCCCACT
This sequence comes from Callosobruchus maculatus, assembly GCA_951848785.1. Taxonomy (NCBI): domain Eukaryota; kingdom Metazoa; phylum Arthropoda; class Insecta; order Coleoptera; family Chrysomelidae; genus Callosobruchus; species Callosobruchus maculatus. The sequence goes on along the minus strand of CATOUR010000122.1, from coordinate 71,088 downwards.
GAACCAATCACTGAGAACACTAAAATTCTACACCCTAGAAAGCTCCTTGTCGAACCTACCAGACCTCCTGACGAAAGTCAGTATGTCCGACAATTTCGCTGAATATAGTGGCTCCTCTCCAAACTCCGTCGTGCCGAATATCTCAACCCTAAGGTTGCGATAAACTGCACATCTGCTCAGGAAGTGGAACGCTGTCTCGTCCTCCTCCCAGCATCTGGAGCAAATAGGGTCCCCTACCACTCTCATAAGTGAGAAATGTCTATTCAGCAGGCAATGGCCAGTAAGAACCCCCACCAGAAGGTTGAGCGTCTTTCTGCCTTTATTCAAAATCCATAGAATTCGGCTATGAATCTTTTGGCTTGCCTGCAGTCGTCTATCTCTAACCAGGCTTTTGCCAGTTCCTTGTAGGCCCAGTTGTCCAGGGCCACATTGACCTGGCGTCTGCTAATTCCCAGCATAGGTTCTGGGCCGATGAAGGGGCTGCTGGCCCCTATCCTAGCTAATCGGTCCGCTCTCTCGTTACCCGGTATACCAATATGTCCGGGGACCCACAGCAGGGTCACCTTCTTATGGCTTGCTAATTTCTGAAGGGCGGTCGAGCATTCTTGAGCCAGAGCTGATCTGGCCCTCGGAGCTGCCACCGCTTTCAGAGCTGATTGGCTGTCAGAGCATATATATATGCTCTGTTCAGAGAACTGTTCGACTTCCGTCGGGTATGCCGCCATCAATATCGCATACACTTCCGCCTGGAAGATGGTCGTGCAGGTTCCCAGCGCGAAGCTCCGTCGCACTTCTTTACCCTCCAGACAGAAGCCCGGGTCCTGACTCCTTTAAGAGCGATCCGTCCGTGAAGCATACCAGACTATTGGGTGGAAACTTTACATTCCCTCTCATCCAGTCGTCTCTTTCCGGGATGAATAGTGAGAATCCCTTATGTAAATTTAAGATGTCTTTGGCTTTTTCCACCATGAATGACGATATCGGGATATTACTCTCCGCGAATCGCTCTATTCTGGTGTAGCCAACTAATGGTTCTCGTGCTACCCACGTTCCCCCGTCACGCATTCTCAGGCAGGCCGACATCGCTCTCTTTATCCAGAGGTGCAGAGGCGGCAAGCCCAAGAGTACCTCCAGGGCAGCAGCGGGTGTTGTCCTCGTGGCACCTGTTATGCTCATTGCTGCCAGCCTCTGAATCTTTGCGAGCTTGAGCCTAACAGAGACCTTCTCTACGCTCGGCCACCAGACCGAGCAGCCGTACTGGACCCTAGATCTTACTACTGCCGTATATAGCCAGTTTAGGACCTTGGGTTTGAGGCCCCAGGTTCCCCCGACTACCCGACGCAACTGTCACATGGTAACTATAGAGTTTTTATACACATAGTCGATATGCTGTGCCCATGTGAGTTCATTATCATTTATCACCCTCAGGTACTTGACCTCCCGTGTTAGGGTCAGTGATACACCGTAGAAAATGGGGGCTTTGAAATCATCTATTTTCTTCCTGTGAGTGAATAGGACCAGCTCAGCCTTCACTGGGTTGATTGAGAGTCCTGATTCGCCACACCATCTATCCAAAATGTTGCACGCCATCTGCATCCTATCGCAAACGACGTCCAGGAATCTACCAGAGACTAACACTAGGCCGTCGTCTGCGTAGGCCTGCGTGTAGAAGCCGGCCGAGCTAAGTCTCGCAAGGAGGCCATCCATAACAAGGCACCAGAGGCGGGGGGAGTGGCAGCTGCCCTGTGGGCAACCCCCACTCACCCCAACCTCGAGCTGAACCTCGCCTAATGTTGCACTAGCCTTGCGATACTGAAGTGCCTACCTTACCCAGCAGACCAGAGTGGGTGGGACACCTCTGGTCTGAAGGGCGGTGGATATATTAGCTGTTCGTGCTTTATCAAAAGCTCCCTGTACGTCGAAGAATACTCCCAGAGCCACTTCTCTCTGAGAGAGGGCTCCTTATACTTTTCCTACTATAGCATGCAGGGCCGTTTCCGTGGAGCGGCCCTGCCTATAGGCATGCTGATTATCACGGAGGGGATAGGTAGCGAGGGTTTCTTCCACCAAGTATGTGTCCACGATCTTCTCCAATGCTTTCATAAGAAAGGAGGTAAGACTGATTGGTCTTTAAGACTTTGCTGAAGAGTAGTCGATCTTCCCTGGTTTAGGGATGAACACTACACTTGCTGCTTTCCAGGACGACGGTACGTATCCTAGCGCTATGGAGCTCCGGAAGGCTACCACGATATCTGGCAGCGACTCCTCCAGACCTCTTTGTAGTAGCGTGGGGAATATGCCATCAGGTCCGGCTAATTTAAATGGACTAAACTCGTTTATTGCCCAGGAGACTGATCCGTCGGTTATCATCCTCTCGGCCAGGCCGGCGTCCCCTATCAAGTCGCCAGACTCTCCCGGGAAATCGAGTCGAGGAGGTATTGGAGAGATTCCTCCACCGATGTAGTTCATGTACCATCCTTTTTCTTGAATAAACTAATGGTTGGTCTCTTCTTGCAGCTGAGCAATTTTATTAGTCTGGCGGATTCTGAAAGGGACACCAATTCTCCACAGTAGTTCCGCCAGCTTGCTCCTTTGTTGCTGCGTAGCTCTTTTTTGTACTTTTTCCTTGTCTCTCTAAAGGCATCCCAGGAGGCTTCATCGCCTCTCTTTGTAGCCCTGTTAAGAGCCCTCCTTGTGGCCCCTCGGAGTAACGAATACATACGGGTACAGTTATTTACAGGTCTCAATCCGATTACGGAATTCAAGTGATAGTGATGAGTGTATTATCTATTTTCTGGTAACTAAGTTTGATCCTGATCCGTAAGGACCTACATTATATTGATATAAAAGGTGCAGGCTTCGGGTTCGCGTTTTATTGCACCCACATAAAGCCACAACATACCAAAAACCACATTCACAGGAACTAAATTTATTGTGAGGTAATTGCTCAAAAACTTTGAAGAACTGCAACTCAACTAAATATTTTCGTGGTCCCACTATACTCAGTTACATTAACAACAGTTGATATGTCTGTTAAAACATGTACCTATATGATTTTTTAAGCAACAAACGTTGAAAATGGTGAAAAGTCCAGTTATACCGCCTATCGTTTTTTGAACATGAGCAAGTCTGTTCTTTATGTTCTTAAGAGTACTAAACCTAAGTCTGACTTCACCCGAGCATTTCAAGCAACTCTGAGTAAATTGTGAAAAACGCATAAATGAAAAAGTACATGAAAGTTGTAAACGTATAGCCTATGGACATCTTGAAACCCTCGCAGTAAATAGAAAGCAGTACTCCAAGGGCAGTTTATAAGTGACAAAAAAAGAAAATCTGAAATCTCGTTTTTTGGTTTTTTGATGGTACCTGACGTTTATTTCATTTTTGTGGAAAGAGACTATCATGGCTTGAACGATGATGGGGAGAATGGATGTATTCAAACCTAGTCGATCATTTCTTGAAAATTGCTTTCAAAAGTAGCTCTCGACTTCAACAAGGAACTTGAAAATGCCCTACATTAAAGTGGCATTTTAGCAAACAAAGGTTGAAATGGGCCTTGAATGATGAAACATTTTATCACAACGAAACAGTATAATCAAATTCTGTATACAAAATATACAAAATATAAGCCTAGTTCAAGTTTGTTCAGTTAACTATGACATTTAGATAACGTCGCATATGCATTGAGAGCTAATAAATTAACAAATTGACTACCATATAACTAACCCTCATTTTCGACATTTACAACTGCTGGCGCCAGTAAGCGGTTAATAAATGATACCTACTTTGTAGCCGCACTGTTGTACAGCATACATATTGGTCAACATCATGAATATTTATCTATTTATGCGTTAAACGCTTTCGTTCTATTTGGTTTCTGCATGCGCAGAAATCTGATAGGGACAACGATATGTACCTATTCGAATTATCGTTACATCATTTGCCGCATTGCGTTCGCACATGAGGATGGCAAATTAATTATGCAAGACATTCTATGATGGCAGAAGCTGGATATATCACTGGACATTTGCAAATCACATTACCCACAACTGACATTTGTCGACAATCAAAGAATTATATTTCCTGACACGATTCATGAGAACTCCTGATCTTTCCTGATCCTTAGAAGACTCGTGCTAAGTAAATAGTAGTAGTAGTCCATACTTGCTATGTACAGGGTGTCCCATTTTGGGCACTTTTACGGGATATCTCGGTTATTTTTGAAGATAGAGAGTTGCGGTTTTCGCGACAGTGTGTTACTTTTTTGTGAAACTAAAGATGCCGGCAACAAAATTATCACGGCCCTCTTGGTTTTTGAGATACAGGGTGAAATCGAAAACCATCAATTTTGGGACCACCCTCGATTCTCGGTTCTCTTTTATTTTATTGAAAAGTTTAAAAATGGATCTTATAGAATTTTTTCTGCAAAATCCAACGGTGTAGTTTGATTTTTTCTTACTCTAACCATTTTTCAGTTATGAAGCAAACATATTGTTTTAAATGGAACACCCTGTATATTATTTTTGAAGTCAATCGGAAATCATTCAAGCTTTTCAAAAATATATATTAGTATGATTTTTTTCTGAAAACTAAGCTGAAAATTTCACTTCTCACTTTATTTGTTGCAGTAGGCCATGACTAATCTATTAAAAACAATATCCAAGTAAACAATTATTAAGATACAAGATACTCAATACTTTTAAACTCAATTATTTAATTGTATTTTATACGCTATTAACTACTATTTGTGATAATGTTCGGTAAATATTAGTTATTGTATTACATTACTTAAACCCAAACAACATTATATCTGAAGAATATCAACACACTATTAAATTTGAATTTGAATCAAAATAAACACTAAAAACATCGAGGAGCTTTTAGAGATGTTGGTTCAAGTTGGAGACTATTTTCTCGAATGCAAATCTGGCACAATTCTTAATCTTTTAATGGCTTTTAAAAGAATTATTATTGGACTCATTTGTGTTATGGCGATTAAAAATTCTCAAACCTGGATCCTGTGCAAATGTTGAAGTATGGATGGGATTTTTTAGAATTATTTCTGCAGTTGATCTTTGTACCCCTACAGCTTCTTCTTTGTGCTTACAAAATGATGAATGTGTTGCTTCTATGTAACCTAATACGTTTGTTTCACTTTGCTCCCTATTCTCCTTGAAATAAGTTTCAGGACGTGGTTGATCAAAGGATCCGTACCTAACTGTATTTATTTTCAGACGAGCAAATATATCTGAAAACGGGAGCTGTCCCTCCGGGTATCTAAGCTGCCATTATTATAGAAAATTGACAATAATTAAAATGAAAACACAGAAAGAACAAAGCTATATTTTCAGTGGGGGCCCACTAATGAGAGCAAGTGAGCAATTGCACCCCCTTGAATTTTTGAATCAAACAAAATAATCAAAGGCTGTAGTGTCTGCTGTTTTCATGCATGTTTAACAAGTATTATTACGTCGTGATTCACCGTCTGCGCACAGACATGGATCGCCGCGCCGGCCGTTCGCTGCGGCCCGCAGCTCCTATGAGCCTAAGCTGCCTAAACAAGGCGTTGCTACATTCAGCCATATAAAATCCATTAGAGGTGGGGGTAGCTAATATTTCTAGCGTTTCCAATGCCGTGTAAACGTAGCAGTGGAGCAAGAATTTAGTCTGCTCATGATAGGGTTTAATGTCTACGTCTCGTCGTGATTTTGTATCCGCAGCGAAAACATAGGCGGAGTATAATAGTTTTACACGGTTTGAAAATGAATTCTGTCGCGTTTCTGATAGACAATGCGTTTTCATGGCTAACCTACGATGAGAAAATTGGAGTGAAAAATCTTAAACGCCCGATGCCTCAGTTATGTTTAGAAAATAAACAGACTGTGTAAGGTATAAAGTCATTATACGGAAATTCAATCCGACTATTGACCAAAAAAATGACTGGATTTGTGGATGCAATGCTAAAAATACCTTCTTTTGTTTCCCGTGCCTTTTATTTGGTGGTGAGCCGTCGTGGTCAAAAAATGGAATAAGAGACTTGGTTCATCTTAGTGCTAAGATTAATAAACATGAAAATTCAGAAGGACATCTCAGAAATACATTTAGTTTGAGAATGTTAGGGAAAAATAACATTCAAAATGTTTTGGACTCGTCATATAGAAAGACGATTCACAAATATAATGAAGAGGTAACAAAAAATAGACATGTTTTGAATTTGATAACAAATTGCATGAGGTTTTGTGGCGCATTTGAGCTGGCTCTTAGAGGTCATGATGAACGGCAAATGTCAAACAGTAAGGGGATTTTCAGAGAATTAATAGATTTTACTGCAGAGTTGGATAAAACACTCAAAGATCACATCGAATCTGTGCCAGTTTTTAAGGAATTGTCAAAAACAATTCAGAATGAGTTGCTGGATGCAATGTTGAGAGTGTATCATCAACAAGTTGGGAACGAAATGATAAAAACTGACTACGTAGCTGTGATCGCAGATGAACCTACCGATGTATCTAATCAGTTTCAGCTGGTACTTGTTTTCAGATACATTGTCGACGGAAGACCGGTCGAAAGATTTTGGAAGTTTCTACTGCCGAGTGGACATGATTCCAATGCTATTTCTGCCTGCATATTGAACGAAATTAGTTTGCTTGTTGATGACCCTGAAAAACTTATTGCACAGAGTTCTGATCGAGCGGTCATGAGTGGTGCTATTAATGGCGTGCACAAACACGTCCAAGAGTGGTATCCAAGGAGCTAATTTTGTACATTGCTATGCTCATCAGGCAAATCTAATCATGTCACATGCTATCTCAAGTAATAGTGACTGCATAATCTTCTTTGCTAATTTCACAGGACTGTGCACGTTTTTCTCTACACCACCACAACGAGCTGCACGACTGGAAGAGTTTCTCCACAAAAAGGGCTTACCTCGTTCCTCAAAAATAAAATGGAACTTCAATTCAAGAACGGTGAATGCTGTGTATGAGCACCGAGAAGATATAATTGGAGCTCTAGCAAAAATTGAGAGAGAGGCAACTTCCCAAACAACCATTCAGCAAGCCGGTGCTCACTTGCGAATTTTAGAGGACGACAGTTTCATCTACTGGTTGACCTTTTTCATAAAATTATACCTCATGTGGACATATTGTGCAATCAATTACAAAAGGTTACCACAGATGCATTAAAAATCCATAATAATATAGGTAACTTTGAACGAGCCATTGGAAAAATAAGAAGCGAAATCAGTAGCACAGAAACTCAACCTGTTGATCAAAATAATTCGGAACTGACTCCTCCACCATCGAATCGAAGAAGAACAGCTGATATGGTAATAATGATCGCATTGGTGCTCATATAGTACAAGCAAACTTTGTGTTCTTTTTATGACAATCAGCTCAATTCATACCATTCTGGTCAATAAATTTAATCACACCCAAATCATCACTCATTATACACAGTGAGTTTTTAGTCCGCCTCGGTCGATAACCACTACTGTAGAAGATAGCGAAAAAAGTTTTATATAATAGTTGTAGCCACGACTGTGCTCCTTGCTCAGAAAATACTTAGATCTATACAGGGTGATCCATAACTACGTGGTGATGCAAACATTCATTTTTTTAAATGAGGTACCCTATATATTATTCCATATTCAAATTCTACTAACGATTTCCGTTCTTCCAATATAGGGTATTGTAACATTATACAGGCTATTTCAAAAGTTATGACAATTTTTATATCCAAATCGCGGTCAAATGAACGTACCGTATATCAAAAATTAATAAAACTAAAAGTTGTTTTTTTACAGGAAAATACTAAAAATATCCTCTAGTTTTAAAATCGGCTATAAAAGAAGCCCGCGACGTATATCTGTATACAGGGTGATGTAGAATGCAAAATCTAGATTTTCTCTCTTTTTTTAAATGTAAGCCCCAATATTTTATTATACCAAAGAATTGCTTTTAATATGCTCTTTCATCTTTGTATTAGAGTAGCTGGCTGCAAGGAGAACTTGTTGTACCGACGTCCATCAGTTTCCGAGATATTTCGATTTTTCGGTAAATTTAAAATATAGCTTCTATTTGTGTATTGAAATTTATTTATTTTGAGAAGGTACTATCTAATTTGTTTTTTATTTAACGAACAACTAAGTTATAAGGCCATGATGCTATTTGATGAAGTCAAAACCCTAAATCATCCAGAAAAAGTCAAGTATGCTGAGGAAACAATTTTGTAGGCGTGATGCATAATTATCAAGCAGATTTCTCAGGTCGGCTTTGAAAAATTGACAGTTTTCATAACCAGCTCAATAATTCCGTACTGTGTGAAAAAAAAACAGCTTCAAAAATTAATTTTTCCATTGAGTGTATTTAGGAGAATCTTTGAGAAATTGTCTACTTGCCTCTAGAATATATCAACTATGAACAGCAATGTCCAGAACGGAGGCACTCTAAAACTAATGCGTTTGAAAGATTGAAGAATCGTTTTATTTGGATCGTGTCGTTCAGTATTTCATAGCCTATCTGATAGATCTGCTTGATAATTATGCATGACGTCTATAAAATTGTTTCCTCAGCACACTTGACCTATATTACCTCGTTAATTCAGTGTTTTGACTTAATCAAGTACTATTATAAAAATAATAATAATAATAATAACGTTTATTCCCACTTTAAAGTTACAGAAAACAATGACAGTTGTTCCGGCTTGGTTTGTCGAGGGTCGAACCGTGCTTCTCCCGAAGACCGGAGATTTGTCTGATCCCAAAAACTACAGGCCAATAACATGTCTGAACGCGTGTTACAAGCTCTTCACCAGAATCTTGTACATGCGTATCCTTCAAGCTGTGAATCCTGTATTTCTCGACGTGTATGAACAGAGAGGGTCAAAGAAAGGAGTAGCTGGCTGCAAGGAGAACCTGTTGATTGACCGATGTGTCACGCAGGACTCTGTGCAGTACAAGCGAAACCATTCTATGGCCTGGATTGACTATCGCAAGGCATTCGACAGCACGTCTCATGAGCTCATTGTGCGGCTGTTGGAATGTCTTTCGGTGGATAATCAGATAGTGGGGTGCATCAAACAACTGATGCCACTCTGGAAGACCCGGTTCACCATAATATCAGGTGAAACTCGGGTTCAGACAGAGTTGGTGTCATTGAAAAGAGGTGTCTTCCAAGGAGACTCCTTGAGTCCCTTGCTCTTTTGCATCTCATTTTTGCCTCTGTCCATAGCGCTGAGAAATACTAAAGGATACAGCTGTGGCGCGCCCAATAACCGGAGGCACAAGGTCACCCATCTGTTTTATATGGATGACCTAAAACTTTATGCCTCCGGCCAACGCGAACTACAACAATCGCTGAGGGTGGTGCAGGAGTACAGTCATGCTATCGGAATGGAGTTCGGGACAGACAAATGTGCATTGGTTCATCTCAAGAAAGGACGAAGCGGAGATAGTGGAGATGAGGAACAGCTCGTTGATGGGAGCATCTTGCGACAACTGCATGCCGGAGATACTTATACCTACCTTGGAGTGGCGCAGCGTCATGTCCAAGAGGCAACATTGGTTAAAGAGTGTCTCCGCCGCAAGTATTTGTACCGACTCCAGCAGATCTGGTCGTCAGAACTGTCCGGCAAGAACAAATTCGCTGCCACAAACATGCTTGCGGTCCCATTGTTATTATACACCTTTGGTGCTATACACTGGAAAGTGAACGAGCTGAAGGAAATCGACACGAAGACCCGCAAAAGGATGAATATGGAGAGAAGCCTGCATCCTAAGTCCTCTGTCCCGCGAATATACCTCCCGCGACACCTGGGAGGGCGTGGACTATTGAGTTTGGAGCGTCTGCACAACAGAGCAGTACTGGCCACTGCCTGCTATGTAACGAACAGCACCGATCCCCTGATCCGCTTCGTGCGAGAGCACGAGAATGCGGGAAAAGGAGCCTTTCTTTTTAGCGCAGCGAAGCGAGCAGCCGAGGAGCTCAGCCTCACACTCGACTTCAAGCGGAGGTGTCAGCAGTCCATTACGGAACTTGCTCCCGCAGAATTAAAAGCCCACATTAAAACTGCCGAAGTCGACTTCCTCTTAAGACTTCATAAAGATAAGCCAATGCATGGAATCTTCTACAAACATCTAGAAGAGCATGGCTTGTCTGAGCAGTTGACCTTCTCTTTCCTAAGGTCTAGTGGGTTGAAGTCGGACACTGAGGGCTTTATAATGGCTTGCCAAGACGGTGTCTTCAACACCTTGGTATACCGTAAAAGGGTTATGGGTGTACATGTACCCGACACCCATTGTAGAGCTTGCCGACAGGCGCCAGAGACGCTTATGCATCTCTTGTCGGCGTGTAAGACGTACGCTGGGACGGCTTACGTCCATCGGCACAACGCGGCTCTACGAGTGCTCTACTATCATTTAAGGCAGTCATACGGTATCGATGAGACACCGGTGCTGCCATACGCTCCAGGGGATATAGAGTCCGTTGTGGAGGACGAGAGATGCCGGATTTACTGGAACTACTCGTTCCCCACGCTCGAGCTTGTACAGGCAAACAAGCCCGACATAGTCCTTCTCGACCACCAACAGAAGACGATGTTCGTTATTGAGTTTTCGGCGCCTGCCGAAGTGAACATCGTCTCTAAGGAGGAGGAAAAGCGGACCAAATATCAGGAGTTGCTCGGACAACTTCGCAGGCTCTGGCCAGACTACACTGTAAGTCTGCTGGTTATGGTCATTGGATCCCTAGGTGGAATGAGGAATACGCTGCTCTCTGCACTGCGCAAAATACCGGTGTGCCGTGCGGCGGCGCACATCTTAGCCGCCAGAATGCAGAAGGCAGTCATCCTTGTGTCCCTTCGTCTACTTGGGGCGCACGATTCGCGGACCCAATGATTGCTCACCTCACGGTGTGAGGAGTAGTCATTGGGTAATGGAACAGCAGCTCGGTGTGTCGGAGCCCGGGCTGCACTTTTTGTTTTTTGAAATAATAATAACGTTTATTCCCACTTTAAAGTTACGGAAAACAATGGCAGTTGAGAAAAAATTAATAAACGATGGAATTCCGCAGAAAGGTGTACCCTTGTGCGCGGATTTATATCTAAACATATATAAATATATGTAACAATATACATTTTTTTGTGCGCCTGTTACAATTTTTTGACATTTCAAGTTTTTTCGCTTAATATGTTAAATTTTGTAAAATAAATAATCAATAGTTTACTAAAAAAATTAAAATTAATTACTAATCCATAACTTACCTACATATCTATAAGATTTTTTCGCCTACATGCATGCATACAGATGTATATAAAAGAGAATATTTTAATAAAAACATTAACAAAAAGAGGACAGTATCTTGTTCATAGAAACCATAAGGTTGTGCATGAACAAAGATATGTCGTCAACCTTTGATAAAAAAAAAAACTCCACCACATAATATACAAGTAGGTATAGCATTGATGCATACATTCGGATGTCTTAATTTTTGTTGTCTTATTTATAAAAGGTCTGCGGCACTGTGATGTGTACAAGTAGAGGAGTTAGGACCTTAAACCAATGATAATAGAATGTGTCTTGATATTGTCGTCAATTAGTTATGTTTAAAAGAATTTAAAGAGAATTAAAAAGTTACATTATTTTAGCACCATCAGTGTTCAGATAAGCTTTTTTTACTAATTTAAAAATTTGATTATAGGTCTATCAGCCGTTTAACTTCCTTTCTTCCAAGAGAAATAATATACCGTTTGAATATACTTTTAACCATATTTACAGAATTGAGCCTAGTAAGATATTTTCTGTATATTTCAGGCAAGCTGTTATATATTTTACACGATAGATGAGTGAAACACCGTAAGCTTATATTTTTTTGCAGCAGATCTATTTTAATTGAATCCTTAGCCTTGTGTCTTGTTTCATAGTTAGGATCTATCTTATTTAAATCCCCCCTATTTTTGTAAATATGTAATATGATTTGCTGCATGTACAATTGTCTTATGTCAAGCATGCCGGTTTCTAGAAATAGAGTACTTGATGGAAAGGTCATCTCTTTGTTATACATTATCTTCAATATTCTTTTCTGTAAAATGTCAATTGGAGAAATATGGCAATTAGCAGCACTACCCCAGCTAAGTATGGCGTACCGCAATCTTGATTCGACTAAAGAATAATATAAAATTTTTAAATGATCCAGAATATTTCTTAAGTACTTAAACCGATATAGTAATTGACGTAGCGTCTTAGTCATGCTGTTTATATAGGTGTCCCATCTTAAGTGTCGGTCAATTGTTACGCCTAGATATTTATAACGACTTTGCCTCTGCAGCTTAGCAGTACTTCCTACTATTAAATTTTCATATTTGGGCAAACCTCTAATATTATTTGAAAATGGGATAAAAACAGACTTATCCGCGTTAATGGATAACGACTTATGGCCAAATGAGTCAAAGATTTTTGACAGGTCTTTTTCGGCACTTGTTTTTAAAGTATCCCATGTATTGTCTGTATATAGCACAGCCATGTCATCTGCATAACTGATCATTTGGCCACAAGTAGCTGAAGTGAGAATGCTGTTGACATAAAGATTAAATAATGTTGGTGCAAGTACCGTTCCCTGTGGTAATCCATATTTAATCTGTTTCTTCGTGCTAAGCGTATCTCCAATTTTTACCATTTGTATCCTTTCCGACAAGTAGCTTCTAAACAGTTTGTTTGGTATGCCCTTTATTCCTGCATCCTCCAAGACCTGCTTCATATGCGCATGACTGACTGCATCAGAGGCCTTGGCAAGATCCAGGAAAACACACAGCACCGGCCTACTGATCTCCAGGCATTTGGTAATTTCAGTAACGAGCTTTCCTATAGCATCAGTTGTCGATAGTCCCTCTTTAAAACCAAATTGTTTGTCAGAAATTACATTATTCCTATTTAAGAAGCTAACTAATCTAGATTTTAATGCTTTTTCGAATATTTTTGCCATTACACTTACTACTGATATAGGTCGGTAATTATTTAGACTTTTCTCATCACCTTTTTTATGAATTGGTGTGACAACAGCTATTTTGAATTCCTGGGGTACTTCACCAGTACTAAAGATGGTGTTTATTATGTGAGACAGTGGTGCTGCTATTATGTCGATGATATTTTTGAAAACTTCTACTTTTATGTCATCAAAACCCGGGGACTTGCCTGTTTTTAACGATTTAATGATAGATTCGATTTCACTACGATCCACCGGATGGAGAAATATCGAGTTTTTGTTTACATGTTCTTTTGTTCGAGGTGTATTAGGTGTTTAGCATATGTTTCGCCGATATTGGAAAAGAAATCATTGAATGATTCTGCAATCTCTTTGGGACTTCTTATGAGAACACCGTCACTATTTAAGATTTCATTGGGTGTATTTTTTCTCTCGTTAACATAAATGTTCTTCATTATATTCCATAGGTTTTTAGGTGTGTTTCTATTGATGTTTATTTGTCTGTTGTAATATTTATATTTAGCGATTTTATTATTTGTTCTAGTTTTTTCTTATATATATTATAATTTACTTTTTTTTCGTTATTTAATGGATCAGCTTTCAACTCTGAATATAGTTTATTTTTTTCATTCACCGAATTTACTATACCATTTGTTATCCATTGTTTACGTTTAATATTACACCTATATATTCTTTTTACCATAGTATTCTTTATAACAAATTTCTTCAACGTAGTAATAAAATTTTTGGTCAGAACAGTGGAATCTTTTTCATCATAGAAGTCGTTCCAGTTAAAATTTTTCATATCATTTTTCAGATTGGCGCAATTTATATATTTTATATCCCTATGTGACTGTACAGTGTTATTTATATTATTTATAGGTACCGGGGTGGGTAAGCCTAAAATTGTAGCCCTATGGTCAGGGATGTTGCTTTCAAATACAATACTAATACATTGCAATTCTAAATTTGGTACCATGCTTTTTAGAAAAATATGATCTATGCAATTTCCTATACTTCCCTGCACGCGTGTATTTTTACTTATCATGTTTGTGAAGTTATATTCACTTAGCTGATTCAAGTAGTTGTTTACAACTTCACTTTCTGTGTTCATTTTAATGTTTATGTCACCCACCAAGATATGAGCGAATACGTTGAAATGTTTTACTTGCTCCAAATAATGTCCTAACTCATCGATGAATATTTCCTCTTTGCCGGATGGTTTTTTTATGATTTGGAAGTGCTATCTGAAGCTGTATCGCTTTACAGTATGCTATTTGCACTATTTCGTAAGTGTAATAAAAACTGTTTCTGATATAAAGAACAACCCCATCATTTTTGTTTAGGTTTCCATGACTATATATCATATCGTAGCCTGGCAACTGATAAACGCTTTGATCAATTATATGAAAAGTTTCAGTGAAAGCTATACAATCATACTCACAATTTAATAATCCCTGCATTACCTTAAATTCATCGAAGTGCTTTCCTAGGCTGCAAATGTTCTGATGGTATACTTTGATATATTTGTCTTTCCTGTTATTCCAACAATTATTGTGCTCCTGAATATTGGGTACTTCTATCGTATTTATTGGGGTGTAGTTGATATCTCGAATATATGCATCCATTACAATACAAGAATCAATCTACTAAAAAGAAAAATAAGAATTTACTGTAGGTTTATACGCAAACAAAAGTATCTACAAAGTAACGCAAGTAGGTATGTTGCAGCTCAAGTTCATTACATTCTATATTTAGAGCGATTCAAATAGACGAGCCTGAAGATAAGAAATAGAAGAAGAAATCGCTAAGTGATTTTATAATATTTTTCTTTCCCTTAAAATTCACATAAATTTCGCCATTAATTGTCCATACATTTCTTACTGTTGTTTTCTCGATTACCTTTGTCAATAGTTTCATTCTTCTTGGTGTTAGATCCTCCCTTATGATGATTCCTGTCCCTTTCAGATACCTTTTCTTGTTGTAGATTCTTGTTTTTAGGTTCGGGTCCCTTAGTTTAATAAATATTCCTCTCGGTTTTTGATTTTCTTCCTTCTTTCCAATCCTGTAGCATAGCTCAATATCTTCTTCCCGTACTTGTATGGACATCTTGGCTTCAAATAAGGCTACAACCTCTTTCTTTGTATCCTCTTCGTTTTTTTCAGGGAGATTGAAAACCCTTATATTGTTCTTCCTGGCCAGTTGGTCCATGTTGTCGTATCTTTCTTCTACATTCTGTTCTGCTTTTTTAATCATCGAAATTTCTTCCCTTAGTCGTCTTATTTCATTTTCGCTATCTTTCCTCATATTGGCGACACTGTTTTCCAGTTCTAGCAGTTTTGCTTCGATCAGGTCTATCTTTTTATTTAGAGTTTTTGTGACGGCTTCGGCTACATTATCGGCAATAGTTTTTATGAAGGATGGTTCTTTTATGCTATTCATTATGATATTATTCACAGATGTTTTAATTTCCTCGCAAATTTCTCTCGTTAGAACCATTTTAATCTTCACGATTTTTTCTCCACAGGTGCAATGTATGTTACTGGATACCCTGGCCAATTTTTACTTTTATATTCAGCCTATATACTACACTTTTATTAAAACGAACAAGAGCGCACTTTGTACACGTCTACTCACGTCGAGCCATAGGCGCACAATATGATTATAGGTATTATTGCCTTATATTTTAGTTGTTTGTTGAGCAGAAATAAAATTTGATAGTATTTTCTCAAAATAAATAAATTTCAGTAAACAAATAGAAGGTATATTTTAAATTTGTAGAAAAATCGAAATATCCCAGAAACTAATGAATGCTGACATAACAAGTGCTACACAAAGATGAAGGAGCAAGGCAATTCTTTGGCATAATAAAATATTGGGGTTACATTTTAAAAAAAAAAGAGAAAATCTAGATTTTGCATTCTACATCACCCTGTATGCGAATATGCATCACGGGCTTTTTTATAGCCGATTTTGAAACTAGAGGATATTTTTAATCTCTTCATGTAAAAAAAATAATTTTTGATTCATTACTTTTTGATAGACAGTACGTTCATTTAACAGCGATTTGGATACAAAAATGGTCCTAACTTTTGAAATACCTTGTATAATGTAACAATGCCCTATACTGGAAGAACGGAAATCATTAATAGAATTTGAATATGGAATAATATATCCCTATATATTATTATATATATGTCTCATTTAAAAAAAATGCATGTTTGCATCATCACGTAGTTATGGATCACACTGTATAAATCAGCATATTTTATGAGCAAGGAGCATATCCGTGGCTACTACTTTTATATACAACTTTTTTTGATATCTTCTATAGTAGTGGAGTTATCGATCGAGCCGTTACTAAAAACTCACCCTGTATATAAGTTCAAGCAAATCAACGGAAACATTTGTTCAACTACATATCTACAAAGGGTTTTGCAATACATTTTTGTGCGTTCAATTTCTTCAAAGTTATTTCCTCTACATTCAATACATCTCTCCATCTTCCGAAACCATTCTTTAAATTGTTCTGCCAAATGCGCAAGCCCTAAAAAAATTCTTTCCATTAATGTAGGCGAAAATTCGTTACTTTCTGAACGCACCTCATATTTCAAATTGCAGTTGAAAAAATATGTTGTGGTATATCATGGCAGCTTTCGATGATGCGTTGACGAAGGTCATCCAAAATGCCCGTCAGGAGTTTGAAAATTGCCTATATCATTGTTTGGCGAACATTTGAGCACTTATTGCAATAAATGTGATATGTTCGTATGTTTTTGTATTCTATTTGAACAAGTTAAGATACATAAAGATTCTAATTTAGAAGACAATCTATTGAAGTGTGCGATAGTATTTTATTGGAAATTAAAACTAGATTTCAGTTTATCGGGCATTTAATATTATCAAAATTAGTTTCTTTCAATCAGTTCCCGTTATTTGAGAAAGGGGGCCGACTACGGACTGAACTAAGCGTTTTATATTCTAGAGAAGAATTTGGGCAAAGGTCGGAAACTAGTGCTGTAGGACTGCTGGGTCTTCTGCAAGATGGTTTGAGTAACAGCTTTCATGAGGTGATAAAGCTTTTGAAAATCATAATAACAATCCCGATGACAACGTCTGAAGCGGAACGCCAGTTTTCTAGGCTGAAGAGAATCAAAACCTTCCTATGGAATACCATGAAAGAAGATAGATTAAATGCCCTCACCATGTTATCGTGCGAGAAGGAATTCATTAATGACTTTCCAAACTTTAACGAAAAAGTGATAGAACTATTCTGTACATTAAAAACGCGCAAAATGGACTTTATTTATTGTCAACTGTAATTGGAATGTGAAGTGCAACATTTAAAACTATTTAAAATAAACTGTAAAACGAATAAATAGGTTGTCGAAGAATCATATAAATTATACTTAAGGATTGGGTAAGTGTTTCTTTATATCGCTTTCACCAATTTTTGCAATTATGCACCCCCTATCTGAACCACCTAGAGCCGCCACTGATTTAATCAAAATATAATTAAAAACAAACAGTCTCGCAAGTTTTTTACAGATTTGCTTTTTTGTTTTTAATAGATGAGTCATAGCCCACTATCTACTCAAAATGTTATAATAACACAATATTCATCATTTTAATGAGACATTATTATTTAAAAAAATGTATTTTGATTCTGTTTTTTCGAATTTGAGTAGGATAGAGTAATAACTGCTAAGATGCTTGTTATTTATAGTTGATTAACCATGGCCTACTGCTACAAATAAAATAAAAAAAGGAGAAATTAAATTTTGAGCGTAATTTTCAAAATAACTTAATACTTATATATATTTTTGAAAAGCTTGAATTATTTCCGATTGACTTCAAAAATAATATACAGGGTGTCCCATTTAAAAAATATATATTTGCTTCATAACTGAAAAACGGTTAGAGTACGAAAAAATCAAACTACACCGCTGGATTTTACAGAATAAATTCTATAAGATCCTTTTTTAAACTTTCCAATAAAATAAAAGACGACCGAGATACGAGGGTGGTCCCAGAATCGATAGATTTCGATTTCACCCTGTATCTAAAAAACTAAAAGGGTCATGATAATTTTGTTGATGGCATCTTTAATTTCACAGAAAAGTAGCAAACTATTGCACAAACCGCAATTCTTCATCTTCAAAAATAACGGAGATACCCCGTAAAAGTGCCCAAAATGGGACATCCTGTACTTTAATTACTGATATCTGTTGCATGAATATTGTCTTTTGAATACCTATTCAGCGAGAAGTGATAATTAACCAAGTAATAAGTATATATAATATCCCCGTTATGGGGGGATGGATAAAACGTAGACGATCTAACCTTGTAACTAGATAACGAATAGCTTTAAATCTGGTGTTTAATATCCTTTGTTCTATTTAAGAGCTATGTTAGGAAACTAACTTCCTATGTCAGTGATTATGAAATTTTAACGAATACAAAGCATTTGAAAGCAATAATAATAATTATATGTACTAGTCTTTATTAAAAAGCTCATGCGAGAAGTAACTTACATATGGATAGAGCTGCTTTCTGTTCTTTCCCGCCGTTATCTGCTTGCTTTCTGTTGCTTTGAGTTGTTTTCTATTCTTATCTGTTGTAATGGGTTGTGTTTGATCATTTTTTTGTTGTTTTCCGCTGTTATCTGGTTGTTTTCTATTGTTTTGAGCTGCTTTCTGTTCTTTTCTGTTGTACTCGGCTGTTGAGAAAAGCTACTGCGCTAGTAAAGAGCAAAGATCAAGCTAATTGTCTCTTTATCAAAAAGTGTTCAACGAGATTTATTGGGCACTAATTGAGTTGTATGTAATGCTTCGTTGTAAAAGTGGGGTAGTACCCGTTGGGACAAATTTAATTAGATTTTTCAATGAACTATATTGGGCAATGGCCCGTTGATAAATAAATAAGCTTCAGGAAAGAATCATTGCACACTATTTCGTTGGGAGACGTTCAATTAGATTTTACAATGAACTTCATCCAACCATACTGGATCACAGTCCACTGATGAATTAGATGTAAGTTATGATGCGGCTATGAAGATAGAAGACACCGAGTCAGCACCTTCAAGCGGCGCCTTGCACTTTCCAGAATTGTAATATTATATTTTTGCAGAGTTCACATTAGTTCAAGCTACCATTGTATTTTACATTTTTATTCAGTCTTTGTCCACACTTGAAACTGTCATCACCTGTTTTTGGAAATAAAATATTTTTTAAAAAGGGACTTTACGGTTTCCGAATTATAAGTGGCGCAGCCAGTGACGGATGTTAAGGGTAGCCTACGGCTTATAGGACACCCTTTCGGTTCGATTAATAACGTCCGAAAAGAACCAAAGTCTCGCGATCGGTAATTCGGCGGTCTCGAGCGTACTACAGAAGGAATTCCAGCTTGGTGGATTGAGTAGCTAAGCGAGAAGACCAAGGACCAAGGGAACATTGGACCTGGACGAACTCTAAACCTGCGGCTTACAGGGGATGGACCTTCTAGTGGTAACAGTGCTGTAAGTACCTTATGTCTGTTAGAGGGCTAGAAAATATTCATTCAGAAAGCAGCGATAGTGACAGTGCGGATTCTGACTCACAAACTCCTAGAATAAATATTCAATTTTCGGCACCAATTTTAAGACCACCCATTTTAAATTTAGAAAGTATTATCGAAAATCAATCAGATTTCACAATGGCTACTTCTGGTAATTCAAACAATGTACCTGTACTGAAAATTGAGTACTTGAACATGATTCCCGATTTTCATGGTGGACCAGAACTACTCCCCAGATTCTTAGAAATATCAGAAAAATTGGTTACAAAATTTTATAATGTGCATAATACAGATGATTTTCAAAATGAATATTTAATGTCGAGTTTGCTTGCGAAAATCAAAGGAGAAGCTGCTCTTAGTATTTCTTCATGTCATATAAGGACATGGCAAGATCTGAAAGATGCTCTTCTCAATGCATATGCGGATAAGCGTGATCTTTTTACTCTTAATATAGAAATGGCCGAACTTAGGCAAAATCAGAACGAAAACCCATTTGAATTTTACAATAGGATTCAGAAAATATTGAATTTACAAATTTCATATTGTGTATCGCATTTGCCAGAACAGGAAGCTATTATTATAAGTAATTATTGTAGAAACTTGGCTTTAAGGGTATTATTGAGAGGTTTAAGGGAACCTATCGGATCTTTGATGCGTACAAAGAATCCAAGCGATTTAAATAAGGCTTTACATATGCTCACAAACGACTTCCAATTAGAGGGTGTACAGCACAATCAAGTTAAGCACAAATTTCCTCAGAAACAGCATACTAAGCATAGCCATTTCACTAATAGCCATTTTAAGAGGAATCCACAAAATTTTCAAAATTTTCAACAAAATCAGGTTAGGCCACCTTTGCCTATAGCCAATTTTCCTCATAATCAAAATTCTTATAACCAAAATAATCCAAGACAATTTCGACAACCCAATGTATTCAAGCCAAACCCACGTCGGAACCTTCCTCAACCTACACCTATGTCGGTCTCAACACAAAATACGTTTAGGCCTCGACAGAATCAATCTTTTAACGGAAATTCGAATAATAATTATTTCAAGAATCAGAATAATTCAAGTCCTAATTTTGTAGTCGAAGAATTATACAATATAGATCAGGAACCTCAAATTGAACATCCTGATGATAGCAATTATTCCAATCAACATTCAAGTAATTCTGATCAATTTTTTCGTCAAGAAGCCTCGGAAAAGTAGTGCCTCAGTATGAGCTTATGAATACCAATTCTGATAGTGAACTGCCATATATCGTATTTCCTAGAATTAATTTGAAAGTATTAATAGATACAGGTAGTACCAAATCTTTTATACGTCCCGAAATTGCGGATAAGTATTTCAAGAATGCGATTAAGAAGGACCCGTTTCAAATTTCCACGGTTCATGGAAGTTCAACGGAAAATTTCAGTACCACAATACCTTCTGTTGATATGTTTAATACTAAACGAAATGATTTATTGAAGTTCTATCTATTTAATTTCCACAAATATTTTGATTGTTTGATAGGAGTAGATAATTTAAAGCTACTTCAAGCTTTTATTGATTTGAAGGAAGAAGTGATGGTTCTTCCAGACTGTAAGGTCAAAATATGTTTTCACAAAACATTACCTACCTCAAATTTCATTATTGTGGAACCTAGAACTGAGCAAGTTATTGAAGTTCAAACAGATATTGCCAATGGTGATGTAATTATTCCTTATACTAGAATCAATAACTTAGAAATACCTGAGTGTATTGCTACGGTAAAAAATGGAAAGGCCATTTGCACCATTTTGAATCCTAATGATTCAAAAATCAAAATTAGTAACCTAGAACCATTGAAAGTAGGTCCATTCGCGGATTACGAATTGGCTACTACAATCAATGATAGTAATCTTCATAATTACAATACAGATCCTGTGAAATTTGATTTTTCAAAAATCCGAACGGATCATATGAACGCTGAAGAGAGAAATGTCATTTTGAAGTTAATTGCAGAATACTCAGATATTTTTTATCAAGAAGGAGATAAGTTAACCTTTACTAGTAAAATAAAACATAAGATTAGGACAAAAGATGAGATACCGGTGTATACAAAATCTTATCGGTACCCTGAAGTGCATAGACAGGAAGTTCAAAACCAAATTCAAAAAATGCTAGATCAAAACATAATTCGTCCAAGTACAAGTGCGTATAGCAGCCCAATTTGGGTCATTGCAAAAAAATTGGATGCCTCTGGGCAAAGAAAATGGCGTGTTGTAATTGACTATAGAAAACTTAACGAAAAAACAATCGGAGATCGATACCCTCTTCCTAATATTACTGATTTGTTAGATAAATTAGGGAAGTGTCAATATTTCACAACTCTCGATTTAGCTTCCGGGTTTCATCAAGTTGAAATGGCTGAAGAAGACATCGAGAAAACAGCTTTTAATACGGAAAACGGTCATTGGGAATTTTTGAGAATGCCATTTGGGTTAAAAAATGCGCCCGCTACTTTTCAAAGGGTTATGGACAATATCTTAAGGGGGATCCAAAACGAGAAATGCCTAGTATATCTTGACGACGTCATTATTTACAGTGTCAGTTTACAGGAACATGAGCAAAGATTAAGGGAAGTTTTTGAACGTTTAAGGGAGTCAAATTTCAAAATCCAGTTAGAAAAGTCAGAATTTTTGAGAAAAGAAGTGGCATATTTGGGACATATAGTAACCAAGGACGGTGTTAAGCCGAATCCCGACAAAATTATGGCTATTCAAAGATATCCGTTACCAAAAACTGCCAAACAAATCAAGGGATTTTTAGGACTATTGGGATATTACAGAAAATTTATTAAAGATTACGCTAAATTGACAAAACCTTTGACCCAGTGTTTGAAAAAAGATGCTACGATTAATTATAATGATCCAGAGTACATACAATGTTTTGATATGTGTAGAAATTTACTAATGAACGAGCCTATCTTACAATACCCAAATTTTAGTGAACCATTTATTTTGACCACTGATGCTAGCAATTTTGCTATTGGGGCTGTTCTTTCACAGGGAAAAATTGGATCAGATTTGCCAATTGCATACGCGAGTAGAACCTTGACCTCATCTGAAGTAAATTACAGTACCACGGAAAAAGAGGTCCTTGCAATTGTGTACGGTTGCAAAGTTTTTCGCCCTTATCTCTATGGTCGATCTTTTACGATCGTAACTGATCATAAACCGCTTCAATGGCTTTTCAATCATAAAGAACCAAATTCGAAGTTGATTAGGTGGAGATTATCTTTAGAGCAGTACGAGTACAATATTGTCTATAAGAAAGGAAAATTGAATAAAAACGCGGATGCTCTATCTAGAATTGAATTGAATGCT
This sequence comes from Callosobruchus maculatus, assembly GCA_951848785.1. Classification (NCBI taxonomy): domain Eukaryota; kingdom Metazoa; phylum Arthropoda; class Insecta; order Coleoptera; family Chrysomelidae; genus Callosobruchus; species Callosobruchus maculatus. The sequence goes on along the minus strand of CATOUR010000122.1, from coordinate 48,206 downwards.
AACGAAACTAAAAATATATCAGACAAACCAGCAATTTTTGATTTTATGGACCAGTTCAATGACCAATTTGCATCTACCTCCGGCATGCAAACACATAATCAAAATTTAGATAATCAGTCAATGATTGTTGAAGCTAGTGATCGTCAAAATGATGTGAATATTGATGATTCATCTAATCATACCATTCACTCTAGTCATGAGAATCCAATTATAGGTATTCCGATAATTGATACTCCAGTCAATTATGGTAAAAATCAAATAATCATATCACAGGTAAATTTCTCACCTGCTAAGCCATCTATTATAAAATTATTCAAAGACAAGCAGAGAATGCATATTCAGCTTTCGAAAGAAAATTACGAGCAAGAAATAGTTAAGTTTGTTAAGGAATATATTGCTCCTAAGGTAAAATATCATATTTATTTTGAAGACCCTATTTATGAACAGTTCTGTACAGTTCTACAAAGATATTTCAAAAATTCGGAAATCAATATGGTCAAATGTACGAAAAAGCTGATTGATATAACAGACAATGATGAAGTCGAATCTATTATTAGAAATCATCACGAAGGAAAAACCAATCACAGAGGTATTGAGGAAACTGAAAAGCGAATCAAAGCGAACTATTATTTTCCCAAACTATATAATACTATCAGGGATTTCATTAATCAATGCGAAACATGTCTCATCACAAAGTATGAGAGACATCCTCTTAAATTGCAATACAACGTAACTCCTACAGGCACAAGACCATTTCAAATTTTACACATAGACAGCATCACATTGGAAAATTGTAAATTTTTGACAATTATCGATTCATTCTCGAGATATGCTCAAGCATATAGATTGAATTCAGCGCAGGCTATAGAAATAGCAAATAAATTGATCAAATATTTTGCACACCATTGTATACCTGACCAAATAATATCAGACAATGGTTTAGAATTTAAAAATTCAGTTATCAAAGAACTTTTGGCTACACACAAAATCAATATTCATTTCATTAGTTCTCAGCACCCCGAATCTAATGGAATTATTGAAAGATTTCACTCTACATTAATAGAGCACATTAGATTGTTGAATAATCAAGATATTTTCAAAAAGGAACCTATTGAAATTAAAGTGGACTATGCAATTTTAGCGTATAATAACACGATTCACTCTGTTACAAATTTGAAACCTTATGAGATTATTACAGGACATTTAGGCACAGAATCACCTTTTAATATCGAGATAGAAAATCAATTAGTTAATAACTATGTTCAAAATCACAAGGAAAGAATGAGAATATTATATGAAAAACTAAATTCCGATTTACAGAAAAATAAGGAAAAATTAATAAGTAAGTTGAACGAAGACCGAGAACCTTTGCCAACTATTTCAGAAAAAGTTTACGTTAAGAATAAACAAAAACAGAGCAAAACACGGAATAAGTATAAGCCAGAAAGTATTTCTAAGACTGATAGTGAACTCAAAACTGCCAAAATTAAGCCTACTCATGGAAATACCACAGAAAAAATTCATCTGTCAAATATTAAAAGGCCACGTAAGATTTCTAAGACTAAGAAATCCTTTACAGGTTCTTCACCAGCACACAAGCCATCCAAATAAAGGATATCAGCCAAAATTTGGGAATACTTCCGATTAATTTAGGTCCAGCCAAACTTCAAATTTCGGAACATACTTTAGTACACTATTATAGGTTAAGAGAATTATATGATACGTATAATAATTTGAATAATCAATACAATAATCTTAAGTTGAAATATTATAATAATATTATATACATTAGGGAACTGAAGTATTATGATAGAATAATCAATTTTACACAGAAATCTATTTCGGAAAAAATCGAAAATATTCGTATTCATAGTGCTGCCAATGATAGATCACGTAGAGGGTTATTCAACGGTATTGGTAGGTAGTAAAATTTCTCACAGGTAATTTAGATGCAAGTGATGGAGAACAAATTCACAAGATTATCAGTCATATGCAAAATAACGAGAAAAGCATTGAAAACCAGATGAAAATGCAATATTCAGTCAGTCATAAGCTAATTGAGAATTTTAACCTCACTATCCAAAATATTCAACATAACGAAATTTTGTTAAAGTCAAAAATATTGCAGCTGAACGAAATAACGCAGGCAGGCGCTACATCTCAAAATATTCTTTTTGCTAAAGATACATGTCATTCACTTTTACTACTTTATAATTTTATTTTCAACACTTTACAAGATATCGAGAATTCTGTGACATTTTGCAAGATGGGAGTTATGCATCCAAGTATCATTAGACCAGCTGATCTATATAATGAATTGTCCAAATTATCTTCCTATTATAAAAACATGCTTCCATATGAGGTGAAATTCGAGAATATTTTAGAATTTGAATCAATCATTAAGGTACATTGCAAGATTGATTTCCATCAAATAATTTACTTTTTATCGATTCCAATTGAATTAGGTACCATATTTGATTTTTATTATCTTCACCCTATTCCTTCAAAATATGGGTCAGAATTTGTTTCGGTTTTTCCAAATTCTAAATATTTATTAAAATCAATTGACAATGAGTCAATAAAACCTCTAACTGGCATGTGTACGAGAGGCAACATGTACCATTGTCCACGTCAAGCCCAAGCCAACATAAATATGTCCTGCGAGTCAAGTATACTGAAAAATGAAAGCGCAAGAAACTGCCACTTTACAAAAGTCACAGTTAAGGAAAACCATATTGATATCATATCAGAAATTAATCAATATCTAGCTGTCTTTCCAATTCAAGAGAAGCTAGAATTCCAATGTCAAAACCACATAGAAACAAGAATCTTATCAGGAATATTTTTGCTCGCACAAGATGATTGCAAAATTTTATTCAGAGGTGAACCGCTCACATTTTTGAGCAAAAGCTTTGGCCAGCCTTTAGTCATGGAAACGCCAAATTTTACTTTGATTTCTGAGAACCAGAAACCAAAATTTGAAATTGAATTGAAGAATTTGAAAATGAAAGATATTCCTATTCAATCATTCAGCCCAATCGTAAATGACGAAGCAGATTTCACTACACCCAGTGCCTGGACTATCATTTTGTACATTTTTGGCACAATTTTGGGCATATTCGCTATTTATTGGAAATTCAAGAAGAATGCAGGGAAGAATCCTACTCCCGTTCCAAGGAAGACACCTGTTACGAATCCTGAAGAAGAACTCGAGCTATCTTCCAGAAAACCGAACCTTCCAGGGGAAGCTTCATTCTAGGGGTGGAGGAGTTATGATGCGGCTATGAAGATAGAAGACACCGAGTCAGCACCTTCAAGCGGCGCCTTGCACTTTCCAGAATTGTAATATTATATTTTTGCAGAGTTCACATTAGTTCAAGCTACCATTGTATTTTACATTTTTATTCAGTCTTTGTCCACACTTGAAACTGTCATCACCTGTTTTTGGAAATAAAATATTTTTTAAAAAGGGACTTTACGGTTTCCGAATTATAAGTTGTATAATCGCGAGTCAATCTCATATATACAGATTTATTTACTATTCCCTTATACGTTTTTCTTCTTGTACAGTTAAAGCGAGTTGATCTCATTTTACATTAACTCCCAAACGTGCTCACTTAGTGCTGATTGGGACACTGTTTATTGTTCTTTTTTTCATGGTCGATCTCCCGCAAAGGCTGAAAGCCTATGGCGCTGTAGAAGCACTGCAAGAGGATATGTATCGGTGCCCGTCAGATTTGAAACGCTGCAGGTTGTAGCCGTCGGGAAATAAATTCCCAGGTCGCTCATTCCACACCGTCGTTCTCCAAAAGAAGGAATGCTGGAGGAGACTGATTCGGGGAGTAGGGACGTCGACCTGCTAGGGATGCGCTCGCAGAGCCTCTTTAGTGTTCCTCAATCGGCCTTTGGTGTTATTATCTGGAAGAGCTCACTTGAACATCTACCGTAATAGAATCTGTAAAACAGGAACAGGTCGGCCACCCTTCTTCGATGTTCCAGGCTGTGGAGGTCCTTTGTGAGATTGGGCGTATCGATTTGCCTAATTGCTTTTGGATAGTGTCCTAACTCCGAGCTTCTGTGATGCCGTTTCAGCAATACTGTCGACGTGGTCGTGCTAGGACATGTTACTGTTAATCTTGATCCCCAAAAGCTTGACGGAAGGTGACTCGACTATTTCCACAGTTGGCAAGCCACCGTGAGACTTCTTTTTCAGTGATGTTGCCCGAGCCTTCTGTACGTTAAACTGTACTTTATTTACTAACTACACTCTATCCACTCGACAATTGTTTTGATATCTGCGTTGATCTGTAAGACATGTTGCAGTTGCTTCCTGGGCTGATAATGGCTTGCCTAGTTCCATGCATGATATTAATGTACTGTGGTCTGGGAAGCTGTAGACTGGATTGGAGGTTACTTCTAGCAGCTCGTTGATATACAACAGAAATAGTGTAGGACAGATCCCTGAGGAACACCGACGTTTATTAAAAATACGTCTGACTGCAGCAAACAGAGAACGGTCGTTCAAAAAGCTATTCAGCCACTGAAGCAGGCCAGGTGGTAGTCCATAAGCAGCAAGCTTAACGAGGAAGAGGAAGATTTTGATTTTTAAATCTTTATTTTGAATTATAGCTTTCTGAATTTTACGTTAATATTAATTTTTGGAATTTTGGTGAAAATAGAGTTATCTCTGGCAAATTAAAAATGATCCAGATATCTAGTACCAACTAAGAAAAAAAAGATGATTCAGATGAAGCAGCAGTCTTTAAATCAACGTCAGTTATTCAGATCCTGCTTATTTTGCGTGAGATAACAAGTTTATTACCGTACGCGTATCTTATCTCGCAGCTCTTCAATCATAATGCTTTATGTTTGGCTTAGAATGTGTGACAGTTATCAGGAAAGCAGAGCATCTCCACCCTTTTTTTACAACATTATATAAATTATCAGTTTCAGTGTTCTAGATTCTCAATTAACATGCACACCATACTTTAAATTACTATAATTACAGCTTTTCTTCAATGGAGGGACAGTATTTTTATAATATGGTTGGAATAACTTTATTAACTTTATCAACACTTCTGTGTAACTACTCAAGCTTCGTAAATCCCAAATAAAATGTCAACAAAGGACGTATATCTGTCTTACAAAGTGGCGGCTCTCATGTATAATTTCAGTGTAACGTAAAACATTACAACTCAAGTACATATTCATAGCGGTGTTTTGGCGAATCCCGTCACGCTGCAAACATGCATACTGCATGGCACTGCCAGAACCCCGCCTTTGGAGAGCCCTTCATTACAATGTAGCTCATCGTGTCCCGGCACCTAGGTCTACTCTGTAGGACAAATCCACAATCAATTTACTCCATTATTGCCCCATTTATGTAAGTGCGGCATTCTGTCGTTTGTCAATAGGCGGTTCACCAATTAGATCTGAATTATGTTCGATGAATTGCTTTATATCTTTGCAGCAGTATATTATTGAACGAGCGGTATTTACAGTTTCATATAGATTAGTTTTTTGCAGAAAAACGAAAAAAGATGTATGTCAGTTGATGCGAATTCGTTGGTTGACGTGACTCCCTGACCTGAAATTTTGAGAGCATGCGTATCTCGCAAAAAATTCCGGGGTATTTCACTGAAGTTGAAAATTTGCAAATAGTTAGTTGATGAAAGTTCGTCACGAAAAAATATCTTAGCTGCAAAATCTGCGTGACTTAACATGTTAGCTGCGCGCATGGCCATTTATGGAAAATTGGAAAAGCGGTCATTTCACTGAAGCAGAAATTAATTTGTATGACAATGAAATGTATGAAAACTATAAAAATAATTGATCGGTTGATGTGGATGCAGATTGTCTGTACTTTGACGGTAGAGCGCAAAACCTCTGGTAACAATTTTGTTGAAACATCGGATTCGCTTACAGTGTTTTTGACAACAATACATCACTGACAGCCAGATAATTTGTTTTTCGTGTCACCAATACAGTTTTATACTATCCCAAAGTTAATTCGCTAAATGATACTAATGGTTTCCTTTTTTTTGGAACAAAATAAATAGGACGACATTCTGAACCACATATGACCCAACATTAGGAAGGTATTAGAAGGCACTACTACCTTTTCATACAAAAAAGCGGTTGGAAACCTTATCAAAAAAAGATAACTGCACGACAGTTATTCATATATATATATATACGGGTATAACTTGAGTTTAAATGCCAAAAAGCTACGCCGAAGATTTATTTGGCTTAAGTAACACTTAACCTATTTTACTGACATATCAGTTAGTGACGTTTGAAAGAAAAAATATTGATAAGCTGACTTTTCGAATGTTATTTCCACTAAAATTCATTAAATATGGGATTTCGAAAATAATATACCAAAAATGAGGATATATTTTATTCACGGTTCCGGGAGACTGTAGAAACAAACCTAATTATATTGCACCAAATAGAAAAAAATCTTGAATATCCATTCTTCCGTTCTTGGACAACTCTCTGGCCTAGAGTTAAATATGTTTTCGCCATGTAACAGCATCCGTTTTTACTTAAAGCGCAGCTAACGATTTTAATAACACACGCGTATCAACTAACAATTATTTTTATACTTTTCATACCACTAATTGTCATATAAATGAATTTCAGCCTCAGTAAAACAGTCCCATTTTTCCAATTCCTCATACATGATCATGTGCGCAGCTAAACATATTAAGTCACAGCAGTATTTCAACTATCTGGAAATTTTCAACTTCAATAAAATAGCCCAATTTTTTGCGAGATGCACACACTCTCAAAATATCAAGTCAGGAATCACGACCAGCTAACATAGACCTTTTTTATCATCAACATCACGAAACCGTATACTAAAAAACCAATCTCAGTATAATGGTCACGTCGGCTCCAAGACTATAACGCAACACAAACGATGATCAACAAAAGGCTTTTACGGAAACTGTGATCGGGTTAACCCGATCAGTTGGATCACTGATCTTGACGTTCGGAAAGTGATCTGGGATCGGTCAGAAATAGGGTAGTTCACTCTTGTACAGTAAGTGATTGCGATCGTATGATTCAGATCAGTAGCTGCTTTACTTAACTATCTGTTTTTTATTGTTAAACCAACTTTTTCGTTGTTCGATGTCCGTTGAATTCATGGAATCATAAATCCCACTTGTCAGGCATTGACAGCTGTTTGACATATAACTGATCTATCCGGATCCAGATCAGCGTTTCCGTAAAGGCCTAAAGTAACCTAACCGACGTTGTATGACGCTGTCACTATGGCTACTGTATCTTTACAGTAGCCGTAGTGACACTGTACCTCTCTTGATGGAAGCGCTGTTGCCTGATGGCATTATGGTAAGAAACAGTTTCAACTCCCATGACTAAAATAATTAATAACTAATTGAAACGATCGTCAACCCTATTTTATTAATGATATAATGTAAACTACATATTCCAAAGAATATTTGTAAACGCTTTTAATTTTTTGTATAATCAGGAAATATGTTTATTCTACATTTAAATTCAAAAATTCGCTGCTCTCTCATAAGAGCCCATGTTAAAATTCTGATTTTTAATCGTTAATAGCTTTCTGAAATGATAGATAACAGGTGTTGATTTTTTTAGGATATATACCTATATGATTGAACTTATCCAAAATGAAATAAAAATTAATTTCATCTAATAAACACTTGTTTGAACGAACGTCCTTAAAATGCTTAATTTTCAAGATACAGGGTGTGAAAGTCTTATCTTTATTTTGGTTTTTTCTCAATTATTTCGCAGTGCAGCAGAAAGATCTAAAATTAAGTATCGGGGGTTTTTTAAGGCGAGAAATGCAAATTCAACCACAATTTTGAATATAGGGCGCCATCTGTGGCAGATTTAAATTATAAAAGCTTTTTTCCGGTTTGGTGCATTAATGTGAGTATAAAAAAAATCCTTTCCTCTATATGTTTTACGTGAAAAAGGTATAACTGAATTACCGGTATTTCCGCATGAATTAATACTAGGGTTAGACTCATACTTTTACATACCATTTACAAACTTAAAAACCACCTATTTTAAAAATTAGACATATTTGAAACATGTATTTTGATCTACCTCATATTAATTCATGCGAGAATACCTACCGATAATTCGTTCAATCACATTTTTCAAATATTTCAATACAGGTTATCTCGAAAACGATTACCTCAAGGGACTTAAACAAAGTATACCTCTTTTACGTAACACATATTGAAGAAAAGATTTTTTTAATATTCACGATGATACTCCAAACAAGAAAAAAGTTTTGTTAATTTATAAGAGTTCGATGTGTCGTAGGTGGCGCCCTCTATTCATGTAGGCAAAACCGTGGTTGAAATTGGATTTCTCGCCTTAAGAAACACTCCGATACGTAATTTTAGATCGCTGTGCTATTTTGTTGTAAAATAATTGAGAAAATACCAAAATAAAAGTTGACACCCTGTATCTTGAAAATTAAGGCTTTATGTTCCTATCTCAATGTCCATAATAATGTGAGTTATATCTCCTGTCAAGCTCTGCCGCTCGAATATCCGGACACTCTGAATAAACAGTGAATAAAATAGATCAGGCGACAGAAAGATCTGCCTTGTGCGCCATCTGGTACCCGAAGGTAACGGCAAACCAAAGAAAGTCGCTGCTAAAACAGCAGCCTACCTCTTGCTGGAACGCCACGGCGCGTCCGCTTAACCGACCAGAAGCGGGGTTCTATATGCTGCTGCATATGGGAGCTGACATACAAGGGTTTCTCTACATCTCCGTCAATCCTCCAGTACGCAGACAGCTGTTTCACGCTTACTAGCGATCATCAGTGCACCATAGGTCGATTGACGGAGATAGAGAGCATCAGTATTTTCATGTCTACCAGACATGCGAAGCATGTGAGAGCAGGCGACAGAAGGATCTGCCTTATGCGCCATCTGTTACCCGAAGGTAACGGCAAACCAAAGAAAGTCGCTGCTAAACAGCAGCAGACTTCATGGAGGAATGCCACGGCGTGTCCGTGAATAAAATATATCTTGAATATTCCGGATTACAAGATACAGGGTGTCAAAGATTGGAAATAAGAATTGGCTTTTTATCAATGTCTTAAACATTACTGAGCCGTTTTTCTTAATTTGTCACTGTTTTTCACTGCATCAATAATGTTAGTCACCACTGACTAAAAGACAATTACGCTTTCCAGTGGCGTGTCGGGGTCGGGGCGCAGTCCCAGAAAATATTAGCAAAAAGATGTAGATAAGCCCCCAACTTGAAAAAATTAAATGCTGCTTTTCAAATGAAAACACATTTTTTTCTTGTAATGTCTTAATTTTGCTTAAGGTCGTCAGTGGCATAAATTCGATATTTTCCAAACTTTGACACCATGTATCTTGAAGACCAGCCTCTTTATGACGTATCATGTTTAAGTGAACTTTTCTACTTGAATTTGGGTCAGAAATTCGCCCTCGACATTACGGCCTACCATTAGCTAACGGTTCAGTGATCTTTCATTAAGTAAATTTCCAATAAAGAAACGTAAATTTGGTTAGAAAAACAGAGGAGTACAAAAGCGAAGACGTCTTGATTCCACGCATCCCTATCATTCCAAACAACATGCCACTCAACTTCAAACGATTGCAATTTTCAGTGCGGCTTGCATTTGCAATGACGATAACTAAATAGCAAGGTTAGTCGTTGAACGTTTGTGGGATCCATCTTGATAATTCATGTTTTCCACATGCCACGTAGCCTGTTCCGTGTTGACAAAATCATGATTATTTATTTACGCGCCCGTAAACAGAACAAAACATATTGGATATCACAAAGTATTTCAATGCTTTTGCTTTTCAGATAATTATTATTTATTGCAGATTTAAGTTCAGTTTCAATATATTGACAATCCAATCTCACTTCTCTCACTAAAATAAATACGGTCACCGTTCGAAGTGGCGTCTGACGTCATAGTGACACACGCTCTCATAGTAGGCGTCTATTTAATCCTACGCGTTATCATATCCAGTAGGCGGTGTTTATAACCCATGGCTGGACTGTGAGTTATGAAAAGTAATTCACGCTATCTGTTTATGGGTAGTATAACCTGTTCGGAAGAAGTTGGGTAATGGCTGTTTAACGTAATGGGAGTAGGTAAAATCCATGACTATATGCCTACATTGTAATGGTACAATGTAAATTGGCAACCAGTTTTAGCGCGATATAAAAAATACAATCTGTACATATACTATAAGATGCCAGCGCCATCCGTCTTTTGATGGGACATTAAAATTACTGTTCACGGTCACTATATCAGAGTAAAACGCTGCTTTATTATTGCAATATTTTGTATATCCATTGAGCGTCATGCTAAATATATAACATTACATTCCCGTACTTTTTAGCTCTCACTGACTCACTGAAGAGAGCTTATGCAGAGCTTCTGTCTGTCCATCCATCTGTCTGTCCGTATACAAAAGATAGCCAAAACTACAGGTGCCAGAAAAAAACTAAATACAGATTCGGGGTCAGCTTGAAAAAGCTGGTCCGGGAAAAATCCGGTTTTGTCAATATCGCTTATCGGTCTTAAAAAAATTAAATCAAATTACCACAGGTAACTGACGACATATTATGTATGGTGTGTTGATATTCCTGAAGCACAGGCAGCGTGGCCAAGCGGCTAAGACGCTAGGCACCAGTCCGAAAAGGCGTGGGTTCGAGTCTCACCGCGGTCAACAACTTTTTTTCTTTTTTTTAAGATTAAGTGTTAAATTTCTTGATTACTAGTCCGAGAAATATCCTGTTTTGTCAATATAATAAAAAATTTAAATTTTTATACCAACAAATTCCACAGTGAGAGCGCCGTTTGAATTTACCCAAGCAAATTCTTTCCTACTTTTTTTATCTTTTAGAAAGACGCTTGACAACAAACTGTCAATAATTGTAAACAGCGGTCTCAAATTAGACCTTCATTATGTTATGCCACCAGACTGTATTGTGTGTATAGAACGAGTTACATACTATCAAACACCCAGTATTGGCTTTTGGTTACACAGTGAAGTCATTATTCGAATCAGATATTATCCTCTACTGTAAATGTTGCGTATACCCATTTGTTTACATAAACACTCACAGTGTACAAATAACCATACACGCAGTATTCAAATATCTAACATACTGCTCATCTACTAATACCAAGTGCAATTAGTGCCTTTATACTGAAGCTTCTGCTTGAAAAACTCATATTATTCAGTGTGTTTATTAACATAGTTAACAGCGTAGTTTGAATATTGGCAGTTTGCATTGCTGCCATCATTTTCAATCTCCATTTATATTTACACCAGAATTCTGTAACACTGAAGTAATTTTGTTGCTTCTAATAAATGTAATATTTTAATTTTAAAGGTAACTATCATCGATGAATAGAAGGTAAGATTAAGACGTAAGTTTTCGTAGACATTTATTTTAGTAGCTATTTGTTATGGCCACACACATGGTAGAGAAGGATAAATCGAATCATTAGATGCCTGTTGTTTTTGCTTCGTTCTGTTTTCGTTCAGTTCACGGACGTCTACAATTTGTAGGAAACTGCCAATTAGCGAAGTCAGCTGAAAATTAAACGAAGTTTTCTTCCAAACAAGCAGTAATCTAATAATGACCGTGCCGATGCTGCTGACGTCCATTCCCCTGTTAATAGGCATTAATGTCCAATCGTTCACACTTTATACTCATTAAGACTGACACAGATCAAATTGCTCTAAAATAGCATATCGATTAGTACAAAATGTTAATCAGTAACAGCACTACGCTTCCAGATAAAGATGCCTGTGTTAACTTTTACAAAATATTGTATGCACAATGACAGCAATATACAGGGTGTTCATTTTAAAACTTCCCACCCCGGATTTCTGGAAAACCGCTGATTGAAAGAAGAAAAACGCCGAGACACGTCAAAAGATTTTCCAAGGGGGACGACCTTTTAACCGAAAACTACTTCACCCTCTGCCCCCCAGGATCATCCTTTTGAAATTTTTAAACTTCAAAGTGTATTGAGATGCCCTTCGTCAACGCATTATCGAAAACTGCCATGATATCCCACAACATGTTTTTGCAACTGCCCGTCAGGAATTTGAAAATTGCCTATAACATTGTTTGGCCAATAACGGGCAACATTTGACCACTTATTGCAATAAAAAGTGATATTTTCATGCGTGTTTGTAGACTATTTGAACAAATTAAGATACATAAAGGTTCTAATTCTCTCGAAAACGAATCGACCGATTTTGAAAAATCAAACCTCAAAATAAAGTACTTCGAAGTGCCTTTGAAACCAGGTGTTACTCGATACTCCTTTTCATCTAAAATTTTTAAGGGGATGACCCTGGGGGTGTACAAGGGGATGAAGTAGTTTCTGGTTAAGAAGTTATAACCCTTGACAAATCTTTTGAAGTGTTTTGGCGTTTTTTCTTTTAGTCGGTGATTTTCGGGAAATACTGAGTAGAAGGTTTTCAAATGAGCACCCTGTAGGTATATAATAAAATTATATTGTGCCTAGCTTCTATTAGCAACTGTAGTCGTAATTGGTGGGTGGCTTTTTGTTTCGCATTTTCTGCTCCACAAATTAAAGTTCTTTCGAAGAAAAGTGACGCCGGAGCACACCATAGAAAAGTTTCAGGAATTTATTGCATTAGCCTACAGTTTGTCCCAGCTAAAATTTGACACCACCTTATCTCTGAAATGATTAAAGAAAATAGATATAGCCATGACAAATACAACAGTCTAGTCAGACTATAGATGTTGATAAAAAATTTGGTGATTATCAAAATGAAGTATTATTTTTATTACCTGAAAGATTATTGTAAGAAATGTTCCCAATGGGAGCCATTTGGTTCTATACATATAGACACAGACGATATTCAGAATGTTCTCATACATTTAATTTTCTCACTGACCTTGACGTAAATTATTTATCATCGTGTTCAGGTAGGCGAGTCATTATGGGGTTTACGATTATTTGGAGATAATCAAAGTACTTTTGTTGTAGCGAAGACATTTTGAATATCGCCTGTATGACTGTATGGAACAAAATTACTCCCATTTGGAGCCTTTCTTACAATAATATTTCAGGTAATTCTAATAATACTTCATTTTAATAATCACCATATTTTTCATACTTCGATAATATGCAGTCAATCTTCAGTTCGAGTACACTGTTGTATTTGTAAAAGAATTTCCTTCAAAATGATGTATCACAAGTGTGGTGGTCTCATTTAAGGTTTTGAAGTAGGGGTTACGGAGTTTGAGGTGGTTGATGGCACAATTCACATATTCGGTATAAGGCTCTCGAAATACAAATTGACGTGTCACGGCGATTTGTTTTTATTTTATCATTCCTGAGATAAGGAGGTGGCAAATTTCAGCTGGGACACACTGTAAACATACAGAGTGAGTCTAAAGTATGGAACGCCTCAATTATCTCTGAAACGGTTTGCACGATTTCCATGAATTTTGGAATAGGAGGTTCTGCAATAAGGCCAATCTTGCAATGGTATTTGCAATGTTGCCAGGTATCTTGTTTTTCCGGAAATATAATAGACTTGATTACTTCAAATGGAACACCCTGTATATTTTTACATTTTTCACATTACTCGTAAATACAGATTATTTTTTGTATAATATTTCTTATACCAAAACGTCATAATTTTGGAGTTACAACTAAATTTACATTGCATCCGCCCAAGTTAAAATAAGACATTAACTTCAAAAAACATGAAGGTGGTTGCAGCAGATGCTGAAAATATTGTCCTTTTACTGCAACAGCCATATGATTCTTGAAACATCGCAGTACATTTTGCAACATGACTGAATTTGAAGTTTAGGTATAGGAAAAGTTATACAAAAAATAATCAGTATTTTTCTGGGATGTAAAAAATGTAGAAATATACAGGGTGATCCTTTTGAAATAACAAATTTCATCATATTTCCGGAAAAAACAGTAGATTCGACAACCTTGTAAATACCATCACAAGATTGCTCGTATTGTAAAACCCCCCTATCCCAAAATTCATGAATATTGTGCAAACCGTTTCCGGGATACTTGAGTCGTTCCATACTTTAGACGTACTTAACTGGTTCAAACGAGTGGATACTTTGCGAGTTGAGCCCTAGTATCTTAGTGAAGGCCTCAATTATCATGATAATTCTTCGGCCTAGTTGTTTTGCACAGTATATTATTTCATATACCTATTTCTTGTGTAGAGATTCATTTGGTGTGTAATATATTTATGATTATTTGTTTAATTATGACAGTTATTAACCGGCTTGTTATGTCAATCAGGCCAGTATAAAATTACATTATTTTTCAAATGCGTTCTTCTTCAATTAATTCGCTACCTAGGTACCTTCCTATTTATATTTCAGATGTGTAATCTCGAGCGCAATCCTGTTACACACTCAACCTTTTTATGTTAAATTAGTACTATAATGTATTTCAGAGATTCATAGAGCAATTAAGTCAGAAATTCCTACCTGGTTGGTGCAAGTTCGGTATCGGTCATAAACCGTAAGTGAACTTTACGATATTACCTGACATATTGCCCCTCATAATTCGTTTATGAAGGAGTTAAGAAAATGAATGACACTTTAATGATAAAGTAATTAAAACAACAACAACAAAACGGTAGCGCCTGTATAAGTATATTCGTTTAATTTAACACATAAGTATTTCCTGTTATGCCGTGGTGTTTAGAGTATTAGAAAAAAATGGCGGCATTGACACCAATGAAAAGATAATGCAATAATTCTCCAATATTAGCGAGTGAAAAGGTTATTATTTTAAATCTACATGATTGCATAAAATACGATTACTTAAATTTTACTGTACAAGAAACTGTCGACCAATGTTCCCGAATGACTGGATTTCGAAAGTCCGCCGTTTTTAAATTATTACGGAAGAGGAAGACAGCAGGCGAAGAAAAATCTCTCATGAAATGTCCAGGCAGGCCAGTAAAGGTCCTTGATGAAAACACCAAAAGTGCAACCCGAAGAACTCTTTTTATTAAAAAATAAAGGTTGACAGTTGATAACCAGAAAACTTTCATGGACCAGTTTAAAAAACATGGGTTTTGCCTGGGAGCAAAAGAGCAAAAGAAAATCTGTAAATCTTGATGAGACGTGGATTAGTGAATGTTATATATTACCAAAAATGTGGCAAGACAGAAATATAAGCAGTGCTCGCCAAGCTTTCATAGAAGGCCTGTAAATGCGTGTTAAGGTAACTTCAGGAAATAGAAAGAGGCTAATAATCGTTCATATTGGGAGCAAAGAGAGATTTCTTAAAAAAGTTTGTTAACGTTTCAGTTGTCGCAAGCTATCATTCTTCACGACGCATAGAGAAGACTCCAACTACATCTTGGGGAAAATAAGAAATTATCGACTGGTTAACCTCCAAAAATATTGAATTTGAAGATAATTTGATCAGGAAGGAGCTATTACATAAAGCAAATTTACACAAATATCGTTTTATGAAATAACGCCATTAGATACAGCACAAAAACGTGGTGTAACCGTGGTACGCACACCACCATGTTATCATTGCGAACTAAATCCTATAGGCCTTATGTGGGCGCAAGTGAAAGGATCTATAGCAAGACATAACATGATATCCAAAATCAAAAACCTTAAGCTACTGTTTGATGAAGCCATTAAGGATGTAACACTGAGGCACTGGCGAAAAGCAGTCTAGCATGTCATTAAACAAGAGGAGAAAACTTTGAATCTTGACTACTTGATCGATCACACCGTCTACCCGTTAATTATAACATCAATAGCAGACGACAGTTTCTCATATGATGAAGAGTATCATGAATTTTTATAAATTTTATTTCTATGTAACGTATTTTTTGTATGTCCAATCAAAAATAATAGTTCCTAATACTATGAAAACAAAATTCAATTCAATTCAAAAAGTACCCTACCTGCACGTCTTTGGTACAACATTTTTAGTGTTACTGAATAGATAACAATAGGCAAAACCTATTCATTGCCCTAATTTCGGGTGATATTATCTACAATTGATAAAAAGAAAGAATTTTGCAATGAATCAAAACTCTGGAAAGTGGGTTAAGTATTCGCTGGGTCACTCTGTAGTCCCTTTGCAAACTTAATGGGCTTTTAATGCGTTCTACATTTCTGAAACAGACTTATAGTAGGGCAGCAATGCCAAGTAAGAATAATCATGATCTCTATATTCTCCTATCTGGGAAATTAAATGACTATTATATTTCGTTATCCACCAGAACTGGCGCACCACCATTTTATTGGCGCTGACCGATGTATTCGAATGATGAAGCGAAAAAAGAAACAAGAACGTTTTGTATCCTCATTAGTAGATATGCTTCTAAAGTGTGCCTTTGAAGTAATCTGAATGTCTAATTAACGTCTGCTTGTTCCTCGTACGAAAGAGAAAAGCAACTAACCAAAGAAGATATGCAGGATGTTCCCCGCCCTTTTAGAATAACATTAAAATAGTTGATTTAGCTCTTATCAGTAAGACGGAATTACCATAAATTATACTTGAAAAACAGATTGACGACAAAAAGGCGACAATAAAACTAGGTTAGAGCTCTTCTGTAATTACAGCAAAATAAATATACAGGATGGTATATATGTACGTCGAAATCTAACCACAACATACCTTGCGAACTAAATCCTATATAACTTATATGGGCGCAAGTAAAAGGATTTGTAGCAAGACATAACACAACACTCAAAATCAAACATTTCAAGATCTTTGATTTTGAATGTTTGATGAAGCCAGTAAAGAAGTTACACAAAAGAACTGGCGTAGAGCAGTCTGGCATGTTACTAAACAAGAGGAAAACATGTGGAATTTTGATTACTTGATCGACCACATCAGAGAAGATGTCCGTTCCTCAGATGACGAAGAATATAATGATTTTTTATAATTTTACTTATGTAGAAATTATTTTATTATGTTTAATAAAAAATAAGGGTATCTAATACTATGAAAGTAAAATTCTTTCCTTTTTACAGGGATCCTACCTGCATGTGTTTGGTACACCATTTTTAGTGTTACTGAATAGATATAAATAGACAAAACCCATTAATTGCACTTAGCCCTGGCATTGATAAAAAGAAAGAATTTTGCATTGAAATCAATGGCAAACTGTGAAATGTGGCTCGCTGGGTCACGTTTTTCTGCTTTCTACGTTTCTGAAACAGACTGTATATATTATTGTTTAAATATTTCAGTGTTCCACTTGACTTACTTTAATCGTTTGTTCATCAATTGGCTACCTTAGAAGGAGAGAGGCCTTTCTAGTGACCAAAACCACCAGTGCATATGCCTACAGGCGGGCCCTTATGCACCTCTTTTTACCCTAGTTCCCAAGTCTAGTCTTCATCGTAAAGGTGAGGATGGCCTTGAGGCCTGCTTATCTTATATCCTCAGGTTCAAGAACCTTTCCTGTGATACCCAAGGGATGCACAGTGACATAGAATGTGTGCTGATGACTCTTACTCTACTCCACCGCTCCACCTTGGCCAGCAGTTCTAAAACAAGTTCTCTAGCTTGACGGAGATGACCAGATATTCCTCTCCACCTCATAATAAGATGCTGATTACTACAACCAAACTTCTGTTTTTCTTCCAATTGTACCGTACCCGCTGCTAGCCCCACAGCCGGCTCAGGACCCAGGAAATTACTCCTCGACCCTCGCCTTGCGAGGGCGTCTGCTATTTCAGCACTGCAAACTCAACCATGATTCGTTACCCATATAAGTGCCACCAGATGTCATCTTCCTATACTGCAGAACAAGCCTTGCTGTAAAGCTACAAGCACTCAACAGTTTTAATGCTGCCCGGCTGTCAGAGCAGATGGTAGTCCGCCACCTAAGCACCCGAATTTCGTGAATAAGAAAGGCACAAGCTAAAATCGCATACACATTTGCTTGGAATACCGTGGCGTGTCCTCCAAGAGAGAGTTAGAGCTTTGTTTTTGGCCCACCGACCCCAGCGCCGCAGCCTTCATCGGTAAGTGAGCCATCTGTATACCAGAATGACCCTCCTTCCTCAAAAGGCCGCTTGCCGCTTTACCACCACTCTTCCCTTGTAGGATTCTTCTTTCGGTGCCATATCAGGTCTCCCTAATGTTGGCAATTACAATGGCGAGTTGTTCACGGCTTTCGGCTATTCTGAATAGTTGTTCCGCACTGCTTAGTGAGCCATGACATCTGTTTCCTTCCAATTGGAAGGAGGAGGAGGAGGAGGAAGGAGGAATTCTCTTCGTCACTCGACTTTTCCCCACATTATAAGTTGAAGGATTTTGTATCGGTCACCTCTAAGAACATGTCTCAGATATGATATCTTTCTTATCTTGATCGTTTCGAACAGCTCACGGACTGCATTGGCTCTATTCAATACTGCTTCGTTGGTCTGCATAGCTGTCACGAGGATGACAGAGTGTCTCCTGCCAGGATTTTAAAGGACCAACTGCCCTGATTCCACAGTCGGAACGTAGATGCCCCCACCTCCCCTTGAACTACCAACTCGAGTGAAGAAAGATTCAGCAGTGAAACGGTTGATCATCAGGTAATCTTTCCAAAGTAGGTATTTAAAAAATGTTTAATTAAGAGTCCTAGGGCTTCTAAATAGTAGTGAAAACTTTATTTATTCAAGTTTAGTTATAAGGTTGTGTCGCAGTAAGGTTTAATTTTTTTTTTAATGAATGCCTTGTTTACAATCGTCACTACACCAGAGTTGTCAGGTTGAAAGATGACATCAGGTGAAAGTTTATATCTCTTGAGCAGGATTTTTAAGAAATTTACTAATTCGTAGAACGTTTAAGGGCCGATTTTATCAACAGACGCATTTTAACAAAGGCTTTGACCAATCACAGCAGCCCATTCAAAAACATGCATCTGTCAAAGTACTCTGAAAATTATTGATTTCTCTTGAAATTTACCGCAAAAAGGTGAAAAAAAAACATGCTTTATATGCAATCGACCATTATGAACCATCTAGTATCTTTTCTAGTCTGACTTTCCATCCTAAATGGGTGAAAAATTGCATTTTGGTGTCTGACGATGCTTTTGACGATCGATTTAGCACAGCCAATCAGAATCCAGGAAACCAGAACTTTTGATCACTGGTTTGATAGGGTATCAAACAAATAATAATGAAGAGAAGGCATTCAATTACTCCATTATTTTGATGCAAAAATGTTACTAACTAAAATAGTTATAAATGCTTGCAATATACCCTTGTATTATAGTAGAAAGGGGTAAAAAATAACATTTTGTTGCACTTCACAAAGCTAAACACATGACTTAACTGTCTGTCGGCCCAGAAAAGTAGTACAGTTTGATATAATTTTCATATGAACAATAATTACTGCACCATCCTGACAAAAACAAGATTGTTACTATCTATAATAATTATAAAAATAATTATAAATACCTGTGATATATAATACCTTTGTATTATAATAAAAAAGGATATATGGAGGTAGTTCACCAATTTCCGTTTTTCGTATTATATCTAACAGCCTACTTTTGTACCATCAATTTGGTTTGGCTTACCCAAAACAATATTTATGTTTAGAGGGTGTTAACATCTCAATAGGTAATCCGTGGATATGCAAGGCCCTGCTGAAAACTTATATAGCTGTTTTTAATTTGATAAATAACTATTTCAATGAAAAAATATAAAATCAAGCAAGACAATAGACAAAAATCCAATGCAATGTTCAATGTAAACAAAACAAATGAATATTGAATACGTCAGCGCCACCACAAAATACTAAGATCACAAAAGTTTTTTTACTAGAGATGGGATGTTGTTGGCAGAGTATAAGGTTCGTCGTGCCCTATTTGTGGTTCATATTTTATATATATGAAAATAATATAATTATAGCTCAGTGTGATGATCGAAATTATTTGTCATAAACAACAAATTCATATATCACAGAGTTGGTAATGAATATTCCGAAGAGAATTAAAGAATATATTATATACGCTCCGCCGTAGCCGGTCCCAAGCCCGGTTGAGAAAGGAGGAGGGTGAAAGGGCTGACTTCAGATCTTGGGGTACTCACTGATGCCGATAAGTGGGTATCACAAATACCAAGAAACGTCCTTAACTATAGAAGACCTAACACATAGTCAGCAAATCCAATCTCAGAATGAGATGGGTGAGGGCGAGTCTCCAGCGCCTAAAATCTGGAGCCACTCGGCTAAGGGTAGAAGGCCCCTACAGAAATCTTCCCGTTCCACCAGGATTGGAGGTTGTGGCGATGGGCCTGCTCCCCATCACACGGAAAAACAAACATTGCAAAAAGTTCTAGAAAGAAAACGCCGGACAGATTTAACGGAAAACGACCCAGCTTACGGAAAAGGTTAATGAGTTTTGGAACATGGAATGTGCAAGGTATCCGAACTAAGCTAGATGAGGTACTGAAAGAAATCAAGAGATTTAAATTAGATGTAACAGTCCTTACAGAGACGAAAAAGAAAGGAAAAGGAACTGAAGAGTTTCGAGATTTTGTTCATTTCTATAGCGGAGTAGGAAAAGATAAAAGAGCAGCTGCAGGTGTAAGTATACTGGTAAAGAAGAAGCTGTCACGAAATATTAAAAACTGGGAACAAATAAATGAGAGGCTGATAAAAGTTGAGATGAAGCTTAAAGGACATGACTTAGTGGTAGTGGGCGCATATGCTCCTTCTGAAGATCAAAAGGACGAAGTAAAAGATAAATTTTATGATGAAATGACAGACTTGGTAGAAAACATTGGAACTAGGAAGGAAGTTATTATATTAGGTGACTTAAATGCCAGAACTGGGAGGAAAGTAAATAACAAAGTTGTCGGTCCATTTGGTGAGGAAAAAGTAAACAAAAACGGTGAAAGACTAATAAGTTTTTGTGATTATATGAATCTAAAGATAATGAATGGATACTACCAACACAAGGATATTCATAAATTCACGTGGACTCAACCAACGAGAAATCTGAAATCGATAATCGATTACTTTATTTGCAAAGAAAACTCCAAAATTAAGGTTAATGACGTTAGAGTCCATCGAGGAGCAGAGTGTGGAACCGACCATTATTTACTTAAAGCGTCACTACTATGTATATTTAAAGAAGGCCAACGACGAAACGAAGATGAAGGTTCAATGATATTGCAGGACATCTCAACCAGGAGATATAATTTACAAAGTCTTGAAACTGAGTCCACCCAGTTTCTGTATCGAATGAGATTGAACTTGAAATTAAACAATGTCTATTACTCCTCACCAATTAGTACGTATAACGAAATTATTAAAGCTCTTGACGAAGCAGCGATGGAAGCTATTGGAGAAATGGATAATACAAAGAATAAAAATGAATGGTGGAATAAAGAAATAGAAGATCTTGTTATGAAGAAGAAAGCTATGTATGATAAGTGGTTAGCAACAAAGGATGTTTACGATCAACAACAGTACAAAAGCTCAAACAGAGAAGTGAAGAAAGCCGTAATGTTTTGGTATTCCACTTCATCGTTCTGGAATCGTGCAGGGCATGCGTACTGTTAGAATCAGAACGCCATAAAGCTAGTGCGTACGCCATGAACGGTTCTGGGACGGTTCTAGAGCGGTAAATCACCGCCTGTAATCTGTTGCCCCTCCTCCCACATAGAACCATAAAAGGAAACAAAACAATAGGCATAGGAAAGAACTTACGGTAAAATACAATCCCACATTCCACTGCAGCTAGAGGTGTTCAGGAAGTATAAAATATACAAATAACCGACTTTCGGTTATTCACTAAGAAAACAGCTTATTCGGTTTAACCGCCAGTAAAAATAACCTGTTTATAACCGGTTATTTAACATGCTTTAACGGGTATTCCAAAAAACGATTATTTTTGCCCATCCCTAGACCAGACAGTAACAGAAATGACAAGAACAAGAAATGAAAACAATAACAATGTGAATGTGATGTGAATGTGATTTTTTTGAGTATTGTTATTAATTTCGTTTCTAGTTTTTCTAGACGAAAGTGTGGATAAAGCCAAAAACCGTTCCTGGATTGACGGGAACAGATGATTACAGAAAGTACACAGGAAATTGAATGGTTTATTAACTATTATGCCTAAGATGGAAGGAGGAATAATTTTTAATTTAATATAAACCTGAAATATAGAATGAATGATATCAGCAGCACCTTTACATACTTTGTACATATATCTATAAGATCTATAACAAGCATACATCGAGTAGATGGAAGTTTCATAAAAGTATGTAGGTATGTATCTATAATCAATTTCTCACTGACTGAGTTGGGATTATTAATTAAGGTGGCTGTGATTAATACTACTTTTTATGATTGTGTCACAAACTATCGCTATTAGCAATTACACAGTAATTATAAGGTAAACATGAAAAATCTGGCATTAGTTTGCAGATCAATCGTTATGTTTTGATTTTCTGCTATGATTTTGATACATGAGTTCTAAAATATTTTTGACAAAACTGTCATCCAGCTTTGAAGTTTTGTTTTCAATATTGACAAAATGCTATTGGATGATACTTATTAACTATAGACCTCAATGCCCAATAGAAAGTGACCGTCAAACAAGGTCCAATAGAAAAGCTTCGTCAAAGCATTCGTCAGAACATGCATGTTGATAAAATCGGGCCTAAGTATGACGAAGTATTACACGATTTGTAGGAAAATAACCTGAGCGTAACAAGAACGGATTGTCATCGCTAAAAAGAAACGAGATATTTATTGGAACTCTCATAAGCATATACATGTTATATGTTATATTACTCTCAATGTCTGTTAAAGACCTCTATATAAAAGTGGCATCAAGCTGCTTGACCCAGTTCTTCCCAAATGTTCTCGATGCTAACAAAAGTCTTGGAGTTATCCTTTACTCCACTCTCCTATCGTCCCAATTTCACCACCTGGCGGCTATTATATTGTCACGCCGGCCTCTTTTTCTTCACCCAGGGAATCAAACTCGACGTAACTTTCACCGTTTTACTTCACAACTGGATATAATATCTCTTAACCTTATCTCAAGTACAACTCAACTCGACTGAACTCTGCCACGCTACTCGTGGTGCCTTATATACTTCATCGAACCATCTAGAAGATTCGAGACACCCAGATGACATTCGAGAATGCCGATCTGTCAGTCTAGAAAATTCCAGATGATTCGATGACCTTTACACATCAAAAAAATCTAACCTAATCATTGTGAAAGAAACATTAACAAATCCAAATAAGCAATGTAATATACAGGATGTTACACTCTTCCCCCCTTAGCGTTCGGCGTCCTCGACGAACAGTTGGCTTCGATCCTTGTATGGCCACAGGCGATCGCTATGGACGACTTTCGGTTTTCCACTACCCATACGTATCCTGTAGACTACGTCGTTGAGGCGCTTCATCACCACGTAGGGTCCCTCCCAATGGCGTTGTAGCTTCGGACATCTACCCCTTCTCCGTCGTGGATTGTAGAACCATACCAGATCACCTTCTACGAACTTTGGGCTATTTGCTTTCAGATCGTATCTGGCTTTCATCCTGTCGCTGGCAGACTGGATGTTTCCTCTAGCAGACTCATGGATATCCCAGAGCGTTTCCTGAAGCTCGCTCACCAATTCGCATGGAAGACGGCGTTCCGTTTCTGGAGGTGGACCAAGAGCTAAGTCCAGAGGCAGCCGCAGTTCTCGACCAAAAATTATCTTCGCTGGGCTCAACCGAGTTGACTCGTTCACCGCTGATCTGTAGGCCAACATTCCCAGAGGAATCTTCGTATCCCAATCAGACTGATGTTCGTTAACGAATTTTGATAGGTAATCCAGGATTGTCTTGTTGAAGCGTTCCACCATACCGTCGGACTGCGGATGAAGAGCAGTTGTTCTAGTCTTCCGAATTCCGAGTTTTCTCATCAGCTGTATGAAGACTTCCGATTCAAAGCTTCGCCCCTGGTCTGAATGTAGTTCATTAGGAACTCCGAATCTGGACACCACGTGTTCTAAAAGAGCCTGTGCCACTGTGCCTGCTTCTTGATTGGGCACAGGAATTGCTTCTGGCCATTTAGAGAAATAATCCATTACAACAAGCAGATACTTGTTCCCAAGGCTGGTTTCCGGCAAAGGACCCAAAATGTCTATGGCGATTCTCTCAAACGGCGATCCAACGTTGTACTGCTGCATGTGTGATCGTTGACGAATACTTGGACCTTTTCTTGAGTTGCGGACATCGCACGTGGAACAGTAATTTTCAACATCTTCGCGACAGCCAACCCAGTAAAATCTCTCCTTGATTCTTTCCAGGGTCTTCCTGATGCCAAAGTGACCCCCACTGCTACTGTCATGTAGTTGTTCCATAATTGCTTTCCGTAATTTCCTTGGTACTACAAGTTTTTCTTTAGCATGTCTGCCATCAGTATCCTCCCAGATTCGATACAGGAGGTTACCCCTTACCTTTAGTGAGTCCCATTGTGCTAGGTAGGCTTTAGTGATGGGACTCATAGCACTTATTTCCTGTTGATTAGGCTTGTTTCCATTTAATAGCGAATGAATAACTAACCCTAGCTCAGCGTCTTGTGACTGAGCTTGCTTGAAGGTTTCTAGTGAAATCTTGGTTCCTTCCAATTCAAATTCTTCTATTCTTAATGTGTTTATGTCGAATTCTCGTTGTTTCTCTTCTTTAGAGCAGTGCTTACAGTCATCATCACAGGGCCTGCGTGACATCGGCATTTCCGTGTTGCTTTCCTGGACGATGACGAATTTCAAAGTCATAGCTTTGGAGGTATTCAATCCATCGAGCAAGCTGGCCTTCTGGATTCTTGAACTTCATTAACCACTGCAAAGCTGAATGATCGGTTCTCATGACAAATCTTCTTCCGTACAATAAGTGGTGGAAATTTCCGATCCCTTTCACCACACTGTACAACTCTTTTCGTGTCACACACCAGTTTTTCTGCGCTTTGTGCAAAGTTTTACTGTAGTATCCAATTACCTTTTCGATGCCATCTTGTTCTTGAGATAAGACAGCTCCAACAGCATATTGGCTAGCACCTGTGTCCAAGTAGAAAGTTCCTTCCCTTGTAGGATGAGCTAGTATCGGTGATGAGGTCAAAGCTGTTTTCAATGCGTCGAAGGCTTCTTGGCAGATGGAGTCCCAATAAAACTTATTACCATTTTCAGTTAAGGCAAATAATGGTTTGGCGATGGTAGAGAAATCTTTCACAAATCTGCGATAATAACTGCACAGTCCCAAAAAGCTTCGCACCTCATGAGTGTTGGACGGTACTTTCCATTCCTTCACAGCCTGCACCTTCTCTGGATCCGTCCGGATTCCGTCTTTGGTTAACAGATGTCCGAGGTATTTTACTTCCCTTTTGAAAAGATGGCATTTCTTAGGGTTTAGCTTCAAGTTCGCTTCCTTAAGCCGCTGGAAAACTTGTCTTAGTCGGAGTAGCTCTTCTTCAAAATCCTTTCCAAACACAATGACGTCATCGAGATATATCAGTGCTGTTTTCCAAGATAAACCTTGCAGTACAACATCCATTAGTCTTTCGAAGGTACTGGGTGCATTGCATAGACCGAAAGGCATTACTGTAAACTGCCATAGCACAGCACACGATGTAAATGCCGTTTTCTCTTTATCTTTTTCATCCATTTCAACCTGCCAGTACCCACTTTGCAGGTCCAAGGTGGAGAACCATGAAGAATTTCCAACTGCATCCAAAGTGTCGTCAATTCTTGGTAAAGGGTATGAATCCTTTTTGGTCAAATCGTTGAGCCGCCTGTAATCCACACAAAACCTCGTTGATCCGTCCTTCTTCCTAACAAGGACTATCGGGGAGGCCCAAGGGCTAGATGATGGCTCGATCACTCCTCGTTTCTGCATATCGTTTACCATATTCTGTACTTCATCAATCCTAGATAATGGAGTTCTTCTTGGGGTCTGCTTGACTGGCTGGGCATCTCCTACATTAATTTTATGACGTACCAGATGGGTTCGCCCTAGGTCATCATTATTTTTAGCGAAAATCGAACTAAATTCTCTTAGTAGCTTCAGGACCTTCCGCCGCTGCTCGGGTCGCAAATTCTCACAGCTTCTATCATACAAATCTCGAAGACTATCTGAGATCTCAGTTAAGTCATCGTCATCCTCTTCTTCCATGCCATCCAACCTTCGGATCCATGCTACTGGTTCTAGCCTACCCAGTGGCGTACCTTTCTTGATTTGTATTGAATTCCTGGATACATTTACGGCCCTTATTAACAAATTTGAAGAATCCGTTATTGTTCTGGCTAATAAAATAGGTTTATTCCAACCTAGCGTAGGCGCTGGTTCAAAAATGCATGGGGTAAGGTTGTGTTCAAGTGCCTTATGTGCATATATAGGTATAACAATCTCTTTTTGTGGAGGTATTGTAAAATTCCGTGGTGACACAACGTTCATTTTCTCTAGCTGAGTAGTTCGGCAGAAAAATGAAATCTCTTCTGAATCCCCAATGCTTAAGGTATTACCAGTGAAGTTTATTACGCAGCCAGAACTCTGCAGAAACTCAGCACCAAGGATGCAATCATTTGTGACTGAAGCTACTAAAATGGGATGCTTCTTACCAAAACTGCCAATGCGAATCTCTAATTCTTCAACACCCAGTACTGGAATACGGTCTCCATTAGCGGTTCTCAACAACATTCTATCCGTTTGCGTGGTTCTGCTTGGCGACTTCCTTCGAATTTCTTGGTATATGTTAGGACTTATTATAGTCACATTTGCTCCGGTATCAACTAACATCTTGCATGGTATATTTTCTATGTAACCTTCAACTACTGGACTCTTCTCAAGTTTATTAACCTCAATTTCGATGACCACGGGGCTTTCGTCATGATGGCCAGCCAGTTTTTGCCCCCTAAAACTGGCCGGCTTTAGTTTTCCGACTCATTCTCCGTATTAGTACTAGCCTTTCTTGACTTTTCTGACACCTGCATGCGACAGCCCACTCTAAGGTGCCCCTTCTGCCCACATCTCCAGCACGTAAACTTCTCAGGTCCTTCTACATTTGTGCGAACTGGGTTTCGTTGAAAGGTACCACCTCTTCTTCTTGGAACGAACGCTGTCGCCCTGACCTCTGCTTCATCATCTTGTTCTACAGATCGCACCCTCCGTGTCATTCGCGTGGCTTTCGTGGCAGCTTCAATTTCTAGAGCCTTGACCAAAGCGTCTTGTAAAGTTCTGGGACTGGATAGTCTTACGATTCGCTGAACGTCTAGGTCCGCAATGCCTTCGACAAACTGACGAGCAGCAACGTATTCCTGTGTTTCGACGGGGCTGTTGACGAATGCCCGTTTCGCTAAGCTTTGGACTTCATATGCAAACGTGGTCAGATCCTCCTTGGCTTGCTGTGTCCGGTTGTGCAGTTGACCATGTAGCAGCTCTGTTAAGTGCGCATCTCCAAAGCGTAACCTTAGTGCAGATGTTATCTTATCATAGTCACGTAGGTCTGATGAGCAGAGATTTTCCAAAATAGCTGCGGCAGAGTCTCTTAGCATGGATGTAAGCACACAAGCTTTTTCTTCATTTGACCAGTTATTCATACGAGCGATATTTTCAAATTGCATATAATAAATGTCCCAGGACGTTTTGCCGTTGTACGGATAGGGCTTTGCTACTACGCCACTGTGTCTATCAGGAAAAGCGGGTGCTGCAGCTGTTAAACTACGCTCACCTGCACTAAGTTCTCGCAGCTCCTCTCTGATCATTTCCTTGACCTGATCTTTCACCTGCTGTAGTTGTTCACGCTCACCTCCACTAAGTACTCGCAGTTCGTCTCTCACAGTTTCCTTGACATGATCTTTCACTTGGTGCAGCTGTTCCTCAAAGTCCTTTTGTGATGTCATTACTGTCACTACTTGTGTCTCTATTGCGCTGATACGTTGGTCTTGATCTTCTAATGCCTGGCTTACCGCTTGCTTCTGTTCCTCAAGCCTAGTCATCACAAGTTCCTGTCCACTTTTCAAATCTGCGACTGCCTCGTCTTGATGTCGCTTCAACTTTTGCTCAAGGTCCTCTTGGTGGTGCTTTAGCTTCTCCTCCAGGTTCACGACTGCCTCGTACTGGTGTTGCTTTAGCTTCTCCTCTAGGTTCACGGCTGCCTCGTCCTGGTGTTGCTTTAGCTTTTCTTCAAGGCTCACGACTGTTGCTTGCATAACAGCTGCCTGGTTGTCTTGCTGGGCCTTCATTTCTTGTAGCATAGTCATCAATGCACTCATGTCGGACGCCATAGCTCTGGTTACTGGCATTGACTGACGCTGTACTCACTTCTTGATTCCTTTTCTTGGTTTGATTCGATGGATAATCCCACTTCTGACACCAATTGTCACGACGGCCTCTTTTTCTTCACCCAGGGAATCAAACTCGACGTAACTTTCACCGTTTTACTTCACAACTGGATATAATATCTCTTAACCTTATCTCACGTACAACTCAACTCGACTGAACTCTGCCACGCTACTCGTGGTGCCTTATATACTTCATCGAACCATCTAGAAGATTCGAGACACCCAGATGACATTCGAGAATGCCGATCTGTCAGTCTAGAAAATTCCAGATGATTCGATGACGTTTACACATCAAAAAAATCTAACCTAATCATTGTGAAAGAAACATTAACAAATCCAAATAAGCAATGTAATATACAGGATGTTACAATATTATGTATTATATAATCAAATAGACGAATCTATATACGACACCTTGAAGACCTTAATGCAAGAAACGCCACCGGACATTGTTTCCAGAAGTCTTACAATTTATTAAATGTGAATAAACGTGCAAATGGAAAGGTTTTGATTTTTATTAATTTGTATAGTACTCTATGGGAACAGGTATCAGGATACTACGCGCTTGTGCTTGTTACACCGCGATACAAACAGAAGATCAGACTTTGCCGATACTTAGATAAATTTGAAGAGCACATAGTTTCATCAGAGTCAAATTTGCAGAAAGAGAAATAGCCGTTTATAAACAAGCCTCTCAAATCCGCTGGAGTCTTCTACCTTTTACTCCAATATAACATCCTCCCAAAAAGCTGTAATGGTCAGAGAAATCTAAAGAACTTAACTAGGTAGGGATTCGATTTTTAAAAACATGGCAGCATTACTAACGCGATGAAAAAAGCCTCAACACAAAGTCAGTATCGGTTATCAAGGGTACAAATTGCAGCCGCAATGCATTTTGTCCAAATTTTCTAAATTTAAAATAGAGGTGGCGCTATATTCCTATGATCAAATACCTCCTATTTATGAACGAAAATCAGACAATATACCTTTGTTGTTAAGTAGGGAATCATACCTAGACAAACAAATTAAGTCCAACCACATAGTACTTTCAAAGTGCATTTCGTGCCATAAACATGGACAAAATCCCTTTGATTGGGATTTCATTTTCGTATATACAATGTACGATAGAGACCGTAAGCTGAAATGGATAGCCACAATACGTGAAAAAATTGTGGCAAGTTAGTGATGGGGACGACCCCGGGGACGACG
This sequence comes from Callosobruchus maculatus, assembly GCA_951848785.1. Lineage (NCBI taxonomy): Eukaryota > Metazoa > Arthropoda > Insecta > Coleoptera > Chrysomelidae > Callosobruchus > Callosobruchus maculatus. The sequence goes on along the minus strand of CATOUR010000122.1, from coordinate 18,623 downwards.
ATCACAACTGCGTAGAAGCATTCTCTTGTACCAAATTTTGCGATTGAGTACCATATACCCGTATCATTATATTATCCCAAACCATGTTTTTTGCTATGATTTGGTGATAATTTGGAAGTTTGCTCCTCAATTGATCGGAAATATGCTGGTGTTCTTCCAACCCTCTATCCTCCATCATCATCAAACTTGCCCTTTACAAAAAAATGTTTAATATAATCCGAGAAATCTGAAACACCCATAATCAAAGTTTGATGTGTTTTAGTTGTCTAAAAATGAAATTCGTAGAGGTTCTGAGAAATGTTGTTTCTTGCTTATTACACCGACGGTAAAGCACCCATTTTCAAAAGCAGCATTATCCATTATGACTTCGGAGCATACTGCATTCCAAATTTCATCAGAATTGGTGAAGCGGTTACTGATACCACGCTTCTACAAGAATGCCAACAGACAGATATTTTCGTGATATATCCGCCTATGAACCGATTTAAAAAATGTAGCAATGTTTCATCAAAGTTGATTCAGCAGCATCAGTTAGTGACATTATGCGATTACAAGTAGACGCTCAATATTGGATATCATTGAATGCGTGCATATTATTACTTTGGATATCGTGAACATTATAGGCTGGTTTAACAGTCATCATATGCATGTGACAGGTATCCGTCTACATATTTTTAATCAGATATTTTTCTTTCAACATATTAGCCCGAATCTCCGAATTCACTGAAACTGATTTGTTACACTGTTTTAGCAAAATAGCTCTCCTTCTTTCAAAACGAAGTAACATTGCCACAATAAGGTGACCTATAAATCAGATTTCCTCAAGAGAAGAGATCTTTGGCGTGTAAGCGAGGGTGATAAATTGGATTTATCTATTGCCATTATCTTTTAATAGCGCACTGCATCAAGGTAATAGTGGTATTATGAAAGTGATTTATTTTCCAGCCAAAAAAGACTTTTTCCTTGAGAAGCAGAAAATCTTGTTTTCAAACGACAGATTGTGCTCCCTCATATAAAAGGCAATTCCTGTATCGTCATGTAAGAAACTCATCAAAGCAATGGAGCTTAATTCGTATAATATGTCATTGAAGGTCCATCGACTAAATCTCAAGAAAAATCAAGGAAAATTCATAGATGCTCACGTTATTCAAAGTGTATAATGAGTTTGAGGTGTATAAAATCGGATAGTAAAATGGAGATGTGCAAACATACGATAAGATTTCAAAAAAAACCTTACACTGCTCTTATGATTATAATATATTATCGTTTGGTGGCACCAAACTAGAGAAAATTATAATCGCATACGGATTATTGCTCTTTTAGACGATTGCCTGATTTATTTATATGTATGTGTATGTTGAAGGTATGCAACCAAGGCACTATGTGAGCAACGTAAATTGACCAGCGAAAAGAATTCGGTGGAAGAAGTAAGGACGTTGCCATAACTCTTAGTAATTCAATCCTATTTCCATCTTTTAAGACTTGTTTTATTTGATTTATAAAGGAAACGGCAAATAATAATTATATTCCCTTATTCATACTTCTACTTCATAAAACTGATAGCTACAACCGGCAACCACAGATTTTATTCCCCACCTTAAAGACGGTCCAGCGTCGGGATTGGATAATCGCAACCTACGATATTTAATGTCCCTACCTCTTATATACTGATGTTTTCCATCCCTCTTTGAACTCTACATGTTTATTTATTTATTTAGCGTATGGCTACATGGACTAATTGGTAATAAGTCTTAAACAATATAACAAAATACAAATATTAAATTTAAAACAAACAAAAATAAATAGTTTTTAGATTTTAAAATTAAGACCATTTATCCAGTCAACTACAGACTTCGAGGCTTCGAAGAAATCCGACTGTTGTCCAGCATATGCGGTAATCGGCCATTCGGTGACAATATGCTGAACAGTCTGCCGGGGCTCTCCACAGTCACAGGACGGTGATTCAGATATCCCCCATTTAAAGAACGAGTCATGACAGATGCCATGCGACGTTCTGACTCGATTAAGGGTTTTCCATGTATGGCGAGGCAATTCCATTCCTGGCAGGGTTAAAGTGGGGTCCATAGTTGGTGGAGCCTGTACCGGCTTCTGGACTTCCCAATCCCTCCTCCAGTGCTCATCAACTTGGAAGCCATCCCGCAAGAGCCGTTCTGCAAATGGTAATGGGGGATTTCTAGATTTCAACCTCCGAAGATCTGCATCATCTAGGTCAGTATGCAGTGGAAGTTGGGGATTGGATAGTATTTTGTTGTATTCCTTCACCAGTTTATCCTGTCTACGAATATGAGGAGGAGTGATATGGCACAGAACGGGCAGCCACGGTAGGGGGGTAGTTTTTAGACAGCCACTAATTATTCTCATTGTCTCATTCAATTTGGTGTCAATCATTTCATCATCAAAAAAATGATTAACTCTACATGATCGCTACCTGACCGAACCTCCCTCTACTCACCCTGTGGTATTGATGTATTGTATCGTCATCGTCGTGTATGACGTAAAGTTAAACGCATAGGTTAGATTTTTGATGTGTAAACGTCATTTAATCATCTGGAGTTTTGTTTGGAGATTGACAGACGGGCGTTTTAGAATATCATGTAGATGTCTCGAATTCCCTAGAAATGATATAATGAGCGATATACAGGGTGGGCCAATAGTGCGTGGACGGAAGATTGTGGGCTTACTAAAAAATATTTCAAAAATCTGTTACTTGATTATTTTAGGAACCCTTGAGGGCTATAAGGTAAAAATATTTCCACTTAAATTTTGACGTTTATACAGAGTGATTCATATCAAACTTACATTCATTCGAATGGAACCCCCTATATATTATTGCATATTTGGATTCCTCGGTCAATTCTACTGTGACATTATGCATCATATATGGGTCTTTAAGCGAACTGTTTAGGCGCAAATCACCATGTTTGGTATAAGTAGGTATCAGAAAAAAATTGAATATCGTAGCGACTATAAAACTTAGAAGTCCGTGACCCAGCGGTACGACTAAGCATAAAATGCGTCACTCAGGTCAGGCGGCCAAATTTTAATTCTTCTTGTACTTGGAGAAATCAGTAGATTAATTAAAGAAACTTCAATCACAGATAACTTGATTTTTTTAAATGGGAATGCCTATTTTGTTTTATAGAATCAAATGTAGAATTTGCTTACCTTTCTAACGCTATAGCATTCTCGATATCAATCTTCTTTGGTTTTCATTTTATTTCGAATTTTCAGCCAAATCGGTGTTTTTCGATTTTCCTGCGTGCAAGCGACCTAGCAGGCCATGAGAAATAAAAGCCCGTTAATATGGAAGAAACCAACTAACTTAGTAGACAGATACAAACAAACTAGAGTAGCGAGGTAAGATCATGAAAATTCCTTACAACACATCAGCTCTAACCGGATACAACAGCGGCAAGACATTTAATGTCAATTATTAGCTGGGGTATGACAGAAGTGTTTGTTTTTCACAGCCTACTAGTTGTTGAGGTCTACTAGAGCTTGACAACTTTCCAAAACGATTAAAAATTTTAAAACAAAAGCAAAACCATCAGCGATTTTTGCATACAGTCTAACATGTTTAGAATGACATTTTACATTTGATGGGACAATGAAATTGGTCATTTCCGTTTAGTTAAGTCAAAAGTGAAGATATCTCTAACTGGAGCATTCTGAACATCTGCTGAAATAATTGCTAGAATTTTTTAATTACGCTATGCTGTAACTGTGTTTACTTCATGTAGTTTTCTACAAACTAAATTACGTTTTACAATTCAAACAGACTGCAATTCAAGTTTCATTTTCCGCGATTTTGCTAATAAGTAGAAGTACCTGTTGAAGAATTTGAAGGGTTCCAGTCAGAGGTATCATTCCTTTTGACTTACGGAAGTAGCTACTTTTTTTATAGCATTAAATTTGAAAATTTATTCAGAAGACATAGATATTCTACTGCCAGCAACAATCGCTAGTAGTTTTCCTTTGATTAAATATTTTTTTACTGACTTTGGAAATTGGCTAATAGCTAGTAGGCTGTGAAAAATAAGCATTAGTGTTACCGCTATTGTTTCTGGTTACAGCTAATATGTTGTAAGGAATTTTCATAATATTGCCTCGTTACTCTAATTACTTTGCATCTTTCTATTAAGTTAGTTGGTTTCTTCCATATTAGCGGGCTTTTGTTTATTTTTCATGGCCTGCTAGGTTACTTGTACACAGGAAATTCAAAAAACACCGATTTGACTGAAAATTTGAAATAAAATGACAACCAAAAAAGATTGATATGGAGAACGCTATATCGTTAGAAAGGTAATCAAATATTACATTTGACTCTTTAACCAAAATAAGCATTCATATTTGAAAAAGCTATCTGTGATTGAGCTTTAGTTAATTGATCTACTGATTTCTCCACGGACAAAAAGAATTCAAATTTAGCCGTCTGACCTAAGGTGACGTATTTCACTTTTAGTCGTACCGCAACGCCACGGCCTTCTAAATTTTGTAATCGCTGCGATATTCAATTTTTTTCGGATACCTACGTATACCAAAAATGGTGATTTGCGCCTAAGCGAATCAAACCAAAAAGTGAGTACAGAGTCGGTTAATGCCAGTAACTAGAGCCATGGCATTATGTATAAATGCACTGATGAATATGCTGCAAGAAATCAAACAGCAGGCAGCCAAAACGAGAGCTGAAGTGAGAACCAGCTTAGAAAAACGTGCAGCCAAAACAAAAACCAAGTAATAGGGGACCGTCCTGAATCTTGACGAGAAGCTAAAGCACCACCAGGAGGTGGCAATCGGTTACCGTGAAGAAAAGTTGATGCACCACCAAGACGAGGCACTCGCAAGTTTGAAGAGTGACTTGAAGAGTGGACAGGAACTGATGATGACTAGACTGGAGGAGCAGAGTCAGGTATTATAAAATCAAGAACAGCGTATTAGTGCAACAGATGCATCATAAAAATACGTTGAAGAACAGCTACAGCAAGTGGACGATCATGTCAAGGCAATCGTCAGAGAGAATTTGCAAGAACTTAGTGCCGATGAGCGTTGTTTAACAGCTGTACCACCTACTTTTCCTAACAGACTCAGTGGCGTAGTAGTAAAGTCCTATCCATACAGTGGCAAAACGTCATGGGACATTTATTATATGCAATTTGAAAACATCGCTTGCATAAATAACTGGTTGAATGAGAAAAAAGCTTGTGTGCTGACATCACTGCTTAGAGACTGTGCAGCAGCTATTTTGGAAAATCTCTCCTCGTTAGGTCTAAAAGTGACTATGATAGTATAACATCTGCATGAAAGGTCCGCTTTGGAGATTCACACTTAACAGAGATGTTATATGACCAATTGCATAACCGGACACAGCAAGCCAAGGAGGCTTTGGCGACGTTCGAATATGAAGTTTAACGGTTAGCCAAACAGGTATATGTTAACAGTCCCATCCAGATGCAAGAATGCGTGACTGCTCGCCAGTTTGTCGAAGGCATTGTGTACCTGGATGTTCAGCGAAGACTTTCCAGCCCCAGAACTTTACAAGATGCTTTCGTAAAGGAAATTGCAGCTGTCAAAAAATCGATGAAGTAGAAGTTGCTACCACTTCGTCCAGTACAAGAAGAGGTGGCATATTTCAAAGAAACTCACCAGTTCGTACAAGTCTACAAGGAACTGAGAAGTTTACATGCTGGAGATGTGGGCAGAAGAGGCATCTTAGGGTAGGGTGCCGCATACAGGTTGATAAGATGCAGGTGCATGTAGAAAAAGCAGATGAGTATGCAAATAAAATAAAATCTATGTAAGACACGATAAACTCAATGAAGGGGCCGTGTGACAGTTACATGGAGAATAAGGTGAAGGAAGGAAGTATTGTCAAGCTTCAATAACAACACGGAGTAGCCATGAGTAAACCTACAGCCGATATATATAGGCTGAAACAGTTGCTTGACTCTCAAGAACGCGGAAGTATTGATATTAAGAGCAAGTTTGAAAGGGATATGAATAATCTGCTGAAGAAGAATGAACAACACGTGGAAGCATTGTGCGTTGATGAAGCTATACAAAGAAGTTTCTCAACACGGGGCAAGCTTGAGAAAGCTTAACGAAAAACACAACAAACAAGTTTCTGCTTTAAAGGATGAAATCAAGATATTGAAGGCTTTGGATCAACTGAATATCACCAATATGTAACGCTCAAACAGAATATAAATCAGATGGAGGCTGAGTACGCATCCTGTAAAAAGAACCTGGACCACGCGATTGCTGAAGCCAAAAAGGCCGGGGTCGAGAAGGCGTTAAAGTTGAGAAAGGTTGGCGCAGTTTGAAGCAGAAAACAAGAAGCTAAAAACTGATTTGAGCGGCGCAAGAAAAACATGGAAGACTTGTTGATAATACGATTAAACAGTGACTGGTAAATTTGGAAAATGAGAATGAGCGACTAAAAAAGAAGCTCGAGAATGCATTGGCTGCAGCACAGGCTGGTAGCTCCGGGACAAAGCAGATGAAGGATGAGAACAATAAGACGAAGTAGGAGATTACGCAGGTGGAAAGCGAGATCCGATAAGCTGAAGAAGGAACTCAGTAATTGATAATTCAAAGAAAGGCGTGTTCGGAATATCAGTGACAGTATATTACTTTAGCTTAGCTCTTGAAAAAATGCATTTGAGTGTAGTACTCATTGAAAAATTTAAACAGCGCTGCATACAAGGTGTCCGGCTATTCGACCGACAAGACCGACAACGGTTGACACATGATAGACCTCACACTTTTTTGAACATCCAGATAGGAACATGGATCCTTAAAATGCTTAATTTTCAAGATACAGAGCGTCAAAGTTTTACTTTTATTTTCGCGTTTTCTCAATTATTCAACAATAAAATGGTACAAGATATAAAATTACGTATAGGGGGTTTTTAAGACGAAAAATCAAAATTTCCATCACGGTTTTGCTCTCATGAATAAAGGGCGCCACCCACGGCACATCGAATTTTTTTAAATTAAAAAAATTTTTTCCGGTTTGGTGCATCATTGTGAGTATTACAAAAATAGCTTCCTCGATATGTTTTACGTACGTTTTAGGCCCTAGAGGTTACCGTTTTCGAGATAACCTTTATTGAAATTTCCAAGGCACCCCATTAGTTGTAAAATGTGGTGGAAAGAATTAACGGCATTCTCGCACAAATTAATATTAGATTAAAAACGTTTTTCAAACATATCTAGTTTTTGAAATAGGTGGTGCTGAACACTAAAAATACTTCGTAAATGGTATGTAACAGAATGAGCCTAATATTAATTCGTGCGAAAATACTTATAATTCAGTTGAGTTGGAGATCTCAATGAAGGTTATATTGAAAACCGTTACCTCTAGCGACTCACACAAAATATTCTTTTTTCACGTAAGACATACTGAGGAAACGATTTTTTTGATAATTGATACACCAAACTGGAAAAAGTTTTGATGATTCAAATAAGTTCAATGTGCCCTCTATTCATGATAACAAAACCGCCACTGAATTTGAATTTCTCGCCATCAACACCCCCCGACACGTAATTTTAGATACTTGTGCCATTTTATTGCGGAGCAATTGAGAAAAAACGACAGCCTGTATCTTGAAAAATAAGCATTTTAAAACTTCATGTTCCTACTTCAATCTTCATATAAATGTGAGGACTATTACCTATATCCAGTACACTTAAATTAATTGGTTACAGTACACTTAAATTAATTGGTTAGTTTCATATCATATTTTTTTAAATTTTATTTTATTTTGGTTCTTTTACATCCTACACCGATAGGTGAGGAGAGAATTCTGATCGCGAAAATTTTCGATTTTGAGATAATACGCTTTTTGGGCGTTTTGTGATGTCTACATAACGAAAATCCACGTCACTCATTTCGGTTGGTCTGTCTGTCTTGAAAATCGGAGCATGGGCGGCGGAGTCATTAGCAAAAGACAAAATATTTAAGATATTCCTCAAACTTCGTTTTTAGGCGTTTTAGGGGTTCATGATCATTTTCTACTTTTTTTTGGGTGGGGGTGAAATTGGCGTGGTTGAGGGGTGGGGGTTTGTAAAACTAAAAAAATTGTTGTATTCATAATAGGCTATCCGTTGACCTATGAAAGAAAGATATATCGTCATTATCTACTTTTTTAGGTTCTTCTGAACATTGCCTTGCCTATTACAGAAACCAAGGTACTTAGAATTTTCTAGTGTATACATACGAGTATTGCTTTTGATCGTTCTGTATTGTGTAACGTGGAAACTATTGGATTGATTGTAAAGGAATTTTCACACATTGTTACGATGGCGAGGATGGAATAGGTGAGAAATGATTGTCTATAATTGATCATATCTCGTTTTACAGTGTCTGTGAGTGACGCACTGCCGTGTTGTTCGCTTGCCTTAGGTATTGCATTGTGCAACAGGTTTTCAAGGATGGGGAAGATAGGAGATACTCCATCGTCTGGGTCTCCCCGCAGGTACACAAATCATCCTCAGCCTATCCCCATCTCACTAGGTTATCCCCAGACCACCTGCCCATTTGGCATCTAATCCTGTTGAGACTTCTCTAGGTCCTCCATTCCAGTTGTGATCCAGCAGGGAGGCTTTCAGTTGGATTCCAAGTTGGTATGTGGTTCTCTGTTAGCCGTCTCTCCGTCAGTACCTCTTTGGTTACTGATTTGGAGTCTGTCAGTGGGTTTGTGGACATAATGAAATTCTTCCAGGATTAAGTCTCGATCCTGGGCTGCTGGGGGCTTGTGTCCATATAAAGGGTCTGTCTAATGACTGTCTGATTTGTTCTACTCGTACCATACATGAGACTTCTCGCCTGATTTGAGGGGGGAGCTAATATGTATCGGTGGTCCAGGTTGGTAGGTTTTGGATATCCCGTGATTATTCTAGGTGTCGCGTCGTTCAGGGTACGGCAAGTTTGTTAGCCTGAGTTGATCTGGACCATACAGGGCATGCGTATTCGGGTGGTGCAAAGCACATGGCAAGGGGAGTCGTTCGCAATACGCCAGGGTATGGGCCCCCATTGGATAGGTTTTAGTTTGATTTTTGTTCTGACTATTTTGTTTGCTTTGTTGTTCTTGTTTTCTAAGAAACGACTTCAAACATATCGTTTTTCAATAAAATATCCATCTGTGTATTATAAATACCTACTAAATATACTTGCCGACCTCAATGTTCTACAAAATTACTAAACTAAGTCAAAAGTAGCGTGGTCAACCGTTTAAAGTAAACCCTTGAACATAAGTATCTAAAGAATAACTAAAGTACGAGTAACGAATTCCGAGTAACGAGTCCTGAAGTGGAAAGTAACGAGTCGTTACAAGTCCTTCAAAGTAACTAAAGTTTACATCGCTAAAGTCTGTGGCTTTTTAGTAGGTATGGCAGTCTGTGTGTATGGCGATTCTTTTGGTTTTATCCTTGCACAGTGCAAGATGGCATAGTCAACATCATACAGCAAACCTAGATAACTAAATACAGTTCTGATTAACCAGCTTGCGAATAACACCATTTCTCGTGTTCGCTTTTGCTGTACTCTTCTCTACGTGTTCTTTAAGGGACAGAGTCCTGCCTAAGGTAACACCCAGATGTACTGGATTTGGGCGGTGTTGTAGCCTGGTCGAATTCCATTCAATTTGCAGTTTCCTATTCGCTTGCCGGTTATCAAGATAGAATGGGCAAGCTTGAGCTTCATCTGGATTTGAGCATAACTGGTTTAATTTGTAGTATTCGACCATTCTTGCTAGGGACTCTGTTAACCTTTCCTCGATTTCATCGATGTCATGGGATTGGCACGTGATTCCTACTACGTCATCGGCGTATATGAAACTATTTGTAGAAGAGCGGCCCCCAGCTTAACCATTCGCGTAGAAATTAAATAGAAGAGGTGCCAGTTTGCTACCCTGTGGTAGACCATACTTCTGGTTCCTCCATCGACTCATCTGTCTTCCTAACCCCACATAGAACCTTCTGTTGCACAGCAGTGATTTCAAGACCTCTGTCAGATGGTAATTTTGTGTCATCCTGAAGATTTTTTCCAGGACGATTTTGTGGTTGTTGTTATTGTGGGTTATTAACAATTGGAAAATGAGAACTGGCATCTTTTTTGTCCCTTTTCGGCCACTCAACATGTACCCGGCTGCTGTTACTCAGGAAAACATCCCCGGCACAATACCCGAAATTTCGTCCCTCATTATGTTCAAAATAATTTTAGCTATCATTGTTCACAGTAATTTTCGCTTTTATTCGTCGCAGACTGTTTTATACATTGACGTCTCCAGGTCTTTTTTGGTTTCCTTCGACACTATACCTTATTATCACAATTGATGGTAACAAATGAGTACAAACTGAGCAAAAGAAACATTGTCAGGCGCCCCTCTAACAAACCAACGACAGGTTCGCAAATTGTACTAAGATCAGGGTATGCTTAAGCTGTGAATGAGAGCCTCTAATCCTCCACCTAGTGCTCAAACCACTTAGATATCCACTTGGCGTTGGTGCCATCAATTGTGGAAACAAGGTATATTCAGCAACATCACGTCAGTTTTGTAAGTTTCGATCTATTGTTGAACTGATTTTGTTGTCTTTGTAGTTCCGAGGGATGATCAAATGGCTTCTAAAGCTAGAAAATAGAGCTTAGAGCCTCAAGAGCACACCTCGCTGTTTATTTGTCTTTACCTAGTTTTCAGACCAAATCCAGAAAATATATAATTATAATCAAGAAAAAAGTTGCATTAGACCCAGCCCATAAATGTGACTATTCAATGAGAACTTTCGTATTTCTTGAAACATTCTTTACAATTAATTTTACCTTAATAATTTAAAATTATATTTTAAGTAACTCAACATGCAGCTTATAGAACAGTTCTCAATATTTAGGCTTTCTTAGGGCTTCTATAAAAACTAGTTGACTCATACTATCTTCATTATTTGACTTCGAGCTTTAATCTGAATGTCACGTTACCCATCCTAATTTTTCGGTAAAGTACAAAGCTTTAAAATGATTTTACTCAGGAACAAAGCCTTTTAGCTAAGCATTTTCCACAGAGAGGCTGGTATAAATCTTCGGCATAATATATTTTTGGCTCATTGTTAGTTCAAAATGACCATGTATGTGACTATGCAATCGGTTAGACGAGCGTACCGTATGAGTTATCCAATCAACATTTTTTAAGATTTTACCTTACAAATATGTATCGCGAAACTAGAGCGCACCTGTTTCCAATGTAGTAACTCAGGATCAGAATATTTCACTCCCACATGCGTTCGTGCCGCTTGAATAACTAAACATATGGCAGAGATTTGATGTGTAACAGTTAAGATCATAGATTTATAATAAGGTCTTTGTATAGTACTTCAGTATACTTTAATTATACAAAAAATGTAAGGTTACACATAACTGTAAGTGAAATATGTCCGGATGATGACCTACAACTTCATCACCGACAGAAGCTGTCTGCTGCCTACAATGTAGACACAACAATTGGGGTTTAGAATTAGGAAAACGTTTTTTTTGTGATAAATGGAAAGGTCATATATATGTTTTATAACAAAACTGATATTCATTTCTTTTTTTTGCAATAATTCAAAAGTTATATCAACATAAAAATGGGTTTTTAAATCCAGTACCGAAAACACGCCGATAGCTATCGAACCCGTGTGATGTCACTACGGTGGTCAGGGTGTTCCTTTGACCAACGACGTGCTTCTCCGATAAAAGGTGTTAGATTCCCAATCAATCTTAAAAATAGTTAACTGTAACCAGTGTATATTTGTTGCAGCATAGACCCCATCAAATACGTCTTGTTAAAGCAACCGTTTCCACAATTCTGTGATAGTGCAGTGTCTTAGAGTGTTAGACCATCGATCTGTGCTCGAGCGGGGTGTTGGTTCGAAGCCCAGGCCTTGCAACCCTTTTTTATTTTGATATAAATACGTTTCTGAATAAAAGAAAAGAGTTGCAAGGCCTGGGCTTCAAACCAACACCCCACTCGAACACAGATCGACAGTCTAACACTCTAAAAAGGTCAGATTTTATCAACATGCATATTCTGAGAAACGCTTTAAGAAAGCTTTTCTATTGGGTGTTATTTAGCAAAAACCTTCTATTGGGTATTAGGGCTATGTTAGTACGTATCATCCAATGGTATTTTATGAATATTGGAAACAAAACGTTAAAGCTGAATGACATTTTTGTCAAAAACATTTTAGAATTCATGGATCAAAATCATAGCAGAAAATCAGAACAAAGCGATTGATTTGCAAATTAATGCCAGACTTTTCATGTTTAGCTTATAATTATTGTATAATTACTGTGACAGAATCATGAAAGTAGTATCAATCACAACCACCTTAGTTAATAATCAATAACCTCACCTCAGAGAGTAATATTGATCACAGACAAATACATACTTTTATGAAAAAACTTCCATCTACTGAATGCATGTCTGTTATAGACCTTCTTATATAGAAATATTCACAGAGGATACAAAGGTCCAGCGGGGCGGCACTGGGTAAAAAGTACCGTAGCGCAAGAACTATGAGAAACACATTGTAAGGCATGTGTTAGGATTGTTGCAACACACGCTATATGTTTAGTGACGACATGTGCTGTCTGTCACTAACGTTTCAAGTTTAATTAATTTTTTTGATTATTCACACTTCAATTTCGAGAAGACATCACCTCTCTCACCAAGATTTCTATGTATCACTTGTATAATCGAGAGAATAGATTAATCCTCCAGAAAAGATGTTTGACTGGGAAGCTGGGGGCCAAGAAAATATACACGTACAGTCCATTCGCTACACTCAATCACACTTTGGGTTAACAATAAGGAATCGAACTCAAAGGCCCCCACAGCATGCATATGAACAAAATCCCCTCTGCTAGTTCCCTCTTTCTCTGAAACGTATATAAAGCACCTGATTCACTTTCTGACTATACGACAGGTTTCTGGTTTACAAAAAATAAGGTTATGCTCTTATCAGCCTGCGAACTTTACTGTTAAGTAGGATAGGCAACCAGTAATGCACAGATTGGCCAACATGTTGGTTAAATCGTGTGTTAAGTGTTATTTTTACACTTGTTACTATAATACAAAGGTATATTGCAGGTATTTATAATTATTATCATAATTGTTATCGGTAGTGGAATATTGTTTAATCAAAATAATGTACTAATTTGAATTTCTTGTCATCATTATCATTTAATAAACAATTTATATGATCATAAAAGCTTGTCGCGCGATTTACTTTGGTAAGTAAACTAGTAACTATTCAATCGAACAACTTAATATCCTAAGTTAATTTTTTTTAAATTTCAGTTCAATTAAATACTTATAGGTAGATATGCAAACCTCGCGACAAGCTTTTATAATCATATAAATTCTGTATAATGAGGCTATAAGTTGATACCTGAAATTTGAAAGGAAACTTTTATTCTCTTTTTTAGACCATTTAAATAGAAGTTTTTTTTCTTTTAATTTATTTTTCACTTTTTAGTTATTGACCTGCATTTTTATTCTCAGGGAACCCTTACGTTTAATACTAATACCAATGGAAAGCATAAGAAACTTCAAAAGTTCGCCATATTGGATTAAGAGTGATTTCAGAATATTTTTCTAATTATTATAGGCAAGCCCTTTCATTTGATGTACATATTGCAGAAGTGCATACAAAATACCTATTTCGCCATCTTGGATGGTCGGCCATGTTGGATGTAGAATGACGTCACATTTTTTCGAGTTTCGACGAGCCCCTTCATTTGATATCCATTTGTAGAAGTGGATAAAAAATAATTATTCGCCATCTTGGAAATTCCGCCATATTGAATTTAGTATGACGTCACATTATTTTTCGAGTTACTCTCAACAAGCCTTTTCATTTGAAATCCATATTGCAGAAGTGCATAAAAAATAACTATTCCGCCTTCTTGTATAGTCCGCGATATAGGATTTAGAGTGGCGTCACATTATTTTTGGAATTACACCCAGCAAGTCCTTTAAGTTGATACTAATATTGTACAAATGCATTAAAAATAACTACTCCGCCATCTTCTATGACCCGCCGTATTAGATCTAGAATGACGCCACATAGCTTATCGTGTATTGTCATCGAAACTTAACGTGTATACAAAATTTCAGCTTAATCGGTTGAAGATATCTGTTTCAAAATTGAGTAGCCAGATTCCAAGATATATCATACATACATTTCACGTTGAATAAGAGCTTTTAATAAGTAACAATAAAGTTTATAAAATATGTTTTTTTTCGACCATTGTCATTAGGGCTATAGCCTTTTTGCCACAGAGTGTTTTAATTGTCATTTTAGATTAATATTTTAGTTCTGTTTAGGAAAGCTAGGAACAAATCATATATAAAATATTTTTTATAAAGAAATTACCTCCGTGGCTTCTGAATGTATTAAATTTACAACTTCCTATAAATACTTTCATTGGTGTTTATCAAATGAGGAGGTCTCATGGTATGTCAACGAATTGTATGAAGATTTGTCCAGCAACATGTGGTTATATTTTATACGGATAGTGTGCGTATGTATAGGGTGAAATAGGAGACAATATGTAGGATGTACCTACTGAGCCACCCATCTGTCGCCTTCTTCTATATGTAAATTGTGATTTAGATATCAAAAAGCCGTACTATTCAAAAACTGAAAATTTTCGCGATCTCAATACTTCTTTCCTTCGCCGGTTGCGTGGGAAGTCAAAAAAGTACAACTGTAAGACGGCTGGAAATTATTTTCAAAAAAAAAGAAAGTCAGATAATTTCGCCGTGAACTGACTAATCGTATAAATATATCTGCGAACTCACAATTAAAAAAGGTAACTGAGTAGCAACGCGCTCTCGGGTGGCAATTTATTGCGATCTCAAAGAATGAACGAGAAAAATTGGGTTAATAAATTAGTAAAGTTGAAGTATTTAACGTCTTTATTTATCGGATAAAGGCAATTAGAGGCCAGAATGAAATTGACGGATCTCTTTTAACTTCTCTGGTATTCCCATAATTTATGGCGGGCTTTATATTAGCACTTGAACCGAATTGTTCTAATTGCCCAAGTTATACCGCCATTATCACAGTATGCTGGATTAAGCTACGTGTGCTCCTGTACCAGGCCTTAGGGTCTAGTAACTTTACATCTTATTTTTTCATCATAGATTCTATGTTGAGTACGCAAGGGAAGAAATTAGTAGTCCTTGTAGAGCATACATTCCAAAGATATCAAGGAACTGCCCGTGGTTGTAGTCTTGGAGTCATCCAAGCGCATGAAGTATGTTGCCAATTTGCTTTAATGTATAAAAATAGAGCTATTTTCCGATTTAATTTTGCTAAAAGTGTAAGCTATAACTACATATTATGATACATTGTACATGTACACATCATACATTCTCTAATTTGTATAATACGAGTAATTGTTTTTACTTCCCACTCCGATAGGTGAGGGGAGTCTTGTGATCGCGAAAATTTTCGATTCTGAGATAATACACTTTTTGGGCGTTTTATGATGTCTACATAATGAAAATCCACGTCACTCATTTTCGTCGGTCTGTATGTCGGTCTGTATGTCGGTCTGTCTGTCTGTCTGTCTGTCTGTCTGTCTGTCTGTCTGTCTGTCTGTCTGTCTGTCTGTCTGTCTGAATGTCGGTTTGTCTGTCGGTCTGTCTGTCAGTCGGTCTATCTGTACGCGTTTTTCTAGCCTCCTAATATCAGTAACCGCTGCATAGATTTTGATGAAATTTGGCAGCCATATGGTGTAGGATCGTAGTAGGTAATGTTGCCACAATTTTGAAAATCGGTGCATGGGCGGCGGAGTAATTAGCAAAAAACGGAAAATTTCAAATATGCCTCAAACTTCGTTTTTAGGCGTTTTAGGGGTTCCTGATCATTTTCTAATTTTTTTATTGGGGTGGTTGTAAAACTGAAATTTCTTTGTATTCATAACAGGCTGCCCATTGACCTATGAAAGGAAGACCTAGCAGCATAATACACTTTTTTTGGTCTATCCGAACATTGCCTTGCCGATTACAGGAACCAAGGGACTTAAACTTTCTGATTCATAGAAAATACATACGAGAATTACTTTGGAGCGGTCTGTATTGTGTACGTGGAAACTTCTTAATTAAGTTTAATGACATTTTGACACAGATTTATTACAGCGACGAGTATGGAAAGCGCGTATGGTTTTTAGAAATCATTTCAGTGGCGGCGCGCCAAAAATAAAAAAACTAAAAATATAAAAAACACCTCAAAGTTCGTTTCAGACGTTTTAGGGGTTCCTGATCATTTTAATTTTTTTTTTGTTGGGGGTTAAATTGGGATCGTTCGGGGGTGGGGGTTTGTAAAACTCAAAAGTTTCCCAAGAAGCATTTATCCGACCTCGACCAAAATGTGGCCCTAAAGCAACGTCCAAATAAGTGCAAATAGAGGTCGTAACTTGTTGAGGCGACCAACGACGTCGCTGTTATATCAAAATCGACGTTGCTTGATGTTAGTCAGTATATACGACGAACCGTCGAGGTCAAAAGCTGCTACGTAGCTTTCTGCCGATTTGCCGATGTCGTATGCACGTTAGTGTATCCGACCTAAACTGACGTTTCGTTTCAGTGACCTAATTTACGTTGTGGATTCATAAGTCACTACCAACATCAGCCAAATCGACTACGAGTTGTGAATCGTATACCTTACCGTTTGCAAACATAACCTATAAATTGGTTAGCGGGTAGGCGACGTCGGGTAACGCAACCTAATGGTCATGAATCGTTTACATCTGCGACTGTGAACATAACCTGCCAAAAGTGTTTTCGCTCTAGTGTTTAGTTTGTTTTAAGTGATATATTCAGGCCACGCCTAACACCAGCAGGCTTTATCATTTAAATATATTCTCACTGTATGTAGATTTAAAACATATATAATAAACCAGTACAAGGATTGACATTTCCACCAAAAAAGCACCACAGATAACGTCGGATTCAATCCCGTAATCAAGACCTCGCCTGAACGTTGTCACATTTGTCATACGGAGAGATCACTACAAATTTACCCACTGCGAAGGACGTTGGAATTTGGTACGTCCGTTGGCCGTCGTATCTCGTACTTTGGTCGCCTTTGATGTCCAAATTTGGAGACCCGGTCCGAATTGGTTCATTTTTCGTTCATGTTACGTAAAACAGTAGATTCTGCCATCTTTAATAGCTTTTCAGATGACGGCCATTGTAAAACCGTTATTAAATTTTCGAATTTTACCTGAATATAAAGAATTCTGAGTGAATAAATTAGTAATATGTAATTAGATAACAATAACAAAGCATATTTAAAACAAAAGCAATAATATATCAAAAACAAATCTTTGGTTTCACTTAACGCTAATTAATAATTTATATTGACGTTTTCTTTTGGAATATTGGTAGGGAGTCATTTTTTTCGGGATATCTCATTCACATTTCTCAGTAAACTAGCTTCTGTTGACAAATTTGTATTCATCTTTCCTGCTTCGGAGTGTACTTATGGTTGTATAATGTCTTATAACATATAATATAGAGCATCATCCATTTTGTTCAACGTAGAATATAAGGTAAAAGGCATTGACTATTATTATGTATAACTTGGTGTAGGAAAACGAATCACAGAATAACGTCCGTATCTAGCAACTAAATTTAGGTGTAAAATACGCAACGTACGGACGACGTAGGCAACTGGTAGACACATTCCCTATCAAGTCGTATTCCGACGTCGTAGCGACCCGAATCTGTATTCCCCATTTAGGTACAAATACAGGTCGCCATGACGTCGAAACGGCGTCGGGTCCGACGTTGAGCCTGTCTAATGCAACGTACGCGCAACGTAATGACAACGTTGTAATGCTGCTTGGGTTGTTATATTCATGATAGATTGTCCATTGAACTGTGAAAGAAGCACCTAGTAGAATAAAACACTTTTTTGCGGACGGGCGAGCGATGATTTGGTTGCAGGGGCAACTAGACTATAGTTTCATGCTGTGGGAAAATAATAAAACTGGTATCATCGGAATGTGTGGGAAGTACTGAGTCAATCAATTTGACTACATTTTTTTTATTACCAAACGAATCAATCAATGGACTTAAAACACCTATTGTTTATTTCAATACATTGGATATAAGAAAATTTTCAACGCTTCAAAAAGTATAGGTCTAAATTCACTTTTTCACTTATTTCTAAATTAATATTACCAGCACTCGACAAGATAGAAGAAAACCACGTGGAGCAATTCAATGCCTATATAAAGAACTGCTAATCGGTATTATGACAAAAGTAAACGAGGGCCGCCCCTCGCGCTTACGTCCACATATCCTGTTCTTATCTCAAATATTTTCCTCGCCTTTGACCGGTAGGATTAGGACCAAACTAACCGCGGCGCGCTAGTGTACTACGGCCATAAAAATAATATCCGCCGGTATAATAGGGGTGTAATTGGAGTGATGGAGAAGGTATGCAATGGGTTACCCCAAAAATTGTATATGTATGCGAAGTGTTAATTGAAGCAACTTGGCACTAGCTTGAAACAAAACATGTTCACTTTATTGTTCTGAAAGGTCGCGGAA